>OU342798.1:17916472-19341643 GCA_910591515.1 Cerceris rybyensis | reverse complement strand
TGCATACTGCAACACTTTGATCTTAGCCATTAGGCCGAGAAGCGATATGGCCTTGAACGTTGATATGCCAGATACAATTATCATATTTATACATAAAGATGTAAGTACGAAATATGGTGCATATAAACGTCCACTCACCGGATATAAATTATCACATGAGAGATAGAAACAATAATATGGCAGATACAAGCGTGCATAGGATAATACTTTGATCTTAGCCTTTCGGCCGAGAAGCGATATGACGATAAACGTTGATGTGCTGGATATTACGCTCATGTTTGGGTATGATGGTTTAGTCATATATTATGACGGACGTAAGTGATCATTTGCCACGTATGAGTATACAACCATGAAGAAAGATACAAATGATTGTATCGCAGATGAAATGGATCATATAATAGATATAATCTTGCATACTGCAACACTTTGACCTTAGCCATTAGGCCGAGAAGCGATATGGCCTTGAACGTTGATATGCCAGATACAATTATCATATTTATACATAAAGATGTAAGTACGAAATATGGTGCATATAAACGTCCACTCACCGGATATAAATGATCACATCAGAGATAGAAACAATAATATGGCAGATACAAGCGTGCCTATGACAATACTTTGATCTTAGCCATTAGGCCGAGAAGCGATATGACGATAAACGCTGATGTGCTGGATATTACGCTCGCGTTTGCGTATGATGGTTTAGTCATATATTATGACGTATGTAAGTGATCAAATTCCACGTATGTGTATACATCCATGTTAAAGATACAAATGATTGTATCACAGATGAAATGGATCATATGATAGATATAATCTTGCATACTGCAACACTTTGATCTTAGCCATTAGGCCGAGAAGCGATATGGCCTTGAACGTTGATATGCCAGATACAATTATCATATTTATACATAAAGATGTAAGTACGAAATATGGTGCATATAAACGTCCACTCACCGGATATAAATTATCACATGAGAGATAGAAACAATAATATGGCAGATACAAGCGTGCATAGGACAAAACTTTGATCTTAGCCTTTCGGCCGAGAAGCGATATGACGATAAACGTTGATGTGCTGGATATTACGCTCATGTTTGGGTATGATGGTTTAGTCATATATTATGACGGATGTAAGTGATCATTTGCCACGTATGAGTATACAACCATGAAGAAAGATACAAATGATTGTATCGCAGATGAAATGGATCATATAATAGATATAATCTTGCATACTGCAACACTTTGATCTTAGCCATTAGGCCGAGAAGCGATATGGCCTTGAACGTTGATATGCCGGATACAATTATCATTTTTCTACATAAAGATGTACGTACGAAATATGGTGCATATAAACGTCCACTCACCGGATATAAATGATCACATGAGAGATAGAAACAATAATATGGCAGATACAAGCGTGCCTATGACAATACTTTGATCTTAGCCATCAGGCCGAGAAGCGATATGACGATAAACGTTAATGTGCTGGATATTACTCTCGCGTTTGGGTATGATGGTTTAGTCATATATTATGACGTATGTAAGTGATCAAATGCCATGTATGAGTATACATCCATGTTAAAGATACAAATGATTGTATCACAGATGAAGTGGATCATATGATAGATATAATCTTGCATACTGCAACATTTTGATATTAGCCATTAGGCCGAGAAGCGATATGGCCTTGAACGTTGATATGCCGGATAAAATTATCATATTTATACATATAGATGTACGTACGAAATATGGTGTATATAAACGTCCACTCACCGGATATAAATGATCACATGAGAGATAGAAACAATAATATGGCAGATACAAGCGTGCATATGACAATAATTTGATCTTAGCCATTAGGCCGAGATGCGATATGAAGATAAACGTGGATGTGCTGGATATTACGCTCGCGTTTGGGTACGATGGTTTAGTCATATATTATGACGGATGTAAGTGATCATTTGCAACGTATGAGTATACAACCATGAATAAAGATACAAATGATAGTATCACAGATGAAATGGATCATATAATAGATATAATCTTGCATACTGCAACACTTTGATCTTAGCCATTAGGCCGAGAAACAATATGGCCGTGAATGTTGATATGCCGGATACAATTATCATATTTATACATAAAGATGTACCTACGAAATATGGTGGATATAAAGGTGCACTCACCAGATATATATAATCATATGAGAGATAGGAACAATAATGTGACAGATATAAGCGTGCGTATGACAATATTTTGATCTTAATCATTAGGCCGAGATGCGATATGAAGATAAACGTTGATGTGCTGGATATTACGGTCGCGTTTGGGTAAGATGGTATAGTCATATATTATGACGGATGTAAGTGTTCATTTGCAACGTATGAGTATACATCCATGTTAAAGATACAAATGATTGTATCACAGATGAAGTGGATCATATGATAGATAAAATCTTGCATACTGCAACACTTTGATCTTAGCCATTTGATATGCCGGATACAATTATCATATTTATACATATAGATGTACGTACGGAATATGGTGCATATAAACGTCCACTCACCGGATATAGATGATCATATGAGAGATAGAAACAATAATATGGCAGATACAAGCGTGCCTATGACAATACTTTGATCTTAGCCATCAGGCCGAGAAGCGATAAGACGATAAACGTTGATGTGCTGGATATTACGCTCGCGTTTGGGTATGATGGTTTAGTCATATATTATGACGTATGTAAGTGATCAAATGCCACGTATGAGTATATATCCATGTTAAAGATACAAATGATTGTATCACAGATGAAATGGATCATATGATAGATATAATCTTGCATACTGCAACACTTTGATCTTAGCCATTAGGCCGAGAAGCGATATGGCCTTGAACGTTGATATGCCAGATACAATTATCATATTTATACATAAAGATGTAAGTACGAAATATGGTGCATATAAACGTCCACTCACCGGATATAAATGATCACATGAGAGATAGAAACAATAATATGGCCGATACAAGCGTGCATATGACAATACTTTGATCTTAGCCATTAGGCCGAGAAGCGATATGACAATAAACGTTTATGTGCTGGATATTACGCTCGCGTTTGGGTATGACGGTTTAGTCATATATTATTACGGATGTAAGTGATCAAATGCCACGTATGAGTATACATCCATGTTAAAGATACAAATGATTGTATTACAGATGGAGTGGACCATATGATAGATATAATCTTGCTTACTGCAACACTTTGATATTAGCCATTAGGCCGAGAAGCGATATGGCCTTGAACGTTGATATGCCGGATACAATTATCATATTTATGCATATAGATGTACGTACGAAATATGGTGCATATAAACGTCCACTCACCGGATATAAATGATCACATGAGAGATAGAAACAATATTATGGCAGATACAAGCGTGCCTATGACAATAATTTGATCTTAGCCATTAGGCCGAGATGCGATATGAAGATAAACGTGGATGTGCTCGATATTACGCTCGCGTTTGGGTACGATGGTTTAGTCATATATTATGACGGATGTAAGTGATCATTTGCCACGTATGTGTATACAACCATGAATACAGATACAAATGATTGTATCACAGATGAAATGGATCATATAATAGATATAATCTTGCATACTGCAACACTTTGATCTTAGCCATTAGGCCGAGAAGCGATATGGCCTTGAACGTTGATATGTCGGATACAATTATCATATTTATACATAAAGATGTACCTACGAAATATGGTGGATGTAAACCTCCACTCACCGGATATAAATGATCACATGAGAGATAGAAACAATAATATGGCAGATACAAGCGTGCATATGACAATACTTTGATCTTAGCCAATAGGCCGAGATGCGATATGAAGATAAACGTGGATGTGCTGGATATTACGCTCGCGTTTGGGTAAGATGGTTTAGTCATATATTATGACGGATGTAAGTGATCATTTGCCACGTATGAGTATACAACCATGAATAAAGATACAAATGATAGTATCACAGATGAAATGGATCATATAATAGATATAATCTTGCATACTGCAACACTTTGATCTTAGCCATTAGGCCGAGAAGCAATATGGCCGTGAATGTTGATATGCCGGATACAATTATCATATTTATACATAAAGATGTACCTACGAAATATGGTGGATATAAAGGTGCACTCACCAGATATAAATGATCACATGAGAGATAGGAACAATAATGTGACAGATATAAGCGTGCATATGACAATATTTTGATCTTAGTCATTAGGCCGAGAAGCGATATGACGAGAAACGTTGATGTGCTGGATATTACGCTCGCGTTTGGGTATGATGGTTTAGTCATATATTATGACTTATGTAAGTGATCAAATGCCACGTATGAGTATACATCCATGGTAAAGATACAAATGATTGTATCGCAGATGAAATGGATCATATGATAGATATAATCTTGCATACTGCAACACTTTGATCTTAGCCATTAGGCCGAGAAGCGATATGGCCTTGAACGTTGATATGCCAGATACAATTATCATATTTATACATAAAGATGTAAGTACGAAATATGGTGCATATAAACGTCCACTCACCGGATATAAATTATCACATGAGAGATAGAAACAATAATATGGCAGATACAAGCGTGCCTATGACAATACTTTGATCTTAGCCATCAGGCCGAGAAGCGATATGACGATAAACGTTGATGTGCTGGATATTACGCTCGCGTTTGGGTATGATGCTTTAGTCATATATTATGACGTATGTAAGTGATCAAATGCCACGTATGAGTATACATCCATGTTAAAGATACAAATGATTGTATCACAGATGAAATGGATCATATAATAGATATAATCTTACATACTGCAACACTTTGATCTTAGCCATTAGGCCGAGAAGCGATATGGCCTTGAACGTTGATATGTCGGATACAATTATCATATTTATACATATAGATGTACCTGCGAAATATGGTGGATATAAACCTCCACTCACCGGATATAGATGGTCACATGAGAGATAGAAACAATAATATGGCAGATACAAGCGTGCATATGACAATACTTTGATCTTAGCCATTAGGCCGAGAAGCGATATGACGATAAACGTTGATGTGCCGGATATTACGCTCGCGTTTGGGTATGATGGTTTAGTCATATATTATGACGGATGTAAGTGATCATTTGCCACGTATGAGTATACAACCATGAATAAAGATACAAATGATAGTATCACAGATGAAATGGTTCATATAATAGATATAATCTTGCATACTGCAACACTTTGATCTTAGCCATTAGGCCGAGAAGCAATATGGACGTGAATGTTGATATGCCGGATACAATTATCATATTTATACATAAAGATGTAAGTACGAAATATGGTGCATATAAACCTCCACTCACCGGATATAAATGATCACGTGAGAGATAGAAACAATAATGTGACAGATATAAGCGTGCATATGACAATATTTTGATCTTAGCCATTAGGCCGTGATGCGATATGAAGATGAACGTTGATGTGCTGGATGTTACGGTCGCGTTTGGGTAAGATGGTATAGTCATATATTTTGACGGATGTAAGTGTTCATTTGCCACGTATGAGTATACATCCATGTTAAAGATACAAATGATTGAATCACAGATGAAGTGGATCATATGATAGATATAATCTTGCATACTGCAACACTTTGATATTAGCCATTAGGCCGAGAAGCGATATGGCCTTGAACGTTGATATGCCGGATACAATTATCATATTTAAACATATAGATGTACGTACGAAATATGATGCATATAAACGTCCACTCACCGGATATAAATGATCACATGAGAGATAGAAACAATAATATGGCAGATACAAGCGTGCCTATGACAATACTTTGATCTTAGCCATCAGGCCGAGAAGCGATATGACGATAAACGTTGATGTACTGGGTATTACGCTCGCGTTTGGGTATGATGGTTTAGTCATACATTACGACGGATGTAAATGACCAAATGCCACGTATGAGTATACAACCATGAATACAGATACAAATGATTGTATCACAGAAGAAATGGATCATATAATAGATATAATCTTGCATACTGCAACACTTTGATCTTAGCCATTAGGCGGCGAATCGATATGGCCTTGAACGTTGATATGCCGGATACAATTATCATATTTATACACAAAGATGTACCTACGAAATATGGTGGATATAAACGCGCACTCACCAGATATACATGTTCACATGAGAGATAGAAACAATAATATGGCAGATACAAGCGTGCAGATGACAATACTTTGATATTAGCCATTAGGCCGAGAAGCGATATGGCCTTGAACGTTGATATGCCGGATACAATTATCATATTTATACATATAGATGTACGTACGAAATATGGTGCATATAAACGTCCACTCACCAGATATAAATGATCACATGAGAGATAGAAACAATAATATGGCAGATACAAGCGTGCCTATGACAATACTTTGATCTTAGCCATCAGGCCGAGAAGCGATATGACGATAAACGTTGATGTGCTGGATATTACGCTCGAGTTTGTGTATGATGGTTTAGTCATATATTATGACATATGTAAGTGATCAAATGCCACGTATGAGTATACATCCATGTTAAAGATACAAATGATTGTATCACAGATGAAATGGATCATATGATAGATATAATCTTGCATACTGCAACACTTTGATCTTAGCCATTAGACCGAGAAGCGATATGGCCTTGAACGTTGATATGCCAGATACAATTATCATATTTATACATAAAGATGTAAGTACGAAATATGGTGCATATAAACGTCCACTCACCGGATATAAATTATCACATGAGAGATAGAAACAATAATATGGCAGATACAAGCGTGCCTATGACAATACTTTGATCTTAGCCATCAGGCCGAGTATCGATATGACGATAAACGTGATGTGCCGGATATTACGTTCGCGTTTGGGTATGATGGTTTAGTCATATATTATGACGTATGTAAGTGATCAAATGCCACGTATGAGTATACATCCATGTTAAAGATACAAATGATTGTATCACAGATGAAATGGATCATATAATAGATATAATCTTACATACTGCAACACTTTGATCTTAGCCATTAGGCCGAGAAGCGATATGGCCTTGAACGTTGATATGCCGGATACAATTATCATATTTATACATATAGATGTACGTACGAAATATGGTGCATATAAACGTCCACTCACCGGATATAGATGATCACATGAGAGATAGAAACAATAATATGGCAGATACAAGCGTGCATATGACAATACTTTGATCTTAGCCATTAGGCCGAGAAGCGATATGACGATAAACGTTGATGTGCCGGATATTACGCTCGCGTTTGGGTATGATGGTTTAGTCATATATTATGACGGATGTAAGTGATCATTTGCCACGTATGAGTATACAACCATGAATAAAGATACAAATGATAGTATCACAGATGAAATGGTTCATATAATAGATATAATCTTGCATACTGCAACACTTTGATCTTAGCCATTAGGCCGAGAAGCAATATGGACGTGAATGTTGATATGCCGGATACAATTATCATATTTATACATAAAGATGTAAGTACGAAATATGGTGCATATAAACGTCCACTCACCGGATATAAATTATCACATGAGAGATAGAAACAATAATGTGACAGATATAAGCGTGCATATGACAATATTTTGATCTTAGCCATTAGGCCGAGATGCGATATGAAGATAAACGTTGATGTGCTGGATGTTACGGTCGCGTTTGGGTAAGATGGTATAGTCATATATTTTGACGGATGTAAGTGTTCATTTGCCACGTATGAGTATACATCCATGTTAAAGATACAAATGATTGAATCACAGATGAAGTGGATCATATGATAGATATAATCTTGCATACTGCAACACTTTGATATTAGCCATTAGGCCGAGAAGCGATATGGCCTTGAACGTTGATATGCCGGATACAATTATCATATTTAAACATATAGATGTACGTACGAAATATGATGCATATAAACGTCCACTCACCGGATATAAATGATCACATGAGAGATAGAAACAATAATATGGCAGATACAAGCGTGCCTATGACAATACTTTGATCTTAGCCATCAGGCCGAGAAGCGATATGACGATAAACGTTGATGTACTGGGTATTACGCTCGCGTTTGGGTATGATGGTTTAGTCATACATTACGACGGATGTAAATGACCAAATGCCACGTATGAGTATACAACCATGAATACAGATACAAATGATTGTATCACAGAAGAAATGGATCATATAATAGATATAATCTTGCATACTGCAACACTTTGATCTTAGCCATTAGGCGGCGAATCGATATGGCCTTGAACGTTGATATGCCGGATACAATTATCATATTTATACACAAAGATGTACCTACGAAATATGGTGGATATAAACGCGCACTCACCAGATATACATGTTCACATGAGAGATAGAAACAATAATATGGCAGATACAAGCGTGCAGATGACAATACTTTGATATTAGCCATTAGGCCGAGAAGCGATATGGCCTTGAACGTTGATATGCCGGATACAATTATCATATTTATACATATAGATGTACGTACGAAATATGGTGCATATAAACGTCCACTCACCAGATATAAATGATCACATGAGAGATAGAAACAATAATATGGCAGATACAAGCGTGCCTATGACAATACTTTGATCTTAGCCATCAGGCCGAGAAGCGATATGACGATAAACGTTGATGTGCTGGATATTACGCTCGAGTTTGTGTATGATGGTTTAGTCATATATTATGACATATGTAAGTGATCAAATGCCACGTATGAGTATACATCCATGTTAAAGATACAAATGATTGTATCACAGATGAAATGGATCATATGATAGATATAATCTTGCATACTGCAACACTTTGATCTTAGCCATTAGACCGAGAAGCGATATGGCCTTGAACGTTGATATGCCAGATACAATTATCATATTTATACATAAAGATGTAAGTACGAAATATGGTGCATATAAACGTCCACTCACCGGATATAAATTATCACATGAGAGATAGAAACAATAATATGGCAGATACAAGCGTGCCTATGACAATACTTTGATCTTAGCCATCAGGCCGAGTATCGATATGACGATAAACGTGATGTGCCGGATATTACGTTCGCGTTTGGGTATGATGGTTTAGTCATATATTATGACGTATGTAAGTGATCAAATGCCACGTATGAGTATACATCCATGTTAAAGATACAAATGATTGTATCACAGATGAAATGGATCATATAATAGATATAATCTTACATACTGCAACACTTTGATCTTAGCCATTAGGCCGAGAAGCGATATGGCCTTGAACGTTGATATGCCGGATACAATTATCATATTTATACATATAGATGTACGTACGAAATATGGTGCATATAAACGTCCACTCACCGGATATAGATGATCACATGAGAGATAGAAACAATAATATGGCAGATACAAGCGTGCCTATGACAATACTTTGATCTTAGCCATCAGGCCGAGAAGCGATATGACGATAAACGTTTATGTGCTGGATATTACGCTCGCGTTTGGGTATGATGGTTTAGTCATATATTATGACGTATGTAAGTGATCAAATGCCACGTATGAGTATACATCCATGTTAAAGTTACAAATGATTGTATCACAGATGAAGCGGATCATATGATAGATATAATCATGCATACTGCAACACTTTGATCTTAGCCATAAGGCCGAGAAGCGATATGACGATAAACGTTGATGTGCCGGATATTACGTTCGCGTTTGGTTATGATGGTTTAGTCATATATTATGACGTATGTAAGTGATCAAATGCCACGTATGAGTATACATCCATGTTAAAGATACAAATGATTGTATCACAGATGAAATGGATCATATAATAGATATAATCTTACATACTGCAACACTTTGATCTTAGCCATTAGGCCGAGAAGCGATATGGCCTTGAACGTTGATATGTCGGATACAATTATCATATTTATACATAAAGATGTACCTACGAAATATGGTGGATATAAACCTCCACTCACCGGATATAAATGATCACATGAGAGATAGAAACAATAATATGGCAGATACAAGCGTGCCTATGACAATACTTTGATCTTAGCCATCAGGCCGAGAAGCGATATGACGATAAACGTTTATGTGCTGGATATTACGCTCGCGTTTGGGTATGATGGTTTAGTCATATATTATGACGTATGTAAGTGATCAAATGCCACGTATGAGTATACATCCATGTTAAAGATACAAATGATTGTATCACAGATGGAGTGGACCATATGATAGATATAATCTTGCATACTGCAAAATTATGATATTAGCCATTAGGCCGAGATGCGATATGGCCTTGAACGTTGATATGCCCGATACAATTATCATATTTATACATATAGATGTACGTACGAAATATGGTGTATATAAACGTCCACTCACCGGATATAAATGATCACAGGAGAGATAGAAATAATAATATGGCAGATACAAGCGTGCCTATGGCAATACTTTGATCTTAGCCATTAGGCCGAGAAGCGATATGACGATAAACGTTGATGTGCCGGATATTACGCTCGCGTTTGGGTATGATGGTTTAGTCATATATTATGACGTATGTAAGTGATCAAATGCCACGTATGAGTATACATCCATGTTAAAGTTACAAATGATTGTATCACAGATGAAGCGGATCATATGATAGATATAATCTTGCATACTGCAACACTTTGATCTTAGCCATTAGGCGGCGAATCGATATGGCCTTGAACGTTGATATGCCGAATACAATTATCATATTTATACACAAAGATGTACCTTCGAAATATGGTGGATATAAACGAGCCCTCACCGGATATAGATGGTCACATGAGAGATAGAAACAATAATATGGCAGATACAAGCGTGCATATAACAATACTTTGATCTTAGCCATTAGGCCGAGAAGCGATATGACGATAAACGTTGATGTGTCGGATATTACGTTCGCGTTTGGTTATGATGGTTTAGTCATATATTATGACGTATGTAAGTGATCAAATGCCACGTATGAGTATACATCCATGTTAAAGTTACAAATGATTGTATCACAGATGAAGCGGATCATATGATAGATATAATCTTGCATACTGCAACACTTTGATCCTAGCCATTAGGCCGAGAAGCGATATGGCCTTGAACGTTGATATGCCGGATACAATTATCATATTTATACATATAGATGTACGTATGAAATATGGTGCATATAAACGTCCACTCACCGGATATAAATGATCACATCAGAGATAGAAACAATAATATGGCAGATACAAGCGTGCATATGACAATACATTGATCTTAGCCTTTCGGCCGAGAAGCGATATGAAGATAAACGTGGATGTGCTGGATATTACGCCCGCGTTTGGGTACGATGGTTTAGTCATATATTATGACGGGTGTAAGTGAACATTTGCCACGTATGTGTATACAACCATGAATACAGATACAAATGTTTCTATCACAGATGAAATGGATCATATAATAGATATAATCTTGCATACTGCAACACTTTGATCTTAGCCATTAGGCCGAGATGCGATATGGCCTTGAACGTTGATATGCCGGATACAATTATCATATTTATACATATAGATGTACGTACGAAATATGGTGTATATAAACGTCCACTCACCGGATATAAATGATCACAGGAGAGATAGAAATAATAATATGGCAGATACAAGCGTGCCTATGACAATACTTTGATCTTAGCCATTAGGCCGAGAAGCGATATGACGATAAACGTTGATGTGCCGGATATTACGCTCGCGTTTGGGTATGATGGTTTAGTCATATATTATGACGTATGTAAGTGATCAAATGCCACGTATGAGTATACATCCATGTTAAAGTTACAAATGATTGTATCACAGATGAAGCGGATCATATGACAGATATAATCTTGCATACTGCAACACTTTGATCTTAGCCATTAGGCTGAGAAGCGATATGACGATAAACGTTGATGTACTGGGTATTACGCTCGCGTTTGGGTATGATGGTTTAGTCATACATTACGACGGATGTAAATGACCAACTGCCACGTATGAGTATACAACCATGAATACAGATACAAATGATTGTATCACAGATGAAATGGATGATATAATAGATATAATCTTGCATACTGCAACACTTTGATCTTAGCCATTAGGCGGCGAATCGATATGGCCTTGAACGTTGATATGCCGAATACAATTATCATATTTATACACAAAGATGTACCTACGAAATATGGTGGATATAAACGTGCACTCACCAGATATACATGTTCACATGAGAGATAGAAACAATAATATGGCAGATACAAGCGTGCAGATGACAATACTTTGATCTTAGCCATTAGGCCGAGAAGCGATATGGCCTTGAACGTTGATATGTCGGATACAATTATCATATTTATACATAAAGATGTACCTACGAAATATGGTGGATATAAACCTCCACTCACCAGATATAAATGATCACATGAGAGATAGAAACAATAATATGGCAGATACAAGCGTGCCTATGACAATACTTTGATCTTAGCCATCAGGCCGAGAAGCGATATGACGATAAACGTTGATGTGCTGGATATTACGCTCGCGTTTGGGTATGATGCTTTAGTCATATATTATGACGTATGTAAGTGATCAAATGCCACGTATGAGTATACATCCATGTTAAAGATACAAATGATTGTATCACAGATGAAATGGATCATATAATAGATATAATCTTACATACTGCAACACTTTGATCTTAGCCATTAGGCCGAGAAGCGATATGGCCTTGAACGTTGATATGTCGGATACAATTATCATATTTATACATATAGATGTACCTGCGAAATATGGTGGATATAAACCTCCACTCACCGGATATAGATGGTCACATGAGAGATAGAAACAATAATATGGCAGATACAAGCGTGCATATGACAATACTTTGATCTTAGCCATTAGGCCGAGAAGCGATATGACGATAAACGTTGATGTGCCGGATATTACGCTCGCGTTTGGGTATGATGGTTTAGTCATATATTATGACGGATGTAAGTGATCATTTGCCACGTATGAGTATACAACCATGAATAAAGATACAAATGATAGTATCACAGATGAAATGGTTCATATAATAGATATAATCTTGCATACTGCAACACTTTGATCTTAGCCATTAGGCCGAGAAGCAATATGGACGTGAATGTTGATATGCCGGATACAATTATCATATTTATACATAAAGATGTAAGTACGAAATATGGTGCATATAAACGTCCACTCACCGGATATAAATTATCACATGAGAGATAGAAACAATAATGTGACAGATATAAGCGTGCATATGACAAATATTTTGATCTTAGCCATTAGGCCGAGATGCGATATGAAGATAAATGTTGATGTGCTGGATATTACGGTCGCGTTTGGGTAAGATGGTATAGTCATATATTATGACGTATATAAGTGATCAAATGCCACGTATGAGTATACATCCATGTTAAAGATACAAATGATTGTATCACAGATGAAATGGATCATATAATAGATATAATCTTACATACTGCAACACTTTGATCTTAGCCATTAGGCCGAGAAGCGATATGGCCTTGAACGTTGATATGCCGGATACAATTATCATATTTATACATATAGATGTACGTACGAAATATGGTGCATATAAACGTCCACTCACCGGATATAGATGATCACATGAGAGATAGTAACAATAATATGGCAGATACAAGCGTGCCTATGACAATACTTTGATCTTAGCCATCAGGCCGAGAAGCGATATGACGATAAACGTTGATGTGCTGGATATTACGCTCGCGTTTGGGTATAATGGTTTGGTCATATATTATGACGTATGTAAGTGATCAAATGCCACGTATGAGTATACATCCATGTTAAAGTTACAAATGATTGTATCACAGATGAAGCGGATCATATGATAGATATAATCTTGCATACTGCAACACTTTGATCTTAGCCATAAGGCCGAGAAGCGATATGACGATAAACGTTGATGTGCCGGATATTACGTTCGCGTTTGGGTATGATGGTTTAGTCATATATTATGACGTATGTAAGTGATCAAATGCCACGTATGAGTATACATCCATGTTAAAGTTACAAATGATTGTATCACAGATGAAGCGGATCATATGATAGATATAATCTTGCATACTGCAACACTTTGATCCTAGCCATTAGGCCGAGAAGCGATATGGCCTTGAACGTTGATATGCCGGATACAATTATCATATTTATACATATAGATGTACGTACGAAATATGGTGCATATAAACGTCCACTCACCGGATATAAATGATCACATCAGAGATAGAAACAATAATATGGCAGATACAAGCGTGCCTATGACAATACTTTGATCTTAGCCATCAGGCCGAGAAGCGATATGACGATAAACGTTGATGTGCTGGATATTACGCTCGCGTTTGGGTATGATGCTTTAGTCATATATTATGACGTATGTAAGTGATCAAATGCCACGTATGAGTATACATCCATGTTAAAGATACAAATGATTGTATCACAGATGAAATGGATCATATAATAGATATAATCTTACATACTGCAACACTTTGATCTTAGCCATTAGGCCGAGAAGCGATATGGCCTTGAACGTTGATATGTCGGATACAATTATCATATTTATACATATAGATGTACCTACGAAATATGGTGGATATAAACCTCCACTCACCGGATATAGATGGTCACATGAGAGATAGAAACAATAATATGGCAGATACAAGCGTGCATATGACAATACTTTGATCTTAGCCATTAGGCCGAGAAGCGATATAACGATAAACGTTGATGTGCCGGATATTACGCTCGCGTTTGGGTATGATGGTTTAGTCATATATTATGACGGATGTAAGTGATCATTTGCCACGTATGAGTATACAACGATGAATAAAGATACAAATGATAGTATCACAGATGAAATGGTTCATATAATAGATATAATCTTGCATACTGCAACACTTTGATCTTAGCCATTAGGCCGAGAAGCAATGTGGACGTGAATGTTGATATGCCGGATACAATTATCATATTTATACATAAAGATGTAAGTACGAAATATGGTGCATATAAACGTCCACTCACCGGATATAAATTATCACATGAGAGATAGAAACAATAATGTGACAGATATAAGCGTGCATATGACAAATATTTTGATCTTAGCCATTAGGCCGAGATGCGATATGAAGATAAATGTTGATGTGCTGGATATTACGGTCGCGTTTGGGTAAGATGGTATAGTCATATATTATGACGTATGTAAGTGATCAAATGCCACGTATGAGTATACATCCATGTTAAAGATACAAATGATTGTATCACAGATGAAATGGATCATATAATAGATATAATCTTACATACTGCAACACTTTGATCTTAGCCATTAGGCCGAGAAGCGATATGGCCTTGAACGTTGATATGCCGGATACAATTATCATATTTATACATATAGATGTACGTACGAAATATGGTGCATATAAACGTCCACTCACCGGATATAGATGATCACATGAGAGATAGAAACAATAATATGGCAGATACAAGCGTGCCTATGACAATACTTTGATCTTAGCCATCAGGCCGAGAAGCGATATGACGATAAACGTTGATGTGCTGGATATTACGCTCGCGTTTGGGTATGATGGTTTGGTCATATATTATGACGTATGTAAGTGATCAAATGCCACGTATGAGTATACATCCATGTTAAAGTTACAAATGATTGTATCACAGATGAAGCGGATCATATGATAGATATAATCTTGCATACTGCAACACTTTGATCTTAGCCATAAGGCCGAGAAGCGATATGACGATAAACGTTGATGTGCCGGATATTACGTTCGCGTTTGGGTATGATGGTTTAGTCATATATTATGACGTATGTAAGTGATCAAATGCCACGTATGAGTATACATCCATGTTAAAGTTACAAATGATTGTATCACAGATGAAGCGGATCATATGATAGATATAATCTTGCATACTGCAACACTTTGATCTTAGCCATTAGGCCGAGAAGCGATATGGCCTTGAACGTTGATATGTCGGATACAATTATCATATTTATACATAAAGATGTACCTACGAAATATGGTGGATATAAACCTCCACTCACCAGATATAAATGATCACATGAGAGATAGAAACAATAATATGGCAGATACAAGCGTGCCTATGACAATACTTTGATCTTAGCCATCAGGCCGAGAAGCGATATGACGATAAACGTTGATGTGCTGGATATTACGCTCGCGTTTGGGTATGATGCTTTAGTCATATATTATGACGTATGTAAGTGATCAAATGCCACGTATGAGTATACATCCATGTTAAAGATACAAATGATTGTATCACAGATGAAATGGATCATATAATAGATATAATCTTACATACTGCAACACTTTGATCTTAGCCATTAGGCCGAGAAGCGATATGGCCTTGAACGTTGATATGTCGGATACAATTATCATATTTATACATATAGATGTACCTGCGAAATATGGTGGATATAAACCTCCACTCACCGGATATAGATGGTCACATGAGAGATAGAAACAATAATATGGAAGATACAAGCGTGCATATGACAATACTTTGATCTTAGCCATCAGGCCGAGAAGCGATATGACGATAAACGTTGATGTGCCGGATATTACGCTCGCGTTTGGGTATGATGGTTTAGTCATATATTATGACGGATGTAAGTGATCATTTGCCACGTATGAGTATACAACCATGAATAAAGATACAAATGATAGTATCACAGATGAAATGGTTCATATAATAGATATAATCTTGCATACTGCAACACTTTGATCTTAGCCATTAGGCCGAGAAGCAATATGGACGTGAATGTTGATATGCCGGATACAATTATCATATTTATACATAAAGATGTAAGTACGAAATATGGTGCATATAAACGTCCACTCACCGGATATAAATTATCACATGAGAGATAGAAACAATAATGTGACAGATATAAGCGTGCATATGACAATATTTTGATCTTAGCCATTAGGCCGAGATGCGATATGAAGATAAACGTTGATGTGCTGGATATTACGGTCGCGTTTGGGTAAGATGGTATAGTCATATATTTTGACGGATGTAAGTGTTCATTTGCCACGTATGAGTATACATCCATGTTAAAGATACAAATGATTGAATCACAGATGAAGTGGATCATATGATAGATATAATCTTGCATACTGCAACACTTTGATATTAGCCATTAGGCCGAGAAGCGATATGGCCTTGAACGTTGATATGCCGGATACAATTATCATATTTAAACATATAGATGTACGTACGAAATATGATGCATATAAACGTCCACTCACCGGATATAAATGATCACATGAGAGATAGAAACAATAATATGGCAGATACAAGCGTACCTATGACAATACTTTGATCTTAGCCATCAGGCCGAGAAGCGATATGACGATAAACGTTGATGTGCCGGATATTACGTTCGCGTTTGGGTATGATGGTTTAGTCATATATTATGACGTATGTAAGTGATCAAATGCCACGTATGAGTATACATCCATGTTAAAGTTACAAATGATTGTATCACAGATGAAGCGGATCATATGATAGATATAATCTTGCATACTGCAACACTTTGATCTTAGCCATTAGGCCGAGAAGCGATATGGCCTTGAACGTTGATATGTCGGATACAATTATCATATTTATACATAAAGATGTACCTACGAAATATGGTGGATATAAACCTCCACTCACCAGATATAAATGATCACATGAGAGATAGAAACAATAATATGGCAGATACAAGCGTGCCTATGACAATACTTTGATCTTAGCCATCAGGCCGAGAAGCGATATGACGATAAACGTTGATGTGCTGGATATTACGCTCGCGTTTGGGTATGATGCTTTAGTCATATATTATGACGTATGTAAGTGATCAAATGCCACGTATGAGTATACATCCATGTTAAAGATACAAATGATTGTATCACAGATGAAATGGATCATATAATAGATATAATCTTACATACTGCAACACTTTGATCTTAGCCATTAGGCCGAGAAGCGATATGGCCTTGAACGTTGATATGTCGGATACAATTATCATATTTATACATATAGATGTACCTGCGAAATATGGTGGATATAAACCTCCACTCACCGGATATAGATGGTCACATGAGAGATAGAAACAATAATATGGCAGATACAAGCGTGCATATGACAATACTTTGATCTTAGCCATTAGGCCGAGAAGCGATATGACGATAAACGTTGATGTGCCGGATATTACGCTCGCGTTTGGGTATGATGGTTTAGTCATATATTATGACGGATGTAAGTGATCATTTGCCACGTATGAGTATACAACCATGAATAAAGATACAAATGATAGTATCACAGATGAAATGGTTCATATAATAGATATAATCTTGCATACTGCAACACTTTGATCTTAGCCATTAGGCCGAGAAGCAATATGGACGTGAATGTTGATATGCCGGATACAATTATCATATTTATACATAAAGATGTAAGTACGAAATATGGTGCATATAAACGTCCACTCACCGGATATAAATTATCACATGAGAGATAGAAACAATAATGTGACAGATATAAGCGTGCATATGACAATATTTTGATCTTAGCCATTAGGCCGAGAAGCGATATGGCCTTGAACGTTGATATGTCGGATACAATTATCATATTTATACATATAGATGTACCTGCGAAATATGGTGGATATAAACCTCCACTCACCGGATATAGATGGTCACATGAGAGATAGAAACAATAATATGGCAGATACAAGCGTGCATATGACAATACTTTGATCTTAGCCATTAGGCCGAGAAGCGATATGACGATAAACGTTGATGTGCCGGATATTACGCTCGCGTTTGGGTATGATGGTTTAGTCATATATTATGACGGATGTAAGTGATCATTTGCCACGTATGAGTATACAACGATGAATAAAGATACAAATGATAGTATCACAGATGAAATGGTTCATATAATAGATATAATCTTGCATACTGCAACACTTTGATCTTAGCCATTAGGCCGAGAAGCAATATGGACGTGAATGTTGATATGCCGGATACAATTATCATATTTATACATATAGATGTACGTACGAAATATGGTGCATATAAACGTCCACTCACCGGATATAAATTATCACATGAGAGATAGAAACAATAATGTGACAGATATAAGCGTGCATATGACAATATTTTGATCTTAGCCATTAGGCCGAGATGCGATATGAAGATAAACGTTGATGTGCTGGATATTACGGTCGCGTTTGGGTAAGATGGTATAGTCATATATTTTGACGGATGTAAGTGTTCATTTGCCACGTATGAGTATACATCCATGTTAAAGATACAAATGATTGAATCACAGATGAAGTGGATCATATGATAGATATAATCTTGCATACTGCAACACTTTGATATTAGCCATTAGGCCGAGAAGCGATATGGCCTTGAACGTTGATATGCCGGATACAATTATCATATTTAAACATATAGATGTACGTACGAAATATGATGCATATAAACGTCCACTCACCGGATATAAATGATCACATGAGAGATAGAAACAATAATATGGCAGATACAAGCGTACCTATGACAATACTTTGATCTTAGCCATCAGGCCGAGAAGCGATATGACGATAAACGTTGATGTACTGGGTATTACGCTCGCGTTTGGGTATGATGGTTTAGTCATATATTATGACGTATGTAAGTGATCAAATGCCACGTATGAGTATACATCCATGTTAAAGATACAAATGATTGTATCACAGATGAAATGGATCATATGATAGATATAATCTTGCATACTGCAACACTTTGATCTTAGCCATTAGGCCGAGAAGCGATATGGCCTTGAACGATGATATGCCAGATACAATTATCATATTTATACATAAAGATGTAAGTACGAAATATGGTGCATATAAGCGTCCACTCACCGGATATAGATTATCACATGAGAGATAGAAACAATAATATGGCAGATACAAGCGTGCATATGACAATACTTTGATCTTAGCCATTAGGCCGAGAAGCGATATGACGATAAACGTGATGTGCCGGATATTACGCTCGCGTTTGGGTATGATGGTTTAGTCATATATTATGACGTATGTAAGTGATCAAATGCCACGTATGAGTATACATCCATGTTAAAGTTACAAATGATTGTATCACAGATGAAGTCGATCATATAATAGATATAATCTTGCATACTGTAACACTTCGATCTTAGCCATTAGGCCGAGAAGCGATATGGCCTTGAACGATGATATGCCAGATACAATTATCATATTTATACATAAAGATGTAAGTACGAAATATGGTGCATATAAACGTCCACTCACCGGATATAAATGATCTCATGAGAGATAGAAACAATAATATGGCAGATACAAGCGTGCATATGAGAATACTTTGATCTCAGCCATTAGGCCATGAAGCGATATGACGATAAACGTTGATGTGCTGGATATTACGCTCGAGTTTGGGTATGATGGTTTAGTCATATATTATGACGTATGTAAGTGATCAAATGCCACGTATGAGTATACATCCATGTTAAAGTTACAAATGATTGTATCACAGATGAAGCGGATCATATGATAGATATAATCCTGCATACTGCAACACTTTGATCTTAGCCATAAGGCCGAGAAGCGATATGACGATAAACGTTGATGTGCCGGATATTACGTTCGCGTTTGGGTATGATGGTTTAGTCATATATTATGACGTATGTAAGTGATCAAATGCCACGTATGAGTATACATCCATGTTAAAGTTACAAATGATTGTATCACAGATGAAGCGGATCATATGATAGATATAATCTTGCATACTGCAACACTTTGATCTTAGCCATTAGGCCGAGAAGCGATATGGCCTTGAACGTTGATATGCCGGATACAATTATCATATTTATACATATTGATGTACGTACGAAATATGGTGCATATAAACGTCCACTCACCGGATATAAATGATCACATGAGAGATAGAAACAATAATATGGCAGATACAAGCGTGCCTATGACAATACTTTGACCTTAGCCATCAGGCCGAGAAGCGATATGACGATAAACGTTGATGTGCAGGATATTACGCTCGAGTTTGGGTATGCTGGTTTAGTCATATATTATGACGTATGTAAGTGATCAAATGCCACGTATGAGTATACATCCATGTTAAAGATACAAATGATTGTATCACAGATGAAATGGATCATATGATAGATATAATCTTGCATACTGCAACACTTTGATCTTAGCCATTAGGCCGTGAAGCGATATGGCCTTGAACGTTGATATGCCGGATACAATTATCATATTTATACATATTGATGTACGTACGAAATATGGTGCATATAAACGTCCACTCACCGGATATAAATGATCACATGAGAGATAGAAACAATAATATGGCAGATACAAGCGTGCCTATGACAATACTTTGATCTTAGCCATCAGGCCGAGAAGCGATATGACGATAAACGTTGATGTGCAGGATATTACGCTCGAGTTTGGGTATGATGGTTTAGTCATATATTATGACGTATGTAAGTGATCAAATGCCACGTATGAGTATACATCCATGTTAAAGATACAAATGATTGAATCACAGATGAAATGGATCATATGATAGATATAATCTTGCATACTGCAACACTTTGATCTTAGCCATTAGGCCGAGAAGCGATATGGCCTTGAACGTTGATATGCCAGATACAATTATCATATTTATACATAAAGATGTAAGTACGAAATATGGTGCATATAAACGTCCACTCACCGGATATAAATGATCACATGAGAGACAGAAACAATAATATGGCCGATACAAGCGTGCATATGACAACACTTTGATCTTAGCCATTAGGCCGAGAAGCGATATGAACTTGTACGTTGATATGCCGGATACAATTATCATATTTATATATAAAGATGTACCTACGAAATATGGTGGATATAAACGAGCACTCACCGGATATAGATGGTCACATGAGAGATAGAAACAATAATATGGCAGATACAAGCGTGACTATGACAATACTTTGATCTTAGCCATCAGGCCGAGAAGCGATATGACGATAAACGCTGATGTGCTGGATATTACGCTCGCGTTTGGGTATGATGGTTTAATCATATATTATGACGTATGTAAGTGGTCAAATGCCACGTATGAGTATACATCCATGTTAAAGTTACAAATGATTGTATCACAGATGAAGTGGATCATATAATAGATATAATCTTGCATACTGCAACACTTTGATCTTAGCCATTAGGCCGAGAAGCGATATGGCCTTGAACGTTGATATGCCGGATACAATTATCATATTTATACATATAGATGTACGTACGAAATATGGTGCATATAAACGTCCACTCACCGGATATAAATGATCACATGAGAGATAGAAACAATAATATGGCAGATACATGCGTGCCTATGACAATACTTTGATCTTAGCCATCAGGCCGAGAAGCGATATGACGATAAACGTTGATGTGCTTGATATTACGCTCGAGTTTGGGTATGATGGTTTAGTCATATATTATGACGTATGTAAGTGATCAAATGCCACGTATGAGTATACATCCATGTTAAAGATACAAATGATTGTATCACAGATGAAATGGATCATATGATAGATATAATCTTGCATACTGCAACACTTTGATCTTAGCCATTAGACCGAGAAGCGATATGGCCTTGAACGTTGATATGCCAGATACAATTATCATATTTATACATAAAGATGTAAGTACGAAATATGGTGCATATAAACGTCCACTCACCGGATATAAATTATCACATGAGAGATAGAAACAATAATATGGCAGATACAAGCGTGCCTATGACAATACTTTGATCTTAGCCATCAGGCCGAGTATCGATATGACGATAAACGTGATGTGCCGGATATTACGTTCGCGTTTGGGTATGATGGTTTAGTCATATATTATGACGTATGTAAGTGATCAAATGCCACGTATGAGTATACATCCATGTTAAAGATACAAATGATTGTATCACAGATGAAATGGATCATATGATAGATATAATCTTGCATACTGCAACACTTTGATCTTAGCCATTAGGCCGAGAAGCGATATGGCCTTGAACGATGATATGCCAGATACAATTATCATATTTATACATAAAGATGTAAGTACGAAATATGGTGCATATAAGCGTCCACTCACCGGATATAGATTATCACATGAGAGATAGAAACAATAATATGGCAGATACAAGCGTGCATATGACAATACTTTGATCTTAGCCATTAGGCCGAGAAGCGATATGACGATAAACGTGATGTGCCGGATATTACGCTCGCGTTTGGGTATGATGGTTTAGTCATATATTATGACGTATGTAAGTGATCAAATGCCACGTATGAGTATACATCCATGTTAAAGTTACAAATGATTGTATCACAGATGAAGTGGATCATATAATAGATATAATCTTGCATACTGCAACACTTTGATCTTAGCCATTAGGCCGAGAAGCGATATGGCCTTGAACGATGATATGCCAGATACAATTATCATATTTATACATAAAGATGTAAGTACGAAATATGGTGCATATAAACGTCCACTCACCGGATATAAATGATCTCATGAGAGATAGAAACAATAATATGGCAGATACAAGCGTGCATATGAGAATACTTTGATCTCAGCCATTAGGCCAAGAAGCGATATGACGATAAACGTTGATGTGCTGGTTATTACGCTCGAGTTTGGGTATGATGGTTTAGTCATATATTATGACGTATGTAAGTGATCAAATGCCACGTATGAGTATACATCCATGTTAAAGTTACAAATGATTGTATCACAGATGAAGCGGATCATATGATAGATATAATCCTGCATACTGCAACACTTTGATCTTAGCCATAAGGCCGAGAAGCGATATGACGATAAACGTTGATGTGCCGGATATTACGTTCGCGTTTGGGTATGATGGTTTAGTCATATATTATGACGTATGTAAGTGATCAAATGCCACGTATGAGTATACATCCATGTTAAAGTTACAAATGATTGTATCACAGATGAAGCGGATCATATGATAGATATAATCTTGCATACTGCAACACTTTGATCTTAGCCATTAGGCCGAGAAGCGATATGGCCTTGAACGTTGATATGCCGGATACAATTATCATATTTATACATATTGATGTACGTACGAAATATGGTGCATATAAACGTCCACTCACCGGATATAAATGATCACATGAGAGATAGAAACAATAATATGGCAGATACAAGCGTGCCTATGACAATACTTTGATCTTAGCCATCAGGCCGAGAAGCGATATGACGATAAACGTTGATGTGCAGGATATTACGCTCGAGTTTGGGTATGCTGGTTTAGTCATATATTATGACGTATGTAAGTGATCAAATGCCACGTATGAGTATACATCCATGTTAAAGATACAAATGATTGTATCACAGATGAAATGGATCATATGATAGATATAATCTTGCATACTGCAACACTTTGATCTTAGCCATTAGGCCGTGAAGCGATATGGCCTTGAACGTTGATATGCCGGATACAATTATCATATTTATACACATTGATGTACGTACGAAATATGGTGCATATAAACGTCCACTCACCGGATATAAATGATCACATGAGAGATAGAAACAATAATATGGCAGATACAAGCGTGCCTATGACAATACTTTGATCTTAGCCATCAGGCCGAGAAGCGATATGACGATAAACGTTGATGTGCAGGATATTACGCTCGAGTTTGGGTATGATGGTTTAGTCATATATTATGACGTATGTAAGTGATCAAATGCCACGTATGAGGATACATCCATGTTAAAGATACAAATGATTGAATCACAGATGAAATGGATCATATGATAGATATAATCTTGCATACTGCAACACTTTGATCTTAGCCATTAGGCCGAGAAGCGATATGGCCTTGAACGTTGATATGCCAGATACAATTATCATATTTATACATAAAGATGTAAGTACGAAATATGGTGCATATAAACGTCCACTCACCGGATATAAATGATCACATGAGAGACAGAAACAATAATATGGCCGATACAAGCGTGCATATGACAACACTTTGATCTTAGCCATTAGGCCGAGAAGCGATATGAACTTGTACGTTGATATGCCCGATACAATTATCATATTTATATATAAAGATGTACCTACGAAATATGGTGGATATAAACGAGCACTCACCGGATATAGATGGTCACATGAGAGATAGAAACAATAATATGGCAGATACAAGCGTGACTATGACAATACTTTGATCTTAGCCATCAGGCCGAGAAGCGATATGACGATAAACGCTGATGTGCTGGATATTACGCTCGCGTTTGGGTATGATGGTTTAATCATATATTATGACGTATGTAAGTGGTCAAATGCCACGTATGAGTATACATCCATGTTAAAGTTACAAATGATTGTATCACAGATGAAGTGGATCATATAATAGATATAATCTTGCATACTGCAACACTTTGATCTTAGCCATTAGGCCGAGAAGCGATATGGCCTTGAACGTTGATATGCCGGATACAATTATCATATTTATACATATAGATGTACGTACGAAATATGGTGCATATAAACGTCCACTCACCGGATATAAATGATCACATGAGAGATAGAAACAATAATATGGCAGATACATGCGTGCCTATGACAATACTTTGATCTTAGCCATCAGGCCGAGAAGCGATATGACGATAAACGTTGATGTGCTGGATATTACGCTCGAGTTTGGGTATGATG
This sequence comes from Cerceris rybyensis, assembly GCA_910591515.1. Lineage (NCBI taxonomy): Eukaryota > Metazoa > Arthropoda > Insecta > Hymenoptera > Crabronidae > Cerceris > Cerceris rybyensis. The sequence continues at coordinate 19,315,602 of OU342798.1, read as the reverse complement.
GTTTAGTCATATATTATGACGTATGTAAGTGATCAAATGCCACGTATGAGTATACATCCATGTTAAAGATACAAATGATTGTATCACAGATGAAATGGATCATATGATAGATATAATCTTGCATACTGCAACACTTTGATCTTAGCCATTAGGCCGAGAAGCGATATGGCCTTGAACGTTGATATGCCAGATACAATTATCATATTTATACATAACGATGTAAGTACGAAATATGGTGCATATAAACGTCCACTCACCGGATATAAATGATCACATGAGAGATAGAAACAATAATATGGCAGATACAAGCGTGCATATGACAATACTTTGATCTTAGCCATTAGGCCGAGAAGCGATATGACGATAAACGTGGTGTGCCGGATATTACGTTCGCGTTTGGGTATGATGGTTTAGTCATATATTATGACGTATGTATGTGATCAAATGCCACGTATGAGTATACATCCATGTTAAAGTTACAAATGATTGTATCACAGATGAAGTGGATCATATAATAGATATAATCTTGCATACTGCAACACTTTGATCTTAGCCATTAGGCCGAGAAGCGATATGGCCTTGAACGTTGATATGCCGGATACAATTATCATATTTATACATATAGATGTACGTACGAAATATGGTGCATATAAACGTCCACTCACCGGATATAAATGATCACATGAGAGATAGAAACAATAATATGGCAGATACAAGCGTGCCTATGACAATACTTTGATCTTAGCCATCAGGCCGAGAAGCGATATGACGATAAACGTTGATGTGCAGGATATTACGCTCGAGTTTGGGTATGATGGTTTAGTCATATATTATGACGTATGTAAGTGATCAAATGCCACGTATGAGTATACATCCATGTTAAAGATACAAATGATTGTATCACAGATGAAATGGATCATATGATAGATATAATCTTGCATACTGCAACACTTTGATCTTAGCCATTAGGCCGAGAAGCGATATGGCCTTGAACGTTGATATGCCAGATACAATTATCATATTTATACATAAAGATGTAAGTACGAAATATGGTGCATATAAACGTCCACTCACCGGATATAAATGATCACATGAGAGATAGAAACAATAATATGGCAGATACAAGCATGCCTATGACAATACTTTGATCTTAGCCATCAGGCCGAGAAGCGATATGACGATAAACGTTGATGTGCTGGATATTACGCTCGCGTTTGGGTATGATGGTTTAGTCATATATTATGACGTATGTAAGTGATCAAATGCCACGTATGAGTATACATCCACGTTAAAGATACAAATGATTGTATCACAAATGAAATGGATCATATGATAGATATAATCTTGCATACTGCAACACTTTGATCTTAGCCATTTGGCCGAGAAGCGATATGGCCTTGAACGTTGATATGCCAGATACAATTATCATATTTATACACAAAGATGTACCTACGATATATGGTGGATATAAACGTGCACTCACCAGATATAAAGGTTCACATGAGAGATAGAAACAATAATATGGCAGATACAAGCGTGCATATGACAATACTTTGATCTTAGCCATTAGGCCGAGAAGCGATATGACGATAAACGTTGATGTACTGGGTATTACGCTCGCGTTTGGGTATGATGGTTTAGTCATACATTACGACGGATGTAAATGACCAAATGCCGCGTATGAGTATACAACCATGAATACAGATACAAATGATTGTATCACAGATGAAATGGTTCATATAATAGATATAATCTTGCATACTGCAACACTTTGATCTTAGCCATTAGGCGGCGAATCGATATGGCCTTGAACGTTGATATGCCGGGTACAATTATCATATTTATACACAAAGATGTACCTACGAAATATGGTGGATATAAACGTGCACTCACCAGATATACATGTTCACATGAGAGATAGAAACAATAATATGGCAGATACAAGCGTGCAGATGACAATACTTTGATCTTAGCCATTAGGCCGAGAAGCGATATGGCCTTGAACGTTGATATGCCGGATACAATTATCATATTTATACATATAGATGTACGTACGAAATATGGTGCATATAAACGTCCACTCACAGGATATAAATGATCACATGAGAGATGGAAACAATAATATGGCAGATACAAGCGTGCCTATGACAATACTTTGATCTTAGCCATCAGGCCGAGAAGCGATATGACGATAAACGTTGATGTGCTGGATATTACGCTCGAGTTTGGGTATGATGGTTTAGTCATATATTATGACATATGTAAGTGATCAAATGCCACGTATGAGTATACATCCATGTTAAAGATACAAATGATTGTATCACAGATGAAATGGATCATATGATAGATATAATCTTGCATACTGCAACACTTTGATCTTAGCCATTAGACCGAGAAGCGATATGGCCTTGAACGTTGATATGCCAGATACAATTATCATATTTATACATAACGATGTAAGTACGAAATATGGTGCATATAAACGTCCACTCACCGGATATAAATGATCACATGAGAGATAGAAACAATAATATGGCAGATACAAGCGTGCATATGACAATACTTTGATCTTAGCCATTAGGCAGAGAAGCTATATGACGATAAACGTGATGTGCCGGATATTACGTTCGCGTTTGGGTATGATGGTTTAGTCATATATTATGACGTATGTAAGTGATCAAATGCCACGTATGAGTATACATCCATGTTAAAGATACAAAAGATTGTATCACAGATGAAGTGGATCATATAATAGATATAATCTTGCATACTGCAACACTTTGATCTTAGCCATTAGGCCGAGAAGCGATATGGCCTTGAACGTTGATATGCCAGATACAATTATCATATTTATACATAAAGATGTAAGTACTAAATATGGTGCATATAAACGTCCACTCACCGGATATAAATTATCACATGAGAGATAGAATCAATAATATGGCAGATACAAGCGTGCCTGTGACAATACTTTGATCTTAGCCATCAGGCCGAGAAGCGATATGACGATAAACGTTGATGTGCTGGATATTACGCTCGCGTTTGGGTAAGATGGTTTAGTCATATATTATGACGCATGTAAGTGATCAAATGCCACGTATGAGTATACATCCATGTTAAAGATACAAATGATTGTATCACAGATGAAATGGATCATATGATAGATATAATCTTGCATACTGCAACACTTTGATCTTAGCCATTACGCCGAGAAGCGATATGGCCTTGAACGTTGATATGCCAGATACAATTATCATATTTATACACAAAGATGTACCTACGATATATGGTGGATATAAACGTGCACTCACCAGATATAAAGGTTCACATGAGAGATAGAAACAATAATATGGCAGATACAAGCGTGCATATGACAATACTTTGATCTTAGCCATTAGGCCGAGAAGCGATATGACGATAAACGTTGATGTACTGGGTATTACGCTCGCGTTTGGGTATGATGGTTTAGTCATACATTACGACGGATGTAAATGACCAAATGCCGCGTATGAGTATACAACCATGAATACAGATACAAATGATTGTATCACAGATGAAATGGTTCATATAATAGATATAATCTTGCATACTGCAACACTTTGATCTTAGCCATTAGGCGGCGAATCGATATGGCCTTGAACGTTGATATGCCGGGTACAATTATCATATTTATACACAAAGATGTACCTACGAAATATGGTGGATATAAACGTGCACTCACCAGATATACATGTTCACATGAGAGATAGAAACAATAATATGGCAGATACAAGCGTGCAGATGACAATACTTTGATCTTAGCCATTAGGCCGAGAAGCGATATGGCCTTGAACGTTGATATGCCGGATACAATTATCATATTTATACATATAGATGTACGTACGAAATATGGTGCATATAAACGTCCACTCACAGGATATAAATGATCACATGAGAGATGGAAACAATAATATGGCAGATACAAGCGTGCCTATGACAATACTTTGATCTTAGCCATCAGGCCGAGAAGCGATATGACGATAAACGTTGATGTGCTGGATATTACGCTCGAGTTTGGGTATGATGGTTTAGTCATATATTATGACATATGTAAGTGATCAAATGCCACGTATGAGTATACATCCATGTTAAAGATACAAATGATTGTATCACAGATGAAATGGATCATATGATAGATATAATCTTGCATACTGCAACACTTTGATCTTAGCCATTAGACCGAGAAGCGATATGGCCTTGAACGTTGATATGCCAGATACAATTATCATATTTATATATAACGATGTAAGTACGAAATATGGTGCATATAAACGTCCACTCACCGGATATAAATGATCACATGAGAGATAGAAACAATAATATGGCAGATACAAGCGTGCATATGACAATACTTTGATCTTAGCCATTAGGCAGAGAAGCTATATGACGATAAACGTGATGTGCCGGATATTACGTTCGCGTTTGGGTATGATGGTTTAGTCATATATTATGACGTATGTAAGTGATCAAATGCCACGTATGAGTATACATCCATGTTAAAGATACAAAAGATTGTATCACAGATGAAGTGGATCATATAATAGATATAATCTTGCATACTGCAACACTTTGATCTTAGCCATTAGGCCAAGAAGCGATATGGCCTTGAAAGTTGATATGCCGGATACAATTATCATATTTATACATATTGATGTACGTACGAAATATGGTGCATATAAACGTCCACTCACCGGATATAAATGATCACATGAGAGATAGAAACAATAATATGGCAGATACAAGCGTGCCTATGACAATACTTTGATCTTAGCCATCAGGCCGAGAAGCGATATGACGATAAACCTTGATGTGCAGGATATTACGCTCGAGTTTGGGTATGATGGTTTAGTCATATATTATGACGTATGTAAGTGATCAAATGCCACGTATGAGTATACATCCATGTTAAAGATACAAATGATTGTATCACAGATGAAATGGATCATATGATAGATATATTCTTGCATACTGCAACACTTTGATCTTAGCCATTAGGCCGAGAAGCGATATGGCCTTGAACGTTGATATGCCAGATACAGTTATCATATTTATACATAAAGATGTAAGTACTAAATATGGTGCATATAAACGTCCACTCACCGGATATAAATTATCACATGAGAGATAGAATCAATAATATGGCAGATACAAGCGTGCCTGTGACAATACTTTGATCTTAGCTATCAGGCCGAGAAGCGATATGACGATAAACGTTGATGTGCTGGATATTACGCTCGCGTTTGGGTAAGATGGTTTAGTCATATATTATGACGCATGTAAGTGATCAAATGCCACGTATGAGTATACATCCATGTTAAAGATACAAATGATTGTATCACAGATGAAATGGATCATATGATAGATATAATCTTGCATACTGCAACACTTTGATCTTAGCCATTACGCCGAGAAGCGATATGGCCTTGAACGTTGAAATGCCAGATACAATTATCATATTTATACATAAAGATGTAAGTACGAAATATGGTGCATATAAACGTCCACTCACCGGATATAAATTATCACATGAGAGATAGAAACAATAATATGGCAGATACAAGCGTGCCTATGACAATACTTTGATCTTAGCCATCAGGCCGAGAAGCGATATGACGATAAACGCTGATGTGCTGGATATTACGCTCGCGTTTTGGGTATGATCGTTTAGTCATATATTATGACGTATGTAAGTGATCAAATGCCACGTATGAGTATACATCCATGTTAAAGATTCAAATGATTGTATCACAGATGAAATGGATCATATGATAGAAATAATCTTGCATACTGCAACACTTTGATCTTAGCCATTAGGCCGAGAAGCGATATGGCCTTGAACGTTGATATGCCAGATACAATTATCATATTTATACATATAGATGTACGTACGAAATATGGTGCATATAAACGTCCACTCACCGGATATAAATGATCACATGAGAGATAGAAACAATAATATGGCAGATACAAGCGTGCCTATGACAATACTTTGATCTTAGCCATCAGGCCAAGAAGCGATATGACGATAAACGCTGATGAGCTGGATATTACGCTCGCGTTTGGGTATGATGGTTTAGTCATATATTATGACGTATGTAAGTGATCAAATGCCACGTATGAGTATACATCCATGTTAAAGTTACAAATGATTGTATCACAGATGAAGTGGATCATATAATAGATATAATCTTGTATACTGCAACACTTTGATCTTAGCCATTAGGCCGAGAAGCGATATGGCCTTGAACGTTGATATGCCGGATACAATTATCATATTTATACATTTAGATGTACGTACGAAATATGGTGCATATAAACGTCCACTCACCGGATATAAATGATCACATGAGAGATAGAAACAATAATATGGCAGATACAAGCGTGCCTATGACAATACTTTGATCTTAGCCATCAGGCCGAGAAGCGATATGACGATAAACGTTGATGTGCTGGATATTACGCTCGAGTTTGTGTATGATGGTTTAGTCATATATTATGACGTATGTAAGTGATCAAATGCCACGTATGAGTATACATCCATGTTAAAGATACAAATGATTGTATCACAGATGAAATGGATCATATGATAGATATAATCTTGCATACTGCAACACTTTGATCTTAGCCATTAGGCCGAGAAGCGATATGGCCTTGAACGTTGATATGCCAGATACAATTATCATATTTATACATAAAGATGTAAGTACGAAATATGGTGCATATAAACGTACACTCACCGGATATAAATTATCACATGAGAGATAGAAACAATAATATGGCAGATACAAGCGTGCCTATGACAATACTATGATCTTAGCCATCAGGCCGAGAAGCGATATGACGATAAACGTTGATGTGCTGGATATTACGCTCGCGTTTGGGTAAGATGGTTTAGTCATATATTATGACGTATGTAAGTGATCAAATGCCACGTATGAGTATACATCCATGTTAAAGATACAAATGATTGTATCACAGATGAAATGGATCATATGATAGATATAATCTTGCATACAGCAACACTTTGATCTTAGCCATTAGGCCGAGAAGCGATATGACGATAAACGTGATGTGCCGGATATTACGTTCGCGTTTGGGTATGATGGTTTAGTCATATATTATGACGCATGTAAGTGATCAAATGCCACGTATGAGTATACATCCATGTTAAAGTTACAAATGATTGTATCACAGATGAAGTGGATCATATGATAGAAATAATCTTGCATACTGCAACACTTTGATCTTAGCCATTAGGCCGAGAAGCGATATGGCCTTGAACGTTGATATGCCAGATACAATTATCATATTTATACATATAGATGTACGTACGAAATATGGTGCATATAAACGTCCACTCACCGGATATAAATGATCACATGAGAGATAGAAACAATAATATGGCAGATACAAGCGTGCCTATGACAATACTTTGATCTTAGCCATCAGGCCAAGAAGCGATATGACGATAAACGCTGATGAGCTGGATATTACGCTCGCGTTTGGGTATGATGGTTTAGTCATATATTATGACGTATGTAAGTGATCAAATGCCACGTATGAGTATACATCCACGTTAAAGATACAAATGATTGTATCACAAATGAAATGGATCATATGATAGATATAATCTTGCATACTGCAACACTTTGATCTTAGCCATTTGGCCGAGAAGCGATATGGCCTTGAACGTTGATATGCCAGATACAATTATCATATTTATACACAAAGATGTACCTACGATATATGGTGGATATAAACGTGCACTCACCAGATATAAAGGTTCACATGAGAGATAGAAACAATAATATGGCAGATACAAGCGTGCATATGACAATACTTTGATCTTAGCCATTAGGCCGAGAAGCGATATGACGATAAACGTTGATGTACTGGGTATTACGCTCGCGTTTGGGTATGATGGTTTAGTCATACATTACGACGGATGTAAATGACCAAATGCCGCGTATGAGTATACAACCATGAATACAGATACAAATGATTGTATCACAGATGAAATGGTTCATATAATAGATATAATCTTGCATACTGCAACACTTTGATCTTAGCCATTAGGCGGCGAATCGATATGGCCTTGAACGTTGATATGCCGGGTACAATTATCATATTTATACACAAAGATGTACCTACGAAATATGGTGGATATAAACGTGCACTCACCAGATATACATGTTCACATGAGAGATAGAAACAATAATATGGCAGATACAAGCGTGCCTATGACAATACTTTGATCTTAGCCATTAGGCCGAGAAGCGATATGGCCTTGAACGTTGATATGCCGGATACAATTATCATATTTATACATATAGATGTACGTACGAAATATGGTGCATATAAACGTCCACTCACAGGATATAAATGATCCATGAGAGATTGAAACAATAATATGGCAGATACAAGCGTGCCTATGACAATACTTTGATCTTAGCCATCAGGCCGAGAAGCGATATGACGATAAACGTTGATGTGCTGGATATTACGCTCGAGTTTGGGTATGATGGTTTAGTCATATATTATGACATATGTAAGTGATCAAATGCCACGTATGAGTATACATCCATGTTAAAGATACAAATGATTGTATCACAGATGAAATGGATCATATGATAGATATAATCTTGCATACTGCAACACTTTGATCTTAGCCATTAGACCGAGAAGCGATATGGCCTTGAACGTTGATATGCCAGATACAATTATCATATTTATACATAACGATGTAAGTACGAAATATGGTGCATATAAACGTCCACTCACCGGATATAAATGATCACATGAGAGATAGAAACAATAATATGGCAGATACAAGCGTGCATATGACAATACTTTGATCTTAGCCATTAGGCAGAGAAGCTATATGACGATAAACGTGATGTGCCGGATATTACGTTCGCGTTTGGGTATGATGGTTTAGTCATATATTATGACGTATGTAAGTGATCAAATGCCACGTATGAGTATACATCCATGTTAAAGATACAAAAGATTGTATCACAGATGAAGTGGATCATATAATAGATATAATCTTGCATACTGCAACACTTTGATCTTAGCCATTAGGCCGAGAAGCGATATGGCCTTGAACGTTGATATGCCAGATACAATTATCATATTTATACATAAAGATGTAAGTACTAAATATGGTGCATATAAACGTCCACTCACCGGATATAAATTATCACATGAGAGATAGAATCAATAATATGGCAGATACAAGCGTGCCTGTGACAATACTTTGATCTTAGCCATCAGGCCGAGAAGCGATATGACGATAAACGTTGATGTGCTGGATATTACGCTCGCGTTTGGGTAAGATGGTTTAGTCATATATTATGACGCATGTAAGTGATCAAATGCCACGTATGAGTATACATCCATGTTAAAGATACAAATGATTGTATCACAGATGAAATGGATCATATGATAGATATAATCTTGCATACTGCAACACTTTGATCTTAGCCATTACGCCGAGAAGCGATATGGCCTTGAACGTTGATATGCCAGATACAATTATCATATTTATACACAAAGATGTACCTACGATATATGGTGGATATAAACGTGCACTCACCAGATATAAAGGTTCACATGAGAGATAGAAACAATAATATGGCAGATACAAGCGTGCATATGACAATACTTTGATCTTAGCCATTAGGCCGAGAAGCGATATGACGATAAACGTTGATGTACTGGGTATTACGCTCGCGTTTGGGTATGATGGTTTAGTCATACATTACGACGGATGTAAATGACCAAATGCCGCGTATGAGTATACAACCATGAATACAGATACAAATGATTGTATCACAGATGAAATGGTTCATATAATAGATATAATCTTGCATACTGCAACACTTTGATCTTAGCCATTAGGCGGCGAATCGATATGGCCTTGAACGTTGATATGCCGGGTACAATTATCATATTTATACACAAAGATGTACCTACGAAATATGGTGGATATAAACGTGCACTCACCAGATATACATGTTCACATGAGAGATAGAAACAATAATATGGCAGATACAAGCGTGCAGATGACAATACTTTGATCTTAGCCATTAGGCCGAGAAGCGATATGGCCTTGAACGTTGATATGCCGGATACAATTATCATATTTATACATATAGATGTACGTACGAAATATGGTGCATATAAACGTCCACTCACAGGATATAAATGATCACATGAGAGATGGAAACAATAATATGGCAGATACAAGCGTGCCTATGACAATACTTTGATCTTAGCCATCAGGCCGAGAAGCGATATGACGATAAACGTTGATGTGCTGGATATTACGCTCGAGTTTGGGTATGATGGTTTAGTCATATATTATGACATATGTAAGTGATCAAATGCCACGTATGAGTATACATCCATGTTAAAGATACAAATGATTGTATCACAGATGAAATGGATCATATGATAGATATAATCTTGCATACTGCAACACTTTGATCTTAGCCATTAGACCGAGAAGCGATATGGCCTTGAACGTTGATATGCCAGATACAATTATCATATTTATATATAACGATGTAAGTACGAAATATGGTGCATATAAACGTCCACTCACCGGATATAAATGATCACATGAGAGATAGAAACAATAATATGGCAGATACAAGCGTGCATATGACAATACTTTGATCTTAGCCATTAGGCAGAGAAGCTATATGACGATAAACGTGATGTGCCGGATATTACGTTCGCGTTTGGGTATGATGGTTTAGTCATATATTATGACGTATGTAAGTGATCAAATGCCACGTATGAGTATACATCCATGTTAAAGATACAAAAGATTGTATCACAGATGAAGTGGATCATATAATAGATATAATCTTGCATACTGCAACACTTTGATCTTAGCCATTAGGCCAAGAAGCGATATGGCCTTGAAAGTTGATATGCCGGATACAATTATCATATTTATACATATTGATGTACGTACGAAATATGGTGCATATAAACGTCCACTCACCGGATATAAATGATCACATGAGAGATAGAAACAATAATATGGCAGATACAAGCGTGCCTATGACAATACTTTGATCTTAGCCATCAGGCCGAGAAGCGATATGACGATAAACCTTGATGTGCAGGATATTACGCTCGAGTTTGGGTATGATGGTTTAGTCATATATTATGACGTATGTAAGTGATCAAATGCCACGTATGAGTATACATCCATGTTAAAGATACAAATGATTGTATCACAGATGAAATGGATCATATGATAGATATATTCTTGCATACTGCAACACTTTGATCTTAGCCATTAGGCCGAGAAGCGATATGGCCTTGAACGTTGATATGCCAGATACAGTTATCATATTTATACATAAAGATGTAAGTACTAAATATGGTGCATATAAACGTCCACTCACCGGATATAAATTATCACATGAGAGATAGAATCAATAATATGGCAGATACAAGCGTGCCTGTGACAATACTTTGATCTTAGCTATCAGGCCGAGAAGCGATATGACGATAAACGTTGATGTGCTGGATATTACGCTCGCGTTTGGGTAAGATGGTTTAGTCATATATTATGACGCATGTAAGTGATCAAATGCCACGTATGAGTATACATCCATGTTAAAGATACAAATGATTGTATCACAGATGAAATGGATCATATGATAGATATAATCTTGCATACTGCAACACTTTGATCTTAGCCATTACGCCGAGAAGCGATATGGCCTTGAACGTTGAAATGCCAGATACAATTATCATATTTATACATAAAGATGTAAGTACGAAATATGGTGCATATAAACGTCCACTCACCGGATATAAATTATCACATGAGAGATAGAAACAATAATATGGCAGATACAAGCGTGCCTATGACAATACTTTGATCTTAGCCATCAGGCCGAGAAGCGATATGACGATAAACGCTGATGTGCTGGATATTACGCTCGCGTTTTGGGTATGATCGTTTAGTCATATATTATGACGTATGTAAGTGATCAAATGCCACGTATGAGTATACATCCATGTTAAAGATTCAAATGATTGTATCACAGATGAAATGGATCATATGATAGAAATAATCTTGCATACTGCAACACTTTGATCTTAGCCATTAGGCCGAGAAGCGATATGGCCTTGAACGTTGATATGCCAGATACAATTATCATATTTATACATATAGATGTACGTACGAAATATGGTGCATATAAACGTCCACTCACCGGATATAAATGATCACATGAGAGATAGAAACAATAATATGGCAGATACAAGCGTGCCTATGACAATACTTTGATCTTAGCCATCAGGCCAAGAAGCGATATGACGATAAACGCTGATGAGCTGGATATTACGCTCGCGTTTGGGTATGATGGTTTAGTCATATATTATGACGTATGTAAGTGATCAAATGCCACGTATGAGTATACATCCATGTTAAAGTTACAAATGATTGTATCACAGATGAAGTGGATCATATAATAGATATAATCTTGTATACTGCAACACTTTGATCTTAGCCATTAGGCCGAGAAGCGATATGGCCTTGAACGTTGATATGCCGGATACAATTATCATATTTATACATTTAGATGTACGTACGAAATATGGTGCATATAAACGTCCACTCACCGGATATAAATGATCACATGAGAGATAGAAACAATAATATGGCAGATACAAGCGTGCCTATGACAATACTTTGATCTTAGCCATCAGGCCGAGAAGCGATATGACGATAAACGTTGATGTGCTGGATATTACGCTCGAGTTTGTGTATGATGGTTTAGTCATATATTATGACGTATGTAAGTGATCAAATGCCACGTATGAGTATACATCCATGTTAAAGATACAAATGATTGTATCACAGATGAAATGGATCATATGATAGATATAATCTTGCATACTGCAACACTTTGATCTTAGCCATTAGGCCGAGAAGCGATATGGCCTTGAACGTTGATATGCCAGATACAATTATCATATTTATACATAAAGATGTAAGTACGAAATATGGTGCATATAAACGTACACTCACCGGATATAAATTATCACATGAGAGATAGAAACAATAATATGGCAGATACAAGCGTGCCTATGACAATACTATGATCTTAGCCATCAGGCCGAGAAGCGATATGACGATAAACGTTGATGTGCTGGATATTACGCTCGCGTTTGGGTAAGATGGTTTAGTCATATATTATGACGTATGTAAGTGATCAAATGCCACGTATGAGTATACATCCATGTTAAAGATACAAATGATTGTATCACAGATGAAATGGATCATATGATAGATATAATCTTGCATACAGCAACACTTTGATCTTAGCCATTAGGCCGAGAAGCGATATGACGATAAACGTGATGTGCCGGATATTACGTTCGCGTTTGGGTATGATGGTTTAGTCATATATTATGACGCATGTAAGTGATCAAATGCCACGTATGAGTATACATCCATGTTAAAGTTACAAATGATTGTATCACAGATGAAGTGGATCATATGATAGAAATAATCTTGCATACTGCAACACTTTGATCTTAGCCATTAGGCCGAGAAGCGATATGGCCTTGAACGTTGATATGCCAGATACAATTATCATATTTATACATATAGATGTACGTACGAAATATGGTGCATATAAACGTCCACTCACCGGATATAAATGATCACATGAGAGATAGAAACAATAATATGGCAGATACAAGCGTGCCTATGACAATACTTTGATCTTAGCCATCAGGCCAAGAAGCGATATGACGATAAACGCTGATGAGCTGGATATTACGCTCGCGTTTGGGTATGATGGTTTAGTCATATATTATGACGTATGTAAGTGATCAAATGCCACGTATGAGTATACATCCATGTTAAAGTTACAAATGATTGTATCACAGATGAAGTGGATCATATAATAGATATAATCTTGTATACTGCAACACTTTGATCTTAGCCATTAGGCCGAGAAGCGATATGGCCTTGAACGTTGATATGCCGGATACAATTATCATATTTATACATTTAGATGTACGTACGAAATATGGTGCATATAAACGTCCACTCACCGGATATAAATGATCACATGAGAGATAGAAACAATAATATGGCAGATACAAGCGTGCCTATGACAATACTTTGATCTTAGCCATGAGGCCGAGAAGCGATATGACGATAAACCTTGATGTGCAGGATATTACGCTCGAGTTTGGGTATGATGGTTTAGTCATATATTATGACGTATGTAAGTGATCAAATGCCACGTATGAGTATACATCCATGTTAAAGATACAAATGATTGTATCACAGATGAAATGGATCATATGATAGATATAATCTTGCATACTGCAACACTTTGATCTTAGCCATTACGCCGAGAAGCGATATGGCCTTGAACGTTGATATGCCAGATACAATTATCATATTTATACATAAAGATGTAAGTACGAAATATGGTGCATATAAACGTCCACTCACCGGATATAAATTATCACATGAGAGATAGAAACAATAATATGGCAGATACAAGCGTGCCTATGACAATACTATGATCTTAGCCATCAGGCCGAGAAGCGATATGACGATAAACGTTGATGTGCTGGATATTACGCTCGCGTTTGGGTAAGATGGTTTAGTCATATATTATGACGTATGTAAGTGATCAAATGCCACGTATGAGTATACATCCATGTTAAAGTTACAAATGATTGTATCACAGATGAAGTCGATCATATAATAGATATAATCTTGCATACTGTAACACTTCGATCTTAGCCATTAGGCCGAGAAGCGATATGGCCTTGAACGATGATATGCCAGATACAATTATCATATTTATACATAAAGATGTAAGTACGAAATATGGTGCATATAAACGTCCACTCACCGGATATAAATGATCTCATGAGAGATAGAAACAATAATATGGCAGATACAAGCGTGCATATGAGAATACTTTGATCTCAGCCATTAGGCCAAGAAGCGATATGACGATAAACGTTGATGTGCTGGATATTACGCTCGAGTTTGGGTATGATGGTTTAGTCATATATTATGACGTATGTAAGTGATCAAATGCCACGTATGAGTATACATCCATGTTAAAGTTACAAATGATTGTATCACAGATGAAGCGGATCATATGATAGATATAATCCTGCATACTGCAACACTTTGATCTTAGCCATAAGGCCGAGAAGCGATATGACGATAAACGTTGATGTGCCGGATATTACGTTCGCGTTTGGGTATGATGGTTTAGTCATATATTATGACGTATGTAAGTGATCAAATGCCACGTATGAGTATACATCCATGTTAAAGTTACAAATGATTGTATCACAGATGAAGCGGATCATATGATAGATATAATCTTGCATACTGCAACACTTTGATCTTAGCCATTAGGCCGAGAAGCGATATGGCCTTGAACGTTGATATGCCGGATACAATTATCATATTTATACATATTGATGTACGTACGAAATATGGTGCATATAAACGTCCACTCACCGGATATAAATGATCACATGAGAGATAGAAACAATAATATGGCAGATACAAGCGTGCCTATGACAATACTTTGATCTTAGCCATCAGGCCGAGAAGCGATATGGCCTTGAACGTTGATATGCCAGATACAATTATCATATTTATACATATAGATGTACGTACGAAATATGGTGCATATAAACGTCCACTCACCGGATATAAATGATCACATGAGAGATAGAAACAATAATATGGCAGATACAAGCGTGCCTATGACAATACTTTGATCTTAGCCATCAGGCCAAGAAGCGATATGACGATAAACGCTGATGAGCTGGATATTACGCTCGCGTTTGGGTATGATGGTTTAGTCATATATTATGACGTATGTAAGTGATCAAATGCCACGTATGAGTATACATCCATGTTAAAGTTACAAATGATTGTATCACAGATGAAGTGGATCATATAATAGATATAATCTTGTATACTGCAACACTTTGATCTTAGCCATTAGGCCGAGAAGCGATATGGCCTTGAACGTTGATATGCCGGATACAATTATCATATTTATACATTTAGATGTACGTACGAAATATGGTGCATATAAACGTCCACTCACCGGATATAAATGATCACATGAGAGATAGAAACAATAATATGGCAGATACAAGCGTGCCTATGACAATACTTTGATCTTAGCCATGAGGCCGAGAAGCGATATGACGATAAACCTTGATGTGCAGGATATTACGCTCGAGTTTGGGTATGATGGTTTAGTCATATATTATGACGTATGTAAGTGATCAAATGCCACGTATGAGTATACATCCATGTTAAAGATACAAATGATTGTATCACAGATGAAATGGATCATATGATAGATATAATCTTGCATACTGCAACACTTTGATCTTAGCCATTACCCCGAGAAGCGATATGGCCTTGACCGTTGATATGCCAGATACAATTATCATATTTATACATAAAGATGTAAGTACGAAATATGGTGCATATAAACGTCCACTCACCGGATATAAATTATCACATGAGAGATAGAAACAATAATATGGCAGATACAAGCGTGCCTATGACAATACTATGATCTTAGCCATCAGGCCGAGAAGCGATATGACGATAAACGTTGATGTGCTGGATATTACGCTCGCGTTTGGGTAAGATGGTTTAGTCATATATTATGACGTATGTAAGTGATCAAATGCCACGTATGAGTATACATCCATGTTAAAGTTACAAATGATTGTATCACAGATGAAGTCGATCATATAATAGATATAATCTTGCATACTGTAACACTTCGATCTTAGCCATTAGGCCGAGAAGCGATATGGCCTTGAACGATGATATGCCAGATACAATTATCATATTTATACATAAAGATGTAAGTACGAAATATGGTGCATATAAACGTCCACTCACCGGATATAAATGATCTCATGAGAGATAGAAACAATAATATGGCAGATACAAGCGTGCATATGAGAATACTTTGATCTCAGCCATTAGGCCAAGAAGCGATATGACGATAAACGTTGATGTGCTGGATATTACGCTCGAGTTTGGGTATGATGGTTTAGTCATATATTATGACGTATGTAAGTGATCAAATGCCACGTATGAGTATACATCCATGTTAAAGTTACAAATGATTGTATCACAGATGAAGCGGATCATATGATAGATATAATCCTGCATACTGCAACACTTTGATCTTAGCCATAAGGCCGAGAAGCGATATGACGATAAACGTTGATGTGCCGGATATTACGTTCGCGTTTGGGTATGATGGTTTAGTCATATATTATGACGTATGTAAGTGATCAAATGCCACGTATGAGTATACATCCATGTTAAAGTTACAAATGATTGTATCACAGATGAAGCGGATCATATGATAGATATAATCTTGCATACTGCAACACTTTGATCTTAGCCATTAGGCCGAGAAGCGATATGGCCTTGAACGTTGATATGCCGGATACAATTATCATATTTATACATATTGATGTACGTACGAAATATGGTGCATATAAACGTCCACTCACCGGATATAAATGATCACATGAGAGATAGAAACAATAATATGGCAGATACAAGCGTGCCTATGACAATACTTTGATCTTAGCCATCAGGCCGAGAAGCGATATGACGATAAACGTTGATGTGCAGGATATTACGCTCGAGTTTGGGTATGCTGGTTTAGTCATATATTATGACGTATGTAAGTGATCAAATGCCACGTATGAGTATACATCCATGTTAAAGATACAAATGATTGTATCACAGATGAAATGGATCATATGATAGATATAATCTTGCATACTGCAACACTTTGATCTTAGCCATTAGGCCGTGAAGCGATATGGCCTTGAACGTTGATATGCCGGATACAATTATCATATTTATACATATTGATGTACGTACGAAATATGGTGCATATAAACGTCCACTCACCGGATATAAATGATCACATGAGAGATAGAAACAATAATATGGCAGATACAAGCGTGCCTATGACAATACTTTGATCTTAGCCATCAGGCCGAGAAGCGATATGACGATAAACGTTGATGTGCAGGATATTACGCTCGAGTTTGGGTATGATGGTTTAGTCATATATTATGACGTATGTAAGTGATCAAATGCCACGTATGAGTATACATCCATGTTAAAGATACAAATGATTGAATCACAGATGAAATGGATCATATGATAGATATAATCTTGCATACTGCAACACTTTGATCTTAGCCATTAGGCCGAGAAGCGATATGGCCTTGAACGTTGATATGCCAGATACAATTATCATATTTATACATAAAGATGTAAGTACGAAATATGGTGCATATAAACGTCCACTCACCGGATATAAATGATCACATGAGAGACAGAAACAATAATATGGCCGATACAAGCGTGCATATGACAACACTTTGATCTTAGCCATTAGGCCGAGAAGCGATATGAACTTGTACGTTGATATGCCGGATACAATTATCATATTTATATATAAAGATGTACCTACGAAATATGGTGGATATAAACGAGCACTCACCGGATATAGATGGTCACATGAGAGATAGAAACAATAATATGGCAGATACAAGCGTGACTATGACAATACTTTGATCTTAGCCATCAGGCCGAGAAGCGATATGACGATAAACGCTGATGTGCTGGATATTACGCTCGCGTTTGGGTATGATGGTTTAATCATATATTATGACGTATGTAAGTGGTCAAATGCCACGTATGAGTATACATCCATGTTAAAGTTACAAATGATTGTATCACAGATGAAGTGGATCATATAATAGATATAATCTTGCATACTGCAACACTTTGATCTTAGCCATTAGGCCGAGAAGCGATATGGCCTTGAACGTTGATATGCCGGATACAATTATCATATTTATACATATAGATGTACGTACGAAATATGGTGCATATAAACGTCCACTCACCGGATATAAATGATCACATGAGAGATAGAAACAATAATATGGCAGATACATGCGTGCCTATGACAATACTTTGATCTTAGCCATCAGGCCGAGAAGCGATATGACGATAAACGTTGATGTGCTGGATATTACGCTCGAGTTTGGGTATGATGGTTTAGTCATATATTATGACGTATGTAAGTGATCAAATGCCACGTATGAGTATACATCCATGTTAAAGATACAAATGATTGTATCACAGATGAAATGGATCATATGATAGATATAATCTTGCATAATGCAACACTTTGATCTTAGCCATTAGACCGAGAAGCGATATGGCCTTGAACGTTGATATGCCAGATACAATTATCATATTTATACATAAAGATGTAAGTACGAAATATGGTGCATATAAACGTCCACTCACCGGATATAAATTATCACATGAGAGATAGAAACAATAATATGGCAGATACAAGCGTGCCTATGACAATACTTTGATCTTAGCCATCAGGCCGAGTATCGATATGACGATAAACGTGATGTGCCGGATATTACGTTCGCGTTTGGGTATGATGGTTTAGTCATATATTATGACGTATGTAAGTGATCAAATGCCACGTATGAGTATACATCCATGTTAAAGATACAAATGATTGTATCACAGATGAAATGGATCATATGATAGATATAATCTTGCATACTGCAACACTTTGATCTTAGCCATTAGGCCGAGAAGCGATATGGCCTTGAACGATGATATGCCAGATACAATTATCATATTTATACATAAAGATGTAAGTACGAAATATGGTGCATATAAGCGTCCACTCACCGGATATAGATTATCACATGAGAGATAGAAACAATAATATGGCAGATACAAGCGTGCATATGACAATACTTTGATCTTAGCCATTAGGCCGAGAAGCGATATGACGATAAACGTGATGTGCCGGATATTACGCTCGCGTTTGGGTATGATGGTTTAGTCATATATTATGACGTATGTAAGTGATCAAATGCCACGTATGAGTATACATCCATGTTAAAGTTACAAATGATTGTATCACAGATGAAGTGGATCATATAATAGATATAATCTTGCATACTGCAACACTTTGATCTTAGCCATTAGGCCGAGAAGCGATATGGCCTTGAACGATGATATGCCAGATACAATTATCATATTTATACATAAAGATGTAAGTACGAAATATGGTGCATATAAACGTCCACTCACCGGATATAAATGATCTCATGAGAGATAGAAACAATAATATGGCAGATACAAGCGTGCATATGAGAATACTTTGATCTCAACCATTAGGCCAAGAAGCGATATGACGATAAACGTTGATGTGCTGGTTATTACGCTCGAGTTTGGGTATGATGGTTTAGTCATATATTATGACGTATGTAAGTGATCAAATGCCACGTATGAGTATACATCCATGTTAAAGTTACAAATGATTGTATCACAGATGAAGCGGATCATATGATAGATATAATCCTGCATACTGCAACACTTTGATCTTAGCCATAAGGCCGAGAAGCGATATGACGATAAACGTTGATGTGCCGGATATTACGTTCGCGTTTGGGTATGATGGTTTAGTCATATATTATGACGTATGTAAGTGATCAAATGCCACGTATGAGTATACATCCATGTTAAAGTTACAAATGATTGTATCACAGATGAAGCGGATCATATGATAGATATAATCTTGCATACTGCAACACTTTGATCTTAGCCATTAGGCCGAGAAGCGATATGGCCTTGAACGTTGATATGCCGGATACAATTATCATATTTATACATATTGATGTACGTACGAAATATGGTGCATATAAACGTCCACTCACCGGATATAAATGATCACATGAGAGATAGAAACAATAATATGGCAGATACAAGCGTGCCTATGACAATACTTTGATCTTAGCCATCAGGCCGAGAAGCGATATGACGATAAACGTTGATGTGCAGGATATTACGCTCGAGTTTGGGTATGCTGGTTTAGTCATATATTATGACGTATGTAAGTGATCAAATGCCACGTATGAGTATACATCCATGTTAAAGATACAAATGATTGTATCACAGATGAAATGGATCATATGATAGATATAATCTTGCATACTGCAACACTTTGATCTTAGCCATTAGGCCGTGAAGCGATATGGCCTTGAACGTTGATATGCCGGATACAATTATCATATTTATACACATTGATGTACGTACGAAATATGGTGCATATAAACGTCCACTCACCGGATATAAATGATCACATGAGAGATAGAAACAATAATATGGCAGATACAAGCGTGCCTATGACAATACTTTGATCTTAGCCATCAGGCCAAGAAGCGATATGACGATAAACGCTGATGAGCTGGATATTACGCTCGCGTTTGGGTATGATGGTTTAGTCATATATTATGACGTATGTAAGTGATCAAATGCCACGTATGAGTATACATCCATGTTAAAGTTACAAATGATTGTATCACAGATGAAGTGGATCATATAATAGATATAATCTTGTATACTGCAACACTTTGATCTTAGCCATTAGGCCGAGAAGCGATATGGCCTTGAACGTTGATATGCCGGATACAATTATCATATTTATACATTTAGATGTACGTACGAAATATGGTGCATATAAACGTCCACTCACCGGATATAAATGATCACATGAGAGATAGAAACAATAATATGGCAGATACAAGCGTGCCTATGACAATACTTTGATCTTAGCCATGAGGCCGAGAAGCGATATGACGATAAACCTTGATGTGCAGGATATTACGCTCGAGTTTGGGTATGATGGTTTAGTCATATATTATGACGTATGTAAGTGATCAAATGCCACGTATGAGTATACATCCATGTTAAAGATACAAATGATTGTATCACAGATGAAATGGATCATATGATAGATATAATCTTGCATACTGCAACACTTTGATCTTAGCCATTACGCCGAGAAGCGATATGGCCTTGAACGTTGATATGCCAGATACAATTATCATATTTATACATAAAGATGTAAGTACGAAATATGGTGCATATAAACGTCCACTCACCGGATATAAATTATCACATGAGAGATAGAAACAATAATATGGCAGATACAAGCGTGCCGATGACAATTCTATGAGATCTTAGCCATCAGGCCGAGAAGCGATATGACGATAAACGTTGATGTGCTGGATATTACGCTCGCGTTTGGGTAAGATGGTTTAGTCATATATTATGACGTATGTAAGTGATCAAATGCCACGTATGAGTATACATCCATGTTAAAGATACAAATGATTGTATCACAGATGAAATGGATCATATGATAGATATAATCTTGCATACAGCAACACTTTGATCTTAGCCATTAGGCCGAGAAGCGATATGACGATAAACGTGATGTGCCGGATATTACGTTCGCGTTTGGGTATGATGGTTTAGTCATATATTATGACGCATGTAAGTGATCAAATGCCACGTATGAGTATACATCCATGTTAAAGTTACAAATGATTGTATCACAGATGAAGTGGATCATATGATAGAAATAATCTTGCATACTGCAACACTTTGATCTTAGCCATTAGGCCGAGAAGCGATATGGCCTTGAACGTTGATATGCCAGATACAATTATCATATTTATACATATAGATGTACGTACGAAATATGGTGCATATAAACGTCCACTCACCGGATATAAATGATCACATGAGAGATAGAAACAATAATATGGCAGATACAAGCGTGCCTATGACAATACTTTGATCTTAGCCATCAGGCCAAGAAGCGATATGACGATAAACGCTGATGTGCTGGATATTACGCTCGCGTTTGGGTATGATGGTTTAGTCATATATTATGACGTATGTAAGTGATCAAATGCCACGTATGAGTATACATCCATGTTAAAGTTACAAATGATTGTATCACAGATGAAGTGGATCATATGATAGATATAATCTTGCATACTGCAATACTTTGATCTTAGCCATTAGGCCGAGAAGCGATATGGCCTTGAACGTTGATATGCCAGATACAATTATCATATTTATACATAAAGATGTAAGTACGAAATATGGTGCATATAAACGTCCACTCACCGCATATAAATTATCACATGAGAGATAGAAACAATAATATGGCAGATACAAGCGTGCATATGACAATACTTTGATCTTAGCCATTAGGCCGAGAAGCGATATGACGATAAACGTTGATGTGCAGGATATTACGCTCGAGTTTGGGTATGATGGTTTAGTCATATATTATGACGTATGTAAGTGATCAAATGCCACGTATGAGTATACATCCATGTTAAAGATACAAATGATTGTATCACAGATGAAATGGATCATATGATAGATATAATCTTGCATACTGCAACACTTTGATCTTAGCCATTAGGCCGAGAAGCGATATGGCCTTGAACGTTGATATGCCAGATACAATTATCATATTTATACATAAAGATGTAAGTACGAAATATGGTGCATATAAACGTCCACTCACCGGATATAAATTATCACATGAGAGATAGAAACAATAATATGGCAGATACAAGCGTGCCTATGACAATACTTTGATCTTAGCCATCAGGCCGAGAAGCGATATGACGATAAACGCTGATGTGCTGGATATTACGCTCGCGTTTTGGGTATGATCGTTTAGTCATATATTATGACGTATGTAAGTGATCAAATGCCAGGTATGAGTATACATCCATGTTAATGTTACAAATGATTGTATCACAGATGAAGTGGATCATATGATAGATATAATCTTGCATACTGCAACACGTTGATCTTAGCCATTAGGCCGAGAAGCGATATGGCCTTGAACGTTGATATGCCAGATACAATTATCATATTTATACATAAAGATGTAAGTACGAAATATGGTGCATATAAACGTCCACTCACCGGATATAAATGATCACATGAGAGATAGAAACAATAATATGACAGATACAAGCGTGCCTATGACAATACTTTGATCTTAGCCATTAGGCCGAGAAGCGATATGGCCTTGAACGTTGATATGCCAGATACAATTATCATATTTATACATAAAGATGTAAGTACGAAATATGGTGCATATAAACGTCCACTCACCGGATATAAATTATCACATGAGAGATAGAAACAATAATATGGCAGATACAAGCGTGCCTATGACAATACTTTGATCTTAGCCATCAGGCCGAGAAGCGATATGACGATAAACGTTGATGTGCTGGATATTACGCTCGAGTTTGGGTATGATGGTTTAGTCATATATTATGACGTATGTAAGTGATCAAATGCCACGTATGAGTATATATCCATGTTAAAGATACAAATGATTGTATCACAGATGAAATGGATCATATGATAGATATAATCTTGCATACTGCAACACTTTGATCTTAGCCATTACGCCGAGAAGCGATATGGCCTTGAACGTTGATATGCCAGATACAATTATCATATTTATACATAAAGATGTAAGTACGAAATATGGTGCATATAAACGTCCACTCACCGGATATAAATTATCACATGAGAGATAGAAACAATAATATGGCAGATACAAGCGTGCCTATGACAATACTTTGATCTTAGCCATCAGGCCGAGAAGCGATATGACGATAAACGCTGATGTGCTGGATATTACGCTCGCGTTTTGGGTATGATCGTTTAGTCATATATTATGACGTATGTAAGTGATCAAATGCCACGTATGAGTATACATCCATGTTAAAGTTACAAATGATTGTATCACAGATGAAGTGGATCATATGATAGATATAATCTTGCATACTGCAATACTTTGATCTTAGCCATTAGGCCGAGAAGCGATATGGCCTTGAACGTTGATATGCCAGATACAATTATCATATTTATACATAAAGATGTAAGTACGAAATATGGTGCATATAAACGTCCACTCACCGCATATAAATTATCACATGAGAGATAGAAACAATAATATGGCAGATACAAGCGTGCATATGACAATACTTTGATCTTAGCCATTAGGCCGAGAAGCGATATGACGATAAACGTTGATGTGCAGGATATTACGCTCGAGTTTGGGTATGATGGTTTAGTCATATATTATGACGTATGTAAGTGATCAAATGCCACGTATGAGTATACATCCAAGTTAAAGATACAAATGATTGTATCACAGATGAAATGGATCATATGATAGATATAATCTTGCATACTGCAACACTTTGATCTTAGCCATTAGGCCGAGAAGCGAAATGGCCTTGAACGTTGATATGCCAGATACAATTATCATATTTATACATAAAGATGTAAGTACGAAATATGGTGCATATAAACGTCCACTCACCGGATATAAATTATCACATGAGAGATAGAAACAATAATATGGCAGATACAAGCGTGCCTATGACAATACTTTGATCTTAGCCATCAGGCCGAGAAGCGATATGACGATAAACGCTGATGTGCTGGATATTACGCTCGCGTTTTGGGTATGATCGTTTAGTCATATATTATGACGTATGTAAGTGATCAAATGCCAGGTATGAGTATACATCCATGTTAAAGTTACAAATGATTGTATCACAGATGAAGTGGATCATATGATAGATATAATCTTGCATACTGCAACACTTTGATCTTAGCCATTAGGCCGAGAAGCGATATGGCCTTGAACGTTGATATGCCAGATACAATTATCATATTTATACATAAAGATGTAAGTACGAAATATGGTGCATATAAACGTCCACTCACCGGATATAAATGATCACATGAGAGATAGAAACAATAATATGGCAGATACAAGCGTGCCTATGACAATACTTTGATCTTAGCCATTAGGCCGAGAAGCGATATGGCCTTGAACGTTGATATGCCAGATACAATTATCATATTTATACATAAAGATGTAAGTACGAAATATGGTGCATATAAACGTCCACTCACCGGATATAAATTATCACATGAGAGATAGAAACAATAATATGGCAGATACAAGCGTGCCTATGACAATACTTTGATCTTAGCCATCAGGCCGAGAAGCGATATGACGATAAACGTTGATGTGCTGGATATTACGCTCGAGTTTGGGTATGATGGTTTAGTCATATATTATGACGTATGTAAGTGATCAAATGCCACGTATGAGTATATATCCATGTTAAAGATACAAATGATTGTATCGCAGATGTAATGGATCATATGATAGATATAATCTTGCATACTGCAACACTTTGATCTTAGCCATTAGGCCGAGAAGCGATATGGCCTTGAACGTTGATATGCCGGATACAATTATCATATTTATACATATAGATGTACGTACGAAATATGGTGCATATAAACGTCCACTCACCGGATATAAATGATCACATGAGAGATAGAAACAATAATATGGTAGATACAAGCGTGCCTATGACAATACTTTGATCTTAGCCATCAGGCCGAGAAGCGATATGACGATAAACGCTGATGTGCTGGATATTACGCTCGCGTTTGGGTATGATGGTTTAGTCATATATTATGACGTATGTAAGTGATCAAATGCCACGTATGAGTATACATC
Source organism: Cerceris rybyensis (assembly GCA_910591515.1). Lineage (NCBI taxonomy): Eukaryota > Metazoa > Arthropoda > Insecta > Hymenoptera > Crabronidae > Cerceris > Cerceris rybyensis. The sequence goes on along the minus strand of OU342798.1, from coordinate 19,288,984 downwards.
CACGTTAAAGTTACAAATGATTGTATCACAGATGAAGTGGATCATATAATAGATATAATCTTGCATACTGCAACACTTTGATCTTAGCCATTAGGCCGAGAAGCGATATGGCCTTGAACGTTGATATGCCGGATACAATTATCATATTTATACATATAGATGTATGTACGAAATATGGTGCATATAAACGTCCACTCACCGGTTATAAATGATCACATGAGAGATAGAAACAATAATATGGCAGATACAAGCGTGCCTATCACAATACTTTGATCTTAGCCATCAGGCCGAGAAGCGATATGACGATAAACGTTGATGTGCTGGATATTACGCTCGAGTTTGGGTATGATGGTTTAGTCATATATTATGACGTATGTAAGTGATCAAATGCCACGTATGAGTATACATCCATGTTAAAGATACAAATGATTGTATCACAGATGAAATGGATCATATGATAGATATAATCTTGCATACTGCAACACTTTGATCTTAGCCATTAGGCCGAGAAGCGATATGGCCTTGAACGATGATATGCCAGATACAATTAACATATTTATACATAAAGATGTAAGTACGAAATATGGTGCATATAAACGTCCACTCACCGGATATAAATTATCTCATGAGAGATAGAAACAATAATATGGCAGATACAAGCGTGCCTATGACAATACTTTGATCTCAGCCATCAGGCCGAGAAGCGATATGACGATAAACGTCGATGTGCTGGATATTACGTTCGCGTTTGGGTATGATGGTTTAGTCATATATTATGACGTATGTAAGTGATCAAATGCCACGTATGAGTATATATCCATGTTAAAGATACAAATGATTGTATCACAGATGAAATGGATCATATGATAGATATAATCTTGCATACTGCAACACTTTGATCTTAGCAATTAGGCCGAGAAGCGATATGGCCTTGAACGTTGATATGCCAGATACAATTATCATATTTATACATAAAGATGTAAGTACTAAATATGGTGCATATAAACGTCCACTCACCGAATATAAATTATCACATGAGAGATAGAAACAATAATATGGCAGATACAAGCGTGCCTATCACAATACTTTGATCTTAGCCATCAGGCCGAGAAGCGATATGACGATAAACGTTGATGTGCTGGATATTACGCTCGAGTTTGGGTATGATGTTTTAGTCATATATTATGACGTATGTAAGTGATCAAATGCCACGTATGAGTATACATCCATGTTAAAGATACAAATGATTGTATCACAGATGAAATGGATCATATGATAGATATAATCTTGCATACTGCAACACTTTGATCTTAGCCATTAGGCCGAGAAGCGATATGGCCTTGAACGTTGATATGCCGGATACAATTATCATATTTATACATATAGATGTATGTACGAAATATGGTGCATATAAACGTCCACTCACCGGTTATAAATGATCACATGAGAGATAGAAACAATAATATGGCAGATACAAGCGTGCCTATCACAATACTTTGATCTTAGCCATCAGGCCGAGAAGCGATATGACGATAAACGTTGATGTGCTGGATATTACGCTCGAGTTTGGGTATGATGGTTTAGTCATATATTATGACGTATGTAAGTGATCAAATGCCACGTATGAGTATACATCCATGTTAAAGATACAAATGATTGTATCACAGATGAAATGGATCATATGATAGATACAATCTTGCATACTGCAACACTTTGATCTTAGCCATTAGGCCGAGAAGCGATATGGCCTTGAACGATGATATGCCAGATACAATTAACATATTTATACATAAAGATGTAAGTACGAAATATGGTGCATATAAACGTCCACTCACCGGATATAAATTATCTCATGAGAGATAGAAACAATAATATGGCAGATACAAGCGTGCCTATGACAATACTTTGATCTCAGCCATCAGGCCGAGAAGCGATATGACGATAAACGTCGATGTGCTGGATATTACGTTCGCGTTTGGGTATGATGGTTTAGTCATATATTATGACGTATGTAAGTGATCAAATGCCACGTATGAGTATATATCCATGTTAAAGATACAAATGATTGTATCACAGATGAAATGGATCATATGATAGATATAATCTTGCATACTGCAACACTTTGATCTTAGCAATTAGGCCGAGAAGCGATATGGCCTTGAACGTTGATATGCCAGATACAATTATCATATTTATACATAAAGATGTAAGTACTAAATATGGTGCATATAAACGTCCACTCACCGAATACAAATTATCACATGAGAGATAGAAACAATAATATGGCAGATACAAGCGTGCCTATCACAATACTTTGATCTTAGCCATCAGGCCGAGAAGCGATATGACGATAAACGTTGATGTGCTGGATATTACGCTCGAGTTTGGGTATGATGTTTTAGTCATATATTATGACGTATGTAAGTGATCAAATGCCACGTATGAGTATACATCCATGTTAAAGATACAAATGATTGTATCACAGATGAAATGGATCATATGATAGATATAATCTTGCATACAGCAACACTTTGATCTTAGCCATTAGGCCGAGAAGCGATATGACGATAAACGTGATGTGCCGGATATTACGTTCGCGTTTGGGTATGATGGTTTAGTCATATATTATGACGCATGTAAGTGATCAAATGCCACGTATGAGTATACATCCATGTTAAAGTTACAAATGATTGTATCACAGATGAAGTGGATCATATGATAGAAATAATCTTGCATACTGCAACACTTTGATCTTAGCCATTAGGCCGAGAAGCGATATGGCCTTGAACGTTGATATGCCAGATACAATTATCATATTTATACATATAGATGTACGTACGAAATATGGTGCATATAAACGTCCACTCACCGGATATAAATGATCACATGAGAGATAGAAACAATAATATGGCAGATACAAGCGTGCCTATGACAATACTTTGATCTTAGCCATCAGGCCAAGAAGCGATATGACGATAAACGCTGATGAGCTGGATATTACGCTCGCGTTTGGGTATGATGGTTTAGTCATATATTATGACGTATGTAAGTGATCAAATGCCACGTATGAGTATACATCCATGTTAAAGTTACAAATGATTGTATCACAGATGAAGTGGATCATATAATAGATATAATCTTGTATACTGCAACACTTTGATCTTAGCCATTAGGCCGAGAAGCGATATGGCCTTGAACGTTGATATGCCGGATACAATTATCATATTTATACATTTAGATGTACGTACGAAATATGGTGCATATAAACGTCCACTCACCGGATATAAATGATCACATGAGAGATAGAAACAATAATATGGCAGATACAAGCGTGCCTATGACAATACTTTGATCTTAGCCATGAGGCCGAGAAGCGATATGACGATAAACCTTGATGTGCAGGATATTACGCTCGAGTTTGGGTATGATGGTTTAGTCATATATTATGACGTATGTAAGTGATCAAATGCCACGTATGAGTATACATCCATGTTAAAGATACAAATGATTGTATCACAGATGAAATGGATCATATGATAGATATAATCTTGCATACTGCAACACTTTGATCTTAGCCATTACGCCGAGAAGCGATATGGCCTTGAACGTTGATATGCCAGATACAATTATCATATTTATACATAAAGATGTAAGTACGAAATATGGTGCATATAAACGTCCACTCACCGGATATAAATTATCACATGAGAGATAGAAACAATAATATGGCAGATACAAGCGTGCCTATGACAATACTATGATCTTAGCCATCAGGCCGAGAAGCGATATGACGATAAACGTTGATGTGCTGGATATTACGCTCGCGTTTGGGTAAGATGGTTTAGTCATATATTATGACGTATGTAAGTGATCAAATGCCACGTATGAGTATACATCCATGTTAAAGATACAAATGATTGTATCACAGATGAAATGGATCATATGATAGATATAATCTTGCATACTGCAACACTTTGATCTTAGCCATTAGGCCGAGAAGCGATATGACGATAAACGTGATGTGCCGGATATTACGTTCGCGTTTGGGTATGATGGTTTAGTCATATATTATGACGTATGTAAGTGATCAAATGCCACGTATGAGTATACATCCATGTTAAAGTTACAAATGATTGTATCACAGATGAAGTGGATCATATGATAGAAATAATCTTGCATACTGCAACACTTTGATCTTAGCCATTAGGCCGAGAAGCGATATGGCCTTGAACGTTGATATGCCAGATACAATTATCATATTTATACATATAGATGTACGTACGAAATATGGTGCATATAAACGTCCACTCACCGGATATAAATGATCACATGAGAGATAGAAACAATAATATGGCAGATACAAGCGTGCCTATGACAATACTTTGATCTTAGCCATCAGGCCAAGAAGCGATATGACGATAAACGCTGATGTGCTGGATATTACGCTCGCGTTTGGGTATGATGGTTTAGTCATATATTATGACGTATGTAAGTGATCAAATGCCACGTATGAGTATACATCCATGTTAAAGTTACAAATGATTGTATCACAGATGAAGTGGATCATATGATAGATATAATCTTGCATACTGCAACACTTTGATCTTAGCCATTAGGCCGAGAAGCGATATGGCCTTGAACGTTGATATGCCAGATACAATTATCATATTTATACATAAAGATGTAAGTACGAAATATGGTGCATATAAACGTCCACTCACCGGATATAAATGATCACATGAGAGATAGAAACAATAATATGGCAGATACAAGCGTGCCTATGACAATACTTTGATCTTAGCCATTAGGCCGAGAAGCGATATGGCCTTGAACGTTGATATGCCAGATACAATTATCATATTTATACATAAAGATGTAAGTACGAAATATGGTGCATATAAACGTCCACTCACCGGATATAAATGATCACATGAGAGATAGAAACAATAATATGGCAGATACAAGCGTGCCTATGACAATACTTTGATCTCAGCCATCAGGCCGAGAAGCGATATGACGATAAACGTCGATGTGCTGGATATTACGCTCGCGTTTGGGTATGATGGTTTAGTCATATATTATGACGTATGTAAGTGATCAAATGCCACGTATGAGTATATATCCATGTTAAAGATACAAATGATTGTATCACAGATGAATTGGATCATATGATAGATATAATCTTGCATACTGCAACACTTTGATCTTAGCCATTAGGCCGAGAAGCGATATGGCCTTGAACGTTGATATGCCAGATACAATTATCATATTTATACATAAAGATGTAAGTACTAAATATGGTGCATATAAACGTCCACTCACCGGATATAAATTATCACATGAGAGATAGAAACAATAATATGGCAGATACAAGCGTGCCTATGACAATACTTTGATCTTAGCCATCAGGCCGAGAAGCGATATGACGATAAACGTTGATGTGCTGGATATTACGCTCGCGTTTGGGTAAGATGGTTTAGTCATATATTATGACGTATGTAAGTGATCAAATGCCACGTATGAGTATACATCCATGTTAAAGATACAAATGATTGTATCACAGATGAAATGGATCATATGATAGATATAATCTTGCATACTGCAACACTTTGATCTTAGCCATTAGGCCGAGAAGCGATATGACGATAAACGTGATGTGCCGGATATTACGTTCGCGTTTGGGTATGATGGTTTAGTCATATATTATGACGTATGTAAGTGATCAAATGCCACGTATGAGTATACATCCATGTTAAAGTTACAAATGATTGTATCACAGATGAAGTGGATCATATAATAGATATAATCTTGCATACTGCAACACTTTGATCTTAGCCATTAGGCCGAGAAGCGATATGGCCTTGAACGTTGATATGCCGGATACAATTATCATATTTATACATATAGATGTATGTACGAAATATGGTGCATATAAACGTCCACTCACCGGTTATAAATGATCACATGAGAGATAGAAACAATAATATGGCAGATACAAGCGTGCCTATCACAATACTTTGATCTTAGCCATCAGGCCGAGAAGCGATATGACGATAAACGTTGATGTGCTGGATATTACGCTCGAGTTTGGGTATGATGGTTTAGTCATATATTATGACGTATGTAAGTGATCAAATGCCACGTATGAGTATACATCCATGTTAAAGATACAAATGATTGTATCACAGATGAAATGGATCATATGATAGATATAATCTTGCATACTGCAACACTTTGATCTTAGCCATTAGGCCGAGAAGCGATATGGCCTTGAACGATGATATGCCAGATACAATTAACATATTTATACATAAAGATGTAAGTACGAAATATGGTGCATATAAACGTCCACTCACCGGATATAAATTATCTCATGAGAGATAGAAACAATAATATGGCAGATACAAGCGTGCCTATGACAATACTTTGATCTCAGCCATCAGGCCGAGAAGCGATATGACGATAAACGTCGGTGTGCTGGATATTACGCTCGCGTTTGGGTATGATGGTTTAGTCATATATTATGACGTATGTAAGTGATCAAATGCCACGTATGAGTATATATCCATGTTAAAGATACAAATGATTGTATCACAGATGAAATGGATCATATGATAGATATAATCTTGCATACTGCAACACTTTGATCTTAGCAATTAGGACGAGAAGCGATATGGCCTTGAACGTTGATTTGCCAGATACAATTATCATATTTATACATAAAGATGTAAGTACGAAATATGGTGCATATAAACGTCCACTCACCGGATATAAATTATCACATGAGAGATAGAAACAATAATATGGCAGATACAAGCGTGCCTATGACAATACTTTGATCTTAGCCATCAGGCCGAGAAGCGATATGACGATAAACGCTGATGTGCTGGATATTACGCTCGCGTTTTGGGTATGATCGTTTAGTCATATATTATGGCGTATGTAAGTGATCAAATGCCACGTATGAGTATACATCCATGTTAAAGTTACAAATGATTGTATCACAAATGAAGTGGATCATATAATAGATATAATCTTGCATACTGCAACACTTTGATCTTAGCCATTAGGCCGAGAAGCGATATGGCCTTGAACGCTGTTATGCCGGATACAATTATCATATTTATATATATAGATGTACGTACGAAATATGGTGCATATAAACGTCCACTCACCGGATATAAATTATCACATGAGAGATAGAAACAATAATATGGCAGATACAAGCGTGCCTATGACAATACTTTGATCTTAGCCATCAGGCCGAGAAGCGATTTGACGATAAACGTTGATGTGCTGGATATTACGCTCGAGTTTGGGTATGATGGTTTAGTCATATATTATGACGTATGTAAGTGATCAAATGCCACGTATGAGTATACATCCATGTTAAAGATACAAATGATTGTATCACAGATGAAATGGATCATATGATAGATATAATCTTGCATACTGCAACACTTTGATCTTAGCCATTAGGCCGAGAAGCGATATGGCCTTGAACGTTGATATGCCGGATACAATTATCATATTTATACATATTGATGTACGTACGAAATATGGTGCATATAAACGTCCACTCACCGGATATAAATGATCACATGAGAGATAGAAACAATAATATGGCAGATACAAGCGTGCCTATGACAATACTTTGATCTTAGCCATCAGGCCGAGAAGCGATATGACGATAAACGCTGATGTGCTGGATATTACGCTCGCGTTTTGGGTATGATCGTTTAGTCATATATTATGACGTATGTAAGTGATCAAATGCCACGTATGAGTATACATCCATGTTAAAGTTACAAATGATTGTATCACAAATGAAGTGGATCATATAATAGATATAATCTTGCATACTGCAACACTTTGATCTTAGCCATTAGGCCGAGAAGCGATATGGCATTGAACGTTGATATGCCGGATACAATTATCATATTTATACATATAGATGTACGTACGAAATATGGTGCATGTAACGTCCACTCACCGGATATAAATTATCACATGAGAGATAGAAACAATAATATGGCAGATACAAGCGTGCCTATGGCAATACTTTGATCTTAGCCATCAGGCCGAGAAGCGATATGACGATAAACGTTGATGTGCTGGATATTACGCTCGAGTTTGGGTATGATGGTTTAGTCATATATTATGACGTATGTAAGTGATCAAATGCCACGTATGAGTATACATCCATGTTAAAGATACAAATGATTGTATCACAGATGAAATGGATCATATGATAGATATAATCTTGCATACTGCAACACTTTGATCTTAGCCATTAGGCCGAGAAGCGATATGGCCTTGAACGTTGATTTGCCAGATACAATTATCATATTTATACATAAAGATGTAAGTACGAAATATGGTGCATATAAACGTCCACTCACCGGATATAAATGATCACATGAGAGATAGAAACAATAATATGGCAGATACAAGCGTGCCTATGACAATACTTTGATCTCAGCCATCAGGCCGAGAAGCGATATGACGATAAACGTCGATGTGCTGGATATTACGCTCGCGTTTGGGTATGATGGTTTAGTCATATATTATGACGTATGTAAGTGATCAAATGCCACGTATGAGTATATATCCATGTTAAAGATACAAATGATTGTATCACAGATGAATTGGATCATATGATAGATATAATCTTGCATACTGCAACACTTTGATCTTAGCCATTAGGCCGAGAAGCGATATGGCCTTGAACGTTGATATGCCAGATACAATTATCATATTTATACATAAAGATGTAAGTACTAAATATGGTGCATATAAACGTCCACTCACCGGATATAAATTATCACATGAGAGATAGAAACAATAATATGGCAGATACAAGCGTGCCTATGACAATACTTTGATCTTAGCCATCAGGCCGAGAAGCGATATGACGATAAACGTTGATGTGCTGGATATTACGCTCGCGTTTGGGTAAGATGGTTTAGTCATATATTATGACGTATGTAAGTGATCAAATGCCACGTATGAGTATACATCCATGTTAAAGATACAAATGATTGTATCACAGATGAAATGGATCATATGATAGATATAATCTTGCATACAGCAACACTTTGATCTTAGCCATTAGGCCGAGAAGCGATATGACGATAAACGTGATGTGCCGGATATTACGTTCGCGTTTGGGTATGATGGTTTAGTCATATATTATGACGTATGTAAGTGATCAAATGCCACGTATGAGTATACATCCATGTTAAAGTTACAAATGATTGTATCACAGATGAAGTGGATCATATAATAGATATAATCTTGCATACTGCAACACTTTGATCTTAGCCATTAGGCCGAGAAGCGATATGGCCTTGAACGTTGATATGCCGGATACAATTATCATATTTATACATATAGATGTATGTACGAAATATGGTGCATATAAACGTCCACTCACCGGTTATAAATGATCACATGAGAGATAGAAACAATAATATGGCAGATACAAGCGTGCCTATCACAATACTTTGATCTTAGCCATCAGGCCGAGAAGCGATATGACGATAAACGTTGATGTGCTGGATATTACGCTCGAGTTTGGGTATGATGGTTTAGTCATATATTATGACGTATGTAAGTGATCAAATGCCACGTATGAGTATACATCCATGTTAAAGATACAAATGATTGTATCACAGATGAAATGGATCATATGATAGATATAATCTTGCATACTGCAACACTTTGATCTTAGCCATTAGGCCGAGAAGCGATATGGCCTTGAACGATGATATGCCAGATACAATTAACATATTTATACATAAAGATGTAAGTACGAAATATGGTGCATATAAACGTCCACTCACCGGATATAAATTATCTCATGAGAGATAGAAACAATAATATGGCAGATACAAGCGTGCCTATGACAATACTTTGATCTCAGCCATCAGGCCGAGAAGCGATATGACGATAAACGTCGGTGTGCTGGATATTACGCTCGCGTTTGGGTATGATGGTTTAGTCATATATTATGACGTATGTAAGTGATCAAATGCCACGTATGAGTATATATCCATGTTAAAGATACAAATGATTGTATCACAGATGAAATGGATCATATGATAGATATAATCTTGCATACTGCAACACTTTGATCTTAGCAATTAGGCCGAGAAGCGATATGGCCTTGAACGTTGATTTGCCAGATACAATTATCATATTTATACATAAAGATGTAAGTACGAAATATGGTGCATATAAACGTCCACTCACCGGATATAAATTATCACATGAGAGATAGAAACAATAATATGGCAGATACAAGCGTGCCTATGACAATACTTTGATCTTAGCCATCAGGCCGAGAAGCGATATGACGATAAACGCTGATGTGCTGGATATTACGCTCGCGTTTTGGGTATGATCGTTTAGTCATATATTATGACGTATGTAAGTGATCAAATGCCACGTATGAGTATACATCCATGTTAAAGTTACAAATGATTGTATCACAAATGAAGTGGATCATATAATAGATATAATCTTGCATACTGCAACACTTTGATCTTAGCCATTAGGCCGAGAAGCGATATGGCCTTGAACGCTGTTATGCCGGATACAATTATCATATTTATATATATAGATGTACGTACGAAATATGGTGCATATAAACGTCCACTCACCGGATATAAATTATCACATGAGAGATAGAAACAATAATATGGCAGATACAAGCGTGCCTATGACAATACTTTGATCTTAGCCATCAGGCCGAGAAGCGATTTGACGATAAACGTTGATGTGCTGGATATTACGCTCGAGTTTGGGTATGATGGTTTAGTCATATATTATGACGTATGTAAGTGATCAAATGCCACGTATGAGTATACATCCATGTTAAAGATACAAATGATTGTATCACAGATGAAATGGATCATATGATAGATATAATCTTGCATACTGCAACACTTTGATCTTAGCCATTAGGCCGAGAAGCGATATGGCCTTGAACGTTGATATGCCGGATACAATTATCATATTTATACATATTGATGTACGTACGAAATATGGTGCATATAAACGTCCACTCACCGGATATAAATGATCACATGAGAGATAGAAACAATAATATGGCAGATACAAGCGTGCCTATGACAATACTTTGATCTTAGCCATCAGGCCGAGAAGCGATATGACGATAAACGCTGATGTGCTGGATATTACGCTCGCGTTTTGGGTATGATCGTTTAGTCATATATTATGACGTATGTAAGTGATCAAATGCCACGTATGAGTATACATCCATGTTAAAGTTACAAATGATTGTATCACAAATGAAGTGGATCATATAATAGATATAATCTTGCATACTGCAACACTTTGATCTTAGCCATTAGGCCGAGAAGCGATATGGCCTTGAACGCTGTTATGCCGGATACAATTATCATATTTATATATATAGATGTACGTACGAAATATGGTGCATATAAACGTCCACTCACCGGATATAAATTATCACATGAGAGATAGAAACAATAATATGGCAGATACAAGCGTGCCTATGACAATACTTTGATCTTAGCCATCAGGCCGAGAAGCGATTTGACGATAAACGTTGATGTGCTGGATATTACGCTCGAGTTTGGGTATGATGGTTTAGTCATATATTATGACGTATGTAAGTGATCAAATGCCACGTATGAGTATACATCCATGTTAAAGATACAAATGATTGTATCACAGATGAAATGGATCATATGATAGATATAATCTTGCATACTGCAACACTTTGATCTTAGCCATTAGGCCGAGAAGCGATATGGCCTTGAACGTTGATATGCCGGATACAATTATCATATTTATACATATTGATGTACGTACGAAATATGGTGCATATAAACGTCCACTCACCGGATATAAATTATCACATGAGAGATAGAAACAATAATATGGCAGATACAAGCGTGCCTATGACAATACTTTGATCTTAGCCATCAGGCCGAGAAGCGATATGACGATAAACGCTGATGTGCTGGATATTACGCTCGCGTTTTGGGTATGATCGTTTAGTCATATATTATGACGTATGTAAGTGATCAAATGCCACGTATGAGTATACATCCATGTTAAAGTTACAAATGATTGTATCACAAATGAAGTGGATCATATAATAGATATAATCTTGCATACTGCAACACTTTGATCTTAGCCATTAGGCCGAGAAGCGATATGGCATTGAACGTTGATATGCCGGATACAATTATCATATTTATACATATAGATGTACGTACGAAATATGGTGCATATAAACGTCCACTCACCGGATATAAATTATCACATGAGAGATAGAAACAATAATATGGCAGATACAAGCGTGCCTATGGCAATACTTTGATCTTAGCCATCAGGCCGAGAAGCGATATGACGATAAACGTTGATGTGCTGGATATTACGCTCGAGTTTGGGTATGATGGTTTAGTCATATATTATGACGTATGTAAGTGATCAAATGCCACGTATGAGTATACATCCATGTTAAAGATACAAATGATTGTATCACAGATGAAATGGATCATATGATAGATATAATCTTGCATACTGCAACACTTTGATCTTAGCCATTAGGCCGAGAAGCGATATGGCCTTGAACGTTGATTTGCCAGATACAATTATCATATTTATACATAAAGATGTAAGTACGAAATATGGTGCATATAAACGTCCACTCACCGGATATAAATTATCACATGAGAGATAGAAACAATAATATGGCAGATACAAGCGTGCCTATGACAATACTTTGATCTTAGCCATCAGGCCGAGAAGCGATATGACGATAAACGTTGATGTGCTGGATATTACGCTCGAGTTTGGGTATGATGTTTTAGTCATATATTATGACGTATGTAAGTGATCAAATGCCACGTATGGGTATACATCCATGTTAAAGATACAAATGATTGTATCACAGATGAAATGGATCATATGATAGATATAATCTTGCATACTGCAACACTTTGATCTTAGCCATTAGGCCGAGAAGCGATATGGCCTTGAACGATGATATGCCAGATACAATTATCATATTTATACATAAAGATGTAAGTACGAAATATGGTGCATATAAACGTCCACTCACCGGATATAAATTATCTCATGAGAGATAGAAACAATAATATGGCAGATACAAGCGTGCCTATGACAATACTTTGATCTCAGCCATCAGGCCGAGAAGCGATATGACGATAAACGTCGGTGTGCTGGATATTACGCTCGCGTTTGGGTATGATGGTTTAGTCATATATTATGACGTATGTAAGTGATCAAATGCCACGTATGAGTATATATCCATGTTAAAGATACAAATGATTGTATCACAGATGAAATGGATCATATGATAGATATAATCTTGCATACTGCAACACTTTGATCTTAGCAATTAGGCCGAGAAGCGATATGGCCTTGAACGTTGATATGCCAGATACAATTATCATATTTATACATAAAGATGTAAGTACTAAATATGGTGCATATAAACGTCCACTCACCGGATATGAATTATCACATGAGAGATAGAAACAATAATATGGCAGATACAAGCGTGCCTATGACAATACTTTGATCTTAGCCATCAGGCCGAGAAGCGATATGACGATAAACGTTGATGTGCTGGATATTACGCTCGAGTTTGGGTATGATGTTTTAGTCATATATTATGACGTATGTAAGTGATCAAATGCCACGTATGAGTATACATCCATGTTAAAGATACAAATGATTGTATCACAGATGAAATGGATCATATGATAGATATAATCTTGCATACTGCAACACTTTGATCTTAGCCATTAGGCCGAGAAGCGATATGGCCTTGAACGTTGATATGCCGGATACAATTATCATATTTATACATATAGATGTACGTACGAAATCTGGTGCATATAAACGTCCACTCACCGGATATAAATTATCACATGAGAGATAGAAACAGTAATATGGCAGATACAAGCGTGCCTATGACAATACTTTGATCTTAGCCATCAGGCCGAGAAGCGATATGACGATAAACGCTGATGTGCTGGATATTACGCTCGCGTTTTGGGTATGATCGTTTAGTCATATATTATGACGTATGTAAGTGATCAAATGCCACGTATAAGTATACATCCATGTTAAAGTTACAAATGATTGTATCACAAATGATGTGGATCATATAATAGATATAATCTTGCATACTGCAACACTTTGATCTTAGCCATTAGGCCGAGAAGCGATATGGCCTTGAACGTTGATATGCCGGATACAATTATCATATTTATACATATAGATGTACGTACGAAATATGGTGCATATAAACGTCCACTCACCGGATATAAATTATCACATGAGAGATAGAAACTATAATATGGCAGATACAAGCGTGCCTATGACAATACTTTGATCTTAGCCATCAGGCCGAGAAGCGATTTGACGATAAACGTTGATGTGCTGGATATTACGCTCGAGTTTGGGTATGATGGTTTAGTCATATATTATGACGTATGTAAGTGATCAAATGCCACGTATGAGTATACATCCATGTTAAAGATACAAATGATTGTATCACAGATGAAATGGATCATATGATAGATATAATCTTGCATACTGCAACACTTTGATCTTAGCCATTAGGCCGAGAAGCGATATGGCCTTGAACGTTGATTTGCCAGATACAATTATCATATTTATACATAAAGATGTAAGTACGAAATATGGTGCATATAAACGTCCACTCACCGGATATAAATTATCACATGAGAGATAGAAACAATAATATGGCAGATACAAGCGTGCCTATGACAATACTTTGATCTTAGCCATTAGGCCGGGAAGCGATATGACGGTAAACGTGATGTGCCGGAAATTACGCTCGCGTTTGGGTATGATGGTTTAGTCATATATTATGACGTATGTAAGTGATCAAATGCCACGTATGAGTATACATCCATGTTAAAGTTACAAATGATTGTATCACAGATGAAGTGGATCATATAATAGATATAATCTTGCATACTGCAACACTTTGATCTTAGCCATTAGGCCGAGAAGCGATATGGCCTTGAACGTTGATATGCCGGATACAATTATCATATTTATACATATAGATGTATGTACGAAATATGGTGCATATAAACGTCCACTCACCGGTTATAAATGATCACATGAGAGATAGAAACAATAATATGGCAGATACAAGCGTGCCTATGACAATACTTTGATCTTAGCCATCAGGCCGAGAAGCGATATGACGATAAACGTTGATGTGCTGGATATTACGCTCGAGTTTGGGTATGATGGTTTAGTCATATATTATGACGTATGTAAGTGATCAAATGCCACGTATGAGTATACATCCATGTTAAAGATACAAATGATTGTATCACAGATGAAATGGATCATATGATAGATATAATCTTGCATACTGCAACACTTTGATCTTAGCCATCAGGCCGAGAAGCGATATGGCCTTGAACGTTGATATGCCGGATACAATTATCATATTTATACATATAGATGTACGTACGAAATATGGTGCATATAAACGTCCACTCACCGGATATAAATTATCACATGAGAGATAGAAACAGTAATATGGCAGATATAAGCGTGCCTATGACAATACTTTGATCTTAGCCATCAGGCCGAGAAGCGATATGACGATAAACGCTGATGTGCTGGATATTACGCTCGCGTTTTGGGTATGATCGTTTAGTCATATATTATGACGTATGTAAGTGATCAAATGCCACGTATGAGTATACATCCATGTTAAAGTTACAAATGATTGTATCACAGATGAAGTGGATCATATAATAGATATAATCTTGCATACTGCAACACTTTGATCTTAGCCATTAGGCCGAGAAGCGATATGGCCTTGAACGTTGATATGCCGGATACAATTATCATATTTATACATATAGATGTACGTACGAAATATGGTGCATATAAACGTCCACTCACCGGATATAAATGATCACATAAGAGATAGAAACAATAATATGGCAGATACAAGCGTGCCTATGACAATACTTTGATCTTAGCCATCAGGCCGAGAAGCGATATGACGATAAACGTTGATGTGCTGGATATTACGCTCGAGTTTGGGTATGATGTTTTAGTCATATATTATGACGTATGTAAGTGATCAAATGCCACGTATGAGTATACATCCATGTTAAAGTTACAAATGATTGTATCACAGATGAAGTGGATCATATAATAGATATAATCTTGCATACTGCAACACTTTGATCTTAGCCATTAGGCCGAGAAGCGATATGGCCTTGAACGTTGATATGCCGGATACAATTATCATATTTATACATATAGATGTACGAACGAAATATGGTGCATATAAACGTCCACTCACCGGATATAAATGATCACATGAGAAATAGAAACAATAATATGGCAGATACAAGCGTGCCTATGACAATACTTTGATCTTAGCCATCAGGCCGAGAAGCGATATGACGAAAAACGTTGATGTGCTGGATATTACGCTCGAGTTTGGGTATGATGTTTTAGTCATATATTATGACGTATGTAAGTGATCAAATGCCACGTATGAGTATACATCCATGTTAAAGATACAAATGATTGTATCACAGATGAAATGGATCATATGATAGATATAATCTTGCATACTGCAACACTTTGATCTTAGCCATTAGGCCGAGAAGCGATATGGCCTTGAACGTTGATATGCCAGATATAATTATCATATTTATACATAAAGATGTAAGTACGAAATATGGTGCATATAAACGTCCACTCACCGGATATAAATTATCACATGAGAGATAGAAACAGTAATATGGCAGATACAAGCGTGCCTATGACAATACTTTGATCTTAGCCATCAGGCCGAGAAGCGATATGACGATAAACGCTGATGTGCTGGATATTACGCTCGCGTTTTGGGTATGATCGTTTAGTCATATATTATGACGTATGTAAGTGATCAAATGCCACGTATGAGTATACATCCATGTTAAAGTTACAAATGATTGTATCACAAATGAAGTGGATCATATAATAGATATAATCTTGCATACTGCAACACTTTGATCTTAGCCATTAGGCCGAGAAGCGATATGGCCTTGAACGTTGATATGCCGGATACAATTATCATATTTATACATATAGATGTACGTACGAAATATGGTGCATATAAACGTCCACTCACCGGATATAAATTATCACATGAGAGATAGAAACAATAATATGGCAGATACAAGCGTGCCTATGACAATACTTTGATCTTAGCCATCAGGCCGAGAAGCGATATGACGATAAACGTTGATGTGCTGGATATTACGCTCGAGTTTGGGTATGATGTTTTAGTCATATATTATGACGTATGTAAGTGATCAAATCCACGTATGAGTATACATCCATGTTAAAGATACAAATGATTGTATCACAGATGAAATGGATCATATGATAGATATAATCTTGCATACTGCAACACTTTGATCTTAGCCATTAGGCCGAGAAGCGATATGGCCTTGAACGTTGATATGCCAGATACAATTATCGTATTTATACATAAAGATGTAAGTACGAAATCTGGTGCATATAAACGTCCACTCACCGGATATAAATTATCACATGAGAGATAGAAACAGTAATATGGCAGATACAAGCGTGCCTATGACAATACTTTGATCTTAGCCATCAGGCCGAGAAGCGATTTGACGATAAACGTTGATGTGCTGGATATTACGCTCGAGTTTGGGTATGATGGTTTAGTCATATATTATGACGTATGTAAGTGATCAAATGCCACGTATGAGTATACATCCATGTTAAAGATACAAATGATTGTATCACAGATGAAATGGATCATATGATAGATATAATCTTGCATACTGCAACACTTTGATCTTAGCCATTAGGCCGAGAAGCGATATGGCCTTGAACGTTGATATGCCGGATACAATTATCATATTTATACATATTGATGTACGTACGAAATATGGTGCATATAAACGTCCACTCACCGGATATAAATGATCACATGAGAGATAGAAACAATAATATGGCAGATACAAGCGTGCCTATGACAATACTTTGATCTTAGCCATCAGGCCGAGAAGCGATATGACGATAAACGTTGATGTGCTGGATATTACGCTCGAGTTTGGGTATGATGTTTTAGTCATATATTATGACGTATGTAAGTGATCAAATGCCACGTATGAGTATACATCCATGTTAAAGATACAAATGATTGTATCACAGATGAAATGGATCATATGATAGATATAATCTTGCATACTGCAACACTTTGATCTTAGCCATTAGGCCGAGAAGCGATATGGCCTTGAACGTTGATATGCTAGATACAATTATTGTATTTATACATCAAGATGTAAGTACGAAATCTGGTGCATATAAACGTCCACTCACCGGATATAAATTATCACATGAGAGATAGAAACAGTAATATGGCAGATACAAGCGTGCCTATGACAATACTTTGATCTTAGCCATCAGGCCGAGAAGCGATATGACGATAAACGCTGATGTGCTGGATATTACGCTCGCGTTTTGGGTATGATCGTTTAGTCATATATTATGACGTATGTAAGTGATCAAATGCCACGTATGAGTATACATCCATGTTAAAGTTACAAATGATTGTATCACAGATGAAGTGGATCATATAATAGATATAATCTTGCATACTGCAACACTTTGATCTTAGCCATTAGGCCGAGAAGCGATATGGCCTTGAACGTTGATATGCCGGATACAATTATCATATTTATACATATAGATGTACGTACGAAATATGGTGCATATAAACGTCCACTCACCGGATATAAATGATCACATGAGAGATAGAAACAATAATATGGCAGATACAAGCGTGCCTATGACAATACTTTGATCTTAGCCATCAGGCCGAGAAGCGATATGACGATAAACGCTGATGTGCTGGATATTACGCTCGCGTTTTGGGTATGATCGTTTAGTCATATATTATGACGTATGTAAGTGATCAAATGCCACGTATGAGTATACATCCATGTTAAAGTTACAAATGATTGTATCACAAATGAAGTGGATCATATAATAGGTATAATCTTGCATACTGCAACACTTTGATCTTAGCCATTAGGCCGAGAAGCGATATGGCCTTGAACGTTGATATGCCGGATACAATTATCATATTTATACATATAGATGTACGTACGAAATATGGTGCATATAAACGTCCACTCACCGGATATAAATTATCACATGAGAGATAGAAACAATAATATGGCAGATACAAGCGTGCCTATGACAATACTTTGATCTTAGCCATCAGGCCGAGAAGCGATTTGACGATAAACGTTGATGTGCTGGATATTACGCTCGAGTTTGGGTATGATGGTTTAGTCATATATTATGACGTATGTAAGTGATCAAATGCCACGTATGAGTATACATCCATGTTAAAGATACAAATGATTGTATCACAGATGAAATGGATCATATGATAGATATAATCTTGCATACTGCAACACTTTGATCTTAGCCATTAGGCCGAGAAGCGATATGGCCTTGAACGTTGATATGCCGGATACAATTATCATATTTATACATATTGATGTACGTACGAAATATGGTGCATATAAACGTCCACTCACCGGATATAAATGATCACATGAGAGATAGAAACAATAATATCGCAGATACAAGCGTGCCTATGACAATACTTTGATCTTAGCCATCAGGCCGAGAAGCGATATGACGATAAACGTTGATGTGCTGGATATTACGCTCGAGTTTGGGTATGATGTTTTAGTCATACATTATGACGTATGTAAGTGATCAAATGCCACGTATGAGTATACATCCATGTTAAAGATACAAATGATTGTATCACAGATGAAATGGATCATATGATAGATATAATCTTGCATACTGCAACACTTTGATCTTAGCCATTAGGCCGAGAAGCGATATGGCCTTGAACGTTGATATGCCAGATACAATTATCGTATTTATACATCAAGGTGTAAGTACGAAATCTGGTGCATATAAACGTCCACTCACCGGATATAAATTATCACATGAGAGATAGAAACAGTAATATGGCAGATACAAGCGTGCCTATGACAATACTTTGATCTTAGCCATCAGGCCGAGAAGCGATATGACGATAAACGCTGATGTGCTGGATATTACGCTCGAGTTTGGGTATGATGTTTTAGTCATATATTATGACGTATGTAAGTGATCAAATGCCACGTATGAGTATACATCCATGTTAAAGTTACAAATGATTGTATCACAAATGAAGTGGATCATATAATAGATATAATCTTGCATACTGCAACACTTTGATCTTAGCCATTAGGCCGAGAAGCGATATGGCCTTGAACGTTGATATGCCGGATACAATTATCATATCTATACATATAGATGTACGTACGAAATATGGTGCATATAAACGTCCACTCACCGGATATAAATTATCACATGAGAGATAGAAACAATAATATGGCAGATACAAGCGTGCCTATGACAATACTTTGATCTTAGCCATCAGGCCGAGAAGTGATTTGACGATAAACGTTGATGTGCTGGATATTACGCTCGAGTTTGTGTATGATGGTTTAGTCATATATTATGACGTATGTAAGTGATCAAATGCCACGTATGAGTATACATCCATGTTAAAGATACAAATGATTGTATCACAGATGAAATGGATCATATGATAGATATAATCTTGCATACTGCAACACTTTGATCTTAGCCATTAGGCCGAGAAGCGATATGGCCTTGAACGTTGATTTGCCAGATACAATTATCATATTTATACATAAAGATGTAAGTACGAAATATGGTGCATATAAACGTCCACTCACCGGATATAAATTATCACATGAGAGATAGAAACAATAATATGGCAGATACAAGCGTGCCTATGGCAATACTTTGATCTTAGCCATCAGGCCGAGAAGCGATATGACGATAAACGTTGATGTGCTGGATATTACGCTCGAGTTTGGGTATGATGTTTTAGTCCTATATTATGACGTATGTAAGTGATCAAATGCCACGTATGAGTATACATCCATGTTAAAGATACAAATGATTGTATCACAGATGAAATGGATCATATGATAGATATAATCTTGCATACTGCAACACTTTGATCTTAGCCATTAGGCCGAGAAGCGATATGGCCTTGAACGTTGATATGCCAGATACAATTATCGTATTTATACATAAAGATGTAAGTACGAAATCTGGTGTATATAAACGTCCACTCACCGGATATAAATTATCGCATGAGAGATAGAAACAGTAATATGGCAGATACAAGCGTGCCTATGACAATACTTTGATCTTAGCCATCAGGCCGAGAAGCGATATGACGATAAACGCTGATGTGCTGGATATTACGCTCGCGTTTTGGGTATGATCGTTTAGTCATATATTATGACGTATGTAAGTGATCAAATGCCACGTATGAGTATACATCCATGTTAAAGTTACAAATGATTGTATCACAAATGAAGTGGATCATATAATAGATATAATCTTGCATACTGCAACACTTTGATCTTAGCCATTAGGCCGAGAAGCGATATGGCCTTGAACGTTGATATGCCGGATACAATTATCATATTTATACATATAGATGTACGTACGAAATATGGTGCATATAAACGTCCACTCACCGGATATAAATTATCACATGAGAGATAGAAACAATAATATGGCAGATACAAGCGTGCCTATGACAATACTTTGATCTTAGCCATCAGGCCGAGAAGTGATTTGACGATAAACGTTGATGTGCTGGATATTACGCTCGAGTTTGGGTATGATGGTTTAGTCATATATTATGACGTATGTAAGTGATCAAATGCCACGTATGAGTATACATCCATGTTAAAGATACAAATGATTGTATCACAGATGAAGCGGATCATATGATAGATATAATCTTGCATACTGCAACACTTTGATCTTAGCCATTAGGCCGAGAAGCGATATGGCCTTGAACGTTGATTTGCCAGATACAATTATCATATTTATACATAAAGATGTAAGTACGAAATATGGTGCATATAAACGTCCACTCACCGGATATAAATTATCACATGAGAGATAGAAACAATAATATGGCAGATACAAGCGTGCCTATGGCAATACTTTGATCTTAGCCATCAGGCCGAGAAGCGATATGACGATAAACGTTGATGTGCTGGATATTACGCTCGAGTTTGGGTATGATGTTTTAGTCATATATTATGACGTATGTAAGTGATCAAATGCCACGTATGAGTATACATCCATGTTAAAGATACAAATGATTGTATCACAGATGAAATGGATCATATGATAGATATAATCTTGCATACTGCAACACTTTGATCTTAGCCATTAGGCCGAGAAGCGATATGGCCTTGAACGTTGATATGCCAGATACAATTATCGTATTTATACATAAAGATGTAAGTACGAAATCTGGTGCATATAAACGTCCACTCACCGGATATAAATTATCACATGAGAGATAGAAACAGTAATATGGCAGATACAAGCGTTCCTATGACAATACTTTGATCTTAGCCATCAGGCCGGGAAGCGATATGACGATAAACGCTGATGTGCTGGATATTACGCTCGCGTTTTGGGTATGATCGTTTAGTCATATATTATGACGTATGTAAGTGATCAAATGCCACGTATGAGTATACATCCATGTTAAAGTTACAAATGATTGTATCACAGATGAAGTGGATCATATAATAGATATAATCTTGCATACTGCAACACTTTGATCTTAGCCATTAGGCCGAGAAGCGATATGGCCTTGAACGTTGATATGCCGGATACAATTATCATATTTATACATATAGATGTACGTACGAAATATGGTGCATATAAACGTCCACTCACCGGATATAAATGATCACATGAGAGATAGAAACAATAATATGGCAGATACAAGCGTGCCTATGACAATACTTTGATCTTAGCCATCAGGCCGAGAAGCGATATGACGATAAACGTTGATGTGCTGGATATTACGCTCGGGTTTGGGTATGATGTTTTAGTCATATATTATGACGTATGTAAGTGATCAAATGCCACGTATGAGTATACATCCATGTTAAAGATACAAATGATTGTATCACAGATGAAATGGATCATATGATAGATATAATCTTGCATACTGCAACACTTTGATCTTAGCCATTAGGCCGAGAAGCGATATGGCCTTGAACGTTGATATGCCAGATACAATTATCGTATTTATACATAAAGATGTAAGTACGAAATCTGGTGCATATAAACGTCCACTCACCGGATATAAATTATCACATGAGAGATAGAAACAGTAATATGGCAGATACAAGCGTGCCTATGACAATACTTTGATCTTAGCCATCAGGCCGAGAAGCGATATGACGATAAACGCTAATGTGCTGGATATTACGCTCGCGTTTTGGGTATGATCGTTTAGTCATATATTATGACGTATGTAAGTGATCAAATGCCACGTATGAGTATACATCCATGTTAAAGTTACAAATGATTGTATCACAAATGAAGTGGATCATATAATAGATATAATCTTGCATAATGCAACACTTTGATCTTAGCCATTAGGCCGAGAAGCGATATGGCCTTGAACGTTGATATGCCAGATACAATTATCGTATTTATACATAAAGATGTAAGTACGAAATCTGGTGCATATAAACGTCCACTCACCGGATATAAATTATCACATGAGAGATAGAAACAGTAATATGGCAGATACAAGCGTTCCTATGACAATACTTTGATCTTAGCCATCAGGCCGGGAAGCGATATGACGATAAACGCTGATGTGCTGGATATTACGCTCGCGTTTTGGGTATGATCGTTTAGTCATATATTATGACGTATGTAAGTGATCAAATGCCACGTATGAGTATACATCCATGTTAAAGTTACAAATGATTGTATCACAGATGAAGTGGATCATATAATAGATATAATCTTGCATACTGCAACACTTTGATCTTAGCCATTAGGCCGAGAAGCGATATGGCCTTGAACGTTGATATGCCGGATACAATTATCATATTTATACATATAGATGTACGTACGAAATATGGTGCATATAAACGTCCACTCACCGGATATAAATGATCACATGAGAGATAGAAACAATAATATGGCAGATACAAGCGTGCCTATGACAATACTTTGATCTTAGCCATCAGGCCGAGAAGCGATATGACGATAAACGTTGATGTGCTGGATATTACGCTCGGGTTTGGGTATGATGTTTTAGTCATATATTATGACGTATGTAAGTGATCAAATGCCACGTATGAGTATACATCCATGTTAAAGATACAAATGATTGTATCACAGATGAAATGGATCATATGATAGATATAATCTTGCATACTGCAACACTTTGATCTTAGCCATTAGGCCGAGAAGCGATATGGCCTTGAACGTTGATATGCCAGATACAATTATCGTATTTATACATAAAGATGTAAGTACGAAATCTGGTGCATATAAACGTCCACTCACAGGATATAAATTATCACATGAGAGATAGAAACAGTAATATGGCAGATACAAGCGTGCCTATGACAATACTTTGATCTTAGCCATCAGGCCGAGAAGCGATATGACGATAAACGCTAATGTGCTGGATATTACGCTCGCGTTTTGGGTATGATCGTTTAGTCATATATTATGACGTATGTAAGTGATCAAATGCCACGTATGAGTATACATCCATGTTAAAGTTACAAATGATTGTATCACAAATGAAGTGGATCATATAATAGATATAATCTTGCATAATGCAACACTTTGATCTTAGCCATTAGGCCGAGAAGCGATATGGCCATGAACGCTGATATGCCGGATACAATTATCATATATATATATATAGATGTACGTACGAAATATGGTGCATATAAACGTCCACTCACCGGATATAAATTATCACATGAGAGATAGAAACAATAATATGGCAGATACAAGCGTGCCTATGACAATACTTTGATCTTAGCCATCAGGCCGAGAAGCGATTTGACGATAAACGTTGATGTGCTGGATATTACGCTCGAGTTTGGGTATGATGGTTTAGTCATATATTATGACGTATGTAAGTGATCAAATGCCACGTATGAGTATACATCCATGTTAAAGATACAAATGATTGTATCACAGATGAAATGGATCATATGATAGATATAATCTTGCATACTGCAACACTTTGATCTTAGCCATTAGGCCGAGAAGCGATATGGCCTTGAACGTTGATATGCCGGATACAATTATCATATTTATATATATAGATGTACGTACGAAATATGGTGCATATAAACGTCCACTCACCGGATATAAATTATCACATGAGAGATAGAAACAATAATATGGCAGATACAAGCGTGCCTATGACAATACTTTGATCTTAGCCATCAGGCCGAGAAGCGATTTGACGATAAACGTTGACGTGCTGGATATTACGCTCGAGTTTGGGTATGATGGTTTAGTCATATATTATGACGTATGTAAGTGATCAAATGCCACGTATGAGTATACATCCATGTTAAAGATACAAATGATTGTATCACAGATGAAATGGATCATATGATAGATATAATCTTGCATACTGCAACACTTTGATCTTAGCCATTAGGCCGAGAAGCGATATGGCCTTGAACGTTGATATGCCAGATACAATTATTGTATTTATACATCAAGATGTAAGTACGAAATCTGGTGCATATAAACGTCCACTCACCGGATATAAATTATCACATGAGAGATAGAAACAGTAATATGGCAGATACAAGCGTGCCTATGACAATACTTTGATCTTAGCCATCAGGCCGAGAAGCGATATGACGATAAACGCTGATGTGCTGGATATTACGCTCGCGTTTTGGGTATGATCGTTTAGTCATATATTATGACGTATGTAAGTGATCAAATGCCACGTATGAGTATACATCCATGTTAAAGATACAAATGATTGTATCACAGATGAAATGGATCATATGATAGATATAATCTTGCATACTGCAACACTTTGATCTTAGCCATTAGGCCGAGAAGCGATATGGCCTTGAACGTTGATATGCCAGATACAATTATTGTATTTATACATCAAGATGTAAGTACGAAATCTGGTGCATATAAACGTCCACTCACCGGATATAAATTATCACATGAGAGATAGAAACAGTAATATGGCAGATACAAGCGTGCCTATGACAATACTTTGATCTTAGCCATCAGGCCGAGAAGCGATATGACGATAAACGTTGATGTGCTGGATATTACGCTCGAGTTTGGGTATGATGGTTTAGTCATATATTATGACGTATGTAAGTGATCAAATGCCACGTATGAGTATACATCCATGTTAAAGATACAAATGATTGTATCACAGATGAAATGGATCATATGATAGATATAATCTTGCATACTGCAACACTTTGATCTTAGCCATTAGGCCGAGAAGCGATATGGCCTTGAACGTTGATATGCCGGATACAATTATCATATTTATACATATTGATGTACGTACGAAATATGGTGCATATAAACGTCCACTCACCGGATATAAATGATCACACGAGAGATAGAAACAATAATATCGCAGATACAAGCGTGCCTAAGACAATACTTTGATCTTAGCCATCAGGCCGAGAAGCGATATGACGATAAACGTTGATGTGCTGGATATTACGCTCGAGTTTGGGTATGATGTTTTAGTCATATATTATGACGTATGTAAGTGATCAAATGCCACGTATGAGTATACATCCATGTTAAAGATACAAATGATTGTATCACAGATGAAATGGATCATATGATAGATATAATCTTGCATACTGCAACACTTTGATCTTAGCCATTAGGCCGAGAAGCGATATGGCCTTGAACGTTGATATGCCGGATACAATTATCATATTTATACATATAGATGTACGTACGAACTATGGTGCATATAAACGTCCACTCACCGGATATAAATGATCACATGAGAGATAGAAACAATAATATGGCAGATACAAGCGTGCCTATGACAATACTTTGATCTTAGCCATCAGGCCGAGAAGCGATATGACGATAAACGTTGATGTGCTGGATATTACGCTCGAGTTTGGGTATGATGGTTTAGTCATATATTATGACGTATGTAAGTGATCAAATGCCACGTATGAGTATATATCCATGTTAAAGATACAAATGATTGTATTACAGATGAAATGGATCATATGATAGATATAATCTTGCATACTGCAACACTTTGATCTTAGCCATTAGGCCGAGAAGCGATATGGCCTTGAACGTTGATATGCCAGATACAATTATCATATTTATACATAAAGATGTAAGTACGAAATATGGTGCATATAAACGTCCACTCATCGGATATAAATTATCACATGAGAGATAGAAACAATAATATGGCAGATACAAGCGTGCCTATGACAATACTTTGATCTTAGCCATTAGGCCGGGAAGCGATATGACGGTAAACGTGATGTGCCGGAAATTACGCTCGCGTTTGGGTATGATGGATTAGTCATATATTATGACGTATGTAAGTGATCAAATGCCACGTATGAGTATACATCCATGTTAAAGTTACAAATGATTGTATCACAGATGAAGTGGATCATATAATAGATATAATCTTGCATACTGCAACACTTTGATCTTAGCCATTAGGCCGAGAAGCGATATGGCCTTGAACGTTGATATGCCGGATACAATTATCATATTTATACATATAGATGTATGTACGAAATATGGTGCATATAAACGTCCACTCACCGGTTATAAATGATCACATGAGAGATAGAAACAATAATATGGCAGATACAAGCGTGCCTATGACAATACTTTGATATTAGCCATCAGGCCGAGAAGCGATATGACGATAAACGTTGATGTGCTGGATATTACGCTCGAGTTTGGGTATGATGGTTTAGTCATATATTATGACGTATGTAAGTGATCAAATGCCACGTATGAGTATACATCCATGTTAAAGATACAAATGATTGTATCACAGATGAAATGGATCATATGATAGATATAATCTTGCATACTGCAACACTTTGATCTTAGCCATTAGGCCGAGAAGCGATATGGCCTTGAACGTTGATTTGCCAGATACAATTATCATATTTATACATAAAGATGTAAGTACGAAATATGGTGCATATAAACGTCCACTCACCGGATATAAATTATCACATGAGAGATAGAAACAATAATATGGCAGATACAAGCGTGCCTATGACAATACTTTGATCTTAGCCATCAGGCCGAGAAGCGATATGACGATAAACGTTGATGTGCTGGATATTACGCTCGAGTTTGGGTATGATGTTTTAGTCATATATTATGACGTATGTAAGTGATCAAATGCCACGTATGAGTATACATCCATGTTAAAGATACAAATGATTGTATCACAGATGAAATGGATCATATGATAGATATAATCTTGCATACTGCAACACTTTGATCTTAGCCATTAGGCCGAGAAGCGATATGGCCTTGAACGTTGATATGCCAGATACAATTATCGTATTTATACATAAAGATGTAAGTACGAAATCTGGTGCATATAAACGTCCACACACCGGATATAAATTATCACATGAGAGATAGAAACAGTAATATGGCAGATACAAGCGTGCCTATGACAATACTTTGATCTTAGCCATCAGGCCGAGAAGCGATATGACGATAAACGCTGATGTGCTGGATATTACGCTCGCGTTTTGGGTATGATCGTTTAGTCATATATTATGACGTATGTAAGTGATCAAATGCCACGTATGAGTATACATCCATGTTAAAGTTACAAATGATTGTATCACAAATGAAGTGGATCATATAATAGATATAATCTTGCATACTGCAACACTTTGATCTTAGCCATTAGGCCGAGAAGCGATATGGCCTTGAACGTTGATATGCCGGATACAATTATCATATTTATACATATAGATGTACGTACGAAATATGGTGCATATAAACGTCCACTCACCGGATATAAATTATCACATGAGAGATAGAAACAATAATATGGCAGATACAAGCGTGCCTATGACAATACTTTGATCTTAGCCATCAGGCCGAGAAGCGATTTGACGATAAACGTTGATGTGCTGGATATTACGCTCGAGTTTGGGTATGATGTTTTAGTCATATATTATGACGTATGTAAGTGATCAAATGCCACGTATGAGTATACATCCATGTTAAAGATACAAATGATTGTATCACAGATGAAATGGATCATATGATAGATATAATCTTGCATACTGCAACACTTTGATCTTAGCCATTAGGCCGAGAAGCGATATGGCCTTGAACGTTGATATGCCAGATACAATTATCGTATTTATACATAAAGATGTAAGTACGAAATCTGGTGCATATAAACGTCCACACACCGGATATAAATTATCACATGAGAGATAGAAACAGTAATATGGCAGATACAAGCGTGCCTATGACAATACTTTGATCTTAGCCATCAGGCCGAGAAGCGATATGACGATAAACGCTGATGTGCTGGATATTACGCTCGCGTTTTGGGTATGATCGTTTAGTCATATATTATGACGTATGTAAGTGATCAAATGCCACGTATGAGTATACATCCATGTTAAAGTTACAAATGATTGTATCACAAATGAAGTGGATCATATAATAGATATAATCTTGCATACTGCAACACTTTGATCTTAGCCATTAGGCCGAGAAGCGATATGGCCTTGAACGTTGATATGCCGGATACAATTATCATATTTATACATATAGATGTACGTACGAAATATGGTGCATATAAACGTCCACTCACCGGATATAAATTATCACATGAGAGATAGAAACAATAATATGGCAGATACAAGCGTGCCTATGACAATACTTTGTTCTTAGCCATCAGGCCGAGAAGCGATTTGACGATAAACGTTGATGTGCTGGATATTACGCTCGCGTTTTGGGTATGATCGTTTAGTCATATATTATGACGTATGTAAGTGATCAAATGCCACGTATGAGTATACATCCATGTTAAAGTTACAAATGATTGTATCACAAATGAAGTGGATCATATAATAGATATAATCTTGCATACTGCAACACTTTGATCTTAGCCATTAGGCCGAGAAGCGATATGGCCTTGAACGTTGATATGCCGGATACAATTATCATATTTATACATATAGATGTACGTACGAAATATGGTGCATATAAACGTCCACTCACCGGATATAAATTATCACATGAGAGATAGAAACAATAATATGGCAGATACAAGCGTGCCTATGACAATACTTTGATCTTAGCCATCAGGCCGAGAAGCGATTTGACGATAAACGTTGATGTGCTGGATATTACGCTCGAGTTTGGGTATGATGGTTTAGTCATATATTATGACGTATGTAAGTGATCAAATGCCACGTATGAGTATACATCCATGTTAAAGATACAAATGATTGTATCACAGATGAAATGGATCATATGATAGATATAATCTTGCATACTGCAACACTTTGATCTTAGCCATTAGGCCGAGAAGCGATATGGCCTTGAACGTTGATTTGCCAGATACAACTATCATATTTATACATAAAGATGTAAGTACGAAATATGGTGCATATAAACGTCCACTCACCGGATATAAATTATCACATGAGAGATAGAAACAATAATATGGCAGATACAAGCGTGCCTATGACAATACTTTGATCTTAGCCATCAGGCCGAGAAGCGATATGACGATAAACGTTGATGTGCTGGATATTACGCTCGAGTTTGGGTATGATGTTTTAGTCATATATTATGACGTATGTAAGTGATCAAATGCCACGTATGAGTATACATCCATGTTAAAGATACAAATGATTGTATCACAGATGAAATGGATCATATGATAGATATAATCTTGCATACTGCAACACTTTGATCTTAGCCATTAGGCCGAGAAGCGATATGGCCTTGAACGTTGATATGCCAGATACAATTATCGTATTTATACATAAAGATGTAAGTACGAAATCTGGTGCATATAAACGTCCACTCACCGGATATAAATTATCACATGAGAGATAGAAACAGTAATATGGCAGATACAAGCGTGCCTATGACAATACTTTGATCTTAGCCATCAGGCCGAGAAGCGATATGACGATAAACGCTGATGTGCTGGATATTACGCTCGCGTTTTGGGTATGATCGTTTAGTCATATATTATGACGTATGTAAGTGATCAAATGCCACGTATGAGTATACATCCATGTTAAAGATACAAA
The DNA here is from genome assembly GCA_910591515.1 of Cerceris rybyensis. NCBI lineage: Eukaryota > Metazoa > Arthropoda > Insecta > Hymenoptera > Crabronidae > Cerceris > Cerceris rybyensis. The sequence continues at coordinate 19,257,629 of OU342798.1, read as the reverse complement.
TGATTGTATCACAGATGAAATGGATCATATGATAGATATAATCTTGCATACTGCAACACTTTGATCTTAGCCATTAGGCCGAGAAGCGATATGGCCTTGAACGTTGATATGCCAGATACAATTATCGTATTTATACATAAAGATGTAAGTACGAAATCTGGTGCATATAAACGTCCACTCACCGGATATAAATTATCACATGAGAGATAGAAACAGTAATATGGCAGATACAAGCGTGCCTATGACAATACTTTGATCTTAGCCATCAGGCCGAGAAGCGATATGACGATAAACGCTGATGTGCTGGATATTACGCTCGCGTTTTGGGTATGATCGTTTAGTCATATATTATGACGTATGTAAGTGATCAAATGCCACGTATGAGTATACATCCATGTTAAAGTTACAAATGATTGTATCACAAATGAAGTGGATCATATAATAGATATAATCTTGCATACTGCAACACTTTGATCTTAGCCATTAGGCCGAGAAGCGATATGGCCTTGAACGTTGATATGCCGGATACAATTATCATATTTATACATATAGATGTACGTACGAAATATGGTGCATATAAACGTCCACTCACCGGATATAAATTTTCACATGAGAGATAGAAACAATAATATGGCAGATACAAGCGTGCCTATGACAATACTTTGATCTTAGCCATCAGGCCGAGAAGCGATATGACGATAAACGTTGATGTGCTGGATATTACGCTCGAGTTTGGGTATGATGTTTTAGTCATATATTATGACGTATGTAAGTGATCAAATGCCACGTATGAGTATACATCCATGTTAAAGATACAAATGATTGTATCACAGATGAAATGGATCATATGATAGATATAATCTTGCATACTGCAATACTTTGATCTTAGCCATCAGGCCGAGAAGCGATATGACGATAAACGCTGATGTGCTGGATATTACGCTCGCGTTTTGGGTATGATCGTTTAGTCATATATTATGACGTATGTAAGTGATCAAATGCCACGTATGAGTATACATCCATGTTAAAGTTACAAATGATTGTATCACAAATGAAGTGGATCATATAATAGATATAATCTTGCATACTGCAACACTTTGATCTTAGCCATTAGGCCGAGAAGCGATATGGCCTTGAACGTTGATATGCCGGATACAATTATCATATTTATACATATAGATGTACGTACGAAATATGGTGCATATAAACGTCCACTCACCGGATATAAATTATCACATGAGAGATAGAAACAATAATATGGCAGATACAAGCGTGCCTATGACAATACTTTGATCTTAGCCATCAGGCCGAGAAGCGATATGACGATAAACGTTGATGTGCTGGATATTACGCTCGAGTTTGGGTATGATGGTTTAGTCATATATTATGACGTATGTAAGTGATCAAATGCCACGTATGAGTATACATCCATGTTAAAGATACAAATGATTGTATCACAGATGAAATGGATCATATGATAGATATAATCTTGCATACTGCAACACTTTGATCTTAGCCATTAGGCCGAGAAGCGATATGGCCTTGAACGTTGATTTGCCAGATACAACTATCATATTTATACATAAAGATGTAAGTACGAAATATGGTGCATATAAACGTCCACTCACCGGATATAAATTATCACATGAGAGATAGAAACAATAATATGGCAGATACAAGCGTGCCTATGACAATACTTTGATCTTAGCCATCAGGCCGAGAAGCGATATGACGATAAACGTTGATGTGCTGGATATTACGCTCGAGTTTGGGTATGATGTTTTAGTCATATATTATGACGTATGTAAGTGATCAAATGCCACGTATGAGTATACATCCATGTTAAAGATACAAATGATTGTATCACAGATGAAATGGATCATATGATAGATATAATCTTGCATACTGCAACACTTTGATCTTAGCCATTAGGCCGAGAAGCGATATGGCCTTGAACGTTGATATGCCAGATACAATTATCGTATTTATACATAAAGATGTAAGTACGAAATCTGGTGCATATAAACGTCCACTCACCGGATATAAATTATCACATGAGAGATAGAAACAGTAATATGGCAGATACAAGCGTGCCTATGACAATACTTTGATCTTAGCCATCAGGCCGAGAAGCGATATGACGATAAACGCTGATGTGCTGGATATTACGCTCGCGTTTTGGGTATGATCGTTTAGTCATATATTATGACGTATGTAAGTGATCAAATGCCACGTATGAGTATACATCCATGTTAAAGTTACAAATGATTGTATCACAGATGAAGTGGATCATATAATAGATATAATCTTGCATACTGCAACACTTTGATCTTAGCCATTAGGCCGAGAAGCGATATGGCCTTGAACGTTGATATGCCGGATACAATTATCATATTTATACATATAGATGTACGTACGAAATATGGTGCATATAAACGTCCACTCACCGGATATAAATGATCACATGAGAGATAGAAACAATAATATGGCAGATACAAGCGTGCCTATGACAATACTTTGATCTTAGCCATCAGGCCGAGAAGCGATATGACGATAAACGTTGATGTGCTGGATATTACGCTCGAGTTTGGGTATGATGTTTTAGTCATATATTATGACGTATGTAAGTGATCAAATGCCACGTATGAGTATACATCCATGTTAAAGATACAAATGATTGTATCACAGATGAAATGGATCATATGATAGATATAATCTTGCATACTGCAACACTTTGATCTTAGCCATTAGGCCGAGAAGCGATATGGCCTTGAACGTTGATATGCCAGATACAATTATCGTATTTATACATAAAGATGTAAGTACGAAATCTGGTGCATATAAACGTCCACTCACCGGATATAAATTATCACATGAGAGATAGAAACAGTAATATGGCAGATACAAGCGTGCCTATGACAATACTTTGATCTTAGCCATCAGGCCGAGAAGCGATATGACGATAAACGCTGATGTGCTGGATATTACGCTCGCGTTTTGGGTATGATCGTTTAGTCATATATTATGACGTATGTAAGTGATCAAATGCCACGTATGAGTATACATCCATGTTAAAGTTACAAATGATTGTATCACAAATGAAGTGGATCATATAATAGATATAATCTTGCATACTGCAACACTTTGATCTTAGCCATTAGGCCGAGAAGCGATATGGCCTTGAACGTTGATATGCCGGATACAATTATCATATTTATACATATAGATGTACGTACGAAATATGGTGCATATAAACGTCCACTCACCGGATATAAATTATCACATGAGAGATAGAAACAATAATATGGCAGATACAAGCGTGCCTATGACAATACTTTGATCTTAGCCATCAGGCCGAGAAGCGATTTGACGATAAACGTTGATGTGCTGGATATTACGCTCGAGTTTGGGTATGATGGTTTAGTCATATATTATGACGTATGTAAGTGATCAAATGCCACGTATGAGTATACATCCATGTTAAAGATACAAATGATTGTATCACAGATGAAATGGATCATATGATAGATATAATCTTGCATACTGCAACACTTTGATCTTAGCCATTAGGCCGAGAAGCGATATGGCCTTGAACGTTGATTTGCCAGATACAACTATCATATTTATACATAAAGATGTAAGTACGAAATATGGTGCATATAAACGTCCACTCACCGGATATAAATTATCACATGAGAGATAGAAACAATAATATGGCAGATACAAGCGTGCCTATGACAATACTTTGATCTTAGCCATCAGGCCGAGAAGCGATATGACGGTAAACGTGATGTGCCGGAAATTACGCTCGCGTTTGGGTATGATGGTTTAGTCATATATTATGACGTATGTAAGTGATCAAATGCCACGTATGAGTATACATCCATGTTAAAGTTACAAATGATTGTATCACAGATGAAGTGGATCATATAATAGATATAATCTTGCATACTGCAACACTTTGATCTTAGCCATTAGGCCGAGAAGCGATATGGCCTTGAACGTTGATATGCCGGATACAATTATCATATTTATACATATAGATGTATGTACGAAATATGGTGCATATAAACGTCCACTCACCGGTTATAAATGATCACATGAGAGATAGAAACAATAATATGGCAGATACAAGCGTGCCTATGACAATACTTTGTTCTTAGCCATCAGGCCGAGAAGCGATATGACGATAAACGTTGATGTGCTGGATATTACGCTCGAGTTTGGGTATGATGGTTTAGTCATATATTATGACGTATGTAAGTGATCAAATGCCACGTATGAGTATACATCCATGTTAAAGATACAAATGATTGTATCACAGATGAAATGGATCATATGATAGATATAATCTTGCATACTGCAACACTTTGATCTTAGCCATCAGGCCGAGAAGCGATATGGCCTTGAACGTTGATATGCCGGATACAATTATCATATTTATACATATAGATGTACGTACGAAATATGGTGCATATAAACGTCCACTCACCGGATATAAATTATCACATGAGAGATAGAAACAGTAATATGGCAGATATAAGCGTGCCTATGACAATACTTTGATCTTAGCCATCAGGCCGAGAAGCGATATGACGATAAACGCTGATGTGCTGGATATTACGCTCGCGTTTTGGGTATGATCGTTTAGTCATATATTATGACGTATGTAAGTGATCAAATGCCACGTATGAGTATACATCCATGTTAAAGTTACAAATGATTGTATCACAAATGAAGTGGATCATATAATAGATATAATCTTGCATACTGCAACACTTTGATCTTAGCCATTAGGCCGAGAAGCGATATGGCCTTGAACGTTGATATGCCGGATACAATTATCATATTTATACATATAGATGTACGTACGAAATATGGTGCATATAAACGTCCACTCACCGGATATAAATTATCACATGAGAGATAGAAACAATAATATGGCAGATACAAGCGTGCCTATGACAATACTTTGATCTTAGCCATCAGGCCGAGAAGCGATTTGACAATAAACGTTGATGTGCTGGATATTACGCTCGAGTTTGGGTATGATGGTTTAGTCATATATTATGACGTATGTAAGTGATCAAATGCCACGTATGAGTATACATCCATGTTAAAGATACAAATGATTGTATCACAGATGAAATGGATCATATGATAGATATAATCTTGCATACTGCAACACTTTGATCTTAGCCATTAGGCCGAGAAGCGATATGGCCTTGAACGTTGATTTGCCAGATACAACTATCATATTTATACATAAAGATGTAAGTACGAAATATGGTGCATATAAACGTCCACTCACCGGATATAAATTATCACATGAGAGATAGAAACAATAATATGGCAGATACAAGCGTGCCTATGACAATACTTTGATCTTAGCCATCAGGCCGAGAAGCGATATGACGATAAACGTTGATGTGCTGGATATTACGCTCGAGTTTGGGTATGATGTTTTAGTCATATATTATGACGTATGTAAGTGATCAAATGCCACGTATGAGTATACATCCATGTTAAAGATACAAATGATTGTATCACAGATGAAATGGATCATATGATAGATATAATCTTGCATACTGCAACACTTTGATCTTAGCCATTAGGCCGAGAAGCGATATGGCCTTGAACGTTGATATGCCAGATACAATTATCGTATTTATACATAAAGATGTAAGTACGAAATCTGGTGCATATAAACGTCCACTCACCGGATATAAATTATCACATGAGAGATAGAAACAGTAATATGGCAGATACAAGCGTGCCTATGACAATACTTTGATCTTAGCCATCAGGCCGAGAAGCGATATGACGATAAACGCTGATGTGCTGGATATTACGCTCGCGTTTTGGGTATGATCGTTTAGTCATATATTATGACGTATGTAAGTGATCAAATGCCACGTATGAGTATACATCCATGTTAAAGTTACAAATGATTGTATCACAAATGAAGTGGATCATATAATAGATATAATCTTGCATACTGCAACACTTTGATCTTAGCCATTAGGCCGAGAAGCGATATGGCCTTGAACGTTGATATGCCGGATACAATTATCATATTTATACATATAGATGTACGTACGAAATATGGTGCATATAAACGTCCACTCACCGGATATAAATTATCACATGAGAGATAGAAACAATAATATGGCAGATACAAGCGTGCCTATGACAATACTTTGATCTTAGCCATCAGGCCGAGAAGCGATATGACGATAAACGTTGATGTGCTGGATATTACGCTCGAGTTTGGGTATGATGTTTTAGTCATATATTATGACGTATGTAAGTGATCAAATGCCACGTATGAGTATACATCCATGTTAAAGATACAAATGATTGTATCACAGATGAAATGGATCATATGATAGATATAATCTTGCATACTGCAATACTTTGATCTTAGCCATCAGGCCGAGAAGCGATATGACGATAAACGCTGATGTGCTGGATATTACGCTCGCGTTTTGGGTATGATCGTTTAGTCATATATTATGACGTATGTAAGTGATCAAATGCCACGTATGAGTATACATCCATGTTAAAGTTACAAATGATTGTATCACAGATGAAGTGGATCATATAATAGATATAATCTTGCATACTGCAACACTTTGATCTTAGCCATTAGGCCGAGAAGCGATATGGCCTTGAACGTTGATATGCCGGATACAATTATCATATTTATACATATAGATGTACGTACGAAATATGGTGCATATAAACGTCCACTCACCGGATATAAATTATCACATGAGAGATAGAAACAATAATATGGCAGATACAAGCGTGCCTATGACAATACTTTGATCTTAGCCATCAGGCCGAGAAGCGATTTGACGATAAACGTTGATGTGCTGGATATTACGCTCGAGTTTGGGTATGATGGTTTAGTCATATATTATGACGTATGTAAGTGATCAAATGCCACGTATGAGTATACATCCATGTTAAAGATACAAATGATTGTATCACAGATGAAATGGATCATATGATAGATATAATCTTGCATACTGCAACACTTTGATCTTAGCCATTAGGCCGAGAAGCGATATGGCCTTGAACGTTGATTTGCCAGATACAACTATCATATTTATACATAAAGATGTAAGTACGAAATATGGTGCATATAAACGTCCACTCACCGGATATAAATTATCACATGAGAGATAGAAACAATAATATGGCAGATACAAGCGTGCCTATGACAATACTTTGATCTTAGCCATCAGGCCGAGAAGCGATATGACGATAAACGTTGATGTGCTGGATATTACGCTCGAGTTTGGGTATGATGTTTTAGTCATATATTATGACGTATGTAAGTGATCAAATGCCACGTATGAGTATACATCCATGTTAAAGATACAAATGATTGTATCACAGATGAAATGGATCATATGATAGATATAATCTTGCATACTGCAACACTTTGATCTTAGCCATTAGGCCGAGAAGCGATATGGCCTTGAACGTTGATATGCCAGATACAATTATCGTATTTATACATAAAGATGTAAGTACGAAATCTGGTGCATATAAACGTCCACTCACCGGATATAAATTATCACATGAGAGATAGAAACAGTAATATGGCAGATACAAGCGTGCCTATGACAATACTTTGATCTTAGCCATCAGGCCGAGAAGCGATATGACGATAAACGCTGATGTGCTGGATATTACGCTCGCGTTTTGGGTATGATCGTTTAGTCATATATTATGACGTATGTAAGTGATCAAATGCCACGTATGAGTATACATCCATGTTAAAGTTACAAATGATTGTATCACAGATGAAGTGGATCATATAATAGATATAATCTTGCATACTGCAACACTTTGATCTTAGCCATTAGGCCGAGAAGCGATATGGCCTTGAACGTTGATATGCCGGATACAATTATCATATTTATACATATAGATGTACGTACGAAATATGGTGCATATAAACGTCCACTCACCGGATATAAATGATCACATGAGAGATAGAAACAATAATATGGCAGATACAAGCGTGCCTATGACAATACTTTGATCTTAGCCATCAGGCCGAGAAGCGATATGACGATAAACGTTGATGTGCTGGATATTACGCTCGAGTTTGGGTATGATGTTTTAGTCATATATTATGACGTATGTAAGTGATCAAATGCCACGTATGAGTATACATCCATGTTAAAGATACAAATGATTGTATCACAGATGAAATGGATCATATGATAGATATAATCTTGCATACTGCAACACTTTGATCTTAGCCATTAGGCCGAGAAGCGATATGGCCTTGAACGTTGATATGCCAGATACAATTATCGTATTTATACATAAAGCTGTAAGTACGAAATCTGGTGCATATAAACGTCCACTCACCGGATATAAATTATCACATGAGAGATAGAAACAGTAATATGGCAGATACAAGCGTGCCTATGACAATACTTTGATCTTAGCCATCAGGCCGAGAAGCGATATGACGATAAACGCTGATGTGCTGGATATTACGCTCGCGTTTTGGGTATGATCGTTTAGTCATATATTATGACGTATGTAAGTGATCAAATGCCACGTATGAGTATACATCCATGTTAAAGTTACAAATGATTGTATCACAAATGAAGTGGATCATATAATAGATATAATCTTGCATACTGCAACACTTTGATCTTAGCCATTAGGCCGAGAAGCGATATGGCCTTGAACGTTGATATGCCGGATACAATTATCATATTTATACATATAGATGTACGTACGAAATATGGTGCATATAAACGTCCACTCACCGGATATAAATGATCACATGAGAGATAGAAACAATAATATGGCAGATACAAGCGTGCCTATGACAATACTTTGATCTTAGCCATCAGGCCGAGAAGCGATATGACGATAAACGTTGATGTGCTGGATATTACGCTCGAGTTTGGGTATGATGTTTTAGTCATATATTATGACGTATGTAAGTGATCAAATGCCACGTATGAGTATACATCCATGTTAAAGATACAAATGATTGTATCACAGATGAAATGGATCATATGATAGATATAATCTTGCATACTGCAACACTTTGATCTTAGCCATTAGGCCGAGAAGCGATATGGCCTTGAACGTTGATATGCCAGATACAATTATCGTATTTATACATAAAGATGTAAGTACGAAATCTGGTGCATATAAACGTCCACTCACCGGATATAAATTATCACATGAGAGATAGAAACAGTAATATGGCAGATACAAGCGTGCCTATCACAATACTTTGATCTTAGCCATCAGGCCGAGAAGCGATATGACGATAAACGCTGATGTGCTGGATATTACGCTCGCGTTTTGGGTATGATCGTTTAGTCATATATTATGACGTATGTAAGTGATCAAATGCCACGTATGAGTATACATCCATGTTAAAGTTACAAATGATTGTATCACAAATGAAGTGGATCATATAATAGATATAATCTTGCATACTGCAACACTTTGATCTTAGCCATTAGGCCGAGAAGCGATATGGCCTTGAACGTTGATATGCCGGATACAATTATCATATTTATACATATAGATGTACGTACGAAATATGGTGCATATAAACGTCCACTCACCGGATATAAATTATCACATGAGAGATAGAAACAATAATATGGCAGATACAAGCGTGCCTATGACAATGCTTTGATCTTAGCCATCAGGCCGAGAAGCGATATGACGATAAACGTTGATGTGCTGGATATTACGCTCGAGTTTGGGTATGATGGTTTAGTCATATATTATGACGTATGTAAGTGATCAAATGCCACGTATGAGTATATATCCATGTTAAAGATACAAATGATTGTATTACAGATGAAATGGATCATATGATAGATATAATCTTGCATACCGCAACACTTTGATCTTAGCCATTAGGCCGAGAAGCGATATGGCCTTGAACGTTGATATGCCAGATACAATTATCATATTTATACATAAAGATGTAAGTACGAAATATGGTGCATATAAACGTCCACTCATCGGATATAAATTATCACATGAGAGATAGAAACAATAATATGGCAGATACAAGCGTGCCTATGACAATACTTTGATCTTAGCCATTAGGCTGGGAAGCGATATGACGGTAAACGTGATGTGCCGGAAATTACGCTCGCGTTTGGGTATGATGGTTTAGTCATATATTATGACGTATGTAAGTGATCAAATGCCACGTATGAGTATACATCCATGTTAAAGATACAAATGATTGTATCACAGATGAAATGGATCATATGATAGATATAATCTTGCATACTGCAACACTTTGATCTTAGCCATTAGGCCGAGAAGCGATATGGCCTTGAACGTTGATTTGCCAGATACAATTATCATATTTATACATAAAGATGTAAGTACGAAATATGGTGCATATAAACGTCCACTCACCGGATATAAATTATCACATGAGAGATAGAAACAATAATATGGCAGATACAAGCGTGCCTATGGCAATACTTTGATCTTAGCCATCAGGCCGAGAAGCGATATGACGATAAACGTTGATGTGCTGGATATTACGCTCGAGTTTGGGTATGATGTTTTAGTCATATATTATGACGTATGTAAGTGATCAAATGCCACGTATGAGTATACATCCATGTTAAAGATACAAATGATTGTATCACAGATGAAATGGATCATATGATAGATATAATCTTGCATACTGCAACACTTTGATCTTAGCCATTAGGCCGAGAAGCGATATGGCCTTGAACGTTGATATGCCAGATACAATTATCGTATTTATACATAAAGATGTAAGTACGAAATCTGGTGCATATAAACGTCCACTCACCGGATATAAATTATCACATGAGAGATAGAAACAGTAATATGGCAGATACAAGCGTGCCTATGACAATACTTTGATCTTAGCCATCAGGCCGGGAAGCGATATGACGATAAACGCTGATGTGCTGGATATTACGCTCGCGTTTTGGGTATGATCGTTTAGTCATATATTATGACGTATGTAAGTGATCAAATGCCACGTATGAGTATACATCCATGTTAAAGTTACAAATGATTGTATCACAGATGAAGTGGATCATATAATAGATATAATCTTGCATACTGCAACACTTTGATCTTAGCCATTAGGCCGAGAAGCGATATGGCCTTGAACGTTGATATGCCGAATACAATTATCATATTTATACATATAGATGTACGTACGAAATATGGTGCATATAAACGTCCACTCACCGGATATAAATGATCACATGAGAGATAGAAACAATAATATGGCAGATACAAGCGTGCCTATGACAATACTTTGATCTTAGCCATCAGGCCGAGAAGCGATATGACGATAAACGTTGATGTGCTGGATATTACGCTCGAGTTTGGGTATGATGTTTTAGTCATATATTATGACGTATGTAAGTGATCAAATGCCACGTATGAGTATACATCCATGTTAAAGATACAAATGATTGTATCACAGATGAAATGGATCATATGATAGATATAATCTTGCATACTGCAACACTTTGATCTTAGCCATTAGGCCAAGAAGCGATATGGCCTTGAACGTTGATATGCCAGATACAATTATCGTATTTATACATAAATATGTAAGTACGAAATCTGGTGCATATAAACGTCCACTCACCGGATATAAATTATCACATGAGAGATAGAAACAGTAATATGGCAGATACAAGCGTGCCTATGACAATACTTTGATCTTAGCCATCAGGCCGAGAAGCGATATGACGATAAACGCTGATGTGCTGGATATTACGCTCGCGTTTTGGGTATGATCGTTTAGTCATATATTATGACGTATGTAAGTGATCAAATGCCACGTATGAGTATACATCCATGTTAAAGTTACAAATGATTGTATCACAAATGAAGTGGATCATATAATAGATATAATCTTGCATACTGCAACACTTTGATCTTAGCCATTAGGCCGAGAAGCGATATGGCCTTGAACGTTGATATGCCGGATACAATTATCATATTTATATATATAGATGTACGTACGAAATATGGTGCATATAAACGTCCACTCACCGGATATAAATTATCACATGAGAGATAGAAACAATAATATGGCAAGATACAAGCGTGCCTATGACAATACTTTGATCTTAGCCATCAGGCCGAGAAGCGATTTGACGATAAACGTTGATGTGCTGGATATTACGCTCGAGTTTGGGTATGATGGTTTAGTCATATATTATGACGTATGTAAGTGATCAAATGCCACGTATGAGTATACATCCATGTTAAAGATACAAATGATTGTATCACAGATGAAGCGGATCATATGATAGATATAATCTTGCATACTGCAACACTTTGATCTTAGCCATTAGGCCGAGAAGCGATATGGCCTTGAACGTTGATATGCCGGATACAATTATCATATTTATACATAAAGATGTAAGTACGAAATATGGTGCATATAAACGTCCACTCACCGGATATAAATTATCACATGAGAGATAGAAACAATAATATGGCAGATCCAAGCGTGCCTATGACAATACTTTGATCTTAGCCATCTGGCCGAGAAGCGATATGACGATAAACGTTGATGTGCTGGATATTACGCTCGCGTTTGGGTATGATGGTTTAGTCATATCTTATTACGGATGTAAGTGATCAAATGCCACGTATGAGTATACATCCATGTTAAAGATACAAATGATTGTATCGCAGATGGAGTGGACCATATGATAGATATAATCTTGCTTACTGCAACACTTTGATCGTAGCCATTAGGCCGAGAAGCGATATGGACTTGTACGTTGATATGCCGGATACAATTATCATATTTATATATAAAGATGTACCTACGAAATATGGTGGATATAAACGAGCACTCACCGGATATAGATGGTCACATGAGAGATAGAAACAATAATATGGCAGATACAAGCGTGCATATGACAATACTTTGATCTTAGCCATTAGGCCGAGAAGCGATATGACGATAAACGTTTATGTGCTGGATATTACGCTCGCGTTTGGGTATGATGGTTTAGTCATATATTATTACGGATGTAAGTGATCAAATGCCACGTATGAGTATACATCCATGTTAAAGTTACAAATGATTGTATCACAGATGAAGCGGATCATATGATAGATATAATCTTGCATACTGCAACACTTTGATCTTAGCCATTAGGCCGAGAAGCGATATGGCCTTGAACGTTGATATGCCGGATACAATTATCATATTTATACATATAGATGTACGTACGAAATATGGTGCATATAAACGTCCACTCACCGGATATAAATGATCACATGAGAGATAGAAACAATAATATGGCAGATACAAGCGTGCCTATGACAATACTTTGATCTTAGCCATTAGGCCGAGATGCGATATGAAGATAAACGTGGATGTGCTGGATATTACGGTCGCGTTTGTGTAAGATGGTTTAGTCATATATTATGACGGATGTAAGTGATCATTTGCCACGTATGAGTATACAACCATGAATAAAGATACAAATGATAGTATCACAGATGAAATGGATCATATGATAGATATAATCTTGCATACTGCAACACTTTGATCTTAGCCATTAGGCCGAGAAGCAATAGGGCCATGAACGTTGATATGTCGGATACAATTATCATATTTATACATAAAGATGTACCTACGAAATATGGTGGATATAATCCTCCACTCACCGGATATAAATGATCACATGAGAGATAGGAACAATAATATGGCCGATACAAGCGTGCATATGACAATACTTTGATCTTAGCCATTAGGCCGAGAAGCGATATGACGATAAACGTTTATGTGCTGGATATTACGCTCGCGTTTGGGTATGATGGTTTAGTCATATATGTTAGCGCCAGCGCATTTTATGAGGGTAAGACACCCTGTAGAGCGGATGGGGTCGGTCCGCATTGGGACCGTCGCCACTGCGTTTGGAGTTTGTCTCAATTTCGAGTGGTGTTCTTGGAGGGCGACGGGTGTTTGGCATATGTCTAGACACCCTGTCGCATTCCAAGAAACAGTTTATGTATTTAGTAAAGTGGCCGATGACCCGACGTCATGGTGCTGCATAGATTTAAAAAGAGACAGACGTATTCTTAAAGGATCTGGCCACGGAGTGGGGAAGGTATTGCATCTTCTGGTAAGAGGACTGTGAGGAACAGCACGGCACTTACCCCAGACCTTTGGAAGAATACGCAGCTAGCTTAAATAACTAATAGAAATCTAACATATATTATTACGGATGTAAGTGATCAAATGCCACGTATTTGCGGTACCGAGTGCTACTATCGCGACGAGTGATAGAGCGATCGCCGACGCAATACCGGATTTCAGTGGCACGGATCTCGGTGAAGACGCGAACCAATGGTGTAACATTGTGGAGAAAATCACCGAAAAGCTTCCCGTTTCTCAGAGATTGAGTTTGGCTACCCATGCTTTGACGGGTGCTGCTAAGAAATGGTACAAAGGATGGGAAGGTAATCCGAGAACGTGGACAACTTTTCGGGACGATTTGTGTTCCGTCTTTGCGTCTGAAGATAGATTATGTGAAAGACTGTCACGTGCTGTGAATTATACTAGTGATGACGCAAATTCGTATTCAGAATACGCTCGCAATAAACTGAAGTATTACGGGCAAACGCAGATTTCGTTTAAACAAACCGAACTAATTAGTCTTGTGATAGGCCATGTGACTGACTCTGCTGTGCGCCAATCGTTGATGAATGCGCGCTATACATCAACCGCAGACTTATTGAGTGGAATAGTGCATTTTGTGAAAGTTCCGCGGAAAGACAGGAAAAGCGAAAATGACACTAAAAGTGCAGCTTTTGAGCATCGTGAGCGTATATCTCCAAGACGCTGCTACAATTGCAATGAGACAGGCCACTTGTTTTACGACTGTCCGAGGAAACGAAAATTAGAGGGTTCGCGGAACGATGCCGTTAAAAGATCGAACGTACCGACTTGCAGTTTTTGTTCGAAGAGAGGGCATGAAGAATCTGAGTGTTGGTTAAAACGTCGAGAACCTCGTGAAGACAAAAGTGTCAAGAGGACGAATAGCCGTCGCAGTGAACATGAGGCTAATGCTTGCTTTGTGATAGATCATAAATTGATTTCTATTATTTTACAAGACATGGTTGTCCGAAATTGCCTTATAGACAATGGCGCGACCTGTTCGCTTGTTAAAGAGCAGGTAGCTAAACGGGCGCATTGTAAGATCGATCCCTACGTGACAACTGTAAAAGGATTGTGTAACTCCGCGTTGACCACCGTCGGCAGAACAACCGCTGTGATTCAAACTGAGGAAGTGGCTGTTGAAGTTGATTTCCTGGTCGTCCCTGAAGACGCGATGACCTATGATGTTATAATTGGGAAAAATGTTGTGACGCAAGGCATCCAAATTCTGAGGACTTCCGACGGGGAGACAAAATTGCAACGTTGTCCACTGACCACGCAAGGAATTCCGGAAAACCCGACACCGCAGTGTTTCACCTACGATATCGGCGTCAATGAGGTACGTGGGGAAGTGGAAAAGCTGCTAAACCGTTACAGCGACATGATTACGACAGGAAATAAAGTACGATACGTGAGTACAGGTGAATTGAAAATCAATCTCAACGTGGACAAGGTAATCAATTATCATCCTTACCGTCTTTCCATTTCGGAACGCGAAAAGGTGCGAGAGATAGTCGATGATTTATTGGCAAACGGTATAATACGCGAAAGTACTTCACCATTTGCAAGCCCTATAATATTAGTAAAAAAGAAAAATGGTAAAGATCGTATGTGCGTTGATTTTCGCGCTCTTAATAGAATTACTATTAAAGATCGATACCCGTTACCTTTGATAGAGGATCAGCTTGACCGTTTGAGTCAGGGAAAATATTATACAGTACTGGATATGGCGTCGGGCTTTTACCAGATTTCCATTGCCAAGGATTCGATAGAAAAAACGGCTTTTGTGACCCCAGATGGTCATTATGAATTTTTACGTATGCCATTTGGGTTGGCTAACGCACCTGCGGTTTTTCAAAGAGCCATAAACACTGCCTTAGGCAATTTACGAAATAGCATAGCTTTAGTATATATGGACGACATTCTTATCCCTTCGAAAACAATAGAAGAAGGATTGACACATTTAGAAGCGGTATTACAAGCACTTGACATTGCAGGATTTTCTTTAAATGTTGAAAAATGTAAATTCTTCCAAACAACAATCGAATATTTAGGAAGAGAAGTTTCTGCTGAAGGCATTCGGCCGGGAAAAGACAAAGTTCGTGATTTATTAGAGTCACCTGTCCCGAGTAACGTAAAGCAAGTTAGACAATTTATGGGCTTGGCTAGTTATTTTCGGAAATTCGTCCCTGAATTTGCTGTACGGGCAGCATGTATTACTAAACTGACGAGACAAAATGTACAATGGCATTGGAATGAAGACCAAGAAAGGGCACGATGTTATATTCTTGAAAAATTAAGCTCAAATCCGTTGCTCATAATATTTAATCCTGCAAGGGAAACAGAATTACATACGGATGCAAGTGCAATTGGTTATGGCGGTATACTTTTTCAGAAAGTAGATGGTGATTTGAGAGTGGTATCGTACTTTAGCCGACGCACAACATCGGAAGAGTCGCGTTAACATTCTTATGAATTGGAAACGCTTGCAATTGTGAATGCGCTGAAGTACTTCCGTGTGTATTTGTTAGGTATTAAGTTCAAGATCGTAACCGATTGTAATGCCATAAAGGCTACCAGTACAAAAAAAGATTTGTTACCGCGTGTTGCAAGGTGGTGGATATTTTTACAAGATTACGATTTTGAGATAGAATATCGTAAAGGAAAATATGTAGAGCACGTAGATTTGCTAAGCCGAAATCCACCTAAAGATTACCGAGTTAATGTTATTTGCGAAGGCTCATGGTTGGAAGTTGCTCAACGACAAGACCAAGAAACGAAATGTATCATAGAACGCATAGAAACAAACGACACCATCGGTAGCGATTTCGAAGTCCGTCAGGGTATTTTATGCAGAAAAATAAAAAGAGAATCTGGACGAATAGTGTATCGCAGTTTTGTTCCTAAAGGCAGTAGAATCGGATTGTTGCGCCTATACCACGATGAAAATTGTCATGTAGGTAGTGAAAAAACATATGACCGTTTATTGCAAAAATATTGGTTTCCGAAAATGCGCGCATTTGTAAACAAGTACGTTGAACACTGCCTTACTTGTATTGTATCGAAGCGACATACGGGTCCCAAACAGGGACTGTTGCATTCAATTAACAAAAAAGCAGTACCGTTTTATACAATACATTGTGATTGCGTGGGACCATTTGAACGATCAAAAGATGGTTACCAATATATTTTAATTATCGTAGATGCCTTTACAAAATATGTTCAACTTGTACCATTAAAATCATTGTCCGGCTCGGAAATGCTTCAGATATTTAAAGAACGCTTAACACTATTTGGTACACCAAGGGTCATTGTAATGGACAGAGCAACAAATTTTACATTTAAACCGTTAGTTCAATTCATTAAGAAACACGGGGTAGACCTGCATTTTATTGCCACAGGAGCACCACGTGCTAACGGGCAGGCTGAACGGTACGTTTCGACGGTGATAAACCTGCTTACTACAGAAATAAAGAAAATTGTAGAATGGCCGAGCAAGTTGGCCAAATTAACACTTTCGTTAAATACCACTGTCCAAAAAACGACTGGGTTTTCTCCGCATCATTTATTGTTCGGTGTAGAACGAAGCACGGGCATCGCGGATCTTGTTGAATCTGATTTACCAGATACAAATGAACGAATTGATATCGTTAAAGATAGAGAATTGGCTTCAGAAAGACTGTCCGAAAACGCTAAAAAACAAAGTATTAGGTTTGATACAAAACGTAGAGTAAATATAATTTACAAAGAGAATGATACAGTTTTTGTAAAACCGGCGGATTTAAGACGAGCAAAATTAGAACGGAAGTATGTAGGACCATTTGTGATTTCTAAAGTTTTAGCGAATGACCGTTATGAGATAATTGGAAAATCTAGGAAGCCGCAAACAGTTCCTAAGGACCGCTTGAGACTGTGGAAGGGTGAATGGTCGGGCGATGCAGGTATGGATGAAAGTTTAAATGACGAGAGTGACGGTGCAAATGCGCCGTGTTAGCGAATTAGTAATGTACAAAATGTTGTGATTTGCATTGTCTTTATGATGTTGCTTTGAAAATAATTAAAATAATCTGCACTTAATTTGTTTCAAGTTATTGCTGTTATGGAATGTTACAGTCACCAGTAATCTGCCATGCTGCGGTTTGAATGCTACTGAGCAATGTTGTGTACGGAATAGAGTAACGTTATGTATTCGAAGTAAATCTTCTCCTTGGGTGATACTGGCTCACGGACTTGGTGAAGTATTTGAAAGACGACGTTTGAAAGGTACACGACTTGCGAAATAAAGGATTATTTAAGAAAAGTATGGATTGTGTACGGAATAGAGTAACGCTAGGTGTTCGATGTAAACTTCTCCTTGGGTGATACTGGCTCACGGACTTGGTGAAGTACTCGAAGGACGGCGTTTGAAAGGTACACAATTCGGTTGAAAGAGAGGACTGTGTGTCCTGGAAAATGCGGAACACTAAGAAGTGTTGTTCGTAGATGTGGAACGCTGCTGTGTGCGCGAGAAAAGAGGACTGTGTGTCCTGGAAAATGCGGAACACTAGAAAGTGTTGGCCGTGGATGTGGAACGCTGCTGTGTGCGCGTGAGAAGAGGACTGTGTGTCCTGAAATATGTGGTTGCACTAAAAAAAGTGCTGACTGTTGGTGTAACGTACTTACGAGTACTGTTACGATATGAGATATCGGCGACGTCAGTTGCATTGTAAATTGTAGTGAGTGAGATTGCTTCTCGAGAGCGCGAAGCATGTCAGTCTGGCCGTGTTAGCGCCAGCGCATTTTATGAGGGTAAGACACCCTGTAGAGCGGATGGGGTCGGTCCGCATTGGGACCGTCGCCACTGCGTTTGGAGTTTGTCTCAATTTCGAGTGGTGTTCTTGGAGGGCGACGGGTGTTTGGCATATGTCTAGACACCCTGTCGCATTCCAAGAAACAGTTTATGTATTTAGTAAAGTGGCCGATGACCCGACGTCATGGTGCTGCATAGATTTAAAAAGAGACAGACGTATTCTTAAAGGATCTGGCCACGGAATGGGGAAGGTATTGCATCTTCTGGTAAGAGGACTGTGAGGAACAGCACGGCACTTACCCCAGACCTTTGGAAGAATACGCAGCTAGCTTAAATAACTAATAGAAATCTAACATATATTATTACGGATGTAAGTGATCAAATGCCACGTATGAGTATACATCCATGTTAAAGATACAAATGATTGTATCGCAGATGGAGTGGACCATATGATAGATATAATCTTGCTTACTGCAACACTTTGATCTTAGCCATTAGGCCGAGAAGCGATATGGACTTGTACGTTGATATGCCGGATACAATTGTCATATTTATATATAAAGATGTACCTACGAAATATGGTGGATATAAACGAGCACTCACCGGATATAGATGGTCACATGAGAGATAGAAACAATAATATGGCAGATACAAGCGTGCATATGACAATACTTTGATCTTAGCCATTAGGCCGATAGGCGATATGGCCTTGAACGTTGATATGCCGGATACAATTATCATATTTATACACAAAGATGTACCTACGAAATATGGTGGATATAAACGAGCACTCACCGGATATAGATGGTCACATGAGAGATAGAAACAATAATATGGCAGATACAAGCGTGCATATGACAATACTTTGATCTTAGCCATTAGGCCGAGAAGCGATATGACGATAAACGTTGATGTGCCGGATATTACGCTCGCGTTTGGGTATGATGGTTTAGTCATATATTATGACGTATGTAAGTGATCAAATGCCACGTATGAGTATACATCCATGTTAAAGTTACAAATGATTGTATCACAGATGAAGCGGATCATATTATAGATATAATCTTGCATACTGCAACACTTTGATCTTAGCCATTAGGCCGAGAAGCGATATGGCCTTGAACGTTGATATGCCGGATACAATTATCATATTTATACATATAGATGTATGTACGAAATATTGTGCATATAAACGTCCACTCACCGGATATAAATGATCACATGAGAGATAGAAACAATAATATGGCAGATACAAGCGTGCATATGACAATACTTTGATCTTAGCCAATAGGACGAGATGCGATATGAAGATAAACGTGGATGTGCTGGATATTACGCTCGCGTTTGGGTACGATGGTTTAGTCATATATTATGACGGATGTAATTAATCATTTGCCACGTATGAGTATACAACCATGAATAAAGATACAAATGATAGTATCACAGATGAAATGGATCATATAATAGATATAATCTTGCATACTGCAACACTTTGATCTTAGCCATTAGGCCGAGAAGCAATATGGCCGTGAATGTTGATATGCCGGATACAATTATCATATTTATACATAAAGATGTACCTACGAAATATGGTGGATATAAAGGTGCACTCACCAGATATAAATGATCACATGAGAGATAGAAACAATAATGTGACAGATATAAGCGTGCATATGACAATATTTTGATCTTAGCCATTAGGCCGAGATGCGATAAGAAGATAAACGTTGATGTGCTGGATATTACGCTCGCGTTTGGGTATGATGGTTTAGTCATATATTATGACGTATGTAAGTGATCAAATGCCACGTATGAGTATACATCCATGTTAAAGATACAAATGATTGTATCACAGATGAAATGGATCATATAATAGATATAATCTTGCATACTGCAACACTTTGATCTTAGCCATTAGGCCGAGAAGCGATATGGCCTTGAACGTTGATATGTCGGATACAATTATCATATTTATACATAAAGATGTACCTACGAAATATGGTGGATATAAACCTCCACTCACCGGATATAAATGATCACATGAGAGATAGAAACAATAATATGGCAGATACAAGCGTGCATATGACAATATTTTGATCTTAGCCATTAGGCCGAGATGCGATATGAAGATAAACGTTGATGTGCTGGATATTACGCTCGCGTTTGGGTATGATGGTTTAGTCATATATTATGACGTATGTAAGTGATCAAATGCCACGTATGAGTATACATCCATATTAAAGATACAAATGATTGTATCACAGATGAAATGGATCATATGATAGATATAATCTTGCATACTGCAACACTTTGATCTTAGCCATTAGGCCGAGAAGCGATATGGCCTTGAACGTTGATATGCCAGATACAATTATCATATTTATACATAAAGATGTAAGTACGAAATATGGTGCATATAAACGTCCACTCACCGGATATAAATGATCACATGAGAGATAGAAACAATAATATGGCCGATACAAGCGTGCATATGACAATACTTTGATCTTAGCCATAGGGCCGAGAAGCGATATGACGATAAACGTTTATGTGCTGGATATTACGCTCGCGTTTGGGTATGATGGTTTAGTCATATATTATTACGGATGTAAGTGGTCAAATGCCACGTATGAGTATACATCCATGTTAAAGATACAAATGATTGTATCACAGATGGAGTGGACCATATGATAGATATAATCTTGCTTACTGCAACACTTTGATCTTAGCCATTAGGCCGAGAAGCAATAGGGCCATGAACGTTGATATGTCGGATACAATTATCATATTTATACATAAAAATGTACCTACGAAATATGGTGGATATAATCCTCCACTCACCGGATATAAATGATCACATGAGAGTTAGAAACAATAATATGGCCGATACAAGCGTGCATATGACAATACTTTGATGTTAGCCATTAGGCCGAGAAGCGATATGACGATAAACGTTTATGTGCTGGATATTACGCTCGCGTTTGGGTATGATGGTTTAGTCATATATTATTACGGATGTAAGTGATCAAATGCCACGTATGAGTATACATCCATGTTAAAGATACAAATGATTGTATCGCAGATGGAGTGGACCATATGATAGATATAATCTTGCTTACTGCAACACTTTGATCTTAGCCATTAGGCCGAGAAGCGATATGGACTTGTACGTTGATATGCCGGATACAATTATCATATTTATATATAAAGATGTACCTACGAAATATGGTGGATATAAACGAGCACTCACCGGATATAGATGGTCACATGAGAGATAGAAACAATAATATGGCAGATACAAGCGTGCATATGACAATACTTTGATCTTAGCCATTAGGCCGAGATGCGATATGAAGATAAACGTGGATGTGCTGGATATTACGCTCGCGTTTGGGTACGATGGTTTAGTCATATATTATGACGGATGTAAGTGATCATTTGCCACGTATGAGTATACAACCATGAATAAAGATACAAATGATAGTATCACAGATGAAATGATCGCTTCTCGGCCTAATGGCTAAGATCAAAGTGTTGCAGTATGCAAGATTATATCTATCATATGATCCGCTTCATCTGTGATACAATCATTTGTAACTTTAACATGGATGTATACTCATACGTGGCATTTGATCACTTACATACGTCATAATATATGACTAAACCATCATACCCAAACGCGAGCGTAATATCCGGCACATCAACGTTTATCGTCATATCGCTTCTCGGCCTAATGGCTAAGATCAAAGTATTGTCATATGCAATGGTTCATGCCATAGGATTTTTGTTTTATTTTTGTTTTATTTTTGTTATTTGTTATATTTATTTTACTTATCCTACACAATCGCGCGAGGCAGCCTGCTGGCCTAATTTATTTTTTACAAGTTTTTAGCGTGCCCAGCAGCTGCCAAGTGGACACTGGACATCCCGCCTATTTTATTTTATTTATTCCGAGTGCGTATGCCGCGAGGGAGTGTCCAGTGTGGCCGAGAAGCAAAGGCGAGTCCCACAACGGGAAGCAACTGCCCCAGCCACCGTGGGACACCAGAGCAGCAGCCGCGGGACGGCGTGGGAGTCCGTCGGCCCCGTACGCGAGCGAACAAGGTACACGAGTTCACTTTTCTCTAAGTGCCGCGTACTTCCCAACCGCTTTCTTTCCCTTTGACTCTATCACCTCCAACTCCTTCTGAGTTGGCAACACCTTGTCCTCAACCCTGTTTTCCTTTCCATATTTAAATCCTCCCCCTTTGTTACGCGAACGCTCGCGCGTTGCTCCTCGCGAGAGAGGTAACGGTCGTTGCCGAGTGTAACAGAGGTAAATCCTTCTATCGCTTTACTCTCTCTTCCGTTTGCCAATTTTAAGTTTCCCCCGATTCCCTCTGAATCGGTTACCCCTCACCTATATCCCTTTGTCCTTTCCCAATTTAAATTCCTCCCCCTTCGTTCCCCTGACCTGCGTAATTCGGTTTCGCGAGAAATTTCGATTTCGTCGGTCGGGAGAGCGTAAGGAAAATCCTTCTATCGCTGTGCCTTCTACGGCAAAATTTTCACGATCCTTTTCCTATTTCTTGTTCGGCCTAACTCGCGTGCGGAAAAATGGAGAGGATCCTAATATCCTACCCATCGGCTGACGGATTCACGTGTCCGATATGCACCACTACGGGAGTGGACCCGCGCCTGTTGCGAGGTGGAGTTTATGCGGGTAGAGCCGAGCTGACGAAGCACCTTAAGCGAGTTCACGGGGCCGATTCCGTGGGCTATAAATGCAACGAGTGCGGCTTCATCGGCGATGGGAGATATCCCCTAAAGTCGGTGAAGTCGCATTATGCGAAGGCTCACGGTCCGGTTCCAGTGACTCCACCGCGAAAGAGCTCCCGCATAAACGCTTCGGCTATGGGACAGTTGGCTCCCGGTACCTCCGCTGAACGGGCGAGCGATACAGCGAGTCCGGCAGGTGGGCAGTCTCCCCTGACCGCGGGGGAGACTACAATTTCGATAGCCGCGGTGAATATTATGACCCCCCTCACTGCTGGGGGGTCCCCAACTATAATAACGGCCGCAGCGGCGCAAACAACCGCAACGGTTACTGTGACCGCTGCGGCCTCGAAAACAAGCGCCGCGGCAAGAGTCGCGCCGATCTTCCTCAGGGGGGGAAGTTCAAATTCGAACGCGCGGCAACCTGCGACGACTTACGCCGCTGTCACGGCGGCGCCGCCATCTGTCGCCGTCGCAGCGGTTCGTGCGACCCGCGCTGCCATCTTGCGGGCCACGAAGCCACGGCTGCCAATAGAGGCCGCCTCTCGTAGTGCGGGTACGTCGGTAACCCGTCGGTCGAGCGAGAGTAGTGGTCCACCGGCACACAATTCAACTTCAAGAAGACCGAGCCTCCCAAAATCCTCCTCCACCAAGGCAACCGCCTCCACCTCCAGGCCATCGCCGAAGACGGCGACGATGACGAAGGCCGCGGCTGCTGGGCGAGTGAGGAGATCTACCACCATTTCTCCCCCCAGCAGCCGCAGAAGCATCCCCCGGCACTCGGGGGGTGGAAACAGCGCTGGACCAACACCTCCAGGGGCTGTCCGCTCCCCAGTGTCGGGGGCAAGGACGCGCCGAGCCGGCACGGCACCGCCGGACGGAAGGAGGGCCCCCCGTTCCCAGGGGGGACGAAAATCCAGCGAGGGAGAGGTCACCCCCCCGACTGCTTGTGCCCCCCGAGGAGCGGGGGGACGAAAAGGAGTGGAGGAGAAAGGGAGGAAATCGCCGCCCATGACGAGGTCCAGGAGGGCGGCGAGTGTGCCGGTGGAAATAATTCCACTTAGAACGACAACCTTGTCTCGACCGACGGCGACCGGCCCAGCTAAGGGTCCGCTGCGGGATAAACCGCTGAAACCACAGCGTGCGCCCCCCGCAGCGGCCGTAGAACGCAGAAGTGCTGGGCCGAGCACGCCTCCGACTATCGGAGGCCGTGAATTGCCGACGTCACCCGTGGAGGCGTCAGCCGGCGTGCCAACTCCACCTACGCGGTTGACGGTGACCGGTGGACTGCCTTTTTCAAGCAGCCCGGTGGCGGTCACCGCCAATAACACCCGCATATGCACGTCGGCGGCCTCCGTAGCACTCACTACGGAGACTGTCACCACCACCTGCTGCGGAGCTCCGCTGGTGGCAGCCAGCGTCTCTGCGCCGACCTTCTCTGGTCAAGGGGTTCGCCCGGCGACAAGAGGGGTTCCGGTTGTGCGGGAGGTGGTGATTCTGAGGCCGGCCTCGAAAAAGGAGCAGCCCCACCACCAGCAGCCACCCATCGCCGAAGAAGAGGAGGACGAAGTCGGCGAGGGAGTGCAGTCGTGGCAAGTCGTCGTAGGGAGAAGGGCGCAAAGGACGCCGCCGCGAATTTCTCCCCCGGGGAGTCCGGCGCGAAACATAAGTCCACTGCCGGTTCGCGTTTCGCCGCCGCCGCCGCCCGTCACAACGGCGAACTTCCCCCTGCTCCCCCCGCCGGGAAGCAGGGTGAAGAAATTAACAAATAAAAATAATAATAATAATATTATGCCATCCCACAGGTCCCGGGGAGAGCGAGAGAGGGGGGCGACACCGGTTGGCGCTCCTGCATCTCCCCCGACGCATCTCGACGCTGTTCGTGTGCCCACGGACCAGAGTGCGTCTGTACGTGGTGCAGCCGGGGTGAGCCGGCGTGTTGCGGCGGGTCCGTTAACCGCTAGCGATACGCCCCGCTCAGGTCGACCGGAAAGCGGTCGCGCTTCGAATCCGCAGCAGGAGCGGACGAGGGGGGCCAGGCGGCCCTCTGGGGGAGGAAATCCGCGTCGCTCTGGTGCTTTCAATCGCCGAGTGACGCGTGAAGAACTCCAACAGAGGGATCTGTTGATAGGCCTCGCCGAAGCCGCTTCCACTGCTGAAGACCTGGAAGTGGTGGCGACGGAAGTTGCCGCCTACTTCCAAAGCTGCGGAGAGAAACGCAGCGCGACCGCTCGAAGCGAGACCGGGAACGGCCGCCGAGGAGGAACGGCGGGAAGCGATCGGCGCTATGCGGGAGGTAACCGCGGAGGCGCCGAGCGAGGGGGTGGTCGCCGAGACGAAACCAGTCGCTCTGACCCTTCACAGGGAGAAAGGCGATGGAATCCTGTCCGAGAGGCCGCGAGGATTCAGAGGCTCTACAGGCAAAACCGGAGCCGAGCTATCCGCGAGGTTTTCGGAGGGTCTTCACCCTTCTGCCAGGTGCAGGGGGAGGAAGTCTTCCGATACTTCAAGGAAGTGCATGGCGAAAGTGATTGCCTGCCGAGCCCCCCTCCACCTTTCGGACGGAATACGGTGACTCCAGAAGTGGACAGCGAGGGCCTGGCTAGGCTGTTCTCGGAGAAGGAAGTCGGTGACCGGCTTGGGCGTGCGAGTAATTCCGCGCCTGGGCCGGACGGAATCACCTATTCCGATCTGAGGATGGCTGACCCGGGCTCTCGCTTGCTCACAGCGGTTTATAATTTATGCTACCGCCTGGAGTCGGTTCCATCGTCTTGGAAGACCTCCAACACGGTCTTGGTGTACAAGAAAGGGGATAAGAGCGACCTTTCTAATTGGCGCCCACTCGCGCTCGGCAATACCGCGGGTAAACTCTTCGCGGCGTTGATTGCGGACCGCTTGACCGACTGGGCGGTCGGGAGCGGGCGTATCAGCTGGGCGCAAAAGGGCTTCCTCCGGTGCGAGGGGTGCTATGAGCACAACTTCGTCCTGGGGGAGGTACTTGCGGACGCGCGCAAGACAAGAAAACAGGCGGTGGTTGCCTGGCTGGATTTGTCCAATGCATTTGGATCGATCCCGCATGCAACCATCCGCAATGCTCTCGTCAGCGCCGGAGTGCACCCACGCATTTTAAATACATGGAACTCCATGTACAACGGCTGCACCACGCGCATTCGCGCGGCAGAGGGGTACACGAACCCCATCCCCATTCGTTCGGGCGTGAGGCAAGGCTGTCCGCTGAGCCCAATCACGTTTAACCTTGCGATCGAGTCGGTGATCCGAAAGGCCATCGGCTCGGGAGCGGGTTATTCGTTGCATGGCCAACGCTTTACCATCCTGGCGTATGCGGACGACCTCGCTCTCATCGCGGATACGCCCGAGGGAATGCGGGATCTGCTGAGGGCAGTGGAGGGGGAAGCACGGAGAATCGGGCTTTGCTTCAACCCCGCCAAATGTGCCACACTGCACGACATCGGCGGTCGTGGCGGCGGGGTTATTCCCTCCGTCTTCACCCTCCAGGATATCCCAATGCGGGCACTGGCGGAAGGGGTATCCTACGACCACCTTGGGATTCCCACGGGATTCAGGGTGGATCAGACGCCGATCGCCAGCATCGAGGAGCTGATCGAGTGCTTGCGCGCGGTCGACGACTCTAAATTGGCTCCGTGGCAGAAACTCGAGGCGGTGGCAGTGTTCGTTCTGCCTCGGCTCGACTTCCTGCTAAGAGGGGCCAAGATACTCCGGGGGCCGTTAAAGGAGGTCGACAAATATGTCCGGCGGCTCGCGAAGTCGTGGATGAACCTCCCTCAGCGAGCGAGTGCGGAGATCGTCTTCCTCCCTCCCAGAAGGGGGGGCGGAGGACTTCTCCCGCTTGCGGATCTCGCCGACGCCCTCACCATTGCACATGCATTCAGGCTGCTTAGAGCGCCTGATGCTCCGGTGAGAGATTTGGCGTGGTCCTCGCTGCGGGTGGCCGCGACTCGCGGGCTTGCCACGGCGACCTCCAACGCCGACCTTGCGGCTTTCCTTTCGGGCGACCGAACGGGAAGATCGCAGTGGGCGGCAACGGTCCCTGGCATTTGGTCGTCGACCCGCACCGCCGCGCGCAAGCATGCAAATCGGTGGGGATTCAGCTGGCGATGGTCGTCTGAACTAAACGAACTCGCCCTGAGTCTGCGTGGTGCGCGAGGGCGTCCTGTCATCGTGACTCCGCGGTCACGAGGGCAGGTTGTAGCCAGGATGCGTGAAACCGTGGCAGAATACTATCAGAGCACGCTGCTCCTAAAAAGAGACCAGGGTAAGGTCTTCGAGGTGTCCGGCCGCGAGAGAGTGAGTAATCACTTTCTCCGGACGGGCAGCTTCACTCGCTTCGCCGATTGGCGCTTTATCCATCGAGCCAGGCTTGATGTTGTTCCTTTGAACGGCAACAGGCGCTGGGGAGATGGCAACAAGCGTTGCCGGCGCTGCGGGGAGAGTCTCGAGACCTTACCCCATGTGATCTGCCACTGTGGACCGCATTCGGCTGCAATCCAGTTGCGACATAACGCAATTCTGGAGCGCCTAAAAGCCGCGACCCGGATGCCAGGAAGCATCCGCATTAACCAGCGGATCGAGGGGGCTGGCGAGGAATTTGCGGCACTGCGTCCCGACCTCGTGGTTCGCCACGAAGCGTCGAGGACGATTGTCATCGTGGACGTGGCCGTCCCATTTGAAAATCGTTTGGAGGCTTTCGTAGCGGCCAGGGAGCGTAAAATCGCTAAGTACGCCCCCCTGGCCGAGAAGCTTTCAAGGGACGGCTACCGCGTCCTAGTGCACGCCTTCCTCGTCGGCGCACTCGGCTCGTGGTGGCCGGAAAATGAGTCGGTGCTGAGTCTGCTCCGCGTTAGCGAGCGGTACGCGGCAATGATGCGCCGACTCATGATTTCCGACACCATCCGCTGGTCAAGGGATATTTACGTCGAGCATGTCTCGGGGGTGCGCCAATACCGGGAGCCTCCCCCCGCACGACCGGCTCGAAACGACCCCCGTGGACAGGAGCCGAATGAGAACGACGCCGAAGCCTCGGGCGGCGTGGGCGGAACAACGGGGACTCGCCCCGGGAATGTGTGATTGAACGGAGTGCATGGGGCCCTCCGGTGCACTGCGTGATCCTGCGTGATCTATGATTTATGCGACGCAGTGCACCGGAGGGGAGTATGGAAGCCGCGGGGCTATTGCCCACTCCCCTTTTTGGGAGGTTTTATATATCTATTTTATCTATTTATTATTTTATCCCTCTTTTATCTTTGTATATTTTATCCCTTGTTTTATTTATCTTATTTATATTTTATATTTCACTATTTATCTCGTAATTATTATATATTTATTTTTTTATGGTTTTATTGGTTTTATGCGTTGGCGTAGGGTTTGAGCGGCCGGAGGTCCAGTAGGTCCGATCATACCCGATTTTAATATTAATTTTAATTTTAATGTATTTTTTTTTATGGTATTTTACTGCACGAGACCACTGAGTACCTCCCACACATATTTTATGCTATATATTTATCTATTTATTATCTATTTATTTATCGACTCGTTTAACTATTTACTCATTCGTTAAATGAGCATCGGATTGCCGCTCAAAATAAAGTAAAATAAAAAATAAACCTGTACGCCGGAAACCGCACGCCACTATATAGGGCAAATACGCCCCCGAAAAATTTGCCGATGGATGCGCTGCAGCCGCGCCGGACAGTCACCTGGGCGGCGCAACTATTTAACTAAAATTAATTTACTGCGCAATTGCGCAAATTCCTGAAATGTATTACCCCCAGAGGGGTTTGTTCCTCTGGGGGAACATTAATTGAAAATAAAGAAGGTTTATCTGTTCTTATCAGTTTAATATCTGATACACTCCTCATCGAGGAGTCAGAATATTAAATTCATTTTTGAAGGGAGGCGGGTGTACGAGGCTTGCCTCGCACCCTCCGCGGGTCGGCTCAGCCTTGCAGCGCTGTTGAGATCGGCCCAATAATCTATTAAAAGAGCAGCTTTTCTATCTTCTATTATTTCTTCTATTATTTTTCTATTGCCTTTGCTTTGCATTAGAAATACGGAGCTGCTCACCCGCCTCCTGAATTATTTAATCACAACACGTTTCAGTGTCTTATTCTGACTCCTCAAATCGGGCCACTTTGGCGCCTGATACTTAGGCGAAACTACGCGCGAGGCAGACTGCTGTTTCTGTTTGTAATTTTCAGCTAAATTCGTCGACAGCAGTTCTGCCTCAACGAGGAGTGTTACACTTCGACGCTGGAAGTCCCGGAAAATTTCTAAGTTCCGAAGAGTGATTGCGCCGCGTGGGACTGTCCAGCAAAGGCCGAGGAGCAACGGCGACTTCCGCAACGGGAAGCAACTGCCCGTGCCTCCGTGGGACACTGGTCAGCAGCATCCGAGGGACGCCGAGGGATCCCGAGACGGCGAAAGCGAGCACACGAGGTAAATCGCTCAAAATTCTCTAAGTGCCGCGGTTCCCCTTACCTCTTTCTTTCCTTTTGCCTCTATTCCGCCAGTTCCTTCTGAACTGGTTAACCTATTTCCCTATACCTAGTATTCCTTCCCAATTTAAATCCTCCTCCTTCGACGTTTGAAGCGCGCGCGTTGCTTTTCGCGAGAGAAGTAACGTTCGTTGCTAAGAGCGACGAAGGCAAATTCCCGCTATCGCTTTCTCTCTCTTCCTTTTGCTTAGTTTAACGTTCCCCCGGTTCCTTCTGAACCGGTAAATCATATTCCTATACCTTATTTACTCCTTTCACCTTTATTTCCTCCCCCTTCGTTCTCCTAGCCTGCGAGTTCTGTTTTCGCGAGGAAATATAATTTCAACGGCTGGGATTTCGTAGGAAAATCCTGCTTTCGCTTTCGCCTTCTACGGCAAAGGGTATAGCAGGATAAGGTGGTCAAAAGTGCCCTTGAACCGATTTCAATGGGGGTAGTCTCATTCGATAGATAATGCTCGGCGATCATTGTGTACCAAATTTTAACCCTTTATCTTGATCGGAAGGGTAGTTATGGGGAAAATTAAAAAAACAGGTTTTTGGCCCTTTTCCCCCATTTATTGAGGTGTATAAAATCCGAAAAAATTCTGGCATATTCTACACGATACCGGGCATGTTGGAGAATTTTTTCAGATTTTTCCGTCGAAGTACCTAAGCGTGAAAAATGGGCAAAGTCAAAAAAAACGGAAAAAAGAAGATTTCGTATCGAAATCTTCCAGGTACAACTTTTTGTTTCATATAGTAACAATCTAACACCTACGATTGTTATCCCCAATTTTTTTCAGATTTTTAAACCACCTGCGTCATTATGAAAAAAATCGAAAACCGATTTTCGGGACGTATTTTGATCTAAAACGCAAGAAGTAATTGTTATTTTTCCATTATTTTCATAGAGTATGTTCATTTTGTGGTTTTTAATGTTTTACCATTACAGATAATTTCATAACAATAAAAGGAATTGAGATAACTCACTTATCTGTAAACTATGTGTTACATTATGTACCATAATTTTGAACGTTCTTTCAACAGCAGCAGTGGCCACGCGTCTAGAGTGTCTGCTCTGGAACCGCTATGAACTTTTTGTCGCGGGTTCGCGTCCCGGAAGGTATATTTTTTTTTTCTTTTTTTTTTAATCTGTAAATGCATAAAAATAATCAATAATCATTTTTAACAGCTATTGCGATAATCCTAAATGCATAAAAAATGTATATCGTATAGAAAATAGTTTTAGAGCATATCTGTTGCTTTGCCGGCTCTCTCTAGCAATATGTTATCCCATGGTTACGGATATTTTTAAACTTTTAAATTACGGAAATGTTAACTTATTATGGAATATAAAAATGTATATTCGGCACCAAAGATCACAATACTTGCACTAACAGAGTATATGCACGTAATGATTACTTTACTTGCATGTTTCTTTCCCTTATATTCAAAGAAGAATCGTTGACATGGAGGGGATATGCTCGAAACTTGGAAAATATTAATTTCTATTGGTTTGTATTATATTGCCATTTTTAATTTGTTAATTCTG
This sequence comes from Cerceris rybyensis, assembly GCA_910591515.1. Taxonomy (NCBI): domain Eukaryota; kingdom Metazoa; phylum Arthropoda; class Insecta; order Hymenoptera; family Crabronidae; genus Cerceris; species Cerceris rybyensis. Next base: position 19,225,812 of record OU342798.1, on the reverse strand, counting down.
AAATGAGCGTAGGGAAGACAGTTTATGGTTGGGTCTCCGCTATTATCTCGAATGTGTCAAACCGATTTAATGCTGGGTATGTTACCATTTATGAATATTTGTACTTTTTTAAGTATGTACAGTTCCATGTGACTAGGTAGAGACAGAAACCATTTAACAGTGAATTGACCAATATAACATAAATACCTATAGGGGATTAGCTTAGTATCTGCGCCAAACCTTCAATGCCAGCAGGCCATTGGTGAAGGCTTACGGACAGGAAGGGTTCGTGTGATGTTGGAGCAGGCGCAATAAAATAATAAAATCCTGCAAACTAAATTATATGCCTCTATTTCTTAAAGGTATTTTGACAGCGATACAAATGCTCATCAGTAAGATATCTAAAAGCTTAAGAAGTAAATTCGTATATAACAATAAAGCAATTTTAACGATTGTATCTATTGTACAGTTATGGCCCTCAAACGTATTATTTATTCTATATGATTTCGGAACAAATAACAAACTAGTACTTATGGCGAACAATAATAATCTACCAAAAGAAAGGAACTTTTGTTTTCATTCAACATGATTTCGGCAGGAATTTGTCAAGGTATAAACTCCGTTCCTTTAGTGCCGAATATACATTTTTATATACCATAATAAGTTAACATTTCCGTAATTTAAATGTTTAAAAATATCCGTAACCATGGGATAACATATTGCTAGAGAGAGCCGGCAAACCAACAGATATGCTCTAAAACTATTTTCTATACGATATACATTTTTTATGCATTTAGGATTATCGCAATAGCTGTTAAAAATGATTATTGATTATTTTTATGCATTTACAGATTAAAAAAAAAGAAAAAAAAAATATACCTTCCGGGACGCGAACCCGCGACAAAAAGTTCATAGCGGTTCCAGAGCAGACACTCTAGACGCGTGGCCACTGCTGCTGTTGAAAGAACGTTCAAAATTATGGTACATAATGTAACACATAGTTTACAGATAAGTGAGTTATCTCAATTCCTTTTATTGTTATGAAATTATCTGTAATGGTAAAACATTAAAAACCACAAAATGAACATACTCTATGAAAATAATGGAAAAATAACAATTACTTCTTGCGTTTTAGATCAAAATACGTCCCGAAAATCGGTTTTCGATTTTTTTCATAATGACGCAGGTGGTTTAAAAATCTGAAAAAAATTGGGGATAACAATCGTAGGTGTTAGATTGTTACTATATAAAACAAAAAGTTGTACCTCGAAGATTTCGATACGAAATCTTCTTTTTTCCGTTTTTTTTGACTTTGCCCATTTTTCACGCTTAGGTACTTCGACGGAAAAATCTGAAAAAATTCTCCAACATGTCCGGTACCGTGTAGAATATGCCAGAATTTTTTTGGATTTTTTACACCTCAATAAATGGGGGAAAAGGGCCAAAAACCTGTTTTTTTAATTTTCCCCATAACTACCCTTCTGATCAAGATAAAGGGTTAAAATTTGGTACACAATGATCGCCGAGCATTATCTATCGAATGAGACTACCCCCATTGAAATCGGTTCAAGGGCACTTTTGACCACCTTATCCTGCTATACCCTTTTCTAATATTCCTTATTCCTCCTCGTACAAAGTGCTCGCGTTCGTAAAATGGATAAGTTTCTTGTTGCTTATCCATGCGTCGACGGATATTCTTGCGCGAAATGCAGCGAATTATGCGCTGACCCTCGCATGCTGCGCAGTGGAGGCGTTTATGCGGGTAGAGGCGAGTTAGTCAAACATCTTAAAAAGGCTCACGGGATATCGGCCGTGGCTTATAAGTGCGGAAAGTGCGACTTCATCGGTCAGGGAGTATATACTCTCAAATCGGTGAAGTCGCATTACGCGAAAGTCCACGGTCCGGTTCCCGTGACGCCTCCGCGCGCGAACTCCCGCATAAATGCAGCGGATATCGGGTCGTTGGCTCCCGGCGCCTCCGCATCGTCCGAAGCGGGTGGACGGGTCGGCGATTTCGCGGATTCGGCCGGCATTTCTTCCGTTAGGGAAACGGTTGTGGCCCCCCTTTCCGCTGGGGGGTCACCGACAATTTTAACTGTCGCAGCGGCGCAAACAACCTCAACGGTTTCTGTGACCGCTGCGACAGCAATAACAAGTAACGCGGAACGGATCTCGCCGGCGTTCCGGCGGGAGACAATTTCGAATTTAATAGCGCGGCAACCCGCGACGACCTATGCCGCCGTCACTATAGCACCGCCATCGGCCGCTGCATTGGCGGTGCAAGCCACCCGCGCGGCTATCCAGCGGGCATCGAAGCCACGGCTGCCGAAGGAGGCCGGCCCCCGTAGTGCGGGAATTTCGGTAACCCGCCGACCGAGTGGCGAGGGTAGGCCACCGGCACGAAAATCGAACGCGAAACTCTCTCCTCCGAAGACCACTGCCTCCACGAAAACTGCCTCCACCACCTCTAGGCCCGCGCAGGGAAATGCGCCACCGAGGGCCGCGGCTGCTGGACCAGCGTCGGGAACGTCCACCATTACCCCCCCCCCAGCAGCCGCAGAAGCAGCCCCCGGCACGTAGGGGGTGGTAGAAACGCTGGCTCAACCCCTCCGAGGGCTATCCGCCCCCGACTGTCGGGGGAAAGAATGCGTCGAGCCGGAACGGCACCACCGGCCGACAGGAGGGCCCCCCGAGCCGCGGGGGGACGAAAATCCAACGAAGGACGAGTCATCCCAGCAACTACCTGTGCCCCCCGCGGCCCGGGGGGACGAAAAGGAACGGAAGGAGGAGAGAGAATCTCGCCGCCCGGTTTAAGATCTCGTAGGGCGGCGAGCGTGCCGGTGGTAGTAAAACTACCATCTCGAACGTCAACCGTCACTCGACCGGTGGTGACCGGTCCAGCGAAAGGTGCGCTGCAGGTTAAACCGCTCGGGAAGTCACCCCCGCGGCCTGCAGCCACCGTTGAACGGAAAAATGCTGGACCGAGCTCTCCTCCCACTAGCGGAAGAGAGAAATTGCCGAAAGTGCCCGTGGAGGTACAAGCCGACGTGCATATTTCACCGATGCGGTTGCCGGCGACCACGGGACTCCCTTTTTCCAGGAGTCCGGTGGGGGTCGCCGTCAATAATACCCGCCCCTGCACGTCGGCCGCCTCCGTAGCACTGACTACGGCGACGATTACTACCGCGTGCTGCGGAGCTCCGATTGTCTCGGCAATCGTCTCCGCACCGGCGCGTCCGATCCAAGGGGATCGTCCGGCGGAAAGGGCGTTGCCGGTCGTGCGCGAGGTGGTGATTCTGAGGCCGGCCTCGAAGAAGAGGACTCCGGCCGACCACCAGCCATCCGTCGCTGAGGAAAGGGAGAAGACGGACAGCGAGGGAGAGGAGCAGCCGTGGAAGGTCGTCGCGTGGAGAAGAGCGCGGAGGACGCCGCCGCCACTTTCTCCCCCGGAATTGTCGGCGCGATCCGTAGTATCGCCGCCGACTCGCGTTTCGCCGCCTCCTCCACCCGTTACGGAGGTGAATTTCCCCCTGCTCCCCCCGCCGGGAAGCAGAGTGGGAAAATATAAATGTACGAATTTTGATTCTGCACCTTCTTTCAGGGCCCTGAACGAGCGAAGGGGATCTGACAGCCGGACCGACGAGGGATCTCCGGAGGCTGCCGGCATAACATCTGCCACCCCGACGCGTCGTTGCCCTGCGACTCGTGTGCCCGCCGAAAGGCGCGTGCACGCGCCGGTGTCAACCGGGGTAAGCCGGAGCTATGCGGCGGGTCCGCAGGCTCCCAGCTCGTCCCCCCGTTCAGGCCGACCGGACAGCGGTCGGGTCACGACCTCGCAGCGGGGGCGGAGCGAGCGACCCGGGGGGAACCCGGCTGGCAGCAATCCGAGCCGCGCTGGCGCCTCAAAACGCCGCGCGACTCGCGAGGAGCTGCAGCAGCGGGATCTCCTCCTGGAAATCGCAAACTCCGTCTCCTGCATCGAAGATCTGGAGTGTATGGCGGCTGAAGTCGCCATATATTTCCAAGGCTGCGGGGAAAATCGAGGCTCGACCGCTCGAAGCGAGGCTGGAACAAACCGCTCAGGCCGCTCGGCGGCTCGCGATGCGGGTGCCGCGGGAGCGCGGCGCGGTGGATCCGGGCGCGATACCGGTCGTGCAGGTCGACCCAGTCGTCCCACCCCCTCACAGGGAGAAGGGTGTAGGAATCCTGTGCGGGAGGCCGCAAGGCTTCAGAGACTGTATAGGCTGAACCGAAGCCGTGCAATCCGAGAGGTATTCGGCGGATCTTCCCCCTTCTGCCAGGTGCAGAGGGAGAAAATCCAACGGTACTTCGAGGAGGTGTATGGTGGAGGGAATGACCTATCCGGTTCTCCTCCCGCGCGGAATACGGGGGCTCCAGCAGTCGGCGCGGAGGGCCTGGCTCAGCCATTCACCGAAAAGGAGGTCGAACGTCGGCTCGGGCGTATGAGTAACTCTGCGCCTGGGCCCGACGGCGTCTCGTACGCCGACCTTCGAATGGCTGATCCGGGCTCTCGGCTGCTGACGGCGGTATTCAATGCATGTTACCGCCTGGAGTCGGTTCCTGCGCCCTGGAAGACCTCCAACACGGTCTTGGTGTTTAAGAAGGGGGACAAGGACGACCTCTCGAACTGGCGACCGTTGGCGCTCGGTAACACCGCGTCTAAGCTCTTCGCTGCCCTGCTCGCTGACCGCTTGACCGACTGGGCGGTTACGAACGGGAGGCTCAGCTGGAGCCAGAAGGGTTTCCTTCGATGCGAGGGGTGCTACGAGCACAACTTCGTACTCGGGGAGATCCTTGCGGATGCGCGCAGACCGAGGAAGCAGGCGGTGGTCGCTTGGCTGGATCTTTCCAATGCTTTTGGATCGATTCCGCATTCGACCATCAGCAGTGCCCTCGAGGCTGCCGGTGTACACCCCCGCCTCCACGCTACGTGGAAGGCGATGTATACGGGTTGCTCGACGCGTGTTCGTGCTGCGGAGGGGTACACGAGCCCCATCCCGATTCGCTCGGGCGTGAAGCAAGGATGTCCGCTGAGCCCAATCGTGTTTAACCTCGCGATCGAGTCGGTTGTCCGAAAGGCAATCGGCACGAGAGCGGGTTATACGCTGCACGGCCAACGCTTTAACATCTTAGCGTATGCGGACGACCTTGCTCTCGTCGCGGAAACGCCCGAGGGAATGCGGGATCTGCTTCGTGCAGTGGAGGACGAAGCGAGGAGGATAGGGTTACGGTTTAACCCTGCTAAATGTGCCTCCCTCCACGTCATCGGAGGGAACGGCGGCAGGGTCCTGCCCTCCGAGTTCGTCCTTCAGGATGTCCCAATCCGAGCGTTGGGAGCCGGGGAGCCCTACGAACACCTGGGCATTCCCACGGGATTTCGGGTTCAGCAGACGCCCATTGCAACTTTGGAGCAGCTGATCGAGTGCCTGCGTGCGGTCGACGCATCTAAATTAACCCCGTGGCAGAAGCTTGAGTCGGTGGCGGTATTTATACTTCCCCGGCTCGACTTCTTGCTGCGCGGTTCTAAACTTCTCAGGGGACCTTTAAAGGAGGTGGATAAGTATATCAAACGGCTTGCGAAGTCGTGGATGAACCTCCCCCAGCGCGCGAGCGCGGAGGTCGTCTTTCTCCCTCCCTCCCGGGGGGGAGCGGGGCTCCTTCCGCTTGCGGACCTCGCGGACGCTCTCACTATCGCACACGCGTTCAGGTTACTTACGTCTCCTGACGCGCCGGTGAGAGAGTTGGCGTGGTCGTCGCTGAGGGAGGCCACGTTTCGCAAGACCGGGCTATCCCCCTCCAATGTGGACCTTGCGGCTTACCTCTCGGGTTCCCGGGAGGGACGGCTGCAAAGGGATGCCACGTCCCCTGGAATCTGGGCCAACGCGCGTAACGCCGCCCGCAGGCAAGGCGAGAGGCTGCTGATCCGGTGGCAATGGACGTCGGAGAGGGAGGAGCTGTCCCTGAGGCTCCGTGGGTCAAACGGGCGTCCTGTGATCTTGACTCCGCGGTCGAGGTCGCAGGTTGTACATCGGGTGCGAGAAGCAGTGGCAGAGTTCTATTTGCATACATTGCTTTTAAAGAAAGACCAGGGTAAGGTCTACGAGGTGTCCGCGAGGTCGAAAGTGAGCAATCACTTCCTCCGAACGGGCAGCTTCACCCGCTTCGCTGATTGGCGCTTTATCCATCGCGCCAGGCTTGACGTCGTTCCTTTGAACGGCAACAGGCGCTGGGGCGAAGTAGATAAGCGTTGCCGGCGATGCGGGGGAGGTCTCGAGACCTTACCCCACGTACTCTGCCATTGTGGACCGCATTCGGCTGCAATCCAGCTGCGGCATAACGCCGTACTGGACCGCCTTAAAAATGCTTCCCGGTTACCTGGCGTACTTCGGGTAAACCAGCGGATCGAGGGTGTTGACGGGGAGTTGGCCTCGCTCCGTCCGGATCTCGTGGTTCGCCACGAGGCCTCCCGGACGATAGTGATGGTCGACGTAGCCATCCCGTTTGAAAACCGTGCGGAAGCCTTCAAGGAAGCGAGGGAGCGTAAACTCGCTAAATACGCTCCCTTGGCGGAGAGGCTTGCACGGGATGGTTACCGCGTCTACGTAGACGCCTTCCTCGTCGGCGCACACGGCTCGTGGTGTCCGAAAAATGAGGCGGTGCTGAGACTGCTCCGCGTTAGCGAGCGGTACGCAGCTATGATGCGCCGCCTTATGATTTCGGATACCATCCGCTGGTCGAGGGACATATACGTGGAGCACGTGTCGGGAGTCCGACAGTACGGAGATCCCTCTGTGGAAAGTGCTGTCGGCCAACCAGCTGCTCGCGAGGGGCCTACGCGGAATCACATCGAAGCCTCGGTCGATGCGGAGGAGGCAACGGGGACTCGCCCCGGGAGTGAATGAGAAATATGTGTGGATGTGACCCTCCGGTGCATTGCCTGATCCTGCGAGATCTTTGAATTCTGCGATGCGATGCACCGGAGGGAGGTATGACTGTCGCGGGGCTATCGCCCAATCCCGTGGTGGATATCTCGTTATATTTATTTATTATTAACGCTCTGATGCATTCTAGTCCACCTCGGTGATTTGATTTTAATTCTAACTTATACATTTTATCTATTTATTTATATTATTTTATTGAGTATACGTTACCCCTCATTTTAAGTTATATGATTTTATACTGTTTTGGGGAACGTATGATTTTATGCTCGCACTCTACACGAGCTATGTTATTTTATTCTATTTATTTTATCTTTACTGTATTTTCTATTGTATTTTACTGCAACGTTTACTGTTTTTCTCTTTTTATTGTTGCCACTCGGATTCTATGGAAAACTTTATATATTTTATGCTTTTATGCGATGGCGAGAGCAGTGGTGGCGAGACAATTCGGAACTTATTTCCCCTATCAGGTCAAGTCGACCCTATGATACTTCATCCTGTATAACACTATTCTAGTCTATCTATTTTTCCCTATTTTATTCCACTCTACTTTACTTTATTCTATTTTATACGACTTTAATTTATACTATTTTTACTGTGTCCTGTACCTTTTCCGTTATTTATTTTATTTATTTTCCTTTCTAATGCCGATATATCTATATGTTCCGTATGTCTTATTTATCTATTTATTTATTAATCTACTCACACATCTATATACTAAAATAAATTGAACGCCACCCATCGAAATGCACGCCAGTGAAATCATCGCATTGCCATTGGGCCTCCATACCCGGAATCAACCCTATAAAAAGAGCTGCTGTCACCCTGGGTTTTAACCCGCGTGACGTTTAATTATTATAAACTTATTATTCGCGCACTGCGCAAAACATTGTAATGTATGACCCCCAGAGGGGTTTGTTCCTCTGGGGGAACATTAATTGAAAAATAAAGGGTGATTTTATCTGTTCTTATCAGTTTAATATCTGATACACTCCTCATCGAGGAGTCAGAATATTAAATTCATTTTTGAAGGGAGGCGGGTGTACGAGGCTTGCCTCGCACCCTCCGCGGGTCGGCTCAGCCTTGCAGCGCTGTTGAGATCGGCCCAATAATTCATTATAATAGCAGTCTTCTAACACTCTATTCTATTACTTTTCTTTTTCTTGTGCTTACAACATTAGAAACACGAAGCTGCTCACCCGCCTCCTCTTATACTTAAAATTAACACGTTTCAGTGTTCTTGAAATTCTGACTCCTCAGTCGGGCTATTTGGACGTCCGACACTTGGGCGATTCTACGCGAGGCAGACTGCTGTTTCTATTTGCAATTTTCAGCTAAATTCGTCGACAGCAGCTCTGCCTCAACGAGGAGTGCCAAATCGTCGCTGGAGGTCCCGAAAATTTTACAAGTTCCGAAGAGTGACTGCGCCGCGTGGGACTCTCCAGCAAAGGCCGAGGAGCAACGGCGAAGTCCTGCAACGGGAAGCAACTGCCCCTGCCTCCGTGGGACACTGGTCAGCAGCATCCGAGGGACGCCGAGGGATCCCGAGACGGCGAGCGCGAGCACACGAGGTAAATCGTTTCAAAATTTTCTAAGTGCCGCGGTTCCCCTAACCTCTTTCTTTCCTTTTGCCTCTATTCCGCCAGTTCCTTCTGAACTGGTTAACCTATTTCCCTATACCTAGTATTCCTTCCCAATTTAAATCCTCCTCCTTCGACGTTTGAAGCGCGCGCGTTGCTTTTCGCGAGAGAAGTAACGTTCGTTGCTAAGAGCGACGAAGGCAAATTCCTACTATCGCTTTCTCTCTCTTCCTTTTGCCTAGTGTAACGTTCCCCCGGTTCCTTCTGAACCGGTAAATCATACTCCTGTACCTTGTTTATTTCCTTTCACCTTTATTTCCTCCCCCTTCGTTCTCCTAGCCAACGAATTCTGTTTTCGCGAGAGAATATAATTTCAACGGCTGGGATTTCGTAGGAAAATCCTTCTATCGCTTTCGCCTTCTACGGCAAAATTTTCATATACTCCTTATTTCCTCCTCGTTAAAGTGCTCACGTTCGTGAAAATGGATAAATTCTTAATTGAATATCCATCGGTCGAGGGATACTCCTGTGCGAAATGCAGCGAGTTATGCGCTGACCCTCGCGTGTTGCGCAGTGGAGGCATTTATGCGGGTAGAGGCGAACTCGTAAAACACCTCAAAAAGGCTCACGGGATATCGGCCGTGGCTTACAAATGCGGTAAGTGCGACTTCATCGGTCAAGGAGTTTATACTCTTAAATCGGTGAAGTCGCACCACGCGAAAGTCCACGGTCCGGTTCCCGTGACGCCTCCGCGCGCGAACTCCCGCATAAATGCAGCGGATATCGGGCAGTTGGCTCCCGGCCCCTCCGCATCGTCCGAATCGGGTGGACGAGTCGGCGATTCTGCGTTTTCGGCCGGCATTTTTCCAATTTCGGAAACGGTTGTGACCCCCCTTTCCGCTGGGGGGTCACCGACAATTTTAACCGTCGCAGCGGCGCAAACAACCTCAACGGTTTCGGTGACCGCTGCGACGGCAATAACAAACGTTGCGGAACGGATCTCGCCGGCTTTCCGACGGGAGAAAATTTTAAACTTGACAGCGCGGCAACCCGCGACGACCTATGCTGCCGTCACCGTTGCGCCGCCATCTGCAGCTGCATTGGCGGTGCAAGCAACCCGCGATGCCATCAAGCGGGCAATTAAACCACGGCTGCCGAAAGAGGCCGGCCCCCGTAGTGCGGGAATTTCGGCAACCCGCCGACCGAGTGGCGAAGGTAGGCCACCGGCACGCGTTTCGAACGTTAAAATCTCTCCTCCGAAAACCACCGCCTCCACCACGACTGCGCCCACCACCTCGAGGCCCGCGCAAGGAAATGCGCCACCGAGGGCCGCGGCTGCTGGACGAGCGTCGGGAACGTCCACCACTACCCCCCCCAGCAGCCGCAGAAGCAGCCCCCGGCATGTCGGGGGTGGAAGAAACGCTGGATCAACCCCTCCGAGGGCTATCCGCCCCCGACTGTCGGGGGAAAGGATGCGTCGAGCCGGAACGGCACCGCCGGCCGACAGGAGGGCCCCCCGAGCCGCGGGGGGACGAAAATCCAACGAAGGACGAGTCATCCCAGCAACTACCTGTGCCCCCCGCGGCCCGGGGGGACGAAAAGGAACGGAGGGAGGAGAGAGAATATCGCCGCCCGTTTCAAGATCTCGTAGGGCGGCGAGCGTGCCGGTGGTAGTTCAACTACCACCTAGAACGAAAATCGTCACTCGACCGGTGGTGACCGGTCCAGTAAAAGGTGCGCTGCGGGTTAAATCGCTTGGGACGTCACCCCCGCGACCCGCAGCCACCATTGAACGTAAAAATTCTGGACCGAGCTCTCCTCTCACTAGGGGAGGAGAGATATTGCCGAAATTGCCCGTGGAGGCGCAAACCGGCGTGCATTCTTCACCGATGCGGTTGCCGGCGACCACGGGACTCCCTTTTTCCAGGAGTCCGGTGGGGGTCGCCGTCAATAATACCCGCCCCTGCACGTCGGCTGCCTCCGTAGCACTGACTACGGCGACGATTACCACCTCGTGCTGCGGAGCCCCGATTGTTTCGGCAATCGTCTCCGCACCGGCGCGTCCGATCCAAGGGGATCGTCCGGCGGAAAGGGCGTTGCCGGTCGTACGCGAGGTGGTAGTTTTGAGGCCGGCCTCGAAGAAGAGGACTCCGGCCGACCACCAGCCATCCCTCGCGGAGGAAATAGAGATGGACAGCGAGGGAGGAGAGCAGCCGTGGAAGGTCGTCGCGGGGAGAAGAGCGCGGAGGACACCGCCGCCGCGATCTCCCCCGGAAGTGTCGGCGCGATCCGTAGTATCGCCGCCGACTCGCGTTTCGCCGCCGCCTCCGCCCGTTACGGAGGTAAATTTCCCCCTGCTTCCCCCTCCGGGAAGCAGTGGTGGGAAACATATTAGAAAGGGCATTGATTCTGCTCCTTCTTTCAGGGCCCTGAACGAGCGAAGGGGATCTGACAGCCGGACCGACGAGGGATCTCCGGAGGCTGCCGGCATAACATCTGCCACCCCGACGCGTCGTTGCCCTGCGACTCGTGTGCCCGCCGAAAGGCGCGGGCACGCGCCAGTGTCAACCGGGGTAAGCCGGAGCTATGCGGCGGGTCCGCAGGCTCCCAGCTCGTCCCCCCGTTCAGGCCGACCGGACAGCGGTCGGGTCACGACCTCGCAGCGGGGGCGGAGCGAGCGACCCGGGGGGAACCCGGCTGGCAGCAATCCGAGCCGCGCTGGCGCCTCAAAACGCCGCGCGACTCGCGAGGAACTGCAGCAGCGGGATCTCCTCCTGGAAATCGCAAACTCCGTCTCCTGTACTGAAGAACTGGAGTGTATGGCGACGGAAGTCGCCATATATTTCCAAGGCTGCGGGGAAAATCGAGGCTCGACCGCTCGAAGCGAGGCCGATACAAGCCGCTCCGGCCGATCGACGGCTGGCGATGCGGGTGCCGCGGGAGCGCGGCGCGGTGGATCCGGGCGCGATACCGGTCGTGCAGGTCGACCCAGTCGTCCCACCCCCTCACAGGGAGAAGGGCGTAGGAATCCTGTGCGGGAGGCCGCAAGGCTTCAGAGACTGTATAGGCTGAACCGAAGCCGTGCAATCCGAGAGGTATTCGGCGGATCTTCCCCCTTCTGCCAGGTGCAGAGGGAGAAAATCCAACGGTACTTCGAGGAGGTGTATGGTGGAGGGAATGTCCTATCCGGTTCTCCTCCCGCGCGGAATACGGGGGCTCCAGCAGTCGGCGCGGAGGGCCTGGCTCAGCCATTCACCGAAAAGGAGGTCGAACGTCGGCTCGGGCGTATGAGTAACTCTGCGCCTGGGCCCGACGGCGTCTCGTACGCCGACCTTCGAATGGCTGATCCGGGCTCTCGGCTGCTGACGGCGGTATTCAATGCATGTTACCGCCTGGAGTCGGTTCCTGCGTCCTGGAAGACCTCCAACACAGTTTTGGTGTTTAAGAAGGGGGAAAAGGACGACCTCTCGAACTGGCGACCGCTGGCGCTCGGTAACACCGCGTCAAAGCTCTTCGCTGCCCTGCTCGCTGACCGCTTGACCGACTGGGCGGTTACGAACGGGAGGCTCAGCTGGAGCCAGAAGGGTTTCCTTCGATGCGAGGGGTGCTACGAGCACAACTTCGTACTCGGGGAGATCCTTGCGGAAGCGCGCAGACCGAGGAAACAGGCGGTAGTCGCTTGGCTGGATTTATCCAATGCTTTTGGATCGATCCCGCATTCGACTATCAGCAATGCCCTCGAGGCCTCCGGTGTACACCCCCGCCGCCACGCTACGTGGAAGGCGATGTAAACGGGTTGCTCGACGCGTGTTCGTGCTGGAGAGGGGTACACGAGCCCCATCCCGATTCGCTCGGGCGTGAAGCAAGGATGTCCGCTAAGCCCAATCGTGTTTAACCTTGCGATCGAGTCGGTTGTCCGAAAGGCAATCGGCACGAGAGCGGGTTATACGCTGCATGGCCAACGCTTTAACATCTTAGCGTATGCGGACGACCTTGCTCTCGTCGCGGAAACGCCCGAGGGAATGCGGGATCTGCTTCGTGCAGTGGAGGACGAGGCGAGGAGGATAGGATTGCGGTTTAACCCTGCGAAATGCGCCACCCTACATATCATCGGGGGGAATGGCGGCAGGGTCCTGCCCTCCGAGTTCGTCCTTCAGGATGTCCCAATCCGAGCGTTGGGAGCCGGGGAGCCCTACGAACATCTGGGCATCCCCACGGGATTTCGGGTTCAGCAGACGCCCATTGCAACTTTGGAGCAGCTGATCGAGTGCCTGCGTGCGGTCGACGCATCTAAATTAACCCGGTGGCAGAAGCTTGAGTCGGTGGCGGTATTTATACTTCCCCGGCTCGACTTCTTGCTGCGCGGTTCTAAACTTCTCAGGGGACCTTTAAAGGAGGTGGATAAGTATATCAAACGGCTTGCGAAGTCGTGGATGAACCTCCCCCAGCGCGCGAGCGCGGAGGTCGTCTTTCTCCCTCCCTCCCGGGGGGGAGCGGGGCTCCTTCCGCTTGCGGACCTCGCGGACGCTCTCACTATTGCACACGCGTTCAGGTTACTTACGTCTCCTGACTCGCCGGAGAGAGTTGGCGTGGTCGTCGCTGAGGGAGGCCACGTTTCGCAAGACCGGGCTATCCCCCTCCAATGTGGACCTTGCGGCTTACCTCTCGGGTTCCCGGGAGGGACGGCTGCAAAGGGATGCCACGTCCCCTGGAATCTGGGCCAACGCGCGTAACGCCGCCCGCAGGCAAGGCGAGAGGCTGCTGATCCGTTGGCAATGGACGTCGGAGAGGGAGGAGCTGTCCCTGAGGCTCCGTGGGTCAAACGGGCGTCCTGTGATCTTGACTCCGCGGTCGAGGTACATGTTCTATTTGCATACATTGCTTTTAAAGAAAGACCAGGGTAAGGTCTACGAGGTGTCCGCGAGGTCGAAAGTGAGCAATCACTTCCTCCGAACGGGCAGCTTCACCCGCTTTGCTGATTGGCGTTTTATTCATCGCGCCAGGCTTGACGTCGTTCCTTTGAACGGCAACAGGCGCTGGGGCGAAGGAGATAAGCGTTGCCGGCGATGCGGGGGAGGTCTCGAGACCTTACCCCACGTACTCTGCCATTGTGGACCGCATTCGGCTGCAATCCAGTTGCGGCATAACGCCGTACTGGACCGCCTTAAAAATGCTTCCCGGTTACCTGGCGTACTTCGGGTAAACCAGCGGATCGAGGGTGTTGACGGGGAGTTGGCCTCGCTCCGTCCGGATCTCGTGGTTCGCCACGAGGCCTCCCGGACGATAGTGATGGTCGACGTGGCCATCCCGTTCGAAAACCGAGCGGAAGCCTTCAAGGAAGCGAGGGAGCGTAAACTCGCTAAATACGCTCCCTTAGCTGAGAGGCTTGCACGGGATGGTTACCGCGTCTACGTAGACGCCTTCCTCGTCGGCGCACTCGGCTCGTGGTGTCCGAAAAATGAGGCGGTGCTGAGACTGCTTCGCGTTAGCGAGCGGTACGCAGCTATGATGCGCCGTCTCATGATTTCGGATACCATCCGCTGGTCGAGGGACATTTACGTGGAGCACGTGTCGGGAGTCCGACAGTACGGAGATCCCTCCGCGGAAAGTGCTGTCGGCCAACCGGCTGCTCTGGAAGGGCCCTTGCAGAACCTCATCGAGGCCCCGGTCGATGCGGGGGAGGCAACGGGGACTCGCCCCGGGTATGAATGAAAGACCGGAGTGAATGTGGCCCCCTGGTGCATTGTACGATCCTGCGTGATCGATTGGCGCGATGCAATGCACTGGAGGGTAGTTTGAAAGTCGCGGGGCTATTGCCCATTTCCCCTCTTGGGAAGCGTTATATATTTATATTGTGACCCGCCGGCTTACTAAGTTAGACTTTTTAAAAAGCAAACTTTATTCTACACTACAATACTATGATATTACAATATTCTCTTATTCTAGTCGAAATGGAATGGTACAATAAGACTTAAATGTCGACTTCTTAACAAGCTCAATACGAATTGGTTGAGCGACTGGAGCAATATGATGATCCGCATTGGTGATCTCGGGCTTTTATACCTGAGCATATACGCACTTTTGGTTATCGGCGAAAACATGGTGACTCGTTGTTTAGTCTCATGATTGTTTAGTCTTCGAGCCCGTCACATTCCTCCCTGGGGGTAAAAGTTCCGTCCCGGAACGTAGTTGATGATGTCCTCGGATTGTTTACGGGATGACTACGTCGTCGACGATGTAGAGTGTACTTCGTCGTAATTCTTCATGCAATCTTCGATTGTAGATTTCCATGCATTCTGTGCAGTTCTCTATCCTCTGAATGAATAGGAGTGGGAGATCGCAGTCAGCGCAAATCATCATGTAGTTTTCTGCGGTGCAAACGTGTGCATTGACGAAATCTGCATCGAGATATTCTGGTACTGGAAAGAAGCAATCTTCACATATGGTTTTGAAACCGAGGTTTAGGTAGACTTCCACGATTTCACCCTTGAGACATCTGAATCTGTCGGTTCCTAGATAGTCTTGTTGTTCGTTTATAGATTCCTCGCACAGGAGGCTTTCTTCTCCTGTTGGTTTATATGGATGACAGCACATTTTTGTTCTGTAACAATACAGATTACATATTTGATATTCTGCTTCGTTTATACTTTCGGTGTTGCGTATGAGACGATGTATCGCTATCTTCGTCATGGGTATTCGGGTATTGTTGGACCATTTCCATGTTCATTTCAGGATCTCTTTCTGTTCTATTTCTTGTAGTTGTCCTTTCTTCTGTTCTTGAATTTGGTCCGAAGGTACAATGATTGTATATTATTGTACACGGTCTTATGAAATAACTGATACATCTGAAAACTTTTGGAATACATTCTGCTTTATATAAGAGGTATAAAAGACTTGTTAATAGGGCAGAATAGCCAGCATATGTCAGATACTTCGTTATGGCTTCTGACCAAGTAAGTGTTCTTTTCTTCAATGATAGTACTTCGATTTGCTTGTTTAATTCGTCGATCGTAGTTCCCAGCATTTTTAGTTGTGATGGGTTAAATGAGTTTTCGCTCAAATATTCCAATTGTAATTCTGATGTAGAAATGTTTAATTTTTGTAACTTCTGTACGATTTTTAATTCATCTATACTTCCTTTTAGAATGATGTCGATGGAAGTATTAGTTATCGTATCGCTTGCTTTAAGGATTGTATGAGTGGTTGTAGCCATGCATCCTTTTGGTAAATGTATTAGGCTTGATTTTTGTATTTTCATAAACCATGGTTGTTCATTGTGACATAGGACATGTAGAATTTCTTCTGTGGATGGTATTACTATCCAGTCTTGGTTGGTCTTTAGTTGTATGAAAAGAGTCTTTTGTATCTGTATGTAGTGGTAATTGCATTGTGTTTTCTGAGATAATAATAATTCTATTACACATGCATCTGTATCTTGTGTCGAGTAGTCAGGGTGACTTCTTTTCATAATATTTGTTTGAGCTATTCTTTTCATATTAATTTGATCTTCCGTTTCTAATGGGATGAATTTTGTTTTCTGTTGGTCTAATAATAGATATGGCATTTGGATATCATAGACCATATATCCTTTCACCAATGAATATATCGGTAGTGGTATAGCATGGAACAAAGTGTAATCAGTAGGTTCTAGCATTGGTAGATGAAATGTATATAATAGTTTTCGTTTCGTTAACGATATCGTTAAGTCACTCATATCCACTATTGTAGGATAGTATTCTTCCGATAATGGAACTGGGAAATGCTGTTCAAGTGTTGTATTCCGTAAAGCGTTGAACAGTTGTTCTGGGGAAAGTAAGTAAGGATGAATTATTCCCTTTTTTCCATCTATTAAGGCATTTAATAGTTGTTGCAGTTCCTCTTTTATTTCTGAATACATCAGAACGTGATCTGTATATAACTCATCGATTGCTGATTTAGTAGAATTTTCTCACTTTCATTCCTTATCTTTTGAAAGTTATTATTCAGGGTTTGAGTTTGTTTTTGTATTTTAGAGAAGGTTCCTAAGTTGTTTTGTAGATGATTTAGTAAGAAGGTAGTTTGATTGCGTACTAGGTGCGCTATCTGAATGTTGTCTTCTCTTAATTTGTCGATTTCTTGATTGTAATATTCTGCGTCTGAAGCAGCTAGATTTCCGAACAAAACTCTTATTCCTTCTCCTATGATATTAAGGAGACCTCTCTTTGTTTTCGTACCGATGAAATGTAGAAAGGTTCTTTTGTCCTTTTTCAGACGTTCTATTCTTTGTCGTTGAGTTTCCAATCTCCGTTTTGAGGAACATACATGTGGTTTCATTTTGATTGAACAAAGTTTTTGCAATTGAGTTAGATGCTTGTCTAATTCATCGATTGAAGTGAGCACTGGATCATAATTTATTCCAATAATTACATTCCAAGTTGTATGATAAAGTTGTGTTGGACCAAGATTTTCGAGGTATACTGCTTGTGATTGGTTTAATTCTGTTAGATAAGCTTGGTCGTTCTCTTTATGATTCTTCCTGTTCGCCGTATTCTGTGGAAGACAAGTCTGAACGAGGATTGAAATGATCGGTAGAAGGACTTTTAGTTTCAATATCATCTTGTTGACTTGTGCTTGGTTGTTCTTCTTGGCCTGAAACAAAAGGTTTCAGATCGTTAAAGTGATAAGTAACTTTTTTCAATCCCTTTTTGATTGTTGCGGCTTGATCGTTTATTATTTTCTCGATCGTGTAAGGCCCTTCCCAAGGCGCATGCAGCTTGGAGTCTTGAGGTTGATGCCTTCTTGCTAATACTTGTTGTCCTTCTTTAAATAGATTTGTGATGGTTGTGGTCTTTGGTTTTTCTTTAATTTGTCGTTGACGTTGACGTTGTTGAATTCTCTCGCTTACTCGTTTTCTTAGATGTTTGCGTTTGAGAGTTAAAGATTCATATTTTTCTCTTGTTGTCATTATGATTTCGTCAACATCGAATGGGATATTTGGTTTGTAACCCAACATATATTCAGCAGGTGTTATTTGAAGAGTTTCATTTATTGTCGTATTATGAGCTATCGTTGCTCCTACGAGATGTTTTACCCATTCATTTGTGTTTCCGAGGTAACTTCTTAAATAATTAAGAATTTCTTTATGAGCTCTTTCATTCTTTCCGTTTGATTGAGGATGATAAACTGCAGTAGAAGTCATTTTTATTCTTAATTTTTGTTGCATTACTTCCAGGAACTTTCCTTGAAATTCTAGTCCGTTATCAGTTAGTATTTCTTTTGGAACGCCAAATATGCAGCAATAGTAATGCCAGAATTTTTCAAGAACTTCTTTTGCTTCTTTTGTTTCTAATGGTGCTAATTGTATATAGCGTGTGAGGTAATCTTGGATTACAAGGATGTATCTATATCCTTTGTCCATTGGCAGAGGACCCATTGTGTCTAGTGATACCTTTTCATTAGGTTCGTTGGGAATGTCTGGTTTCCCTGGTGGTGGTCTATTAGCGACGTATTTAAGTCGTTCGATTTGACAAGTTGGGCACTTCTTTATGACAAGCTCAGTGTCTTTGACCATTCCAGGCCAATTGTAAGAAGTACGTAGTTTTTCAACTGTCTTTTCAATGCCATAGTGACCACCTAATGTACTTTCGTGGATCTCTTTAATGATCCTTTCTTTGTCTTTTTGGGTCTCTGGATCCTTTGTATTGTTCACTTTTATTGTAAAATCCGTCTCAGGGATTTTCTTCAAGTGAACGTATGAAATCATTTGTATGATTACCTCTCTGATATTTGTATCTGGAATTCGTATTTCTGTTTCCTTATATTCTGGTATTTCTGTTCTTATACTGGCATACCATATAATTTCGTCGTCAAAAGGGTCTATATGAAGTCCAGATTCCTCAGTCTGGGTGGTTATGACTAGACCTTTTCTTGACGTTCTTCCTTGTTGAATCGTTAGATTTGGCGATTTTTGGAAAGTATCTCTTTCTTCCTGGAATTCATCGTATGTTGGTGAAGCTTCTGTAAATAAGTCTTTTAGAGCTTCTTCGGCTGTATTGTTAGTTTCTTCCTCAGTATCTGTTAAAAGATTTATTCTCGAAAGAGCATCTACATTTGAGTTTTGTCTACCCTTTTTGTAGCAGATCTGATAATCATATTCTTCTAATTTTAATCTCCATCTCATTAGTTTTGAAGTAGGGTCTTTTAAATTTTGCAACCATATTAGCGGTCGATGATCGGTTACAATTTGGAATTTCTTTCCATACAAGTATGGGCGGAAATGTTTCGTTGCCCACACTATTGCAAGCAATTCTTTCTCTGTGGTTGAGTAGTTTCTTTCTGATTTATTAAGCGTTCTTGATGCATATGCTATTGGTTTATCTTGTCCTATTTTTCCTTGAGATAGGATTGCTCCTAAGGCGTAGTTACTAGCATCTGTTGTCAATATAAATGGTTTATTCCAATCAGGAAATTGTAGAATTGGTTCTTCTATTAATGCTTTTCGTAAGGTGTCGAAAGATTGTTGTTGTTCAGTTTCCCATTGCCATTCTTTTTCTTTTCTGAGTAGTTGTGTCAATGGTTGTGCCTTTTTCGCAAAATTTATTATAAATTTTCTGTAGTAGCCTACAAGTCCAAGGAATTGTTTAATTTCTTTTTGGTTTTTTGGTTTTGGATATTCAAGAATTTTTTGTATTCTTTCTCTATTAGGTTGGACTCCGTTCTTTGAGATTATGTGTCCTAGATATGCAAGTTCTGGTTTTAGGAATTCACATTTGTCAGGTTGTAGTTTTAATTCGACTTCTCGGAGTCGTGTAAATAAATTGATCAAATTTTTATTATGTTCTTGTAAAGTGGATCCAAAAACAATAATATCATCCATGTATACAAAGCATGTATTTCCTATTAATCCTTTTAAACCTCTGTTCATCATTCGTTGAAATGTTGGTGGAGCATTTTTTAAACCAAATGGCATTCTGTTGTATTCAAAGTGTCCATCGGGTGTAGAGAAAGCTGTTTTTGGCTTATCTTCCTCTTTTACACCAATTTGATGAAATCCTGAAGCTAAATCAAATGCAGAAAAGTATTGTGAATTTCCAAGTTTATCCAATATATCGTCTATGTTTGGTAATGGATAAGAATCTAATAATGTTCGTTCATTTAGTTTTCTGTAATCAATTACAATTCGCCACTTTTTCTTTCCTGATGCATCTGCCTTTTTTGGTACGACCCATAAAGGAGAATTAAATGGGGAATCACTTTCTCTGATTATTCCTCTCTCTATCATTTCTTTTATTTTCTTTTTAATTTCTTCTTGATGTACTGGGGGATATCTATATTGTTTTGTGTGTATGGGAGTTTCGTCTTGTAGAGGTATAGAATGTTCTGTTAATTTTGTTAAAGGTAATGGATCTCCAGGTAATACAAAGATATCGTGAAAGTTTTTAACAATATTCCATAGTTCTTCTCGTCCTTCTGTGATATGTTGGAATCGAGTATTTTCGCTTAATAGTTTTTCTCTATAGGGCGTTATTGGTACAGAATATCTTTCGAATTCTTTTAGATTGATTGGTTCTGCTCTCATAATTATTGATAAATCTTTTTCTTCCGAAGTTAAGTTAAAGCAAGGAAGTGTTGTTTCTCCGTTTTTAATTGTTGCTAAAACTCCGAAATCTCCGAATTCTATTAATCCTGGGCCATTGGTGACGCCTTGTACAACATATTTTAATGTCGATATGGTATTTGGCGGTATTTTATGTGATTTTCCTTTAAATTCTAGGCTGTTGTGAAAGACTGTGTTTTGTAAGGTTACTTGATTTTTCTTCATATCCCAGTTGCAATTTAATTCGGTTAAAGCGTCTAATCCTAGTAATCCGTTTTCTTTTAATTGAATACTATTTGGAGTTACATGGAGAGTGATTCTTTTTCCAAGGATATTAGTAGTGATAGTACCTAATGTTCGTAAATTTTGACCAGTAATGGTTTTGATCGCTTTGTCTTGTTCTTTCTTGATTAATTTCTTGTCTTGGATTTGAGATATTTTGATAAGAGATAATGATGATCCTGTGTCTAATAAGAAAGTCGTTTCTTTGCAATGTAATGGTTTTAATGATACGTGAGCCAATTGATTTGGGGGTTTTCTGATCGAGTTAGTGAATTCTTTAATTGATTTGTTTGATTTGGTGGATCTTTGCCAGTGTATGGAGTTTTCTGAAAATTTCTTTGTTCGTGATATCTTTTTGTATGGCATTCTTCGATTAAATGTCCGTATCTCTTACAATAAACGCATTTTGGAAAATTGTTCTGATCTCGTATATTCGATAGTTTCATTCTTTTGAATGGCTTTTTAAAAGAGTTTCGGTTTTCTATCGTGAATCCTGTTGTGTTTGGAATTTTTGTTTTTGATAGCATTTCTGCTTGTATTGCTATTTGAATAGCAGCGTTCACATCGTGTGGTTTTTCTGCTTTAACGTCCAATCTCAATTCGCGTTCTAGGCCTTGTATATAATCGGAAAGACCTTTCTTTCTTTCTTGATCCATCAGAATGGTTTTCGTAATTTCTGGAACGTCTTGAGTTGCGACAGCTTTTAATGCTGCGTCTTGAATTTTAGTAAATCTTCTTGTGTAGTCTAGAACAGATTCTTTAACACCTTGTTTGGTAGAAAGTCTTTGCAATTGGTATGTTAGGAGATTTTGGTGGTTGCCATAGTTTTGTCGTAAGAGCCTTCTTAAATCTGAAAAGGTTTTGATTGCCTCAGCTCTTAAGATATATCTTGCTTGACCCTTTATTTTTGCTCCCAATATGCAGGATAAGAGGAGAGTTCTTTTGCTTTTTTGGATATTTACTTTTGCTGATTCTACTTGGTAGATGAAGCTTTCTACTGGTACATTTTCTCCATCAAAATCAGGGATTGTGAGTAGGAGATCTTTAAGTGAAAGATCGGCATTTTCATCGAGATCTGCCTCTGAATCTTCAGATTCGTCGTCTGTTATTAAGTCTTTTGATGGTATGCTAGATTTATTTTTCTTTTTCTCTATTTGTTCTAGCTTAATAGAGAGACTTTCAATTGTTTTAGTCAAATTTTCAACTTGCTTTTGAAGCGACTCAGCCATTATTGTTACTCACCTTTTTGGTGGTTTCCTTTCGACGGCTCGTTGGTTCAGGCACCTTTTGAGGTCCTCTCTTCAACGGTAGAGATTGTAATAGGTTGTAGTGAGTGACAACCGACAAGGTTCGTTCTGGTGATCCTCTTCTGCAACACTCGTCCTTCGCTCAGGAAGTCGTTTTTAGAGTGTTCTCCGTTCAAGGAGTTCCTTTTTTTAGGATGCGAGGATCCCACCGCTGCCACCAATTATGTGACCCGCCGGCTTACTAAGTTAGACTTTTTAAAAAGCAAACTTTATTCTACACTACAATACTATGATATTACAATATTCTCTTATTCTAGTCGAAATGGAATGGTACAATACGACTTAAATGTCGACTTCTTAACAAGCTCAATACGAATTGGTTAAGCGACTGGAGCAATATGATGATCCGCATTGGTGATCTCGGGCTTTTATACCTGAGCATATACGCACTTTTGGTTATCGGCGAAAACATGGTGACTCGTTGTTTAGTCTCATGATTGTTTAGTCTTCGAGCCCGTCACAATATGTTTATTTATTTACTACCCCTTTTATTTTTATACTTATTTGTTATCTTATTTTATCGAATTTTATTTTATTTATATCTTTATCTTTTTATCTTTTTATACATTACATTTTACATCCTACCTTATTTTACATCTATGTTATTCTTTTGTTATTTATGATTTTATGGATTTTATGGATTTTATGCGTTGGCGTGGGACTTGAACGGCAGGAGGTTCCAGTAGGTCTTTTGACAATCAATTTTAGCATATTTTTATTGTATTTAATTATTTTTGTATCTATTTATTATTTATTTGTCGTTTACTGCATTTTACTCCGCGCGACTACTGTGAAACCTCCATATATATAAATCCTACAGTATTTATTTATTTGTTATTTATATATTTATTTCTTATTTATACGCCAAGCAGGTGCTTGACCGCCGCTCAAATGAATTTCCCACGCCGAAAATCGCGGGCCACTATACAGGGTAAATATGCCCATGATAAATCGCCCCCTGATGCGCTGCAGCCGCGCCGGGAAGCTACCCGGGCGGCACAATTATATAAAAAATATTTCAACGCGCAACTGCGCGAAATTTGTAATGTATCACCCCCAGAGGGGATTGTTCCTCTGGGGGAACATTAATTGAAAAATAAAGGGTGATTTTATCTGTTCTTATCAGTTTAATATCTGATACACTCCTCATCGAGGAGTCAGAATATTAAATTCATTTTTGAAGGGAGGCGGGTGTACGAGGCTTGCCTCGCACCCTCCGCGGGTCGGCTCAGCCTTGCAGCGCTGTTGAGATCGGCCCAATAATCGACACAAGAGCAGCCTCTAATTCGCTTTTTCTTTTCTTTACTTCATACTCTTATACGGAGTACAGAGCTGCTCACCCGCCTCCTTATTCTACTAATCGCATCACGTTTCAGTGACAATTCTGACTCCTCGATCGGGCCACTTCTGTGCCCGATACTTAGACTATTTTCGCGCGAGGCAGACTGCTGTTTCTGCTTGAATTTTTCAGCTTGAGCTCGACGACAGCAGCTGCCTCAACGAGGAGTGTTAAATCGTCGCTGGAGTTCCCGAACCCGAAGTTTTTACCCGAGTGTGTTGTGCCGCGAGGGAACTACCAGCGAAGGTCCGAGAAGCAACGGCGAGTCCTGCAACGGGGATCGACGGTCCCGGCCGTCGTGGGACGCTTCTTCAACAGCCGAGGGACTCCGAGGGAACCCGAAGCCGGATCGCGAGCGTTATCGAGGTAACGCGACTTAAAATTTCTCTCTAAGTGCCGCGTTCTTCCCCCTTTCTCTTTTCCTTTTGCCGCTATTCCCCCAACTCCTTCTGAGTTGGTATCCTAACTCCAAATTACCCCTTTTTCCTTCCCGCTCGTCCTCCTCCTTCGACGATCCGACGCGGGAACGTTGAGGCTTGTAAAGAGAATCAACGCGCCTCGCTGAAGGTCGCCGAAGGCATTTGACCTACTGTCGCTTTCTCCTACTTTCCGTTTTGCTATAATTTAAATTTCCCCCGGTCCCTTCAGGACTGGTTACTCCTCACCTACGAACCCTTTTCCTGCCAACGAAACTCCTCCGTCTCGGTTTTCGCGTTAAAGTTGCGTATTTTCGCGAGGAAATCCGTTTCCACGACGTGAAAATCGAGTCATATCCTACTATCGCTACTACTTTCTTCGGTAGAAACTCTTTTATTCCTTATTTCCCCTCGATATTGCACGCGAGCTCGCGATCGAAAAATGGAATTCACGCTAGAATATCCATCGGCGGAAGGTCTCCCTTGCGAGATTTGTAGAGATTCGTGCTCTAACCCTCGCCTGTTGAGAAGCGGGGGCATGTACGCGGGTCGCGGTGAATTAGTTAAACATTTAAAAAGGAGCCACGGGGCGAAGACCGTGAATTATAGATGCAAGGAGTGCGGCTTCATCGGCTCCGGGGTTTACTCCCTGAAGTCGGTGAAGCTGCACTATGCGAAGAATCACGGCCCGAACCCCGTGACACCGCCTAGAGGATGCACCCGCGTACGTGCAGTGATCATGGGACCGTCGAGCCCTGGTCCGTCGACGTCGTCCGGTACGGGTGGACGGTCGGGCGTGTCCGCGAGTCCGGTGAGCGAAGAAATCGGTGGAAATTCGCCGATTTCAGCGAATGTGACCCCCCTTACCGCGGGAGGGTCACCGACAATTCTAACGGTCGCGGCGACGACAACAACCGTAACGGTTTCGTCGCCCGCCGCGACCTCGCGCTCTAACATCGCGGTAACGGTCGCGCCGATTTTCCTCCGAAATCCGAAATCGAGCGCGCGGCAACCCGCGACAACCTTTGCCTCCGTGACGGCGGCACCGCCATCTGCCGCCGCACTCACGACAATGGCCACCCGAGCGGCCATCAGGGAGGCAAACAAAGCACGGCAGAAGATAACACAGGCCGCTGCCTCACGTAGTGCGGGACCTTCGACATCCCGCCGTAAGAGTAGCGAGGGCGCCCCACCGGCGCAAAATTCAAGCCCCGTAGTAAAGCGGGGCCGAGGACGACCTCCCAAAGCATCCCTCACCTCCTCCACCGCCACCACCACCACCAGGCCGGCCCCGACAAGGAAGGCGCCAACAAAGGCCGCGGCTGCTGGAAGCGCGAGGGTTTCTTCCATCTTTACCCCGCCCAGCAGCCGCAGAAGCGACCCCCGGCAATCCGGGGGTGTAAGCGGCACTGGAATAACCCCTCCAGTCGTTGCCCGCCCCCGGGTGTCGGGGGTAAGGACAACGAGGGCCGGTACAACATCTCCGCCCGAGAGGAGGGCCCCCCGCACCACGGGGGGACGAAGATCCAGTGAGGGAGTTACCAACCCGTCTACTGCTTGTGCCCCCCGTGGGACGGGGGGACGAAGAGGCTCAGAGGGAAAAGGGAGGTCGACGCCGCCCATTTTGAGACCGAGGAGGGCGGCGAGTGTTCCGGTGGAGGTAAAACAGCCCCCGAAATCTTTCGCTACTCGATCGGCGGTGACCGGTTCGGGGATAAGCGGTCTGCGAGTCCGGTCGAGGGCAAGTCAAAGCCCGCGGCTCGCAGCCGCGATTGAACGTAATACCCCCGGATCGAGCGCGTCTCCCGTGAGCGGAGTCGCGATAATGTCGGAGGTACCCGCGGAGGTTAAAGCTGGCGTGCAAAGTCCATCGAAGCGGTTGCCAGCAGTCATAGGTCTCCCTTTTTCCAGGAGTCCAGAGACGACTGTTGGCAATAATACCCGCATATGCACGTCAGCCTCCTCCGCTGCACTCACTACGGTAACGGTCACCACCTCGTGCTGCGGAGCGCCGCGGACGTCACCGTGCGTCTCCGCACCGGAGCGTCCGACCCAAGGGGTTCGCCCGGCGGAAAGGGCGCTGCCGGTAGTGCGTGAGGTGGTGATCCTGAGAGCGGCCTCAAAGAAGACGCCATCACCACCTGGACTCCTCCCCGCTGAGGAAGTCATCAAGGAAACCAGCGAGGGAGGACTGCCGTGGCAGGTTGTCGCGGGGAGAAGAGCGCGGAGGACGACGCCGCCGCTTACTCCTCCGGGGGGGTCGGCGCGGCCGTGTCAAATTTCGCCGCCGGTTCGCGCGTCGCGGCCGCCGCCGCCCGTCACAACGGCGAACTTCCCCCTGCTTCCCCCTCCGGGAAGTAGGGTGAGGAGTTCCAAAGAGAAAAATAATAATTTAGCTCCGCTATTTTTCAGGTCCCGGGGTGAGCGGGAGGGGGGGGCGTCACTGGCTGGTGTGTTCATCCCTCCCCCGACGCATCTCGACGAGTTTCGTGTATCCACGAGCCAGGGCGCGTCTGTCCGGGGTGCAGCCGGGGTGAGCCGGCGCGTCGCTGCGGGTCCGTCAACCGCTCGCGATACGTCCCGCTCAGGTCGACCGGAAAGCGGTCGTGTTGCGACTCCGCAGCAGGAGCGGCCGAGGGGGGCCAGGCAGCCCTCTGAGGGAGGAAATCCGCGCCGTTCTGGTGCTTCCAAGCGCCGTGCGACGCGTGAGGAACTCCAACAGAGGGATCTGTTGATAGGCCTCGCCGAAGCCGCTTCTACTGCAGAAGACCTGGAAGTGGTGGCGACGGAAATCGCCGCCTACTTCCAAAGCTGCGGAGAGAAACGCAGCACGACCGCTCGAAGCGAGACTGGGAACGGCTGCCGAGGAGGAACGGCGGGAAGTGATCGGCGCTATGCGGGAGGTAACCGCGGAGGCGCCGAGCGAGGGAGTGGTCGCCGAGAGGAAACCAGTCGCTCTGACCCTTCACAGGGAGAAAGGCGATGGAATCCTGTCCGAGAGGCTGCGAGGATTCAGAGGCTCTACAGGCAAAACCGGAGCCGAGCTATCCGCGAGGTATTCGGAGGATCTTCACCCTTCTGCCAGGTGCAGAGGGAGGAAGTTTACCGATACTTCAAGGAAGTGCATGGCGAAAGTGACTGCCTACCGAGCCCCCCTCCACCTTTCGGGCGGACTACGGGGACTCCAGAAGTGGACAGCGAGGGCCTGGCTAGGCTGTTCTCGGAGAAGGAAGTCGGTGACCGGCTTGGGCGTGCGAGTAATTCCGCGCCCGGGCCGGATGGAATCACCTATTCCGACCTGAGGATGGCTGACCCGGGTTCTCGCTTGCTCACAGCGGTCTTTAATTTATGTTACCGCCTGGAGTCGGTTCCATCGTCTTGGAAGACCTCCAACACGGTCTTGGTGTATAAGAAAGGGAATAAGAGCGACCTTTCTAATTGGCGCCCACTCGCGCTCGGCAATACCGCGGGTAAACTCTTCGCGGCGTTGATCGCGGACCGCTTGACCGACTGGGCGGTCGGGAGCGGGCGTATCAGCTGGGCGCAAAAGGGCTTCCTCCGGTGCGAGGGGTGCTATGAGCACAACTTCGTCCTGGGGGAGGTACTTGCGGACGCGCGCAAGACGAGAAAACAGGCGGTGGTTGCCTGGCTGGATTTGTCCAATGCATTTGGATCGATCCCGCACGCAACCATCCGCAATGCTCTCGTCAGCGCCGGAGTGCACCCACGCATTCTCAATACATGGAATTCCATGTACAACGGCTGCACCACGCGCATTCGCGCGGCTGAGGGGTACACGAACCCCATCCCCATTCGTTCGGGCGTGAGGCAAGGCTGTCCGCTGAGCCCAATCACGTTTAACCTTGCGATCGAGTCGGTGATCCGAAAGGCCATCGGCTCGGGAGCGGGTTATTCGTTGCATGGCCAACGCTTTACCATCCTGGCGTATGCGGACGACCTTGCTCTCATTGCGGATACGCCCGAGGGAATGCGGGATCTGCTGAGGGCAGTGGAGGGGGAAGCACGGAGGATCGGGCTTTGCTTCAACCCCGCCAAATGTGCCACACTGCACGTCATCGGCGGTCGTGGCGGCGGGGTTATTCCCTCCGTCTTCACCCTCCAGGATATCCCAATGCGGGCACTGGCGGAAGGGGAATCCTACGACCACCTTGGGATTCCCACGGGATTCAGGGTGGATCAGACGCCGATCGCCAGCATCGAGGAGCTGATCGAGTGCTTGCGCGCGGTCGACGACTCTAAATTGGCTCCGTGGCAGAAACTCGAGACGGTGGCAGTGTTCGTTCTGCCTCGGCTCGACTTCCTGCTAAGAGGGGCCAAGATTCTCCGGGGGCCGTTAAAGGAGGTCGACAAATACGTCCGGCGGCTCGCGAAGTCGTGGATGAACCTCCCTCAGCGAGCGAGTGCGGAGATTGTCTTCCTCCCTCCCAGTAGGGGGGGGCGGAGGACTTCTCCCGCTTGCGGACCTCGCCGACGCCCTCACCATTGCACATGCATTCAGGCTGCTCAGTGCGCCTGATGCTCCGGTGAGGGATTTGGCGTGGTCCTCGCTGCGGGTGGCCGCGACTCGCGGGCTTGCCACTGCGACCTCCAATGCTGACCTCGCGGCTTTCCTTTCGGGCGACCGAACGGGAAGATCGCAGTGGGAGGCAACGGTCCCTGGAATTTGGTCGTCAACCCGCACCGCCGCGCGCAAGCATGCAGATCGGTGGGGATTCAGCTGGCGATGGTCGTCGGAACTAAACGAACTCGCCCTGAGTCTACGTGGTGCGCGGGGGCGTCCTGTCATCGTGACTCCGCGGTCACGAGGGCAGGCTGTAGCCAGGATGCGTGAAACCGTGGCAGAGTACTATCAGAGCACACTGCTCCTAAAAAGAGACCAGGGTAAGGTCTTCGAGGTGTCCGGCCGCGAGAGAGTGAGTAATCACTTTCTCCGGACGGGCAGCTTCACTCGTTTCGCTGATTGGCGCTTTATCCATCGAGCCAGGCTTGATGTTGTCCCTTTGAACGGCAACAGGCGCTGGGGAGATGGCGACAAGCGTTGCCGGCGCTGCGGGGAGAGTCTCGAGACCTTACCCCACGTGATCTGCCACTGTGGACCGCATTCGGCTGCAATCCAGTTGCGACATAACGCAATTCTGGAGCGCCTAAAAGCTGCGACCCGGATGCCAGGAAGCATTCGCATTAACCAGCGGATCGAGGGGGCTGGCGAGGAATTTGCGGCACTGCGTCCCGACCTCGTGGTTCGCCACGAAGCGTCGAGGACGATTGTCATCGTGGACGTGGCCGTCCCATTTGAAAATCGTTTGGAGGCTTTCGTAGCGGCCAGGGAGCGTAAAATCGCTAAGTACGCCCCCCTGGCCGAGAAGCTTTCAAGGGACGGCTACCGTGTCCTAGTGCGCGCCTTCCTCGTCGGCGCACTCGGCTCGTGGTGGCCGGAAAATGAGGCGGTGCTGAGTCTGCTCCGCGTTAGCGAGCGGTATGCGGCAATGATGCGCCGACTCATGATTTCCGACACCATCCGCTGGTCAAGGGATATTTACGTCGAGCATGTCTCGGGGGTGCGCCAATACCGGGAGCCTCCCCCTGCACGACCAGCTCGAAATGTCCCCCGTGGACCGGAGCCGGACGAAAACGATGCCGAAGCCTCGGGCGGCGTGGGCGGAACAACGGGGACTCGCCCCGGGTATGAATGAGTGTATTGAGTGCGTGTGGCCCTCCGGTGCATTGCCTGATCCTGCGAGATCTTTGAATTTTGCGATGCAATGCACCGGAGGGAGGTATGAATGTCGCGGGGCTTTTGCCCAATCCCGGGGTGGATACCTTGTCGTATTTTATTTTATCTTATTTTAATTTATTCATAGTCCACCTCGGCGATCTGATTTTAATACTAATTTATACGCTTTTATTTTATTATACCATATTTATTTTATTGATCTTATGTTATTTATTTCTTATTTTACTGTATACGATTTTACTCCGTTTTATAGATCGTATGATTTTATGCTCGCCTTTTACACGAGCGGTTTTGTTTTACTTTATATTATTTTATGTCTTGTTTTATATTATTGTAAATTTTATCTTTTATTTTATCCTACTCTATGCGATGGCATGAACATGAGCGGCGGAGCGAGCGGGAACCTAACATTCTCTTCGTATACGTGTCAATTTTATCGTGTTGTATTTGTCAATGCATATATTTATTATTTGTTCCGCTCGTCCTATTTATCTATCTATTTATCTATTTATATATTTATATACCTATTTATTTATTCATCCCCCGTCTCTTGGATGCATTGAATGCCGCTCATAAATAAATAAATACATATACCGGCCAAAATCGCATCCCCAGCGGGCAATAATGCCCCGGAGAAATTTATATAAAAAGCTGCTGTCGCTCTGGGCAGCTACCCGGGCGACTCAAATAATATAATAATATTTGCCGCGCATTGCGCAAAAATCCTTTAATGTATCTACCCTCAGAGGGGTTTGTTCCTCTGGGGGAACATTAATTGAAAAATAAAGAGAAATTTATCTGTTCTTATCAGTTTAATATCTGATACACTCCTCATCGAGGAGTCAGAATATTAAATTCATTTTTGAAGGGAGGCGGGTGTACGAGGCTTGCCTCGCACCCTCCGCGGGTCGGCTCAGCCTTGCAGCGCTGTTGAGATCGGCCCAATAATCCATTAAAATATAGCAGCCTTCTAATACTCTATTCTAATACTTTTCTTTTCTTTCTATTGCCTTCGCATTAGAAATACGAAGCTGCTCACCCGCCTCCTCTTATACTTAAAATTAACACGTTTCAGTGTCTATTATTCTGGCTCCTCAAACCGGGCTATCTTGACGCCTGGTACATAGGCGATTTTACGCGAGGCAGACTGCTGTTTCTGTTTGTAATTTTCAGCTAAATTCGTCGACAGCAGTTCTGCCTCAACGAGGAGTGTTACACTTCGACGCTGGAAGTCCCGGAAAATTTCTAAGTTCCGAAGAGTGATTGCGCCGCGTGGGACTATCCAGCAAAGGCCGAGGAGCAACGGCGAGTTCTACAACGGGAAGCAACTGCCCCTGCCTCCGTGGGACACTGGTCAGCAGCATCCGAGGGACGCCGAGGGATCCCGAGACGGCGAGCGCGAGCACACGAGGTAAATCGTTTCAAAATTTTCTAAGTGCCGCGGTTCCCCTAACCTCTTTCTTTCCTTTTGCCTCTATTCCGCCAGTTCCTTCTGAACTGGTTAACCTATTTCCCTATACCTAGTATTCCTTCCCAATTTAAATCCTCCTCCTTCGACGTTTGAAGCGCGCGCGTTGCTTTTCGCGAGAGAAGTAACGTTCGTTGCTAAGAGCGACGAAGGCAAATTCCTTCTATCGCTTTCTCTCTCTTCCTTTTGCTTAGTATAACGTTCCCCCGGTTCCTTCTGAACCGGTAAATCATACTCCTGTACCTTGTTTATTTCCTTTCACCTTTATTTCCTCCCCCTTCGTTCTCCTAGCCTACGAATTCTGTTTTCGCGAGGAAATATAATTTCAACGGCTGGGATTTCGTAGGAAAATCCTGCTTTCGCTTTCGCCTTCTACGGCAAATTTTCTTAATATCCTTATTCCTCCTCGTACAAAGTGCTCGCGTTCGTAAAATGGATAAGTTTCTCGTGGCTTATCCATGCGTCGACGGATACTCTTGCGCGAAATGCAGCGAGTTATGCGCTGACCCTCGCGTGTTGCGCAGTGGAGGCGTTTATGCGGGAAGAGGCGAGTTAGTCAAGCATCTTAAAAAGGCTCACGGGATATCGGCCGTGACTTATAAATGCGGCAGGTGCGACTTCATCGGTCAAGGAGTTTATACTCTGAAATCGGTGAAGTCGCATTACGCGAAAGTTCACGGCCCGGTTCCCGTGACGCCTCCGCGCGCGTGCTCCCGCATAAACGCAGCGGATATCGGGTCGTTGGCTCCCGGCGCCTCCGCATCGTCCGAAACGGGTGGACGAGTCGGCGATCTCGCGAATTCGGCCGGCATTCTTCCAATTTTGGAAACGGTTGTGACCCCCCTTTCCGCTGGGGGGTCACCGACAATTTTAACTGTCGCAGCGGCACAAACAACCTCAACGGTTTCTGTGACCGCTGCGGCAGCAATAACAAGCTACGCGGAACGGATCTCGCCGGCGTTCCGGCGGGAGGAAATTTTAAATTCAACAGCGCGGCAACCCGCGACGACCTATGCCGCCGTGACCATCGCACCGCCATCGGCCGCTGCATTGGCGGTGCAAGCGACCCGCGAGGCGATCAAGCGGGCAACGAAGCCACGGCTGCCGAAAGAGGCCGCCTCCCGTAGTGCGGGAATTTCGGCAACCCGCCGACCGAGTGGCGAGGGTAGGCCACCGGCACGAAATTCCATCTCGAAACTCTCTCCTCCTACAACATCTGCCTCCACGAAAGCTGCCTCCACCACCTCCAGGCCCGCGCAGAGGAACGCGCCAACGAAGGCCGCGGCTGCTGGGAGAGCGCAGGGATCTTCCACCACCACCCCCCCCCAGCAGTCGCAGAAGCAGCCCCCGGCACGTCGGGGGTGCAAGAAATGCGGGTTCAACCCCTCCGAGGGCGGTCCGCCCCCGACTGTCGGGGGAAAGGACGCGTCGGGCCGGGACAGCACCGCCGGCCGACAGGAGGGCCCCCCGAGCCGCGGGGGGACGAAAATCCATCGAAGAAAGAGCCACCCCCGAACTACCTGTGCCCCCCGCGGCCCGGGGGGACGAAAAGGAACGGAGGGAGGAGAGAGAGTATCGCCGCCCGTTTCAAGATCTCGCAGGGCGGCGAGCGTGCCGGTGGTAGTAAAACTACCACCTCGAACGAAAATCGTCACTCGACCGGTGGTGACCGGTCCAGTAAAAGGTGCGCTGCGGGTTAAATCCCTCGGGACGTCACCCCCGCCGCCCGCAGCCACCATTGAACGAAATCTGACTGGACCGAGCTCTCCTCCCACTAGGGGAGGAGAGAAATTGCCGAAAGTGCCCGTGGAGGCACAAGCCGACGTGCGTATTTCACCGATGCGGTTGCCGGCGACCACGGGACTCCCTTTTCCCAGGAGTCCGGTGGGGGTCGCCGTCAATAATACCCGCCCCTGCACGTCGGCCGCCTCCGTAGCACTGACTACGGCGACGATTACTACCTCGTGCTGCGGAGCTCCGATTGTTTCGGCAATCGTCTCCGCACCGGCGCGTCCGATCCAAGGGGATCGTCCGGCGGAAAGGGCGTTGCCGGTCGTGCGCGAGGTGGTGATTTTGAGGCCGGCCTCGAAGAAGAGGACTCCGGCCGACCACCAGCCATCCCTCGCGGAGGAAATAGAGATGGACAGCGAGGGAGGAGAGCAGCCGTGGAAGGTCGTCGCGGGGAGAAGAGCGCGGAGGACGCCGCCGCCGCAATCTCCCCCGGAAACGTCGGCGCGGTCCGTATTTTCGCCGCCGATTCGCGTTTCGCCGCCGCCTCCGCCCGTTACGGAGGTGAATTTCCCCCTGCTTCCCCCGCCGGGAGGCAGAGCGGGGAAACATTTTAGAAAGAATTTTGATTCTGCATCCTCTTTGAGGGCCCTGAACGAGCGAAGGGGAACTGACAGCCGGACCGAGGAGGGATCTCCGGAGGCTGCCGGCGTAACATCTGCCACCCCGACGCGTCGTTGCCCTACGACTCGTGTGCCCGCCGAAAGGCGCGGGCACGCGCCGGTGTCAACCGGGGTAAGCCGGAGCTATGCGGCGGGTCCGCAGGCTCCCAGCTCGTCCCCCCGTTCAGGCCGACCGGACAGCGGTCGGGTCACGACCTCGCAGCGGGGGCGGAGCGAGCGACCCGGGGGGAACCCGGCTGGCAGGTTTCCTGCTTGCTTTAGAACTTGCTGCGCGGTTCTAAACTTCTCAGGGGACCTTTAAAGGAGGTAGATAAGTATATCAAACGGCTTGCGAAGTCGTGGATGAACCTCCCCCAGCGCGCGAGCGCGGAGGTCGTCTTTCTCCCTCCCTCCCGGGGGGGAGCGGGGCTCCTTCCGCTTGCGGACCTCGCGAACGCTCTCACTATCGCACACGCGTTCAGGTTACTTACGTCTCCTGACGCGCCGGTGAGAGAGTTGGCGTGGTCGTCGCTGAGGGAGGCCACGTTTCGCAAGGCCGGGCTATCCCCCTCCAATGTGGACCTTGCGGCTTACCTCTCGGGTTCCCGGGAGGGACGGCTGCAAAGGGATGCCACGTCCCCTGGAATCTGGGCCAACGCGCGTAACGCCGCCCGCAGGCAAGGCGAGAGGCTGCTGATCCGGTGGCAATGGACGTCGGAGAGGGAGGAGCTGTCCCTGAGGCTCCGTGGGTCAAACGGGCGTCCTGTGATCTTGACTCCGCGGTCGAGGTCGCAGGTTGTACACCGGGTGCGAGAAGCAGTGGCAGAGTTCTATTTGCATACATTGCTTTTAAAGAAAGACCAGGGTAAGGTCTACGAGGTGTCCGCGAGGTCGAAAGTGAGCAATCACTTCCTCCGAACGGGCAGCTTCACCCGCATCGCTGATTGGCGTTTTATCCATCGCGCCAGGCTTGACGTCGTTCCTTTGAACGGGAACAGGCGCTGGGGCGAAGGAGATAAGCGTTGCCGGCGATGCGGGGGAGGTCTCGAGACCTTACCCCACGTACTCTGCCATTGTGGACCGCATTCGGCTGCAATCCAGCTGCGGCATAACGCCGTACTGGACCGCCTTAAAAATGCTTCCCGGTTACCTGGCGTACTTCGGGTAAACCAGCGGATCGAGGGTGTTGACGGGGAGTTGGCCTCGCTCCGTCCGGATCTCGTGGTTCGCCACGAGGCCTCCCGGACGATAGTGATGGTCGACGTAGCCATCCCGTTTGAAAACCGTGCGGAAGCCTTCAAGGAAGCGAGGGAGCGTAAACTCGCTAAATACGCTCCCTTGGCGGAGAGGCTTGCACGGGATGGTTACCGCGTCTACGTAGACGCCTTCCTCGTCGGCGCACTCGGCTCGTGGTGTCCGAAAAATGAGGCGGTGTTGAGACTGCTCCGCGTTAGCGAGCGGTACGCAGCTATGATGCGCCGCCTTATGATTTCGGATACCATCCGCTGGTCGAGGGACATATACGTGGAGCACGTGTCGGGAGTCCGACAGTACGGAGATCCCTCTGTGGAAAGTGCTGTCGGCCAACCAGCTGCTCGCGAGGGGCCTACGCGGAATCACATCGAAGCCTCGGTCGATGCGGAGGAGGCAACGGGGACTCGCCCCGGGAGTGAATGAGAAATATGTGTGGATGTGACCCTCCGGTGCATTGCCTGATCCTGCGAGATCTCTGAATTCTGCGATGCGATGCACCGGAGGGAGGTATGACTGTCGCGGGGCTATCGCCCAATCCCGTGGTGGATATCTCGTTATATTTATTTATTATTAACGCTCTGATGCATTCTAGTCCACCTCGGTGATTTGATTTTAATTCTAACTTATACATTTTATCTATTTATTTATATTATTTTATTGAGTATACGTTACCCCTCATTTTAAGTTATATGATTTTATACTGTTTTGGGGAACGTATGATTTTATGCTCGCACTCTACACGAGCTATGTTATTTTATCGTATTTTATTCTATTTATTTTATCTTTACTGTATTTTCTATTGTATTTTACTGCAACGTTTACTGTTTTTCTCTTTTTATTGTGTCCACTCGGATTCTATGGAAAACTTTATATATTTTATGCTTTTATGCGATGGCGAGAGCAGTGGTGGCGAGACAATTCGGAACTTATTTCCCCTATCAGGTCAAGTCGACCCTATGATACTTCATCCTGTATAACACTATTCTAGTCTATCTATTTTTCCCTATTTTATTCCACTCTACTTTACTTTATTCTATTTTATACGACTTTAATTTATACTATTTTTACTGTGTCCTGTACCTTTTCCGTTATTTATTTTATTTATTTTCCTTTCTAATGCCGATATATCTATATGTTCCGTATGTCTTATTTATCTATTTATTTATTTATCTACTCACACATCTATATACTAAAATAAATTGAACGCCACCCATCGAAATGCACGCCAGTGAAATCATCGCATTGCCATTGGGCCTCCATACCCGGAATCAACCCTATAAAAAGAGCTGCTGTCACCCTGGGCTTTAACCCGCGTGACGTTTAATTATTATAAACTTATTATTCGCGCACTGCGCAAAACATTGTAATGTATGACCCCCAGAGGGGTTTGTTCCTCTGGGGGAACATTAATTGAAAAATAAAGGGTGATTTTATCTGTTCTTATCAGTTTAATATCTGATACACTCCTCATCGAGGAGTCAGAATATTAAATTCATTTTTGAAGGGAGGCGGGTGTACGAGGCTTGCCTCGCACCCTCCGCGGGTCGGCTCAGCCTTGCAGCGCTGTTGAGATCGGCCCAATAATCGTTAGAAGAGCAGCTTTCTAATATTCTAATATTTTTCTATTATTTTCCTATTATTTCTAACACTCTTGCTTTACGCTAGAAATACGAAGCTGCTCACCCGCCTCCTTATATTTCAATCACAACACGTTTTAGTGTTAATATTCTGACTCCTCAGTCGGGCTATTTCGACGCCTGGCTTAGGCATTTCTCTCGCGCGAGCAAGACTGCTGGCTGTTCTTGCCTGTTTTAGCCTAAGTCCAGCAGCTGCCGCCGAGTGAGGAGAAAATCGTCGCTGGAGTTCCCGAAACCGAAGTTTTACCCGAGTGTGTTGTGCCGCGAGGGAACTACCAGCGAAGGTCCGAGAAGCAACGGCGAGTCCTGCAACAGGGATCGACGGTCCCGGCCATCGTGGGACGCTTCTTCAACAGCCGAGGGACTCCGAGGGAACCCGAAGCCGGATCGCGAGCGTTATCGAGGTAACGCGACTTAAAATTTTCTCTAAGTGCCGCGTTCTTCCCCCTTCTCTCTTTTCCTTTTGCCGCTATTCCCCCAACTCCTTCTGAGTTGGTATCCTAACTCCAAATTACCCTTTTTCCTTCCCACTCGTCCTCCTCCTTTGACGATCCGACGCGGGAACGTTGAGGCTTGTAAAGAGAATCAACGCGTCTCGCTGAAGGTCGCCGAAGGCATTTTGACCTACTGTCGCTTTCTTCTACTTTCCGTTTTGCTATAATTTAAATCTCCCCCGGTCCCCTCAGGACTGGTTACTCCTCACCTACGAACCTTTTTCCTGTCAACGTAACTCCTCCGTCTCGGTTTATGCGTTAAAGTTGCGTATTTTCGCGAGGAAATCCGTTTCCACGACGTGAAAATCGAGTCACATCCTACTATCGCTGCTACCTTCTTCGGTAGAAACTCTTTTATCCTTTAATTCCCCTCGATATTGCACGCGAGCTCGCGATCGAAATATGGAATTCACGTTAGAATATCCATCGGCGGAGGGTCTCCCGTGCGAGATTTGTAGAGAATCGTGCTCTAACCCTCGCCTGTTGAAAAGCGGAGGCATGTACGCGGGTCGCGGAGAGTTAGTTAAGCATTTAAAAAGGAGCCACGGGGCGAAGACCGTGAATTATAGATGCAAGGAGTGCGGCTTCATCGGCTCCGGGGTTTACTCCCTGAAGTCGGTGAAGCTGCACTATGCGAAGAATCACGGCCCGAACCCCGTGACACCGCCTAGAGGATGCACCCGCGTGCGTGCAGCGACCATGGGACCGTCGAGCCCTGGTCCGTCAGCGTCGTCCGGTACGGGTGGACGGTCGAGCGTTTCCGCGAGTCCGGCGAGCGAAGAAATCGGTGGAAATCCACCGATTTCAGTAAACGTGACCCCCCTTACCGCGGGAGGGTCACCGACAATTTTAACGGTCGCGGCGACGACAACAACCGTAACGGTTTCGTCGCCCGCCGCGACCTCGCGCTCTAACGTCGCGGTAACGGTCGCGCCGATTTTCCTCCGGGGAGGAAATTCAAACTCGAGCGCGCGGCAACCCGCGACAACCTTTGCCTCCGTGACGGCGGCACCGCCATCTGCCGCCGCGCTCATGACAATGGCCACTCGAGCGGCCATCAGGGAGGCAACCAAATCACGGCAGCAGAAAATAGAGGTCGCTGTCTCACGTAGTGCGGGACCTTCGACATCCCACCGTAAGAGTAGCGAGGGCGCCCCACCGGCGCAAAATTCAAGCCCCGTAGTCAAGCGGGGCCGAGGACGACCTCCCAAAGCATCCCTCACCTCCTCCACTGCCACCACCACCACCAGGCCGGCCCCGACAAGGAAGGCGCCAACAAAGGCCGCGGCTGCTGGAAGCGCGAGGGTTTCTTCCATCTTCACCCCGCCCAGCAGCCGCAGAAGCGACCCCCGGCAACCCGGGGGTGTAAGCGGCACTGGAATAACCCCTCCAGCTGTTGCCCGCCCCCGAGTGTCGGGGGTAAGGACAACGAGGGCCGGTACAACATCTCCGCCCGAGAGGAGGGCCCCCTGCACCACGGGGGGACGGAGATCCAGTGTGGGAGTTACCAACCCATCTACTGCTTGTGCCCCCCGTGGGACGGGGGGACGAAGAGGCTCAGAGGGAAAAGGGAGGTCGACGCCGCCCATTTTGAGACCGAGGAGGGCGGCGAGTGTTCCGGTGGAGGTAAAACAGCCCCCGAAACCTTTCGCTACTCGATCGGCGGTGACCGGTCCGGGGATAAGCGGTCTGCGAGTCCGGTCGAGGGCAAGTCAAAGCCCGCGGCTCGCAGCCGCGATTGAACGTGATTCCCCCGGATCGAGCGCGTATCCCGTGAGCGGAGTCGCGATAATGTCGGAGGTACCCGCGGAGGTTAAAGCTGGCGTGCAAAGTCCATCGAAGCGGTTGCCAGCAGTCATAGGTCTCCCTTTTTCTAGGAGTCCAGAGACGACTGCTGGCAATAATACCCGCATATGCACATCAGCCTCCTCCGCTGCACTCACTACGGCAACGGTCACCACCTCGTGCTGCGGAGCGCCGCGGACGTCACCGTGCGTCTCCGCACCGGAGCGTCCGACCCAAGGGGTTCGCCCGGCGGAAAGGGCGCTGCCGGTAGTGCGGGAGGTGGTGATCCTGAGAGCGGCCTCGAAGAAGACTCCACCACCACCTGGACTTCTCCCCGCTGAGGAAGTCGTCGAGGAGACCAGCGAGGGAGGACTGCCGTGGCAGGTTGTCGCGGGGCGAAGAGCGCGGAAGACGACTCCGCCGCTTACTCCCACGGGGCTATCGGGGCGACCGTGTAGGATTTCGCCGCCGGCTCGCGTGTCGCCGCCTCCGCCGCCCGTCACAACGGCGAACTTCCCCCTGCTTCCCCCTCCGGGAGGCAGGGTGGGGAGTTCAAAAAACAAAAATAATAATCTGGCTTCGCCATTTTACAGGTCCCGGGGAGAGCGGGGAGGGGGGGCGGCGCTGCCTGGTGTGTCCACCCCTCCCCCGCCGCATCTCGACGAGTTTCGTGTATCCACGGGCCAGAGCGCGTCTGTCCGGGGTGCAGCCGGGGTGAGCCGGCGTGTCGCTGCGGGTCCGTCAACCGCTCGCGATCCGCCCCGCTCAGGTCGACCGGAAAGCGGTCGTGTTTCGACTCCGCAGCAGGAGCGGACGAGGGGGGCCAGGCAGCCCTCTGAGGGAGGAAATCCGCGCCGTTCTGGTGCTTC
Source organism: Cerceris rybyensis (assembly GCA_910591515.1). Taxonomy (NCBI): domain Eukaryota; kingdom Metazoa; phylum Arthropoda; class Insecta; order Hymenoptera; family Crabronidae; genus Cerceris; species Cerceris rybyensis. The sequence continues at coordinate 19,186,720 of OU342798.1, read as the reverse complement.
CAAGCGCCGTGCGACGCGTGAGGAACTCCAACAGAGGGATCTGTTGATAGGCCTCGCCGAAGCCGCGTCCACTGTCGAAGATCTGAAAGTGGTGGCGACGGAAATCGCCGCCTACTTCCAAAGCTGCGGAGCGAAACGCAGCACGACCGCTCGAAGCGAGACTGGGAACGGCCGCCGAGGAGGAACGGCGGGAAGTGATCGGCGCTATGCGGGAGGTAACCGCGGAGGCGCCGAGCGAGGGAGTGGTCGCCGAGAGGAAACCAGTCGCTCTGACCCTTCACAGGGAGAAAGGCGATGGAATCCTGTCCGAGAGGCTGCGAGGATTCAGAGGCTCTACAGGCAAAACCGGAGCCGAGCGATCCGCGAGGTCTTCGGAGGATCTTCACCCTTCTGCCAGGTGCAGAGGGAGGAAGTTTTCCGATACTTCAAGGAAGTGCATGGCGAAAGTGATTGCCTGCCGAGCCCCCCTCCACCTTTCGGGCGGACTACGGGGACTCCAGAAGTGGACAGCGAGGGCCTGGCTAGGCTGTTCTCGGAGAAGGAAGTCGGTGACCGGCTTGGGCGTGCGAGTAATTCCGCGCCCGGGCCGGATGGAATCACCTATTCCGATCTGAGGATGGCTGACCCGGGTTCTCGCTTGCTCACAGCGGTCTTTAATTTATGCTACCGCCTGGAGTCGGTTCCATCGTCTTGGAAGACCTCCAACACGGTCTTGGTGTATAAGAAAGGGAATAAGAGCGACCTTTCTAATTGGCGCCCACTCGCGCTCGGCAATACCGCGGGTAAACTCTTCGCGGCGTTGATCGCGGACCGCTTGACCGACTGGGCGGTCGGGAGCGGGCGTATCAGCTGGGCGCAAAAGGGCTTCCTCCGGTGCGAGGGGTGCTATGAGCACAACTTCGTCCTGGGGGAGGTACTTGCGGACGCGCGCAAGACGAGAAAACAGGCGGTGGTTGCCTGGCTGGATTTGTCCAATGCATTTGGATCGATCCCGCACGCAACCATCCGCAATGCTCTCGTCAGCGCCGGAGTGCACCCACGCATTTTAAATACATGGAACTCCATGTACAACGGCTGCACCACGCACATTCGCGCGGCTGAGGGGTACACGAACCCCATCCCCATTCGTTCGGGCGTGAGGCAAGGCTGTCCGCTAAGCCCAATCACGTTTAACCTTGCGATCGAGTCGGTGATCCGAAAGGCCATCGGCTCGGGAGCGGGTTATTCGTTGCATGGCCAACGCTTCTCCATCTTGGCGTACGCGGACGACCTTGCTCTCATCGCGGATACGCCCGAGGGAATGCGGGATCTGCTGAGGGCAGTGGAGGGGGAAGCACGGAGGATCGGGCTTTGCTTCAACCCCGCCAAATGTGCCACACTGCACGTCATCGGCGGTCGTGGCGGCGGGGTTATTCCCTCCGTCTTCACCCTCCAGGATATCCCAATGCGGGCACTGGCAGAAGGGGAATCCTACGACCATCTGGGGATTCCCACGGGATTCAGGGTCGATCAGACGCCGATCGCCAGCATCGAGGAGCTGATCGAGTGCTTGCGCGCGGTCGACGACTCCAGATTGGCTCCGTGGCAGAAACTCGAGGCGGTGGCAGTGTTCATTCTGCCCCGGCTCGATTTCCTGCTAAGAGGGGCCAAGATACTCCGGGGGCCGTTAAAGGAGGTCGACAAATATGTCCGGCGGCACGCGAAGTCGTGGATGGACCTCCCGCAGCGAGCGAGTGCGGAGATCGTCTTCCTCCCTCCCAGTAGGGGGGGGGGGCGGAGGACTTCTCCCGCTTGCGGATCTCGCCGACGCCCTCACCATTGCACATGCATTCAGGCTGCTTAGTGCGCCTGATGCTCCGGTGAGGGATTTGGCGTGGTCCTCGCTGCGGGTGGCCGCGTCTCGCGGGCTTGCCACTGCGACCTCCAATGCTGACCTCGCGGCTTTCCTTTCGGGCGACCGAACGGGAAGATCGCAGTGGGAGGCAACGGTCCCTGGAATTTGGTCGTCAACCCGCACCGCCGCGCGCAAGCATGCAGATCGGTGGGGATTCAGCTGGCGATGGTCGTCTGAACTAAACGAACTCGCCCTGAGTCTACGTGGTGCGCGGGGGCGTCCTGTCATCGTGACTCCGCGATCACGAGGGCAGGTTGTAGCCAGGATGCGTGAAACCGTGGCAGAGTACTATCAGAGCACACTGCTCCTAAAAAGAGACCAGGGTAAGGTCTTCGAGGTGTCCGGCCGTGAGAGAGTGAGTAATCACTTTCTCCGGACGGGCAGCTTCACTCGTTTCGCTGATTGGCGCTTTATCCATCGAGCCAGGCATGATGTTGTTCCTTTGAACGGCAACAGACGCTGGGGAGATGGCGACAAGCGTTGCCGGCGCTGCGGGGAGAGTCTCGAGACCTTACCCCACGTGATCTGCCACTGTGGACCGCATTCGGCTGCAATCCAGTTGCGACATAACGCAATTCTGGAGCGCCTAAAAGCTGCGACCCGGATGCCAGGAAGCATTCGCATTAACCAGCGGATCGAGGGGGCTGGCGAGGAATTTGCGGCACTGCGTCCCGACCTCGTGGTTCGCCACGAAGCGTCGAGGACGATTGTCATCGTGGACGTGGCCGTCCCATTTGAAAATCGTTTGGAGGCTTTCGTAGCGGCCAGGGAGCGTAAAATCGCTAAGTACGCCCCCCTGGCCGAGAAGCTTTCAAGGGACGGCTACCGCGTCCTAGTGCGCGCCTTCCTCGTCGGCGCACTCGGCTCGTGGTGGCCGGAAAATGAGGCGGTGCTGAGTCTGCTCCGCGTTAGCGAGCGGTATGCGGCAATGATGCGCCGACTCATGATTTCCGACACCATCCGCTGGTCAAGGGATATTTACGTCGAGCATGTCTCGGGGGTGCGCCAATACCGGCCGCCCGCCCTCGTAGAAACAACTCAGAATGCTCCCCGAGGACCTGAATTGAATTATCACGCCGAGGCCTCGGTCGGCGTGGGGGAGACAACGGGGACTCGCCCCGGGAATGGATGAAAGAGAGAGCGAATGTGGCCCTCCGGTGCGTCGCGCGATCCTGCGTGATCGATTAGTGCGACGCAATGCGCGGGAGGGTAGTATGAAAGTCGCGGGGTTATTGCCCACCGCCTTTGCGGGAAGTGTTATATATTGTTTTATTTAACTATTTTAACACCCGTTTCTATATTCTACGGGCTAGCCTCACGTGCGAACAACCTTAATACAAGTTGGTCGGAAGTCACTGACCAGGCTTATATTTTATCGTATATTATCGAATTTTATGTTATTTCTGTTATTCCTCTTTTTGTTAAATACCATCTGTTACTGAATTTATGGATTTTATGTATTTTATGCGTTGGCGTGGGAATGGTGCGGCTGGAGGTTCCAGTAGGTTCTTTTGACACTCAATACGTCGTGCGACTACTGCGAAACCCCCACACATACAGCCTATATTATTTATTTATTTATTTATTTATTTATTTATTTGTATATTTACATCAAGCGAGTGCTTGACCGCCGGCCAAACAAATAAATTCTCCACGCTGAAAATCGCGGGCCATTATACAGGGCAAATACGCCCATGATAAATCACTTCCGATGCGCTGCAGCCGCGCCGGGAAGCAACCCGGGCGGCACAATTATATAAAAATTAACTTGCCGCGCAACTGCGCGAATTTTGTAATGTATTACCCCCAGAGGGGTTTGTTCCTCTGGGGGAACATTAATTGAAAAATAAAGAAGGATTTATCTGTTCTTATCAGTTTAATATCTGATACACTCCTCATCGAGGAGTCAGAATATTAAATTCATTTTTGAAGGGAGGCGGGTGTACGAGGCTTGCCTCGCACCCTCCGCGGGTCGGCTCAGCCTTGCAGCGCCGTTGAGATCGGCCCAATAATCGATTAAAGAGCACTTTCTCTCCTTTTATATTTTAAAAAGCTTTATTTTGCACTCCTATACGGAGTACGAAGCTGCTCACCCGCCTCCCGTTACATATAAACTTAACACGTTTCAGTGTCTTAATTCTGACTCCTCAATCGGGCTACTCCTCAAGTACCCGGTTAACAGGCAATAACTCGCGCGAGCAAGACTGCTGGTTATTCTTGCAATTTTCAGCTAAGTCCGGGAGCTACCGCCGAGTGTGAGGAGTTATAAAATTTTCGTCGCTGGAGGTCCCGAACTTCTAACTACATCGAGAGTGACTGCGCCGCGTGGGACTCTCCAGCAAAGGCCGAGGAGCAACGGCGATTTCCGCAACGGGAAGCAACTGCCCCTGCCTCCGTGGGACACTGGTCAGCAGCATCCGAGGGACGCCGAGGGATCCCGAGACAGCGAGCGCGAGCGCACGAGGTAAATCGTTCAAAATTTTCTAAGTGCCGCGGTTCCCCCAACCTCTTTCTTTCCTTTTGCCTCTATTCCGCCGAAACAATAAATCGAAACAATAATGTGACAGATATACGCATGCATATCACAATATTTTGATCTTAGCCATTAGTCCCAGAAGCGATATGACGATAAACATTGATGTGCTGGATATTACGCTCGCGTTTGGATATGATGCTTTGGTCACGCAATATGATGGATGTAAATGATCATTTGCCACGTACGAGTATACATCCATGTATAAATATACAAATGATTATATCACAGATAAAATTGATCATATGATAGATATAATCTTGCATATTGCAACACTTTGATCTTAGCCGTTATGCCGAGAAGCGTTATGGCCATAGACGTTCATATGCCGGCTATACTGATCATATTTAGACATTAAGGTGTACCTACGAAATGTGGTGTATTTAAGCGTGCAGTCACCGGATGTAAATGATCACATGAGAGATCGAAACAATAATGTGACAGATATATGCGTGCATATGACAATATTTTGATATTAGCCATTAGTCCGAGAAGCGATATGACGATAAACATTGATGTGCTGGATATTACGCTCGCGTTTTTTTTTTTATATAACAGCAATTTATTCAGATCCAATTTTTACAAACTTAAAAATTAATACATTTTTGTTGAAGTTACCAATATGGTCGCTGGTTCGCGACTTCTCATTGGATGAGTATAAATGAAAGAAATAATCAAGAATTGGGAATAAAGAATGTAAATGTCATATATAGTAAGCCCCAAAAAGAAGTGACAATGTCAGAAAAAAAAGGGCGAAATCGCTTACAACTAGGTACCAGGACGGACAAAACAATTACAACGGGGAGAGAAAAGTGATCAATGACGGAAGTCATTGATCGAAAAAAAAGCGCAGATAGTCGAATCTGCCTAACGAAATAGAACGATTATTGAACAATCTTTGACCTTAGTTTTACGAGGAGAGCGGCGGTTGATCGATGGTCAAGATAACAGATTTTAAGAATTAAATAAAGAGAAGTTACGATCGTCGGAAGTTACAGATCCGTAACAAAAGGAGCAAGAGTAAGTAACTAAAATAGTACTTAAAATTATTATAGGTAATATAGATGTAATAATCTATACGCTTATGAACTAAGTGAGTATATAATTGTTGATATAGCACCTTGAACTTAATCTAATTAATTGAGTATAAAGTTGTAGTTATATTCAGCATGGATTTAATCATTAATATTTTTGAAAAATGAAAATAATCGATATTGACATTATAAATAAAATTGAAGTCGAGTCGAAATCAAAACATAATCATAGTTGAAATGAAACTAAAATGTAATAGAAAATAATGTAAAATCGAACTTGAAATTTTACAGAATATTTGGGGAAAAAGCGTACTTTTTGTACGCTTTTGAACAAAAAATTTGGGCAAAAAACGAGAATTTTCGTTGGGGGTGATTGAAGGGGGAAGTGCCCGACAACCGAATCGAAGGACGTTATGAGGTCAACCATGGCAATTTGGAAAGATATTTGTAAAATTTTGGATCAGTATCCCGTGGAGGCATGGAAGTTGAATATTGCAACTGTGACAAATCAGCATTAATTGAATTTGGGTCGTAAAAGAGTGCAAGGGTACCCTTTTTTCTGTGCGTATGATAAATAATTGGAATTTTTGTTTGAAAATTTTGAATATAACCTTCCCGATCGAGATAAGGGAAAACAGCGGTGGAGAAATAACCGATGTCTTTTGCTTTTTTAGCTTGTTTATCGGACATTGTATGCAGTGAATCAAAGATCGGGTTATTGGTTACGGAGTTCATCGATTTATAGATAAAAGTTCTGGTGATTTTTAAGGCAAAAATATCGAAGCGTGCGCTTTTAACTCTATTGTAAATCGTTTGATTATGTAAATATTTTACAGTTCCATCTGCCATTCTGCGAAGGATGAGAAGTCCCGTGATCGCGCGGAAGATTTTACGTTCGAAGGCTCGAATTTTTTCCATTACATATGGAGCGATCGGAAAGCAAATGGGAAAGGCGTAGATCAAGATGGAGCGAACATAAAGTTTGTAAAGTAAGAGTTTGACATTTTCACCTAGATGTTTGGAGTAAAAAAGTCTGGCTAATTTTGATGCATTGCCTTTAGCTTTTTCAAGACTGTAATTTGCATGCTCATTGTAATTGAGACGTTCCGTTAAGATTACTCCCAAGTATTTAACTTTGCTGACTTTAGGTAATAATTGATCGCATCTGCCAGGAGTATGTAATGAGAATTTTTTCGAAAGCCTGTATTGCCTTTTGCTTAATAGCTGGGTAGATCTACGAAACAAAATCGTCTCACACTTCAGCATATTGACCCTTATTTTCTTTTTGTTGCAGGATGAAACTATCGTGTTGAAGGCTTTTTGCAGTACCTGCTGAATCTCCAAAGGATCTGCACCGGATTTATAGATTATGAGATCATCCGCGAATGCGATAGCTTTACATGATAAACTGTTAGTATTGAAATGTTGTAGAATGTCGGAAAAATAAAGATTGAATAAAAGTGGTGAATTTACTGCGCCTTGTTGTAAACCATTTTCAATTAAAAATGTACGTGAAGAGAAGGTATTATTGTAAAATGTTTTAAAAGAGCGATTTGTTATCATATTTTCTGTTAATTTTAATAAATTGTGTGGAAAGCCCATGTTGTGGAGTTTAACTATCAATCCCTTAGTCCATACGGTGTCAAATGCCTTTTCGAGGTCGATTAGACATGCTCCTGTCATAATTAAATTATTCAGTGATTCGGCAATGTCTTTGGTCAATTTGGCGACCGCATGAACCGTGGAGTGAGAATGCCGAAATCCAAATTGGCAGTCGGGTATGAGATTGTTGGTTGCCACGAAACTATTTAAACGAATGTTGATCATGATTTCGAATAATTTACCGATGTTGGGTAATAGACTTATTGGTCTATAACTATTTAAATCGAATGGATTTTTACCCTTTTTGAACAGTGGCATTAGTTTGGCAACTTTCCAACGTGTGGGAAAATAAGACAATCTCATGCATGCGTTAAAGATTAACGCAAGATACTCGACCGCTGAATTAGGAAGATGCTTGACCGTTACATTTGGAATTCCATCGAACGAGGATGATCTTTTGTTTTTTAATGATTTGATCGCTCTCCAGATTATTCGCGGATTGATATAATAATCGGTGTTATGAACTGGCCAGATTTGTTCATGCAGTGAGCCAAATTCGAGCATTTCGTGACTAGAATTATTTTTGAATTGTTCGTATGATAGATTGATCGAATTTTCATGCTTTCTTTCCTCTTCGTTAATCGGATTTAAGTTTTTTGTGTGAACACGAGCAAAGTGTATTCCCAGGAGGGTTAATCTATCGTTTGTATCTGTAACTACGTAACTATTGTCGATTTTTTGTAAAAGGGATACGTTAATACCAGATCCCGACCAGAGGGTTGAGTCATTGACCGCTCCCCTCAGCGGAGGGAGCGCCTCCGTGTATTTTGGATTGATGATTCTGTTAACGACCGGGCAGATTTTTTGCGGCACGCGAGTGTTCAATTTCGCCAAGCGATCGTTCCAAAATTTGTTAGAAACTTGAGTGTAAAGTTTTCTTAATCTGTAGTTTAAACGTTTTAAAATGTATTTGTAAAATTTAATTATATTTGAATGTGACTGGGAGGAACTTAAATTTGCTCGTATGAAATGATAAAGTTTTGTGATAATTTTGGATTTAAACCTTTTTAATCTATTAATGCGAGGATCGTCATAGTCCTTCGGTTTGTTCAGAATTTCCGCCTTAGGCGTACAATTCATCATGATTGAGGATAAGTTATCCTCAAAGACCTCGATGGATGAGTTAATCATATCGATCGACGCATTTTTTAATGAGTTTAAGTCAAATTGTTGAATGAGGGTATGAGTATCTAATCTGAATTTTTTCCAATTTGTCGCGCGAAAGTTTGGTTTGAGAATTTTTGGGGCTTCCTCCACGGAGGCGCTCCAACCGTCGAGGGACAGTCTGATGACTGTTGCCCAGTGGTCACTGTCGTAGGGACGTACTTCCTACCTATTTATGCTGTTGTTGATACGTTCGATCAATCTATCATCGATCAATGCAAGATCCAAATTAGAATTCGCGGGATGATAAGATGGTATATCAGAAAATAAGAGAGATGCACGAAAAATAGCTCCCTGCAATTCTAACCATTCAACAAGGGCAATGCCTTTCGAATTGTTGACTGAATTAAGCCATGAGGTATGTTTTGCGTTGAAATCCCCCGTTATTACATAATGAATACTGTCGTGTGAGAGACGAAGTTGAGTAAATAAGTCATTTAGATCACGTAGAAAAACTATTTTGTCTTTAAAGGGACTGTAAACCGTAGCAATCACGAGACTTCTCCCTCCCGAAAGATCGAGACGTAATGCAAGAGATTCGAATGATTTCGAATGTGAGAAACTCAGCTCGATGCAAGCAAACTTGTAATTTTTCTTAATAATAATTGCAACTCCACCGCCAAAGCGATTGTTTGCACGATCTTTTCTTATTAATGTATAATCAGGTGGAAGTTCCAAATTATGCTTAGCATTGAGCTTGGTTTCGAGCAAACAGCAGATATCAGGTCGATGATTTAAAAGAAATTGATTTAAACACGCACGCTTATGCAGGTTGATGATTGAATTGACGTTTATGGATAGTATAAGGAGGTTTTCCAACGGAATACTGGCCAAATTCGCTGCTGCCATTTTTTAGTTGAGCCCACGACGCTGGCTTCTCGGAGCTTGACCTTGAGAATATGTTGGTTGCATTCCATCATCGTCTATAAATGATTGAAAGAGTAAGTTAATTTTTTCTGAATTGTCATTGATTCTTTGGAAAATCAACGGAATTTGTTCAGAGATTCTGTTTAATGAGGCTAGAATTTGCTTAAGGTCGATCTGTTGATCCGACTGTAAATTAGTTGAGAATACTGATCTTTGCATTGGAGGCGCTGGTGTTGGTGCTCTCGCAGCAAGTGGCGGGAAGGCGACGTTAGTCTGTCCTCCAGCGGCTATTCGGCTATAAGATACAGTCGGGTTCACAAGAGACGCTGGTGTTCTTCGATTATTGCTCGACGATTGCTGCAATTGTTTGTTATTGGATTTGAATGCAACCAAAGCTTTTCTTTCCTTAAACCTCGGGCAACCGCGATAAGATGCGGGATGGCCGAATTTTTCGCAATTTACACAGTATATTGCCTCGTGTTTCGTGGCTTCGGTCACTGTGCACTTACCCCTTTCGTGAGAAGAATTACATTAAACGCATCTAGAATCAAGATGACAATTTATCGCCGCGTGTCCGATTCGTTGGCAATTAAAGCACTGGATAATGTCTTGTCGACGGAATCTATCCCACGAGACTCTTTGATAATTGAGAACCTTTATAGATTGAATTATTTTCAAATCGGAGTTCGGTGTAAATTGAACTATAAATATTGGCAAGGGTATACCGGCTTGTTTTGATCTTGCTGTAGTGAAAGGTGTTATTCTCGTGGCTTTTGCCTTTGGTGCTATCATGGCATTGATTTCCGTCAACAAATCGTCGGGTGAGGTGTTAGAATCGATACCCTTCAGTAAGTAAGTCGCGGGTTTTTCTGTTTTCAGCGTGTATGTGAAAAACTTGAGCTCGTTTTTAGAAAAAATTTCTTTTATCTTACCAAAGGTCTCGATGTTATTCGCGTAAACAATATGACTTTTCGGTCCGCTACGTTTAATGGTGAAGGCATATTTGTTTAAATGAATCTTAGTAATGTTTATAATTGTTTGCGGTGAAGCCGCATGAACGATAATTGGGGGGGGCTTAGCTGATTTTGCTGTTCCTGGTGGTGAAATCTGGTCCATCGGGGCCTCCGTAACGTCCGTATCGGGATTTCGGTCAAGATCCGAGAGTGTCAGGTATCTGTTTGATGTCGTCATAGTTGATGCTGAGGTTGTCCTCGAAGGTTGATTACCTCTTCCGGTGGAATTCCTCACCGTTGACCATTCTGCATCGTGCGTTGTCGTCGTTGATTTTGGGGCCGGGATCGATAGCGTCCTGAGCTTAATTTTTAGTAGTTTAATTTCGGCCATGAGCTGCTTGTTTTCTCTTATTAGAGCCTCGTGCGTCGTATCGGTATTTTCTTCATCCTTGTTCGATGACGCGGATGATCGATTATCACTGGATTGATTTTCCAGTTGCGCTGGTGCGTCCATTTGCATGGAAGCATCTTCCTTATCGGTGGATGCGGTCGAGGTGGAGGGTTCGTTCCTTCGCGTTGCAGTACGAGAGGACGCGCGCGTCTTTCTCGTCTTTCGCGTCTGCATCTCTTCGGTTGAAGAGTTAATATTACTATTTTTTTGTCTTTTAAGTGACAAAGATCTTGAACGGCTAACCGTTGGTGATGCGAAAGACGCGACGCTTACATCCTCGTTAGTTTTATTGTTATCACTGGGTTTTTTGTTATCACTTTTAGTTAAATATTGTTCCATTTAATTTAATGGAGTGTGAAACAAAATAAAATAATAAAGTTTTTAATTAAATATTGGGACTTGCAAAAGCAAGCCCCAATTATTAAATTGTGAATTCCGAAACTTTCGATTTATGTGGTTCGAATACACGAGGCAGAGAGAACTATACCGAACTATATGAGTCACAACGGCTTAACTGTTTTTGTCTATCAACTCGGCGGAGCGTTTGCGGAGCGATGCTCGCTCTTCGAGCGCTCGTCGAAGACTGATTACGCTCGCGTTTGGTTATGATCGTTTGGTCATATAATATGATGGATGTAAATGATCATTTGCCACGTACGAGTATGCATCCATGTATAAAGTTACAAATGATTATATCACAGATAAAATTGATCATATGATAGATATAATCTGGCGTATTGCAACACTTTGATCTTAGCCATTAGGCCGAGAAGCAATATGGCCATAGACGGTCATTTTCCGCATATACTGATCATATTTAGACATTAAGGTGTACCTACGAAATATGGTGGATATAAGCGTGCACTCACCGGATATAAATGATCACATGAGAGATCGAAACAATAATGTGACAGATATATGAGTGCATATCACAATATTATGATCTTAGCCATTAGTCCCAGAAGCGATATGACGATAAACATTGATGTGCTGGATATTACGCTCGCGTTCGGATATGATGGTTTGGTCATGCAATATGATGGATGTAAATGATCATTTGCCACGTACGAGTATACATCCATGTATAAAGATACAAATGATTATATCACAGATAAAATTGATCATATGATAGATATAATCTTGCATATTGCAACACTTTGATCTTAGCCGTTAGGCCGAGATGCGATATGGCCATAGTCGGTCATATTCCGGATATACTGATCACATTTAGACATTAAGGTGTACCTACCAAATATGGTGGATATAAGCGTGCACTCACCGGATGTAAATGATCACATGAGAGATCGAAACAATAATGTGACAGATATATGCGTGCATATGACAATATTTTGATATTAGCCATTAGTCCGAGAAGCGATATGACGATAAACATTGATGTGCCGGGTATTACGCTCGCGTTTGGATATGATGGTTTGGTCATGCAATATGATGGATGTAAGTGATCATTTGCCACGTACGAGTATACATCCATGTATACAGATACAAATGATTATATCACAGATAAAATTGATCATATGATAGATATAATCTTGCATATTGCAACACTTTGATCTTAGCCGTTAGGCCGAGAAGCGATATGGCCATAGACGTTCATATGCCGGATATACTGATCATATTTAGACATTAAGGTGTACCTACGAAATATGGTGGATGTAAGCGTGCACTCACCGGATATAAATGATCACATGAGAGATCGAAACAATAATGTTACAGATATATGCGTGCATATGACAATATTTTGACATTAGCCATTAGTCCGAGGAAGCGATATGACGATAAACATTGATGTGCCGGGTATTACGCTCGCGTTTGGGTATGATCGTTTGGTCATATAATATGATGGATGTAAATGATCATTTGCCACGTACGAGTATGCATCCATGTATAATGATACAAATGATTATATCACAGATAAAATTGATCATATGATAGATATAGTCTGGCGTATTGCAACACTTTGATCTCAGCCATTAGGCCGGGAAGCGATATGGCCATAGACGGTCATTTTCCGCATATACTGATCCTATTTAGACATTAAGGTGTACCTTCGAAATATGGTGGATATAAGCGTGCACTCACCGGATATAAATGATCACATGAGAGATCGAAACAATAATGTGACAGATATATGCGTGCATATCACAATATTTTGGTCTTAGCCATTAGTCCAAGAAGCGATATGACGATAAACATTGATGTGCTGGATATTACGCTCGCGTTTGGATATGATGGTTTGGTCATGCGATATGATGGATGTAAGTGATCATTTGCAACGTACGAGTATACATCCATGTATAATGATACAAATGATTATATCACAGATAAAATTGATCATATGATAGATATAATTTTGCATATTGCAACACTTTGATCTTAGCCGTTAGGCCGAGATGCAATATGGCCATAGACGGTCATATTCCGGATATACTGACCATATTTAGACATTAAGGTGTACCTACCAAATATGGTGGATATAAGCGTGCACTCACCGGATATAAATGATCACATGAGAGATCGAAACAATAATGTGACAGATATATGAGTGCATATCACAATATTTTGATCTTAGCCATTAGACCCAGAAGCGATATGACGATAAGCATTGATGTGCTGGATATTACGCTCGCGTTTGGATATGATGGTTTGGTCACGCAATATGATGGATGTAAATGATCATTTGCCACGTACGAGTATACATCTATGTATAAATATACAAATGATTATATCACAGATAAAATTGATCATATGATAGATATAATCTTGCATATTGCAACACTTTGATCTTAGTCGTTATGCCGAGAAGCGATATGGCCATAGACGTTCATATGCCGGATATACTGATCATATTTAGACATTAAGGTGTACCTACGAAATATGGTGGATATAAGCGTGCACTCACCGGATATAAATGATCACATGAGAGATCGAAACAATAATGTGACAGATATATGCGTGCGTATCACAATATTTTGAAATTAGCCATTAGTCCCAGAAGCGATATGACGATAAACATTGATGTGCTGCATATTACGCTCGCGTTTGGATATGATGGTTTGGTCATGCAATATGACGGATGTAAATGATCATTTGCCACGTACGAGTATATATCCATGTATAAATATACAAATGATTATATCACAGATAAAATTGATCATATGATAGATATAATTTTGCATATTGCAACACTTTGATCTTAGCCGTTAGGCCGAGAAGCGTTATGGCCATAGACGTTCATATGCCGGATATACTGATCATATTTAGACATTAAGGTGTACCTACGAAATGTGGTGGATATAAGCGTGCACTCACCGGATATAAATGATCACATAAGAGATCGAAACCATAATGTGACAGATATATGCGTGCATATCACAATATTTTGATATTAGCCATTAGTCCGAGAAGCGATATGACGATAAACATTGATGTGCTGGATATTACGCTCGCGTTTGGATATGATGGTTTGGTCATGCAATATGATGGATGTAAATGATCATTTGCCACGTACGAGTATACATCCATGTATAAAGATACAAATGATTATATCACAGATAAAATTGATCATATGATAGATATAGTCTGGCGTATTGCAACACTTTGATCTTAGCCGTTAGGCCGAGATGCGATATGGCCATAGTCGGTCATATTCCGGATATACTGATCACATTTAGACATTAAGGTGTACCTACCAAATATGGTGGATATAAGCGTGCACTCACCGGATGTAAATGATCACATGAGAGATCGAAACAATAATGTGACAGATATATGCGTGCATATGACAATATTTTGATATTAGCCATTAGTCCGAGAAGCGATATGACGATAAACATTGATGTGCCGGGTATTACGCTCGCGTTTGGTTATGATCGTTTGGTCATATAATATGATGGATGTAAATGATCATTTGCCACGTACGAGTATGCATCCATGTATAAAGTTACAAATGATTATATCACAGATAAAATTGATCATATGATAGATATAGTCTGGCGTATTGCAACACTTTGTTCTTAGCCGTTATGCCGAGAAGCGATATGGCCATAGACGTTCATATGCCGGATATACTGATCATATTTAGACATTAAAGTGTACCTACGAAATATGGTGGATATAAGCGTGCACTCACCGGATATAAATGATCACATGAGAGATCGAAACAATAATGTGACAGATATATGCGTGCATATCACATTATTTTGATCTTAGCCATTAGTCCCAGAAGCGATATGACGATAAACATTGATGTGCTGGATATTACGCTCGCGTTTGGATATGATGGTTTGGTCATACAATATGATGGATGTAAGTGATCATTTGCCACGTACGAGTATACATCCATGTATACAGATACAAATGATTATATCACAGATAAAATTGATCATATGATAGATATAATCTTGCATATTGCAACACTTTGATCTTAGCCGTTAGGCCGAGAAGCGATATGGCCATAGACGTTCATATGCCGGATATACTGATCATATTTAGACATTAAGGTGTACCTACGAAATATGGTGTATATAAGCGTGCACTCACCGGATGTAAATGATCACATGAGAGATCGAAACAATAATGTGAAAGATATATGCGTGCATATGACAATATTTTGATATTAGCCATTAGTCCGAGAAGCGATATGACGATAAACATTGATGTGCTGGATATTTCGCTCGCGATTGGATATGATGGTTTGGTAATGCAATATGATGGATGTAAATGATCATTTGCCACGTACGAGTATATATCCATGTATAAAGTTACAAATGATTATATCACAGATAAAATTGATCATATGATAGATATAATCTGGCGTATTGCAACACTTTGATCTTAGCCATTAGGCCGAGAAGGAATATGGCCATAGACGTTCATATGCCGGATATACTGATCATATTTAGACATTAAGGTGTACCTACGAAATGTGGTGGATATAAGCGTGCACTCACCGGATATAAATGATCACATGAGAGATCGAAACCATAATGTGACAGATATATGCGTGCATATCACAATATTTTGATATTAGCCATTAGTCCGAGAAGCGTTATGACGATAAACATTGATGTGCTGGATATTACGCTCGCGTTTGGATATGATGGTTTGGTCATGCAATATGATGGATGTAAATGATCATTTGCCACGTACGAGTATACATCCATGTATAAAGATACAAATGATTATATCACAGATAAAATTGATCATATGATAGATATAGTCTGGCGTATTGCAACACTTTGATCTTAGCCGTTAGGCCGAGATGCGATATGGCCATAGTCGGTCATATTCCGTATATACTCATCATATTTAGACATTAAGGTGTACCTACCAAATATGGTGGATATAAGCGTGCACTCACCGGATTTAAATGATCACATGAGAGATCGAAACAATAATGTGATAGATATATGCGTGCATATCACAATATTTTGATCTTAGTCATTATTCCCAGATGCGATATGACGATAAACATTGATGTGCTGGATATTACGCTCGCGATTGGATATGATGGTTTGGTCATGCAATATGATGGATGTAAATGATCATTTGCCACGTACGAGTATACATCCATGTATAAAGATACAAATGATTATATCACAGATAAAATTGATCATATGATAGATATAATCTTGCATATTGCAACACTTTGATCTTAGCCGTTAGGCCGAGAAGCGATATGGCCATAGACGTTCATATGCCGGATATACTGATCATATTTAGACATTAAGGTGTACCTACGAAATATGGTGGATATAAGCGTGCACTCACCGGATATAAATGATCACATGAGAGATCGAAACAATAATGTTACAGATATATGCGTGCATATGACAATATTTTGACATTAGCCATTAGTCCGAGGAAGCGATATGACGATAAACATTGATGTGCCGGGTATTACGCTCGCGTTTGGGTATGATCGTTTGGTCATATAATATGATGGATGTAAATGATCATTTGCCACGTACGAGTATGCATCCATGTATAAAGTTACAAATGATTATATCACAGATAAAATTGATCATATGATAGATATAGTCTGGCGTATTGCAACACTTTGATCTTAGCCGTTAGGCCGAGATGCGATATGGCCATAGTCGGTCATATTCCGGATATACTGATCACATTTAGACATTAAGGTGTACCTACCAAATATGGTGGATATAAGCGTGCACTCACCGGATGTAAATGATCACATGAGAGATCGAAACCATAATGTGACAGATATATGCGTGCACATCACAATATTTTGATATTAGCCATTAGTCCGAGAAGCGATATGACGATAAACATTGATGTGCTGGATATTACGCTCGCGTTTGGATATGATGGTTTGGTCATGCAATATGATGGATGTAAATGATCATTTGCCACGTACGAATATACATCCATGTATAAAGATACAAATGATTATATCACAGATAAAATTGATCATATGATAGATATAGTCTGGCGTATTGCAACACTTTGATCTTAGCCGTTAGGCCGAGATGCGATATGGCCATAGTCGGTCATATTCCGGATATACTGATCACATTTAGACATTAAGGTGTACCTACCAAATATGGTGGATATAAGCGTGCACTCACCGGATGTAAATGATCACATGAGAGATCGAAACAATAATGTGACAGATATATGCGTGCATATGACAATATTTTGATATTAGCCATTAGTCCGAGAAGCGATATGACGATAAACATTGATGTGCCGGGTATTACGCTCGCGTTTGGTTATGATCGTTTGGTCATATAATATGATGGATGTAAATGATCATTTGCCACGTACGAGTATGCATCCATGTATAAAGTTACAAATGATTATATCACAGATAAAATTGATCATATGATAGATATAGTCTGGCGTATTGCAACACTTTGTTCTTAGCCGTTATGCCGAGAAGCGATATGGCCATAGACGTTCATATGCCGGATATACTGATCATATTTAGACATTAAAGTGTACCTACGAAATATGGTGGATATAAGCGTGCACTCACCGGATATAAATGATCACATGAGAGATCGAAACAATAATGTGATAGATATATGCGTGCATATCACAATATTTTGATCTTAGTCATTATTCCCAGATGCGATATGACGATAAACATTGATGTGCTGGATATTACGCTCGCGATTGGATATGATGGTTTGGTCATGCAATATGATGGATGTAAATGATCATTTGCCACGTACGAGTATACATCCATGTATAAAGATACAAATGATTATATCACAGATAAAATTGATCATATGATAGATATAATCTGGCGTATTGCAACACTTTGATCTTAGCCATTAGGCCGAGAAGCAATATGGCCATAGACGGTCATTTTCCGCATATACTGATCATATTTAGACATTAAGGTGTACCTACGAAATATGGTGGATATAAGCGTGCACTCACCGGATATAAATGATCACGTGAGAGATCGAAACAATAATGTGACAGATATATGAGTGCATATCACAATATTTTGATCTTAGCCATTAGTCCCAGAAGCGATATGACGATAAACATTGATGTGCTGGATATTACGCTCGCGTTTGGATATGATGGTTTGGTCACGCAATATGATGGATGTAAATGATCATTTGCCACGTACGAGTATACATCTATGTATAAATATACAAATGATTATATCACAGATAAAATTGATCATATGATAGATATAATTTTGCATATTGCAACACTTTGATCTTAGCCGTTAGGCCGAGATTCGATATGGCCATAGACGGTCATATTCCGGATATACTGATCATATTTAGACATTAAGGTGTACCTACCAAATATGGTGGATATAAGCGTGCACTCACCGGATATAAATGATCACATGAGAGATCGAAACAATAATGTGACAGATATATGCGTGCATATCACAATATTTTGGTCTTAGCCATTAGTCCAAGAAGCGATATGCCGATAAACATTGATGTGCCGGGTATTACGCTCGCGTTTGGTTATGATCGTTTGGTCATATAATATGATGGATGTAAATGATCATTTGCCACGTACGAGTATGCATCCATGTATAAAGTTACAAATGATTATATCACAGATAAAATTGATCATATGATAGATATAATCTGGCTTATTGCAACACTTTGATCTTAGCCATTAGGCCGAGAAGCAATATGGCCATAGACGGTCATTTTCCGCATATACTGATCATATTTAGACATTAAGGTGTACCTACGAAATATGGTGGATATAAGCGTGCACTCACCGGATATAAATGATCACATGAGAGATCGAAACAATAATGTGACAGATATATGAGTGCATATCACAATATTTTGATCTTAGCCATTAGTCCCAGAAGCGATATGACGATAAACATTGACGTGCTGGATATTACGCTCGCGTTTGGATATGATGGTTTGGTCACGCAATATGATGGATGTAAATGATCATTTGCCACGTACGAGTATACATCTATGTATAAATATACAAATGATTATATCACAGATAAAATTGATCATATGATAGATATAATCTTGCATATTGCAACACTTTGATCTTAGCCGTTATGCCGAGAAGCGATATGGCCATAGACGTTCATATGCCGGATATACTGATCATATTTAGACATTAAAGTGTACCTACGAAATATGGTGGATATAAGCGTGCACTCACCGGATATAGATGATCACATGAGAGATCGAAACAATAATGTGACAGATATATGCGTGCATATCACATTATTTTGATCTTAGCCATTAGTCCCAGAAGCGATATGACGATAAACATTGATGTGCTGGATATTACGCTCGCGTTTGGATATGATGGTTTGGTCATGCAATATGATGGATGTAAGTGATCATTTGCCACGTACGAGTATACATCCATGTATACAGATACAAATGATTATATCACAGATAAAATTGATCATATGATAGATATAATCTTGCATATTGCAACACTTTGATCTTAGCCGTTAGGCCGAGAAGCGATATGGCCATAGACGTTCATATGCCGGATATACTGATCATATTTAGACATTAAGGTGTACCTACGAAATATGGTGGATATAAGCGTGCACTCACCGGATATAAATGATCACATGAGAGATCGAAACAATAATGTTACAGATATATGCGTGCATATGACAATATTTTGACATTAGCCATTAGTCCGAGGAAGCGATATGACGATAAACATTGATGTGCCGGGTATTACGCTCGCGTTTGGGTATGATCGTTTGGTCATATAATATGATGGATGTAAATGATCATTTGCCACGTACGAGTATGCATCCATGTATAATGATACAAATGATTATATCACAGATAAAATTGATCATATGATAGATATAGTCTGGCGTATTGCAACACTTTGATCTCAGCCATTAGGCCGGGAAGCGATATGGCCATAGACGGTCATTTTCCGCATATACTGATCCTATTTAGACATTAAGGTGTACCTTCGAAATATGGTGGATATAAGCGTGCAGTCACCGGATATAAATGATCACATGAGAGATCGAAACAATAATGTGACAGATATATGCGTGCATATCACAATATTTTGGTCTTAGCCATTAGTCCAAGAAGCGATATGACGATAAACATTGATGTGCTGGATATTACGCTCGCGTTTGGATATGATGGTTTGGTCATGCAATATGATGGATGTAAGTGATCATTTGCCACGTACGAGTATACATCCATGTATAATGATACAAATGATTATATCACAGATAAAATTGATCATATGATAGATATAATTTTGCATATTGCAACACTTTGATCTTAGCCGTTAGGCCGAGATGCAATATGGCCATAGACGGTCATATTCCGGATATACTGATCATATTTAGACATTAAGGTGTACCTACCAAATATGGTGGATATAAGCGTGCACTCACCGGATATAAATGATCACATGAGAGATCGAAACAATAATGTGACAGATATATGAGTGCATATCACAATATTTTGATCTTAGCCATTAGTCCCAGAAGCGATATGACGATAAACATTGATGTGCTGGATATTACGCTCGCGTTTGGATATGATGGTTTGTTCACGCAATATGATGGATGTAAATGATCATTTGCCACGTACGAGTATACATCTATGTATAAATATACAAATGATTATATCACAGATAAAATTGATCATATGATAGATATAATCTTGCATATTGCAACACTTTGATCTTAGCCGTTATGCCGAGAAGCGATATGGCCATAGACGTTCATATGCCGGATATACTGATCATATTTAGACATTAAGGTGTACCTACGAAATATGGTGGATATAAGCGTGCACTCACCGGATATAAATGATCACATGAGAGATCGAAACAATAATGTGACAGATATATGCGTGCGTATCACAATATTTTGAAATTAGCCATTAGTCCCAGAAGCGATATGACGATAAACATTGATGTGCTGCATATTACGCTCGCGTTTGGATATGATGGTTTGGTCATGCAATATGACGGATGTAAATGATCATTTGCCACGTACGAGTATATATCCATGTATAAATATACAAATGATTATATCACAGATAAAATTGATCATATGATAGATATAATTTTGCATATTGCAACACTTTGATCTTAGCCGTTAGGCCGAGAAGCGTTATGGCCATAGACGTTCATATGCCGGATATACTGATCATATTTAGACATTAAGGTGTACCTACGAAATGTGGTGGATATAAGCGTGCACTCACCGGATATAAATGATCACATGAGAGATCGAAACCATAATGTGACAGATATATGCGTGCATATCACAATATTTTGATATTAGCCATTAGTCCGAGAAGCGATATGACGATAAACATTGATGTGCTGGATATTACGCTCGCGTTTGGATATGATGGTTTGGTCATGCAATATGATGGATGTAAATGATCATTTGCCACGTACGAGTATACATCCATGTATAAAGATACAAATGATTATATCACAGATAAAATTGATCATATGATAGATATAGTCTGGCGTATTGCAACACTTTGATCTTAGCCGTTAGGCCGAGATGCGATATGGCCATAGTCGGTCATATTCCGGATATACTGATCACATTTAGACATTAAGGTGTACCTACCAAATATGGTGGATATAAGCGTGCACTCACCGGATGTAAATGATCACATGAGAGATCGAAACAATAATGTGACAGATATATGCGTGCATATGACAATATTTTGATATTAGCCATTAGTCCGAGAAGCGATATGACGATAAACATTGATGTGCCGGGTATTACGCTCGCGTTTGGTTATGATCGTTTGGTCATATAATATGATGGATGTAAATGATCATTTGCCACGTACGAGTATGCATCCATGTATAAAGTTACAAATGATTATATCACAGATAAAATTGATCATATGATAGATATAGTCTGGCGTATTGCAACACTTTGTTCTTAGCCGTTATGCCGAGAAGCGATATGGCCATAGACGTTCATATGCCGGATATACTGATCATATTTAGACATTAAAGTGTACCTACGAAATATGGTGGATATAAGCGTGCACTCACCGGATATAAATGATCACATGAGAGATCGAAACAATAATGTGACAGATATATGCGTGCATATCACATTATTTTGATCTTAGCCATTAGTCCCAGAAGCGATATGACGATAAACATTGATGTGCTGGATATTACGCTCGCGTTTGGATATGATGGTTTGGTCATGCAATATGATGGATGTAAGTGATCATTTGCCACGTACGAGTATACATCCATGTATACAGATACAAATGATTATATCACAGATAAAATTGATCATATGATAGATATAATCTTGCATATTGCAACACTTTGATCTTAGACGTTCGGCCGAGAAGCGTTATGGCCATAGACGTTCATATACCGGATATACTGATCATATTTAGACATTAAGGTGTACCTACGAAATATGGTGGATATAAGCGTGCACTCACCGGATATAAATGATCACATGAGAGATCGAAACAATAATGTGACAGATATATGCGTGCATATCACATTATTTTGATCTTAGCCATTAGTCCCAGAAGCGATATGACGATAAACATTGATGTGCTGGATATTACGCTCGCGTTTGGATATGATGGTTTGGTCATGCAATATGATGGATGTAAGTGATCATTTGCCACGTACGAGTATACATCCATGTATACAGATACAAATGATTATATCACAGATAAAATTGATCATATGGTAGATATAATCTTGCATATTGCAACACTTTGATCTTAGCCGTTAGGCCGAGAAGCGTTATGGCCATAGACGTTCATATACCGGATATACTGATCATATTTAGACATTAAGGTGTACCTACGAAATGTGGTGTATATAAGCCTGCACTCACCGGAATTAAATGATCACATGAGAGATCGAAACAATAATGTGACAGATATATGCGTGCATATCACAATATTTTGATCTTAGTCATTATTCCCAGATGCGATATGACGATAAACATTGATGTGCTGGATATTACGCTCGCGATTGGATATGATGGTTTGGTCATGCAATATGATGGATGTAAATGATCATTTGCCACGTACGAGTATACATCCATGTATAAAGATACAAATGATTATATCACAGATAAAATTGATCATATGATAGATATAATCTTGCATATTGCAACACTTTGGTCTTAGCCGTTAGGCCGAGAATCGATATGGCCATAGACGTTCATATGCCGGATATACTGATCATATTTAGACATTAAGGTGTACCTACGAAATATGGTGTATATAAGCGTGCACTCACCGGATGTAAATGATCACATGAGAGATCGAAACAATAATGTGACAGATATATGCGTGCATATGACAATATTTTGATATTAGCCATTAGTCCGAGAAGCGATATGACGATAAACATTGATGTGCTGGATATTACGCTCGCGTTTGGATATGATGGTTTGGTGATGCAATATGATGGATGTAAATGATCATTTGCCACGTACGAGTATACATCCATGCATAAAGATACAAATGATTATATCACAGATAAAATTGATCATATGATAGATATAATCTTGCATATTGCAACACTTTGATCTTAGCCGTTAGGCCGAGAAGCGTTATGGCCATAGACGTTCATATGCCGGCTATACTGATCATATTTAGACATTAAGGTGTACCTACGAAATGTGGTGTATATAAGCGTGCACTCACCGGATGTAAATGATCACATGAGAGATCGAAACAATAATGTGACAGATTAATGCGTGCATATGACAATACTTTGATCTTAGCCATTAGGCCGAGAAGCGATATAACGATAAACATTGATGTGCTGGATATTACGCTCGCGTTTGGATATGATGGTTTGGTGATGCAATATGATGGATGTAAATGATCATTTGCCACGTACGAGTATACATCCATGCATAAAGATACAAATGATTATATCACAGATAAAATTGATCATATGATAGATATAATCTTGCATATTGCAACACTTTGATCTTAGCCGTTAGGCCGAGAAGCGTTATGGCCATAGACGTTCATATGCCGGCTATACTGATCATATTTAGACATTAAGGTGTACCTACGAAATGTGGTGTATATAAGCGTGCACTCACCGGATGTAAATGATCACATGAGAGATCGAAACAATAATGTGACAGATTAATGCGTGCATATGACAATACTTTGATCTTAGCCATTAGGCCGAGAAGCGATATAACGATAAACATTGATGTGCTGGATATTACGCTCGCGTTTTGATATGATGGTTTGGTCATGCAATATGATGGATGTAAATGATCATTTGCCACGTACGCGTATACATCCGTGTATAAAGACACAAATGACTATATCACAGATAAAATTTATCATATGATAGATATAATCTTGCGCATTGCAACACTTTGATCTTAGCCGTTAGACCGAGAAGCGATATTGCCATATACGTAGATATGCCGGATATACTGATCACATTTAGACATTAAGGTGTACCTACGAAATATGGTGGATATAAACGTGCACTCACCGGATATAAATGATCACATGAGAGATCGAAACAATAATGTGACAGATATATGCGTGCATATGACAACACTTTGATCTTAGCCATTAGGCCGATAAGCGATATAACGATAAACATTGATGTGCTGGATATTACGCTCCCGATTGGATATGATCGTTTGGCCATATAATATGATGGATGTAAATGCTCATTTGCTACGTACGAGCATACATCCATGTATAAAGATACAAATGATTATATCACAGATAAAATTGATCATATGATAGATATAATCTTGCATATTGCAACACTTTGATCTTAGCCGTTAGGCCCAGAAGCGATAAGGCCATAGACGGTCATATTCCGGATATACTGATCATATTTAGACATTAAGGTGTACCTACCAAATATGGTGGTTATAAGCGTGCATTCACCGGATATAAATGATCACATGAGAGATCGAAACAATAATGTGACAGATATATGCGTGCATATCACATTATTTTGATCTTAGCCATTAGTCCCAGAAGCGATATGACGATAAACATTGATGTGCTGGATATTACGCTCGCGTTTGGATATGATGGTTTGGTCATGCAATATGATGGATGTAAGTGATCATTTGCCACGTACGAGTATACATCCATGTATACAGATACAAATGATTATATCACAGATAAAATTGATCATATGATAGATATAATCTTGCATATTGCAACACTTTGATCTTAGCCGTTCGGCCGAGAAGCGTTATGGCCATAGACGTTCATATACCGGATATACTGATCATATTTAGACATTAAGGTGTACCTACGAAATATGGTGGATATAAGCGTGCACTCACCGGATATAAATGATCACATGAGAGATCGAAACAATAATGTGACAGATATATGCGTGCATATCACATTATTTTGATCTTAGCCATTAGTCCCAGAAGCGATATGACGATAAACATTGATGTGCTGGATATTACGCTCGCGTTTGGATATGATGGTTTGGTCATGCAATATGATGGATGTAAGTGATCATTTGCCACGTACGAGTATACATCCATGTATACAGATACAAATGATTATATCACAGATAAAATTGATCATATGATAGATATAATCTTGCATATTGCAACACTTTGGTCTTAGCCGTTAGGCCGAGAATCGATATGGCCATAGACGTTCATATGCCGGATATACTGATCATATTTAGACATTAAGATGTACCTACGAAATATGGTGTATATAAGCGTGCACTCACCGGATGTAAATGATCACATGAGAGATCGAAACAATAATGTGACAGATATATGCGTGCATATGACAATATTTTGATATTAGCCATTAGTCCGAGAAGCGATATGACGATAAACATTGATGTGCTGGATATTACGCTCGCGTTTGGATATGATGGTTTGGTGATGCAATATGATGGATGTAAATGATCATTTGCCACGTACGAGTATACATCCATGCATAAAGATACAAATGATTATATCACAGATAAAATTGATCATATGATAGATATAATCTTGCATATTGCAACACTTTGATCTTAGCCGTTAGGCCGAGAAGCGTTATGGCCATAGACGTTCATATGCCGGCTATACTGATCATATTTAGACATTAAGGTGTACCTACGAAATGTGGTGTATATAAGCGTGCACTCACCGGATGTAAATGATCACATGAGAGATCGAAACAATAATGTGACAGATTAATGCGTGCATATGACAATACTTTGATCTTAGCCATTAGGCCGAGAAGCGATATAACGATAAACATTGATGTGCTGGATATTACGCTCGCGTTTTGATATGATGGTTTGGTCATGCAATATGATGGATGTAAATGATCATTTGCCACGTACGCGTATACATCCGTGTATAAAGACACAAATGACTATATCACAGATAAAATTTATCATATGATAGATATAATCTTGCGCATTGCAACACTTTGATCTTAGCCGTTAGACCGAGAAGCGATATTGCCATATACGTAGATATGCCGGATATACTGATCACATTTAGACATTAAGGTGTACCTACGAAATATGGTGGATATAAACGTGCACTCACCGGATATAAATGATCACATGAGAGATCGAAACAATAATGTGACAGATATATGCGTGCATATGACAACACTTTGATCTTAGCCATTAGGCCGATAAGCGATATAACGATAAACATTGATGTGCTGGATATTACGCTCCCGATTGGATATGATCGTTTGGCCATATAATATGATGGATGTAAATGCTCATTTGCTACGTACGAGCATACATCCATGTATAAAGATACAAATGATTATATCACAGATAAAATTGATCATATGATAGTCATAATCTTGCGTATTGCAACACTTTGATCTTTGCCATTAGGCCGAGAAGCGATATGGCCATAGACGGCCATATTCCGGATATACTGATCATATTTAGACATTAAGGTGTACCTACCCTATATGGTGGATATAAGCGTGCACTCACCGGATATAAATGATCACATGAGAGATCGAAACAATAATGTGACAGATATATGCGTGCATATGACAATACTTTGATCTTAGCCATTAGTCCGAGACGCGATATAACGATAAACATTCATGTGCTGGATATTACGCTCGCGTTTGGATATGATGGTTTGGTCATGCAATATGATGGATGTAAATGATCATTTGCCACGTACGAGTATACATCCATGTATAAAGATACAAATGATTATGTCACAGATAAAATTGATCATATGATAGATATAATCTTGCATATTGCAACACTTTGATCTTAGCCGTTAGGCCCAGAAGCGATAAGGCCATAGACGGTCATATTCCGGATATACTGATCATATTTAGACATTAAGGTGTACCTACCAAATATGGTGGTTATAAGCGTGCATTCACCGGATATAAATGATCACATGAGAGATCGAAACAATAATGTGACAGATATATGCGTGCATATCACAATATTTTGATCTTAGCCATTAGTCCGAGAAGCGATATGACGATGAACATTGATGTGCTGGATATTACGCTCGCGTTTGGTTATGATGGTTTGGTCATGCAGTATGATGGATGTAAATGATCATTTGCAACGTACGAGTATACATCCATGTTTAAAGATACAAATGATTATATCACAGATAAAATTTATCATATGATAGATATAATCTTGCGCATTGCAACACTTTGATCTTAGCCGTTAGGCCGAGAAGCGATATGGCCATAGACGGTGATATTCCGGATATACTGATCACATTTAGACATTAAGGTGTACCTACCAAATATGGTGGATATAAGCGTGCACTCACCGGATATAAATGATCACATGAGAGATCGAAACAATAATGCGACAGATATATGCGTGCATATGACAACACTTTGATCTTAGCCATTAGGCCGATAAGTGATATAACGATAAACATTGATGTGCTGGATATTACGCTCGCTATTGGATATGATCGTTTGGCCATATAATATGATGGATGTCAATGCTCATTTGCCACGTACGAGCATACATCCATGTATAAAGATACAAATGATTATATCACAGATAAAATTGATCATATGATAGATATAATCTTGCATATTGCAACACTTTGATCTTAGCCGTTAGACCGAGAAGCGATATGGCCATAGATGTAGATATGCCGGATATACTGATCATATTTAGACATTAAGGTGTACCTACGAAATATGGTGGATATAATCGTGCACTCTCCGGAAATAAATGATCACATGAGGGATAGAAACAAAATGTGACAGACATACACTCCGGGACATAAAGATAGCACATCGTATAACTTTTCGTATTTGATACTATAAACTTAACAAAATTAACAGTTTAATATATTAACAAATTTGGGCATACCTGTACGTATAATGTATTGAATATCATCGACAACATTTACTTCGATAGAATTTTAGGAATGAAAACGTAAAAATTGTGGTTCAGCAGGCGGGACAAAATGATAGCACACGCAGCAGATTTACACTTTTCAGTTGTACATAAAGTTTTCTATAGTAAGTATTCATTGTAAAACGACAATCATAAAGTATGTACTACTTTTCTTTTTGTTTATTTGTTATATTAACATAGTATAATATTAACAATGGGCCGTGAAAAGAAATTAAATGAATGTGCAATACAAATTATACCGAAGTTAAAGGAAGAACAATATTCAATTACAAAAATATCAAGAATTGTAAATAGGAGCCGAAAAGTTATTATGAACTTATTAAAAAATCCTGAAAATTACGGAAAAAAGAAGAGTTCTGGCCGTCCACAGAGTTTAACTGCTCGCGAAAAACGTAAAATATTGAGAGCAGCATCGAATTCGAAGATGACTGCAAGACAAATCGCAGAAAGTGTTGGTATAAACACTAACGTAAAGAATGTACGTCGTGTTTTACAACAATGCAAGCACTTAGTGAGGAGAAAATTACAGAAGAACCCTTGGCTAAAGAAGGATCATAAAACGTTCCGTTTACAATTTGCCGAAAAGCATATAAATTTGGGGACAAAATGGCGAAGGATCATATTTACTGACGAAAAGAAATTCAATTTGGATGGACCGGACGGCCTTAATTATTACTACCATGATTTAAGAAAACAACAGCTATTTTTAAGCCGTCGTCATATGAGAGCAGCAGTGTAATGATTTGGGCTGGTATTGGATATCGAGGTAAAACAGAAATAAAATTTATAAAAGGACGAGTGAATAGTAAACAATATATTTAAATGATAAATGAACAATTACACATATATGCTGAAAAAATTGCCGGAAAAAAATACATTTTTCAACAAGATAATGCCGCAATCCACACGGCGAAAGTAGTAAAAAAATACTTTTTCTTAAAAAATATTCATGTTTTGGATTGGCCATCCAGATCCCCCGATCTCAACATCATCGAAAATTTGTTGGAAATATCTTGCCAGAGCCGTATACCAAAATGACAGACAATTTGAAAATATTAATGATCTAAAGAAATGCATTTTGGACGAGTGGGAGAACATGAGCCAGAAAAGTATTAAAATACTGTAGAAATCTATACCAAATAGAATGATTGAAGTTATTAGATGTAAAGGTAGCTCTACAAAATGTTAAGCATTGAATAAGATTGATTAATTGTTTTATATTTCACGTCATTTGTTAAGTGTGCTATCATTTCGTCCCGCCTGCGAACCACAATATTTACGTTTTCATTCCTAAAATTCTATCGTAGTAAATGTTGTTGATGATATTCAATACATTATACGTACAGGTATGCCCAAATTTGTTAACATATCAAACTGTTCATTTTGTTAAGTTTATAGTATCAAATACGAAAAGTTATACGATGTGGTATCTTTTTGTCCCGGAGTGTAGGCGTGCATATGACAATATTTTGATCTTAGCCATTAGGCCGAGAAGTAATATGACAAAAAACCTGGAAATGCTGGTTTTAATGAACGTACGTAGATATAAACGATTATCCATATAATATGATATTCGTAAACGATCATGTGACTGCTGCAATTTTGCATGTGGCGAAACATTACCACGCCTTGCGACACGTTGATATTAAAAGAATCATTGTCCATGCACATTTTTGTTGTTAACTTTCAATCAGGCACGGTTCGTGGGTTGCCGAGGCCGGTAAAAATTCGAGAAGTTAACTGTAACTGCCTAGTAATAATTTTACGATACATGCATTTTCTTATCAAAGGGTATAGCAGGATAAGGTGGTCAAAAGTTCCCTTGAACCGATTTGAATGGGGGTGGTCTCATTCGATAGACAATGCTCGACGATCATAGTGTACACAATTGTAACCCTATATCTTGACCGGAAGGGTAGTATTGGGGAAAATTTAAAAAACTGGTTTTTGCGCCATTTTGCCTAGTTATCGAGGTGCAAAAAATTCGAAAAAATTCTGACATATTCTGCACGGTACCATACATGTTTGCGATTTTTTTCAGATTTTTCCATTGAAGAACCTAAGTGTAACAAATGAGCAAACGCAATAAAAAACGATAAGAAGTAGATTTCGTATCGAGATCTTCGAGTGACAACTGTTTGCAAATTTCAGTAACAATCCAACACTCATGATTGTTATCTCCAATTTTTTTCAGATTTTTAAACCGCCTGCGTCATTTTGAAAAAAATCAAAAAACGATTTGCGCGACGAATTTTTATGTGAAACGCCATGATCCAGTTATTATTTCCTCATTCTTCGATTACAGTTTGTTCATTTTGTGACTTTCACTGTTTCTGCCACGAAACAATTACACGTTAATATAGAGAATCGAATTAATTAAATCAATTGTGAACAATGATGATTCCATAACTGCAAGAATTTTTAAGGTTTTTTCAAGCGAGCGCTATGGCACAGTTGGCACAGCGTTTTCCTGCGGAACCACTGGACACTATTTTGTCGCAGGTTCGAATCCCCATGGGGAACTTGAGATTTTTTTTGTCATTTTTAAAATTTGTCAACTATATAATAACAACCAGTTGCTATTTTCACACATTTAAAAGTATTGCTAAGGACCAGAAAAATATAAATTAATGTAGAACCTACTTTTCGGGTATCTCATGTGTTCTTTAAAAGTTAATTTGCGAGACAACGGTTCGTTTCTGACGCATGGTTCCTCTCAGACAGTTTGCCTACATAATAAGACGAATACGGTGAGCCAATAAAAAAGTCGCTACCTTTTCCCGGATTTTGCGGTAGGTTTTTTCCCAAATCTCCATCAATCCGGAGGTGTAGAACAGGCTGTTGAATTAGTTACACGCCACGAGCCTTTTCTGAGTCGCTCCGCCTGCTTCTCCTTCCCAACAATTTCACCCAACCAGGAACGACTTGCCAGACTCGGCGTATTACACGAGTATAGTGGCGCTTTAGGGCGCTATTCGCCTCTGTTCGCTCGCGCTGGAAAGATGCCGCGCACGCCGATTACGGGAAAAAAAAATCGATGCGCGTATCCCGTCGACTGACGTTATCTGTCAACGAACAGTTTCAGATCGCGTCACATGGCGTTTAGGTTAAAACAAAAGTATTACTAGTAAAAAAGTATGCTCAGATATGTCTTGAATTAAATGCGATTAACAGATTGTTAGCAGAAAAATATTGAAATTTAACTTTGTTGCATTCCTCGATACAAAACGAAAGAAGCGCGTTTTCGCTGCTTGACACTCAAACGGTTAAAATCTATTGCTAACAAGTAACTTGTAAGTTGACCGTGTCGGCAACAATGTATTCTTTGACGCGAGAGCTAACGTTTTGCTGTCGCCGTATTTTTAAATTATTTGCGTTGGAAATTAATTTATACGTGCACGTGCTAGATCGTAACACAACTGTTTCTTTAGTATACATATGAATTAAAGAAACAAGAGGTAACAAATTCAAGATTACTGGATATAATTTTAATAAACTATCGTTATGATTGTTGTATGTATGGTTGTGTGTATAAATGTATGCACAGTAGAACCATTTATTTTAGAAGAAAATGTTATATGTATATATAAAAGTTTCATAATATAGTGGAGATAATATCGATGCAATACTAATTTTTTTATTTATTTATTTCCTCATCTTTACTTGAAGGAAAACTTCATTGTTTGTATAGAAATATATATCTACATTGAATGAAAACATATATTCACAAATAGAAATATATGTTTATGTTGTTTAAATTAGATACCCTCAATGTTTCCATTGGTATTTTGAGATACAATATAAGTTTTTCAATGGTATTCCTGTCACTATTCTCTGCCGAATTTGCCAAACCACCGCCGGAAGTCCAAAAACATTAAAATCTCTTAATCGCATTTAATTCAAGACATATCTGAGCATACTTTTTTACCAGTAATACTTTTGTTTTAACCTAAACGCCATGTGACGCGATCTGAAACTGTTCGTTGACAGATAACGTCAGTCGACGGGATACGCGCATCGATTTTTTTTCCCGTAATCGGCGTGCGCGGCGTCTTTCCAGCGCGAGCGAACAGAGGCGAATAGCGCCCTAAAGCGCCACTATACTCGTGTAATACGCCGAGTCTGGCAAGTCGTTCCTGGTTGGGTGAAATTGTTGGGAAGGAGAAGCAGGCGGAGCGACTCAGAAAAGGCTCGCGGCGTGTAACTAATTCAACAGCCTGGTGTAGAACAACCCCTGAAAGCCATGACAAATATTTTTGAAACATCCTGTACATAGGAATAACTGAACGTTCCTTCCTTTGCTTGACTCTTACGAGGGAACATCTCGAGGTGAAAAGGGGTGAAAACCACCCTCAAATTTGGGGTCCTGAACCTTATTTATCAAATATGTCGAAAATTATTAGAGATACGAAAATTTCGTAGAGACGGAAAATTAACGCATTCCGACCACGAATCCAATGGTATAAACATATTTTAAAAAACCCCATTTGTTTAAACAATATGTTAAGAAATAAATTTTTTCATAATTTTTTCAGTTAAGTTTCGGTCGACTTTGTTGAAAAATTTGTGTGTAAATACTAGAGATGGCACGCAAAATCACTAACAGTGATTTATCACAGTGATCGCAGAATCACAATCACGGTCGTGATTTAACTTCATTCACGACCGTGATCGTAATTTTTTATCTTGTGTGAATCTTTTCACTATGATTATAATTTTTGATCTTTCCAAAAAGATCTCTTCAATATGATTAAAAATGAATTGCATTACTATTTGTGTTTTAAAAAATCAGCAGAAAATAAAAGAAATTATAAAAGAATGATTTACTATAATTATACAGTAGAATTGCGATTATTCGGTATGTGATACTAACGAAGAAAATAATTTAAAAAACAGCCATGGTTAATATAGTATTGGAATTTATTATTTAAAAAAATATATAGATATAAAACATAGAATATGTATTCCATTCATTATTTGCAATGTCTAAATATTTTACCTCTTTGTTTACGCGAAATATAATTTGTGATGGTTGCCGAAGAATAATTAAGGCAATTGTGTCGGTCAATCGGGAAATTCCCGATAATCAGAGCTCTACTGTATAACATATTATATATGTTATGTAACATAGATATAGATCAGAATAAAAGATAAAAGAACTTATAAATTCATGATTGTCGGTTTCTTTGTTACATACGGCCCTGAGTCTAAGAAATATAGACTCTCCAACTCGGGGCCGGAAATCTACCACTTGTGCAGCCGGACCCCTCGATCAGTCCCGAAGTCGCTCTGTTTGCTTAGAATAATTACGTTAGGAAATAGGAACTCGAACAGGCGAATGACCTCTTAACAGTAAGACACCTTTTCTATTACATCCCTCGGGAAATTCCTGGAAATAGTAGTACCCCACCACCTTTTTCGACCTATAAAAGATCGACTGCAGTTAATGCCATGGGCTTAGTTCACTGTAAGATCGTCACGTTGTTACACCGATTAAACTATGCTTATAGATCTAATCGTTAGACGAAACTTAGAGTTCTCGCTACGATATAACCATATAGAATACGCGCAAAGTCCGCGATATCTATTAGGCATTTCTGTTCTAATACCCCGCATTTCCTCAGTGCGTCAAAATAGAGAGTAGTGCAACTAGGTGCGTACGAGCACATTACACGACTCCACGTAACACCTTTGTACCACACACATACAGTACACTTTAACTGTAACCAGCCATTTATACGAAAATATAACTTGTTCGAGTTTTGATCACTTCGGGTTTAAATCCTTTACGACTACCTATTAGAAATCTCCAGCCTGCGATCCCACAGCAATACATCTTTACCGCTCGAGGTGTATTGCAACAATTATAAAGTTACGTCAGCCTTACTAACATTCCTGTGGCATCTTGTGTTAATCACACGAGAAAGTCCATAAGTGTTCCAACCTCCTGTGGCATCTTGTGTTAATCGCACGAGAAAGTCCATAAGTGTTCCAACCTCCCGTAGCACCTCGTTTTAATCGCACGCGATAGTCTACAAGTGTTCCAACCTCCCGTGGCATCTAGTGGTAACCATACACCGGAAAGTCCACAAGTGATTCAACTTCCTACGGCTATCTCGTGACTCCTATACACGAGATTGTTCGGTACTAACAACTTCTAAAAACCAACATCCAAACGAACACTCTACCTTATTCTTTTACCTCGGCCACTCGCAACGTTCCTGGCCCTGGCTCGTAACATCTTTATTATATCCCCAACGTTTAATTTTAACGACAATAATAATTATTCGATTATATAATTATAAAATTATAAAATGATAGGCTTTTTTTAGTCTATTAGTAAGTAATACTATAAATATTTATTTAGGAATATGAAAAGTATCATATGTATTTGTGCCAATGACTATGAAAATGACTTAAGCCAAATATTTTTAATGAAAAAATTATTGCATATTATTGTAATACAGATCAATATAATATCAAATACATTCAAAATTCGATTTTTTTTAGCCGTAAACCATTTTCATAGTTATTAGCATGTATAAGAATACAATACGATTAACATTTATTTATAAATATAGCAAATAGTCATATATAAAATATTATATACTTATACAAAATAGAATACAATTAATTTTTAAAATGTATTACTAAAAATCGAAATAGATTAGTGGGATGTGTCTTTTCAAATAGTCCAAAGCAGCGGCGGGCGATTATTGCACGCCCGAGCCGTCCTTCGAGAAACACCGCCTCATTCACCCAAACATACAGCCGAGATGTCACTGATTCACAACCACTCTGTAGGAGTCACGCTCGTGCCTATTGGCACTGGCGTGGTGCCGCATTTTGGGCGACATTCGTAGTTAATCGCTCGCGCTGGAAAAACGTGCCTCGCGCGTCAGTCGCGGAGATCAGAATACACAATATTTGTTGAGGAACAGTTTCAGATGGCACTACGTCGCATGGACCGCAGCGGCCGCGACGGCAACAATGTATTCTTTAATACGAGGAAGCCTAGCGTTCTAGTATCGGATAGTTATTTTTAAGAATTTGCGCTGGTAATTAATTTACAAATGTGCGTACTGAAACGCAATACTATATTGGTGCCGTAAGACTTAATGAAGTGGTCGATTTCGGCAAAACCATCGCCAGAAGTTCAAAAACATTAAAATATATTAATTGTATTTGATTTAAAACATATCTGAGGATACTTTTTCACTAACAATACTTTTGTCTTATCCTACATGCGATGTAGTGCCATCTGAAACTGTTTCTCAACAAATATTCTGAGTCGACGTGCCACGCAAGTCGTTCTTATCTCCGCGACTGACGCGCGAGGCACGTCTTTCCAGCGCGAGCGATTAACTACGAATGTCGCCCCAAGTGCGGCACCACGCCAGTGCCAATAGGCACGAGCGTGACGCCTACAGAGTGGTTGTGAATCAGTGACATCTCGGCTGTATGCCCGCGTGAATGAGGCGGTGTTTCTCGAAGGACGGCTCGGGCGTGCAATAATCGCCCGCCGCTGCGCAGTGGTCCAGGGCGAGAATTTAGCTGTTCACGCACCTCGCGCAGTTTTCAATCTTTTTCAAATCGTCACCACGGGCTCAAAACACACCGGACTTAGTTAAAACGTGGTATTCTATTCTTTTTTGGGTTGCTGATTATGAATCTGAACTCAAAAATTTAAAAAAAAGGCGGACAGGTTTGTTTACAAATTAATTTTTTTGCACAAAAATTAGTATTCTAATGTTTTTTGGGTCGCTGATTACGAACCTGAACTCAACAATTTTAAAAACAAAATGGCGGTTGATATATAAAGGGTAGCTATGTACATTAGCTTATTCAGCCTACGTTGCTAACATAAAAATGGAAAAAATTAAAAGTACCACAAAGTAGTCTCTGAGAACTTTGAAGATGTTTAGTTTAAACTTTAAACTATATAGAAATAGTTGCTGCTAAAATTGGCTTTATCTATCTGCACCTTTTGTTGATATTCCGTCCTAAAGTTTATGTAACCCAGACCAGCTGCATAGGCCCAGTGGGACACGCGGTCAGTAAATTCCCGGGTTTCTTAAAGATACCGTGCAATAAAAACAAAATCTTATTGGCACTAACGACGACGAAGACTTCTAAAGCGTTACTTTTATTACTTAATTGCTTTATTGTTAGGATGCGAGCAAAGAGGAATGAGCTAGGTTATCCGATTGAAAGGAAATCCTAGTCTTCGCCGTGCAGGGTTCACTTAAAAATTAAATAACTTATAAGTATCGAAAGATATTCGGCTAAAACTTTCCACATATATTCCTTAGACTATATAGAAGTTATTTCTGCAAATATTTCGTGCATCTACCTGGGCCCTTCATTGTTATACCTGTCGGAAGTTTACGAGACAGTCTGGCGACAGCGTCTTGTCGAGGTGCGCGCGAGTCTTTGAACAATAAAAAACCATCCGAGGCGGATCCGGGCGGATGATATTTTTGCAGGATCGTTTAGGGGAAGGATTACAGAAAACAATGGTGTTAATTAGATAGTGTAAGTATGTAGCACATTTTAGTTTTTCTCTGCAAAAGATAAAAAACTTCGACGATTTTCTTTCATGTTTTCAACATTAATTTTTTAATAAACTACAAACAATAATTTTATGTTCGACACATGAATTTTTATCGTGGAAGAATGCTCTTCAAATAGAAACAATAATTATTAAAAAATATTGCATAGTTTCGTCAGAATGTTAGAAAGAAGACAACGTGGTTTTTCGACAGAAAAAGGCCTCCAGAAAAAGTTTCAACTTCAAACGTTTGTTGCAACTACAATTTTTATCCAATTTAAAAAATTTTTTATTTCTGAGGTCAGTGGACATTTAGGAATCGATATATAAAAAAAATCGAAATTCCAAAATCAACTTTTTGACTTTTGCGCACCTAAATGCACATTCTGGACCACCGTGCGCTGGTCCAAAGCAAAGTCAGTGCCACTTAAGGGGGGAAATACAGGTGTAGAACGGCGTATTTAGAGTAATTTTCATGAATTTTTTTAACATATAACAAATAGATACATTTTATTAAGATTTTGAGGTTATTTTATAGATATATTGAAGAACATTTGCTGACAGTTTCAAACATTTTTCTTGAAAAATCCCGGAGATATCACCTGCTGCACATTATAAGTCGCCACCCGCATCGGCAGTTTGCGTACATCCTGGAGGTCACAATTTTTATCTGAGTACAATTTTTTTGGAAGATTTACTTTTTTCATAAGTGTCTCTTCTATTTGAACTAAAATTATCACAAAAAAATCGAAAATTTCTATTTCTTTTTAGACTGTGAAAATTAAGTACGATTTTTTACCGCTTTTTTGTTCTGTTTTGTGCAATAAAAAGATAGTAAAAATGAAAATATTGTTTATGTTTTTAGTTCAAATAGAAGGTATGTATATAAAGAAAATATGTGCTAAATTTGATAAGGATTGATCAAAAACTCTTCGCGCTAGAGTGTACGCAAATTCGAAAAAAGTAATATCGAGAAAAACGCGTTTGAAAACAAGAGTGGCAGTGAAGGTAAATTTAAGGCAGAAATGAATCAATTTAAACATCTTATGAATTAATCAGCTATTCCAGCACCATATTGCAGTCCTTCATCAGCTTCATATGTATCATTTTCAGCTCTGTGCTTTTCTTTTCGAGCTTCTCGAGCTTCTTTACTACTCATGGAGCTGCGTCGATTTTGTTGGATTATGCGTCGATCATCTACTTCTTGGGCAAAATTGTAGCTTCGGTTACCCACGACAATGTTAAGCTCGTTCATAACAGATAAAATACTGGAACTTCCTTCATTAAATAAGCATGCAGCCAAATATGCGGCGACCTCAACTATTCTTAAACCAGAGTTTAAATGTTTGGGAGCCAATCGCCAAACGGTTGAATTAAAACTTTCATTAGCATTTTGTGTATGCCCGCCTAAATATCTCTCGAGTAAATCATCCCTGGAAAGCTCTTTGTAAATTGGTAGGACTGCTTTTTTAACATCATCATGCAGTGGTTTTGTCGTCAGTTGATGTCATGTGATCATACGTACCCATTATTGCCTTTTTCATGTGCCGCAGTATGTACTTAATTTTTTCACTAAAGCTTCTGTCAACTTTCCCCTACCTCCCAATTTTTTGTCTTTCTTTACACTTCGAAGACGCGTTCCCATTCATTTTTGTACGTGGCCTATGCATTCGTTCTTTGCGACTGTCAATTCATCGCCATAAGGATTCAATTTAAGCACTGCCGTAAATGTTTTTGAGTCACCATCGAAATACATTTCGAATGCTCCTGACGGTCGACCGAAGAACGCTCGCTCAAATGCTTATAACTTTTTAACGGCTTCGAATTTTGCTTTGAAATTTTCTGGCAATGTTATTGAATAGTTGTAGAATCGAATTATGAAAAAAAAAAAAAATTATTTTTTGAGACCTCTACACCTATTTCCCCCCTTAATGCCACTTCAAATAATGTAAACAAGGGGTGAGATGCGGAGAAATATCTCCGAATAGTGGAGATTTTTTCCTCCTGCTCAGTTTCATTATTAGCGCCGTAGAGAGAAGTTTTGAAGTAAAATGTCTGTTAAAATTGAAGCACCTGGAGGAAGCGATGTGTGGAATTTTTTTATACCCATAAACATTACTGGGTATGCTGCTTGCAAAATATGTAAAAAAAATTGTCTTAGAAGACAACTACCACCAATTTAAAGAAGCATTTGGGTGCAGTACATCCGACTATTTCACTAGCATGGAAACAAAGAACATGTCAGGTAAATTTAAATAAGATCTAACAAATAAATATATAAATAGATAATTGTCACTTAACTAACTCTAACTTTTGTATTAATATATGCAAATTAAAATAAAGTTAAAAAATGTAAAAACATGACAAAATTATATATTTTCATTTGCACATTTTAATACTTCAATTATCTTAAACCTAAAACACATTCATGTATATATTGACTTTAGAGTATAATTTTCCATGTTTCCACTTCTTTCAGTCACAGATTGCAGCTAGTCCCGATGATTCAGAAACCGTCCAACCTGGCCCGAGTAATATTTCCTCAGTATCACAACCAACAACATCTGAAGGCAACGCAGGGCATGCTGCAATTACATCTATAATATCAAATCAACCACAAATCACATCATTTCTATCAAGTAAAAGAACTGTACCAAACCGTAAGAATATTGACAAAAAGTTATTAGAATTATTTATTAAAGATTTGCAACCATTTTCTATGGTAGAAGATATTGGATTTCAAGAATTCGTAAAAACGTTAAACCCCCACTATCAACTGCCGGATAGAAAATTTATTTCCGAGTCACTCATTCCAGCTTTATACGAAGAGCGTAAGAATCTGTGTAAGGAAAAATTAATAACTGCAACTAGAATTTGTATAACGACAGACACATGGACGTCGCAAAACACAGAAAGCTTCATTGCTATCACAGCACATTTTATAAACAATTTTAAATTGGAATCCATTCTCTTAGATTGCATACAGATTTCCGGATCACACACAAGCGAAAATATTTCGATACATTTGATAAGTATATGTGAGGAGTGGAGAATTTTAAATACAGTTAAATATGCTGTAACAGATAATGCGATGAATGTAAAAAACGCTGTAATAAATTATTTCCCATGGGAGCACATTCCATGTTTTGCACACAGTTTGAATTTAATTGTTAAGAACAGTTTAAACATCAGTACAATAAATTAATTAATTAGTAATATAAGAATAATAGTAAAATGTTTTTAAAAAAGTACCATAGCTACAGAAAAATTAAAAACGTACCAAGTAACGTCAGGTACAAACGTCCAAAAATTAATCCATGATGTAGCAACCAGATGGAATTCGACCTATAAGATGATCGATAGATTCATATTATTAGAAGAGCCACTGAAAGCCACAATAGCCATTTTAAATAAAAACTTACCCCTGGTTTTGAATGCAGAATGGGAAATACTGCATGAATTGGCAGTGCTATTAAAGCCAATAGATGCAGCCACAAAAGTTGTGAGTGGAGAGAAATATTCAACAGCATCAGTCCTTATACCTTTGATATTCGGATTAAAAAATATATGTGAAAAACTAAAACAGAAAGATTTCTCAGTATGTGTGAAACAAGTAATACACAATATTGAGGAAGGCATAGCCGATCGCTTTTATGATGTAGAAAACAACATAACAATGCAAATTTGCACATTTTTAGATCCAAGGTTTAAAAATGCTTTTTTCACACCGCAGAAAGTTGACAGAATACAAATAGCAATTATAAACCTAATTAATGACAACAGAAATCCCAGAGCAGAAAGTGACATAAATACACAAATGGAAGATGCACACAATAAAAGTGAGCTGTCAATATGGGATGCGTTGGAGGAAAACGTAAAAAGAAATACGTCAGAAATTGTGCCATACGAGACCAAAATATTAATAGAAATTGAGCAGTATTTAAGGGAGGAATTTCATATACGGAATAGAGATCCGTTTATTTTGTGGAAGAATCACCAATTCCAATTTCCATCATTAAAAAAATTAATGGAAAAATTATTTTGCATAGTGGCTATCTCGGTACCGTGCGAAAGAATATTTTCGAAGGCTGGCTTAATTTTAAATGAAAGAAGAAACAGATTAAAAGCTGACAAATTATCTATGTTACTATTCTTAAATAGTAATACGTAGTTATTTTTTATTCTATTATTATTATATGCATACATTTTATTTTATCGTTATCTTGTTTTTTAGGTTAAATATTTTTATTGTATTTAGTTGCATTATTATATTAAGTTTTGTTGAGAAATAGTAAAGTTATCGTGCGTCGTAGGGCTCACACGCATGCGTGAGAACAAAAATCTTGTATTAAGGCGCCTGGGCGCACTATTTGCGTAACGGTAACGCATGCTTTTGTGAGTTGGTCCGTGACCGTTGCCCAAGCAAGACTTGGTCAACAGGAAGCATATATTATAATAAAGTGTGCTTAAAGAAAATCCCTACCCTCTTCTTCTCCCTTCGATAATCAATATCCTCAACAAGTTTATATTATATTATATCTTATTGTATTAAGTTGTATTATTATATTAAATTTATATATATTTATGTGAAGTTTTTATGTATGTATATGATATATTATTTAGTAAAATTAAGTCTAAAAAATTTAAAATTAAACTTACGTTTGCAATTTATAATCATTAATTTATTCATTCTTCCTCATGAATCCTTTATACGATGTAACTCGCATTTTTGTTTTTATGTACAGGTAACCCTCCTATAACACGGTAGATACGTTCCTAAAAAAATGCCGTGTTGTGTGAAACCGTGTTGTATGAGACCCAGAGCAAGTACAAAAAGAGGGGTTGCGTTCCGAAAACTTATTAAAAACAAATATTTTTTTTTAATTCTACATAAACAACTTAATTTTTATTAAAAATATATAAATGTATGTACAACACAAAACAAAAAATATTATTTCAATTTGATGCAACTATAATTTAATAAATTTCTTCATCGTGACTGTTCAGTATAATCAATCGAGAACGTTTTTTTAGTGGAATGATATCGCCTTCAATTTCAGAACTTTTTTCTTCATTTAAAGTATTTGTATTTTCTTTCCTGTTTAAAAAATCTGTAATTTTACTTTGATTTCTGGTTCTTACCGGATCAATGTTAATTTTTCCTTAATATTTTAAAGACGAAAAAGTTGTTCTTTGACACACCGTGGCTCGACGCAGTCTGTCGATCAGCAGCGTGAAATACTTTTGTTTTCAAGCCAGGGAGATGAAATCAAAATAGTTTATGCCACACTGTATCTTTAAGACGGCAAGCCTCGTCGCGGCTATAGAAGTACAGTGTTGTATAAAGGTTTTTGCCATTTTCTTACCATGTTCCAGCGAAACCGTGTTATAGGATACCGTGTTGTAGAAGGGTTTCCGCAATTCATAAATCGTGTTATAGCGAAACCGTGTTATGGGATGCCGTGTTGTAGGAGGGCTACCCGTACCTAAAATGTACAGGTTATGTGACGTGAACAGGGAATAGATTTGCTTTCCACCAATCAGAAACGATCACGGAAAATCACAAATCACTGTGAAAAATCACCGTGATTGAGAACGAACGTGATCGAATCGCTCGTGATTCACAAGTAGCATTTCACGCCATCTCTAGTAAATACTATGCAGCCAAACACAAAATACGGATCAATTGGAAATTTTATATTTATGTTGCAAAAAAAGTTATTGCATTTTCAATTATTACGCTTGCGTACTTGGTAAGTTATTCTTTCGTATATAATGTATGGGTGTTCTGAAAAGAGCAGATTTTGTTGTCAGTCATTCATATCGGTTTTATCGATCGAATCACAAGTTACTCGTACACCACGAAAATTTCAATGCAACTACATCATCGCAGTTGAAACAGGTTGTATTTTCAAACTGTAAATCTGTGAAGCGGAACTCCACCAGATTATTAAATTTTTGAGGCCTATTGACTCTATAGCCACATCGGAACCATGCGTATTTGAACATTTCTTTATAGATAGAGAATAGAGAGGATAGTTGAATGTGAATTAATGACTGCAATTTAAGTATATTATCGCGCGTATATAAGTTAATATTAATATTTAAATTGATTGTAAAAATCTGAAATTTTTCTCACAAAATTCTTCCAAATTCGAAATCCATAAACATCTAACAGATGAATAAGACTTGTTGCAGCTTGAGATATTTTTTAATAATTGTACAGTTTTCCCTTCTGAAATTTCTGTTTTCATTAATTCTTCATCAGATCTGCTCCACGAATCGTACAGCAAGACTGCAGCATCCGATGTATTCGGAAGAAAGACATTCGAAAACCATGTCTTTAACCCTTTCCTTACGGCAGTCCGCTCCGCTGGAGTGACGCCACTGAACGGGCCACCGCGCCGCGAAGTGTGCACTTTGTTCGTCAGTAGTCTTCATGAGTATATTGTATGAATATTCAGTTATTTACATATTTGCAAATTTTGCTATTATATTATTATAAGTAAAAATTCAATTTGAGGTATTTAGACATTAAATTATTATATTAAATTATAAATTATAAATTATATCTATAATATATAAATTACGTCGATTATAGTCAACAGCCGTACACACAGGTCGTCGTGCGGCCGCCGCCTTTAGGCAGCACCCGTACACACAGGTCGTCGCGCGGCCGCCGCCTTTAGGCAGCACCCGTACACACAGGTCGTCGCGCGGCCGCCGCCTGTAGGCGGCACCCGTAATGAAAGGCTTAACAATTGTTTATTCAACTTTTCAGAAGGAAATGCTCCAACTGCTATGTTAGGTACTTTGAACATTATTCGTTGAACACGCGGTCATATGTTCCCGGTTGCTTCTTTCAACACTATAAATATAGGTGAAAGTAATTTGCCATCTACTTACATATATCGTCGACTGAATAATATAACTGCGCGTGATTGCTGATTTAGATTGAAATATTGCATCCGTTTCTTTTTCGCCTCTCCATGACAAACTTCTTCCAGAATACATTTCCAATTGAAATTCAGTTTGATCGGTATTAAAAATATTTC
The DNA here is from genome assembly GCA_910591515.1 of Cerceris rybyensis. Lineage (NCBI taxonomy): Eukaryota > Metazoa > Arthropoda > Insecta > Hymenoptera > Crabronidae > Cerceris > Cerceris rybyensis. The sequence goes on along the minus strand of OU342798.1, from coordinate 19,142,676 downwards.
TCTCGCCAAATTAAAAAAATGCACTTGCATTAGTAACAATACTGTCCACCGATTCTCTTATGGCTAAAAAATTTTCATTGTAATTCCGGATCATGAATTTTGTCATTTTTCTCGAAACAGTCGTGTATGTATTTTTGAAATTCCATAGCCAATGAGGCAATGCTTGAAATCCTCCCAAATTTAATTTTTGGTTTTCTTGCATTGCCCATTTTCGAATGTTAATATCATGGACTAATGCGTTTCTGTTGGCAACAGCCTTATATAGCTTAGGGTGGCTGCCTGCCGAGAGTTCCTAGAGAGAAAGGATGTATGCACGTCTGGTGTGTGACCCAGTGTGTCCGTGTAAGAGGAGTGCTTGATCATCTCAGAATGGGAATATGTTATTGCGTTGTGATGATTTGTAATACGTTACATATTGTTACATTATGTGTGCGCGCGAACGTGCTGTCCTCTCTCGGTATCCGCGAAGGAGAGTTGGGCAGGCGGGAAGAAACAGGAGAAGGTTTTGCGAGAACGTGGAGAGAGTGTGTTCTTCCACGGCGTGCCGATATTAAAGTCGTGATATTAATTATCCTCGCATTTGAGTTATTTTCGGATATTCCTTTTTTTTACCCGTTCCTGATTTGTAGCGAACATTTTGGCGACCGTGACAGGACGGGGTCGTGTGTGTTGAGGAAGATTCGAGAAATTGAAGTTACGTTTGAGGTTACGTTAACACGTGGCGATGGATAAAGGGAAGAGAATAAGAACGGCTAATCGTACTTCGTTTACGAAGGCACTGAACGCATTGAATGCTTTAATTGGTGCAGGTACGGAGGCTAACAGAACGGAAGTATCGGTGGCATTACAAATGCTGGAAGAGAAAATGCAAGCGTTAGACCTTAGTTCGGGAGAGTTCGTGAATCTTCTCTTCGATGATGCCGCCACTCCGGAAGTGGAAATTCAAAAGGAATATGATGAGAGGAACGAATACAAAAGTAAGTTTATTGCCGTTAAGATGGGAGTAATGAATAATACTAATTCGACGGTAAATCAAGTATCGTCCGGTGCCGCACCGATCGCGCAAATGAATAACTGTAAATCGTACAAGTTACCTAAGATAGAGTTGGCCCAATTTAGTGGAGACGTACGTGAATGGCTACAATTTTGGAGCTTGTTTAAGAAAATACATGAAGACGGAAGTATAACAAAAGAGGATAAGTTCCAATATTTGATTCAAGCTATGGTTGCTGTTTCTCGCGCGGCTGAATTGGTAAGAAGTTATCCACCGACCGCAGAAAATTACGATAAAGTCATTGCTAGTTTAAAAGGTCGTTTTGGTCGGGAAGATTTACAAATAGAAGTATATGTTAGAGAGCTATTGCACTTAGTTTTGCAGAATGCTGTTAAACCGAACAAATGCCTTCCTATTGTCAGTTTGTACGATCAGATTGAATCACATTTAAGAGCTCCAGATTCTCTCGGAATCACCACGGATAAATGTGCAGCGATGCTCTTTCCTCTTGTTGAGTCGTCCCTCCCGGAAGACATTCTACGAGCGTGGCAACGAAGTTCTGTACATCAAGCTGCAATTCAGAATAACAACGATTCGTCGATGGAATCTAAGAATTGACTAACCCAACTTATTAAATTCTTAGAAGGGGAAGTGCAAAATGAACTGCGCATCTCGATGGCGGTGAAAGGTTTTAATCTGAAGACGGATGATACAGATGGTGAGAAACCGAAGAAATCAAGGTTTCGCGCGGAAAACAAGGACCTTCCCGGTGCAACTGGTTTATTGACAGTAAAAGCTAAAGTTAATTCGTGTCTTTTTTGTAACTCGGACAGTCATGAAAGTGCCCGTTGTGAAATGGCGAAGAGAGTGAGTCTTTCGGAAAGACAAGAATGTGCCAGAAAGAAACATGCTTGTTTCAATTGTCTAAAAATAGGACACCAATGTAAACCATGTCGCGTTAAATTGAGTTGTAGTTGGTGTACGAGAAGACATTTGCTTTTAATGTGTCCAAATATTGAGAAAAAGAATAATAAGACAGAGAGTAAAGCGGAGCATAAAGTCGAGCCTAAGGATAACGATTCTAACAAGAATGATTGTAACTTAGCGAATTTCTCAAGCGATCCAGAAGTCCTTATGCAGACGTTAAACGTGAAATTGCGAAGTGAAAACAAAGGGATAATTATCCGCGCTATTATTGCTAGTGGATCGCAGAAATCTTATATTGCTAAATGGGCAGCTGAAGAAATGGGCTACACTCCGATTGAGGAACAATCCCTGGCGCATGTACTTTTCGGAGGACAAAAGTCTAATATGATGCGACATAAAAAGTATCGTGTTCGTTTGAGCAGCTTGGATGATTCGTATCGCTGTAATTTTGTCGCATTAGATCAAGATGTTATCTGGGAGAATGTGCCGCTAATAAGAGATGGAGTCGATATTGAGGAATTGAAGAGATTCAATATAAAAATTAGTGACATGAACAGCAAACGAAGCTCAATAGCGATGCTGATCGGAACCGATGTAGCTGGCAAATTGTATACGGGATGTCGTCATATTTTGAGCAATGAATTATTAGCATTTGAGACGTTTTTAGGCTGGGTCGTTATGGGGAAAGTTCCTCGTACAGAGAAAAGAGAAGATGCTGCTATGATGGCTATATGAATGTTTGTAAAAGAAGACGATATCTCACAATTATGGTCGTTAGACATTTTGGGGATCGACGATCCAATTGAAAGAAAGTCTAAGAGGGAACGAGAAGATGAAATGCTAGCATCATTCTTGAAGACTGTGAAGATCGACGAACTGGGCTGCTATGAAGTGAAGTTACCGTGGCTCCAAAGTCATCCGGCTTTGACGGACAATAAGGAGTTGGCTTTTCGGCGATTGCAGTCTGTCGTGAGGAAATTAAATACTGATAATCTGTTCGTAGAATATAATAATGTTTTTCAGGAATGGCTTGATGAGGGCATTATAGAGTACGTTGACGAAAACAAGCACGACAATTGGGGATATTATCTACCTCACAGACCTGTTGTAAAAGATGGCAGTACGACGAGAGTCCGACCTGTATTTGATGCGTCAGCCAAAGGACAACTGTCGCCGTCGTTAAATGAATGTCTACACGTAGGTCCGAATTTGATTGAATTGATAACGACTGTTCTATTGCGTTTCCGAGAGGGTAAATTTGGTGTTATCTCAGACATTAAGAAAGCGTTCTTACAGATTAGTTTAGATAAGAATGATAGGGATTTTTTACGCTTTTTATGGTACGACGAGGCAGGTAATGTGATAATTTTGAGGCACTGCAGAGTAGTATTTGGTGTATCTTCTAGCCCGTTTATCTTAAGCTCGGTCATTAATATGCATTTATGATAAGTAAGATTGCAGAGAATCTGAAGTGCGCTGAAAGTCCCGACTTTTCGTTACATAATATTATGAAATTGTCCCAAAGTTTCTATGTGGACAATTGTGTAACGAGCATGAATACGAAACAGGAGTTAGATGAATTTATCATGGATGCGAGAGGTGTAATGTCTCTTGCCGGTTTTGACCTTCGAGGGTGGGAGTTTACCGGTGACGATCTCCCCGACCATCAAGTTGCTGTCTTGGGGTTGAAGTGGGATAAGCGAGCTGATATGTTATCGTTGAATGTGCCTGATTTTTCAGTGTTAACCGAGGAAAAGATTACGAAGAGAAAAGTTCTTTCTTATGCGCATCGTGTTTTTGATCCGCTGGGTTTTGTTTGTCCAATAATGCTTGGTCCGCGAATGTTATTGCAGGAAACATGGAACGAGAATTTGAAGTGGGATGATGAGCTTACTGAAGATCTTAGAGACAAATTTTTGAAGTGGGCTCAAGACTTAGCGAATTTACGAGATGTGAAGGTACCTAGATGTTTCGTAGGACAGGTTTCGGAAAATGATGATGTAACTTTACATACCTTTTGTGATGCGAGTAAGTACGCTTACGCTACGGTAGTGTTTCTTCGCGTAGAAAATAGTAACGGTGTGAAGGTCAACTTCGTACAAGCCAAGACACGAGTGGCGCCGATGAAAGGGGTTGATAAAGATGCACGCACAAGTATACCACGTTTAGAGTTGTTAGCGGCCACGATAGGTGCTAGACTGACAAAAGGGGTAATAGAATCACTTGATTTTGAAAAAAAGAACGTTTTTTACTGGACAGATTCGTCTACGGTGTTAGCCTGAATAAAACGAAGGGGCAATTAGGCTACGTTTGTATATAATCGGGTAGAAGAAATACGTAAACTATCAGATCCTGAGGATTGGCGCCATGTTCAAGGTCCTTTGAATCCCGCAGACTTACCGTCTAGAGGATGTACGGTGAAGCAATTATTGTCATCAGAATGGTGGCAGGGTCCGTCATGGTTATATGATGTACCCGCCGATTGGCCTATCAGTAGAGTTATGTGCGATGAAAATGAGATTAACGGAGAATTGCGAAAGTCTAAGAAAGGTGAGGAGTTTGTTTGTGCTCATGTGACCATAAAGAGTGACGAATTCTTTTATTCAAGATTTTCCAGTTTTAAGAAAGTCTTGCGTGTTTTTGCCTGGGTACAGAGGTTTATTTATAATATTAAGAACAAGAAAGAGTTACGTGTTTCTGGAAATTTAGGGTTTGAAGAAATTAAAAAATCGAGAGCTTTGTTGTTGAAGTTTATTCAGATGGAATCTTCTCTCGATGTGTCTGATCCTCAGATAAAACATTTGAATCCTTTTGTAGATGACGATGGAATGATACGTTTGAATTCCAAAATAGCCTTGAGAGACGATGTATATAGCTTCAGGTATCCGCTTATTTTACCCGGTAAGCATCACCTTGTCGATTTGATTATCAAAGAGAAACATGAAGACTTAAAACATGTCGGTGTCGGGATTACAATTAATGCTTTGCGTGAGGAATTTTGGATTTTAGGGGGTCGAAAGGTAATACGCTCGATTATTAAAAGATGCGTAAGTTGTCGTAGACATGATTCGGTAGCTTTCGAGTCGATTAATGTTCCATTGCCCCTTGATAGGGTCAGAGACGCGGCAATTTTTGAGGTTGTAGGGGTAGATTTCGCGGGACCGGTGTATCTCAGGGGAGGACAGAAAGCTTGGATTTGTCTTTACACTTGCGCTGTATTTAAGGCAGTACATTGTGAGCTTGTCACCTCCTTATCCACTGCATCTTTTCTAATGACAATTAGACGTTTTATTGCACGTAGAGGACGACCAAGCATTATCTATAGTGGCAACGGAACTAATTTTGTTGGCCTAAATAATTTGCTTAAAAACGTAGATTTCGACAGGTTAAACAAAACGCTAGCCCTTGAGCAAATCGATTGGAAGTTTAACCCTCCGACAGCGGCTTGGTGGGGTGGCTTTTGGGAGCGTCTCATAGGAATATTGAAACGATTATTGCGTCGAACGCTGAAGAAGTCTTGTTTAAATTACGAAGAAATGCTGACTGTGTTGCTTGATTGTGAAGCTGTTATTAATTCGCGCCCGATTACCTTTCTTTCAGAGAGCGACCAAGAATTTGCGCCTCTCACGCCTTCTATGTTCTTACAGGATATAAAAGAAGTAGGAGTGTTAGATCTTGATAAAGTTGAGAAATGTGACTTTTCTAAAAGATATTTATATCGCCAGAAAATTAAAGAAGATCTAAGACGTAGATTTCGTACAGAATATTTAGGTGCGCTGGTCGCTAGGAAAGGCGCTAATAGAGATGTCAAAAGAGTAAATGTAGGTGATATCGTTTTAATAGGTAGCGAAAACTCGAAAAGGATAGATTGGCCTTTAGCTCGCGTAAAAGAATTAATTCATGGAAAAGACAATCATGTAAGAGTTGTCCGGTTAGTTAGTAAAAACGGTGAGTTGATTAGACCAATTCAACGGATCTATCCTTTAGAGCTAAAGTGTGATAAGAATGTATCAAAGACTGATGAGATTGTAACCGATAGATATAAGCATGTAAGCAATCTCGATAATGTTTATAAGGAGCGTCTGAAGACCAGGGAAACTAGCAATAAGGGTCTAAACGATAAAACCTACAGAACGCGTACTGGACGAGAAAGTAAGAAACCGGAAAGGTTGCGTTATACTTAAGTTTTCAAAGTTATTAATGAGTCATAATTAAGTTTATTATGTTTTAAAGCTATGTGCATATGTTCTTATTTTGTAACCGATTTGGATTTTCGTGGAATTGAGATGATGACGGTTTTCTCATCTCAATTGGTGGGAGGATGTTACATTATGTGTGCGCACGAACGTGCTGTCCTCTCTCGGTATCCGCGAAGGAGAGTTGGGCAGGCGGGAAGAAACAGGAGAAGGTTTTGCGAGAACGTGGAGAGAGTGTGTTCTTCCACGGCGTGCCGATATTAAAGTCGTGATATTAATTATCCTCGCATTTGAGTTATTTGCGGATATTCCTTTTTCTTACCCGTTCCTGATTTGTAGCGAACACATATATTTTAATGTGATAAAGTTAGAAAAAAGTATATATTTTACAACAGTTTCTATTTCGAGGTTCTGTAAAGTTCTTTAACGTTTCTTTTGAAATTTGTTTCAATTTATCGAAACGTGTACCACCTTCAATAATTTGTTTTCCCCACCTGTACAGCTGCGTCATATTTCCCACCTTTTTAACCCGTTGCCGCACACTTTTAACCCTTTGCGGTCGTATCTCTTCTCTCAGCCACCATAGCAAGGAACCATACAAATCCTATACTGTATTCATTCATTTATCAGTTTAAACTTTCTCTAAACGAACCTAAATGCCTATGGAACCTATTTACGAACCAATTCAGTGCTCCTATCAATTGGAGATAACGAAATCCAATCTAAAGAAAAGCTGTCACCCCGCACTCGCCATGCAAGACGCTGCGCTGTGGCGAGTCAGTCGCCTTTTGAGCGTAAAGAAATCGACAACATTCGGCGATACCTTGTAGAATTCCAAAGAATATTGTATAAATTGTGTTTTACAGTAATAAGACATTCTCGCTTGTTAAAATATTTCAAAATAATACTCCAAAATGGCAAAAAGAAAGTTACCGCAAGAAGTGTTCTGCGAAACTGAAAATAGCGATGAAGAGTTTTATTTTGACCCCTTCAATACAGACTCTGCATATAAGGAGTCAGCTAGAAGAGAGAACAGGACGCCTATGACACATTTTATGTTTTTTCCGAAAATTTGTAGGACAACTGGTTGGTGGTTATCGTGATGGAGCACAATCAAAACTAGGAAAACCATCGACCTCAGATAAGGAAGAAAGACTGAATTCAAAACTGCATACATCGTGGCATTGTGAAGACGTAAAAAGTAAAGATTGCGCAGTATGTTCAAACAGAAAGATTAAGGGCGGAAGGCGCCAAACCAATTATTTTTGCGATACATGCAATCGAAAACGAGGCCTGCATGTTGGAGATTGCTTCGACAAATACCACACGATGGAAAACTATAAAATATAATTTTTATACAAAAACGTGACATTAGATCACTTTATTGAGTAAACATATATCTAAAGTTCACAAAAGAACTACTAAGTCTTGTTTATACTTCATAATCTTGCATGTTATGTATCCCTGCTCTTTCGACGGAAATTAATTCCGACCAGTACGATCCCATGTCCAAATTTAATACGACCGCAAAGGGTTAAATGCATGTTTAAACTTACACAGCCGGTATCATCATTTTTGATGATCATGCATGATCATTTTTATCTTGAATCAATGAATTTTTGCCGAGTACCACGTGCGATTGTAACAAGTTTATCCCAACGGGAGCCACCTTAATTTGCTCTTCCTAGAAATACAACTGCGACTAACTCTTTAATTTTTTAAAACGGTACTGGACTGTTTTGAAATTCAGCGCTCTTTTCTTCCTCTTTTCTTTTTTATAATCTATGTGGGATAGGAGAACGAAGAAAAACGGAATAGGTAGGGATGGGAGGAACAGGTGAGACGGAGGAGAAAGAGTGAGAAGACGAACACTATGAAGTTGTAGACGATAGACGTTAGACGTACATATATTCACGAATAAATTTTGGTTGTATACCACATTTCGTATACAGGGTGGGGCAATAACTATTAGCACCTCAGATATCTTGGAAACTATAAGTTTCACAGAAATATTTTGCTGAAATACAATTGCACAGTATGAAGGGGGCGATCCGGTAGCGACAATAGTTTTTTTGCAGGTGGAAGTACTTCGGGCATTTGAAGGTCACCTTTATTTTTTTTAAATGGATCGGTATGTTTTTGCTTCCGTATCATGATAGAGGATCTTAAAACGAGTTCAACGACCTATTATACAAGGTCATTCACGATCATAGAAAGTGGAGAAAGGCGATAGTACTTACTTACGGTTGTGGTAGTAAATGAAACATACGTATTGTAAACAGTAGAGAAAGGCGTAATGCTTACCGTTTACTTCACTGGGAGTAAACACTGCTTGAAGGACACTTTAATAAGTTTGCAGGATAAGATAAACGTGATAAGATTAGTGTAGGGTTTCATTTTAAACACCAAGTTTTATTAAAATCCAGGATAAATAAAAGGTATATTTAAGTAATATTATTTATTTTATTTAAATTAAAATATTTATAAAACGCAATTAAAAGTAATTTTCTCCTTTCACCTTACTTCGTTGATTGCTTATTCTCGACTGGCGCTAGGCTCTTCGCCGTTACAAATCAAACAAACGCTTGCACTCATTGTCAGATTTATCCTACGCACTCTGATATAGATCATTCTTTGTTTCTGTCTTTCTCTCTATCTTTCTCGCATCCCACATTAGTATCGATAAATCGGCCAATCCGGCACGATGTATCCGTTTCAAGAACAAGTCGATATGCTTCTTATTTATGGCGAATGCCAACAAAATTCTGTAAGAACGAAAAATTTGTATGCTGAACGATGTCCACATCGGTCTCAGCCTTCGCGTCAAACATTTAAAAATGTGTGTGATAAACTTAGGCAAACCGGTAGTTTAAGTGTTGGTGAAATGGAACGCCAGAAACGAGTAATTAACGCAGAAATGGAAATCGGTGTGCTCGCAATTGTGTCTAGAAATCCTCATATTAGTTCGCGACAAATTTAACGCGAATCTGGCATTAGTAGGAGGAGTGTACTTCGCATTTTGCACCGTTTCAAATTTCATCCGTACCATGTTAATCTTCACCAAGAATTGCATGGGAACGACTTCATGAACCGCTTTGAGTTTTGTCGATGGCCTAAACGTCAGATTCAAAACAATCAGTTTTTTCTCAATACCATCTTATTTACGGATGAAGCAACATTCACAAATCACGGGAATGTTAATTTGCATAACATGCATTTATGGGCAGCGGAAAATCCTCATTGGCTACGACACACAGTGGAACGAATCGGCAATCTAGCTGGAAAAAAATAATAAGTCGAGAACCGTTCATTTTAGAGAAAAATGTTTTATACAAAAGTTTCATAATATCGTGAAAAGAATGTCACTGCATCGTTAATTTTTTCTTTTTTATATTTTTTAATTGTTATTTAATGGTTAACATAATTTTTTGTGCGAAAGTCTATAAATTTCTGTTAAGGATATTTGAGCAGGCGGCAGTGGAAATGACTAGTACACAGAGTATTAACTATAAAATGAGTGAATATATTTAAAATAAACTGAATAACGAGAAGAGAAAATAAATTGCGTGTTACATTATGAAGACTTGAAACAGGATGTAAGTGAGAGACCGGAATTCCTCTATATGGATCATAATCGATACCAAAAATAAAATTGTTAGAGTCATTACTTTGACTGACGTGACGCGACGTATTTGGTGGGAAGATTTAAATCTAACACCCCCCTCTCAAAACGTGCGTCACTAGAACTTTATAAGTATTTCAGTCCTAGTCTCTTAACACCATTTTCATGGCTGACTCGAGCCAACGGCTCAGTTAAAACATTAGCTACCATTTCTTGAGTAGGAACGTGCTGTACATCCACTAATCTTTCTTTAATCGTACTCCTGATATAGTGAAAGGGTATAGCCGGTTAAGATGGTCAAATGTGCCCTTGAACCGAATTCAAATCGCAATGAGTCATTCGAAAGCTTATAAAAAAAGAATAATTTCTGCCAAGTTTCAACTTTGTGACTCGACCCGGGGGGTAGTAAAGGGTAAAAATAGAAAATCAGGTTTTTGCCGAATTTCTCCTATACCAGCGGATAAAAAATTTTGAAAAAATTCAGAGGCATTTCTGTTATCAGGGCACATATTAGAGAATTTTTTCAGATTTTTAAATTGAAAAATCAAGCTGTGAAAAATAAAAAACGCTAAAAAATGATGAAAAATGCCGATTGTGTATCGAAGCAGTATTGGCACTATAATTATATTTTTACTGTAAGTACGTATCATTGTTACTATTGTCCTGAATTTTTTTCAGATTTTTCAATTTGGTGCGCCGCAGTTAAAAAAATTGAGAACCGATTTTTTCGTCGTTTTTTCCGTGTCAGAGTAACTAATACGTCGAAGTGCTTCATGAAATAGGTATTTTATGTGATCTTCTATGTTTATAAGTACAGCAAAACATCACAGGAATTAAAGAAACTGAAAAAACCGAATCATTTGAAACTGTTATGCGCCTTATATTGTAAAGTATCTACCGTATTTTCCAACGGCGTCGGTGGCGCAGCGGTAGAGTGTCGAGCTGCTATACCGCTGCAAACTTTTTGAACGTAGGTTCGAGCCTCGAACTTCCAAGTCCCTTAGGCTGTTTTTTTTTTTTTTGTTAATTATATATATTTCCGAACTTTACGACACAACGATCAATATTTATTATCAAATGTTTTAAGAATATTTGAAAAACATATTAACCTGAAATATACGTAAATATGAGTTTGGACTGCTTGTTATGCCGCCGTTTATCCTGTCAATTACGGCATTGTTTGAAATTGGTTGAAATTGGTTTTCAAATCTCTTACCTTTCATGCATTGAACCCGTGACAGAAATTCTAACATACATTTTGAATAAAAGAGAGAATAGAATTGTATGATCTAATTCGAATAGACGAAAAGGCTAAATAGTAAAAAAACAACAACACGATTTTTGTTGCCATCCATCCATAATTGTTAAAGGTAAGAGATTTGAAAACCAATTTCAAACAATGCCGTAATTGGCAGGATAAACGGCGGCATAACAAGCAGTCCAAACTCATATTTACGTATATTTCAAGTTAACATGTTTTTCAAATATTCTTAAAACATTTGATAATAAATATTGATCGTTGTGTCGTAAAGTTCGGAAATATATATAATTAACAAAAAAAAAAAACAGCCTAAGGGACTTGGAAGTTCGAGGCTCGAACCTACGTTCAAAAAGTTCGCAGCGGTATAGCAGCTCGACACTCTACCGCTGCGCCACCGACGCCGTTGGAAAATACGGTAGATACTTTACAATATAAGGCGCATAACAGTTTCAAATGATTCGTTTTTTTCAGTTTCTTTAATTCCTGTGATGTTTTGCTGTACGTATAAACATAGAAGATCACATAAAATACCTATTTCATGAAGCAATTCGACGTATAAGTTACTCTGACACGGAAAAAACGACGAAAAAATCGGTTTTTAATTTTTTTAACTGCGGCGCACCAAATTGAAAAATCTGAAAAAAATTCAGGACAATAGTAACAATGATACTTACTTACAGTAAAAATATAATTATAGTGCCAAGACTGCTTCGATACACAATCGGCATTTTTCAGCATTTTTTGGCGTTTTTTATTTTTCACAGCTTGGTTTTTCAATTTAAAAATCTGAAACAATTCTCTAATATCTGCCCTGACAACAGAAATGCCTTTGAATTTTTTCAAAATTTTTCATCCGCTGGTATAGGAGAAATTCGGCAAAAACCTGATTTTCCATTTTTACCCTTTACTACCCCCCGGGTCGAGATACAAAGTTGAAACTTGGCAGAAATCATTCTTTTTTTACAAGCTTTCGAATGACTCATCGCGATTTGAATTCGGTTCAAGGGCACATTTGACCATCTTAACCGGCTATACCCTTTGATATCAATATGTTTTGTACGTTGGTGGAATACTGGATTATTGGCTATACATTCAGCACCTCTATTGTCAGTAAACACTGTTATTTTACTGAATTCGTTGAGACCGAGTTCTATCAAAAGGCTTCGTAAGTAAATTGCTTGTTTGAGAGCTTCAGACAAAGTGACATTTTCAGCCTCTGTGCTTGACAAGGCAACTGTCTGCTATTTTTGAGATCTTCAGGAAATAGCAGCGTTGTTCAGATAAACCAAACCTTTGTAAAATATCCGAAATGTAGTTTCTTTGATTAATAATTATTTTACCTTGGGTTTGATTTATCTCAAGTCCTAGGCAAGACTTTGCTAATCCTAGATCTTTGACTTCAAACTTAGCTGCGAGTCCCTGTTTAATTTCTTCTATCCATTTGGTACTTTTAGAGGCAATAAGAATATCATCTAAATAGAGTAATAAAAACAGTACATCATTATCACGATTTGCATAATATAGACAAGGTTCACCTATGGTTGGAGTCAATCCTAGACTCCTTAGTCTGGCATCTATAGCCTCATTCCATTTTCTGCCCCCTTGACGAAGTCCATATAAGGCTTTGTTGAGTTTACATACATTACCACCAACCTCTATAGCTTTTAACAACTGATTTGCCTTATATTTAACGTTTTTATCAGCATCGTTAGCTATCCTGTGTAACATATCCTCCAACATGTCGGACATTTCCATAATGATTTCTTCGTCAAGAACACCATTTAAATAAGCTGTAACAATATCAACTTGATGTATTAGTAATCCATAATTAGCGCAAATAGCCATCAAGAGACGAATTGTTTGCAGTCTAGCCACCGGAGCAAATGTTTGGTGATAATCTACTCCAAATTTTTGACTGTACCCTTTGGCTACAATTCTGGCCTTGAATCGGTCAATTGCTCCATCAGGGCAATACCTTTTGGCCAGAACAACTCGAAATCCAATGACATTTTGACCATTCTTACACCTTGTAATTTCAAAAGTGTCATTTTTGATTAAACTGGTGATTTCTGACTGAATTGCACGTTCCCAGGCATCTTTCTCATCACTGTTAAGTGCTTCACCGACTGATATTTCGGCTACGCCAGCAAATTCCTCATGATCGTCGTAATCTCCATCAGTGAAAACATTATCCTCACCCATTTCTTCATTTGGAGCACCATTTCCACTTGCTTGTGAAGAATGAAATATTTTTCGAGGTCGACCTTTACATCCAGTACGTAATAGTTTTGGTCTACCACGACCTCGAGGTGGGTGTAGATTTAATGGACCAGAAGCCAGTGTTTTACTCTGACGTGAAGAACTGCCACTTGACTCAGGACTTCTCTTTGGACTACTTAGATCAGAATTTCTTTTCTTCGGACTGGCTAGAACAGCCGGACTATTTGTGCTCACAATCTGTATTTCACCATCAGTATCACTAGAGGTATTTTGATCAGCAACATCTTGTTCATCAAAAAGGCTACTGATCTGTCATCCTCACTAGACTCTGGAGCGTATTTTATGAATTTTACATCTCGAGCAAGCACGATTTTTCTTTCATCAGGTAACCATACCCTAAATCCTTTTGCTTCACGAGGATAACCAACAAAAATTCCTTTTGTTGATCTAGGTGCAAATTTTTCTTTGTTTGGAGCTTTATCTAGCACATATACGGTGGATCCAAAAATATGTAAATTTGATAGGTCAGGTTTTTCACCTTTCAACTTTTCATACGGAGACATTCCACCAAGGGCAGACAATGGCGATCTGTTGCGTATATAGCAAGCCGTGGCTACAGCTTCGGCCCAAAATGTTTGAGGAAGTTTCGATTGTAACAGCAGACATCTTGCCATCTCAATAATGGTGCGATTGAACCGTTCTGCCACTCCATTTTGCTGTGGAGAATGTGGAATTGTCAGTCTCCGTTGAATTCCATAACCTTTAAGTGTCCTATCAAAATCAGCGCTGCAATACTCTCTTCCATTATCAGACTGAAGACATTTGATCTTATTTCCTGTCTGATTTTCCATATGATTCTTGTATTGCTCGAAAGCTGATATCACTCCACTCTTTCGTCCTATTAGGTAGATTTCTGACCATCTAGAGGCATCATCTATGAAGGAAACAAAATATTTAGCTCCCATCAGTGATTGTACACGGGTTTTCCCAACAACATCTGAGTGTACGATCCTCAAAATCTCTTTGCATGGCGATTCACTACTTGTATAGGGTAAGCAAGTCATTTTTCCTCTAATGCAAATATCACATTCTGGAATTTCAACTTTTCCAGCATCCAATCCCATGGTATCTTGAATTGTCTTGGTCACATCTTTGTAATTTAAATGACCTAGCTTCTCATGCCACTCTCTGAGATCATTTTGACTCACTATAGCAGATACCTTGGCAAACTGGGAATTCTGTGAAAGAAAATATAAATTATTCTTTCGAATTGCACTGAGTCTTACCTTGCCATCCTGATCCGTAATTATTGCAGAATTTTTTGTAAAAGTTACAATGTGGCCTTTATCAGTAATTTTGGCCACCGATACCAAATTAGATCTCAAATCTGGAACGTATAAGGTGTCTTTTAGCTCGACCACCTTAGGATATCCTTCACTATCCATAGGAATCATAACATTTCCCGTTCCCCGAACAGGTGTAGATGAATTACTGGCTACATTTAGAGTACCACAACTTGACTCTCTCAAAATGTCAAATTTTTCTTTACTATTGCACAAATGACTAGTGCATCCACTATCTAATATCCAAGGTTCACCGGACGTCAAATTACACTCATCAATATTATAAGCTCTAGCGCCAAAGCATATTGCAAATGACTCATCTGCCTTATTTGCAGCTTGTTTCTTTGGATAGCGTTTATTTGAGTGAATAGTTTTGATGAATCCTTTGCACTCTGGAGATTTATGACCAGATTCTCCACAAGTACAGCAGCGGATATTGCCTTGTTTAGTAGATTTGTAATTATTCTGATAAAACTTCTTATATTTTGTCCCGTTGGAATTGTTTCTGATAGCCATTGCTCCTGCGGCTTGAACCAATTCATCATTACTCTGGCTTTCAGCTTGCTCCAATATTTTTGCCTTTAAAACCTCTGCAGATGGCAACTCATCGCGAGTTTCAATAGCGAGCCTAAACTGCTCAAAACTGGCAGGCAAACTATATAGTAATGTAATCGAAACTACATCCGGATGAAAGGTGATCTTCATGGTAGCTAGCTTATCTAGAGCACCAAAAAATCGTCGAATATGGTCTCTAGTATCACCCCCTTCTTGAAGTTTCGTAAATAATAATGTCTTCAATAATTGTACCTTTTTCAAGGGTCCTTGAGGAGCAAAAACCGACTCTAATCTGAGCCATACATCCCTGGATGTAACACAATCACTAATTTGGTGAAGCTCATCAGCTCCAATAGACAAGATTAGATCAGCTTCAGCTATCTGATCTTTCTCAAGCCAATTTCTGCGATCGATCTCTTTAGTAGCGGCATCAGCTCCACTCGAGCATGAGGGCATTATATTACTGCCATCAACATAGCCCCAGACGCCGTTCTTCACTAGCATGGCCTGAGCATGAATCTTCCAGGAATCATAATTATCCTTTCTCAACTCACAGATCTTGATCACACTCATTTTTATATATTCAATTATTTGACGGCACGTGTTAATGTAACCTCAAATTTTTGTACTATTAATTATCCGCTTTTAAATCTCACCTGGGCCCATAACCTGTTAAGGATATTTGAGCAGGCGGCAGTGGAAATGAGTAGTACACAGAGTATTAACTATAAAATGAGTGAATATATTTACAATAAACTGAATAACGAGATGGGAAAATAAATTGCGTGTTACATTATGAAGACTTGAAACAGGATGTAAGTGAGAGACCGGAAGTCCTCTATATGGATCATAATCGATACCAAAAATAAAATTGTTAGAGTCATTACTTTGACTGACGTGACGCGGCGTATTTGGTGGGAAGATTTAAATCTAACAATTTCTTTACGGACTTTCTACGAAAGAAATAAAGAAACTTTTGGATAAGTAATTTTCTCATTGCACTTTATGTTAAAAAATATTTAATGCAAAATATCCTATTGACATCTTTCTCTTCCTACTGCAGAGGATGCGAAGTCAACTGATACTGTTTAAGTTGGTCTATTACTTATTCAATACCAAACAAACTTTGCGAGACTTTTTTTTTCTTTTTTTATAGAGGGGAAATGCTTTATGCGCACCTGCGCATGATGCACAGGTACATTTCGTTGTTTGTTAGTTATTCATTGTTTAATGGGACCGCGCGCCGCGGTGAAATTAGACTGCCGAATCACATCCCTACCTTTAAGCAGGTAAAACTAAAAAAGGCGCAAGTGGATCCATGAAATTTTTCCTCTGATTACTTCTACACAGTCTAAAGAATATATAGACGGAGTTTCAAAGATATAAATTTCGTTATTTGTTAGTTGTAGACATCTGGTTCTTTTGTGACCGCGTGCTCCGCAGGGAGTCGGCAGCCGTACTATGTCATAAACTTTAGAAAGGAATAACAACAAAAGGCGGCAGAAAGCGCAGCCTCTTTTTGCAGGAGCTGTTTCTACAAGGTTTAAACTAAATACCCTCAAAATTTCGAGGTAATATTTTGATATACATTATAAGTTTTTTCTGCTAAAGTTTGCTAATTTCTCCGAAAAACATGTGTCTAAAGAAAGATCCATAAATTGTTTAAAAATTAATTTTTCGAAAAATGGTTTACGGGCATTCCAAGGTTAACTAACAGTGATAAACTGTACGAAAAATAAAAAGTCTCGCAAAATTCTTAATGCCTCTAACAGTATCTTCTTTTGAGAGAAATATTTTGACGTTTTCGCGCTGTTGAAATTTGTTGTTTTTAAGTGCTGATTTTTACATTTAAATGATTGCAAAATCAATTAATATTGCTATCACTGGTCTCAGCAAACATTCTTGATGAAGATAAGATTATTAAAATTCAAATCCCAGACTTGATTCTTTTCCACCTAGATTACCCATTTCGTTCCACTGTGCAACAGGTTGAACATCAAAAACAATGGTCTGTGAATGTATGGTGCGGTATCATAGGTGATAAAATTATTGGTCCTTATTTTATCAATGGAAATTTGAATGGCAACATCTATGCTAATTTTATGAAGGATACATTGGGTCTTTTGCTAGAAGAGTTACCTTTACTTACACGACAAACCATGTGGTATCAACATGATGGATGCCCAGCACATTATTTATTGATTGCGCGGAGGGAACTCGATGAAAAATTTCGAAATCATTGGATTGGACGCGGCGGTCCAATGTCGTGGCCAGCTCGTTCACCAGACTTAATACCACTAGATTTATTTCTTCGGGGAACACTGAAAGAGAAAGTGTACAAAGAAGTACCAACTACACCTTACGACATGCAACAGCGAATTATTGCAGCCTGTGCGTCAATAAGTTCTGACGCTGTAAGACTTACAAGTCAATCAATCGTAAAAAGAATCCAATGTTGCATTGACAGTGGTGGTCATCATTTCGATCACCTACTATAAACGTATGTTTCATTTAATACAAAAACCTAAGTATTATCGCCTTTCTCTACTTTCTATGACCGTGAATGACCTTGTATAACAGGTCGTTGAACTCGTTTTAAGATTCTCTATCATGATACGGAAGCAAAAACATACCGATCCATTTTAAAAAATAAAGGTGACTTTCAAATGCCCGAAGTACTTCCACCTGCAAAAAAACTATTATCGCTACCGGATCGCCCTCTTCGTACTGTGTAATTTTATTTCAGCAAATATTTCTGTGAAACTTATTGTTTCGAAGATATCTGAGGTGCTAATAGTTATTGCCCCTCCCTGTATAATAAACACCGTTAAATTAAACTCGTATTTATCTTACCTGACAAAATCCCATATCTATATCACCGCCTTCGGAACCCTCATCATCGAAAACATTGTCCGATGAACTTGGCGATGATTTAGATGTCGACTCTACTTCAGATTCTGTTATAGTTGCACAGGTGTCAATACCATTTGCAGTTAGCTCGTCTATTAAATCATCAAATATTAATTCTTGATGTGTTTCGACATTTACACATGCGATTTCCTTGTGTGTATCAATTAGTCCGCAATGCTCTCTGCCAGTTCAATCTCTTTCCCGTTTGTGCGTGTCTCCATGTTACTATTGCCATAATTATATTTTTTCATTAAAATATTTATGATATTAATCGAATTGACTTTCATTTCTATACCAAAGAAAGATCCATACTAAACAAAGAAACTGAAATCAAAAAACTATTTCCTCCTACAGGATATTCAGCAGAACAACACAAGCCACAACAAGTTGAATCGGTTACTTCGTTATTGATAACACTAACTAAGATGTCACTAAGATAACACTTTCTTGTAGATAAAAAAATCGAAATTCCTTTATCCGTAATTTTGTATTGGATATGTAGTTCTTATGAAAAAATACTCAACGAAATTTATTGACATAATATTGAAGAAACAGCCAAAAATATGTTATTTTTCAACATATTGTTTAAACAAATGGAGGTTTTGCGAAAACAAGTTATACCATTAACGGGTATAGCCGGTTAAGATGGTCAAATGTGCCCTTGAACCGAATTCAAATCGCGATGAGTCATTCGAAAGCTTATAAAAAGAGAATGATTTCTGCCAAGTTTCAACTTTGAATCTCGACCCGGGGGGTGGTAAAGGGTAAAAATAGAAAATCAGGTTTTTGCCGAATTTCTCCTATACCAGCGGATAAAAAATTTTGAAAAAATTCAGAGGCACTTCTGTTATCAGGGCACATATTAGAGAATTTTTTCAGATTTTTAAATTGAAAAATCAAGCTGTGAAAAATAAAAAACGCTAAAAAATTATGAAAAATGCCGATTGTGTATCGAAGCAGTCTTGGCACTATAATTATATTTTTACTGTAAGTACGTATCATTGTTACTATTGTCCTGCATTTTTTTCAGATTTTTCAATTTGGTGCGCCGCAGTTAAAAAAATTAAAAACCGATTTTTTCGTCGTTTTTTTCCGTGTCCGAGTAACTTATACGTCGAATTGCTTCATGAAATAGGTATTTTATGCGTTCTTCTATGTTTATACGTACAGCAAAACATCAGAGGAATTAAAGAAACTGAAAAAACCGAATCATTTGAAACTGTTATGCTCTACCGTATTTTCCAACGGCGTCGGTGGCGCAGCGGTAGAGTGTCGAGCTGCTATACCGCTGCGAACTTTTTGAACATAGGTTCATCGCCTCGAACTTCCAAGTCCCTTAGGCTGTTTTTTTTTTTTTTTTTTTGTTAATTAAGTATATATATTTCCGAACTTTACGACACAACGATCAATATTTATTATCAAATGTTTTAAGAATATTTGAATAACATATTAACCTGAAATATACGTAAATATAAGTTTGGACTGCTTGTTATGCCGCCGTTTATCCTGTCAATTACGGCATTGTTTGAAATTGGTTGAAATTGGTTTTCAAATCTCTTACCTTTAACAGTTATGGATGGATGGCAACAAAAATCGTGTTGTTGTTTTTCTACTATTTAGCCTTTTCGTCTATTCGAATTAGATCATACAATTCTATTCTCTCTTTTATTCAAAATGTATGTTAGAATTTCTGTCACGGGTTCAATGAATGAAAGGTAAGAGATTTGAAAACCAATTTCAACCAATTTCAAACAATGCCGTAATTGACAGGATAAACGGCGGCATAACAAGCAGTCCAAAGTCATATTTACGTATATTTCAGGTTAATATGTTTTTCAAATATTCTTAAAACATTTGAAAGTAAATATTGATCGTTGTGTCGTAAAGTTCGGAAATATATATACTTAATTAACAAAAAAAAAAAAAAAAAACAGCCTAAGGGACTTGGAAGTTCGAGGCGATGAACCTACGTTCAAAAAGTTCGCAGCGGTATAGCAGCTCGACACTCTACCGCTGCGCCACCGACGCCGTTGGAAAATACGGTAGATACTTTACAATATAAGGCGCATAACAGTTTCAAATGATTCGGTTTTTTCAGTTTCTTTAATTCCTGTGATGTTTTGCTGTACTTATAAACATAGAAGATCACATAAAATACCTATTTCATGAAGCACTTCGACGTATTAGTTACTCTGACACGGAAAAAACGACGAAAAAATCGGTTCTCAATTTTTTTAACTGCGGCGCACCAAATTGAAAAATCTGAAAAAAATTCAGGACAATAGTAACAATGATACGTACTTACAGTAAAAATATAATTATAGTGCCAATACTGCTTCGATACACAATCGGCATTTTTCATCATTTTTTAGCGTTTTTTATTTTTCACAGCTTGATTTTTCAATTTAAAAATCTGAAAAAATTCTCTAATATGTGCCCTGATAACAGAAATGCCTCTGAATTTTTTCAAAATTTTTTATCCGCTGGTATAGGAGAAATTCGGCAAAAACCTGATTTTCTATTTTTACCCTTTACTACCCCCCGGGTCGAGTCACAAAGTTGAAACTTGGCAGAAATTATTCTTTTTTTATAAGCTTTCGAAAGACTCATCGCGATTTGAATTCGGTTCAAGGGCACATTTGACCATCTTAACCGGCTATACCCTTTGTTAGGGTTATTAAGTGGAACACTTATTACTCTTTTATTTCTGTTTATTGTTACAATGAGGTAATACTACGCTTGTCGACGTTTCGCGCACGAATAAAGAGGTAAGGTACCGTGCGGCTCGTCGGACGTGACACCTAGGAGGTAAGCCTGTTTCGGCAGAGTCTGATTCGCCAGGCGTCAGGCGTCATGCCTCTTGTCACACGTACACGAAGGCACTTGACGTTCTACAGTAAATCCTGGATAAATGCACTGAATTCGGGACCGGAACAAAGCAGGTACGAAGTGGTGGTTTCTATTTTCTGTTTACGTTCGGGCTCCAGCCGAGCGTGAACTTAGAAAAGAACAGACAGTAGAAAAGACAGAGAGGTCCAAGCTACAGGGGGACCGGCCCGAACGTGTCGGTGACGCAATACTAATTGGAGACTTGAACTTTTCCATTTTTTATTTTTTTGTTTTGAAAACTTCGCTAACGTATTTGTGACATTTTTCTGACTAAAATGATACCAAACACGATATGTTTGAGTTACCTAAATAGCAAGTAAACGAATTAAATATTAAGTAAATATTGCTCAAACTATGTCGTGTTTGGTATTATTTTAATTAGAAAAATGTCACAAATACGTTAGCGAAGTTTTCAACAAAAAAAAATAAAAAATGGAAAAGTTCAAGTCTCCAATTAGTATTGCCTCACCGACACGTTCCGATCATATCATGTTACACTGCCTCGTCGTCGAACGTCGAGGTTCGACCGAGGGGGATCCTCCTATGTGGAGGGGACAGTCGCGATGCATTTATCCAGTGAAATCTCTTGTGCATTTATCCAGGGATTACTGTATTGCCTTTTTATCAGTATGGCCTCTGCAGAAATAGATTTACCTTTTTCTTTTATTCTTTGTTCAATAAAAAAAAATAAAGATTTCTTGTTTACTTGGCAATTATTTTCTGAATTTTTCGGGTTTTCCACTTGTGCATTTACTGATGAATCTTTCATTATATTATTTAATTCTAGTTCCAGAAAAGCTGACGCATGATTAAAATTTTCTACATTTCGAAAACAAACTTTCTTGAATCTGGCATCAAGAACTTTGGCGATTCTTGGCACCGATCTTAATTCGTAAGGAAACAATCTTTCTGTTACAGAATGCATAATTTTGTTGCAAATCACTTTGCCTTCGCCTGTCTTTAATTCTGGATAGAGATTTGTTACATGATTATATATACCGTAACTAAGAGGTATAATCATAGATATTGTTATGTAACTGGATCTCGAAACTTTCTTTGTTGCTTCTTCAAAACAACAACATTTTTTTTACATTTTCTAATATCGCTATTTCATCAATTGTCAGTGGTAGTGGAGCATTGCGTAATTTTATTAAATATCTATTTACAGCATCAGCAATTTCCAAAATTCTGTTGATCATAGCATAACAGCTATTCCATCCGGTGGGAACCTCTTGAACTAGTTTATAAAAATTATTATTTATAGCTTGCTGTTCTTTTTTTAAGATTCCACTTGCAACTGTGCTACTTTTAAAAAACTTAACAATTTCTTTGCATTTTCCTTGTTAGATATTTACTGATTTCTATTACGGCCGATATCTAGAATTATTTTTTAGTTAAGTTTGCTCGGAGGTTCTGGTGTAAGTGCCGTGCGGTTCCTCACAGTCCGCTTACCAAGAGTCATTTCTAACTCTCCCACTCCGTGGCCAGATCCCGTAAAACAACCCCAACTTTTAAACAGACTATGTGGCACCATGACCTCAAGTCACACGCCACTTTTCCATAGTTCAGCCACGGGTCTAATTTATAGCCCCGGGCCCATCAATACTCTAAATAATCTGTTCCTTGGAATGCGACCGGGTGACGAGACATTTGCCAAACACCCGTCACCTTCCAAGAACTCCACTTGAAACCCAGACAAACCCCAAGTACACTGGCGACGATCCCACTACGGACCGAAACCGTGCGCACTGCGGGGTATATTACCCTCATAAAACGCGCTAGCGCTAACATCCTAATATAGATTTTAAAATATCCAACTGAAGTATATCTTGCACAGCTAAATTAAGAGTGTGAGCATAACAAGACAACTCCCTTTTGTTGTATCCCACTTCTGACACCAATTTTAATGCTGTATGCCGTGGATGGTTGACAACACTTTATTTAGGAAGAACTATTGCGCGCTCGGAGTTTTAACAGTTCAAGGGTGACGTCGTCGCGAGATGCCGACTGTCAGCGATTCGATACAAAATTCCTGATTTAGTCTGTGTAAATTTTGTAATGGGACTTGCCTTTTAAAGGACCTTAAACTAGTGTGGTGGGAGGTTTGGATGACTCTGACTTCTCGTGACTAAGGTTCAAAAAGGGCGATCGCTTTTCCAGCGACTTTCGCGAAGACCAAAGGTCTTGAAAACATATTTTGAGGGAAAAGCGATGACGGAATTGGAAGATGACTAATAGTTCCCTTTTGGACCTTGAATCACGTTGAGCATTATTTAGAGCTATAATATCTTATTGTCAGAGAAGATAGCGAGTTTGAGAAAACATGAATCGAGTTGGTATCCAACACCTCCCCCATTAAGATCGAACATAATGGTGTTCGATATACAAACGCAAAAAAAGAAGGAATACAAGAGAACTTATGTTAAATTATAAAATGTGTCGCGGCGTATAAATATGTGTATAACAATATAATATATGTATGTGTATAAACATGTGTATGAGTATAATAGCGAGGTAGTAGAATTCTGGATCTTAATGAATTAATAATTACTGAATTGAGAATATACGCGACAAGAAAATACGACTTACAAGGAAGGTATTCGAAGTGCAACTCACGGATTCGAATAAAATTTTGTGGGTTTGTAGAGTGATCCAAGACAAGAAAAATGGTATACTCCATTCGTGCCCAATCGCCCTTTAAGGGCATGAAATTTAACCTCAAAGTGAAATCGACACTTGCACTTCCTCGCTTATATCTCCTAAAGAACAAAAGATAGAAGAAAATGTTTTAGGTAAAAGTTTAACGGTAAAAGGAGTGCTATAAATTTGCATTAACAAATTTTTAAAAACAACTTTCCTTCTTGGAAAAAAAATTTTTTTTTGCGTTATTTTAAACAATTTTGAAATCTTTTTGGTAATGAAAAATGTGGCATTTTTTATTCTGAATTCAACCATAACAATATTTTTATTATACACTGCTAGGGTTACAGAGATACACGACAAAACGTACTCCCTAGCGCGTGGTACCGCGCAATAATGCGCTAACAACATATAAAGTTACATATTAAGAATGCTCATTTTCGTTGCAGGACATAACTATGTGACGAAGATGGGTGTGGTAACATAAAAATCGCAAATTATGAAATATTACATAAAGATTAATGACTTATGATATAAATCGTACTACATCGCATATATACACAAATAAACATTTTTTAAATGTGACAAATTACAAATATGACAAATTTAAAAGTACTCTTCGTGTCAGAAAGCCAAATTACAATGAGCACCTTTAAGCGCCTTCAGTATCAGAGAGCCAGCCAGCGTCAAGCGCCTATAGGCGCTCCTGGGTATCACTAGCGCAAAATTTCTAAGCGCCTATAGGCGGTCACAGTAGTGAAATGGTTAAAACGATGATATACGCATAGGCACTTTTTGCACCAAGCACATCTTATAATAGCAGGCTTATCACCGTTAATCGTAGCTTTTTTTTTATTTTTGGGTATGAAAAAATTTTGTGAGAAGTTGTTCCAATTGAGTTTTACCATATAATCTTTTTACAAATTTGCATCTACGAAATAATATCATCAAACTGCAATCTCTCACATCGAATCAGTTTTCATCTCCGAGAGTCCGCGAATTATTATATTTAAGAACTCTTGGTATAAAAGTGGACACCTAGAGGAAAGATTACAACAACAGTTTGAAAATCCGGTAGATTTCTATTTTAAATTTCCTGAAGCAGATAAACTGCCACGTTGTGAATTATGTGGTAAGCCTGCTATTATAAGATGTGCTTGGTGTAAAAAGTATCTGTTTGTAGATCACTTTTTTAATGAAGATAGTATTTCGTCTTTTTCACTTTACGAAACTATGTCGAGTGAAGTAGGTACATGTATTCGCGTGTGCTTACAATGTAGTAAAATGTTAAATAAGCGTTTAAAAAATATTTATGTATGTATATATGGGATATAGTACGATCTGTATTATAAGTCATTAATCTTTACGTAATATTTCATAATTTGCGATTTTTATGTTACCACATCCATCTTCGTCACATAGGCATGTCCTACGACGAAAATGAACATTCTTAATATGTAACTTTATACGTGTTAGCGCGCTAGGGAGTACGTTTTGTCGTGTATCTGTGTAACCCTAGCGGTGTATAATAAAAATATTGTTATGGTTGAATTCAGAATAAAAAATGCCACATTTTTCATTACCAAAAAGATTTCAAAATTGTTTAATATAACGCAAAAAAAAATTTTTTTTCCAAGAAGGAAAGTTGTTTTTTAAAATTTGTTAATGCAAATTTATAGCGCTCCTTTTACCGTTAAACTTTTACCTAAAACATTTTTTTCTATCTTTTGTACTTTAGGAGATATAAGCGAGGAAGTGCAAGTGTCGATTTCACTTTGAGGTTAAATTTCATGCCCTTAAAGGGCGATTGGGCACGAATGGAGTATACCATTTTTCTTGTCTTGGATCACTCTACAAACCCACAAAATTTTATTCGAATCCGTGAGTTGCACTTCGAATACCTTCCTTGTTAGAAAAAGTACATAAGAAAAATGTATACAATATGCGCGATACGATTTAGAAAAATTACGTAGGAAAAATGTATACAATTTTACGATTAGTATAAAAAATGAGATTAATATAACATTATTAATTGAGAATAATGATTATGTGATATCGACTTAGGTATCATAGAAATGTGTGACTTAAATTGCACAACAGAGTATATATTAGGTTGGTAAGAAATTAATGTCGGTTTTCAAGCTTTATCTTTAAATACGCAGGTTTCGATCGGGAATAAGTTTTTTTAATCAAAATAAGTGTCATTACAATCTACACATTTTTCCCAACGAGAGACAAGTTTTCGAATTCCAGCATTGTAAAATTCTGATGTTCTGGAATTGATAAATTCTTTGAGCGCATTTTCTGCAACCTCTTGATTCTTGAAGATTTTCCCCCGTAAATAGTGGTCCAGGTGCTTAAAAATATGGTAATCGGTTGGTGACAGGTCCAGTGAATATCTTTGATGAGACAAAGTTTCATAGCCCAATTTATTCAACTTTCGTAGCGTTGATCATGCAACGCGTCGCAACGTCGCGACTTGCGGGCGAGCATTATCATGGAGAAGATTTGGGCTCCGTCGATTGACCAATGCCGGATTTAATCGTTGCAATTTCTGGTGCATTTGATCAATTTCTTGACAATACTTCTCTGCTGTGATAATTTCTCCCAGCTTTAAGAAATTATAATGTATAATTCCCACAACCGACCACCAAACCGTCACCATGATCTTTTGATGCAGTTTAGGTTTGGGAAAGTTTTTTTGGCCGTTCATTATGATCCAATTATTGGGCAGATTGCCGACAGTTATCGTACAGCATCCACTTCGCGTTGCATATTACGATACGATGCAGAAATGGTTCATTTTTATTGTGTGGAAGCAACACAGAGCAAATTTCATAACGACGATTGGTTTGATCTTCCGTTAACCCTCGGAGTACGGACCTTCTAGCACCGCCGACGACGGCGGGGTCTCTAGAGACACACATCTATTTTCACTAATACTATTACGCGCTCGCTCGCGTCGAAACATGAGACATAAACATCCCACTAATACAACCGCATCTTATCCTCGCAGGCGAGAAGATAATTTTTTTGCTTGTGTTCTCTACAACTGTTGGACTACTAAATTTTTAACAATAATTTTGATGAAATCGGCAATAAATAAATTATGTAATGTTTTATAAAAATTCCTATATGAATATACGAAAAGGTTTTTTGGAAGATGTGCAGGAAAAAAATATTTTTTTTTATTATGTATAAAAAAGGTTATAGGTCATCGTGTACAAACCAGACCTCGTCAATCTAACCGACTCTTTTATATATTATAAGGCAACATATTCTTTCAACATGGGTAATGAAAAAAGAACAAGCACGGAAGTATTTATTTCTTACGACCGTCTTGTATGAATCTCCGCAGAGAACTGATGCGACTCTAAAGCAAATGCTGGCTGCTGAGTCACTTACACACTCTTAGGTTGTATCGAACACAACATCGTAAATGTGTTTGTTATCGCTCCGGTGTCGCCAAGTGGTTTCTCAAATTACATATTTGTTAGTGTGCGTGTCACTGTGCGCTAAACGCTGAGTCTCCAGAGACACCGCCATCGCCTCGCGAGGGTTAATTCGTGCGGCACCCATTTATCGAGTGTCTTCGACTTTCCCAGCTGTTTTAGGTAGTCAATAAGAGTTGAATGACTTACACCTACCTCCTGTGGAAGTTGTCGAACTGTCGTATGTGGTTTAGCTTCGACCAAAGCCTTCAAGTGATCGTTGTCAACGACCGAAGGGCGTCCACGGTCATCTTCATCTTCAAGACTCTCATCCCCATTACGAAATTTTTGGAACCAACGTTGCACTAATCGTTCATTCACAGTATTTTCCCCAAATGCAGCGTTGATATTACGGGTAGCTTTTGCAGTTTTACGACCTACTTTATACTCGTATAAAAATATTTCGCGAATTTGCTTCCTGTCCATCTTAAACGCAGTAACGTGAAAAGAGCACAAATTAACAAGAAAAACAAAAACATACCTATCACCGTGTAGAGTAACATCTGCACTATAAAACTATATTACAGGATAAACAATTGAAGTAAATGGATATCTTAAGATTAAGCGCCAAAGTTTGAAAGCACGAAAACCGACATTAATTTCTTACCAACCTAATAGTATAAGATATAGAAATTGAAGTATATAATAACATATTAAAAGAAGATTTCGTGAATATTATATAACAAGGTGAGAGCTAAATTTTGCTACTATATACATATATAGTTTTGTAGGATTTTATTAAGAAAGAAGGAAAGAAAGGAGATAGAAAAGGAAAAGGAAAATAAGTTCTTGATAGACGAATCGTAGTTAGGAAAATGAAAAGAAAGAATGAATTTAATAATAACGCAGATTAATATAAATTACGCAGTTCACACTTCGCACGCTGATTTCCGCAGCTCAAAACGCTCGCCAACCTTTGTGGCTCAAGGATCGCTGTAACACTGCCTTATTTCTCTCGAACGCATCGCCGTCAACGAAACATTTGAGACTTGTCAAAAGCGCCGACGACGATCGTTCGAGAGATCGAAACATTCACACAGACACGCTTCCACACCGAACACACACACACAAACACGCTTCATTATCGCACTCATACATTCAATCCCACAGTTTTACGAAAGTCCTGTTCTTGTTCGACGGGGATGTCTTTTGAAGTTGGCTAGTCGTCATCACTGTATTTTGGCTGCTCCTTAATCCTGTGTTGATCTTGTCTGGAATGGTGTTTCTGCTGTCGTCGAACCACACAACACTATATTTGTTTAACTCATTTATTTCTTTTATGGGTAGATTTTACAAAGGTATCTAAGTTTATATAATATCTTGCTAGCGAAGCGCAGAGTAACGTGACGAGAAAATGCGTGAGGGCCTCTCGAAAGTTTCCTTTTTATAGTAATCTCCGGAGGTATCTCAGTGTAAACGATTGTTGGCGATTCCCTCAGGAACCCTTGAGAAATTGTTACCTGGGATAAGATCGAAGGGCCACGGTTGCGGGTACCTGTGTTTGCGGTCTCGTTAGGACCTTCTACAAGTTCTTTAATGAAATTGTCACCTGTAGAACTTAGCTGAGGATTGTTTGAATAGAATGACAAATATCGTTCTAGCTCATTTCCTATCGGATCGTGTTCTATTACCCTAATCCTAACTCGTGACAGTGCATCAGCGTTTGTATTGCTCTTTCCTTGTTTGTACACTATTTCATATTCGTACTCTAATAATTTTAATCTCCATCGTACTAAACGCGAGTTTGGATCTTTAACGTTCATTAACCAGACGAGTGGTTTATGATCGGTAACGATTATGAATTTACGCCCGTATAGATATTGGTGGAAATGCTTCATTGCCCATACTATCGCTAGTAACTCTTTTTCCGTCGTCGAGTAGCGAGTCTCCGCGTTATTCAATGTTCGTGAAGCGTATGCTGTTGGTTTATCCTTCCCTATCGTACCCTGCGATAAGACAGCATCTAGCGCGTAATTACTTGCGTCTGTGGTGAGAACAAAAGGTTCTGCCCAGTTAGGATATTGAAGGATCGGTTGGGTCGTTAACGCGTTACATAAGGTTTCGAAGGCTATCTGTTGCTCATCAGTCCACTGAAATACTTCGTCTTTCTTTAACAGCCGATTAAGAGGTTTTGCGATCTTACAATTAGCGAAATCCTGAACAAAGGGTCTAGCCGAATAAGGGGGTCAAAAGTGCCCTTGAGCCGATTTTATTCGACGATGGGTCATTCGATAGGTGATGATGAAAAACCATTGCACACAAATTTTTAATCTGATACCTTCACCGGGAGGGTAGTTATAGGGTAAAATCGAAAAATCAGTTTTTGCCTCATTTTCCCCAATTAATGTGGTGCAAAAATTCAAAAAAAATTCTAACACATTCTAAACATGAATGTACAGGTTAGGGATTTTTTTCAGATTTTTCCTTTGCAAGTTCCACTCACGAAAAATGAAAAACCAAAAAAAAATTTTTAAACATCGATTTCGTATTGAAATCTTCCGAGCACAACTTTTTCCTTTTTACAGTAGTTGCGTAATATTATCATTGTTCTACCCTAATTTTTTCAGATTTTTTGAGTACGGTGCATCACGGTCGGAAAAATCAAAAACCGATTTCTGGGACACATTTTGGGCTGAAACTCGCCCATTATCTGTCATTCTTGAATGATTTTAATACAGTATGTTCATATTGTTAGCTTCAATGTTTCTGCATAGAAATATGCAGATGTTAAAGAACAATATCGGTATAATTAAATAAATTGCTGATTGTATGGTCTTTATAACCTAGAATTTGAACCGTTTTATCAAAAGCATTAATGGCGCAGTGGCTATGGTGTCTGCCTGTGGAATCGCTGGATACTTTTTTGTCGCGGGTTCGAATCTCCATGTGGGACTTAAGTTTCTTTCTGCCATTTTTTTTTTTATTAAAGACATAACAATATTCAGTAGTAGCTTTAAAATGTTTCACGGATACTTCTAAACATAATTATACAGTATACTTATTTCTTCATCGACTCTTTCCAGTCATGTCACGATTTACAATTACAAGTACTTTTTTACATTCTGTACATTGAATTTTATATTTCTTTCATACTTAAAATATATTTTCATACATTGCAATAAACCAATATCTATGAACAATATAAAATGTTTGAGAATACTTATAATTGCTAAACGTTGCATATCTAACTATAAAAAAAGCATGTTTTACGATTATTCTTCTATAGATTTTATATAGTTGAAAGCCATAACAATATCTGTGAAACATTTTAAAGCTACTACTGAATATTGTTGTCTTTAATAAAAAAAAAAAAAAAGAAATGGCAGAAAAAAACTTAAGGAGGTCGGTTGAAAACTCAAGTATTAGATAAAACCTTGAATTTGAAATATATTATTCCTGAAATCATGTAGAATAATTCTGAAAAAAATTCAGACCATCTTATCGATTTATTAAAAAAGATATTAGACTTTAAACATCGACGGTAATACACGACGGTATATGGTGTATAGTCATAATGCAAATTGAATTGCAATATTTAAAGTATTTCCAATTTAGATATTGAGTTGAAAAATAATTTTATTCATAAAGTAATAATTATACTTTTATTGTATCGAAGAAAAAACATTCCTTATCGATGTATTTTTTAAATAATTCGGAAAAGAAAAGTCGAAAAACGGGTAATTCATGTCCCATCTACACCGCCATATTGCCGCCATGTTAACTGAGTGGAGAATTGACAACGTCGCAGTCTGATGTACCGTATGCATCATAGAGAATTATAGGTTATGGGACATCACTCGAATGAGATCTTGTTAATCGACAATACGCGACGTTGCCAAACGTTTTTTCAGTTCTTTGCAACTAAAGTCAATTAAATGACTTTATAATTCTAAAGCATGACATAAAATATTAAAATTGCATAATTTATTATTAAATTGAGAATGAAAATTTATTGCTATCAGAAAGCATCATAATATACGACTTAAAAAAGTTATTTAGTTTTTATTGCCTAAAAATTGAGTAGTACTCAATCTACCCCCTTAAGTCCCACATGGAGATTCGAACCCGCGACAAAAAAGTGTCCAGCAATTCCACAGGCAGACACCATAGCCACTGCGCCATTAATGCTTTTGAAAGAACGGTTCAAATTCTAGGTTATAAAGACCATACAATCAGCAATTTATTTAATTATCCCGATATTGTTCTTTAACATCTATATATTTCTATGCAGAAACATTGAAGGTAACAATATGAACATACTGTATTAAAATCATTCAAGAATGACAGATAATGGGCGAGTTTCAGCCCAAAATGTGTCCCAGAAATCGGTTTTTGATTTTTCCGACCGTGATGCACCGTACTCAAAAAATCTGAAAAAATTAGAGTATAACAATGATAACATTACGCAACTACTGTAAAAAGGAAAAAGTTGTGCTCGGAAGATTTCAATACGAAATCGATGTTTAAAAATTTTTTTTTGGTTTTTCATTTTTCGTGAGTGGAACTTGCAAAGGAAAAATCTGAAAAAAATCCCTAACCTGTACATTCATGTTTAGAATGTGTTAGAATTTTTTGGGAATTTTTGCACCACATTAATTGGGGAAAATGAGGCAAAAACTGATTTTTCGATTTTACCCTATAACTACCCTCCCGGTGAAGGTATCGGATTAAAAATTTGTGTGCAATGGTTTTTCATCATCACCTATCGAATGACCCATCGTCGAATAAAATCGGCTCAAGGGCACTTTTGACCCCCTTATTCGGCTAGACCCTTTCCTATAGTAGCCGCATAGTCCTAAGAATTGTTTAATTTCCTTCGCGTTTTTAGGTATAGGATAGTTTCGACACTGCAGGGTGACTATTGATGATTGTTGTTGATCATATGACGATTTCTCGTTGGTTGAATTGGTTCCATGTCATCTTTAGCGCTAGCGGTCCCCTTTTACTCGAATCTACTAGTCTTCTTATCCAGGAATAGTAATTGACATTAGTACAATGTCTTAGTTGCAACTTGCAGCTTACGAAATTTGAAATATCGGTGGGATAGTTTCACCGTTTCCTGGATTGTTCGTGAAACAGAAAATTCTCTTTTTTTTGTTAGCGATTTCGATTTTGCGATGGCTGTAAGTATGATTAGCGGTAGGTGGATCGGCTTCAGAATTTTTCCACATTTAAATTGAATACTTGTATCCAGCAGTCTTCTGGAGTGCGCCTCAGTTTCGGAAACGATAGTTGTTTCGCATGTGAGATGAACAGTCCCCTTGTTGACGGGTACATCTTTACAGATATAGTACTATGAATCAGATATTCGATACAATTCGACAGATCTTTTACTAAGAAGGAATAGATTTTAGATCGGGATAATAGGAGGAATTTAGGAAATATAGGAAATATGGACGAATATAGGAATATGTTGCCTAGGAAATAGATTTAATCAAATATCTTTTGTCGAGTAAAAATATGATCAAAGAGATATTTGAGAAATATGAGAATTTGAGGAGACGAAATACCACGCTTGCGCAGATTTATAGAGTTTGAATTTTATTTGAATTTGCATTAGATATGATTCGATTTTGTAATTAAATGAAATTTGAAATGGATTGTGAAATGTCCGAGTAACTAATTAAGATTACGTTAGAATCTTATAGAATGAATTAGTACTATTATTTTTTTTTTAAATTATTTAATTCTTAATTAAAGAAGATCCTTGTAAGGTTTTTTAAAATCTAGAATTCGTTTATACAAGATCTTAGACTTTGATTTAACTTTCACTGACCTTAGTCTCCATCTAATCGATTTTGATGATAGACTTTTATAATTAAATAGCCACTGTAATGGGCGAATGTTGTCATATATTAAAAATTTTTGGTTATGTGAGGTTTTAACCCGAAAAATGCACACCACGTGGCACAAAGATAGATACTTTTATTACACGTCTATACAGGAAGCGATCAGAAATCAAACTGGTAAAAGAAACTACAATTGCGCACCCTACACATTAATTCGATATGAGGGCGCATAGATCTTATTTCTAACACTCCCTCTATCGATGTGCTCGAATACAACCACGAACACAACATGCGCCTGCACACATACAAACACTCATACATATATTCCCATACTCGTACGCATGTTCTCATTAATATGTTTTCACTCGTACATATTAATATCATTCCAACATACATACACATTACGTTATCTTATATTTAACATATTCACGCATTTTTCGTGTTTTATTTTCGATAATGGCTTCGTTAATATATCCGCACGCATTAAATCAGTCGGTAAATATTGCACTTTAATAATGCCTTCTTCTTGTGCTTCACGCGTGATATGATATCTAATGTCTATGTGTTTGCTACGACTATGATAGACAGAATTAGTACTTAGTTTAATTGCACTTTGATTATCACAGTGAACAGTCGTTGCACCTTTTGCACATTTGTCTAAGCACATATGAGTCATTAGTCTTTTTAAATAAATCACTTCTTTTGTCACTTCAGATAGAGCCATATATTCCGCTTGCATAGTTGAAGATGCTACTGACTTCTGCTTCTTGCACGACCAGCTTATTGGTCCACCAGCGAGGATTATAACATATCCCGAACACGATCGTCGATATCTCCGGCCCAGTCCGAATCGCAGAACGCTTTCGTACTGTGGTTATTTTTATTATATGTGATTCGATAATTTATTGTGTGCTGAATGTACCTCAGTGTTCTCTTTGCCATTTTCCAATGTATTATTCCAGGGTTAGAACAAAAACGGCTTAATGTACTTGCAGCGAATGACAAATCCGGACGTGTTGCGTTTGATAGGTATATCAGTCCACCGACTAACTCTCTGTACGGCCGATTTTTCATTTCTTCTTCTTCTTCTTTGGTTTTCGGCTTCATATCTTTTGTTAATGTGACACCATACTCTATTGGAGTAGACATTGGCTTTGAATTTTCCATGCCAAATCTCTTTAATAGCTCTCTTGCATATCTTTCTTGCGATAGACTCATACTTCCAGTAGGCGTTCCTCTTTCAATTTTTATTCCTAGTAGATTGTTTATAGGACCGAAATCTCTCATTTTAAATTTACTACTTAGGATCTTCTTTGTTGTTTCGATTTTATGCAAGTTGGTTGATGCCAGGATCAGGTCATCCACATATATGATTATAATTATTTTATCCTTTTCACTAGAATTTACATAAACGCAAGGATCGGTCTCTGTTCGTTTAAAATTCATATTTTGTAGACAGTCATCGATTCTTCTATACCATTGTCTTCCCGCCTGCTTCAAGCCATACAGCGGTTTGTTGAGAAGGCAGACTTTATCGTGATTTCTATTAAATAACTCCGGCTGCTCCATATAAATTTCATCGGATAAATCACCTTGAATATATGCGGCGACTACATCCATTTGGTGTACGTGCATTTCATATTCCACCGATGCAGCCAATAGGCAACGTATTGTTTCAAGTCTTGCGACAGGTGCAAAAACTTCTTCATAATCGATGCCTTTAGTTTGTCTGTGACCTCCTGCGACTAATCTAGCTTTGTAGCGATCAACGGTTCCATCCTGGTTTCGTTTTATTTTGAACACCCATCGATTTGGTAATACCTTTCTATCTCTCGGTCGATTTACTAGATGCCATGTCTGATTTTCCGTTAGAGACTCATACTCTGCTTTCATTGCATCTAGTCACAATTGTTTGTCTTCACGTGACATAATTTCTTCCACACATGATGGCTCAGTTAAAATCTTATCGTCTGGAAGATTTGCTGCACAATTGAAAAGTTTTCTTGGTCTTCCAACTTTTCCGGTTCTGATTATTTTTGGTCTTCCGGGTGCTCTTCTTTGTGTTCTAGCATCAGGTTTCATATCAATTTTGTCTTCTGGTGAGCTTGCGTCATTACTACCCTCTTCTTCACTCGTATCGGTATCATCATCGTGTGCGGCGATATCCAAAGGAACACTTATATGTTCTTTTGTTGTAGAGAGAAACTGGTTTGTATCTTCGTTTTCTTCTTCTACTTCTGGTTCATTTCCTTGAAAAATTTCTTCGTGGAATCGCACCTCGCGTCGTTTTACAATGGTCTTTGTACCAGGCGACCAAAGTCTATATGCTTTCGCTTCTTCCGAATAGCCAACTAGGATATATGATTTCCCTTTCGCTTCTAGTTTACTTCTACGTGGTCCTTTTTCTAGAGCTATTACTTTGCTACCAAAGATTCGCATGTAGCCTACGTATGGTATTGTGTCGGTCCACATTTGGAAAGAAGTTGTATTATTCAGTATCGATGTTGGACAGCGATTCCGAATGAAATTAGCGGTATTTACCGCTTCTGCCCACAAACTTTTCGGTAGATGTGACTCCTGTAGTAAACATCGTGCCATCTCCATTAGAGTTCGGTTGGCTCTCT
Source organism: Cerceris rybyensis (assembly GCA_910591515.1). Classification (NCBI taxonomy): domain Eukaryota; kingdom Metazoa; phylum Arthropoda; class Insecta; order Hymenoptera; family Crabronidae; genus Cerceris; species Cerceris rybyensis. The sequence goes on along the minus strand of OU342798.1, from coordinate 19,107,215 downwards.
CGGCGACTCCGTTTTGCTGTGGCGTATATTCCACACTCAGCTGTCTTTTAATTCCTTCAGCTTCTAAAAAATCAGTAAATTCTTTTGATACATATTCCTTTGCATTATCTGTTCGTAACATTTTTATAACGCAGCCGGTCTTTTTTCTATTCTTTGCTTGTATTTTTTGAACGCGTTTAAAATTTCATGCCGACTCTTCAGCATAACCACGTCCGTACACCTTGTCTTGTCATCAACAAACGTTGCGAAATACCTTGATCCACCTAATGACGTAGTACTCATTGGACCGCAAATATCAGAATGAACCAAGCCTAGTTTTTCTCTGGTCTTCGTTGTTGACGATCTGTAAGGTAACTGATGTATCTTGGACTTGTCGCACGTTTCGCATTTGAAATTTACTGCGTCTCCACTGAAGTTCATACCTACAACCATATTATTTTTAAGTAATTTCTTTAAATCAGCAATGTTTAAATGTCCAAACCTGGAGTGCCATCGACGTAATTTATCGTCACTAACGCGTGCTGCTTGAGCTTTTTCATTGTCGATTTCGTTAACGATATATAAATCGCCTTGTCTTTTCGCGGTCAATGCTACAGAACCATCCGCGCGTTTCACAAATGCACTGTTCTTTTTAAATATGACGCTGTAATTATTATCGGTTACTCGCGAAACTGATATAAGATTATTTCTAAAACTAGGCACTAACATAGTATCTTTTAATTTTACAATATTTCTACTTTTATTGTAGGCATTCGCATTTATTACAACTTCGCCCATGCCGGTTGACGTTACACATTGTTCCGCCGCAGTATACACTTTCGCACGCATTTTGTCATTTATTTTTAAAAATTTGCCACGATCGTTGCACATGTGCTTTGTAGCACCACTATCTAAACACCAATTCACTGATTTTTCCGGTTCGGCATTCAAAACTAACGCTGGCATGGCGTCTTCCGTGCTGTTTCCGGCGAAATTTTCTTTCTTCGATCTGCATTCAGTTGATCGATGTCCTTGTTTCCCACATTTGAAACAATTTCCACTGAATCTGGATGACCTGGACCTTGTATTCCGTCCTCTGGTGTTTCCTCGGTAATTTTTGTTTTCATTCAGTTTTCCTTTCACAAATAGTGCATCATTATTAGGCGACGATTCTTTACTTGTTTTTTCCTCCCTTCTGGCTTCCTGTTCTATAAGCTTCAACTTCAGAGACTCGACACTCGGAATATCGTCACGTGACTCAATTGCGATACAAAAACTTTCGTACTCAGCCGGTAACGAATTCAACAACATTATCGACAATAACTCGTCTGGTATTCTAATTCCGGCTTCTTCCAACTGTTCCGCTTTTGAAATAAATTCGTTAGTGTATTGCGTCATACTTTGCGTTGATTCCTTTTTCATTCGATATAGTTGCTTATACAAAGCAGCTTTTCTTACCGGTCCCTTGGATTCATGGGCACCCTGTAATAAATCCCACGCTTCAGCCGAAGTCTCTGCTTTCTTAATATGTATAAGTTCATTTTTCGAAACGCTTAATATAATTAACGCTAGTGCTTTTTCGTCTTTGGCAGTCCATATGGCAACGTTTTCTTCCGTTGGAGTAATTTTTCCACTCACATACGCCCAAAGTTCATTACAAATAAGCACACTCTTCATTTGAAGCTTCCAAGATTCATAATTTGTTTCGCACAATTTCTCAATTTGATGCGTTGAAGGTAATGCGGCCATGATGCTTAACTGGTCTCTGCTCTCCACGTGGCAATGTTAACGATCGCGACTTTTATACTTTTAACTTATTTATTTTTCAGTTCACTTGCGACGTTTAACTTATTTATTCTTAAACCGTACGTATACCTGGGCCCATAACCTGTGAGGTTTTAACCCGAAAAATGCACACCACGTGGCACAAAGATAGATACTTTTATTACACGTCTATACAGGAAGCGATCAGAAATCAAACTGGTAAAAGAAACTACAATTGCGCACCCTACACATTAATTCCATATGAGGGCGCATAGATCTTATTTCTAACAGGTTACAATATTTTTTTCTTTTATTTTTAAGATTAATTGTATTTCCGCGAGGGGTTTTATAAGCTACACCCTTTTTATTTATTAACTTACACCGAAATAGCTTGATGTATTCATCAATGTTGCAATGAATTGTAGTTTTTTGTGGTAGGTGTGACGTTAACCTTGAATTATTTTTAATTTTACTTAGCACTCCTGCATTGGGAGTAGTGTTGTATACCGTGGATAAGCGAGACGACTTACAGTAGCACGGTTGTTACAACTGTTATAATTTCGAAGACCGAATGTTTAACCGCGGAGTCCGACAGAGTTTCGGCACTAACTTGAGTAATGAGTCGAGAATATTGTTGTGTTCTTCGCGCGCGGTTTCTTATATACCTTAAGATTTGTGATAATAAAGAAGGGAGAGGGCGAGGATGACCAAATCCTAGGAGTGAACCCTGACCAGCGTGAATCAGGGTTCGGAGGTGACTCTCTAATTGTAAGAGGCACTTAGGACATTGAGTCACTAAGGCAACACAGCGCGTTGTATGTAGATAACATAGGTTGGTTATCCAACAGTAGTCGTAGTTAAATTAACTTGTTGCAGAGATTTTGGAGATTGCAACATTGATTTAGTAATTAGTTTTAAAGAATTAATTTGTTTCTCCCGATCGTTCGTCGGAATAAAATGAACATCCTTTTTTAAAAATAGTTTTAGTGGCTTTAAAATGATTGATGATTTTGTAATGAATATCCGGTGATAACCTAGTGAATCTAAAGGCATTTTAATCTTTACTTTGTTTCGCGGTTTAACACCTTTATCAACATAACTTATTTGGTTAAGATTTAGCTTGACTTCCTCGTTACTTAAATATAACTATGATCCTTTCCGAAAATCGTACTTATCTAGTTTGAGATTATCATCGCGTAATCTAGGGAATATAAATAATTGTTTGTTTTTTAGATCAAATGAAACATTAGTGGCCATAGTTTGGAAAAACGACAGTGAATTTTTAAATTCTAATGTAAAATCAAAATGTACGTTTGGCACAGTAAGTGCATCTCTTTTGTTTTTTATTTGAGAAATAGCAACAGAATTGAATGAACTATTGTCTGGTTTTTCACAAACAATGTCTTCATTTACTTTTTCGGGTTTGGAAGAATTTTGAAATGGTTGGGAGCTTTTAGCTATTACATTTTCAAATTGTCGGTCATTACTTGTTATTTCGACTGAATTCGGTGGATCTGGTGGAAGATTATTGATCTGGAAATTTTGTTCGTGATTATCTATATGAATTTTATATTGAATTAAAGAATTTCGAATTTTAAGATCTCGATTTTGACTTGCAAAGTCTGGCGATTGAGGTTGATCTTTGGAATTTGGCGATGCAAAATTACTTTGATTGAAATCACTAGAGGTGCGTAATGGAATATAGAATTTATTTTTAGGATAATTGCTTTGTGTTTTATAGCTGAGACGCAGTGCCTGTTCTTCAGCTAATGCACCAATGAAAGCGGTATTAATATTTTTAAATTCTTTGTGTCTTAGTTTTTGTGAGATTTCGAAACGTGTGTAATAAATGAATCGATATAGCGAGAGATCATTAATCATAAGTAATCGATCATCTAAAGTTTTTTTATTATATTTTGAGTTGTTGGAGATAAGAAAACCTCTCCATCGTATATGTGTAAGAAGTGATTCAGGTGGATCCTTTGTAGTTTTATTGACGACGGACAGAGTAACGACTTACAGCAGGTTTTTAAATACAATGACTGTTCTTGCGGTTTTTCGGTGGTCTTAAATACTTAGTGTTCCTTTGTCTCGAGATAGACGTACGAGCCTATCTACGGGACAAAAGTTCTATTATATTTGGGAAATGCACCGGCGACTAATAGTGAATAAGAGGCAGAGGCCTAAGGTTGCCTAGCGGTCGACGGTCAAGTCTGAGGCTTATCTTACACCTCCCCCCTTATTAAAAACTAACTGCGTCTAATTGCGTTAGTTTTCATTAATCGGCGCAGCGATTCTTCTACTAATGGAGTTAGCATCTAAATGAGAGCTCTTTTATTGGTTAACGCTATACTTATTGTATTGTATAATATCTTTCGTCTAGAAAGTTTCTTGTGTGTTCCTGTTTTTTAAGGTAGCGAACAGTGATTCTGGAGAATATACGTGCGGTTTAATAGTACCGTGTCTCCCGTCGGTAATTAATTCTTCTAGTCGAAAGATCATTTTCTAACACTAATAGTTCTTCATCTAGATCTAATAAAATGCTGTCTATTTTTACATTAAGCTCGTTTGATTGTGCTACGGCTCTAAGTAGATTAAACTATTTATTTATGTGCTCTATATTTGTTATTGCCGCGTTAGTGACATTGGTGTTTGATGCGACGGTGTTTAGTATTATGCTAGTCTGATTCCGTACATACTGGATAATTGTTTTGTGATCGCGGTACAGTTTATCTAGTTCGGTATTGTAATAGCTTGCATCGGAGTCACTCAGTGTTCCGAAAAGAGTTTTACTTATTTCGGTAACAAAATCAAATAATTCTCTCCTTAGCCTTGATGGGACTCCTCCTAAATGGTGTGCGTTTTTTTTTTTTACATCGAATCTCAACCTAGATATTTGCAGTAGTTTTTTCGTTATGTAACGTTCTGAACTACATGTCCATTTCGTTCCATTAATGTTATGTGTATACCTATTTAGTAACTCAAAATAGCTCTGTCTTAATGATACATAATTATTCTCTATGCTAGAAAAATCAAACCCTATAACTATTTTCCATTTCGTGAAACATTTTTACACTGCTTAAATTTTCTAAGTATATAGCGTCCTGATTCTGAAGGGTTGAAATCGAGTACTTTGGATTGTTATGGTAATTCGTCTTAATCGTTGGTTGTATCATTAAGAGAATCATCGCTGATATGAGGTTCTACATCTGAAATGAATAGTTTAATTGCGCTTCTGTGATACTGTTTTATATGTACCCCTTCCTGAATGTGATATGTTATGAAGTCATTATGCCCTACAACTTTGTATGGTCCTATCCATTGCTTATCTAGTGGCGAATTTTTTCTGAAGTTCCAAATAAGTACTAATTCTCCGTTTTTTATTGTTTCGTAATTAGTGGTATCCCTTACGTTTCTGTCTTGTGTATGTGTTATGTTCAACTTGGCTTCGTGTAGTTTGTTCTCGTGATTCAGTCGTCGTGATTCGGTTAATTGTCGTAGTGTGAAGGTTTCTTCGTTGTTTAAAAATATTGAATTGGGTTCCCTACCAAATTGTAGTTCGAAAGGTGTATAACCCGTTGATTTGTTAATAGTGCAGTTATATGTTAAGAACGATTTAGGAAGTATCTCCTCCCAGCTATTTGTATCGGTAGAATATTGTTTAAGATATTCCATTAGGATTATATGGGATCGTTCATTTTTTCCGTTGCTCTGGGGATGATATAATGATGTTAATACATGTTTGATGCCTAATTCGGAGCATAGAGTGGTCATCTCTTCGGATAGAAATTCTTTCGCGTTATCAGTTAAAATTGTTTTCGGCTTTCCATGAATGCTTATCCAATTTTTCCAAAATGCGTCTAATATGGATGCAGTGGATTTATCTATTAGAGGTACCGATATCAAAAATCTCGTGAGATAATCCTGTATTACTAAGATACACTTATTGTCTCTAGGAGTTACCGGAAGTGGTCCGACTATGTCAAGGGATATCTTATCATTTGGATTTTCAGGAATATCTGGCATGGAATATTCATAAGGTTTTCCTGTAGTTCGCTTGTGATACTGACAAGATTCACATTTTGTTACATAATCTTCGACATCCTTTCCTATGTTCTGCCAGTCGTACTTACAAGGAGAGGACCCCAACTGTCCGACTTCGATTTTAACGAGGCTTTGCAAGATGATAGCATGTAGGTCCCTAATGATATGTGTAAAATATTAGCCGTAGTTATGCAGTAGTTTTAAAAATATAAGCGATTAAAGTTCGTACCTGTTTATACACTATGAATGTGAATCTGGTTACAACAGCTCTGGTGGCGCAGTGACTGCGGTTTAAGGCTCACGAGCCGAACATCTTGCGTTCGAATCCCCGTGACGGGCAATTTTTTTTCTATTTTAATTTCATGAAATTGCGGACGAAACACATGGTTTCCAGACTTATATTCTAGGTTCGCTGCATGGCAATCGCTATTGAAAGTACATCGAAAATACGGAAATAAATCAAACTGCAAGGTAAGGATTTCCAGAGACCTAGGCCATTAAATGGAAAGAAAAGTGGCACCCGCGTGGCTGAAAAAACGTAAACTTTCCGAAACAGATTCTTTCTCGGACTGTGCAGTGAGCCTTGTAAAATTGATTGTACGCCTTAAAAAACGCACGGCTAATGCTTCCTCCAACGGTTTAAAATTAACTAACTTTTATTTAGCTAGCTATACAGTTTGAATTGTCTTCGAGGACTTTGAAGATTAAATATTTCGAAAAGCTGTAAAAAGACAGTTTGCGAGGTCCGAAACGTACATAATGTAAATGTATATATTGCAAGTGTACGATAATTGTTATTCTGCATTGTGTGCAACTTTATCAAATTAAAATAGAAAAAAAAGTTACCCCCGTCACGGGGGAGTCGAACGTACGAGACGTTCGGGTCGTGAGCCTTAAACCGCTGCCACTGCTCCAACACAGCTGTTGTAACCCAAATTACACTTATAGTATATGAAGAGGGATGAACTTTAATCGCTTATATCTTTAAAACTACTGCATAACTACGGCCAATATTTTACACATATCATTAGGGACCTACATGCTATCGTCTTGCAAAGCCTCGTTAAAATCGAAGTCGGATAGTTGGGGTCCTCTCCTTGTTAGTTCGAATGTTTTGAACAGTTTTCTCTACCGAATAGTGACCCCCTAGTGTCCCGTTATGTGCTTGTCTTATTATTTCGTTTTTGTCTAATAACTCTTGATGCAATTTGGACACGTATACTATTAATTTATCACCTGTGTATCGTTCATTTAATAAAGTTTTAAGTTTAAAAAGATCGGGTAGATTATATTGCAGATTCAATCGTTTATCCGTAGTCTCGAGGAAGTTTTCTAATTTGAACTCTATCGTAGCGTCTGTGTCTGAAGAAGTTATAATTAACTCATTAGGTTTCGGGTTGTTTATGATATTATCTGTATAGAAAATGGTTTTGTTTTTGTGGTTTCCGATTCGTTCTAAGAAGATAATTTCTTTAGTCACTGCAGGAGTTTTTAATTCTGGGGGTAAAGTTAGAATTTGTGTTTCAAAAAGATTATTGAAGTCAAAGTCTTTATTATGACCTAAAATTATATATTTTAACGTACTTTTAAACTGAGGTGGTAATTGAAATGTCTCTATGGCTCACTCTATATTTTTATCTCTGATAGGCTTTAGAATTTTGTACACTTCCGTTCGTTCCGGGTTAACTCGTATATATCCTTCGCGTTCTGTAGTACCGAAGTTTAGTTTTATTGTTCTAGTTTCTACAGCGTCTTCATTGATTGCTATTAAGACCGGTGTTGGTATTCGCGATAATGCATCTGCGTTTGAATTAATTTTTCCGGGTTTATAAACTATTTCGTATTCGTATTCGAGAAGTTTTAATCTCCATCGCATTAATCGACAGTTGGGATCTTTAACGTTCATTAACCATGTTAGCGGCTTATGATCGGTAACTATCGTGAATTTGCGACTGTATAAATATTGACGGAAATGCTTAGTTGCCCATACGATGGCAAGTAGTTCCTTCTCGGTTGTGGAATAATTTGTTTCGGCTTTGTTTAAGGTTCTAGAAGCAAAAGCTAATGGTTTATCTTTTCCAATTGTGCCCTGAGATAGTACGGCACCTATCGCGTCGTTCGATGCGTCAGTAGTTAAAAGAAAAGGCTTTTGCCAGTCGGGGTAGCTAAGGATCGGGTGTGTAATTAATTTATTTTTTAATTCGTTAAAAGCCGCACGTGTTTCGTTTGTCCAGTTAAAAGATATTCCCTTTTGCAAAAATCTAGTTAGTGGCTTAGCGATTCTGGAAAAATGCGGAATGAATTTGCGATAATAACCTAGGAGACCGAGGAATTGTTTTATTTCTTTAGGATTTTTAGGTTCCGGATAATTTTCTACTTTATCTATACGTTTTGGGTTTGGTTTTATACCGTCCGCGGATATGATATGCCCTAAGTATTCTAATTCTGGCCTTAAATATTCGGATTTGTCGGGTTGTAATTTAAGGCCGACTTGTCTAAGTCTTTCAAACAGTTTAACTAAATTCTCGTTATGTTCGTCGACGGTACGGCCGTATACTATAATATCGTCCATATATACAAAACAAGAATTACCTACTAGTCCCTGCAAACCTCTATTCATCATCCGTTGAAAAGTCGGAGGTGCGTTTTTTAGGCCGAAGGGCATTCGTGTATATTCAAAATGGCCGTCAGGTGTAGAAAATGCTGTTTTTTCTATATCCTTTGGATCTACACCTATTTGATGATATCCTGATGCAAGATCGAAGGCTGAGAAATATCGCGCGTTCCCAAGTTGATCTAATATCTCATCTATGTTGGGTAGTGGATACGCGTCAGTTATAGTTTTCTCATTTAGCTTGCGATAATCTATAACGAGTCTCCATTTAACTTTCCCGCTGGCGTCTGACTTTTTCGGTACAATCCAAAGCGGTGAGTTAAATGGCGAATCTGATTCCCTGATTATTCCCTTTTCTAACATGTCTTTTATTTGACGCTTTATCTCCTCCTGGTGAATAGGAGGATATCTATATTGTTTTGTGTGAATTGGTTCGTCGTCTGATGTCCGTATTGTATGTTGTGTCAGGTCTGTTAATGGTAGAGGGTCACCGGGAAGTGTAAATATATCTTCGTATCGCGAGATAATTTCCCATAGTGACTGTTTGTGTTCTGTGATATGCTCTAATCACGTATTTTCTGCTAATTTACTAATTCTTTTAGGATCGATCTTAATAGGTTCGAATTTTAAAGATACATCTGTTCGATACATAAAGACTTCTTTAACATATTCCTTCAGGTAGGGTGGTAAAATTGGATTACCGGAAGGATCAGCTTTTGTTATGGCCCCAGTATCATTGAAGAACATTACTATCATATCAGTGTTTGTACAGCTACTTTCATTATTTCGTTTGAATACTTTGTCGTCAAGTTTAACTGCATGATTCGATAAATTAAAGTTATGACGCGTTAAAAAGTTAATACCTAAAACTCCGTCGTATTCATGGTTGTTATCAATTACTTGGAATTCGGTCTCTATATTGTTATATCTGGCTGTGATTCCATATCTCGTACGCATTGAATTACCTGTGATGCCTCTAATATGGATGGGTTCGCTGATTTTCAATCGTCGTGGGTCTTCTATTTGTTGTTCTTTAATCAGCGATATACTGGCCCCTGTGTCGATCAGAAAGGAGGTTGGTTTGCAGCCAGGTATCTTCAAAAGTAGTCGAGGACATTTCTGGAGCTCTTCGGGTCTGGGTGATCCATCGTTGGTTCTTGTTTGTAGTAAATGCTCGCTCGCGGAGACAAATCCGGAATGGAAAGTTTGGTTCCTGGGTTGATTACGCTGGTGATGTTGCTTTGTTCTGCATTCTTCTTCCACGTGTCCGAGACGACGACAGTAATTGCATTGTAGTTTCATTCTGCAATGTTCTTCGAGGTGTCCCATTCTCTTGCATAGGTCACACTGTTTTGGTAGGTCTTGATGATTTCTCGTATTTCCATACTCCCTGTGTCTGGAATGGCTCGCTTCTAAGCGGTATGAATTCCTTCCTTGCAGTTGCTCACGCCTTCTTATAAAATCTGCTTCTATCTTCAAGGCTTCCGTGAATATGTCGTTGAGTACATGGAATGTTTTGTAACGTATCACGTTGGCAATTTCTATGTCCAATCCGTCCAGGAAGTCTTGTATGGAGCTAGTCAATTCCCATCTTTCCTGCATTATTCTGAATGTTGGATCATTATTGGAGTTTGAAATCGCGGAGATGATGTCAAAATGAATTTTAGAAAATCTTTCTATATAAGAACTAACTGATTCCCTTCTTTCCTGTCTGCAGTTTCGTCTGCTTGCCGTGAGTGAAGTTATAGATTCTTGTAAGGAACCATATAACATGCGGAGTCGTTGAAAGAATTCCGTGAACGTAGGAGTAGTCTCAAGCGTAAATTTTTGCGATGCCTTGCCTTTTAATTTTTGAGAGATGATATTTTCCAAAAAAAATGTTTGTTCGTATGCAGGTAACCTTTGTCTGTTGCGATCGATTTGTTGAATGAAAGTTTCTGGATTGCCGCCTTCGAATTCCGTTACGACGGCTAAAGCTGCTTTAATTGTGATCGTACCGACGCACAGTGTGTAATTTTAGGGTTCTAGCTGGACAAAAGTCAATTTTCTTAATGGTCCAGATGTAGAAAATTTTATTGGAAATCGATAGTAGAATGTCCATAGAAACAGAAAATGTAAAAATTACTTCAAAAAATAATCTGCAATAGTTAATTAACAGGCCTCAAAGTTGTACATTCCGCAGATTGCTTTCACACGTTCCCATCATGCCCTAGACATTTTCGTCAATTGTTTTGTAACGAAAGGTTAGAATGGAATTTGCGTATATGTATTGTTATCTACACTTATTTGGGATATATTTACAATTTTTTATTTTTCTAAACGACCTTCCATTACCAATTTAATCCGCTTTAACAATTAACATGTAATTTAAGTTCCGTTCCGAAATGTATGTAGACTTTTAACATATATTACTATTTATTACACTTTTGCAATTTTGTGTGCTTAAAGCTAAAAGTATAACAATCGAACATGCAAAGTGCCGCTTCAGACAAATTATGACATCTGTTACTTTTTTATTGTTTTATTCCGCGCGGTCGCGGGATTACGGCTTCCCTTCGGAAAGTTATTTAAGTTTTGACAAAGTGTACCGTTTATTACACTTTTGCAATTTTGCATGTTCAAAGCAAAAGGTATAAACAATTGAAAATGCAAAGAGCCATTTCAGACAAATGATGACATCTGTTACTTTTTTATTGTTTTATTCCGCGCGGACTCTGAATTTCGCTTCCCTTCGGAAAGTTATTTAAGTTTTGACAAAGTCTACCGTTTATTACACTTTTGCAATGTTGCATGTTCAAAGCAAAAGGTATAAACAATTGAAAATGCAAAGAGCCATTTCAGACAAAGGATGACATCTGCTACTTTTTTATTGTTTTATTCCGCGCGGACTCTGAATTTCGCTTCCCTTCGGAAAGTTATTTAAGTTTTGACAAAGTCTACCGTTTATTACACTTTTGCAATTTTTCATGTTCAAAGCTAAAGGTATAAACAATTGAAAATGCAAAGAGCCATTTCAGACAAATGATGACATCTGTTACTTTTTTATTGTTTTATTACGTCCCTAACGGACGGGAGCGACGTCTCTCAGTGGTCTATTTTGCCGAAATCCTGACCAGAACCCCAAGGAGTGGCGAGGCAGTTACTTGGTTTCGTTCGCTCAGAAGACACAAGAAAAATGCCTCGCGGAAGTTTTTAAATTTGTCAGCCAAAAATAAAATTTATATTGCAACTTTTTTTGCTTTTTCCAAGCAAAATGTCTGCCCTATCGCCTCCTGCTATTAGATTTTTTCCTGTATTTTTAATTTTTACAGTAAATCGGAAACATATTTTTAAAACATATGTTTAAACATATTTAAATCTTTACAACATTAAAATGATATGCATCGCTGCAATTGGTAGAGTTTACAGAGTCATTTTACACACAAAAAATTAAAATAAGCCTTAAGATTAAGTTACAGCAAATTTTTAAAGTTGATAGTCTCTTATTTTACGTATAAATGTTAAATTACTATTGAAATATGTATTATTATTAACGCCAAGTATAACAGTATGTTGTTTACTAGTAGAAAAGTCAGTAAAAGTAACGAAAACCATAATTTCTTTCAAAAAATAGTTTTGTCCAGCTAGAACCCTAAAATTACACACTGTGCGACGGTGCGTGTGTTTGTTTCTTTTTCCTGATTTGTTTCTGCTGATGCTGCAGTTTCTTGATCTGCATTTCTGATATGAGTTTCCAATGATTCTAATCTCGTTGTTACTAAATAAAGTGCTAGTTTAATATCGTCAAGTAAGAATGAGTCCCTGGAGGGAGATTGAGCGCGAGACATTGTGGCGGTAACGAAAACTTTTCCTCCAAATTCAATTATCGTCGGTGTCTTCCGATGATGTTAATGATATTGTTACCTTTCTATGGTCTCGCCAAGGATCCAGTTTTGAACACTTCTTGTATAAAGACGGGATAGTGAGTGTTCCTCGTAGGATGACTAGCCACAACTAGTATATTTCACTCACGAATATTATCCCGCACCGCTGCCACCAAATGTAAGAAGTGATTCAGGTGGATCCTTTGTAGTTTTATTGACGACGGACAGAGTAACGACTTACAGCAGGTTTTTAAATACAATGACTGTTCTTGCGGTTTTTCGGTGGTCTTAAATACTTAGTGTTCCTTTGTCTCGAGATAGGCGTACGTGCCCATCTACGGGACAAAAGTTCTATTATATTTCGGAAATGCACCGGCGACTAATAGTGAGTAGGGGAGACCGGGGATGGTTGACCAACTTTTTACTTCAGCTTGAATATTTCCGATGTTTAACTTGATATAAAAAAAAAACAAAAGTTGATACAGATAGAAGAACTATTTAGGTACCTAAAATACTAATCCATAAATTATATATTTCTCGTTATTATACTTATTTAGTCGATTTTCTAAACCCCTGACGCTTGGTCAACCTACCCCATATCCGGGGTAGGTTGGCTATAAGCATGGGGTAGGTTGACTTAGGCAGTAATTAGTATGAATAAAGAGAAGTAGTATAAAATAAAACATTAAAATGTACTAAATGATAGAAACTTTTTATTTAATTATTAACAAACTTAAATTTGAGATCTTTTTCAGTTAATAAAAAACTTTAATAAAGGTAACAGTCTCTTCTTGAACTATTAAAAAAAAAACTTAAATTAACAATAAGTAACATAAATTTTTGCACTTTCTGTTTGAACCTTAATTGCAACTTGAATTATTCTAATTCAACATACATAAACTTGTGAGTATCTTATGTTTTAAACTATCAAAATAGAAAACTTCTTTTCTTAAAATTATCTTATTTATGAAATTACAACAATCAGTCTCATAATAGAGTTTTTAAGCATATTTCCTAACAAAAATTATCGCCTTTGAAATAGTAATTATCATAAACCGCTTTAAACATTTACCAAAACAAAAGTTATTTTTTTTCTTAAACTAAACCTAAGTATGAATCTATCTAGTTTAGATAAATATCTATAAAAAATCAGACCGTGATTTCAGTCTTCTAAATCAGAATTACAATTTTTACATTCATACATTAGCAAACTGCCTTTTGCACAATTAGAATGAGCCCATAACTTACACGTAATGCACTGAACCCACTCTTCACCAGGTTTACTGCCTGAATAGGATTCGGTACATTCCAGACAAATTGCGTTATCATCGTCACTTACATCTGAAAGATCATCGTTTTTCTTAGTTTTCTTTCCCTTAGCCTTTCCTTTACTATTGCCCTTTCCTGTTCTCTTTTTCCCTTTTGTTTTTGGAGTCGTTTTTTCTTTTTTCATCTTTTTTAAAGTTTCTTTCCGTATTTGCTTCATTTTGATGTGTTTACATTGATGATGCACATAAACAGTTAGGTAGCCCACACAATTCTTTAAAATAAGTATAAAATTTACATTGTAGCGTGGCGAAAATTATAAAGGCTCGAAGCGACGAGCTTCGGAAGGTTTCGAGAGACCTCTGGAGGCCTCGAGACGCATCGAGACGCATCGAGAAGCATCTAGAAGCACCGAGAAGCTTCTGGAAGCTTCGGGAAACATCGAGAAGCATCGAGAAGCATCGAGAAGCTTCGGAGATCGGCAATGGACCGCGGAAGGGAGTGGAGGCGCGAAGCGCGAGACCGCGAGACCAGGCTTGACGACGGGGTTGTTGATTTCAGGGAACGAGGGTAGCAACGGTCCAGTATAAAAGAAGGTGCACGACACGACAGAATTCTTCTTCTGCTCCGAGAGAGAGAACGAGGCTTTCCACGGTCGCTCTCGGTACGCAGAATAGGGACCTCTGGCAGGAGAGTACGGACGCTTTTCCTGGACGCCTGCTAGAGGGAAAACGGGAGAGTACGGGATTGTTCCTGGGTCCTCGATTCGGTATGGAGAGTACGGACGCTTTTCCTGGACGCCTACCGATCGAGAGAGTACAGAGCATTTCCTGGACGCCCGGTTAGATTGGACGGAATGGGAGAGTACGGGATTGTTCCTGGGTCCTCGATTCGGTATGGAGAGTACGGACGCTTTTCCTGGACGCCTACCGATCGAGAGAGTACAGAGCATATCCTGGACGCCCAAATACAGTGACGAGACGGGAGAGTACGGGAGTGTTCCTGGGTCCTCGATTCGGTATGGAGAGTACGGACGCTTTTCCTGGACGCCTACCGATCGAGAGAGTACAGAGCATATCCTGGACGCCCAAATACAGTGACGACACGGGAGAGTACGGGAGTGTTCCTGGGTCCTCGTTTCGGTATGGAGAGTACGGATGCTTTTCCTGGACGCCTACCGAACGAGAGAGTACAGAGCATATCCTGGACGCCCGTCGGTAAAATAGAGCCGCGCAATTAGAGTCACGGGTGGAATCGCGAAAAGTTATATTTGTACAGAATCATTTTCATAGTCAAGCCTAGTCGATTTTCCGGTCGATTCTAAATCTATTATGTTTGTTCGTTTTTTCGTTAAAACCTTATTGTCCGCTCTACCGATCTTATCTGTATATTATCCATCTTCCTCGAAAGAGAGGTAATGAATAAAATGAAATTTTTTCCCAGAAAACCTTTCCTGCTTTACCCTGCATTCCTACATCCACGATCGAGTTATGGCTACAACATTATAATTATTTTAAAGGGGTTGGTTGACTAATTAGTCTACCTACCCCGAAGAAAAATTGTCAACCAACCCCTGACGCCATTTTCAATTTTACTTCGATAATGTATGCAAACTGGGACACTAACATGGAAGCAATACTGTGTAATATAGAATAAAACTATCATATATACATTCGGTATAACAAAAAAAGTGTTTCAAACTGGTCTATGGGCACAGTAACAAAAAAAAATACGAACAAAAAAATTACTTACCGAGACCAAAAACACAACATGTGATGCCACTCACAAACGCCACCCGACTGCGGCGCCTCACTTCGCACAAGTTAGCGGGTCGCGGGGAGGCATCGTCGCTCATGATTTGTTAATAAAAAACACGTGATGGTGGCGCGTTATTGTTGCCTAGTCTACCTGCCCCTATAGCCAACCATCCCCGGTCTCCCCTAAGAGGCAGAGGCCTAAGGTTGCCTAGCGGTCGACGGTCAAGTCTGAGGCTTATCTTACATAAGTCCTGGCTGGATATATTCGTTTGTGATGTGAGCCGCGGACGAATAGAGGTTACGGAGAGACGTTGTTCTTTTTATTTTTTCGAGCGACGCGACGCGTGCGATCAATCAGTCGATCTGTTGTGCACGGTCGTGTAGGAGCTGCCGGAGCTGTTATATTTACTTAATAAATTTCAACAAGTTTATTTTACTAAATAAGTACAATTTTATTTAACAACTTCCTTGACATGAGTTATAGATGGCACTTGATATTTTAGAATTTATATTTTCTATTCTCTGATAGAACTGTGTCACGTTTTAATTTTCTTTTTGTTTGATATTCCTCAATTCTTCAAGAAAATTTTCAAGAGGTTTGTCTTCATATAATTTAATTAGTAATTCGGAGATTTCCTTCCAAGTAGTTAAATGACTATGTTTTTTTATTTGTTCGCGTGCTCTACCAATTATTTTGTCTTTTACGCATAATAGTAATAGGAAAATTTGATGTGGCATAGCTCATGCAAATATGTCATCTACTTGTTTTATAAAACTGCATAGTTTAAATTTGTCTCCATCGAATTGATCCGGTATTAATCGAATTAGGAAGTCGAGAGAAAGCTCTTGAGTTGTAGTTGCATTTCTTTCGTATACCATATCCATTTTTTCTTTTTCAGATATTTGATTAAAATTGGAATTTTAATTTAGCATTTAGAATTAGCGATTTAGGATTTAGAATTTTTGTTGAGTTAGGACTTACGATTTAGAATTTAGGATTTTGGACTTAAGACTTAGGATTTAGGAATTAGATTTAAGATTTAGGATTTTTGGATTTTAGATGTAGGATTTAGAATTCTTGATTTTAGATTTAGGATTTGGAATTAGATTTAAGATTTAGGTGTTAAATTTAAGATTTAAGATTTAGGATTTAAGAGTTAGGATTTAGGTTTTAGAATTGGTATTTTATGATTTGAAATTTTTGATTTAGGAGTTAGAATTTCGGATTTAGGATTTTAGATTTAGAATTTATGATATAGGATTTAGGTTCTAGGATCTAGAATTAGAATTTGGAATTTTTGATTTAAGAGTTAGGATTTAGGATTTAGTAAGATCTTGGAATTTGCACGAATAACTGGAGTTCAGCACTCACGATGCGTTTCCTTGTTCCTTCCGAGTAGCTTCTTCGATTGGTGCTGGAGATTCAAGGGCTCCAGGAATAACAGCCAAATCGTAGTGCCGTCGCACAGTGGTCGATTTCGCCGAAATCCTGGCCAAAACCCCAAGAAGTTTTTCAATTTAGCTGAAAATTGGTATATTAGTATTATTTCAGTCGCTAATTAAGAATCCGAACTCAGGATTTCCAAAAACAAAATGGCGGCTCTAATATGGCGGGAGCGAGTATCGAAAAATTGTCGGATCGGTACGAAAATCAGTAGTCTTATGTTTCTCCGGTCGCTGATTAAGAATCCAAACTCAGAATTTTCAAAAACAAAATGGCGGCTTTAATATGGCGGGTGCGAGTATCGAAAAATTGTCGGATCGGCACGAAAATCAGTAGTCTTATGTTTTTCCGGTCGCTGATTAAGAATCCGAACACAGAATTTCCAAAAACAAAATGGCGGCTCTAATATGGCAGCTGCGAGTATCGAAAAATTGTCGGATCGGCACGAAAATCAGTAGTCTTATGATAGCCCGGCCCTATGTCATAAATGCACTTCCCCGAGCATGGTGCGCGCGACAAACAAATAACTGTTACGTCCCGAACTAAATTTTTCGTTTTCTTTTTCGTTCATTTCTCGTATTATTTTTCATTATTATTTCCGCTTATATCTTGGCTAGCAGATGTAATTTCTCTAGTAAGCACGTTCCCACAATGTTTTATCAGAAGCGTTACAGGACTATTGCGCCCTAAGCGCATTCCATCACGTACCTATCGATAAGAATTTAGTAAGAACTGAACAGAGAAGAAGAATAAAGAGTTGCATTCCCAGAATTAAAACCTAAGCATAACGTAACCACGGAGCGTGGCTACCACCTCCACCATGAGTCCACCCTTCGTGAGACCCGGGGCGAGATTAACTCGTCACTCTTGTCTGGAAAGTCGCGAGGTGCGTAGGCATAGAGTCCGGGGTGTCGTTAAGCCGAGTTATCCGCGAATAACTTCAATAGTTTGATACGCGGTGACGGACTTTGATATCCTCGTCAAACATTCTAGTTAGATATCCTCGTCAAACATTCTAATTAAATATCCTCGTCAAACAGTCTAGTTACATATCCTCGTTAACTTACAAAATCTCTTGGCTCTCAATCGTCAAGCCGCGAAGTGCGTGATTATTAGCCCGCGAAACCGTAGGGAGAATCTTCGATTCTCAGTGAGCGAAAATTCGGTAACGATAAATAGTACCGAAAGACTCAGTGTTTCGTGCGAGATTTTCTATCTAAATTCGATCACCTTTTTGAAATCCGATCACTTTATCATATATAATACTAATCATATATATTATTGTTCGTCGAATATCTGTATCATATAATCGTAAAATTTAATCCGTTAGTCATAAGTGAACATACGTTCATACCAAAGTGCAACTCCTAATTCATTTTCTCTGTACAGATATCCAAACAGTTTGTAAATCCAGCATACACTTAATATTGTATCATCGAGAGCCGAAAATCTTAAGCAGAACACACACATAGCGCTGTGTTATAAAACATAATTGTAACAACTATTGGAAAACCAGGGTGAGTTCCACTTTTTACCAAATTTAATATTGAATATTGTCTTTAATTATTTCATTGACTACGAGCCCTGAAACGAACCGTCAAAAGTAAAGATTAATTAATTATTTGTGAATGGGAAATTCATTCGAACTTCGTTTCGAATAAGTTTCACCACCCCTACATTGTCATTTTATATTTGATAATTCATAACTCCAAAGTTTCTCTCTATTATTCTTTGAGTTGTATAATTTCCTCAGAACAGTTTGAATATACTTTATTTTACCAATTCAATCTTTATTCAAAAACAATATTATTTAAAATCCTTATTCTTTCAAATTTCGATTCCAATAAACCTGTACGGGTTTCAACAGATCGGCCCATCCATCCTGTCCTCTGCTAGCCTTAAGCTAAGTAGAGTATAATTTCAATTATATATTCTTTTACCTCTTTCACATCCCCAATCCAATAACCTTTCAAATTCTTATAATTTCCCGCTGTAACAAGCGTCTTCTCACCGACCGTCATTTACCGCTCGACGACGGACGGCTCGCTATATATAATATAGCACCGCATGTAACACTGTAAACGGTCCAAAACTTCTTGAGTGTCAGTTGATCTTACCGGATAAAGCCAGACAAATTTACTGAATGCATCGACAACAATAAATATATGACGGTATCGTTTTGCGGTTGAAGGAAGGAGTCCTATATGGTCAATATGGAAAACATCTAACGGTGTATCACCTTTTTCAATGCAATGCAAATAACCCTCCTGTTTGCCGTGCTTCCGCTCAGATAAGATGGATTGCACACAATTTCGCACCACTGTTTCTATTTTGTTGATCATTTGTGGAAACCAAAAGTCACGCTGCATCATCTTTTTGGTTTTATCAGCCGAAAAATGTCCGCGATCGTGTGCCTGACAAATTATGCTATCCTGCATTAATTTCGGAACAACAATAAGCGTTTCACCTTCTACTTATTTGTACAAAACGTCGTTCTGAATTCCATATTCATCGCTACCGTTCCGTTTTGTCTGCTCGAGCAATTTTCTTACCTCCTCATCTTCTTTTTGCGCTGATCTTAATTTTACCAAAGTGCTATCGAAACTTTCCTGTACCAAAAAGACCGAATGTCGTAGATACCGGCTTAAGGATGTTTGGGAGATATGTCAAAATGCTACCAGTCAAATGAAAATTTAGGAGAACGTTCCTCATTCAATTCTAAAGCTCCTGTTAAAATTACAAATCGATTCACTAAACCGTTAAAAAGTTATTACAATTTAAAAAAACTGAAATTTTACACGTAATCTTATGGAGATTCGTTAACCGAACAGATTAAATTTATTTTTATTAACAGAAAAAAAGCTACCAGAAATTTCAAACTTTTATAATAAGTAACTTGAACTCTGGAGAATCAATTAAGCATAAATTTATTCAAATTCACTAAACGGTTATCGAGTAAAAAATAAAGAATTAGCTGAAAATCTGCCTTTTACTCGATATCTTAATAAGTGTATGAGGAAGTGCGGCAACACTGTAGTCAGCTGAGAGCTACATATAGTTTTATCTATTGTATCATCAGTGGTAAAACAGTTAGGTAACGGAGAAGCATAAGTCTGTCTAGGTTAGGTCATTTCATATATTAATGAATTTTTTTCTTCAATACTAAAAATGTTTTTCCAAAAACGTGTCTGTCTATATATTGTAGTGTGCGCGATTGCAAAGGATAACCTATACTAATTGTAAATGTAGGATTTTTCTCTCTTTATCATGTAAGAGTAAGACATACCAGCGCTGCCAACGTAAAAATGCTACAGTGTTGTCACGTTTACTTCGTTCTGTATAGAGTGCAATTATTCATTTTTTAATTTTTTAAAATTTATAATTGTATTAAATAAATACGAATTTAAAGTTTTAATTATTATTTAAACATATTAAAAAGTTATACGCTCATTATTAATAAAGATTGAAACTTAATATTTTTTTGTTTCTAAGTTGAAATCGAAGCATATTCGCTGCCAAAAGTTACTTACAAATTTTCCACATTATTTGTCATTTCTCATTTTTTTCAAAGTTTTTGATAAAATTTCAAATTTTCTCTCAAACCATATACTTTTTATTTAGTATAAATAGTGTTTGTTTCCCTCATGATATGCTGTAAAGCCTAATTTATCGCGAATTTCTAATTCCATGTACTTTTGTCTCCGATTGTACCTCCCAAACATCCTTAAGGCATCCACGTGTTGCATTTTGCTACCTGATCTATGTTCCACTGTGTAGGAAAATTCCTCGAGCGGTAAGGCCCACCGTGCTATTCGGACGCTTAAATATTTCTTTCTCATAGTGCATGCGAAGGCCTTACAATCGGTAACTATCTTAAAATTAATGCCGCGAAGGCATTACACCCGAAACTTTTTAAAGCTTTCACAATTGCCAAAACTTCAAGCTGGTAACTACAATATTTCGCCTCGGCTGGCGTGGTCCTACCGCTTGCGTAATACACGGGCTGCAAAACATTCTTTTCGCTATCCCTTTGTAACAGGATAGCTCCGTAACCGATAGCAGACGCATCGGTATGTAATTCGGTCTCCGCTTTCGGATTGTATAGTTTTAAAACTGGTTCGCTCGTCAGTGCTACTTTAAGATCATTGAATGCACGTTCTTCGACCGATTTAAACTAAAACACATTGCCTGCTCGTTACCGTAACTGGTTAACGGCTTTGCATTCTGAGCATACGGAGGCACAAACTTCCTAAAATATCCCGTCAGTGCCAAAAAGCTTTGTACACCTTTTACACAAGTGGGCTTCGGGAAATCTTCATCGGCCAAAATCTTCCCTTTCGAATGTTGTACTTCGCCATTCGAAATTACATATCCCAAATAGTCTACGCTATTCTGCAAAAATAAACACTTCTTCCAATTTATTTGTAGTCCATGTTCGCTTGTTAGTCGTAATACTTTGGCCAAATTTTCCAAACCTTGCGCATAGTCGGTCGAACGAACAATTAAGTCATCTATATATACAAGAAGAATTCCTGTCGCAATTAAATCTCTGAAAATGCGGTTTATGAAACTTTGAAATACGGATAGAGAATTGCATAAACCAAAAGGAACACGCAAAAACTCGTCGTGTCCATCCGGTACAACGAACGCCGTATATCTAACACTATCTCCTTCAATCGGTGTGTGAAAAAATCCGTTTCTTAAATCTGTGGTACTGAAAATCTGTACACCTTTTAATCGATCCAAGTGATCTTCAATTAACGGAAGGGGATATCTGTCTTTCGTTACTTTTTGATTTAATTTTCGATAATCTACGTAAATGCATGTAGAGCCATCCTTTTTTTAATCAATACTATTGGACTTACGAAATCGGACGTTGAGGGTCTAATTATTCCTTCTTCCAACTATATTTTTACCTGCCTATCTACATCGTGTTTTTCTAAAGGTGACAACCGTCTTGGCCTTTCTCGGATCGGTACCTCGTATGTTAAAAGCAAGCGCATTTTTATACCTACGTCTTTCGACTTTTCTGGCTTGTAACAATGTATCATTCTTTCTACCTCTTTCTTAACGGTAACATCTTTAATATACGACAAATCTGGAGTATTATCGACAATAGCATCAATTTTTAAAACGTCTGGTATATCGTCGTAATTGTTTTTCCTGATTAAAATATTTCCCTGTTTAATATGCATGTCTACGTTTTTGAAAAAATTTGAACCGATCAATAAAGCTTGCCGTATCAAATTATCAGGTATTACATGAAACAGTATACTGTAGAAAATAAAAGAATGAACAACAATATTTATTTAAATTAACAGAAACTTGAAAAACAACACAGAATAACAACACAAATACAACACAGAATATTAACTTAAACTACACAATGCAATTCTTTAATTTGTGACTTTCTCTCTCTCTCACGTTGTCCGGGGGAATCTCGCGGCTCCCAAAAACGCAGGTTCATTTATAATATTCGTTCATGACATACTTTCACATCACTCGCACTCTTGTCCTCAGCTGTTCGCCATAGTGATAACCGATCGATAGCTCCAGGGTCATCATCCTTTAAACACCAACGAGTCTGATTCCTGGAAGCTTCTCGATGGTTTCACTCATTAATGGCAAACAACTGACACACTACATTCCTACCAGAAAAATCCGTTCATTCTATTCATACTAGGGATTGCAATATCGGGCCAAAAGTTCAATACCGGTATTCGGTATTTTTTAGATCTTAATACCGGAATACCGGTTTTAATACCGGTAGTAGGAATTGTTTCATTTGTCAGTTTTATTAAAGATAATAAATATCACAAAAAATCATTTGTAACTTATAAATTATAAAGTATATAAAGAATAACAAAAAAGTAAAGGAACAAGGAACATCTTCTGTATTTACATCACAAAAAAGTGTAAATATCACTATTCAGTCTATGGTACTATTACATATTTTTGAAATGTGATCTTAAAAAACATAATGCATCAATTGTACTGTCATTAAGCCTGGAATGTAATTATGCATCTACGCTAGTTGGTGGTACTGTCAGCAATGCGCGATGTACTTTTTCCAAGTATTTACCTCTAAATCCCTCATTTTCAAATAAATCGATTTCTTGTCGAATGGTTTTGAATATAACTGATTTCTGTATTGTATTTTGGTTTGTTGAAGTTTTTTAGTTATCGCTATATCTAATTTTTGTTCAAGAGACAATTCCTTTTCACTATCGACATTAGTGTCATCATCATCTTCGATAACTGTACCGAATTGTTCTGAATGTAGATAGATTTGTGGGTAAAAAATTTTAAGAAAATTTACTATAAACTTGATCATATCGTACACAAAAACGTATAGGTACTATTTTTCTATGTTGGCGACCCCTGAACATATAGTGGAAAATTTTAAAAATTCCTAGTAAATACCGAAAAAACGGTATTTAAACTTGTGAATACCGGTATTTCAAAATTGTACAAATGGCTCAAAATACCGGTATTCGGTATTCCGGTATATCGGTATTGCAATCCCTAATTCATACATAACACACTTCATACTATTCGTACTGTTATGCCGTGTTAAGTGAAAATGCGTTCGCTTCTTTTAAACGCATTGATTTATTTCAGGATATCCAGAAAGAAAAAGACACCAAGTGCAAAACTTAGAATTATAGTTTAATTAAAAGAGTCGCACGTCTTTACAGTTTGGTCGTCGAGACGAGAGTGTTCAATCGTGAGCCTCGTTGCGCCGATTCGGTGCCGCCCTTTTTATTCCGAGAAAGGTTTATCCCTAAGGAGACTATACTAAAGTGTCGCATGAGAATGCTATCCGATATTCCTCATCCGGCATTCACGGAAGTACCTAACACCCTCCAACTTAGATGAAACTTTGGGGTATTCTTTTCTTTTTTTTACACTTTCTCTCTTTACCACAAAATTTCACAATAAATCATCTAATACACTTCTCTGTTTACATTGCTTTCAGTTTGTGTATTTTGTCCACCCGAATTAAAACAATTATTAAACATTATTATACATGGTTCCTTAATAAACCAGCGTATTATCGTTTGTATTATTCCAAGTTTTAATAATATAGATAATAAAACAAGTACACATAATCCTGTGCCGGTATATTTTAACCTAAACCAGATTGTTTCTAAACTTGTCAGTGTTCGTTCATGCTTCCCAATATTCTCTGCCTCTAATTCTATTTCGTCCAATTGTTTACCAACACCTTTTAGCATAGATGGATTTGTATGTATTTCAGTTAACGTTGGTATTTCCTCTAAACTGATATTGAATCTAGGTTCTTTAAATGTGCTTTCATTAAATATGTATGAAAAAGGACTTTCATAATGTCGTTCTGGTAGAGTTTGTACAGTTACTTCTGAGTACAATGCAACATCTGCAGTAGTTGCAAAACAGCCTGGTTTTAAAGTTAACAATCTTACTTTCTCTGCCAAAACTTCCGAAATTCCCTCCTTATAATTTATGTGAACAGTTTCGATAGAAGGTGATACAAAAATCCACCTATGAACATCTAATAATTGTATCCAAGCTGTTCTTTTTACGTTAACTAAAGCATATTGACAAACATCATTTTGATTTTTATACGGTGCATTCATTACGACATTTAAACATGGATCTTGCTCTATGACAAAATATTTTGGAAGTAGTCTTTTACATATTCGATAAGTTTTTACACGTTTGCAATTTTGTAAAAATAATTAATCTGTAGGGATGAATACTAGGTGATCTTTATCGACAAATACAATAACACCCCTCTTTTCTCTAACGATATGTTCATAACCTAAGCTAGCATACAAACGTTTCCCATCTTTAGAAATACGTGCAACTTGCTTACTTACTAAAGCTATATTTTCTAAGCACTTTGTTTCGTTAAGATGATTACACGCTTTGTTCAATATATCAATAGTTTGCCTGAGACTTTTTCTTCTATTTGCACATTCTCGTTCAAATCAATGAAAGTAACAAGTTTCCAGTCCTCGTAGTAAAGTCTAGTATTTCCTAGGTCCTCAAAAAAACAGAAATTCAGTAGTTGAGAAAAATATCTTACTTTTGAATCGGCTTTACTCAGGCCGGTCCAAATTCTGCCGGTCTACTAAACCTATCGTATCTTTCTTTAACTTTTTCCTTAGACGCATTAATTTGTTGTCTCGCAGCTCTCACAATGTGTTCAGTTTTCCGTTTTAGTTGTTCTATATATTCCGAGTAGGTCTTAGCAGCTAATTTATCGGTACTTGTAAGATTGCGAGGTTTGGTTCCATACACTAATTCATGTGGTGTATATCCAGTTGTTTCATGGACTGCGGAATTGTAGCTATAACAAGCCATTTCCACATAATCATCCCAACTATCCAGATCTTCCGCCATTGTTTTTAAATATTCCTTTATCACTTGATGACTTCGTTCCAATGAACCGTTACTCTCCGGATGGAATGCTGTAGTTGTAATGTGTTTCATTTTCATCCAATCATTAAACTCTTTCATTAATTGGCCCGTGAAGTGTGTGCCATTGTCCGTCAAAATGTTCTTTGGTGGTCCAAAAATACTGATATACGATACAAAGGTTTCAATAACAGTTGATGCTTTTTGATCTTTTATAGCCCTGGCCATTTAATTAGATATTTAGTTAACTGATCCTGTATAGTGAGCATATATCTGTTTCCTTTACTTGTTTCTTGCAGTGGTCCTACAATGTCAATAGCGATCTTGTCATTGAAATGTTCAGGTGTATCCGTTATACATAGAGGCATTCTTGTGGGTTTCCTGTTAGTCTTTTGTTTTTGGCAGTCCCTGCAAGATTTCACATAATTTAATATATCATTATACATATTCGGCCACTGATAATTTGTAACTATGCGTCGTAAAGTCCGTTTATATCCTCCGTGTCCCCCTATTGTGGTATTATGATTTTCCATCAATATTTGTTGTATTTCTTCTTGAGTTTCCGGAATCTTTATGGGTTTCGCCCTAAGATAAATTTTTATATCAGACCCTTTGAATAATTCCTGTATTATATTTCTCAAGCTTTGTGTTTGTCCTGGGAAAATCCTCTGTAAATCAGCAATGTCTATAGCAAGTTCATTTATTTCATGTGCCATTGCAAAATCTCGTACTTCTTTTAAACTATTATAATAGTATTCCAATGTTTCGCGCCCGGTAAGGCGAATTATTATATTAACGAGGTCGTCATCATTATTATACAATATACCTGGTTCGTCCGCATAATTTATATAAACCGGAGTCGATGTTTTTGGGACATCTAAAACAAATTCTATGTTCTTACCCCATTTTTGTAGAGGTGCTCCTTCTACTATCAGCACAGGATTTTGAGATAGTGCATCTGCATTGCTGTTTAGACTGCCCTTTTTGTAGATAATTTCGTAATCATATTCTTCTAAGGCGATTCGCCACCTCATAAGCCGTGAACTAGGATCCTTGTTATTCATCAACCATCTCAACGGTCGGTGATCCGTAACAATTTTGAATCTCTTACCATATAAGGACGGCCTGTAATGCTTTACAGCCCATTTAATTGCCAATAATTCCTTTTCTGTGACGCTATAATTTTTTTCTGCGGTGTCGAGCGTCCGACTGGCATAAGCTATTGGTCTGTCCTCTCCAATTTTTCCCTGCGAAAGTATAGCGCCAATTGCATCATTGCTTGCGTCAGTGGTTAAAACAAATTCTTCTGAAAAATCAGGGTACTGTAACAAAGGTTCACTGCATAACTCGTTTTTCAATGTTTCAAAAGCTGCTTCTTGGTCTATCCCAAATTCAAATATAGTCCCCTTTTTTAATAACTTAGTTAATGGTTTAGCCTTTTTACTAAAATCTTTTATGAATCGTCTGTAATATCCAGATAGCCCTAAAAATTGCTTCACGTTTTTAGCATTCTTTGGTGTAGGAAATTCTCTGACGGCTTTCAATTTTTCAGGATTTGGTCTAACACCTGCTTCAGTAATTACATGGCCTAAATATTGTAGTTCGGGTCTAAGGTATTCACATTTATCCGGCTGAAGTTTCAGACCCAATTCTAAAATGCGTTTAAAAAGAACTTGAAGTCTTTCGTTATGTTGCTCTAAATTTTCACCATATACAACAATGTCGTCTAAATATACGAAGCATCCCTGACAAATTATACCACGCAAAGCGTGATCCATCATTCTTTGAAAACTCGCGGGTGCATTTTTCAAGCCAAATGGCATTCTATTAAACTCGAAGTGCCCACTTGGAGTTGAAAAAGCAGTTTTCTTTTTACTATTCTTTTCCATAGGTATCTGATGAAATCCACTTGCTAAGTCAAAGGCGCTAAAATAACGGGCTCGTCCTAGTTGATCCAAAAGGGTCTAGCCGAATAAGGGGGTCAAAAGTGCCCTTGAGCCGATTTTATTCGACGATGGGTCATTCGATAGGTAATGATGAAAAACTATTGCACACAAATTTTTAATCCGATACCTTCACCGGGAGGGTAGTTATAGGGTAAAATCGAAAAATCAGTTTTTGCCTCATTTTCCCCAATTAATGTGGTGCAGAAATTCCAAAAAAATTCTAACACATTCCAAACATGAATGTACACGTTAGGGATTTTTTTCAGATTTTTCCTTTGCAAGTTCCACTCACGAAAAATGAAAAACCAAAAAAAAATTTTTTAAACATCGATTTCGTATTGAAATCTTCCGAGCACAACTATTTCCTTTTTACAGTAGTTGAATAACGTTATCATTGTTATACCCTAATTTTTTCAGATTTTTTGAGTACGGTGCATCACGGTCGGAAAAATCAAAAACCGATTTCTGGGACACATTTTGGGCTGAAACTCGCCTATTATCTGCCATTCTTGCATGATTTTAATACAGTATGTTCATATTGTGACCTTCAATGTTTCTGCATAGAAATATGTAGATGTTAAAGAACAATATCGGGATAATTAAATAAATTGCTGATTGTATGGTCTTTATAACCTAGAATTTGAACCGTTCTTTCAAAAGCATTAATGGCGCAGTGGCTATAGTGTCTGCCTGTGGAATCGATGGACTCTTTTTTGTCTCCATGTGGAACTTAAGTTTTTTTTCTGTCAGTTTCTTTTTTTTTTATTAAAGACATAACAATATTCAGTAGTAGCTTTAAAATGTTTCACAGATACTTCTAAAAATAATTATACAGTATACTTTTTTCTTCATCGACTCTTTCCAGTCATATCACGATTTCCAATTACAAGTACTTTTTTACATTCTGTACATTGAATTTTATATTTCTTTCATACTTAAAATATACTTTCATACATCGCAATAAACCAATATCTATGAACAATATAAAATGTTTGAGAATACTTATAATTCCAAAACGTTGCATGTCTAATTGTAAGAAAAGCATGTTTTACGATTATTTTTCTATAGGTTTTATATTGTTGAAAGGCATAAAAATATCTGTGAAACATTTTAAAGCTACTACTGAATATTGTTACGTCTTTAATAAAAAAAAAAAATGACAGAAAAAAACTTAAGTCCCACATGGAGATTCGAACCCGCGACAAAAAAGTGTCCATCGATTCCACAGGCAGACACCATAGCCACTGCGCCATTAATGCTTTTGAAAGAACGGTTCAAATTCTAGGTTATAAAGACCATACAATCAGCAATTTATTTAATTATCCCGATATTGCTCTTTAACATCTACATATTTCTATGCAGAAACATTGAAGGTCACAATATGAACATTCTGTATTAAAATCATGCAAGAATGGCAGATAATGGACGAGTTTCAGCCCAAAATGTGTCCCAGAAATCGGTTTTTGATTTTTCCGACCGTGATGCACCGTACTCAAAAAATCTGAAAAAATTAGGGTATAACAATGATAACATTATGCAACTACTGTAAAAAGGAAAAAGTTGTGCTCGGAAGATTTTAATACGACATCGATGTTTAAAATTTTTTTTTTGGTTTTTCATTTTTCGTGAGTGGAACTTGCAAAGGAAAAGTCTGAAAAAAATCCCTAACGTGTACATTCATGTTTGGAATGTGTTAGAATTTTTTTGGAATTTCTGCACCACATTAATTGGGGAAAATGGGGCAAAAACTGATTTTTGGATTTTACCCTATAACTACCCTCCCGGTGAAGGTATCGGATTAAAAATTTGTGTGCAATGGTTTTTCATCATCACCTATCGAATGACCCATCGTCGAATATAATCGGTTCAAGGGCACTTTTGACCCCCTTATTCGGCTAGACCCTTTCCTCGATATTCGGTAACGGGTATGCGTCTTGATCTGTTTTATTATTAAGTTGTCGAAAATCTATGACTATGCGCCATTTTTTCTTTCCGCTAGCATCACACTTTTTTGGAACTACCCATAAAGGAGAGTTATAGGGAGACGTACTTTCTGATATTATACCCTTCCCTAGCATATCTGTTATCTGTTGATTAATTTCTTGTTGGTGTATTAGTGGATATCGGTATTGCTTTGTATTAATTAGTTTTTCATCATGCGTTTCGATTTTGTGTTCTGTTAAGTGTGTACGAGGTAATGGATCTCCGTCTAAATAAAATATATCCTGGTACTGATTAATTATGTTCCAAATATCTTCTTTTGCCCTTTTATCTAAGATATGGTTTAATCTAGTACATTCTGATAATAATTTGCTTCTGTTAGGATTTAATTTAATTTGCAATATAGTTTCCTTATGCTGTTCCCGTCTAAAGATTATCTTTTTGTTGCCCGTGTCTATAATAGCGTGTTCCTTTTCCAAAAATGGCATTCCCACAATACCATCCTCTTCTATCGGAAAATTGTCCTTTACTATTACAAAAACATGTTCACGATCTTCAATATCAATACGTGCCTTCCTTTCAGAGATTATATCGCCCGAATGTATGCCCTGAAGTCGATTTATTTTACTCCTAAACGGTAAACATTTTGCCGGAGTTTCTTTAATTACATTTACTGTTGCTCCAGTGTCTGCTAGGAATTTTCCGTGTTTTCTGTTTCCCAATTGGATATGCAAGGTTGCAAGTTCGGTTCTCTCTGATGAGATACTGTATACTTTATCTGATCTGGTTGTTTGGTTAAAGGCTGCCGCGCGTAAAAATTTTGATTCAATACGCGTGGTTTAGGACAATCTCTGACAAAGTGATCATTTGATCCACAATTATAACAGGATTTGTTTATACCTGTCGCTACCGATTTTTCATTGCGTCTATCTCGTTGTTCTGTTTGTCTGACGCGCTGGTTCGCACCTATCGCTTCGCGTCGGTTACTACCATTACTACTACGTCCGTGCTGTTTATCAAACTCTTGCGTTATCTCGTCTTCTCTCTCTAATTCCATAGCAAATTCTTGTGCCTCTTTAATACTCTGCGGTCTCATTCCCTGAATTCTTACACGAAATTTCGGATCCAATCCCCTTATATATTGTGGTAAAGCAACTCTGTCTTCATTTGCAAATAAAACTTTTCTGTGCTCCGCGGATATTGAAGAATCGTTTGTGAGCGCTCGTTTTACATCACGATGTGTTCTAATAAATCGCTTAGTATAATCATTAACACGCTGGCGACCTTGGCTGATTCGGCTTCTTTCAAGTATCATAAGATCATAATTTTTTACAGTTCCAAATTCATTTCTCAATATAGTAAACAAATCTTCCGCGGTATGAATTTCAATTCCATCAATAGCGGTACGCGCTTCGTTTATTATTTTCGTAGTTAAAATTAGCCGGAGCATTCTTTGTTTACTCCTACTATCAAGTCCTTCTAAAGCTTGTTTTATTTCCCATATGAAAGTTTCTACAGAAATATTTTTTCCATCAAAATGCGTTATTAAATGTAATTCTTCGCGTAACCGACGATGTCGAATTGAAATATTCGATTCATCTCCTGATGATTCGTCTCCTGTTTTTGATGCTACATTTCTGTTTGAATCTTCCGGCGCCTGTTCAGATCTGTTTAATTCTAAACGTTCGAGTCTTTGAAACATTTGCTGATTTTGTTGTAAAATAAGTTGCAAAGTTTCGTTCAATTCCGCGTTAGCCATAATGATATATTATCAACAAGTCTATTCACAGAGTTTTCAATTCGTCCACTATTTTTCGCAAATCAAAAATATGCGTTATACAGTAAGTAGAAAATAGTCTACTTACCCCAGAATAAACATTTCTCTCTCAACTGACAGAAACCTGCTGTATATTGAACCTCGGCACATAGACACAGGGCTAGTATGTCAGGACCCTCCGTTTTCTCGTTCACCTCAGTGAATTCTTCCTCAAAAGATACTTCCAAACTATTTAATTCTTTCTGAGATATCCCACCGCTGCCACCAAAATATTTTCACTGTTATGCCGTGTTATGTGAAAATGCGTTCGCTTCTTTTAAACGCATTGATTTATTTCAGGATATCCAGAAAGAAAAAGACACCAAGTGCAAAACTTAGAATTATAGTTTAATTAAAAGAGTCGCACGTCTTTACAGTTTGGTCGTCGAGACGAGAGTGTTCAATCGTGAGCCTCGTTGCGCCGATTCGGTGCCGCCCTTTTTATTCCGAGAAAGGTTTATCGCTAAGGAGACTAAACTAAAGTGTCGCATGAGAATGCTATCCGATATTCCTCATCCGGCATTCACGGAAGTACCTAACAGTACATACCACAATACAATATGAATTTCCATCTATTTCTATGTTTATACTGGTCTGTCCTAATGTCGTGATGCTACTACTCCCTATTCCGCGAACCTGTATCGGCTCCTTTGCAAGTTTCGGAGCGCCTATTCTGATAAAACATTCGGATCTTATCAAGCTTACGTCACTCCCAGTGTCGATCAGCGCAATCAGTGGCTTTCCGTTAATATTCACAGTCTTTTCGAGTTTCTTATGCGCCGTTTCACCATAAGCGGCGTTGCAGTCAGTTTTCTTCTTGTTCTTGGGACATTTTGTAGATATGTGTCCAAAATCATTGCAACGAAAACACTTGATGCCTTTGCTTCGGAATGGACATTCGCTGGTTACATGGTCCTTGGATCCGCAGTTGAAGCACCTCTGCTTCGTCGTCGTTGCCATCGAGCGTCCTGTCTGCTTTTTCGTAGCGTCGGCAGATCGTTTCTGCTTCATGTTAGCCCTCATTGTTTCGTATATTGTAAATTTTTCCTTTAACTCGCGTATCGTATTAGCACCGTACAGTATAACCTTATATATTTCATCATCATTTACACCATCGATGATGTACTGCATTATCGAACGCGTGCCGATATTTGCCTGTAACGCTATTTCAATCATGTTGTATATATATTCATGATATGATTCGTCGTTTTTCTTCTTTCTTTGCACCAATTCTTTGTGAACCTTATGACTGTCCACTCGGTGCAAGAATTTCGCCTTTAGGGCTTTCTTGAATTGTTTTCACGTTTTCCTGCAGTTTTCGTAATTCACGAAAATTTTGGCTGGACCTTTTAACCCTTTTAGTGCCGGGCGAAAAAAGAGTGCCTATGCGAAGATAACCGGCCGAATTTGACAAATATACAAAGATTTGGAAAAACGCTTATAAAAACCAAACTACAAATGATATTTACGTGATTCAAAACGCAACGGATCCAGGACGAAACAGAGAATAAAGAAGTGATACTAATTCTTCAATATCAATTGAAAATAATATGAATAATACAATTATAAATTATTATAAAGAATATAAAAATTGAGTTCTCTCTTTCAAATCGTTTTTACACATAGGGAAAGGCATTGTTTCATCATAACTTCATATAAACTACTTAGTACGCAACATATAATTTACATTTCCAATTTATTTTGTAAAAAAATGTATGACATTTTCCACACAAAAATAAAAGATAACTCGATGGCACAGAGCGGGCGACAAACGGATTTTATCTGCTACAAGACAAGTGGTTGGTGTAGGTAATACAATATTGCTGAAACAAAATTTTATTATCATAAATATATATTATGATTATAAATATATTTATGATATAATTTTGTATATTATTTATTATTATAAATATTGCTATTTAGTTATCTGGCTATTGCAAATGTGTAACATTTCCTTATTATAACTCCCCCAAATTATTTACTTAGCATTGATGTTTACTGATGCATACACCTTGTAACCCTTTAGAGCAATGAATACAAATTGTGCGTGATCTTCGCATAGGCCCACAGCCCTTCCTACTACAAACAACGCAAACTTTTTCTCTCCTTCCAGGAAGTTTGCCAATACTTGGGCCTCCGGTATTGCTCGATATTTCGAACACTGCTTAGAATTGCTCTTTATAAAAGTCAAGCAAAGACTGAAAGAAAGATTTTAGCCTCGATGCACGGCGTGGCATACGAACTCTCAGATAACTATCATAAACATTTCGATTTCGGTGCTAGGAGATTGTTTGGTGTCGAGTCTCCATCGTATCGCTCCAGCGTAAACAGAGTCTCGGTACTCACCGGTAGAAAATGTGTAAAAAGTCACACCCAAACTGGTTTCTAAATTCTTTTGCAATGAAATTCGATCATTTACAATCAAATTATATCATTTATAAATTTATTTTGAGATAAAGCTTTCTCGCAATGCAAAGAATAAGGCGGTATAACACGCACAACGATATATCGTCGTCAGCACTAAAAGGGTTAATAAACGCTTAGCGTATATAATCTTCTGAACCTCAGTCCATTGACATAGGCTGGCAGTTTCTTCGAAATTACCCAACCAATGCATAACATTTGCAGTTCCATCACCGCGAAATGTCTCCATCGACTCTTCGACATCCTTAACCACTTCGGTACGAGTGTCGACAGCCACAGATGAACGCGCACGGCCGAGCGTCGATTATAGTCGACAACCACAAATGAACGCGCACGGCCGAGCGTCGACTTTAGTCGACAGCCAAGAACTTTTACCTTATCTCTGCAATTGCAGTGTGTATGCTCACCTAATATGTTACTTCGAATTATTGCGTATCAGGATGGTACTGTATGTATATTTATTCAGCAGCAGTGCCGTCCTCGCGGAGAGGATCTTTATCGAAAGAAAGAATACCATTGTTGGTCAGACTTCGAGGAGCGCTCCACGCTTATTGTTTGGCACAATTTTTATGACTTGATTACCAAAACGTGCCGAATTATTTACGGCTGTGGAGACGCTCGGGTGACGGCCGGGCAGGTACAAAATTTCTCGAAAGCGCGACCGGTCTAGAGCCTGCAAGGGTTTGTTGCCTCGACCAAGCAGTAATTAGGAAAAGCTTCGTTTACCTACGCGCCATCCCCACTGTAACGCCAGTCGCATTTATCTGCCAGTCAAGAACTTTTTGTAAAATCAGAAGTCGTCGACCCGACCCACTCTACGAAATCCTGTACAAGTCATTCGGAGTGTAGTAGTTGTGCTCAGTACACCGCGCAACACGAATCTGTGACCTTTTTACAAGTGCGCAATATGCATTTATTATAGTACGCTTTTAATTCATGTAAGTAATAATATAATATTGTGGGATCGGGGCGGAGAAGCCCTCCTATAAAGAACTTAAGAGAAAAGGACGTGAAAAAAAAATGGCATCAGCGAGAGGTCGCTGGCGCAGTGGTTCCGCGCCGACCCAGGCGATCGTCGACGTTCAGCTACTCTGGCCGAGTTCCTGCCTTGGATGATGGGTTGCCGCGCGCCTCTCCTTTCTTTTTCACGATCCTACAATATACATATTTCTGAGATTTTTCGTTTTTTATTCTTTATGTTACATTTTAATTTTTATAATTCTTACAAGGGAACATCCCGATGTGCCAATCACCAATTTTGATGAAATTTTAGTATGATGTAGTAATCGTTAGAATATTGGACACGTATTTTTTTTATCGGCAATCGTCGACGTTAAAGGGGTGAAAACCACCCCCAAAGTTAGGGCCCTAATGTATATTTCGTCGATTATCTCGAAAACTATGAGAGATAGAGCATTTGCGTAAATTGACGAAATTTGCGTCTATTAATAATCAATAGAACGGTAAAAACTGTTTTGCAAAATCCCAATTTGTTTAAACAATATATGAAAAATTCGAATTTTTTTGGTAGTTTTTCCCCGTTAATGTCAATGAATTTTCTTGAGTATTTGTTTATAAAAACTATATGTCCTTTACAAAAATACGGATAAATCGGAATTTTGATTTTTTCACCAGAAAAAAAGTTATTAAACTTGAAATTGTACCGTTCGACGTGCGAAATAGAGTGCCTACATGAGTCGTTCCTGGTCCTAAGCCTTTTACAACGTAACCGAATTTGATAAGTAGACTGGTCGAGATTTAATTAGTAACCTTCAACGAAAGATAAAAGTCGAGAACTTTTCAAAAATTAATTTTAACCTTCATGCCGGTTTTTATTATTAGTCCGCGAGCAGATCGAGCTTGTCCGTACCGTGCCGATTTGGGAATATCCCGCAATAAACCCCGTCATAAACCGCCCGTCGCAAGGGAGCTGAAAATTTCTTACTTTAACACTTTGACTACTGTTGACGCTTATTGGCGTTTGAAACATGTTAGCTTCCTGCTACTGTTGGCGCCAATAGGCGTCCGGATAAAATTTCGCTTGTATCGCGAATGATGGCCGTTTTAAGATTTTATAATTGCTCTTATGTAAATCAAAAGTTAAAAGTCCTAACAATGAGCATTTCCGTTTGTCGCAAAGGCATTTTCCGTCTCCATATGAAACCAATACAGCAATTCTGAAAAGTACAAGGCGTAAATGTGTAGTATTTGCAAAAAATGACAAGAGAAAGGATACGCATTAAAAACGCAAAAAATGTAATGCAGGATTATGTATTCATCCGTGTTTTGAAATATATCAAACTTTATTATATTATTAAATTTTTGATTATTAAATTTTGTGAAAAAAGCTTAGAATTAATGTTCACTTTTTAGTATGTGTCCTAACAATTTAAAGCAGAATATTAATAAATAAATAATATTGGTTTAATGTAATAGAATTCAGTATTTTGAATATTTTAATATACTTCGTCTGAAATGCAAGCCTAACGAAAAACTTCGCTGTTCTCGGTGTACGTCACTACTGAATTCCTACTGTACAGGGTGTAAAAAATTAATGGTCATGGCTTTAAGGGGTTGTTCTACACCTCTGGATCGATGGAGATTTACGAAAAAAAACGGCCGCAAAATTCGGAAAAGGGTAGCAAATTTTTTTTATTGGCTCATCGTATTCGTCTTGTTACGTAAGTAAAATGTGTGAGAGGAACCATGGGTCAGAAACGAACCGTTCTCTCACAAATTAATTTTTAATTGGGCCCTCCGATTAAAATTTCGCCGATAGTTAAAGCAGAGGCGACGTAAACGAAGCTAGAAAATAGGGCACTGTGTCACCGAACCAGAAGAGAAGTGTAAGTGTTTATATTCTTCTTCCCGGGTGGGCCCTTGAGTGAACCCGACACCGAACGCAGGTCATTGACATTTTCTAGTCTTTTTCTCTCTCTTCAATTATGTTGCCTCTGTTTCAACTATTGGAGCTAGCAAGGGTATCTCATGTGTTTCCTTTCGAAAGGTCGGTGACTCGAAGGCTGTCATATGGGCGAAATTTTAATCGGAAGGCCCAATTAAAAGTTAATTTGTGAGAGAACGGTTCGTTTCTGACCCATGGTTCCTCTCAGACATTTTACCTACGTAACAAGACGAATACGATGAGCCAATAAAAAAAATTTGCTACCCTTTCCCGAATTTTTCGGCCGGTTTTTTTCGCAAATCTCCATCGATCCAGAGGTGTAGAACAACCCCTTAAAGCCATGACCATTAATTTTTTTACACCCTGTACGATACGGCCGCGGCCGGCCGGTGTATGTCAAAGTCTGCCGTAGTAAATGGTTTAAAATAAGAGAAGGTTCTTTTATTTTCACCAGCAACGAATATAAATCAATAGTATTCGTTCTTTTAAGAGCTATCAACTACTCATGAACAAGGTACGACCCATGTAAACACTCTATTTCGCGCGTCGAACGGTACAATTTCAAGTTTAATAACTTTTTTTCTGGTAAAAAAATCAAAATTCCGATTTATCCGTATTTTTGTAAAGGACATATAGTTTCTATAAACAAAAACTTAAGAAAATTCATTGACATTAAGGGGGAAGAACTAACAAAAAAATTCGAATTTTTCATATATTGTTTAAACAAATTGAGATTTTGCAAAATAATATTTACTATTCTATTGATTATTAATAGACACTTTCGTCAATTCATGCAAATGCTCTATCTCCCATAGCTTTCGAGATAATCGACGAAATATACTTTAGGGCCCTAACTTTGGGGGTGGTTTTCACCCCTTTAACGTCGACGATTGCCGATAAAAAAAATACGTGTCGAATATTCTAACGAATACTACATCATACAAAAATTTCATCAAAATCGGTGATTGGCACCTCGGGATGTTCCCTTGTAAGATTAACGCCCGAGATTCTTGAGGGTGATACGAGAGAGACAGAAGGTTTCCGCAAAGTGATATTGAGATTAATGGGGGCGTTAGAAATAATTCTGGGAGCGGGCAAAGGAACTTGGGAATGGTTGATTACACTGTCCAATACGATTTTTTTTCGAATATCCAATAGGTGATCCTCGTAGAGTTGCTCATCCTAAACACGAATCCGTCGGAAGAATTGCTCCATCACCCTCAGTTTTTTAGTAACATGAGTTTTTGTAAAAACACCAAATTTTTGCAAAAAATGAGGTTTTACGCGAAAAGTGTAAACGCTACGAAGTTGAAATTTGTCTCAAAAGATAGAGCAAATCATGCCGAATTTTTTAGTGTATGTATTTATTAAAATTGGTTGTTGCAAATAGTAACAAATGACTGTCAAAGTTTAAAAAAGTGCAGATGCGCGAACTTGCTACGTTATATTTTTACATTTTTATGAACAGTTATTTATCTAGCACAAATTTGCTATACTGGATCGAATTCCTTAGACATTTCTGAAGAGAAAATTGCCCACAACAGTTATGGGAACAGTTTTCAATCCCGACAGGTCGAAAAAATCTCCGTCGAGACCCTGTATTCGGCGTTTTGTCGCCATGCTGCTATGCTACGCGAGCCGCGGTGTGGTAGTGCCGTAACTACGCGTTATCGACTCCGATCTGATAGTACCATCCGAAGGGCGCTTAACACTGATAAATATAAATAAATAATTGTTTTTTCCATGTTTTACTGGGAACTCTGATCTGTCCTTACAATTGTTTAAGTTTCTCATGCTAAGCAAATGAAAATGCTTTCCTTTGTTCGGAATAAAATGTATGTTCTGCGGGAAACTATTTTCTACGCAGGCCGACTCTTTGCCGGAGGTCTGCATAGCATATGTCAAGTGTCAAGAACGACTTAGAGCAAATATTTGCCAGAGCCCACTTTCGCGAAAATTGCGTTTCTCATGACTCTTTTCTCCTTGCACCCATAAATTAATGTTCTTTCTTCGTGTCCTACGCTTCTCAATATCCTCAACTTCTAAGCCAGGGTGTTGAATTAGTTACTCGCCGCGAGCCTTTTCTGAGTCGCTCCGCCTGCTTCTCCCTACCAACTATTTTACCCAACCAGGAATGACTTGCCAGGCTCGGCGTATTGCACGAGTATAGTGGGGCTTTAGGACGCCGTTGGCCTCTGATCGCTCGCGCTGGAAAGACGCCGCGCACGCCGATTACGGGAAAAAAAATCGATGCGCGTATCCCGTCGACTGACGTTATCTGTCAACGAACAGTTTCAGATCGCGTCACATTGCATATAGGTTGAAGCAAAAATATTACTAGTACAAAAGTATGCTCAGATATATCTTGAATTAAATGCGATTAACAGATTGTTAGCAGAAAAACATTGAAATTTTACTTTGTTGCATTCCTCGATACAAAACGAAAGAAGCGCGTTTTCGCTACTTGACACTCAAACGGTTAAAATCTATTGCTAAGTTGACCGTAGCGGCAACAATGTATTCTTTGACGTGAGAGCTAACGTTTTGCTGTCACCGAATTTTTAAATTATTTGCGTTGGAAATTAATTTATACGTGCGCGTGCTGGATCGTAACAAAACTGTTTCTTTAGTATACATACGAATTAAAGAAACAAGAGGTAAAAAATTCAAGATTACTGGATATAATTTTAATAAACTGTCGTTATGTTTGTTGTATGTATGGTTGTGTGTATAAATGTATGCACAGTAGAACCATTTATTTTAGAAGAAAATGTTATATGTATATATAAAAGTTTCATAATATCGTGGAGATAATATCGATGCAATACTAATTTTTTTATTTATTTATTTCTTCAACTTTACTTGAAGACAAACTTCATTGTTTGTACAGAAATATATATCTACATTGAATGTAGACATATATTCACAAATAGAAACATATGTTTATATTGTTTAAATTAGATACCCTCAATGTTTCCATTGGTATTTTGAGATAAGTTTTTCAATGTTATTCCTGTCACTATTCTCAGCCGAATTTGCCAAAACCACCGCCGGAAGTCCAAAAACATTAAATTATCTTTATCGCATTTAATTCAAAACATATCTGAGCATACTTTTTTACTAGTAATACTTTTGCTTTAACCTATACGCGATGTGACGCGATCTGAAACTGTTCGTTGACAGATAACGTCAGTCGACGGGACACGCGCGTCGATTTTTTTTCCCGTAATCGGCGTGCGCGGCGTCTTTCCAGCACGAGCGATCAGAGGCGAATGGCGCCCTAAAGCACCACTAAACTCGTGCATGGAACAGTTCCTTTATTCAATCATACATATATACACGATGCTAGGATAGCATAAACATACAACTATATAACTCCTGTATGGTCGCACATTAGCGACTTCTCGCAGGAGAACGGAAATTATACAATACAAGAAAAGAATCAGTTTGCGCTGTATGATAAAGTTAAACAATTAGTATTATGCCCCAAAAGATTTGATATGATCATCAAAAAAAGGCATCTTCGTTACAGAGAGGTACAGGACTGACAAAACAATTATAAAACAATTATAAAAAAAGGGGGGGGGGAGAAGATATTGGCATGTCCAATATACTAACAATAAGTAAAATAAAATGAACAATAATGAGATCTTGACCAAAATAAATAAGAAAAATTGCACGGATTAGTGGTCAAGAATTAGACGATGGAAGAATTAAATAAGTAAAGAAATCCATGATAAAGAAAAATTACCGTGCTTGCGAATACAAGTGGCATGAAATTATACTGAATAACGTTCCATACGAATCAAGAGGATAGTAAAGGATGTTGTTGACATCAACGATATTCTTAAAGTAACTTAAAGTAGATATACTAATCTAACTATGTTATGGACTAAAGAGTATATACAGAGTTTAAACTAAGACTGTCAAAAAGGAGAAATCTGAGTGATTAGCGTTTTTTTTTTTTTAATGGAAGTGCTCGGTTCAGAGTACGACGATCGGTCAAGATTTAAGCCATGGTAATTTATCGAGATAATTGTAATGCTTTTGGACAGTATCCCGTGGAAGAAGAGATACAGAATGTTGCAGTTGTGATACATCGGCAGAAACTACCAAAGGATCGTATCGAAGAGCAAGCGAGGCCCTTTTTCTATGCGTATGGTATATGATGGGAATTTTGGAACGAAAATCCTGAATGTATCCATCTCTGTCGAGATAGGGAAAGGCAGCAGTAGAGAGAAACCCATTTTCGCGAGCCTTCCTAGCCTCCTCGTCCGACATTGTATGTAACGAGGTGATGAGAGGATTGTCAGAGTTTGAGTGCAAAGATTTAAGGATAAACATTCTGGTGATTTTAAGTGCAAAAATATCAAACCGCGAACAGTCAACCCTGCTATAAATTGTTTGATTGCGGAAGTGTCGCTTGGTACCATCCGACATACGTCTGGGCATGAGAAGACCCGTGATCGTCCGGAATATTTTCCTCTCGAAGGTGCGAATGCGCTCCATCACATAAGGCGAAATTGAGAACCAGATTGGGATCGCATAAGATAGTACTGACCTGACATAAAGCTTGTAAAGGAGTAGTTTGACATTCTCACCGAGGTGTTCAGAGTAGAAGGGGCGAGCCAATTTAGATGCTATACCTTTTGCTTTCCCGAGACAGTAGTTGGCGTGTTCATTATAGTTTAAGTGTTCGTTGAGAATTACACCCAAATATTTGACCTTTTTCAGCCGAGGGATTAAAAGGTAAAATCTTTCCGTCGCGTGAATCGAAAAATTTTTTGAGAGTCTGTATTGTTTTTTGCTAATTTGGGACGAGGGCCTAATGAATAGAATAGTCTCGCATTTGAGCATATTTACTGTCACCTTCTTCATGTTACACGCCGAGACAACAAAATCGAAAGCCCTCTGCAAGTGTGACTGAATGTCGAGAGGATCAACGCCGGATTTATAGATGATTAAATCATCAGCAAAGGCCAAAGCTTTGCAAGTATCGTTACTTTTGTTAAAATTGTTTCAAATATCAGAGAAGTATAAGTTGAATAGTAGAGGAGAATTTACGGCGCCCTGCTGCAGACCATTTAAAATATTGAAAGTACGAACGGAAAAAGTATTATTGTGAAAAGTTTTAAAAGCGCGGCCAGTGATCATGTTCTCAGTTAGAAGCAACAACTCGGGGGTGTGCGAAAAAGTTGTTTCGAGAAAAGTTGCGAATTGGAGTTGGTCAGGAAGAAGGCGACTGAAAAGTCGTTAGAACGGTCGATTTCAAACTCTGTACAACGACACTGTTTATTTAACAATAAATACACATTGAACAACCAAACGCTTAGCGGGAACAGAATTGGTATTAAACACTGAAAAGAAATTACAGTCTGCGACGCACAGAATTGCTTAACGATAATTGCGATGGCACAATACACGCACTCTTTTCTAGAGAGAGAAGACGTTGAATGTCGTGCGCGCTGAAAAACGCTGTTTATATACGCTGTCTGCCGAACTCGCTCGATCCGTCAACAGTCAAATTTGAAAAACAGCGGCTGCTAATTGGATTACGAGGGAGCTCGCCAGACAGTTCATTCACCTCGCAAGTAAGGAAAGGGCTACGTCATCAATCGTGTTGCCAACGGAAGATAGCGCGAATTTCGAACACGGGGGGGAAATTCATTTTGTGTAATTTAACTATCAATCCCGTAGTCCAAACAGTATCAAATGCTTTCTCGAGGTCAATTAAACAAGCCCCAGTCACAGCTGAGCTGTTGAGCGAGTCGGCAATGTCGCGAGTCAATTTGGCAATAGCATGAACCGTAGAGTGCGAGTGTTTGAAACCAAATTGATAATCAGAAATTAATTTATTGGACCGCACAAAATGATTCAAACGTATGTTAATCATGATCTCGAACAATTTGCCCAGGTTTGGCAGTAGACTGATCGGCCGGTAATTATTTAAGTCCTAAAGGTTTTTCCCTTTTTTGTGCAATGGGACGAGCTTGGCCGTTTTCCAACGAATGGGAAAGTAAGATAGACGTAAACATGCGTTAAAAATTAGCGTGAGATATTCAATAAAGGAGCCTGGAAGGCGTTTGTTGGCGACGTTTGGTATGCCGTCGAACGAAGTGGATTTTTTGTTTTTAAGATATTTGATGGCTCGTAAGATCATCGTGGGAGTTATTAGATAGTTTGTGTGAATTGAAGGCCAGATCTGTTCGTGTAGCGAAGCGAATTGCCAATTGATATTTTCACGCGAATCCCGTATTCGATCGTAAGTCTGCTTTACCTCGTGCTCGTGATTCTTATCTTCCTCGGTTGTAGGAGTCAGATTTTTTGTATGTACTCTTGCAAAGTGCACCCCAAGTAAGGTCAAACGATCGTCAGTGCTAGACACTACATAGTTACTATCTATTTTCTGGAGTGTCGATGTATCTATTCCGGATTCAGACCAAAGAAAATCGTCGTTTATCGCGCCTCTTAGTGGCGGAATTGAGTCAATGTTTTTTGGATTTATAATTCTGTTTATAAAAGGGTGTAGCTTAATGGAATCACGAGTATCTTGTTTGGACAGTCTGTCGTTCCAGAATGTATTTGCAACTGCAGAGTAGAGTTTTTTGAGTCTGTAATTGGTACGCTGAATTATTGATTCATAAAATTTGATCATGTTAGACTATATTGGAGTTAAATTGTCGCGAAGGCTCAATAAACGAAATAATCTGGTGATAAGTTTGGATTTAAATTTTTTGAGCTTATTAATGCGTCGGTCGTCATATTCTCTCGGGCAGTTCAGAGCCTCCATGGTAGGTGTACAGCTCGTCAGAATTACGGAAATATTTTCCTCGAGGGCCTCTATTGAAGAATTAATCGTTTCGATCGACGCATTAAGTAGCGATGGGAGATTTAGGCTGTTGATATAATTATGGAGTTTGAGTTTGTATTCTTTCCATTTGGTCAAACGATAATTTAGTCTCAGTACTCTGGGGGCTCGTTCTACGTATGTATTCCAACCGAGGAGAGAGAGATTAATCGTTATGGCCCAATGATCGCTATAATAGGGCAGCAGACCCAGCCTTTGCGTTCCATCGTTAATACGATCGATCAGCCTGCTGTCCACCAAAGCAATGTCCAAGTTCGAGTTAGCCGGATGATAAGTCGGTATTTCCGAATATAGAAGGGAAGCGCGGAAGATAGCACCCTGTAACTGTAGCCAGTCAAAAAGAGCTAACCCCTTGCTGTTGTTGACTGTATTACGCCATGATGTGTGTTTGGCGTTAAGATCGCCCGCGATCACAAAGTGATTCGAGTCATTTGCAACTCGCAACTGAGCACATAGATCATCGAGGTCACGAAGGAACACGATTTTGTCATTGAAAGGGCTATACACCGCCGCGATCACGAGGCTTCTACCAGCCGAAAGATCCAGGCGGATCGCAATGGCTTCTAAAGATTTTTCGTGAGAAGTGGAGAGTTCTATACGAGTGAATTCGTATTTTCTATTAATAACCATAGCGACACCGCCGCCGAAACGGTTGTTTGCTCTGTCTTTGCGTATTATTACAGATTGTGGTGGAACCTCCAAATTATGTCTCGGATTTAGCTTCGTTTCAATGAGACCACATACCGTGCGGCTCCACAGCCGTGTCACCTGGGCGGCGGAGCTTCTCGTTTTCAACCGCCTATTCGTACCATTTTGTTTCTTGGAGTCCACTCGCTCAGCCTCTTAAAGGAAGCACCCGACAAAGTCGTAGCATTCAAATATTCTTATTAGTTTGTCTGGAGGAGCGAGACATTGTATTACATTGTTGTCTCGTCGAGCGCTTCGTTTCATCAAGGAGAATCTCCCCATGTGGTGGGGGTAATTCTGCCGGAGTTTATTCTGTTTTCACTATAGAGATGTTAGAAATCTAGTGCCTACGCCGATGTCCTCACTGTCGCCACCCAAATCGCGTTGTCTCCCTTGCTTCGATCTGCAGCGTTCTCTCTTTTCGTCTTTTAGTTCGATTTGGATGTGTAGCTCTTTTAACGAATCGCGAGGTAGAACGTCAAGTGCCTTCGTGTACATGTGACAAGAGGCATGACGCTTGACGCCTGGCGAATCAGGCTCTGCCAAAACAGGCTTACCTCCTAGGTGACACGGCTGTGGAGCCGCACGGTACGTCGGGTCGATGAGAGTTCAAAAATTGCTGCAAATATGCACGTTTGTGAAGATATATAACAGAGTTGACCTTGACAGTAATGATTCGGAGATTGTCCAACGGGATACTGTTTTGATCGGTAGTGGCCATTATTGCGGGAAATCATTTCGAACGCCTCTCGTGGTACGTCCATGATAATCAACAGATTGAGTATGATTATCATCTATAAAAGATTGAAGGAGGAAATTAATTTTTTCGGTATTTTCGCCGATGCGTTGAAAAATAATTGGTAATTGATCGGCTATACTTTTGATGGCCGAAAACATGTTTTTTAAGTCGACCTGTTGCTCGTTGGACGTAGCATCGAGAGGGACTGATCCTCTGTTAAACGTAGTCGATGAATAAGCATGTGCGGCCTTACCTACTAGGCCCCCCACTCCACTCGCAACACTACTGTATAGCGTCGTCGGATTGCCGAGGGGAGATGGAAGTCTTCTGGTTGCGACTGGCTGGGGAGCTCTGTTGCTCGTAGGGGCGGCAACGGCTCTTCTCTCCTTAAATTTCGGGCAACCTCGGTATGACGCGGGGTGGCCGAATTTCTCACAGTTGACGCAGTA
This sequence comes from Cerceris rybyensis, assembly GCA_910591515.1. Taxonomy (NCBI): domain Eukaryota; kingdom Metazoa; phylum Arthropoda; class Insecta; order Hymenoptera; family Crabronidae; genus Cerceris; species Cerceris rybyensis. The sequence goes on along the minus strand of OU342798.1, from coordinate 19,062,306 downwards.
AATTGCGTCGTGTTTGGTCGCTTCCGTGACCGAGCACTTCCCACGCTCGTGAGACAAATTGCATTTGACACATCTAAAGTCTAGATGGCAGTTAGCGGATGCATGGCCTATACGTTGACAGTTAAAACATTGTAAAAGATCCTGCCTATGCAATTTCTCCCATCTGACGCGTTGATAATTTAAAACATTGATAGATTGAATAAATTTGATATCAGTATTCGCGGCAAATTGCACTACGAACATAGGCAGGGGCAAGCCGGATTGTTTCGATTTCGCGGTTACAAAATTGGAAATACGAGTGGCTTTGGCTTTAGGTGCGGTGATGGAATTAATTTCCGACAACAGTTCATTCTTGTCGGTGTTTGGATCGATACCCTTGAGAAGCATCGTCAATGGTTTTTCGTTCTTCGGCGTATAAGTGAAGAACTTGAGCTGGTTTTTCATCATAATGTCTTTGATCTTCGAATAAGCTTCGAGAGAATTCGAGTATATGACGTGGCTTTTCGAGCCACTTCTTTTTATAGTGAAGGATGCCTTTTGAAGGGCATTCTTAGTTATGTTTTTTATTAACTGCGGTGAAGCCACATGCACGATCAACGGTGGTGGTTTGTTCGACTTATCTTGTCTGGTAGTTTGCTGTGGTGGGGTCGGATGCCTGAAGGGGGAAGGCTGGTCCCTGGACACCCCCGGTAGAGCGTTGGGCTCGGCGAAGGCCTGAAAACGGTTGGCGGTGGGAAGTTTGTCCAGCGTCGGCGTCGGAGAAGGCGCGTGTCGTCCTGCAGGTCTAGGGGATCCAATGGTGATCCATTCCGATGTTGGCGATTCAATGGTCCGAGTAGATGTAGAGGGTCCAGCGAGCGCTTGGATTTGCTCGTTGAGCAATTTTATTTCGTTTAAGAGTCTTTTATTTTCACGTATTAGATTGTCTTTGTTATAAGATGCTTCAGCGCCTTGTTTGGATGATGCTGTGGACATCGCATCGCTGGATTGTTGATCGAGCGATTTCAATCCTGTGTCATTGTCCATGGTGTTAACTGGATCCGTTATAGCGTCGGCAGATTGCCGTGCGGCTGTGCGTGAAGCGGAAATTTTGCGCGACTTCTTCATTTGAATGTCCTCGGATGAAGACGGATTGGATGATGATTTATGTCTTTTTAGAGATAGAGATAGCGATCCCTGGCTAGTAGTCTCAAGGGATGCAAAATTTTCGTCTGAATTATAGGCATCGGCCGCCACTGATGTGGAAGAGTTGCTAGCGTCTATGCGTGCAATATGATGTTCCATAAAAATGGACGGTCAAAAATGAAAAAAAATGAAGAACTGTATTGGGACTTGCGAAAGCAAGCCCCAATAATAGTAACGAAAATTAGCCGATCACTTGGAGTATAACAAGATACACTTTCACAGTACGAATGACTCTCTGTATGGGCACTTAAGAATTTTGGTTATGTCGCGTACGAGCACTGAGATGTTGTCGCTACGAGCTCTCGTCGCGTACTGAGGACTATACTCGTGCAATACGCCGAGCCTGGCAAGTTATTCCTGGTTGGGTAAAATAGTTGAGAGGGAGAAGCAGGCGGAGCGACTCAGAAAAGGCTCGCGGCGTGTAACTAATTCAACAACCTGTTCTAAACCGTCCACTTTTACAATCTTCAAATTCTTTCTAACGAATAAAAATCAATGATCTCCCTCACACAAATTTTTCTAATCACTAATAGCAAATCGTTTCATTTTTGAAGAGTCTGGACATTTTCTCCGGAGACATTCTCTTTTCTGCACATACTTGATTCGGTGCAACTGGAAATAAAAAACAATCTTTCCATATGAGAAAAGAGAACAACCTTTTTCAAGCGAACTTAATTGTAAGTCATATTTATAATAATAAGTTATATATATTGTTACCGGCGAGGTCCAGAGATTCGAGTTTTTTTTTTTTTTTTTTAAGGGAATTTATTCGTCCTCTTAAACTCTACTTTTAACAAACTACAAATCTTACTACACTACTAGAATACTCAAAGAATACAGAAAGGCTTATAAGCTAATACTTTGATCGATGTTAACTCGTACTGATGAGTATTGGTAATGAATGCTCTTCATCGTCGTTCGCGCTTTTATATTGGCGTGATGCGTATTCGATGCGTCTTTGATTTGTAGATGGTGCGTAGACATACCGTGCGGCTCGTCAAGCTTGTCACCTGGGCGGGGGAGCTTGTCGTTTTCAACCGCCTATTCGTACCATTTTGTATCTTGGAGTCCACTCGCTCAGCCTCTTAAAGGAAGCACCCGACAAAGTCGTAGCATTCAAATATTCTTATTAGTTTGTCTGGAGGAGCGAGACATTGTATTACATTGTTGTCTCGTCGCGCGCTTCGTTTCATCAAGGAGAATCTCCCCATGTGGTGGGGGTAATTCTGTCGGAGTTTATTCTGTTTTCACTATAGAGATGTTAGAAATCTGGTGCCTACGCCGATGTCCTCACTGTCGCCACCCAAACCGCGTTGTCTCCCTTGCTTCGATCTGCAGCGTTCTCTCTCTTCGTCTTTTAGTTCGATTTGTATGTGTAGCTCTTTTAACGAATCGCAAGGTAGAACGTCAAGTTCCTTCGTGTACGTGTGACAAGAGGCATGACGCTTGACGCCTGGCGAATCAGACTCTGCCGAAACAGGCTTACCTCCTAGGTGACACGTCTGACGAGCCGCACGGTACGTCGCATCTTCGTGTCTATCGGTTACATTGCTTATTCGATGTGCAAACTGGTGCGTAGACATGCGTCGCATCTTCGTGATAAACAGCACATATAGACAATAGGATGTCTATCGGTTACAATATAAATATATATAAATGTGTATATATCCATATATATATATATATATATATATATAGATATATCGATACTTATCTTATTTTATTGCAAAAATCATCACATTTTTATACACCATAATAAGTTAACATTTCCGTAATTTAAATGTTTAAAAATATCCGTAACCATGGGATAACATATTGCTAGAGAGAGCCGGCAAAACAACAGATATGCTCTAAAACTATTTTCGATACGATATACATTTTTTATGCATTTAGGATTATCGCAATAGCTGTTAAAAATGATTATTGATTATTTTTATGCATTTACAGATTAAAAAAAAAAGAAAAAAAAATATACCTTCCGGGACGCGAATCCGCGACAAAAACTTCATAGCGGTTCCAGAGCAGACACTCTAGACGCGCGGCCACTGCTGCTGTTGAAAGAACGTTCAAAATTATGGTACATAATGTAACACATAGTTTACAGATAAGTGAGTTATCTCAATTCCGTTTATTGTTATGAAATTATCTGTAATGGTAAAACATTAAAAACCACAAAATGAACATACTCTATGAATATAATGGAAAAATAACAATTACTTCTTGCGTTTTAGATCAAAATACGTCCCGAAAATCGGTTTTCGATTTTTTTCATAATGACGCAGGTGGTTTAAAAATCTGAAAAAAATTGGGGATAACAATCGTAGGTGTTAGATTGTTACTATATAAAACAAAAAGTTGTATCTCGAAGATTTCGATACGAAATCTTCTTTTTTCCGTTTTTTTTGACTTTGCCCATTTTTCACGCTTAGGTACTTCGACGGAAAAATCTGAAAAAATTCTCCAACATGTCCGGTACCGTGTAGAATATGCCAGAATTTTTTCGGATTTTTTACACCTCAATAAATGGGGGAAAAGGGCCAAAAACCTGTTTTTTTAATTTTCCCCATAACTACACTTCCGATCAAGATAAAGGGTTAAAATTTGGTACACAATGATCGCCGAGCATTATCTATCGAATGAGACTACCCCCATTGAAATCGGTTCAAGGGCACTTTTGACCACCTTATCCTGCTATACCCTTTGTGCTAGATAAATAACTGTTCATAAAAATGTAAAAATATAACGTAGCAAGTTCGCGCATCCGCACTTTTTTAAACTTTGACGGTCATTTTTTACTATTTGCAACAACCAATTTTAATAAATATATACACTAAAATATTCGGCATGATTTCCTCTATCTTTTAAGACCAATTTCAACTTCGTAGCGTTTACACTTTTCGTGTAAAACCTCATTTTCTGCCAAAGTTTGGTGTTTTTACAAAAACTCATTTTATTAAAAAACTGAGGGTGATGGAGCAATTCTTCCGACGGATTCGTGTTTAGGATGAGCAACTCTACGAGGATCACCCATTGGATATTTGAGAAAATAAAAAAAGTTCAAATTTCTTGAACAGTGTTATCGGTGAAGGTTCGGAAATGAGTTCGGTGCCTAGGAATTCACTACTGTAAACGTTACTACTGTCAGACTTATATTTACAACGCTCTCAACAGACGGCGGAGCTGCTGGGATCTGCCAGCCCTGCGTACTCTTTGCGTCATGGGAGGTTTATTGGGAAAGAGACAGTAAATTAGAGGTAGGTTTTACTCTCGAAGGTGATCCGTATTGTCCGCGTGCACATTCAGTGCGCAGCGCCAGAGGTGAATCGTTTGGAGAGCGGTTTTGATTAGATTTAGGATTCTCCGTGTGCACATCCAGTGTGCACCGCCAGAGAAGAGGTTGATAGGAATCTCCGTGTGCACGTCAAGTGCGCACCGCCAGAGAATGTCAGGTTGGATTGGTGTTAGGAACACTGGACGACTTATTACGCCGTGGTCTGACACGGAACGAAGAAGGACTCGGTACTGGAGACGATGATATTAATTTGAACACTAATTGTAAGTAGAATAACTAAATAAAACGAAGTATATTCTTTATGATTAACCACTATTAATAGAATGGATTTAAATGTTAAAGTACGAATTTTGGCTTAAAAACGAAAGAAATGGTAGAAATGTAAGTTAAACGGAATAGTAGAAATGGAACTTCCTCGCTGTGAATTAGACTTATGACCGCTCAGGTCGGAACTCGAAGTAGAACTCTGGTTTGCTTCCGCTGTCTTGACCTCATCAGGTCGGTTTGGTGGTGGGGGATCAAAGGATTGGAGTAGGGGTAGGTCCAAAGTCCAGAGTTTGGTAACGTATTAGAGGAGGCAGCGGTTACTTCTACTGTTTGTAGGTAGGTAGTCCTGGTGCTTGGATGTTCCATTTCGCAGTCAGAGAGTCGAGATTTAAATGTGGAATAAGGATGGCACGCGTTGTCTTAGTCCTTCATCCATCTTGACTCTCTGACATTCTTATTCTAATTTAATTACTATAGGTAAAAATATAAGTCCGAATTGCGGGCACGTAACAAAGGCCGCCGGAGCCATTCATCATATTATTAATCAAAAATCCATTTTAAATAAAAAACTACGTTTATTCATATACATAATAGTCCTCAGACCGGTGCTTACATATGGTGGGAACATAACGAATCTGCAGCTATAGCCGTAAATCGAGTCCAAAATCGTATCTTGAAGATCATTTTAAATAGACCTTCTGAATACTCTACAGAAGCGTTACACGAGGAGGCTGGCATTCCTAAGGTTGATTCTTATATAAGGGAACTTAAAAGTCGTTATGCGGTCCAAGATCATCTCAATCCTTTAGTCTCTATGACTGGTTTATATGATATAAGCAGAATTCTTTATCGGGTTAAGGTACCTTGTCCTATGCACTTGTGGCATGAATGGGTATGAGTGAGTTGTTTATTTTCTTTTTGACTTACATCTGCTTGAGCTGCTTTTCCTTGGCTGTTCCATTCATATTTATTTTGTTCTTTTTATGTCTGCACAATGTGCTTTCATTTGCACCGAGTTTTTTGTAAATTTTCTCGGGTATATACTTGTGGCTAATTAAAAGTACCTGAAGTCGGTAATAGCACTTTGATTTGTGAATTTTTGCAGATAAGGCGGCTAATGCTGCCAGGTGCTGCTATCTCACATCTTTAAATAAAAAAAGAAAAAAAAAGCACATCAACTCAGTCCAGATCGAGAGTCAATCGAGTCAACATCAAGAGTAGCGAGTTCAACCTCAGTCGAGCCATTCCATAAATTGTTGTAATCCTAGTTTAACCATTAGTATTATAGTATTGTAGCGAGTAAATAAAGTTTCTTTTTAAAAACTTAAATTCCGCGAACGACCCGGTTATAACATTTTATTTTATTTTACTTACTTTATTAACTACTAAGATTTTATTAAATTATTTGTTTTACAATCCGACTTCAATTTCACATTATAATATAATATTTTATCCCTAGTTTTTTATCATTATCATTATCTATGTCTATACCTCTATCTTTATATTTTTACTTGCCTTACTCGGAAAAAAAATGAATAAAGAGTGTATGGAGTAATAGGAAAGGAAAAGAAAGAGAGCAAAGCCAGAAGGAAGAAGGAGGGTGAAGAAGGAAGAATAAGGAGCCTGGCCCCTCTGAATATCTAGGGGGGGGGGGGAGTAGTGTGAGAAACTGTCCCGCCCTCCCCTGCAGCTTGCCACCGGAGGGAGATAGAAGAGGGGTTTCAGTGGGTATTCCGAGTGCTGCACACCCGGCGAGTCCCACACTCCCCCGATACCTCTGGGGGAGCGTAAATGCATTTCACCTCCTCTGAAGAAACAAAAAAGATATACACACTACGGCATAACTCCCCCCAAGCTAACGGCATGGTAGAACGGATACACCGTCAGTTAAAAGCGGTAATTAAGTGTCACAATAGCGGTTCTTAGGTCGATGCTTTACCTGTAGTCCTACTCGGGATACGGAACGCGTTAGAAGATCTAATAGCAACACCATCCGAATTAGTATACGGTGACGGTATACGTTTACCGTCAGAATTTTTTCAAATCCATCACCGCGAAGCAAACACGGAATTCGCAACTAGATTAAAACAGCACGTCAGTTTTGTGAAACCGCAACCAGTCACGAGACACGGCACGAAACGCTCTTTTGTATTTAAAGAATTACATTCGTCACTATACGTCTTCATACGCAACGACACCCGGTTCGCGAGTTGTCGCAATCACTTTACGATGGGCCTTACAAAGTAATCGAAAGGGACGAAAAATCGTACGTGGTAAAAACTGAAAGTAAAAAAACAAGCGTTTCGATAGATCGTTTGAAACCAGCGTATATGGTAACAGACGGCTATAAGCATCCTCCCAACGAGGGCGTTCCAGAAAACAGAGTAGGACACGAGCCCCAGGAAACTCGGACACCATGCGATATTGGCAACGATTTCGTTTTCAGATCACGGTCCGGCAGACGCGTGCGATTACCCGACCGTTTACAAGCCGGATTCGACTAGAAAGCAATAGATTATAGAATGTTAGATATTAGTTTATACAAAGTAGTGAACAAGAAGTAGACTAACAAAAGTCCCGTCTAGCCAACAAATGTAAGTAAACATATGTAAAGAGCATGACGTAATGCAGGGATTTGAAATAGTTGATCGCCGCGAGCCTTTTCCGAGTCGCTCCGCCTGCTTCTCCCAACCATCTGTTTTACCCAACCAGGAATGACTTGCCAGGTCGGGCCTATCGCACGAGTATGGTGGCGAAAGACGTCGCGCACGCCGATTACAGGAAAAAAAATCGATGCGCGTGTCCCGTCGACTGACGTTATCTGTCAACGAACAGGTTTCAGATCGCGTCACATCGCGTATAGCAGAGAGAGAATTTTTTGCACGCCAGAGCAGTCCTTGGAGAAACACCGCCTCCTTCACCCATACATACAGCCGAGATGTCACTGATTCACAGCCACTCTGCCGGCGTCACGGCCACTTTGTCGGCGTCACGGCCGGGCCTATTGGCACTGGCGTGGTGGCGCATTGGGGCGACATTCGTAGTTAATCACTCGCACTGGAAAGACGTGCCTCGCGCGTCAGTCGCGGAAATCAGAACGACGTGCGTGGCACGTCGCCTCAGAATATTTGTTGAAGAACAGTTTCGGATGGCACTACGTCGCATGTAGGATAAAATAAAAGTATTGTTAGTGAAAAAGTATCCTCGGATATGTTTTAAATCAAATACAACTAATATATTTTAATGTTTTTGAACTTCTGGCGATGGTTTTGCCGAAATCGACCACTTTATTACGTCTTACGGTTAAATATAGTATTGCGTTCCAGTACGCACATTTGTAAATTAATTACTAGCGCAAATTGCTAAAAATAACTATCCGATCTTAGAATGCTAGGCTTCCTCGCGTTAAAGAATACATTGTTGCCGTCGCGGCCGCTTGGCGACATATGTACCTATAGTCGGTCACGAAAATATTCGGACACCACTATAGTTTTGAATATTATAGACCAGCGTCAAGAATTTTTTGCACGCCAGAGCCGTCCTTCGAGAAACACCGCCTCCTTCACCCATACAAACAACCGAGATGTCACTGATTCACAGCCACTCTGTAGGCGTCATGATCGTGCCTATTGACACTGGTGTGGTGGCGCATTGGGGCGACATTCGTAGTTAATCACTCGCACTGGAAAGACGTGCCTCGCGCGTCAGTCGCGGAAATCAGAACGACGTGCGTGGCACGTCGCCCCAGAATATTTGTTGAGGAACAGTTTCAGACGGCACTACGTCGCATGTAGGATAAGACAAAAGTATTGTTAGTGAAAAAGTATCCTCAGATATGTTTTAAATCAAATACAATTAATGTATTTTAATGTTTTTGAACTTCTGGCGATGGTTTTGCCGAAATCGACCACTTCATTAAGTCTTACGGCATATAATAGTACCTCATGGGTGATGCGGAAACCTATTAGCACTTTGCTGGCGACAGAATGGACAGGATTGCAAAATATGAAAATACATAAGGCGACAAGCGGCCGCGACGGCAACAATGTATTCTTTAATACGAGGAAGCCTAGCGTTCTAGTATCGGATAGTTATTTTTAACAATTTGCGCTAATAATTAATTTACAAATGTGCGTATTGGAACGCAATACCATATTTATGCCGTAAGACTTAATGAAGTGGCCGATTTCGGCAAAACCATCGCCAGAAGTTCAAAAACATTAAAATACATTAATTGTATTTGATTTAAAACATATCTGAGGATACTTTTTCACTAACAATACTTTTGTCTTATCCTACATGCGACGTAATGCCATCTAAAACTGTTCCTCAACAAATATTCTGAGTCGACGTGCCACGCACGTCGTTCTGATCTCCGCGACTGACGCGCGCGGCACGTCTCTCCAGCGCGAGTGATTAACTACGAATGTCGCCCCCAATGCGCCACCACGCCAGTGTCAATAGGCACGACCATGACGCCTACAGAGTGGCTGTGAATCAGTGACATCTCGGTTGTTTGTATGGGTGAAGGAGGCGGTGTTTCTCGAAGGACGGCTCTGGCGTGCAAAAAATTCTTGACGCTGTTATAGTCCGTACTTCAGAAATGTAAACAATGAGACCAAAATGAGGTTTCACGTATGTTTCTATGCAGTGTTTAGTTTACAAAAACATGAGAAATATTTATTTACGATACGTGATTACATAAATAATAAAAGAAATACGGAAAGTACGCTCATTTTCATGTCGCAGAAATATTCGGACACCTGCTTTATTTCTCAAGTTTACAGGTTCCAGGAACTGACTGAAATAATGTTTGTAAACATATCGTTCATACTATGTACAGAGTATGTTATGGATTGAATATTTGACAGTCTTATACAAAACTTGCTGAAGTACCCGTGCTTCGCTACGGTTTAATATCATTAGGATTAAGGACTACTTAAATTAATAAAAGTTAAGTTTAACGTTGATACCCTAGAAAGAACGCTCATGCAAAAAAAAACTAAAAAAAACCTTAAAATTTCGAATTTTGAAAAATGCTCACTTAGTGGGTGCTTATACCCTAAAAGGAATGCTCATGCAAAATTTCAAGTTTCCAGGTCAAATAGTTTCGGTTCTGCTTACATTATTAATAGTTAAGTTTAACGTTGATACCCTAGAAAGAACGGTCATGCAAAAAAAAATAAAAAACTAAAAAAAAACCTTAGAATTTCGAATTTTGAAAAATCCTTTCTTAGTGGATGCTTATACACTAAAAGGAATGCTCATGCAAAATTTCAAGTTTCCAGGTCATATAGTTTCGGTTCTGCGTTGATGAGTTTGGCCCATACTTTAACCCTCCAAAACCACCCCTAAAATTTCGAATTTTTCAAAACCCTTTCTTAGTGAGCACCTACGACCCAAGGCAAGAGTATGTTCCAATTTGATTGTAATCCGTTCTGTGGTTTTTGAGATTTCGTGATGAGTGGATGAATGAGTCAGTCAGTCAGTCAGTGGTATTTGAGCTTTATATAATAGATTTGTGCGAAATGGGCCGGAAAAGTAAGAACACATCGTTGGATATGCGATAATTAGTAATTTTTCATCATGAAAAAGGGAAGTCGATTCGCAACATTACTGATTGATTAAATATTAGTAAGAGCACGGTATGGAATATTGTTCGACGGTACAAGAACGAAGATAGAATTGAATCTATCTCTCAAAGTGGACGCAAACCGATCCTAGACATTCGCGATAAACGTTCCATAATTAGGAAAATCAAATGTGATCCTCGCATAAATGCTCCAAAGTTAGCAGCTGAATTAAATGAACACCGTGGAATATCAGTGTATCTGGAGAACATAATATGAGTGTTAAGATCAGACGGTTATTATTAAGATACGAGTAATTATTACGCTATACACGCATACACATGTGTGTAGTGAGAGTATGGTACAGGGTGTTTCAAAAATATTTGTCATGGCTTTCAGGGGTTGTTCTACACCTCTGGATCGATGGAGATTTGCGAAAAAAACTTGCCGCAAAATTCGGGAAAGGGTAGCAAATTTTTTTTATTGGCTCATCGTATTCGTCTTGTTACGTAGGCAAAATGTCTGAGAGGAACCATGGGACAGAAACGAACCGTTCTCTCACAAATTAACTTTTAATTGGGCATTACGATTAAAATTTCGCCCATACGACAGCCTTCGAGTCGCCGACCTTTCGAAAGGAAACACATGAGATACCCTTGCTAGCTCCAATAGTTGAAACAGAGGCAACATAATTTAAGAGAGAGAAAAAGACTAGAAAATGTCAATGACCTGCGTTCGGTGTCGGGTTCACTCAAGGGCCCACCCGGGAAGAAGAGTATAAACACTTACACTTCTCTTCTGGTTCGGTGACACAGTGCCCTATTTTCTAGCTTCGTTTACGTCGCCTCTGCTCTAACTATCGGCGAAATTTTAATCGGAAGGCCCAATTAAAAGTTAATTTGCGAGAGAACGGTTCATTTCTGACCCATGGTTCCTCTCAGACATTTTACCTACGTAACAAGACGAATAGGATGAGCCAATAAAAAAAATTTGCTACTCTTTCCCGAATTTTGCGGTAGGTTTTTTTCGCAAATCTCCATCGATCCAGAGGTGTAGAACAACCCCTGAAAGCCATGACAAATATTTTTGAATCACCCTGTACATGAGTGGGGTATGCGTGCGCATCGAGAGTTCCGATGGAAAAAGCCCACGAGTGAGAATGTCGGAAAAAGAACAAGCGAGCATAATCTAGTTATATATACTCAATCCTTTGTTATAATATATTATTAATTATTTTTTGTTAAAGTAAAGTAAAAGATAAGTGAAGTATAAAATTATTTTTCACGATCCATCCTCTTAAACTCAACATGGTAGCAGAACGTGGTTCCAGAGAAAAAGTAAGGTTAAGTCACCACGTGTAGTCAAGAAAAGTTGAAGAAGTCGCAATAAATTATAAAATAAAGAAGTGAACTGTTGTCTAAAAGGAATAAGATGGAAATTTAAGAGTTGTTGAAGAAAATTTTATGAATTTAAGTGAAAATCTAAAGAGATATGCGCAGATTGAGAATTGGAAGGTTAAATTGAACAAACACACGTGCAACGAAATCGAAGTAAAAATGTCGAAAACTGACGACGTTAAAGTACCGATATTCGACGGTGAGGACTATGCATTATGGAAGAAGAGAATATTGTTATTTTTAGAGATGAAAAAATGTAAAGCAAATGCAACACGTGAAAGAACCACAAACGATAAGGAGCCTGAGTGGAATGAATCAAACATTATAGCAATGAATTATATCTATTCAAGTGTTTCAAATAAACAGTTAGAATTTATCGGTGAGGAAGATTCCGCGTATAAAATTGTGGGATAAAATAATGTATTAACAAGAAATAAAAAAATAACATAAGAAAAAATGAATACACGAAAATGTCAAAGATACACTCGCACGCAACACACAATTGACCGCACCTCGCAGGCTCAATTGTTAAATTCTTCACCACTCGATCGCAACTCGCAGATCAAATTTCTCTTTCCTCTGAGTCCTATTTTCCGACTGCCGTCTTGAGGAAAAAGGGCGTCAGACCCATGCGCTTCTCAAGTGCTGTCCCATTCACTTTTTTTTTTTTTAAATGTGGTTTATTTCAAGTCTGATATTTATCAATACATAATAAAATTTTTATAAACGAAAATAAAGATATAGCTAGTTAAACAAACAGTGGGTAAATAAACTAGACAGTAATACTACTGTATCTCGGTTATTAACACTAACATGGTACTTAGAGAAAAAATTATAATTACAATCTAACTTAAGTTTAATTGATGGTACATAGATCAGCAAACTGTAAGGTAAATAAAAGTTCAAAAAGGAGAAATTAGTAGAGACATAGTAAAAAGAACAATCGATATTTGAAGATGAAGATGATACAAAATGCAAGATGAACAGGGAGAGGGAACGTGGGATAGGAAGGGGGAAGGTGCGATGAGATGAGAAAAACGTGCGCTAGAATGTCGGATCTCGCGCAACCGCAGGAACCATTCACCGTGGCGCACTACGTTCGGCCTCGCCCAAGCGCGGGATAATTGAACGGCATAAATAAATAATGGGAGATATGAAATATGAGGGAGAAATGAAGTGACGAAAAAAACAAGAGACAAATGTCGCGATCACGAGAGAATTGCGCTTGGCCGGGGTCGCGTGCGTGTCCGGTGGATTGTCGATTTGACAATTCGAAATTTCGCAACAAGAACATTGCGCGTTCAGTGTGAACAAGCGGTAAATACATAGAGGATCGGAATGATTCAACGGAATACGTAGTAAAGATGCAAAGCGTGATTCAGGGCATTAGCTGAAAGCTCGACACTTCAAAGGGGGGCGCGCGTCACGCGCGCCGCCGAGGTCACCGCCAGGGCAGTTTCACGAGGTATTTGTGACTGCGTGGATCTTTGTCCACCGGCGGTAGCGCCGTTGAAAAACGCAGACTCTCGGGATGTTTCTCCACGTCCTCTGGCGAGAATAAGATCGCCATTGAGGCGGGAATCCGTTTCGTGTGATAAAGGATTGGTATTTTTGTGCGCTCGTTTTGTACGAAACCCGATGCGTCAAGATATGCGAATGCGTCAAAGGAAATGCATCCCGAACGTCTGCACCTCTCGGCATAACTGTAATCGGCGAATACCGGATCGCCGATAAGCGAATTCCCCGAGCGGTTCTTGTAAGCGTCCCAGAGGTATTTTCTCGCCATTTTAATGGCGAATACGTCGAAGCGGGTACAGTTCACCTTGGCGTAGACGGACCTATTCGCCACCCGCTTGTACTCACCGTTTGGTCCTATGCGCGGCGCCCTCAGCCCCGACACAGCCCTGAAGATTCTTCGCTCTAGCGAGCGGAACATCTCCATGACGTATGGCGAGACTGGAAACCATACCGGAAACGCATAGGACATCACGGAACGCACGTAAAGCTTGTAAATCGTAAGCTTAACGTCCTGGCGCAGATGGTGCGAGTATAAGAGTCTTGCGACTTTCGCCGCCGCTCCACGCGCTTTTTCGAGCAGATGAAATGCATGTTCATTGTAATTTAGACGTGCGTTGAGCACCACTCCCAAATATTTTACAGATTTTACGCGTTTTAAGGTAACTGACGGATTCCCCGGTTCAAACAACGTGAACGAAGCCAGAGCCTTTCTCCGACGTCCGGCCAGCCTTTCCAATCTTCCAGTAAATAGTATTGTCTCGCATTTGGATGGATTTATGCGAATTTTTAATTTGCTGCAGTGCGAGCTCACAGACGCTAGGGCCGTCTGTAAGTCCTTCTGAATGTCAGCAGGTTCGAGGCCTCTACGATAGATGATAAGATCGTCCGCGAACGCCAATGCACTGCAGCCATTATCGGTATTCAGCTGGAATCTGGTCAGGACGTCAGAGAAATACAGACTGAATAGTACCGGCGAATTGACCGCCCCCTGTTGCAATCCGTTTTTCACCACAAAGGTGCGCTCGGTAGTGATGTCGGATGTATGCACCCTGAAGCCACGTCCCGTTATTAACTCGTCAAGCATCCGCGCCAGTTGCGGGGGAAAGCCCATCTCCAGTATTTTCGTTATCAGGCCAGTGGACCAAACAGTGTCGAAAGCCTTTTCGAGGTCTATCAGGCACGCGCCTACTATTAATTTACCATTCAATGCCCACGCGATGTCGGAGGTGAGTTTCGAGACCGCATGGACCGTCGAATGGGCGCGACGGAAACCGAACTGATGGTCTGGAAGTAAACCGTGAGCGGCGATTTGCGCCGCAATCCTCCCATTTATAACAATCTCGAAGAGCTTGCCGATATTGGGCAGCAGACTGATCGGCCTATAGCTGTCAGGCGCGCGCGGGTCCTTGTCGCGTTTACGCAGCGGTAGTAGCTTGGCCGTCTTCCACTTGTTAGGAAAATAAAAGGCGTTCAGGCATGCGTTGAAGATCTCCGCGAGAAGTGCAATTACGTTCCCAGGGAGCTTCTTCAACGCGGCATTCGGAATGTTGTCGAACGACGCGGATTTTTTGTTACGTAACTTCTTTATCGCTCCTGCAACCTGTGCCGGGCATGTGAAATAGTCTACGTGTCTCGTTGGCTGTCTTTGTTCTTCGCGGTTTGCGAATATCACAAGCGATTCGTTCGTGCATGTTTCCTTGAACCGCAAGTACGCGTCTAAGGTTGCCCGATGGTAGTCGTCTGTTTCGTCTGTCACGTTGTCCAAACCTACGTTATTCGTCAAGTTTTTCGTATGTACCCGGCAAAAGTGTGCTCCGAGGATATTAAGTTTGTCCGCCGTGTTCGACACAACGTAATCGTTGTTGATTTTTGTCAAGTTCGCGGTATCAACGGCAGCCTCGCGAAAGAGCTGAACGTTGTTCGCGTTGACGTGGAGATCCGATAACGTTTTATCAGTGTAATTGTCAAATAAGCAATCTCGAAGAAACTGACGTTAGTGCTGTTAACCATATTTCAAATCAAACAATAAATGATCTGGATCTCGTAAACGATATTATTAAATCTACTAACGTGTCTGAGTATGATATTTTAAAAATTACCAGAATCGGTAAGAAAATTGACTATCGCCCAAGGCTACTCCGTGTCACACTAAGATCAAAACAAGAAGTCTTGTCGATTCTTCGTAACAAACACAATTACAAGGGCCCTGCAAGATTATCTAGCGACTCCACCCGACGTCAACGCCAGCATCTAACCGACCTCAGGAAGGAACTTCAATCTCTCAACGATTCTGGTATTGTTGGAAAGACCATTCGCTACATCAATGGCACACCAAGAATTGTCAACACCTCATCTCGGCAATCTCAAAAAAACTAGTTAGAAACCCTTTGTGTTACTACCAAAATGTTCGAGGCGTGAGATCGAAACTTCATGACCTTCGATGCTCACTCGCCTCTGTAACGTTCAAATATGAAATAATAATATTGTCTGAAACATGGTTGCACGAAGGAATTTCTAACTCAGAGTTGGGACTCGATAATTTTAACATATACCGCTGTGATAGAAATAACGCTACAAGCAGTTTTCTTAGAGGTGGTGGTGTACTTATTGCAGTTAATAAATCTTTCACAAGCAGTCATATAACGTTACCGGATAACTCCCTTGAACAACTCGTCGTTGAAGTTCGCTCGAATTTTAAAAGTGTTATTGTTTGCGCTGTTTACATCCCCCCAAACTCCTCGCACACAGCCTATTACGCACACTGCAAAACTATAGATGACCTTTGCCTTCGTTTCCCCCACGCGGAGTTTGTCATAACGGGTGATTATAATATTCCCCGTGCCTTTCCGTCTGGCCATGATTCCCACTCCTATAAGATCCCTACTTTATCTACATTTTCTTCCAGTATCCCTCCTCATGTAATAATACATGAAAATATGCAATTTCATAACTTCACTCAACATAATACCATTTACAATTCTCATGGATCCCTACTCGATTTGATCATCTCTTCATTTAATAACCTGTCAATTTCTAAATCCATCGAACTCCTATTACCAGAAGACTCTTATCACCCTGCTATCACATTCTCCTTACCCATTACAGTCTCTAATTTCTCTTCGCCAAAACGGACTACTAGAAAGCATTTTAGAGCTGCTGATTATTCGCTCATTAACAGCTATCTATCCCAAATAAACTGGGATTTGGTGCTTTCCTCCTTATCCTTAACACTAGAACTACCGGCATCAAATTAACATGTTTTAATCAATTAAATAAGTACTTTGAAAAAGGGGGAATTAAGCGGCCGAGAAATTTGATCGATTAGGTGATTTACATTTGTCGATATAGACGTAGAATATTTATTCTATGACTCTTATATAAACTTGGAGAATTTTTTCAAAAATTGCTGTACCAGTCATTTTGACTGGTTTGGTAGTTCTAGTGTTAAACGATGCAGTTGATTATCTATATCAGCACCTTCACTCCGCAATTGAACTTTACGTACCCTGCGTCACGCATATCTCATCCTCTTATCCTTCCTGGTTCTCAAGCGAAATTATTAGATTAATCAAGCAAAAAAAGATTGCACATCAACGATATAAACATACTAACTCATACTCGGATTATTTAAACTTCTCAGAATTAAGAGCCAAATGCAAGTCGTTAACTGTACAATGCTGGAAGAATCACATCTCTCAAGCTGAACACAAACTAGCAAATAACCCTAAGTCATTCTGGAGTTTTATACGTAAATTGAGAAAATCTAATTCCTCTCCCACATCACTGTCCTTCAATGACAACGAAGCTAATACTGATTCGGACATTGCTAACTTGTTCGCTGATTATTTTCGAACTACTTATTCCTCTACCTCTAGTGTTTTATCCCACACGTTCAATTTTTCAAAAACCATTGATGTTTCTAGCATAGACATAAGTATTAGCGAGGTTTTCAAAGCAATAAACTCGTTAGACCTGAGCAAACGTGCTGGCCTCGATGGAATTCCTTCTATTTTCCTTAAGTCTTGCTCCTTTATCCTTTCGCGGGTCCTCTGGATACTATTTAATAAATCCCTAAAGTTGGGTATTTTCCCCTCATCCTGGAAAGCTTCACTGATTACTCCGATTTTCAAAAGCGGTGACATTTCTAAAGCTTCATCTTATCGTCCAATCAGCAAGCTAAACATCATCCCCAAAATATTTGAGGGCATTATAACTAATAAACTTTCCTTTCTTTGTAAGAATCTAATAATTAACGAACAACATGGCTTTGTACACGGTCGCTCCACTACCACAAACCTTACTCTTTATCAGCAATATTTATCAAATACTCTGGAATCAGGTCTGCAAGTTGATGCAATCTACACCGATCTGAGTAAAGCTTTCGATTCCGTCAACCACTCCATACTCATAGCTAAACTCCAAGCCTACGGTTTTCATGGTAAATTGCTGTCTTGGTTATACTGTTATCTCTCTAATCGAACTCAAAAAATTGAATTTAAAAACTGCATCTCTAAGGAAATTGTTCCGCTATCAGGAGTACCCCAAGGCTCTCACTTGGGTCCTCTGCTATTTACTTTATTTATTAACGATGTATATAGTATAATGTCGCACAGCAAGATATTAATGTATGCTGACGACCTAAAGATCTATCGGGCCATTGATAGTGTAAGTGATGCAAATTGTCTACAGGATGATCTAAATCAATTTTGCTTGTGGTGCAACCAAAACAGACTTAACATCAACATAATTAAATGTCAGGTTATTCATTTCTCTAGAAAACGCACAGTTACATATTTCCCATATTCACTGAATAACACACAAATAACCACAGTCGATAGAGTTAGGGATCTTGGAATAACCTTCTCAAGTGACCTCTCTTTTCGTCCTCACTGCGATAAAGTTGTTAGCACTGCATTAAAAATCCTCGGTCTAATATACCGCACATCAACACACTTCAATAGCATCGACACACTTCGTACGCTCTATATATCTCTGGTCCGTCCTCATCTTGAATATGGGTCTACTGTTTGGTCTCCATATAGTAAATCCCTTATAGAGAAAATCGAGCGAGTTCAGCATAAATTTCTCAGAATTGCATCTAGATTAACTAGTTCGCCTATACATTATTCCTGCCATAACTACGATCTTACCCAAATGCGCCTTGGGTTGCCAACATTGGAACAACGACGCACTCTTGCAGACATTCTTTTTGCCTACAAGACCTTGCATCACCTGGTATCCTCGCCAGATATTTTATCACAATTCAATATATATGTTCCAATGTTCCGCCCAAGGAAAAACTTGATTTTTGTAACTTCTCCTCATCATACCAACTATGGCAAAAACAACTGTATAAACCGAATCTGTCAGAACTCGAATCGGGTTTGTGACATCGTTGACTTTTACACATCCTCGTTCGCTACATTTAAAAATTCTGCTAACATTGCGGTCCGAAAGTTGTAAAATTATTTCTCACCTCCACTAACACTATTATTGTATTGCATTAATATTAGTTTTAATTTTAATTTTAATTTTAAGCAGTACCACTAATTACATCTAAATTTGTTAACATATTGTACTAAACTTTTATACCAAAGGGTTATTCCCGTTAATAATAATAATAATAATAATAATAATAATTTTTTCACCGTCGGGTAAAGTCTGTCCAAGTTACGTTTGTCAATTGTTGCCAGTCTATCTTGCCAAAATTTTGTCGCGATTGCGGATATGCGTCTGTGTAATGCGACGTTTACACTTCGTATTTTATGTCTGATGAAGACGGCCATGCTCCTGTTCAGCGGACTGTAGGGAGAAGGGCCCCGCGCCACACCAAACAGAGCAGACACCAATCGAGATTTTATTCTCTTGAGCTTCGCGATACGACCGTCGGAGTACTCAGAGTTTGAGCGCAGCCTCGGGGCAACGGGCGTCGTAGCCCGTAAGGCCGCTGCGATTTTATTCTCCAATTCATCATTGATCTCGTCGATCGTATCGCGGTTCGCATTTAATAAACGATCAGAGCTCGTTGGCACGAATTCGGCCATGAGGCGTTTGAACGTAGGCCAATCGGTACGGTGATATTGAAGTCTAGTCTTCAGCGCGGTTACCCGTCTCGTAGTATTCCAATCTCGCGCGTCGACGATCATACGCGTCGCCCAGTGATCACTTTCGTATGGCAGCGCGTCGAGCCGGCTCGAGTTTTTGTTAATCAGGGTGATCAGCCTGCTGTCCACGAGGGCTAAGTCTAGGTTTGAACCGGCCGGATGGTATGTTGGAGTGTCGGAGAAGAGGAGCCGGGCGCTATAAGCCGCGCCTTGCTGCAGCAACCAGTCCGCCAGCAGCAGTCCCTTCCCGTCGTTACCCGCGCACAGCCAGTCGCGGTGTTTCGCGTTTAAATCTCCCGCGAGCAGATAATAAGTGCGCTCGCTTCGCGCGCCGATGCGCGCGAAAATGTGGTTTAAATGTTCGACGAACCCTCGCCTAACCTTACCCGGACTGTACGCGGAAACGACGCACAGCCGTCTGCCCCCTCCGACACCGATCGCGATGGCTGTGGCCTCAATGGTCGGTCTCTCTGATAACCCGAGGTCTATTAACTCAAATTCGAGATTGTCTCGAAGGACGATCGCGGTGCCGCCCCCAAGCCTATTGTTGCCTCTGTCACACCTGACAACTCTGTACCCGCCCGAGAACGCGACCACATGTCTTGGATTTAATTTTGTCTCCTGAATACAACATATATCAGGGTTATACTTATCTAACAAGGGAACCTCCCGAGGTGATAATTACCGATTTTGATAAAATTTGAGTATGATGTAGTATTCGTGAAAATATTCGACACGTATTTTTTTTATCGGCAATCGTTCAGGTTTAAGGGGTGAAAACCGCCCTCAAAGTTGGGGTGCTAAAGTATATTTCCTTTGTAACGGCGGTCGTCGTTCGGGCCCCCCGTTGGGCGCCATTATGTGACGCACTTCCCCCGCGACGTTATCCTCGCGTCGTCCGGACTCTGGATCGCCAAGAGTCACCGGAGTTCGCTCCGTCGCTGGGTACGCCGTTACTTGGGAGTTGGAAAACAGCTCCTGATATCGGGGAGAACCACAACCCTCCGCAAGTCAGCTAGGATCGGTGGTCCTGGATCATCCGAGTAACCACCTCCGTCGCTAGCTGGAATTGAGGGCTTGCGTCCGTCCACCAATACTTCGGAGTGTCTTCAACGGGTGGAGGTCAATGCTTCGACTGGATATCAGTGGATCATCCGTACTGCCTAGTCCGAAGCCCTTGACCACCCGCTCACAACTCCGACCTTTTGGTTAATCGAGGCCCTTTTTATCCGAGGGGCCTCGCTCCTCATTGGTCGGCTTCCGGTAGTGGGGGTAGGGTGCGTACGTTCGACTCGCACCCCCCTCTCTTCCTGGTACCTATTCGTTCACTGCTTTTATGCGGGTTGCTACATCCTCCCCCTCTGGACGCGAAGACGTCCCGGCGAGCAGTCCAGCCACACGAAATCCAGGTACGTCGGTTTTCCTCCTGAGATCGAGATCTGCTGCGGGGATGTTTCCTGGGGCATCCTCTCTTTCTCCTCAGTGGGCCGGAAGCTGGAGACCCTTTCTCGTTAGGGTCTTCGGGAACCGTCGTCCTCGGGGCCGTAGCGAGATCCAGCGCTGCGGGTCTCGGTAGGGCGAAGTCTGTTTCTCGAGGCCAGCTCCGCCTTCGCTTTGGGAAAGCGGCACTCTGGGGCGGCCTTGAAGGGGTTGTTCCGCCTTCGGGTCTCCGAAGATCCTTCGTGGCCGTGATGACCTCCCCCTGGAGTAGAGCTCCCCCTAATGTGTAACCGCTTGATGTCCCACGCGGCAGTCGTCCTCTGTATATCCCCTGCGGCGGCATATCCTGCAGCGGGGTCCTCTCCTAGCAGGCGCTGCGTGGTGGTCTCTCCGATCTCTTCTCCTCCGGAGAATCCTCTGCTCTCATCTCCTCCGGGAATCCTCCGTGGTAGAGCATGAGGAGTATCGGGCCTCTAGTTGGATGCCGTTGTGTAACGCGTTACCCCCGCGACGTTATCCTCGCGTCGTCCGGACTCTGGATCGCCAAGAGTCCACGGAGTTCGCTCCGTCGTTGGGTACGCCGTTACTGGGGAGTTGGTGGATAACTCCTGCTACCGGGGAAAACAAGAACCCTCCGCAAGCCAGCTAGGACCGGTAGTTCTGGATCGTCCGAGAAACCACATCCGTCGCTGACTGGAATTGAGAGCTTGCACTCTGCCGACCGGCCTTCGGAGTGTCTCCAGCGGGTGGCGGTCAAGGCTTCGACTGGATACCAGTGGTTCCTGCCTAGTCCGAAGCCCTTGACCACCCGCTTACAACTCCCCTCTTCCTTGATCCCAGGTTCCGTCAAATCGAGCCGTGCAGGCTACGAAGCTCTCCTGGTCCTTCTCCGGTTGCGCTCCTTGCGCTGCTCGTGAGGGGACGAATTCCAATGGCTTCCTGAACTGTGCCTTGGCCAGCTGGACCGCCATCTCGTGCCGAGAGCTCCTTCGAGGTGGAATTGTGCGGATCGTCGGCCTCTAGTTGGGCGCCAATATGTAACGGCGGTCGTCGTTCGGGCCCCCCGTTGGGCGCCATTATGTGACGCACTTCCCCCGCGACGTTATCCTCGCGTCGTCCGGACTCTGGATCGCCAAGAGTCACCGGAGTTCGCTCCGTCGCTGGGTACGCCGTTACTTGGGAGTTGGAAAACAGCTCCTGATATCGGGGAGAACCACAACCCTCCGCAAGTCAGCTAGGATCGGTGGTCCTGGATCATCCGAGTAACCACCTCCGTCGCTAGCTGGAATTGAGGGCTTGCGTCCGTCCACCAATACTTCGGAGTGTCTTCAACGGGTGGAGGTCAATGCTTCGACTGGATATCAGTGGATCATCCGTACTGCCTAGTCCGAAGCCCTTGACCACCCGCTCACAACTCCGACCTTTTGGTTAATCGAGGCCCTTTTTATCCGAGGGGCCTCGCTCCTCATTGGTCGGCTTCCGGTAGTGGGGGTAGGGTGCGTACGTTCGACTCGCACCCCCCTCTCTTCCTGGTACCTATTCGTTCACTGCTTTTATGCGGGTTGCTACACCTTGATTATCTCGGAAACTATGAAAGATAGAGTAATTGCGTAAATTGACGAAATTAGCGCCTTTCCATCACGAATCTAACGGTATACTTTTTTTTGCAAAACCTTCATTTGTTTAAACAATATGTTAAAAAATAACACATTTTTGGCAGTTTCACCAACTTAATGTTGATCAATTTTCATGAAATTTTTTTTATATAAACTAGATATCCGATGCAAAATTACGGATAAATAGGAATTTCGATTTTTTTATTAACAAAAAAGTTATTGCACATGAGATTTTATCGTCCGCCGCGCGAAGTAGAGTCCCTATATGAGTTGTTCCTTGTTCATAATCACTTGGTAGTTCTTAAAAGAGCTGATTTTATGAATGTATATGTATTGGTGCTTTTAAATTAATGATGGAGCTGCAAATAATATGTGTTATTGTATATAATTTTGGCAAGAATGATACTCTTGAAAAAACTGTTGAAAACACAAATGATTTTTACACCATGAGCACTTCAATGCAACTACGTCGTCACAGTCGAAACAATTGTTAATATCAATTTGTAAATCGGTAAAACAAAATGTAACGGGATTTATAAATTCGTTTGGTCTATTCTCTGTGTAGCCGCAGCGAAACCATGTATATCTAAACATGTCTCCATATCTCGGAGAGGACTGCTGATTGTGAATCAGTGACTGCAATTTTATTATATTGTCCCTTGCGTATAAATTTATATTAATATTCAAATTTATTGTCGAATCTGATATTTTTCGTGCAAAATTTTTCCAAACACGAAATCCAAACACGTCCAAAGGCTGGATCTGTCCTGTTGTACCTTTTGGTATCTTTAACAACTTTATTGTTTTTCCTTCTGGAACTGAATTGTTCAGTAACTCTTCGTCGTATCCAGTCCACGCATCAAGCAAGAGGACAGCACAGTTTGACACTTGAGGGAGAAACACATTTTCAAACCATGTCTTTAAGTTCTCTTTATTTAATTTTCCTGACGTATTTGCTCCAATCACGATGTTGGGAGCTTTAAATACATTGTGCTGCACACGAGGTCCTAATCGCCCACTTTGTTCTTTTAATACAATAAATAAAGGAGATAGAAGTTTTCCGTCTGCTGATACTGTGGGTTGTATCGTATAACTATGCGTGATTGCAGATGACGATTGAATCATGCTTTGAGTTTCTTTTTCACCCCTCCATGATAAACTTCTTCCCGAATGCATTTCTAACTGAAAACCGATTTGATCGGTATTAAAAATATTTTGTTTTCCATATTCTTCAAAGAATGGTTTGGCGTTTTGGATAAAATTGGTTGCTGTTGCCGTTATTTCTGATAAATTTTCCGTATAATTTCGAGTTATAAATTTTGTCGTCTTTCTTGAAACAATGCCATATCTCGTTTTGAAATTATGTAACCAATGCGGTGATGCTCGAAACCCATCTAAATTCCATTGTTTATTTTCTTGTAGAGACCATCTCCGAATGTCAATATCATGAACCAATACTTTTCTATTTCTTGCCTCTACGAATCTGTTTAAGGTATTTGTTGTAATTTTTTTCATCTTATCAGCATAAGATCCGCCTGCGGCTAGTTGTTTCTCCCATCTATACAATTGCTTCAGGTTCTTCACCTTTTTATACCGTCCTCTCATTGTTTCGACCGATAATCTTTTCCTTTTTCCACTCTTCCATAAAATTGATGACATTTTCTTTATATTCTAAACCTACTTCGGCAGGATCAGATCTTTCCTCATCTTCGATATCGGGCGAGCTCCCAGATCCTGCACCAGCCGGGTGTACTTCGGAGGATGAACAGGAAGCAATTCCTTCTTTTTGTTAGTAACCAATAATTAACTGTAAAATCAACTCATTTACGAACTACCAATTGATTATGAGCAAGAACCGACTCATGTAGGGACTCTATTGCGCGCGGCGGACGATAAAATCTCATGTGCAATAACTTTTTTGTTAATAAAAAAATCGAAATTCCTATTTATCCGTAATTTTGCATTGGATATCTAGTTTATATAAAAAAAATTTCATGAAAATTGATCAACATTAAGTTGGTGAAACTGCCAAAAATGTGTTATTTTTTAACATATTGTTTAAACAAATGAAGGTTTTGCAAAAAAAAGTATACCGTTAGATTCGTGATGGAAAGGCGCTAATTTCGTCAATTTACGCAATTACTCTATCTCTCATAGTTTCCGAGATAATCAAGGAAATATACTTTAGCACCCCAACTTTGAGGGCGGTTTTCACCCCTTAAACCTGAACGATTGCCGATAAAAAAAAATACGTGTCGAATATTTTCACGAGTACTACATCATACTCAAATTTTATCAAAATCGGTAATTATCACCTCGGGAGGTTCCCTTGTAAGAACCGCTGCAGGTAGGCTCGCTTGTGCAGGCCAACTATCGAGTTTGCGTTGATCGAAATGATCGTGATTTCACCGCTGGGAGTGTTATCCTCGTGGCGCGCCATTTCTGCGATGATTTCGCGGCAATTTTAAAACTTGGTGGCGCGGCGGCGCGCACCGCCCGCCCCCCTCGATTGTTTTTGGAACTCTGGCTTTTCGTCCTCCCCAATCATTAGGAGAAGAGTAAGTCAATGCGTTCAGCGTTTTCCTCGACACCCTGAAATAATGTGGGAAGTTGATTTGTTATTTGTGCTAGTGCGCCTCTGATCGCCGTAAGCTCATTTCCGAAGCTAGATAATAATTTGTAAGGATCGTTATTAAAATTTGTACTCCCGTTAGATTGCTCTGTAGCGATTGTCGACTGTGGCTTTAGGGGCACGACCGTTTCGCCGGCTCGTGTCGTGGTGTAGTGGAGCGCGCCGTGTGGCCCTGATGCTGCTTGTGGGGGCGTTGTTGCTTGCCAGTAGTGTTGATGCTGCTGCTGTTGTTGTTGTTGTTGCTGACGAAGGAGCGTCAAAGGGGGGGATCGTCCCGCTACTTGGCTGTATGCTAATCCGAGTATCCTCGGGGCTGGTGGAGGTCGAGGGGTTAGCCTCTGCTGTTGATGGTCGCTGTTCCGTTGTCGACTGCGCGATGCCGATCTTCCAGCAGCAATCGTCGCTTGTCTCTCTTTGAATATCGGGCAACCCCGATATGATGCAGGGTGCCCGAAATGGTTACAGTTTACGCAAAAAATCTCAGTTTGTAAGGTTTTATCATCCACTTTGCATTGCCCTCTCTCGTGGGCGTCACCACATTTTACGCATCTGTAACTCAGGCGACAATTTGCCGCCGCGTGTCCGATTCTCTGGCAGTTATGACATTGTAGAGTTTCGCGTCGTTTAAAACGGTCCCACTGTATACGTTGGTAGTTCAGCGTCTTAATTGTTCGGAGCATGTTTATATCGGAACCTGGCGTAAATTGTATAAGAAACATGGGTAACTGCGACCCGGAATGTTTAGATTTCGAAGTAGTGAATTGAGTTATCTTCGTGGCGCGGAGTTTGGAAGGGGCAACGGCATTAATCTCCTCAAGAATTTCATCTTTGCTGGTTTGTGGATCTATGCCCTTGCACAACATAATAGTAGGTTTTTCACTTTTCGGGGTATAGGTGAAATGGCCGACCTTAGCTTCTTCCAAAATTCCGCGTATTTTCGCGAAGTCGATGAGACTTTCAGGGTATATTGTATTGGCCCCTCCCGCTCCGCGCTTTATCGAGAATTTTAATGTTCTATTCTTTTGGTTAATTAATTTAATTATTTGTTGTGGGGTACAGTCGCGTGTGATAATGGGCGGCGACTTACCCGTGTTCTTTTTCTTCGGCGGAGGCCTCGATTGCGTGCTCGGGTCACCGCTTTCGGACTCCACTTCGGCCATGTCCACTTCTAGGGCCTCGTAGCGATTAGAGCAGGGTACTTGAGTAGTTTCCAAAGGTTCTGTTGTCCGTGTTCCGATTCTTCGCATGGAAGCCGCCGTTCTACTTTTTTCTCTCTCTGGGACAGTACTCCATACGTCTGTCCCTGTGACTGTCTGCCGTTGGTTGGAGAGTTCCTCCAGCTTCTTTTTTAGGCTGCTAATTTCTTCCCTTTGAAGTTTTACCAACTCCCACAAACTCGATCTCTGATTTGTCGAGCGATACTCTCTCGACGACGGTGCCTCTGACATCGTCGATGATTCGGACTCTTCGTCCTGGCCATCTATTTCGGGCCGGGATGCTTCTTTCGAGTAACTCGCGTTTTTCTCACTTGCCACTTTTGTGATTTTGGTAGCCATTTGTGAAGTTTTCACGCTGCTAGGTGGGCAACTCCGTTTTACAGTAGTTTTAGCTTTCTTTTTTGTGATCGACGTTGTCGGCGGACAAAAAGGGTCTTCCGTCTCCAGCGAGCCTTTTTCTAGCTGTAGTGAACGTACACTCATATTCTTCTCTTCACCGTTGGGCCTGGTTTCTGGGCCTTCTATTTTTTAGCCGTGTAGATGTTCCATGGGACCGTGTACCGAGCTCCTTTGTTTCTCATTATTATCGCATACCTCCGAAGAGGTACCGCCACAATAGATTGATTCTTTGTGTTGCTCCAAGGCACGTGATCACTGATTTGAAACTGTTAATATATAAAAAGAAACAAAACCGTCGCGATCGCAGGAATTAAAGAAAAATAAGGAAAACAAAGCACACTGCGTATACAGGAAACGAAAAACTATAGAGAAAAGAACAGAAATAGTGTGGTACCGAAAACGTGGGCAATAGACCCTAATCGAATATTTTCACACTGTATATTTCTTACACTGCGCTCGCACGTCTGACTCGTACGAGCGCTGAGCGCAGAATGTCCCATTCACTAACACATGCATTCCGTTTTCTTAAAACTAAATAGTCTTATGGCACCGTAGTCTAAACGACTTAGACGATCGGCGCCGAACTCGCACGACGGGGTGTCGCTGTATTGTCCGCCCGATACTACAATCGGCCATCCTATTGCAACATCTGCCCTCAGATGTTGTCCTCAAGCAATATTTCATCCTCTTCTTCGTCCTCTTCTTGACTTTCCACGATTTCTTCGTCGAAAGTTACCCACGGCTTCATGTTATCAGCCGACGTCGAAGTCCGTTGAGGGCCTTCTCCTTCTCCTTCTTTCTCCACCAAGTACCGATCATTACGTAACACATTTTGAACGGCATGTGGCCCTAAAAATTTGGTACTGAACTTTCCGTGTGTGGTCGGTTGCATTCGTTTAATCGCAACAAGATCACCCACTCTATACTTTATCGCCTCTTTCCGTTTTCTATTGAAATTCTTCCTGTTACTTGCTTGAATTTTCAATATATTCTCTTTGGCTTCTTTACGAATTTCGTTTCGATTTTCTTCAAACATAGCTAGCCATTCCTCTTCGATTATTTGCCGAATTTCTGAATCTTCTTTTATCCGCATTGGAATTCCAAAAAGGACCTTGAACGGCGTTTTTCCTGTGCTTCTACTAGGCGTAGAATTTAGATATTTCTGCGCGAGATCCAAATACCTATAGCAATTCTCGGGTCTGGGTAGTGTCAACTTTGTCAGCAAGGGTATAAGTGTTCTATTCACTCGCTCCACTTGTCCGTTTCCTCGAGGCACAGCTGTGGTGACTAACACGTGTTGGATATTTTCTTCCTTGCAATAGTTCTTAAAATTATGCGATGTGAAAGCAGTTCCTCGGTCTGCCGCAATTCTCCTGGGATTACCAAATATTGCCGCTTGTTTTTTCAATTTATCTAGAACTTCTGCTGTATCTGTAGATCGTGTCGCGTAAAGCCATACAAATTTCGTGAAGGCGTCGATTATCACAAAAATATATCGGTACTTTTTCTTCGTTGCTGTAATTGGACCAAGGTGATCGAGATGATATGTATCTAAAGGCACGGTTCCCTTTTCGATACAATGTAAAAATCCCTCTTGCTTCCCTGCTTTTCTTTCGGCTAAAATACACTGCACGCAATTTCGGATCACTTTTTCGATTATCGATCGCATATGTATAAACCAATAATCGTTTTTCACAATAGATTCGGTCTTTATGAGACCAAAATGACCGCGTTCGTGCGCTTGCCTCACCACCTGCACTTGCATACTTTTGGGTACAACTATCAACGCATCATTTTGCACGTACTTATATAATATTCCATTCTTCACAACGAAGCCATCAAGTTTACGCTCAATTACAGCACTTATTATATCCCTTATTTCACTGTCCTCATTTTGCGCTCTCTTAATACTAGGCAAAATATTATTTCCTAATCTAGTAAGTAACATTGTAGCTGACACGGGAGAACGACTTAACGCATCTACGTGACACATATTTTTGCCTGGTCGATGCTCTATAACATAATTGAACTCTTCCAAAAGTAGAGCCCACCTGGCCACTCGCACACACAAATCACGCTTCTTCATTGTTAATGCAAAAGCTTGACCATCTGTTATAATCTTAAAAGATATGCCTAACAAGTAAACCCTAAATTTTCTAAGCGCTTTTATTATTGCTAATGCCTCGAGCTCGTAACTCGTAAACTTTTCTTCGCTAACAAGGGAACATCCCGAGGTGTAAATCACCAATTTTGATGAAATTTTAATATGATATAGTCCTCGCAAAAATATTCGACACGTATTTTTTTTTTATCGGCAATCGTCCACGTTAAAGGGGTGAAAACCACCCTCAAAGTTGGCACCCTGAATGTAACGTTGTTGTCTATGGTGGTTTTCGCTGGTTACCGAACTGACCGTGGAGCGTTTCAGTCACGCGCGATAGATCATCGGTTTCCCTCCCTTTTGTTTTATGTATTTGTACTTCTTACAAGATGTCCGGCTGTAAGTGCGAGGCAGAATAAAAATCGTAATCATATTAGCATTGTGCATCTCTTGTTCTACAAAAACGATATCCCGGCTCCTCCGCCTGAAGTCCACAACATCTGGCGACCGTGACAGGACGTGCATGACGAGAGGATTGTCGATATATTGTGTGTGAGATATCGTTATAACCATGACGGACAAGAGAGCACGTGGCGCTATACGAGCGTCATTCACAAAATTGCTCAATACGATCGATGGAATTATCGAGAGCCAGCCACCGCCGTATAAAGATATTCAGGTAATCTTCGAATTATTATCTGATAAAATGAGACAGCTTGAGGAATACGATAATAAAGTCTTTCTGGAGCTTATCGCATCTGGCGCAAAGGACGAAGACGTTGAAGCGGAAAGTGAGGTTACGGACGAGTACAAGACGAAGTTCCTAACCACAAAACTGCGAGTCGCGGCCGTCTTGAATTCCCCGACCCACGCGCCAGACGACGTGCGCACAGTGACTGCACAAAGAGAACAACGCGATAACCACAGAAGAACATTCAAACTGCCGAAGATCGAATTGAAGAAATTCAGCGGTGAGGTCAAAGAGTGGCTCCAATTTTGGAGTCAATTTAAAAAGATTCATGAAGATGTAAATATTGCTAAGGAGAACAAATTTCAGTACCTCATCCAAGCGATGACAGATGGCTCAAGAGCAGGTGAGCTCGTAAATAGTTTCCCACCGACGGCCGAAAATTATGATAAAGTAATAATATGTTTAAAGAACCGGTTCGGTAAGGATGAACTCTTGGTTGAGGTATATGTACGAGAGCTATTGAAGTTAGTACTTAGCAATGCGCTTAAACCAAATACGAATCCACAACTTTCTAGTTTATACGATAAACTCGAGTCTCACTTACGAGCTTTGGAATCCCTGGGAGTAACGACGGATAAGTGTGCTGCCATGCTATATCCTTTAGTCGAGTCAGCACTACCAGAGGAATTGTTGAGAGCATGGCAGAGACAAACGCATGCAGGTGAAGTAGCTGTGCCCAAAGATAGATTAACGAAGCTTATGGAATTTATACAAGCAGAAGTGGACCGAGAGGAAAGAATCACGATGGCAAGAAGTGGTTTCGGTATAGATAAAGAACAGACAATAAAAGATAAGTCGAAAAAACGATATAAAAATGACTTGAATGACATTGCTACAGCGGCAGGTTTGTTGACATTGAAAGAGAGTTCTAAACCGGAGTGCTTGTTCTGTACGGAGAATCATGAAAGTTCGACGTGTGAAAAGGCTCGAAAACTGTCGCTTGAAGAAAGACAGAAATATGTGAAGCAGAAAAACGCATGTTTTAATTGTCTTCGGAAGGGGCACAGTTATAAACGATGTCGAACAAATGTGAAGTGCGCCTGGTGCGGTAAGAAACATGTTCTCCTTATGTGCAGAGGAGTATCGCCAAAGAACAACGACCCGAAAGCGACAACGCAGACGGTAAAAAATGTTAGCGAAGATGAGTCGATGAGGAGTCAACCGACGCTGACGAATGTGTCAATGAGCCCAGAAGTCTTTTTGCCAACGCTACGAGTGGCCTTGAAGAATCGGGAAGAAAAAAGGATCGTCAGAGCAGTATTTGACTCGGGTTCGCATCGGTCGTACATCCTACGACGCATGGCTGTGGAAATGGGTTACGAGCCGGTTGGCCAACAAAAGGTCGTTCATTTGCTTTTTGGAGGTACCAAGTCGAGACCACAAGAGCACCACGGGTATCGAATTTGCGTGAGTAGTTTAGATGACCAGTATGGGTGTAATTTTATTGCCTTAGATCAGGAGACAATATGTCAAGGGATACCGAGCGTGGATAATAGCCCATGGACTCAAGAACTGAACAGGAATAATATCAAACTTTCCGATGTGGACTCGCCCGATCAACATGTAGTAGTTCTCATTGGAGCAGACGTCATGGGCAAACTCTTGACAGGAAAACAGATTGATCTAAAATGTGGTCCGACAGTGGTTGAAACTCGACTGGGGTGGACGATAATGGGCAAGAAGCCTGAGATCAAGAAAGTACGCGACGACACAGTGCTCATGGTGACGACATTGTTTACTCGCGAGGCCGATATATCTGATCTTTGGACTCTGGACGTGTTGGGAATTATGGATCCGACACAAAACAAATCTAAAGAGACGCATCAACGAGAAGTGGAAGATAGATTTCGACAGACAATTGTTGTCAATGAAGAGGGGCGGTATCAGGTACCATTGCCATGGAAAGAAAATCACCCGGAATTGCCCAGCAATAAGGAGGTTGCATTGAAGAGACTTGATCTGACGACAAAGAAATTGCGAGAACAAAACCTCTACAGAGATTACGATGATGTCTTACAAGGTTGGTTAAAAGAAGGCATTATTGAACGCGTATCGGCTTCACAGGTGAGTGAGAATGGTCATTATTTACCACACAGACCTGTTGTGAAACAGAACAGTACTACACCGGTAAGACCCGTTTTTGATGCGTCGGCTAAAGCCAAGAATACACCGTCTTTGAATCAATGTTTAGAGATTGGAACCAACCTCATAGAACTTATCCCGACGATACTTTTAAGATTTCGAGAAAAGAAAATTGGCGTGATATCCGATATCAAAAAGGCTTTCTTGCAGATCCGCGTCATGCCTAGAGATAGGGACGTTCTGAGATTTTTGTGGTGGTTCAAAGATAATCCGAACACAGTAGAGATTCTCCGTCATACACGGGTAGTATTCGGAGTGTCAAGCAGTCCTTTCCTCTTGGGAGCAACTATTGGAATGCATCTGGAACGTATGTTGGAACGGACTGAGACGCAAGAAGAGAAGATCATTATAGAGCAATTAATGAAATCGTTTTATGTCGACAACTGTGCGACGAGCGTTGATGAAGAAGAAGAATTGGTAAAATTTCGAACAGTCGCATCGGATATCATGATGGCAGCAAAATTCGAGCTTCGAGGCTGGGAATTCACAGGTCAAAATTGCGAAGAATTCGATAGAAAGACATCGGTTCTCGGGTTGACATGGGATAAGAGCGACGACACGATGATGTTGAATTCGGGAGTGTTAGACGGATCTCCACACGAACGAATAACAAAAAGAGAGATATTGTCAGCGACGCATAGGGTATTTGATCCGATCGGGTTTGTCTGCCCAGTGTTATTGCGTCCCAAACTATTGTTGCAAAGAATGTGAAAATTGCAATTGAATTGGGATACAGAGGTAGATGAGAGAATAAAGAGCGCATTTTTGGAGTGGCTTAACCAATTGTCTTTATTGAGAGGGATCAAATTTCCTCGATGGGCGTATGGCGATGAGAGAGATCCTGAGTCATTGACCTACCACGTGTTTGTCGATGCAAGTCAACATGCGTATGCTGCGGCAATCTTCGCCAGATCCGAAACGAGCGAAGGTGTAAAGATACAGTTGATCGCAGCGAAGTCACGCGTGGCGCCGACAAAGGCGATCTCGATACCTAGGTTAGAGCTCCTTGCCGCCACGGTGGGAGCACGCTTGATGAACTCAACATTGAAGGCCTTGGGACATGAAGGATGCGCAGTATTTTATTGGAGCGATTCCACTACGGTTCTCGCGTGGCTTCACCGAAACAATCAATGGGCTACCTTTGTGTGGAACCGCGTACAAGAAATTAGAAGTCTGACTGATCCAAGACAGTGGCGACATGTACCAGGTACGATGAACCCTGCAGACCTTCCTTCTCGTGGCTGTTCCGCCACACAGTTAATAGATTCTCGATGGTGGGAGGGACCTGATTGGCTCAGATTGGTTCCTGAACGTTGGCCGTCGGGAGAGTATGAAGCAGACGAAGAAGAGGTTCTTAATGAGACAAAAAGGGTTAAGGAAACGACAAGAGGTGACAAGAACGATGATGTGCATGTCGTAATGAGTAACACCTGTCAAGGACGGTCTTGGTTTGATCAATTGATATCTGGACGCTCACGATATATTGGGATACTCCGCATAGTCGGCTGGATTCTACGGTTTATTCACAATTCTGGACGCCCAGGAGCACTCAGAACGCATGGAGATCTGTGCAAAAGAGAGTTAAGCAACGCAGAAACTGTGGTTCTGAGACGTACGCAAGAAGAGTCATTTGACGGAGGACATGATTCCAGACTCAACGGTCTAAATACCGTCGTTGACAAACATGGTTTAATCCGTCTGAATGCGTTGGCATCGAGTCGGAGGGACACGTATGGGTTTAGATACCCGGTTATACTCGATCCTCGACATTCGGTTGGAATGAGCTTAATCGAAGAAGAACATGTGGCACTGAAACATGCCAGTAATCAAACTTTGTTGAACGGCTTAAGAGAACGTTTTTGGATACTATCAGGCAGGAAATCGTTACGAGCAGTCGCTCGTAGATGTGTTATCTGCAAGAGACACAGGGTAACAAGGGCGGAAGCGCCACCTGCTGTTCTGCCGGAGGATCGAGTTCGGGATGCCACGGTGTTTGAAGTTGTAGGTGTTGACTTTGCTGGTCCGCTGTACCTGAAGAACGGAACAAAAAACTGGATCTGTTTGTTCACATGTGCTGTCTACCGTGCGGTTCATCTGGAGCTCGTTTCGTCATTGTCTACAGAGGCTTTCCTGGATGCGTTTAGGCGGTTTGTCGCTCGACGAGGTCGGCCAGTAACAGTATACAGCGATAATGGCACCAATTTTAAGGGTGCAAACAATCTACTTCGAAAGATCAAGTGGGATAAAGTACAACGATGCACGTCGATTAAGAGGATCGAATGGCTATTCAACCCTCCGTCCGCTGCTTGGTGGGGAGGATGGTGGGAGAGATTGATCCGTACGATCAAAGATATGCTGAGGAGAGTCCTAGGAAAAGCCTGTGTGACTGCAGAAGAGATGCAAACCATACTGTGTGAAATTGAAGCCATCATCAATTCTCGACCGATCACGTTCGTGAGCGATGACGTCTCACAACCACGACCATTGACGCCTGCAATGTTCTTACAGGATCGTCCTGAGACGGGCGTACCGAATCTCGATCGGATCTACCAGCAACAAGATGCTACTCAGTTAAGAAAGCGCTTGCGTTATCGACAAAAGCTGAAAAATGATTTACGTAAGCGTTTCCGATCCGAATATTTGGGACTATTAAAGCTTCGTGTTCCACATAAGAAAGACTATCACCGACTCCAAGTGGGAGATGTTGTATTAGTAGGCAATGACAATTCTAAACGAATAGACTGGCCACTAGCAAAAGTAATAGACTTGATTCCTGGGAGAGATGGAAACATACGTGTTGCACGAGTTAGGACTGCTTTTGGCGAACTCGCTCGTCCTATTCAAAGACTATACCCATTGGAGATCTCTTCGGCTTCGGAGGCTGCTGCTGCCATACGTAACAGGAAACCGTCTGATTGTGCGGTTGTAGTTGACCAAAGAGAAACCAAAGATGAGAGACAGGAGACTCCAGTCACGGTGCCGGTTCACACTCGTAGTGGACGTCAAACTAAAGTTCCGGACCGGTACCAGGCATAGTAGGATTATTTTGTTTGAGTTCCTTGTTTTTCTTTTTATAACGTTTTTTGCAGATAGAGCTCAAAGGTGGGAGGAGATGTAACGTTGTTGTCTATGGTGGTTTTCGCTGGTTACCGAACTGACCGTGGAGCGTTTCAGTCACGCGCGATAGATCATCGGTTTCCCTCCCTTTTGTTTTATGTATTTGTACTTCTTACAAGATGTCCGGCTGTAAGTGCGAGGCAGAATAAAAATCGTATTCATATTAGCATTGTGCATCTCTTGTTCTACAAAAACGATATCCCGGCTCCTCCGCCTGAAGTCCACAACACTGAAACTTATTTATTGAATATCTGGAAAACTATTAGAGATACGAAAATTTCGTAAAGAGAGAAAATTAACGTATTTCGACCACAAATCTGATGATATAAATATATATTGTTTAAACTCGTTTGTTTAAATAATATGCTTAAAAATACAACTTTTTTAATGATTTTGTAAGTCAAATTTCAATAAATTTTCATGAATATTTTTCTGAGAATGCCATATACCGAAACACAAAATACGGATAAAATGGAAATTTGAAATTTTTTTTGTAAAAAAAGTTATTGCATTTTTAATTTTTTCTCTTACGTTCTTGTTAAGTTATGCCTTCGTATATACATGTATGACTGCTTTAAAAGGCCAGATTTCATTGCCAGACACACATATCGTCTTTATATAAATTTAAAAAATTTGATTGATTAATTAATAATTTGTAACAATTATTGTAATAATGGTATTCATTGTTATTCTTATAACCAATATTTTCTTACACCATGAGCATTCTAAAGCATCCCTATAATCAATTCAAGCATATAACGTTAGAAAATAGTAAATATATAACGCATACCTCCCGAGAATTAATTTATTTATTTGGCCTGTCGGCGGATTCACATTGATATCATAAATGACTATCCCGAGGTGTAGCTCACCAATTCTTATGAAACTATAGTATAAGGTCCTTTTCGTGGAAATATTTAATATCTACTTTCATTTATCGGCAATCGTCCACGTTAAAGGGGTGAAAACCACGCCCAAAGTTCGGATTATGAAAACTGTTTTATCGAATATCTCGGAAACTATTAGAGATACGAAAATTTCCTAAGGAGTGAAAATTAACGTATTTCAATCACGAATCCAATGCTATAAACATTTTTTTAAAAACCCGTTTGTTTAAACAATATGTTAAAAAATACTTTTTTTTCATAATATTTTAAGTAAAAACTTAACAAGTTCATCAAGCGTAAGAATTGAAAATGCAATAACTTTTTTTGTAACACAAATATGAAACTTCTAATTGATCCGTATTTTTTGTTTGACTATATAGTGTATACAAACTATTATTTAAGAAAATTGAAAGAATTTTAACTGAAAATATTATGAAAAAAAAAGTATTTTTTAACATATTGTTTAAACAAACGGGTTTTTAAAAAAAATGTTTATAGCATTGGATTCGTGATTGAAATACGTTAATTTTCACTCCTTAGGAAATTTTCGTATCTCTAATAGTTTCCGAGATATTCGATAAAACAGTTTTCATAATCCGAACTTTGGGGGTGGTTTTCACCCCTTTAACGTGGACGATTGCCGATAAATGAAAATAGATATTAAATATTTCCACGAAAAGCACCTTATACTATAGTTTCATAATGTTCTTGTTTAACAGAGTTTATTTTTAACACTTAACACTTTACTTTAACCCTTAACAAAATTACAATAATTAGCATATAGGAATCGGACTAGTAAAGCGGAAGAGAAACAAAGCGAGTTAATTTAGCACGTAGCGAAGGCGGAGTTATTAGCGTTAAGCGATAAAGCGCACAGCACAAAGCGAACGTACCGAGAAAAAAGAGAGGCAAACAGGGGAGCACGATAGTTTTATAGAAAGTGGAAAAGGGAAGAAGGTGGGGATTAGGAACCGGTAAGGAATATTCGGGAGGAATTCGGTTGGGAGTTTAAATAGGCAGAAAAACTAGGATAAGGTGAGGGATAAAGGCGACAGAGAAAGACGAGCATAAGACAAGGATAGTGGATGAGGAGCGAGGAGCTAGGTGTAAACACGTTGAAGGAAAGACGTGCGGAGAGAGGTAGACAGAGAGACAACTGATGACTGATTTCAAATCAGCTGTTCGATGGGAAACAAGAAGCGGATTAAGAAAAGTGAAAGGAATTTGGAGAAAGGAGAGGAATTGTGCTGATTAAAAGGGAATCTCTAACACATAAGAATTGGTGAGTTACACCTCGGGATAGTCATTTATGATATCAATGTGAATCCGCCGACAGGCCAAATAAATTAATTAATTCTCGGGAGGTATGCGTTATATATTTACTATTTTCTAATGTTATATGCTTGAATTGATTATAGGGATGCTTTAGAATGCTCATGGTGTAAGAAAATATTGGTTATAAGAATAACAATGAATACCATTATTACAATAATTGTTACAAATTATTAATTAATCAATCAAATTTTTTTAATTTATATAAAGACGATATGTGTGTCTGGCAATGAAATTTGGCCTTTTAAAGCAGTCATACATGTATATACGAAGGCATAACTTAACAAGAACGTGAGAGAAAAAATTAAAAATGCAATAACTTTTTTTACACAAAAAATTTCAAATTTCCATTTTATCCGTATTTTGTGTTTCGGTATATGGCATTCTCAGAAAAATATTCATGAAAATTTATTGAAATTTGACTTACAAAATCATTAAAAAAGTTGTATTTTTAAGCATATTATTTAAACAAACGAGTTTAAAAAATATATATTTATATCGTCAGATTTGTGGTCGAAATACGTTAATTTTCTCTCTTTACGAAATTTTCGTATCTCTAATAGTTTTCCAGATATTCAATAAATAAGTTTCAGGGTGCCAACTTTGAGGGTGGTTTTCACCCCTTTAACGTGGACGATTGCCGATAAAAAAAATACGTGTCGAATATTTTTGCGAGGACTATATCATATTAAAATTTCATCAAAATCGGTGATTTACACCTCGGGATGTTCCCTTGTAAGACTGTTTTTCCAACTTGCATAATAAATTGGGTGAAGCGCATTATCTTTACAATCACGCTGCAACAATATTGCTGCACATCCAAAACCAGACGCATCGGTATGCAACTGAGTTTCGGCTTTCGCATTGTACAATCTTAAAACAGGTTGAGAACTTAGTAAAAACTTTAAACTATCGAAAGCTCTTTCTTCTTCGAGACCAAAATGAAACGTCGTGTTTTTTCTTAATAATTGCGTTTACGATCGTGCTATAATCGAGTATCGCGAAATGAATTTTCTAAAATATCCCGTTAACCCTAGGAAACTCTGTACACTTTTAATGTTTGTTGGCTTTGGAAATCTCATAACTGCATTGGTTTTGTGATCCGACGGCCGGATAGTCCCATTTTCTATAATATATCCTAGATATTCTATTCGCGTTTGAATAAATCTACACTTTTCCCAATTTATCAAAAGTCCGTACTCGCTTGCAGTTTTTAATACTAATTCTAAATTATAAAGTCCGTCCGAATAATCACGGGAGGGAACAACTAAATCGTCCATATATATTAACACGACTCCCTTCGTTATTAAATCCTGAAATATTGCATTTATATATCTCTGAAATACCGACGGGGAATTACACAATCCGAAAGGAACGCGAAGGAATTCATATTGTCCATCCGGTGTCACAAATGCAGTACACTTTCTTGATTTCTCTTCAATTTCTACATGGAAAAATCCATTTTTTAAATCAAGCGTACTGAAAACACGTGCATCTTGTAAACGATCTAGATGATCTTCAATAAGAGGCAATGGATATCTGTCTTTTACTATCTTACTATTTAACTTTCTATAGTCTATACAAAGCCGTGTGGAACCATTCTTTTTCTTAACTAATGTAAGATAAGCCTCAGACTTGACCGTCGACCGCTAGGCAACCTTAGGCCTCTGCCTCTTATTTACTATTAGTCGCCGGTGCATTTCCGAAATATAACAGAACTTTTGCCCCGTAGATAGGCACGTACACCTATCTCGAGACAAAGGAGCACTAGGTATTTAAGACCACCGAAAAACCGCAAAATCAGTCATTGTATTTAAAAATGAATAAATAAAAATGAAAAGGATCCACCTGAATCACTTCTTACACTAATACTATAGGACTCGCGTAATCCGAATGTTTACGTTGAATAATTTTAGTTTCTAACCAATCATTTATTTGTGCATTTACTTCTTCTCTTTCAGGAAGAGATAATCTACGTGGTCGCTGATAGACAGGAATATTGTCTGTTAACAAGATATTCATTTTAATTTCTACGTCTTTAACTTTCTTAGGCGCGTATTTCTGTTTTAATTCCTCGATTTGCTTCCGATGATTACTATTACTCATGTTTGACAGATCCAATTCACTATTATTTTCATAAGTACTAATATAAAAAACTACTGGAACGGCAGAATTGTTACAACTTTCATTTTCACAAATCGTAATTTTTCCGTTATTCATTCGAACATCTACTGTATTTAAGAAATCTGTGCCAATTAGTATTCCGTATGGTAATATTGTATCCGAAACAACATGTAATTTAATAGAGAAAATGTTACCATCAATTTCGATTTGTGTTACAAATTCGCCTAATGTATTGTTTTCACTCGCACCAATACCACGGAAGCTCATTGTATTTTTGGTTAAAGGTGGAGCACCTACCTGTACATACTGCTCCGCACGAATCAAACTTAGATCGCTACCTGTATCTATTAAAGCCGTTATCCCTACATTCGATAC
Organism: Cerceris rybyensis; assembly: GCA_910591515.1. NCBI lineage: Eukaryota > Metazoa > Arthropoda > Insecta > Hymenoptera > Crabronidae > Cerceris > Cerceris rybyensis. Next base: position 19,022,840 of record OU342798.1, on the reverse strand, counting down.
AATCACGTCTTTCTCAGGCTTCTTTCGAGGTTCCGTCACATTACATATGTTTACCGGCGCTTTCGCTGTGCATTTCGACGCAAAATGACCATATTCATGACACTTAAAGCACTTCACACCTTTGTCTTTCGTAGGACACTCAGCACTTGGATGACTCCGTGAACCGCAGGTGAAACAGCGTCGAATTCCGCTTGATGTCTTCGGTGCCTGCATCGGCGTCTGCATCGTCTTCTTATCGCCAGTATATCGGACTTTTGTTTTCGCATTCTTCTTTATAGTTTCGTACAGCCTGAATTTTTCTTTTAGTTCTTGGATTGTTTTCGCGCCGTACAATATAACTTTGTTCATTTCTTCATCTTCAACACCATTAATGATATATTGGATGACCACCTCTGTTTCCACATTCGCCTGACTGGCAATATCATTCATATTATATATATATTCTTGATATGTCTCGTCTAGTTTCTTCTTTCGTTCCATTAATCTCTTATGGATCGTGCCACTATTCACTGCTTGCGAAAATTCGTTTTTAAGGGCTTCCTTAAAACTAAGCCACGATCTATCACATTTTTCGTGTCTTACGAATATTTTGGCAGATCTCTTTAACAAGCGTTTTGCGTATATTATTTTTTGGACACTTGACCATTTACACAACACACTTGCGTCTTCAAATTCTTCGAGCCATCGATTAATCGATATTTCGTTATCTCCCGAGAAGGATGGAATTGTTTCTTCTACATCTCTAAACGTTAACAACGTTTCGCGCTTATCTTCTGTTTCGCACTCGCTCTCATCTTCACGCTCAGCTTCCAAAGCTAAAGCGGCTTGAAGTCGCGCCACAAGCTCTGATTTGTTTCCGGGTTTTTTCAACTTTCGTTTTCCTAACTCTTGCTTCAGAATATCGACCGTCATATTTTCTATTGAGATGGTTGTCTTAGATGTTTCTGTGGTAGTATTTGTTTCGGAGTTTCCATGAGACGAAGCCATGATTTTATCGGCACGTTCTAACACACGTCAAATTTCACAGGTGTCCAACAGTTACTGAATTTATGCACTGCTTTCCAAATTTCCCGCGACAAAAGTCAATTGCTATCCCGGACGAGCCCCCAAAATATATGTGGGATAAAATAATGTATTAACAAGAAATAAAAAAATAACATAAGAAAAAATGAATACACGAAAATGTCAAAGATACACTCGCACGCAACACACAATTGACCGCACCTCGCAGGCTCAATTGTTAAATTCTTTACCACTCGATCGCAACTCGCAGATCAAACTTCTCTTTCCTCTGAGTCCTATTTTCCGAATGCCGTCTTGAGGAAAAAGGGCGTCAGACCCATGCGCTTCTCAAGTGCTGTCCCATTCACTCACACATGCATTCCGTTTTCTTAAAACTAAATGGTCTTATGGCACCGTAGTCTGAACGACTTAGACGATCGGCGCCGAACTCGCACGACGGGGTGTCGCTGTATTTTCCGCCCGATACTACAAAATTATGCAAAAATTTGACAAACTTTATTTAAAAACTTCAACAGCGTTACAAATATGTGTTCGGAACAGACTTGATCGTTTGAGACTAAAAGACTTTGAAAATTCGAGTGCTTTCTTTCTTGAATTTGAAAGATTAATTAATGAACTTAAAAGTGCTGGGGCTACGATTAAAGAATCAGAAAAACTAGATTACTTATTAAAAACATTACCAGACTCGCTTAGTCATCTTGGAGATTTGATAGATACAGTACAAGAAAGTGACAGAAACTGTGAATATATAAAAAATAAAATTGTGATCATTGAAACTAAGAACAAAAATACAAACAACAACATAACATCAAGTGTGTTCAAGTCGGAATTTCGCGACGTGGAGTGTCATAGATGTCATAAGAGAGGGCATTATGCAAGAGAATGTCACAGTCAACTGAGAGGAGGCGCTAGTCAAAGAGGAAGATGGCCAGGAGGTGGTCAATATCAAAAACAACAACACCAACCTTTCCAGCGACGACAATATAGTGCAGCATATCAAACTAGAGGTTTTGCCAACACCATGGGAAGAGGAAGCTTAGGACAAACAAGAGGAAGAGGTTATGCATTCAGAGGTCAAGGAAGAGGCTGGTATCAGGAAAGTATCGGCGAGAATCAACAAAACGCTAAGTACATGTATAATGAGGGAGGAAAAACGAAGTCGAATGAAACATTTCTCGTTGAAGGGGAAAGTGAAAGAAGAAATGATAGAGTGAAGGAGAGTAAGAATTGTGAGAAAGATAAATTGGATACTAGATAGTGGATGCTCTGACCACATAATTAATGACGATTCGTATTTTGCAGAATGTTCAGAATTAAGAAAACCTGTAGTCGTAAAAGTAGGAGATGGTAGACCATTGGGAGTTACAAAAATGGGTAAAGTATGTATGTGTCTTATCATAGATGGTATAGAGTATGAAATAACAGTATCAAATGTATTTTACGTCAAAGAAATGGATAGAAATTTACCTAGTTATGCGAGAATCACTGATAATTATAAAATTGTTTCTATTAAGGATAAATCATTAATTTACAATAGATTTGGAAAAGTAATAGGAATAGCATACAAGGTTATGTTTTGAATAATAATAATCACTGTGCGAATAACATATATACTATGACGGAAAAGGAGAGATTCCACAGACTGTTAGGACACATAAACTTTAATTATTTAAACAAAATGTGTAAAGAGAATTTTATTGATGGCATTCCGAGAAATTTAGTAAAATATTTATCTAAGATGTGGTACCTATATCCAGAATAAAATGCACAACTTACCATTTAAAAATGATAGGACCAGAGCCAAAGAAATTTTAGAAATAGTACACACAGACGTAAATGGCCCACATCATAATATTGGGTATGATGATTCAAAATATTTTATAACATTCTTAGACGATTATAGTAAATGCTCAATTGTTTATACAATTAAATCAAAGAGTGAAGTTTATACGTGCTTCCTTGATTATATAAATAAAGTGGAGAATTATACAGGCAAAAAGATTAAGAAACTGAGGTGCGATAATGGCAAAGAGTACGTCAACCGAGATATATTTAATTTGATAAGAGAAAAGGGTATTATTTTAAATAAATGTCCACCATACGTACACGAGCTAAATGGTACTGCCGAGCGATTTAATCGAACAATTATGGATTCAGCAAGATGTTTAATGTCTGATGCAGGTTTACATATTCAATACTGGCCAGAAGCAATTTTAACAGCTAGTTACTTAAAGAATAGAACTATTGCAAATACAATCGAAAATAAAAGTCCTTATGAAATATTTTTTGGTAAGAGACCCAGTATTGAAAATCTAAAGTTGTATGGAAGTAAAGTATTTTGTAGGGTACCAGAAAGTCAAAGAAATAATAAATGGGATCGAAAATCAGATTGTGGAATCCTAGTTGGTTATGAAAATGTAGGATATAGAGTATTGTTAGATAATAAGGTCATAGTTGCGAGACATGTAGACGTTATTGAGGAAAATGAAACTTTGATTGGATTTAATGGTGATAATGACAATAAAAGCGATGGTAATACTGAAAAAGATCAAGTAAATGACAACAAAATAGAAGACTCAAAGGGAATGGAAGGTCCAAAACTTGAAAATGTAGGAAAATCAAGTAGGGATAACGATAATTATGTTGATTGCGACGAAAAAGTATTAATACCTAGAAGGTCTACTAGAGAGAAAAGCAAACCCGAGAGATATGGTCAGGTAGAAACATATTATATTTATGTAAATTATATAAGTGCGAATAGTCCGAAAACTTATGATGAAGCGTTGAGTAGTAATGAATCTGAATTATGGAAAGATGCGATGGAAAAAGAGATAAGGTGCATAAATAAAAACCAAGCATGGAAATTAGTACCCAGACCAAAAGACAAGAAAATAATAGATTTGAAATGGGTGTTTACAAATAAAGCAAACAATTTGAAAAAAGCTAGGTTAGTAGTAAGGGGCTTTCAACAAAATGAAGTTCTTGAAAATATCTATTCACCTGTTGCAAGGTTACAAACTTTGAAATTGTTATTACCATTCTGTGTACAAAACAAATATTTAATTGAACAAATGGATGTGGAGACAGCGTTCCTGAATGGAGAAATTAAGTCGGAAGTTTATGTAAGGCAACCAGACGGCTACGATGATGGAACTGACAGAGTGTATAAATTAGAAAAAGCTTTGTATGGTTTGCGCGAGAGTCCGAGAGCGTGGTACGAATGCTTCGATAAATTCATTGTAAAATTAGGTTTTCAGAAGAGTAAAAGTGATTATTGCTTATATATATTTGAAGACATAACTGGTGAAAAAATTTACATAATTCTATTTGTAGATGATCTATTAGTTTGCGGAAAAGGTAAAAAATTAGAAGAAATAAAAATAAAATTACGACAAAGATTTTCAATGAAAGATTTGGGAAAGGTAAAAACATATCTTGGCATAAATATTAATTATAATTACGAAAATGAAGTAATGACTCTAGATCAAAGTGAATACATTGAAACCTTAGCAAAACATTATAGAATTACTGATAGTAAATTATACAACACCCCTATGGAACAAAATTTGAATTTAGAAGTTACACAATCAGCATCTAACGACATAAAATTTCGCAATATTATTGGAGCTTTACTGTATATTAGCACAAGTACAAGATTTGATATTAGTTATAGCATAAATTACTTAAGTAGATTTCAAAATTGCTATAATGAGTCACATTACAAGTATGCATTGAGAATTTTGAAATATCTGTATTTGACCAAATATTTAAAATTAACTTATAGAAGAAATTTGAAGGCTGATATTTTGGATTGCTTTGTTGATGCTGACTGGGCAGGAGACTCTGTGGATAGGCGATCCACAACAGGGTTTGTAATTCGAGCATATGGAAATGTAATCTATTGGAAAACGAGAAAACAAAGTAGTGTGTCAAAATCATCAACATGTGCAGAATATGTGGCGTTGTCAGAGGCTGTGAGTGAAGTTAAATTTATAAAAAGTTTACTGAGTGACCTTAAAACCAAAGTTGAGTTACCAATTAAAATCCATGAAGATAATTCAAGTACAGTCTTAATTGCAAAGTATGGAAACTTAACGAAAAGGTCAAAATATATTGAAATTCACTACCACTTTGTCAATGAGTATTATGAGAAAAAAGAAATCGATATAATAAAAGTCGATACTGAAAACAATTTAGCAGACATGTTTACAAAAGCGTTAGGTAGATTTAAGTTTGAAAAGATACGATTATTGTTAAATTTGGAAAATTGAGAATTCATATTTTATTATAAATATCATTTAAGTTTATTATTAAATAAGATGTAATTTAAATTGTGACCGGCCGGTTTACTAAGTTAGACTTTTTAAAAAAGCAAACTTTATTCTACACTACAATACTACGATATTACAATGTTCTCTTATTCTAGTCGAAATGGAATGGTACAATAAGACTTGATGTCGACTTCTTGACAAGCTCGAGACGAATTGGTTGAGTGACTGGAGCAATATGATGATCCGCATTGGTGATCTCGGGTTTTTATACCTGAGCATATACGCACTTTTGGTCATCAGCGAAAACATGGTGACTCGTTGTTTAGTCTCATGATTGTTTAGTCTTCAAGCCAGCCACAAAATAAATTTTTGTATTCAGAAAAATAACTAGATATAGGAAATATGTACAGCATAAAATTAAGGAGGTGTATTAAGATACGAGTAATTATTACGCTGTATACGCATACACATGTGTGTAGTGAGAGTATGGTACATGAGTGGGGTATGCGTGCGCATCGAGAGTTCCGATGGAAAAAGCCCACGAGTGAAAATGTCGGAAAAAGAACAAGCGAGCATAATCCAGTTATATATACTCAATCCTTTGTTATAATATATTATTAATTATTTTTTGTTAAAGTAAAGTAAAAGATAAGTGAAGTATAAAATTATTTTTCACGATCCATCCTCTTAAACTCAACAGTTATAATGGAAGGATAGCTCGAAATAAGCCGTTTATTAACGCGGCGAATAGGATGAAGAGACTGAAATTTGCAAAGGACTACATTAGAAAGGACAGTGAGTGGTGGTAGGACGTAATTTTTGCGGACGAGTCCAAATATAATATTTATGGAAGCGACGGAAGAATTAGGGTATGGCGGAAATCGAAAGAAGCACTGAATCCGAGACATTTGCAGGCGACTGTGAAACACGGTGGTGGGTCTGCCATAGTGCGGGACTGTACTTCAGCCCATGCAGTAGGCGAATTATTTCGCACTCGGCAGTGATCGGACGTACTTGTGCTGTGCTGTGTTTACAAACGTACCGCGAGTTATATTCATTGGTGTTATAATTTCGACACGAGATCGCCTTACTAACGGCGTACCGATACAAGTGTGCCTTCGTTAAATTGCTGCTTTTGCAGCAAAACTCTTTATACTATAATGGCTTCCTCTGAGTACAGGAGTAGCCATCACAATGAAAACATCGTAAACAACTCTGTAGAACCCAATCAAATGGTAAAATGGTATGCAAATGCCACTTCATCATCTGCATTCCCGTCTAAAGATCAAGCAATTGTTATTGAAGCCAAAGGAGGAATCTCTATCAAAGATTATATTAGTAAAGTAGCTACGCTAATTAATGCTAACAATATTAAATTTGTCTCTCGTATTTCAAATAATCACATCTGCATGTATCTAGCCACCAAGCAAATAGCTCAGCACATATCAACTGAGCATAAATCTATCACGATTAAAGGTATTACAATGACTATTAGAACCCTTATCAACAAACATAAACGAGTCATACTATCAAATGTGTGCCCGATTATCCCACACGAAATTATAGAACAAGAATTTACCAAAAGGGATATTAAAATGCACACAAAACTATCATTCCTAAAAGCAGGTATGACAGAACCAGGCTTTTCACATATTATGAGTTTTCGAAGGCAAATTTACATTGACCCCGACGACGAACACAAACTCCCAGAGTCGTTTAAAATACAATATGATGATACAACATACTGGATATATGCATCTAGTGATAACATGACGTGCTTTATCTGCAAGCAAGAGGGACACTTTGCCCGGCAATGTACGAAGGTTACTATCGTTCGACAACCTCAAGAAGTCTCCTGAGCGGCGGAGCTTTTCGCTAAATACCGCCTATTCGCACCGTTTTTTTAATTTAATCCACCCTGCTCAGCCTCCTGAAGGAGGCACTTGACAAAGTCGTAATATTGAAATATTTTTATGACGCCTGGCGAATCAGATCCTGCCGAAATAGGCCTACCTCCGAGGAGACTTCTTGAGGTTGTCGCGTTATACCACAGTTAGTTATAAAAACACTGGAGCACAAGAATCAGAAACTACTGTATTATCACAGAAAGAAAAAACATCGGACCAAATGGAAAGTGAATCACTTCAATCGACTTCCATTTCCACCGACGCTGATATGCAAGTTAGAATGACACCCACGGGCGCTGAACACCTCACTCTTCCTTCTAATAAAAGACCCGCTCCATCGAATTCTACGATATCATCTATATCAGGTACAATCGAAAGTCAGACAACTGAAACGGCTGTCGCTCATAACAAAATCAAACAAAAGACAAAAATTCGCAAAATTGAATGTAAAGATCATCCACACTCTCAAGAGCCATCTAAATCAAAGACAGTCGAAGAACAAATTGCACCCGTTAAAGAACTCATTGAATCATCACCAGAGAAATTTATACTAAATTACAATCAGTTCAAAAGTTTTATTGAAAATTCCTTTGGGTCAAATGACCCTATCACTGTAGCGAAAGATTACACGGAAAACGTAGAGTTATTAATTGATATGATCAGACTGCGGATTTTTATGCATTTATGACAAATTAAATACGGCTAAAATATACAAAAAGGACATAATATAAAAATATATCTAAAATATCCAAAGTATGGTATTTGTTGTAATATTTATTGAGTGCTATAAATCCCTAGATAGGTTTTCCTGTCTCACCTGCATTTGTGAAACTCGAAATTTGCATAAACATCCGCAGTCTAGATATGATGAAAGAAACATATACAAACCTAAAGGAAAGATCCATTAAAGGAAGATTCACTAGGATTATGAAAAAACTGAAAACCTCAATAAATGACTCAAAATCAGATATAGAAGAATCTGAGCAAGATATATCTGAATAGTCAAAACACACATCACCGACAAAGTTCCTTCGTTTATTCGGAAATGAACAATATACTTCAATGGAATGTTAATGGTTTTTACCCCAGACTCGAGAGAATCCAATTATTAACACTAAACCTACCAAGGCGGTCAAAAGACCGCTACCAAAATATTTTCTAAAAATGATCTAAATTAATAGAGTAGCCATGAAGTAAATATTCCACTTCTATCTTACAAAAGCAAAATGAGTCAATTAATTATCTTCTTTATCTCTCCACTTCTCTTTGTGTAAGGTCCTTAGTGAGTATATTTAGATTTTAGTAGATATAACTTCGGTAGGTTTAGTGTTAATTGAGAAATATAAACCGCTGATTATATGTCTCCAGGAGACTTTTAAACGCGATAGCGCATGTCCAATCAAAGGATTTCGGCCCACAATTAAAAACCGTACTAACTTCAATCATGCTAGTGGTGGAGTGGCAATCTACACTCGAAACGATCTAATAACTACGGAAATCCATCTTCAAACTAACATAGAAGCAGTGGCTAACAATGGAACATATCGTCATAGAATGCCCAAGACACAATGAAGAAAGAAGAAGATGTGAAGTCACTGACAATATGACTGATATTCTCACTTCGTCGCAATACCAGCAAAAGATAATCCGTTTTTGTAGAGGAATACAAATAACACTGTTCAACAAATTTTAACTTTTTTTATTTTCTCCAATATCCAATGGGTGATCCTCGTAGAGTTAGTCATCCTAAACACGAATCCGTCGGCAGAATTGCTCCATCACCCTCAGTTTTTTAGTAAATGAGTTTTTGTAAAAACACTAAATTTTGGCAGAAAATGAGGTATTACGCGAAAAGTAGAAACGCTACGAAGTTGAAATTGGTCTCAAAAGATAGAGGAAATCATGCCGAATATTTTAGTGTATATATTTATTAAAATATAACAAACGGTGTATTAAAAATAATACACCGTTACAAACCTAGCTGTATACATCGACTACCTGTCCACTGCCTTGGACAGCCACTACCAGGTAGATTCTATTTACGCCGACTTCTCCAAGGCTTTCGATAAGGTAAATCATTACCTCCTTCTGGACAAATTAGCCAATTTTGGTATTTCCGGAAATCTACTTAACTGGTTCCATAGCTACATTTCTGGTCGTACTCAACGAGTTAAGTACCGTGGACGACACTCCAGAGATGTTCATGTCACCTCCGGTGTCCCTCAAGGCTCCCACCTTGGTCCACTTCTATTCACCATGTTCATCAACGACATTTCCGTTGCGCTCAAGAATAGTAAATTTCTGCTTTTTGCAGATGACCTAAAGATCTATAAAACCATTACCAACATTTCTGACGCCCTGGAATTACAAGAGGACATCACAAGACTTGAATTGTGGTCCATGGCCAATCTCATGGACTTCAACCTTGCCAAGTGTGTCAAAATCAGCTTCTCTCGTAGCAAAAATCCAATCCGTTTTACATACAAACTTCAAAATCACAATCTAAGCACCGTAAATTGTGTGAGAGACCTTGGGATAACAATTGACTCCACCCTTTCATTCTCATCTCACATAATCCATATTACGGCCAAGGCGTCTAGAATGGTGGGTTTTATCAAACGTAATTGTACCCAATTCATGAATCCCAAAACTCTTATCAAACTTTATTCGGCGCTTGTGCTTCCTCATCTTGAGTACGCCTCCATCATATGGAATCCTTATACAATGAGGCACAACGTCATGCTAGAGAGAATCCAGCACCATTTTCTAAGATTTCTCGCATTTAAATCTAATTGTCCTATGAATTCTCGCGAGCATGACTATACGCACATCATGAGAATGCACAAGCTTTCCTCTCTTCAATCCAGACGAACTATAACCGAAGCCATGTTTCTTTTTAAAATTATCAATGGTCAAATAGATTGTCCTCAACTTCTATCCCTTATATTTCTCCATGCTCCCATCCGTTCGACCAGATCTCCCCTCCTCTTCTATCCTAAATCCTTCTCCTCCCGTTTCAGCCACATAAACCCGGTCATCCGAATCTGTATCCTAGGCAATACACTATCCAATAATGTCGATTTCTTTTCTTCCTCAATCTACGCGTTCAAGAGAGAGTTACTACTTTCCCTATCTTACCCTAATGCTAGCCCTTAAATAATTTGTTTGTTATGTATGCATTTACTTTATTTATGTATATACACTGGTCTCTTTGTGATTTATATTTTTTTTTTTTGTTTTTTGTTATGTAAAATTTATTATGTTATTTTGTTTTTAGACATTTATATATTTTTTCTTTTTTATATCTTTATAATCATTTATGTTGTACACTTTCTCTTTGTAAAGGGATTCTTCCCGTCAACGCAACAATAAATAAATAAATAAATAAAAATTGGTTGGTGCAAATAGTAACGAATGACCGTCAAAGTTTAAAAAAGTGCGGATGCGCGATCTTACTATGCTATACTTTTACATTTTTATGAAAAGTTATTTATCTAGCACGAATTTGCTATACTGGATCGCATTCCTTAGACATTTCTGAAGAGAAAACTGACCCCAAAAGTTTCGGGAACAGTTTTCAATCCCGACGGGTCGAAAAAATATCCGTCGAGAACGTGTAATCGGCGTTCGACGCCATGCTGCTATTCTACGCGGGCCGCTAGTGTGACAGTGCCGTAACTACGCGTTATCGACGCCGATCTGACAGTACCATCTGAAGGGCGCACAACTCTGATAAATATAAATGATCAATTATTTTTCATTAATTTTTGTTTAAAAATATTATTTATAATTTGGTCACCGCAAATGTTATTAACGGTGATATACTTCGTCGTTGCGATTTTGGTACCACCTCTCCACAAACATAACAGAACTAGTCTGGCTGATTCTTGCACTTGCGAAACATTGCAGTAAACGACACACACTTAAGACTTGATACAAAACAATTACCACTTGACACTTAGTATGAACCACTTGCCACTTAAATCTGCCTATACATATATACAAAAAGTTTCTCCTATAAAGATTAAATATAATTTGTTATTAATTTATTATTTGAGAATCAAGTGTAGAAATAAAATAAGATGAATATCGATAGATATATATAGATATGTCGATACTTATTTTATTTATATGCTTATTTTTTATAATATTTATATTATTATTATATTTATATTCAATTGCTTAGCACGAAAAACTTAAACAACTGTAAGGACAGATTAGAGTTTTAACTAAAACATAAAAAAAAAACAATTATTTTTAGAGATCGTGTTCTTGGTGAACGCAATAGTAGAATTTATTTATAAATGTACAAAGTCTGTTACATATAGTATCGCACTTTGCTCGTTCACTTTTTCACTTGAATAACATCACGGGACGACCGCGTGTCGCCCTTTTCTACCCTTCGGTCATCCCTACTCTTTCTTCATACTTTCTCTCCCTACTCTCGAATAACGAGAGTAAGGGAAAGTTTTCTTATCCTTGTCTAGGCGGGTTGTGAAAAATTGTTAAGGTCGCCTCGAGACGTCCGCAACCGTGGGGGTGTCTTGGTATGGAAAATTCCACATCTGGTGGACACCCCTCGAGGCCCCGGCCGCCTCGAGGCAACACACCCACCTAGACAATAGGATTTGCCTTTATTGTCGGTTCACGACCCGGCCCCTGTTCACCGCGGACGGTCCTAAACGCGCCGGGCCTGAAGCATCAGAAATTTGCTAAATTAAAAATAGCTAACAGGCCCAGCGCACAGTCGACCGCTCGAAGTCGAACAATGGCGGAGACCGGATCGTAAACCAACGTCCCTACATATTTATTTATATTTGTCAGAGTTGAGCGCCCTTCGGATGGTACTGTCAGTACGGCGTCGATAACGCGTAATTACGGCACTATCACACTAGCTGCCCGCGTAGAATAGCAGCATGGCGTCGAACGCCGATTACACGTTCTCGACGGATATTTTTTCGACCCGTCGGGATTGAAAACTGTTCCCGAAACTTTTGGGGTTCGTGCTAGATAAATAACTTTTCATAAAAATGTAAAAGTATAGCATAGTAAGATCGCGCATCCGCACTTTTTTAAACTTTGACGGTCATTCGTTACTATTTGCAACAACCAATTTTAATAAATATATACACTAAAATATTCGGCATGATTTCCTCTATCTTTTGAGACCAATTTCAACTTCGTAGCGTTTCTACTTTTCGCGTAATACCTCATTTTCTGCCAAAATTTGGTGTTTTTACAAAAACTAAGTTACTAAAAAACTGAGGGTGATGGAGCAATTCTGCCGACGGATTCGTATTTAGGATGACTAACTCTACGAGGATCACCCATTGGATATTGGAGAAAAAAAATCGTGTTGAACAATGTAATTAGTCAAATATAATGGAAATATGTTACAATGAAAAACGGATAGTCGCTAATGACCTCAGCAGTCGATGCGACTCAAAACGTTTAATTAATAATAATAATAATTAATATCTACAGATTTTGCAAAATAATTTAAAGAAAAGTGCCGATAATATGGTACTTCAAAATGGAATAAAGTTTTATCAAGATAATGACCCAAAGCACAAACTGGGAATTGTGCAAGAATTCTTATTATACACTTGCAATAGTATCCTCCATCCACCACCGCAATCGCCAAACTTGAATCCCAGTGAAAATATATAGGATGAATTAGATCGTCCAATTCGGACAACTCCCATAAACGCAAAAGAAGAGCTAAAAAGGCGTTTGCAAGAAGATGGCTACGTATTAGGCAAGATTATTTAAAAAAAAAATTTATAACATGCCAACGCGATGACGGCACGTCTTAAAACAGATGGGATATCCAACAAAATACTAATTAATAAAAACAAGATTTATATTTCGTGATATAAACTTAATTTTGATAGTGTCCGAATATTTCCGTGATATGAAAATGAGCATACTTTCTGTTTTTCTTTTATTATTTATGTAATCACATATTGTAAATAAATATTTTTTATGTTTTTGTAAACTGCACGCTGCATAGTAACATTTGCGAACCCTCTTTTTGTTCTCATTGTTTACATTTCTGAAGTACGGACTATAATAGACAAAACTATAGTGGTGTCCGAATATTTTCGTGACCGACTGTACATATTTTGCAATCCTGTCCATTCTCTCGCCAGCAAAGTGTTAATAGGTTTCCGCATCACCCATGGCGTACCATTATCAATGCGTTTTTTTTGCAGTGGTATTCGCTGTAGGCCTATTCCACTGTATCGATGTCATTTTCCGTTGAATTGTCAGAGAGAAACCGTGTGAAATATAAAATTCGACAATATCCATGGGTAATGTGGAAACCCATTAACAGTTACTGGCGAGAGACTACATTGTACAGGGTGTTTCAAAAATATTTGTAATGGCTTTAAGGGGTTGTTCTACACCTCTGGATCGATGGAGATTTGCGAAAAAAACCTGCCGCAAAATTCGGGAAAGGGTAGCAAATTTTTTTTATTGGCTTATCGTATTCGTCTTGTTACGTAAGCAAAATGTCTAAGAGGAACCATGGGTCAGAAACGAACCGTTCTCTCGCAAATTAACTTTTAATTCGGCCTTCTCGATTAAAATTTCGCCAATGGTTGAAGCAGAGGCGACGTAGACAAAGTTAGAAAATGGGGCACTGTGTCACCGAACACGAAGAGAAGCACAAGTGTTTATGTTCTTCTCCACGGGTGGGCCCTTGAGTGAACCCGACACCGAACGCAGGTCATTGACGTCATCCTAGCCTCCGAAAAGTTACATCGGAAGATTTCGTCCGAAACCGAGTCATTTTCACCACCTCGATACAGACAGGCGGGTAAAAAAATACGCATTAAGTATTTCTTGATCTACCTATAAATAGGTAAATTTAATAAAAATCGGCGTTCAGATGGTCAACGAAGACGAAGGCGATATCACGGAAGAAAGAGGTGTAGGGACGACGGTTTACGATCCGGTCTCCGCCATTGTTCGACTACGGACGGCCGACTCTGCTTTGTTAACTATTTTTAATTTAGCAAGTTTTTCGTGCTTCGGGTCTCGAAGGTCTAGAACTGTCCACGGTGGACAGGGGCCAAGTCGTCGGCCACCGAAAAAGAGAAACCCTATTGTCTGCGAGGGAACTTCGCTACGAGGCGGCTGTGCCTCGAGGAGTGTTCTCCAGATGCGAATTTTTTCATACCAATAGACCCCTATGGTTTACGGACGTCTCGGGGCAAGCTCAACAATTTTACGGGAACCGCTTAGACAAGGATAAAAGTTAAGTTTTCGTTACTCTCGAACAATGAGATTAGAGAGAGAAGAATTATTTGAAAGTGTAGGGACAACTGACATTTTAAATGTCCTAACCCGGTCGACTTCCGGAATCTTTCGTTTATGACCCCTTTGTTCCGCTAGTCGGCGATGATCGAAGAAACACTCTCGCACCAATTTTCCAAAGACTCGTAGCAAGAGTAGTAGTCACTCGTTCGCATATGGCTGCCAAATGTTGGCTTAACAGTTTACAAAATTGCAGCGCCCGCCAGCAGAAGAAGGACAAACTTTCGCTTACTTTACTTCCAAATGCCTTTTTAGTACTAGATATCCGGTCTTCGTCTTCGCTGACCATCTGGCAACGGATCATATCGAAGCTGCAGACGCCAATTTTTACGAGACTTTAGCGTGTTCATTTGAAGAATTAGTAAAGACAAAAATATTAAAGCGAATGCTTTTTTCGAACCGCACTGCTACGTCTCCCGATGACAACTACGATTGTTTCTATCGTCCAGATGTATAAAACTTTATTGGAAATCTATAGTAGAATGTCCATAGAAACAGAAAATGTAATACTTATTTGAAAAAATAATTTGCAATAGTTAATTAACAGTCCTCAAAGTTATACTTTCCGTAGATTGCTTTTATACGCTCCCATCATGCTCTAGACATTTTCGTCAATTGTTTTGTAACGAAAAGTTAGAATGGAATTTGCGTATATGTATTCTTATCTCCACTTATTTGGGATATGTTTAAAATTTTTGAAACTGTAACTGTTTTAAAATTGTAGATTCTAATCAGTGCAAATTTAACAGCATCTAGGAATCCGTTGGACCTCTCCCGCAAACAGCTGTGACAGGGTGTCCCGAATTGCTGCCGATCCCTTCTACTGCTCCCCACTGCTGCAAACTGCCCACCACTGCTCTCCTCTGCTCTCCAGTCGTGTCATGTCCGGCGAACGAAGGGATTCTACGTTTTTGATTCTGGTGTTCGTCCGATCTATCGTGTTCCAAACATTCTGCTAAAAAAACTCTCGCACTGCGTTTGTGTTATAAATCGGTGCACCGTCGTGTATGAAATATAGCGAACGCCGTTCCTGACGTGGTATCTCTTCGCGCAATACATATTCTCGGAAGTTGCGATCGAAGAAATCGCAGGTATGTCGCACTTGTCATCCTTGCGGGCATAAAAATTGGTCCAATTATCGTGTGCCCAACGATTCCTGCCTAAACGTTGATTCTAAATCGTCCTTGCTGGAATTTTTACACTCCTGCATTCGGATTTTCAGTAGCCCAAATCCGGGCGTTTTGCCGATTCAAAATATTTGAACTTGAGAAAGAACTTTCGTCCGTGAACAACACATGTTCCAAAAATCGCGGGCTTCGTTGCACTTTCTGTAACATCCACTTGCAAAACTGTAATCGCGCACTGTAGTCCTGTGGTTGCAGTGCGTGGACGCGCTGTATTTTAAATGGTCGTAACTCTTCTCTAAGAATTATCCTTCGCACTGTGGAATGGCTAATACAAACTTCCCGAGCCATTCTTCGCAATCCCATTAGCGGAAAAGCACGTGCGAGTGCGATAACGCTTTCATCTTTCTATCAATGAACGCGGAATGACCTGCACCTACAAGTTGTGTCATTCGTCCAGTAACTGTTTATTCCATCGCTGAATCGATGAACCATGCGCTTGAAATCGTATCTATCTGGAATTTCTATTCCTCGAAGTTGCCTGTCGATGATCCTCGTCTTATTCTTGTAAAGGGTATAGCAGGATAAGGTGGTCAAAAGTGCCCTTGAACCGATTTCAATGGGGGTAGTCTCATTCGATAGATAATGCTCGGCGATCATTGTGTACCAAATTTTAACCCTTTATCTTGATCGGAAGGGTAGTTATGGGGAAAATTAAAAAAACAGGTTTTTGGCCCTTTTCCCCCATTTATTGAGGTGCAAAAAATCCGAAAAAATTCTGGCATATTCTACACGGAACCGGGCATGTTGGAGAATTTTTTCAGATTTTTCCGTCGAAGTACCTAAGCGTGAAAAATGGGCAAAGTCAAAAAAAACGGAAAAAAGAAGATTTCGTATCGAAATCTTCGAGGTACAATTTTTTGTTTTATATAGTAACAATCTAACACCTACGATTGTTATCCCCAATTTTTTTCAGATTTTTAAACCACCTGCGTCATTATGAAAAAAATCGAAAACCGATTTTCGGGACGTATTTTGATCTAAAACGCAAGAAGTAATTGTTATTTTTCCATTATTTTCATAGAGTATGTTCATTTTGTGGTTTTTAATGTTTTACCATTACAGATAATTTCATAACAATAAAAGGAATTGAGATAACTCACTTATCTGTAAACTATGTGTTACATTATGTACCATAATTTTGAACGTTCTTTCAACAGCAGCAGTGGCCACGCGTCTAGAGTGTCTGCTCTGGAACCGCTATGAACTTTTTGTCGTGGGTTCGCGTCCCGGAAGGTATATTTTTTTTTTCTTTTTTTTTTTAATCTGTAAATGCATAAAAATAATCAATAATCATTTTTAACAGCTATTGCGATAATCCTGAATGCATAAAAAATGTATATCGTATAGAAAATAGTTTTAGAGCATATCTGTTGCTTTGCCGGCTCTCTCTAGCAATATGTTATCCCATGGTTACGGATATTTTTAAACTTTTAAATTACGGAAATGTTAACTTATTATGGTATATAAAAATGTATATTCGGCACCAAAGATCACAACACTTGCACTAACAGAGTATATGCACGTAATGATTACTTTACTTGCATGTTTCTTTCCCTTATATTCAAATAAGAATCGTTGACATGGAGGGGATATGCTCGAAACTTGGAAAATATTAATTTCTATTGGTTTGTATTATATTGCCATTTTTAATTTGTTAATTCTGAAATGAGCGTAGGGAAGACAGTTTATGGTTGGGTCTCCGCTATTGTCTCGAATGTGTCAAACCGATTTAATGCTGGGTATGTTACCATTTATGAATATTTGTACTTTTTTAAGTATGTACAGTTCCATGTGACTAGGTAGAGACAGAAACCATTTAACAGTGAATTGACCAATATAACATAAATACCTATAGGGGATTAGCTTAGTATCTGCGCCAAACCTTCAATGCCAGCAGGCCATTGGTGAAGGCTTACGGACAGGAAGGGTTCGTGTGATGTTGGAGCAGGCGCAATAAAATAATAAAATCCTGCAAACTAAATTATATGCCTCTATTTCTTAACGGTATTTTGACAGCGATACAAATGCTCATCAGTAAGATATCTAAAAGCTTAAGAAGTAAATTCGTATATAACAATAAAGCAATTTTAACGATTGTATCTATTGTACAGTTATGGCCCTAAAACGTATTATTTATTCTATATGATTTCGGAACAAATAACAAACTAGTACTTATGGCGAAAAATAATAATCTACCAAAAGAAAGGAACTTTTGTTTTCATTCAACATGATTTCGGCAGGAATTTGTCAAGGTATAAACTCCGTTCCTTTAGTGCCGAATATACATTTTTATATACCATAATAAGTTAACATTTCCGTAATTTAAATGTTTAAAAATATCCGTAACCATGGGATAACATATTGCTAGAGAGAGCCGGCAAAACAACAGATATGCTCTAAAACTATTTTCTATACGATATACATTTTTTATGCATTTAGGATTATCGCAATAGCTGTTAAAAATGATTATTGATTATTTTTATGCATTTACAGATTAAAAAAAAAGAAAAAAAAAATATACCTTCCGGGACGCGAACCCGCGACAAAAAGTTCATAGCGGTTCCAGAGCAGACACTCTAGACGCGTGGCCACTGCTGCTGTTGAAAGAACGTTCAAAATTATGGTACATAATGTAACACATAGTTTACAGATAAGTGAGTTATCTCAATTCCTTTTATTGTTATGAAATTATCTGTAATGGTAAAACATTAAAAACCACAAAATGAACATACTCTATGAAAATAATGGAAAAATAACAATTACTTCTTGCGTTTTAGATCAAAATACGTCCCGAAAATCGGTTTTCGATTTTTTTCATAATGACGCAGGTGGTTTAAAAATCTGAAAAAAATTGGGGATAACAATCGTAGGTGTTAGATTGTTACTATATAAAACAAAAAGTTGTACCTCGAAGATTTCGATACGAAATCTTCTTTTTTCCGTTTTTTTTTGACTTTGCCCATTTTTCACGCTTAGGTACTTCGACGGAAAAATCTGAAAAAATTCTCCAACATGCCCGGTTCCGTGTAGAATATGCCAGAATTTTTTCGGATTTTTTGCACCTCAATAAATGGGGGAAAAGGGCCAAAAACCTGTTTTTTTAATTTTCCCCATAACTACCCTTCCGATCAAGATAAAGGGTTAAAATTTGGTACACAATGATCGCCGAGCATTATCTATCGAATGAGACTACCCCCATTGAAATCGGTTCAAGGGCACTTTTGACCACCTTATCCTGCTATACCCTTTCTCACGCTCGCGTAGAATCCCTCGCTGCCTCGTCAATTGCCCGTAACATTTTCCGTGCGTTTGAATACTCTACAAGAAAAATGTTTGTATTGTAAATATAATGAATAAAGGTGCAAAAAAATACCATACGAAGTATTTCAAAGTGACAAAATATATAACTCTGTCTGTATCGAGGTGGTGAAAATGACTCGGTTTCGGACGAAATCTTCCGATGTAACTTTTCCGAGGCTAGGAAGACGTCAATGACCTACGTTCGGTGTCGGGTTCACTCAAGGGCCCACCCGTGGAGAAGAACATAAACACTTGTGCTTCACTTCGAGTTCGGTGACACAGTGCCCCATTTTCTAACTTTGTCTACGTCGCCTCTGCTTCAACCATTGGCGAAATTTTAATCGAGATGGCCGAATTAAAAGTTAATTTGCGAGAGAACGGTTCGTTTCTCACCCATGGTTCCTCTCAGACATTTTGCCTACGTAACAAGACGAATACGATGAGCCAATAAAAAAAATTTGCTACCCTTTCCCGAATTTTGCGGCTGGTTTTTTTCGCAAATCTCCATCGATCCAGAGGTGTAGAACAACCCCTTAAAGCCATGACAAATATTTTTGAAACACCCTGTACAATGTATCGCCCCGATTACTTTGATGCGAGAATGCCTGGCATTCTGCTGTCGCAAAACTTTTAAAATATAACTGTCGCCCCAACGCACAGTGGTCCCGAGCGTGAATTTAGATGTTCACGCACCTCGCGCAGTTTTCAAGATTTCTCAAATCGTCACCACGGGCTCAAAACACATCGCATTTAGTTAAAAATTGGTATTCTATTATTTTTTGGGTTGCTGATTACGAATCTGAAGTCAAAAATTTTAAAAACAAAATGGCGGATTAAATATGGCGGACAGGTTTGTTTAAAAATTAATTGTTTCACACAAAAATTACTATTCTAATGTTTTTTGGGTTGCTGATTACAAATCTGAACACAAAAATTTTAAAAATAAAATGGCGGTTGATATATAGAATGTAGCTATATGCTACACGTGGCCAGATGTCTCAAACACCCATTTACAACATGGGATTAACTTTTTGCCTTCTTCTAATTTAATCAGTTTGTACTAAGAGCCCTTGAAATATTTTCTGAGACCAGTAATAGAAATAATAATTGACTTTGCAACAATAAAAGTGTACAAATCAATGCTTAAAAACGCCGATCTCCAAAAGTGTGGAAACATTCAAATACTTCCCTCAAAAGGAAATGCTATTAGAACAATTAAGAATTGTGTGAGACTTTTTACTTTTTGTAGAGTGAATCACCGTTAATTAATGTTGAAGAATCCATAAATAATTTGTAGAAAAATTAATTTTTCAACCGTTTTTGGTTCTTTTTCCAATCACATGTTTTTTGCCTTACATTGCTAACTTCAAAATGGAAAAACTAAAAGGCACCACAAAGGAACTTCGAACATATTTAGTTCAAACTGTATAGAAATAATTCCTGCAAAAATTGACATTCACCTGCACTTTTCCTTCATATTTCTTCCTAAAGCGTATGTAACGGAGACTAGGTGTAGAGACCTAATGGGTCACGCGGTCAGTAAATTCCTGGATTTCTTCTAGATACAGTGCAATAAAAAGTAAACCTCTATATCGTTAACAATGACGAAGAATTCTAAAGCGTCACTTTTATTACTTCATCGCTTTTATTGCCAGGTTGCGAGCAAAGAGGAATAAGCTGGGTTAACCGATTGAAATAGAATCCTATTCTTGGCGGTGCAGGGTTCACTTAAAAATTAAATAACTTAAAAGTATCGAAAGGTATTCGGCTAAAACTTTCCACATATATTCCTCATACTAAATAGAAGTTATTTCTGCAAAGTTTCGTGCGTCTACCTGCGTTCTTCATTGTTACATCTGCCAAAAGATTATGAGACAGTCCCGCGGCAGCGCCTTGCCGAGGTGCGCGCGGTTCTTTAAACAATAAAAATGCGTCCGAGGTGGATCCGGGCGGATTAATTTTTTACAGGATCGTTTAGGGGAAGGATCACAGAAAAAAGTGTCGTTAATTAGAAAGTGGGATCTAGTGGGACTTTTTAGATTTTGTCTGCAAAAGATAAAAAACTTCGACGATTTTCTTTCATGTCTTCAACATTAATTTTTGAATAAACTACAAACAATAATTTTATGTTCGACACGTGAATCTTTATAGTGGAAGAATGCTCTTCAAATGGAAACAATAATTTTTAAAAAATATTGCATAGTTTCGTCATAATGTTAGAAAGAAAAAGTTCCAACTTTAAGCGGTTGTTGTAACTACAATTTTTATTCACTTTCAAAAATTTTTTGATTTCTGAGGTCGCTGGACATTTAGGAATCGATATGTGCAAAAAAATCGAAATTCCAAAATCGACTTTTTGATTTTTGCGCGACTAAATGCACGTTCTGGACCACCGTGCAACGTGCCCCCACGCACCACCACGCCACACGGTGGTCCAGAATGTGCATTTAGCCGCGCAAAAGTCAAAAAGTCGATTTTGGAATTTCGACTTTTTTTCTTGTAATATCGATTCTTAAATGTCCATGGACCTCAGATATAAAAAATTATTGAAATTGGATAAAAATTGTAGTTACAACAAACGCTTAAAGTTGAAACTTTTTCTGGAGGCCTTTTTCTATGGAGAAACCACGTTATCTTCTTTCTAACATTCTGACGAAACTATGCAATATTGTTTAATAATTATTATTTCTATTTGAAGAGCATTCTTCCACGATAAAAATTCACGTGTCAAACATAAAATTATTGTTTGTAGTGTAGCGGTACGATCTCTCGCTCGCCGCTAGGGATCTATCGGCCGCCATTACTCCTACGCCTCTAGTTTAAGGATCGGCCGCTAGACCGTGTCTCCTTCGATGGGATCTTCTCGCTGCTACACCATCGGCAATCGGTGTCTATATATACCAACCACCGACAGACACCGACGTCCCATCCGGGACACAGCGTCTAGGGCAGGGCCTGTTCGATCAGCCCTACTGATGAGTCCACGAACAGGCCCAGGACGTAATAATACTGGAACGCGCGCTGGCTCTCCCATGTAGAAGCAGCGTATCGAGAGAGATAGCGACACGAGGTATCTTTAGCTCTTTCTAATCATACTGCGCATGTGCACAACTACGTCACGCTCATCAGGGTACACGGGCTGCAAAAAGTTTTTTCCCTCATCTCAGTTTAGTACGTTTCATCGGTGTGGTGTGTTTCAATGGGAGGGAGAAAACTTTTAGACGGGACTGTACAGACAGAGAGAAGGATACCCGAAGTGGATATCTCTCTCGATACGGTTTAGGAGCGTCAGCGCGCGTTCCAGTATTATTAGAATTCAACGATTTCACCCTTTCCTAGGAACAGAAGGACCCTCCGCCGGACCGGCCGCAGCCGAGGCACCGAACTCAGCCGGTGCCCTCTCAACTGGGTGTGGATGGGCCCAGCCAGGAACTGCGGCCGGCCCGAGCCACAACGGCCCCTTCAGTAGTTTATTCAAAAATTAATGTTGAAAACATGAAAGAAAATCGTCGAAGTTTTTTATCTTTTGCAGACAAAAACTAAAAAGTCCCACTAGATCCCACTATCTGATTAACAACATTGTTTTCTGTGATCCTTTCCCTAAACGATCCTGTAAAAAGCTAATCCACCCGGATCCACCTTCAACGCATTTTTATTGTTTAAAGAGTCGCGCGCACCTCGGCCAGACGGTACCGCGGGACTATCTCATAAATTTTGGCAGATATAACAATGGAGAACGCAGGTAGACGCACAAAATCTTTGCAGAAATAACTTCTATATAGTCTAAGGAATATATGTGGAAAGTTTAAGCCGAATATCTTACGATACTTATTAGTTATTTAATTTTTAAGTGAACCCTGCACGGCGAAGACTAGGATTTCCTTTCAATCGGATAATCTAGCTCATTCCTCTTTGCTCACATGCTAACAATAAAGCAATTAAGTAATAAAAGTGATGCTTTAGATGTCTTCGTCCTCGTTAGTGCCAATAAGACTTTGTTTTTTTTGCACGGTATCTTTAAGAAACCCGGGAATTTACTGACCGCGTGTCCCACTGGGTCTATGCAGCTGGTATGGGTTACATAATCTTTAGGAAGGAATATCAACAAAAGGTGCAGATAGGTAAAGCCAATTTTAGCAGGAACTTTTTCTATATAGTTTAAACTAAACATCTACAAAGTTCTCAGAGGCTACTTTGTGGTACTTTTTAGTTTTTCCATTTTGAAGTTAGCAATGTAAGATGAATAAGCTAATGTACATAGCTACCCTCTATATATCAATCGCCATTTTGTTTTTAAAATTTTTGAGTTCAGATTCGTAATCAGCGACCGAAAAAAACATTAGAATACTAATTTTTGTGCAATACAATTAATTTTTAAACAAACCAGTCCGCCATGTTTAATCCGCCATTTTGTTTATAAAAATTTTGAGTTCAGATTCGTAATCAGCAACCCAAAAAATAATAGAATACCAATTTTTAACTAAATCCGATGTGTTTTGAGACCGTGGTGACGATTTGGAAAAGATTGAAAACTGCACGAGGTGCGTGAACAGCTAAATTCACGCCCTGGACCACTGTGCGTCGTGACATTTCTTTTATATATCTTAGTAATTTCACGATATTTTGATTTGATTTCTTGTGCCATTTCAAGAGAAAGCTTCAGGGAAACATGCATGTCTCAAAAACTTGCGCTGAAATAACTCAATTCCCCGTAATCACTAATAAACTTGAATGTCCCCTGAGAGGGGACATCCGAGTGATATGCTAGAATTATGATGTCCGCTGAGAGGGGACAGCGGAGTGCAAAGGGTTAAATATACGGCCTCTAGTGCCCGCGGGCGATTCACAGAATATACTTCGAACAGTTAATGTCTCTGTCATTCTACGCAATATCCGTTGTTGTATTCTTATGGTATACTTTCTCTACCATCGGCGAAATGAAAAAATAATACTATTGTACGCTTCGGTTAAATTTTTATCTTACAATTCAGAAGTGGGATTGATTTACATTACGCGCCAATCGGTTTTCGTTACGTTTCGGTTTACTCACTTTATGCGTTGTTTGGTGAAATCAGTGCATGAATAAAGTAAGAAGTGTACTCGTACGTTGTGCTTACGGAATTAGTGTGGCAAGCGCAATATACAAAACGAGATGGGAAAACCAGGGGGTCCAAGCTTATATGGGAGTACGGATACAAAGTTTTAAAGGAATAGTTCACCTTCGGACTGTAGATGGCAGTAGTTTCAGCGGAATCAGTGCCATCTATACCGAATTCGAAATGGCGAAGGCTGGCGGGCTGCATAAAATTCGAAAGCTTTACTTCTGACTGTGAGCTGGCTCGAGAAGAGTCTGCTCTTCAATTCAGAATGGTTTTGTGTTGTGTAAAAAATTGGTTATCATCCGGTAAAGTATTTTACTTTCCACGCAGTGATGATACAAGGAGTTCGAACTGGACAGTTGCTTGCGGTGATCCAAATTTGTTTAATTTACAGGCGACAACTCTGGATACGAAGGGGATCTGCCCGAGGCATTTTGAGGAGAGATATTTTTTATCCAGCAGGCTATCTAATACGGCAATACCTACATTATATTTACCAGGTACAACTATATTTTATACTCCGTAATATTTATTCTATTTCCTAAGATAACGAGGTGGGGTTCGTATGTGAAAAGAAAAATTGTTATACACAATACCCGCAGTGTATAGAGACCCTCGGATTAAAATTTCAAATCCGCATAAAATTTGGATCAAGGCTAATTTCGTCAATGTTTTACTTCCGAAAAATGTGGTTTTGGCAATTGATTTATTACGCAGTTAAGTGAACATGATTTCGTTATCATGTGTTTGTTTGAAGGTATAATATTAGAATGTATTATTCAGAAAATTGTTTTTTTTTAGAAACATCGAGCAGAGCTGCTTTATCAACGGAGGAGATTTTCGAATCTGACTCTATGCAGTTAGCAGAATGTAAGTGTATAAATCAATATTAATTATAAAGCGTCAAAGTAAATTTCATAGTACGACGGATTTTCTGAACGCCATAGATTTCTAACTAGCATTAAAAGGAAATAGACCAACGGACAAAAACCAGATGTATCGGGAGAAAGTGCTTCCTAGAACCACTTGAAACCATTCAAAACATCTGAGTGCTTTCTTTCGGGCTTTATGAGCCAGATGTGGGAGAAAACGGTAAGACACAACTGGACACAACGATCGAAAGCGCAGGGTTGGAAATGTCGTTCTCTCCTTAACAATGTATGTATATGTATTTTTATTGTCATGTTTTTACACGAGTTTTCAACAATTACTTATTAGTTATTAATTATTGAGTAAGTAACTGTCGTGTGGAAACATGTTAGAGTAATAGCATATTTCTCTTAAATATATAATAATAATATTATTTATTGATTGTTATTATTATATATGACAATATTACTATATATTTTTTAGAAATAATAATAACATTCTTATTGTCATTGAGAATTTAAATCTCGCGCTCAAACAATGTGACCGGAAAGATCACGTGAATAACCATGTGACCGGGCATCGATTTACTTCCACTTCCATTATTATTCCATGCGATTTTGATGATATTTTTATACATTATTTTTGTCAATTCTCTAATTAAGTGGATACCGTTTCATGTTCCATTACTCATATTTATTTTGTTATGACAGCTACATCTGGAATGGAAGCAGGAGAATGCAGTAACGCCGAGGGAAAATTAAAGAAAAATCCAAAGAAAAGGAAATATGGTTAGTATCACATCATATTATCTATTTAGAGATCGTGTTCTTGGTGACCACACGTAGTATGTACTTTATTTGTATCTGTACTGTAACGAAGCGCCACTTCGTTACTCCTCCGCCAGGTGGCGCGCCGCTTTCTCGCAAGAGATCGCGGCCGCCGTCACCTATAAAACCGGCGCCGCGGCATGGCAGCGTAGAGATTAACTCTCACTCCAGAGACGTGCTATTGGCTGTGTAGAAATACCCGTCCGATACCGCCTCAAACATTTTTGCAAACTCTCGCCCGCTGCCATCCCGACGGACTAACTCTCCGTACGTCGACGGTGCTTTCCCGCTAGTTCGGGACCGACAAGCATCGAATAACAGCGTGGTTCTTAACCTTTCCTTCCACCATCCGACCGGCTACTGCCGCAAGTGACCGATCGCAAGATAAGCATGAAGTATCAGAAAGGCTATAGGAGGATAAGTATGATCCAGCGGCCTTAGCTCCGATCATGCTCGCTTTTTTTTGTTAAATTAGTACCTATGTGAGTACTTATCACAGCAATTTTCAACCCTTAAAAATTCATCCCCAGGGAGTAATCGTTAAATAAACAAATTTTTTCAAAAATTCATAACTTGAGAACGACTACTTTGATTTTATTGAAATTTATTCAGGACGTACATATAACTAAGGTCTCTGATTTAAAAAAATTCCAGACTTGATGAATTGACATAACCTTAGAAAAAAAATTAAAACATTTTTCAATGACTACTATTGGTAGGTTATGTTTGAGGCACAACTACCAAACTTTTTTTATAGCTTTCTAACACCATTTTGCACCATATACAATTTTGGTATAATTTATTTCTTGGTGCGTCATATCCAAAAAAAATAAAAAGTCTAATTTTAATCATATTTAATTTTTTTAAATATGTTATAATTATGGCACACCCATCCTAATTTTTTTCTAGTTTTCTAACGTCATTTTGCACCATATATAATTTTGGTATAATTTATTTCTTGGTGCGTCATATGGAAAAAGAATTAAAAGTATAATTTTAATCATTTTCAATTTTTTTCATTATGTTATCATTATAGCACAATCATCTTATTTTTTTTTTAGCTTCCTAACATTATTTTGCACCATGTATAATTTCGGTAGAATTTATTTTTGGGTGCGTCATATGCAAAATAAATGAAAAGTCTAATTTTGAATCATTCTCAATTTTTTTCAATATGTTACCGTTATAGCACAATCATGTTATTTCTTTTGGTTTCCTCACATCGTTTTACTCTATCTATAATAATTTCTGAATTCATAATTCATAATAATAATAATAACAATAATAATAATAATAACAACAACAACAACAACAACAACAACAGAAACAGTGATTATAATAGTTATAAAAGTAATAAAGACAATGGCAAGATTAGCTCCATACGTCTGTAGCTCTTGCCCGCTCATGCGGGCCCGCGCGAACGGCAGACTTGATACCTAACTCATTATACCCACCACTAAAACGCATATCCCCGCTACATCTATCCACCAGAGCACTAGCAACGGACGAAAATTGCATTAGAACGTTAGGTCGATCTTCCGAATCAAAATTAAATATTCGCTATCATCGTCATTGTAGTAAATGGAGTTTTTGTTGGTTTTTTTTGGAAGTTGCCGAAATATAGGAAAACTGTATACTTTTATTGATTCCAATGTAACACGCTGAGAATTATAAATTCAGAAATGATTATAGATAGAGTAAAACGATGTGAGGAAACCAAAAGAAATAACATGATTGTGCTATAACGGTAACATATTGAAAAAAATTGAGGATGATTAAAATTAGACTTTTCATTTATTTTGCATATGACGCACCCAAAAATAAATTCTACCGAAATTACACATGGTGCAAAATAATGTTAGGAAGCTAAAAAAAAATTAAGATGATTGTGCTATAATGATAACATAATGAAAAAAATTGAAAATGATTAAAATTATACTTTTTATTCTTTTTGCATATGACGCACCAAGAAATAAATTATACCAAAATTGTATATGGTCCAAAATGACGTTAGAAAACTAGTAAAAAATTAGGATGGGTGTGCCATAATTATAACATATTTAAAAAAATTAAATATGATTAAAATTAGACTTTTTATTCTTTTTTAACATGACGCACCAAGAAATAAATTACACCAAAATTATATATGGTGCAAAATGGTGTTAGAAAGCTATAAAAAAAGTTTGGTAGTTGTGCCTCAAACATAACCTACCAATAGTAGTCATTGAAAAATGTTTTAATTTTTTTTCTAAGGTTATGTCAATTCATCAAGTCTGGAATTTTTTTTAATCAGAGACCTTAGTTATATGTACGTCCTGAATAAATTTCAATAAAATCAAAGTAGTCGTTCTCAAGTTATGAATTTTTGAAAAAATTTGTTTATTTAACGATTACTCCCTGGGGATGAATTTTTAAGGGTTGAAAATTGCTGTGATAAGTACTCACATAGGTACTAATTTAACAAAAAAAAGCGAGCATGATCGGAGCTAAGGCCGCTGGATCATACTTATCCTCCTATAGCCTTTGCTAAATTAAAAATAGCTAACAGGCCCAGCGCTGAGTCGACCGCTCGAAGTCGAACAATGGCGGAGACCGGATCGTAAACCAAAGTCCCTGCATCTAAAACTGTAAAATAATATAAAATTGATTTTAACTTAATGCAGAAATGTATTCCTTTCGCCGTATCACAGCACTGATCGTAGCGTAATATTTATTTTATATATATTATTAATCGCGTATTATTTTCTCATCTTAGAATCTATCATGAAACTGTTTGGCGCAACGAGGGAGAAGCGGCTCAGCGAACTGGAAAAGAAGATGTACGCTGCAATCACCACCTTAACTGGGGAAGTGCGGCGACTGAAAAGGCGTAATTTATGTTATAAGGAACGAATATTAGATGCTGCAAGATGCTCCAATAATAATTTGGATGCGATGTTCCAGTGTCTGCCAGAGGCGATGAAGCAACTTGTAGCATAGGGTTTATATAAAAACCGACATTTTTGAAAACCGGTTTTCGAATAGTAATTTTTCCAGAAAACCGGTTTTAACCGGTTTCGAATTTTTATACAAAATTTTTTTGCTCGAATATTCTGTAATTCGAACAAAAAATTTAGAGTGATTAAAAGCAGTTTTTGACTGAAATTATTTAGTGTTGTAGCCATTGTTCGATCGTTGGATGTGGAATGCAGGGTAAAGCAGGAAAGGTTTTCTGGGAAAAAATTTCATTTTATTCATTACCTCTCTTTCGAGGAAGATGGATAATATACAGATAGGATCGGTAGAGCGGACAATAAGGTTTTGCGAAAAACGAACAAACATAATAGATTTATAATCGACCGGAAAATCGACTAGGCTTGACTATGAAAATGATTCTGTACAAATATAACCTCTCGCGTATCCACCCGTGACTCTAATTGCGCGGCCCTATTTTACCGACGGACGTCCAGGTTATGCTCTGTACTCTCTCGTTCGGTAGGCGTCCAGGAAAAGCATCCGTACTCTCCATACCGAAACGAGGACCCAGGAACACTCCCGTACTCTCCCGTGTCGTCACTGTATTTGGGCGTCCAGGATATGCTCTGTACTCTCTCGATCGGTAGGCGTCCAGGAAAAGCGTCCGTACTCTCCATACCGAATCGAGGACCCAGGAACAATCCCGTACTCTCCCGTTTCCCTCTAGCAGGCGTCCAGGAAAAGCGTCCGTACTCTCCTGCCAGAGGTCCCTATTCTGCGTACCGAGAGCGACCGTGGATTACCTCGTTCTCTCTCTCGGCGCAGAAGAAGAATTCTTTCGTGTCGTGCACCTTCTTTTATACTGGACCGTTGCTACCCTCGGTCTCCGAAATCAACAACCCCGTCGTCAAGCCTGGTCTCGCGGTCTCGCGCTTCGCGCCTCCACTCCCTTCCGCGGTCCATTGCCGATCTCCGAAGCTTATCGATGCTTCTCGATGCTTCTCGATGCTTCTCGATGTTTCCCGAAGCTTCCAGAAGCTTCTCGGTGCTTCTAGATGCTTCTCGATGCGTCTCGATGCGTCTCGAGGCCTCCAGAGGTCTCTCGAAACCTTCCGAAGCTCGTCGCTTCGAGCCTTTATAATTTTCGCCACGCTACAGTGTTCAATTTTATTGATAGTAAAATTTTTTTATGCAATTTAGTAGAACAAAGAAATAATAGTTGACCAGGATTAACCCCTTAACCTACAATTACGGGCATAGCCCGTGTACGATGATCGGACCAAACGTAAATATTACGGGCATAGCCCGCGTACAATGATCGAGCCAAATGTAAATATTACGGGCATAGCCCGTGTACAATGATCGAGCCAAACGTAAATATTACGGGCATAGCCCGTGTTAAGGCACAAAGCCCTTAATGTATAAGGTTTATTGCATGGACTAAGAGGCAACTATTTTTGAGGAAAACAGTTAGTTAACGGGACGCAGAAGTGCCAGATGTGGAACTTCTGCGGACCCTCTTTTCCAAGAAATCCTCGCCTGCGAGTTTGATTATTTCCAGATTTTCAGCAAAGACTCAATGGTTATTGCCGTGCAATAAACTCAGTACGCCGGAGCGCGTTCTTCGGCCGTCGAACAGCCCTCGAGCGGGCCTCTTTCTCCTACCGCAGGCCTTTGCCCCTCCATCGGTCCCAAAAGGGGGGCGCGCCTCCACAAGCGCGCCAAAACAGCGCTCACGCCAAATCACCTACGCGCTAGTTACTTTTGGGAAACCGATTTCCTCCGTACACCTTCCGAGGGCGCAAAAATCTCATTCTTGTTAGCAAGGTGCCCTCGGAAGGGGAAGCGCGGGTAAAGGCCTCGCGACATTCGCTCATTACAAAAATCAGTCTGAAAACCGCCGGCACGAGTAGCGTCTCGTCCGGATTTTCCGGTCACTCATAACTCCCGGCGCGAGTAGCGTCTCGCCTGGATCACAAGGTCTACGAGTAGCGTCTCGTCTAGACTCACAAACACCTCCGGCACGAGTAGCGTCTCGTCCGGATTTGCAACTAAGTCAAAACTCACATCATCAACCTCAGTTTTTGTTACTCACAGTTTGTTATACAAGTTAAGTTTGTTCAATTCTATAATAAATAATACAGTCCACTTAAACAAGAAAGTTATTGCTAAATCCACGGAAGGGCGAAATTGTCATCTGCACAATACCACGCTCAAACCCGTAAACAGCCCGTATTACGATGATTGGGTCAAATATAAATATTAGCGGCGGTGCCCTCTTAAAATTATAAATATTTGTGGAATATTTGATATGTAATTACATTACGTTTCCGGCCCAAAATTCTCGAACGTAAATTGTAGGTTTAAGGGGTTAACCCTTTAACCTACGACTTCGACTCGAACATTTCGGGCCGAAAACGTATACAAGCTCGCGAAACCTTCGTGCCATTCGCACGACTTGTTCCGTACGATGATCGGGCCAATCGTCAATATTATGGGTATCACTCTGTGGTACGACGGTCGCAGTTCGGAATTTACCGTACAACAGATAGCACATATCAAGCTCGTGATACATTCTTATTATATCCTCGTATCAATTTCAAGTTATTCTTGATCTCATTTGCACATAAAAATTGATTTCCATAAATTCTTGAGAAGCACCCCTTACAAGATGATTTCAAGAAAAACAAAATTTCATGAGAGCAATGAGAATTGTGGTAATAATTCTGATAAAAGTGACAGTAGTGATGATGTATGTCGTGTGCCAAGAAAACGCAGGCGATTAGTTATTGAAGATACTTCGGACAACGATCAACTACCAGAGCTCTGGCTTTGGGAAGAAAGAAGAAATAGTCAAAAAATCTGGGACTATACGATGACTCCTGGCATAAAAGAGGCAGCCTTACGTCAATTAAGAGATAGTAGAAGAGGGTTAGATACATTTCATCTCATATTTGATGACGTATTCTGGGACCATATTGTAACAGAAACTAATCGGTATGCAGACCAAACAGGGCAGAATCCACACAGAAAAGGAGAACTTGACGACACATGGTTTCCTGTAGATGCTATCGAAATTAAAAGATATATTGCATTGTCCATAATAATGGCACAGGTAAAAAAACCAAGGATACAAATGAATTGGTCGAAGAGGGCAGTTATCGAAACGCCAATATTTCGAAACTCAATGCCATTGAAAAGATATTTGCAAATTACAAGGTTTATACATTTCGCAAACAATAATCTGGTTCCCAACTCAGATAAATTGAGCAAAATTAAACCCGTGATCAATTTTTTTAACCAAAAATTTAAAGAAGTATATACAATGCAAGAACACATTACTATTGATGAGTCCCTCATGAAATTCAAGGGGCGCCTGTCTTATAGGCAATTTAATCCATCAAAAAGGGCAAGGTTTGGCATTAAATTTTATAAATTGTGCGAGTCCGATTCGGGCTATAGTTACGAATTTAAAATATATACAGGCCATGATAAAATTAACCACGACGATAGCGCTTCAGAAAGCGTTGTCAAAGAGCTCTCTCAGTCAGTATTGCATAGGGGTCACACTATGTAAATAGATAACTGGTATTCCTCCCCAAAATTGTTTATGACATTATCGTCTAATTGTAAAACAAATGTAATTGGCACAGTACGTCGGAATAGGAAGAATATGCCAAAAGATTTATGTAATGTAAAATTAAAAAGGGGGGAATATGCAATAAGAAGCTGCAACGGAATACTAGCTATAAAATGGAGAGATAAGCGAGACGTTTATGTCATGACAACAAAACATGAAACAGTCGAAATGACTAAACAAGGATCCCATCATACTCCGAAACCAAGTTGCATTGCAGAGTACAACAAGGGTATGAACGGAATTGGTCTCCAAGATCAAATACTAGCATGCTTCCTAGTAATGAGGAAATACATGAAGGGATATAAAAAAATTTTTTATTATCTCTTCGATGTTGCCCTTTTTAATTCTTACATTTTATGGAAGAAAATAAATAACGGGAAGAAACAGTGTTACGTTGACTATAGAATTAATATAGCCGAATCGCTATTAGCGAATATGCCAAAACCAAATTATGGGGAACGAGGACAATCATCTTCCGGAGACATACCGGAGAGACTACACGCGCAGCATTGGGCTCATTTTCCCAAACACATCGACCCAACAGCATCAAAATTAAGATCGTCCAAACCGTGTAGAGTTTGCCAAAAAAATAAAAAACGTAAAGAAACAACGTGGGAGTGCAAAAAATGCAAGGTTCCCTTACATCTACCCGAATGTTTTGAAATATATCATACCATTACCAATTATTAATTTTGTATTATTGATTTTGTTATAAATAAACTTTTTGTAGTACTTGCATCTACCACAATTATTACATCCTTTACCAAATATTCTACAAATATTCATAATTTTAGAAGGGCGCCGTCGCTAATATTCAGGTTTTGGCCCTATCATCTACTACGGGCTATGCCCGTAGTTGCAGGTTAAGGGGTTAAATAACTTTAAAAACAATTATTCGTTGTTTATGCATAATTTTCACATATAAGGATGTAAATATTTTTATAATAGTGAAACGAGTTATTCAGCAAAGGGTTCGAATAAATAAAAGCAATATATTTTCATATTTTTATAATAACCATATTATTTTTTAAAAAGCAATGCTATTAGATACAGATGGATACTTATTAAAAACAATTAGAAAATATATAACTGTTTGTTATATACTGTAAATTATAATCAAAGCCGAAAGACAAGAGTAAATAAAGTTTATGCATACATACTTATTAAAATTAATTTTAGTTTTATATCGGACCGATATGATTCCAAGAACCAAACCGCTTGCAACAGTGTTTTCATCAATCTGGTACATTTGGCTACATTTGTCATTTTCAAATTTTTTTTAAGTGTTATTCATACATTGAAAACCGATATTTTCTACTAAAAAACCGGTTTTCGAATTTCATAATTTTTTCCAAAAAAACGGTTTTTAAAACCGGGTTTTAAAAACCGACAAGCCCTATTGTAGCATCTAATATACGTAATATTAATAAAAATAGATATTCGCGACACTTTACAACCGATGATAATGTGCTAAAATGCATTATCTATTATGAAAAGATGTTCTGCGAGTGGTTATCGATTTTTATAAAAATTACTAATTCTTCCGTCTTTGGAAACAATTAGAAAATGTATGGCTGGGTTTAGCATTAATGCGGGAATACATGATTTTGTTTTCTTAAATTTAGAAGCAAAAATGCAATATTATGGTGATAAAGATCGATGTGCAGTTCTTCTTTTTGATGAAATGAAGTTAACTCCATCATTATCATATGATATGTATAATGATGAAGTTATCGGATTTTCCGATAATGGAACGGTACGGCAGTCTATTATTGCTGACCACGTTATGGCGTGGATGCTGAAAGGCATAAGCGAGCCTTGGAAGCAACCAGTTGCTTTTTCATTTTGTAAAGGCACTACGCCGTGGGAAGATATTTCCCTTCTTTATAAAAAGATAGTTAGGAAATGCGATGAAGTAGGCATTAATGTAGTAGCATCTGTTCGCGACCAAGGCACAACAAATGCCAAAGCGTTAAAGCATTTATTATTAGATTCACGCCGTGCCTCATTTCATGCCGGTAATGAAACACATGATAATGTAGTTGTCGTTGATGGCAGTTTTATCGTTCCACTGTATGATGTTCCGCATTTGCTAAAGTGTATGAGGAATAATTTAATTAGTAAAAATTTGAAATTTACAATTAACAAGGAAGAAGGTATCGCAATGTGGAAGCACATTGAGGATGCCTTCTTTATAGATCAAAATAGGGGGCCATGTCGGCTAGCTAAAAATATTTCTTTTGCACACGTGTATCCCTCACAAACGGAAAAGATGAAAGTTTCTCTTTGTGCTCAAATTTTTAGTTTAACTTTTGGTTCCGTAATTGATACTTTTAGTAATGCAAACTATTCCAGTTTGTGCGGGACGAAAAAGATGCCATCCGATGGAATTTATACATCGCGATTGTGTCTTTTTTTAAATGAATTATTCGATTCATTGAATTATAAAACAGGTGCGAGGGAAATGTTTTCTGCTGAAAAGAATATCGAGATATGGAATAATGCTATAAATGTCTTTAATTCAATGGCATTTATAAAAAGCAAGCCAGCGGATAAAACCCATCCAGACTTTTTAAAAAACTGGATCCATACTTTACATGGATTCAAGATTTTAAAAACCTGCTTGGAGGAATTGGAATTCGAGTGCTTTGAGACAAAAATTTGTAATCAAGATAGTTTAGAGAATTTTTTTGGTTTAGTTCGTCAACATAGATGTCGCGATATTAATCCTAATTGTTTAAATTTCATTAATGTAGGATAATGGTAACAATATATTTAATAAGGATATGTACACAAGTGGAAACTTAAGTTTATAGCAAAATATGGGGAACGCACACTCTAATATATATATATATATACACACACACACACACTAAATATAACAAATAATAAAGTACAATATAAAATCCGTCTAGTCGTCTATGCGTCTATAATCTACTGTTCGTCTATCGTCTATTATTCGTCAAACTCGTCTATCGTCTACTCTATCTGTCATCCACTCGTCTACCGTCTATAATTCGTCTATCGTCTACTGCGTCTACTCTATATCTCGTCTATCGTCAATCACGTCTATAGTCGATCTCGTCTACTGTCGATCTGTTCGCTCGTCCTCGTGCAGTCCACGTTTTCGTCGTCGATCGTCTTTTCGTCCGTCGATTGTCTCATGGCGGGTCCGTCGAAACACGCGGGATTTATAAAATCCCCACATTAATACATATAAAACTTTACTATTAAATAATTGTTCGAGTAGCTCAAATTCTAAGTGCACTAATTGCGAACCAGACGAATCCGCCGGCTTTCTTTCCGATCTCAAAAGATTTATTTGTGCTCCTGTCGCAAGTGGTAAAAATAATATTAACATTCCAGATCTGCCAGAACCAGACATGACTTTTTCTTGCAATAATCATTTCGGCCTATTTCGTAACAAAATTTTACCAAACATTTAAAAAAAATATAAAGCATGTCTGGTCTGTTCACGAAATGTATCGTCCTGTCGCGATACATTTTGTGAACAAATTGAAAAAGCGGCACATCTTTGTTTCTATTATAGGTCGACCATCGCCCACCTACAAAATTTATCATGCACTTTAGTACATAACATTATAAAATATATTAATTTCGAATTTGTACCGTGCGAGCAGGTCAATCTATTGCGATCAACCGTTGTTGAAGAGTTCACGCGTTATAATATTAGAGAATAAGTTTCCCTTATAAATAAAATTCTACATGGCCGTATAGAATTACCGAAGGCTCATGATAATTTGATGCTGCACGCACGACATATTTGTAATCGTCAGGCTAAATAATTTTAAAATGTATTATATATTGCGTTTTACAATTACATTTTTTATAAACATTATAAATATACGTATATATTACTTTCATAATTTTAAAATAAACTTTTATAATTCATAATTTTTAAATAAATTTTTATAATTCATAATTTTAATTTTGTGTTATCCTTTTTCCCTTAAAAAAAAAGAATATGAAAATGGCTGCCCGGGTGCGCATGTCCATGTAGGTGGTTAAATGTGTTCGTGTACATATGAGCACGCGCGCACTTAGTATATGAATTATTTAGAAAAACGTCAGAAGCGGCGCTGCAATCGCGCAAAAGCAGCGACACCTACTGTCCATGGAGGGACTAAATTGTGTCCGCAAAATTAACAAGGAGGCTTGGACCCCCTGGGGAAAACGCAGCGCAACAGAGCACGCGTGTGCCCATCCACGGGACGACTCACGGAACCGATCGCGAAACCGTTCGCGGGATCCATCACGGGACCGATCGCGAGACCGCTCGCAGAATCGCAGGCGGGACTGCTCGCGGGATTATTCGCGTAATCGTTCTGGAGACTATGAGCGACGTCGATCGCGGGATTATTCGCGTGAACGATCGCACGATTATGAACGACGCCGATCTCGGGGTAATTCGCGCGATCGCTCTCAAGATGTTCGGCGATGCCGATCACGAGGCCACGAACGCGACGAAGTTCGCGAGAAATCTGTGGTGGAGATTTACAAAGGCCATCGGGAAAATGCATGCTGCAGAGGCACAAATCCTTGCCAAGGAACAGCTGGCGATGAAGGACCGTCGCCGGGCAATCTCCAAGCATCGATCCAACAATTGAGGCGTGAATTATACAGGGTGGGGCAATAACTATTAGCACCTCAGATATCTTCGAAACTATAAGTTTCACAGAAATATTTGCCGAAATAAAATTGCACAGTACGAAGGGGGCGATCCGGTAGCAATAACAGTTTTTTTGCAGGTGCAAGTACTTCGGGCATTTGAAGGTCACCTTCATTTTTCAGAATGGATCGGTATATTTTTGCTTCCGTATCATGATAGAGGATCTTCAAACGAGTTCAACGACCTATTATGCAAGGTCGTTCACGGTCATAGAAAGTAGAGAAAGGCGATAATACTTAGGTTTTGGTAGTAAATGAAACATACGTATTGTAAACAGTAGAAAAAGGCGTAATGCTTACCGTTTACTTCACTGGGAGTAAACACTGCTTGAAGGACACTTTATTAAGTTTGCAGGATAAGATGATAAGATGATAAGATGATAAGATTAGTGTAGGGTTTCATTTTAAACACTAAGTTTTATTAAAATCCAGGATAAATAAAAGGTATATTTAAGTAATATTATTTATTTTATTTAAATTAAAATATTTATAAAACGTAATTAAAAGTAATTTTCTCCTTTCGCCTTACTTCGTTGATCGCTTATTCTCGACTGGCGCTAGGCTCTTCGCCGTTACAAAACAAACAAACGCTTGCACTCATTGTTAGATTTATTCTACGCACTCTGATATGGATCATTCTTTGTTTCTGTCTTTCTTGCATCCCACATTAGTATAGATAAATCGGTCAATCCGGCACGATGTATCCGTTTGAAGAGAAAGTCGATATGCTTCTTATTTATGGCGAATGCCAACAAAATTCTGTAAGGGCGAGAAACTTATATGCTGAACGATATCCACATCGGTTATTAACGCAGAAATGGAAATCGGTGTGCTCGTAATTGTGTCTAGAAATCCTCATATTAGTTCGCGACAAATTGAACGCGAATCTGGCATTAGTAGGAGGAGTGTACTTCGCATTTTGCACCGTTTCAAATTTCATCCGTACCATGTTAGTCTTCACCAAGAATTGCGTGGGAACGACTTCATGAATCGCTTTGAGTTTTGTCGATGGGCTAAACGTCAAATTCAAAACAGTCAGTTTTTCCTTAATACCGTCTTATTTATTGATGAAGCAACATTCAAAAATCACGGGAATGTTAATTTGCATAACATGCATTTATGGGAAGCGGAAAATCCACATTGGCTGCGACAGGTTGAACATCAAAAACAATGGTCTGTGAATGTATGGTGCGGTATCATAGATGATAAAATTATTGGTCCTTATTTTATCAATGGAAATTTGAATGGCAACATCTATGCTAGTTTTATAAAGGATACATTGGGTCTTTTGCTAGAAGAGTTACCTTTACTTACACGACAAACCATGTGGTATCAACATGATGGATGCCCAGCACATTATTCATTGATTGCGCGAAGGGAACTCGATGAAAACTTTCGAAATCGTTGGATTGGACGTGGCGGTCCAATATCGTGGCCAGCTCGTTCACCAGACTTAACACCAATAGATTTCTTTCTTTGGGGAACACTGAAAGAGAAAGTGTACAAAGAAGTACCAACTACACCTTACGACATGCAACAGCGAATTATTGCAACCTGTGCGTCAATAAGTTCTGACGCTGTAAGACTTACAAGTCAATCAATCGTAAAAAGAATCCAATGTAGCATTGACAGTGGTGGTCATCATTTCGAACACCTACTATAAACGTATGTTTCATTTAACACAAAAACCTAAGTATTATCGCCTTTCTCTACTTTCAATGACCGTGAATGACCTTGTATAATAGGTCGTTGAACTCGTTTTAAGATCCTCTATCATGATACGGAAGCAAAAACATACCGATCCATTTAAAAAAATAAAGGTGACCTTCAAATCCCCGAAGTACTTCCACCTGCAAAAAAACTATTATCGCTACCGGATCGCCCCCTTCGTACTGTGCAATTATATTTCAGCAAATATTTCTGTGAAACTTATAGTTTCGAAGATATCTGAAGTGCTAATAGTTATTGCCCCACCCTGTATAATATTCGCAACAAACCGACGTTAGACGAGACGCTGATTCCGGTTTTCAACCCCACGTTAGACGCCGCAGATATCGAACGATGGATTTCCGACGTCGAACGACAGGCTCAACGTTATTTGTGGGAGGATGACGACATCGTTCGTGTAATTGCCAAGAATCTTCGAGTGCATGCACGCCTTTTTTACAATGACGCACAACGCGACAACCCATCGTGGAAAAGCCTTAAGGAGGCGATGATCAAACAGTTCAAACGGACGATTCCTTTTGCACAGCGTCTGCGCGAAGCAGATTTGTATGAGGCCCGCCCGGGACAGAGGTTAAGCGATTATGCATTCGAAAAACTGTCAATGCTTCGCGCGCTTCGGCTAGAAATTCCCGACGCGTCTTTGCGAGATGCAATAATTGGCGGAATCCCTGATGAGTTGCTACAACGAGCAATCCGAGCACATCATTATGCAGATGTGAACGCATTATACGCGTCATTAAATGAAATGGGATCGATGCCACGAACGACGGCACCACACGGAAATATAACGTCACGCGGTAATGCAGCGCCACGTGGGGGTGCAGTGCCACGGCAACAGGAAACCCATCAGGAGAAGGAAGGACGGAAGATCCAAGCACAGCGACAGGATGCCGAATCAACGGGCTCAAAGACAGACCGCTTTGAATGCTTCAATTGTGGGAAATACGGTCACACTTCACGAAATTGCAAGGGGACGCTAAGTGGCTGCAAAATTTGCGAGAGGAAGGGTCATCTAGATAAGGGTAACTTGCCTCATCGACACGGGCAGCTCAAACTCTGATACAAAGGCGGGTAGCTGAGCAGTTACGTTTAAAATTAATCGAAGACCAAAGCCTCGTACTGCGCGGATTCACTGGCGCTTCAACAACAAGCCGATCCTTTGCCGACGTAATGATACACATTATGGAAGCAAAGGCAGAAGTAAGGGCAATTATAATCGATATGTAATCGTCGGAAGGGACTTTTTGGACCAAGCACACGTGATGTTAATTAAGGCTAATAATGGAATCTCGATTCGCGGATTGCCAAGAGTCGAAAGTACTAACAGTAACGCGGATTACGAGAATACTCGGACCGAGTATCCTTCACCTTACGAATCCTCGGAAAAGCAAGCACGGTAAAGATGGAAATTCGATGTACCACGGATACCCCCGTCGTATATAATCCATACCAGATGGCAGAGTCGGAACGACGAATTGAACAACAAATCGTACAAGAACTAATAGATAATGGAATAGCGCGAGAATCCGTATCGCCGTACGCAAGTCCGATCACATTACTAAGAAAGAAAACCGATGATTACCGGTTATGCGTGGATTACCGACGACTCAACGCATTAACGATAAAGGATCGATATCCACTGCCGTTCATTGAGGACCAGATCGATCGATTGGGGGGCAATAGGTATTTCACGGCACTGGATTTGGCCTGCGGATATTGCCAAGTGCCGATGAGCGACGAGTCCGTGGAGAAAACGGCCTTTGTGATCCCAGATGGTCACTATGAATTTTTAAGAATGCCGTTCGGATTGACAAACGCGCCAGCCGTCTTCCAACGGCTAATGAATACAGTATTAGAACCACTCCGAAACAACATCGCGTTTCCATATATTGACGATATAATAATACCGTCTACAACTATTGAGGAAAGATTAGAAAGACTTCGGATTGTTTTTGAAAAACTTCGGGAGCATAACTGTTCGGTTTCATTTCGAATTTATTTTACCGTTAACAATTAACCAAATCCGTAAGGCGTCGAGCGCAGGAGTTTAATTATTTCGCGGAATCCTTCTTTTAAAAACAGACAATGCATGTCCAGGAAATTTTAGAATTCAAAGGCTGACAGGGTCACAGGTCCCGTTAGTTTTCATTACCTTCACCCAATGTTCGTTTTAATATTTTCCGTACAATAGAGTAAACTTTTTCCCTGGCATGCAGCTGTCCGATCCCGCGCAAACAATAGGCTTAAGGTACGAGCGACTTACCTATTTTTGAGGAACACTAAATTAACTTCAACATGTGCGCACCAGACCTTTAACCATCAAGGGGAGTGAGGGTCTTAAGACTAAGTTCGCACTCTCACTCCTCTTTTCCTCAATAGCAATAGCCGTATCATAAACCTTCGCCTGCGCCGACGATTCACCCCCTGCCGCCCTACACGTGAACGTAGGCCTTCCGCCGAAGGTCGCCCTGACCCGTGCCATCCTGGGCCCGGACCGCTGTCCCCTCCACCAGTCCAAGGAAACGCGGAGCGATCCCGCCAAAGTGTTCGCGCGTTCTCGGAATTTCCTAGTAAATTATTATATTTACATAGGAACTCCACCACTTCCGAGGGCGCGTGAATCACATTCTTGGGGGCGTAACCAATCGGTGGAACGGGACATTCGGCTCGCGGAGGACTCTTCTAATCTTTGGAAGAGTCATTACAGTTTTTCAATTCCACGAGGCAACAGTCTCTCCTCCGCTAAACACTTTCTTCAAAACACGTATCCGCTACAATTACTGTTACATTCATACATATTCATAGTTAATTGTTGTTGTTCTTGTTATTTTTTGTTATATTGTTTGCACATATTTTTTGTTATCTAACAAACCGTTAAAACAAGTCACGGCTCATTAATTTAAACCGCGACGTACCGGGAGTTGCTAAATTCACGGTACAATAGCCTTACCTTAAAAATAAGTAAGTGTTCATTCTTAATGACCAGCATTGAATACCCCGGTCGTGAAATCAGTGCAGAAGGAGTTAAACCCGGTAAGCGAAAAGTGGAGGCAGTAATGAAAATGCCGACGCCGACCACGGTTTGCGAAATTCGACAATTCTTAGGACTATCGGGATATTTCCAAAAATGTATTCATAACTACGCCTCCATTACCCTTCCGTTAGCGACGTTGCTACGTAAAGACGTATTATACAATGGACATGGAAGGATGCGCATCAGGGGGCCGTGGATAAAATAAAGGAAGCACTCACGACCCGACCTATTTTAACAATTTTTAATAGCACCCTAAGAACCGAGCTACACACGGACGCCAGTTCTTTGGGGGTAGGAGCAAGGTAGTTGCATACTATAGCATGCAAACGACACTGGATCAACGAAAATACCATTCGCACCAGCTGGAAACAATGGCAGTCGTATTCGCACTATGGCATTTCCGCGTGTACCTGCTCGGCCTAAAATTCACGGTAGTTACGGATTGTAATGCCCTAAGGACAACGTTTACGAAAAAGGATTTGCTACCACGTATTGGAAGATGGTGGCTAGAATTACAAGATTTTTCTTTCGATATAGAATATCGATCAGGCTCGAGGATGGAGCATGTCGATGCCCTTAGTAGAAATCCAATACAGGTGGAAATCTACCCCGTAGATATAACGGAAGCCGACTGGATTTTAGCCGCGCAATTACAGGATGATCAGATTAATCGGGTGCGCGAAATATTAATAGAAAATATAAAGAATAAGGAGACCACACAGTACTTTGAACAATATACGTTGAGACAGGGAAAAGTTTACAGGCGTTTAGATGGGGGAAAAATATCGTAGGCTGTGCCACGAGCGGCAAGGTTTTCGGTATGCCGTTTATGCCATGACGATGCCGGACACTTAGGACTGGCGAAAACTCTGCGCCGAATTCGGGAGAATTACTGGTTTGCAGGTATGAACCGCTTCGTAAAAAAAATACGTGACTGCATGCCTCAACTGCAGTTATTACAAACGGACGGGCAGAAAGAGAAAAGGACGGCTACATCTAATAGAGAAAATCCCCGTACCGTTTCATACCATCCATATTGACCATGTCGGACCATTTGAAACCAGCCGAAAAAGGAATAAGTATTTACTCGTTGTTGTGGATGCATTCACGAAATTCACGATAACTGAGCCATTGCGGGACACAAAAGCTAAAAGAGCTATCAAGGTTTTATTAGATATCGCACACATATTCGGGGTCCCACATCGCATCGTGAGCGATAGAGGAACGGCGTTCACTGCAAGGACTTTTAAAGCCTTTTGCTCGACGTACGGCATGAGGCACGAACTAAACGCGGTTGCTACACCACGGGCAAACGGACAGTGCGAACGATACAATCGTACGATAGTGGCATCATTGGCAGCCACCAACGCTGGACAAGATACTACGAGATGGGACGAAAGCGTCAAGGCGGTGCAAAGCGCTTTGAATACGACATTTAATAAAGGAATAGGAGCCACACCGACGGAGGCCCGCATGGGGTATAATGCACGGCGAACTACCGAAGCACCGTTGCTGCACAAAGTGCAGACGGAACTACAGCGGGTGGACTAGAACGAGTTGCGTGAACGAATCACGGAACACGTAACGGAAGATCAGAGGAAACAAAAGGAACGATACGACCGAAATGGACGGGAAGCCATGAGATTCGATGAAGCCAGCCTAGTAATGGTGGAAATTACGGGAGAGCAGCCCACGGGAAGCAGCAGGAAACTACTTCCTAAGTTCAAGGGACCTTTCCGCGTAAGCAGAGTCCTTCAGAACGATCGCTACGAAGTAGAAGATTTACGAGAAGGTGGCCGACGAGCAAAAATGATGACCGCATCGGAGCGGTTGAAGCCCTGGATCGCCGCAGTGGAGTAGACGACGAGGTTCGGAAGTCAATGACCGGTGAGCGACGGGAACTACCTGTTCGGGAGTCAAAGGGATGGGACCGTATGACGAGGAACGCACCTGTACTGGAACTACGGGGGGGGGGGGGGGGTACTCGAGACGTCAGGTGACTGGTGCTTACGGCGAAACAAAGGAACCAAAGGGAAGTTAAAAGTCGTATTATTTCATTTAATATAACTTAAAATTTGAGATAAAGATGAGTATACTGAGGGAATCAGGTAAAGTTGTGAACCGCTTGTTCGCAGAAAGAAATAAACGCCGGCAGATGACACATCGAGAATTAGAAGAATTCTTGCTCGGTGTCATTGCCGCAGATCTGAGGGCGTCGGACTACAGCGTAGGCGCCATCGAGATTATTCTTCGCTCGCGGAAGGCAACGCAGAGTACTCCGGATCCTGTTGGCCGCACGCTGAAGAATGTTCCGGGACCGTCAGGTCGATGACGGCA
This sequence comes from Cerceris rybyensis, assembly GCA_910591515.1. NCBI lineage: Eukaryota > Metazoa > Arthropoda > Insecta > Hymenoptera > Crabronidae > Cerceris > Cerceris rybyensis. The sequence continues at coordinate 18,978,650 of OU342798.1, read as the reverse complement.
AGAATTCCGTCATCGAGCGGCGAAGACTGTCTCGACATGTCAAATGGCGGGTGGAAATACCGTGCTTGGGTGAAGAGGACCTCGCCGTCATCTCGGAGGCGATGCGGTGGCGTCATTAAGAAACGATGGTTTGCTGTTGCCTCAGTCTCGAGCGATTAGGACGGCCGAGTCCTCAGGCCACTAATTTTCCATTTCCTTTCAGGTAACAACAGGGTCAGATGGGTGTTACGCATGACACCAAGACGATGCCGCCCAGGGGACCCCGTGGATGCGGTTCCGGTGGAGATGGTGACGTCACCACCTGGACCGTAACTGAGTTCGTCCTCCTGTGAAATGCGCACAGGCATGCTGTAGGTTTTTTCCATCGCCCGTTCCAGTGGTACGTGGTGGATCGCAGGGAAAGTGGATACAGAGGGAATTTGTAGCGTATGCCTTTGCGGGCGAGGACGCATGAGCTCGATTTCCCTCGGGAAATCGGCTCTCGTACGATTCTGTTGCCTTAGTTGTGGCAAGCCGTCGTCTCCGAGGAGCGAAGTTGATTTGATTGTCGGGTCAGGGACGAGGAGAATTCCGTACTGAACAACATTAATACATCGGGTCATGGGCAGGTGTATCCTAACATGGACGACGTACGATTACGGGCTCTTCGAGAGTAGTGGGTGCTTAGAGCGAGGAGGAACAGTGTGCTGTTGCCTCTCGTGAAGCTGCTGCTTTCGAGAGACGTTGCTCAGACTTTCCAGGCCGGTGACGATAGTGTGATCGTCACTGGATAACGAAAGTGGATAAGGTCGCGCTAGCGACGTAGGAAGAAGAGGCCCTTTGGCTCTCCAGAAGGAAAACACTTAGATTTTAAGGGAGGAAAGGCCTTAAATATACGGTCTCTAGTGTATTCCGGGAGGATAACTCCCGGCGAGTCCCACACTACCCCGACGCATCCTTTGCATCGGGGTGTGCGTAAATGCATTTCCCCTCCTCAGAGAATAAAAAGGTGCTGAAGCGTGCAGCTAACAGCTCTCCAAAAGATGCGTCTATTTCTGAAACTCGAGTGCTTACTGTGGCTGTACTCAATGGAATACTCGCAGCTTCTTCCATTGTAATCGAATTGCCGAAACTTTTAATTGCTTCTATGATGCATTACTTCACGTACTCGCCATCACTTTCTATCGCCATAAATTTCTATCCCATAGGAAATTCAGAGAATTTCTTAAAACGCATCATGCTTCCTATTCCGACATTCCCTTACATTGCGAAGTGCGCTGGCTTAGTGCAGCCGAATGTTTATCGAAGTTCTTTGCCATAAGAAAAGAGAACGTCCTTTTCTTGCAAGAGCACCCAACTTCTAGTTCAGAAGACCACATTTCCCATTTAACAGATGTAAGTTTCCTTCGCGAACTCGCCTTCGTAGTTGATCTTGGTAATCATTTAAAAGTATTAAATTTAAAACTTCAAAAATCCAGCCTAACTATTTCTAAATTATCTAGTTACGTCGATCATTTCTGTAGGAAGCTGGTATTTTTCCAAAATCATATAAAAGAAAACAGTTTTTTCTTATTTCCGTCTTGCAAAATTATGTTTCAAGAATTCGGCAATGAATGCAATTTTGTTGATCATTTTCACATTCTTCAATCGGTGATAGATGAGTTCCAAAAGCGCTTCACTGACTTCGATTCGCTCCGAAGTGACTTAACTCTCTATGAAATCCCTTCACCGTAAAAATATAAAAACAGGCCCTCCAGTATCAAGACGAATTGCGCAGTCTTCATGCAATGCAATTTTTCATTCATGATTTCTTTCGCAAAATTTTTCACTAATGGAAAAGGGTATCGAAAAAGTGGAATAGGCCTACAGGGGATACGGCTGTAAAAAAGAAACGCATTGACAATAGTCACACATGGGTAACGTGGAAACCTATTTTTAATTAATAAACCTAGTTAAAATATATTGCTAATTGTAAGTCGACCGTGGCGGAAACGATGTATTCTTTGACGCGAGAGCTAACGTTTTGCTGTCGCCGAATTTTTACATTATTTGCATTGGAAATTAATTTATACGTACGCGTGCTAGATCGTAACACAACTTCTTCTTTAGTATACATATGAATTAAAGAAACAAGAGGTAAAAAATTCAAGATTACTGGATATAATTTTAATAAACTGTCGTTATGATTGTTGTATGTATGGTTGTGTGTATACATGTATGCACAGTAGAACCATTTATTTAGAAAAAAATGTTATATGTATACATAAAAGTTTCATAATATTGTGGAGAGAATATCGATGCAATACTAATTTCTTTCTTTATTTATTTCTTCAATTTTACTTGAAGGAAAACTTCATTGTTTGTACAGAAATATATGTATTTCCTTGTAGATTTTCATTCTGCAAAAGGGATATAGAAAATTTTGTATAAGCCATCTTTTTGCCGGATTTTATGTTAAAAAGATTTTTAATGAAGAAAAGCCTTTCTCGACAAACCGACTGTCTCGCAAACTTTCGGCAAATATAAGAAAGAAGAGCACAGGTAGATACATGAAAACTTTGCGGTAATTACTACTATATAGTCCAAGCCTTAGATTCTAAAGAATATATTTGAGAAGATTCAACCCGGTACCTTTCGATACTTCTTAGTTTTTTCATTTTTAAACGCCCTTGGTCAATTAGCTTGTCACTCTATACTGGTACGCTAATTATAAGAGAAATTAAGCAATAAAAGTGATATTTAAGACGCTTTCGTCCTTATTAATGCCAATGGAACTTTGTAATTGATGCACGGAACCTTGGAGGATTTGGGTATTTTCTGACTGCGTGGTACTCGAAGACTCAGCAGTCGTACTATGTTATATAAACCTTAAAAAGGTATAACAACAAAAGGCGCCGGTAGTCGTAGCCGATGTTTGTAGGAGTTACTTTTACATTGTTTAAATTAGATACCCTCAATGTTTCCATGGGTATTTGCAGATACAATATAAGTTTTTCAATGTTATTCCTATCACTATTCTCAGCCGAATTTGCCAAAACCACCGCCGAAAGTCCAAAAGCATTAAAATCTCTTAATCGCATTTAATTAACCACTTAACGCTCATGCCCGTGACGTTCACGGGCACGCCAAACGGTCGAATTTGTGCATGCCCGTGACGTTCACGGGCATAGCTGATACGGCCGCCACTCTGCGGTTTGTTTATCTTAGCCGCTGATATTTTAGAACTCAGTTCTTTGACATCTTACACTGAAATGTATACATTTCCAAAAACTTTATACATTGTATATTGGAGGAATAAATACAGATAATCTCTCCGTCTTCTGCCGTTACCTTTTGTCTGTTTCTTCAGTCTTTGAGCGATCATCCTTGTAATATCTTTTTCGTCTTACGATTTTTAGTTTATAGTGTGTTTATTTCTTATATTATTACTTTTGTGTTCTGCTTGTTATAATTAATTGTTGCTGTTAATGTTATTTGGTTATATAAGTTATAGAAGGATTTCCCTTAGATAAACAGGTATGATGAAAAACTTGTTATTTTTCCGAAAAAAATAATTCGTTCGCCACTAGGAGTACAAAAAACATTTTATAATATGCACAAGATAAGCATTCAGGCAAAAAAAAACTTGTGCGTTTTTGGACGGTCGATTCGAAAAAAACCTGAGCGTTAAGTGGTTAAAGACATATCTGAGCATACTTTTTTACTAACAATACTTTTGTTTTAACCTATACGTTATGTGACGCGATCTGAAACTGTTCGTTGACAGATAACGCAGTCGACGGGACATGCGCATCGATTGTTTTCCCGTAATCGGCGTGCGCGGCGTCTTTCCAGCGCGAGCGATCAGAGGCGAATGGAGCCGAATGACGCCTTAAAGCGCCACTATACTCGTGCAATACGCCCGAGCCTGGCAGATGATTGGAAAGAGAAGCTTGGTTGGGTAAAACAGTTGGTTGGGAGAAGCAGGCGGAGCAACCCAGAAAAAGTTCGCGGCGATCAACTAATTAGCCTTTTTCTTGAAGTACGAAAAATTACTCACTAGCAGCGCTAGTAGTTCGGTAGGGACAAACACTGTCTGATCCCCATATAAACACACAGTAAAGTGCACTTAAAAAAAGATGTTTTTAACAGAAGACGATGTTCCTGGAGCAAAACTAAAATTTGCAACCGTAAAAGATAACAGTGTTGTAACATTAAAACGTTGGCTTGCGTGCCGTAATTTAAAATTAACTGGAAAAAATGAATTAATTGACAGGTTAGTATGCAGACTCTAGTGAAACAGTAGCAGTTGATTGAAACTGTAATAAGAGAAAATTTAAATAATTGTGAATTTCAGATCTATTTCCGAGTGAAATATGATTCAAATATAGATGGTAATGAAATAAATTTAATGAAATATAATAAATGAATATAATTTAATATAAGATAGAGATAATAGATAATTAATTTTAAAAATAATTTCGAAAACATATGAAAATGATGACTCTCAGTGATAAGTTTATCAGTTAGTTAGTATTTAATAATTTAGTAATTTTTTATTGGTATGCATTAGGGTCAACGATTGTATAAATAACGGAAGAGAAGGAGTTATTTTTGAATGTGTCGATAAAGGAATATGGTTAGTCAAGAAAAAACAAGGCTCACAAGTATCTTTAATAGTCACATCAGCATCTACATCTGGATCAACAATGACATTAGATTCTTCTATAACATTACCCATCCATACTACTTTCTATCCTAATGATGATTGGCAAACCTTTCCATCGAAACAGATTCCCCGTTCATTTTGTTACGGTATTATACATGAATATATTACACAAGGTAAAAATTTACATGATTTAATGCCTCTCTGTGGTAATTCTAAAGTCATTCAAGGAGGTAGATTGTACTGTATTAGTGATCGTATAAAAGATTTACAAGATAATTGTTGTAAAAATATATATTATCTAAGGGCAAAAATCCAATCATCCTTTAAAACTACAATTTACGACGTGGTAATAGGTCTTGATGAAGATGGAAACGTAGTGTTGTGACCCTGTAATAAATTCCACTCGAATTTTCTTTAGTTTTACGTTTATTGAAGCGGAGAGAGATGTTGACAGTTTTTAAGTTGGAATCGAAGTGAGGATTTTTGGAAGAGCGTTGAGGGTGGACGGAAAATTAGTCGGAGAGAGGGAAGTACGTAGGAGAAGGCTTGTAAGGGTTTTTAGAAAAGGAGGGAAGAAGGAAAAAGGGACAGAGGAGAGTCGTAATTTATTATAATACCTCGGCGGGGCTCAAGTGCGGATCTCTGGTTTGTTTCCTGACCCGACGTAGACAGTTTAGGGAGACTTGACTTTCTCTGGCATACTATGCCTTAACAAATTTAAGAGGTATCCAACAGTAGTAAATGCTGAATGTCAATGTCCAGCATCAGAATCTTTAAATTGCTCTCATATTGTCGCATTACTTTTTAAACTAGAAGAATATACGCTTCAACATGGTTCTGAACCGCTAACTTGTACTTCTAAAATAAAAGAATGGAACCAAGGTTGCAAAACTGGTAATAATCCATCAAGTATCATTACTGCTGAATATAAAAAAGCTAAATCAATGAAAAATCCAAGTGAAAAGCATAAAAAAAAATTGTAATGAAGCTAATAAAAAGAAAATAATTAGTTTCAGCGCTCAGTTGGACCTAAGCTGTTCTGTGAGTGCTGAAATAATGACAACAGACTTTATCCAACGCTTGCAACATAAAAATAAAAAATCGATGTGGATTGACTTATTGCAAATACACTATGATGACTATGATTTAGACTGTGATCAAAAATTAAATTTAAAATTAAAAATTGCAGAGTTTCAAACGAATTTAAGGTCATCAACGCTTGGTCCGTTTGAAGTTGAGGTAGAACAAAATAGTCCAGCATGGCTCAATGCACGAAGATACCGAATCACTGCATCAGATTGTAAGTCATTTTATACAAGCAAAGATTTAACTAATTTGATAAATACAAAGTTATGGCAAGAAACAAAAGATATAAGTCACTTGCCTGCGATTGCTTACGGTAGAGAAAATGAATCAACTGCCATCCAAGAATACCTTGCGTCTATTAATAGGACTCCGATTAAAAAGCCAGGATTGATTGTTAATGATCGGTTCCCAGGGCTTGGTTGTAGCCCAGATGGCTTAGTTTTCGAAAATAATGAACTTCTCTACTGTATTGAAGTAAAGTGTCCTTACAAGTTGAAAAATTTCTCGCCCTTAAATTTAGCTGAAGTCAAAGATCAAAGTAATCTGTGCTATACTGTTCAAAATAATCAAATTACTTTAAAAAGGAATCATGCTTATTACTACCAAATTCAGTTAACATTAGCTATTTTGGAATTGAAATTTTGTGACTTTATTGTCTGGACGCCAAAGAATGGTTTTGTAGTCCAGAGGATTCCTCGAGATGAAACTTTTATAAATGTTCTAACAACTAAATTATGCAAAGTTCATAATATCTTAGCTATGGAATTTTTTGAGATGAGGTTACGACGAAAGTTACCACTATTTGTGATGGGCATATGAGTGCAGTAAAAACTACAGTTAATTTTTTTAAGATTTTAAATAATGGGATGATATATGTGTATGTTGTTACTATAAATGTTTTGTTAGAGTTAATGCGTGGATATTTTACTTATCAGAATGAGTTTATTTGATACAAGATTTATTAGATTACAATATGCTCGTGTTCTCGATACTCTGTTCAACAGCAATGTGTCCAATGTAACCATCCAGTAGGAGGAGTCCCAATCACACATAGGTGACGCTTCATAGCGGGCGCGGATTACAAAATAGTTACTCAACACCCCCTCTTAATACGCGCCGCCTTACAGTAATTACGTTATACCATTATACAAGCATTACACATTATCTATATCTCTTAAACCTATTGCATCTATACAAAAATAATGCTTATCTTTGGTCATTGGCTTCGTCAAAATATCAGCTGGCATATGTTCAGACGGTAAATATTCTACAGAAAAAGTATCTTTCTTTAAAACATCTCGTAGAAAATGGAACCTTATATCAATATGCTTGGTTCGCGGATGAACTATTGGATTCTTTGCCAGCAACTGCGCTCCAATATTGTCGCCATAAATGGACATCTTGGCAAATTCTTCCAAACCGATTTCCTCCAAAATTTTCTGTAAATAAAGTCCACTTTTCACGGCCTCGGACATCGCCATGTATTCGGCTTCTGTGGAAGACAACGCCACAGTGCGTTGTTTCTGTGACTTCCAAGTTACGGGACCTTGTGAAAATCGGATTACGTATCCAGTATACGACTTTCTGTCCACCTGGCACCGTCCCCAATCAGCATCGACATAAATAGATGCGTCCTTATCCGACTTCCTAAAAATAATACCGTGATTAATAGTACCTTTTAAGTACCTGAGGACCCTTTTCGCTGCTGCCCAATGTTCTTCTCCGTTGCAACCATTAAATTGAGCAAGAGTGCTCACTGCATGAGCTATATCCGGCCTTGTGGCGACTGCCAGATACATAAGGGCCCGAACCAATTTGCGATATGGCCTCCTCTTAGTTCCATCACCATTAGCCTTTTTTGAAACTGCGTTTTTGTCCATGGGTGTGGCCACAGGATTGCAATTAGCTAAGCCATATCTCTCGAGAAGGTCCATTACGTATCTTCTTTGAGACATGCTTCTTCCTTGAGCGTTTTGTCGAATTTGAATACCTAAACAATAATTTACACGACCAAGGTCTTTAATATCGAATTCTTTACCCAGCTCTTCCTTAACATTCTTTATCCACCCTTGGTTATTGGATACAATCAGCATATCATCCACGTATATCAGAATGTACAACCTATCATTCTTGATCTTTGCGTGGTATAAACAGGGATCTGATACTGTCGCTTGCAATCCCAAACTTATAAGTTTTTTACTAAGTTCTTCGTGCCATTTTCTTCCTGCCTGGCGCAATCCATAAATTGCTTTTGTCAATCGGCATACTCCGTCTTTGCTACGATCCATTTCGTTTAGCAACTTTTGGGCGGTTTCTCTTATCCTTATGTTCTCCCTTTTGTCTTGTATAATTTCTCGCGAACTGTTGTCCAATTGGTCGGGCATTTCCATAAATATTTCCTCCTGCAGGTTCCCGTTCAGATATGCGCCGGTTACATCCACCTGCTCTACGATCATATTCATCTTGACCACCAATGCCAGCATTAACCTAACTGTTTCCAACCTTGCTACAGGAGCAAACGTTTCGTTAAAATAAATTCCTGGCCGTTGAACGAATCCTCTCGCCACAACTCTTGCCTTGCGTTTGTCCAGGGAGCCATCTGCTTTATATTTATTTGTGAGCACTGTTCTTGAACCTATAACTCTTTTATTTTCGGGCCTTTCCACAATTTTGAACGTATCATTTTTTATTAAATTAATTATCTCGGTTTTTATGGCACGTCGCCATTCTAATTCATTTACCCCTTCTAGGGCGTCTCTTATCGATATTTCGGCTATACCAGCAGCGTGCTGTAAAATTGAATTTTCTTCATGGTCTTCTGTTTCAACTGGTCGACTGGTCAACTCTTCGACCTCGATTCCTCCAGTATCCACAGACCTATTTTCATTCCCGTCTCTATCTGCGGTACCTTCTTCTTCGTTGGGTTCCATTACTCGCCTTTGGTATATCTTTTTGGGACGTCCCCTTCTTCCTGTTCGAATCAGCCAAGGTCTTCCCGGAGCTCGACATAGATGCTCAGGTATCTCCGTTGTTTCTTCTTCTGAACCTGTCTCTTCTGTACTCTCCACAGCCGGTTCATTTGTTTGTACCTGACTATCGGTGTTATTTGGCGTACAAATTAATGGTATCGTTCTCGACTCCATATTTGTATCTCTTTCTTTTTGACTATTTCTTCCATTTCCACTGTTATAGTCACCTTCGAGAACTTTTATATCTCGGGAAACAACCAATTTCCTTTCATTAGGCAACCATACTTTGTATGCCTTTGATATTTCAGAGTAACCAATGAATATTCCCGTTTTCGTCCTTTGGTCAAACTTCTTTTTCCGAGGATCCTTGTTTAATAAATATGTTTTTGCACCAAATGTTCTCAAGTGCGCTAACCGGGGCAACCTCCCGTTCCAAAGTTCAAAGGGAGTCTTCCCATTCAAAGCCTTCGTAGGACATCTATTCCTGATATAGTTTGTTGTGTCCATTCCAGCTGCCCAAAATCTTTCTGATAATCCTGCGTGTAGCAATAAACATCGAGTCATTTCAATTAGAGTGCGATTCTTTCGCTCAGCTAGTCCGTTTTGCTGAGGTGTATGTGGTACAGTCAGCCTTCTCGTTATTCCGTTTTGTCGCAAAAATTCATCAAACTGTCTATTACAATATTCTCGACCATTGTCGGTTTGCAAACTTTTGATTTTACATCCCGTATGCGTTTCCGCGTAATTCTTAAAATCTTTAAACGCTCGGAATACTTCATTTTTACCTTTTAGGAAATAAAGATTGCACCACCTAGAATAATCGTCGACAAAGGATACTACATACCTATATCCTGCCATGGATTCTTTATTCATCGGACCACACACATCTGAATGAACAATTTCTAAACAGTCTTCGACGAGCGCTCGAAGAGCGAGCATCGCTCCGCAATCGCTCCGCAATCGTGCCGCTCGGTTGGTAGATAAAAACAGTTAAGCCGATTAACTCATATAGTGCCATACAATTCTCGTTGCTTCGTGAAATCGAATATCATCTATCGATAGTTTCGGAATTTCCAACAAATAATTGGGGCTTGCTTTTGCAAGTCCCAATACTTAAATCTACTTTATTTTTTTTTTTAATAAACCCATTATTAAATGGAACAATATTTAACGAAAAATGACAGTAAAAAGAACAGTGAGAATAATCAAACCAGTGAGGATGTGAGTGAGGCATCTTTTGCCGCGCCAACCACTGCTCGTTCACGTTCCTTGTCATTAAAAAGACAAAAGAATAATAATATTGGCTCGTCTACGGAAGAGATGCAGACGAGGAAATCAAGAAAAACGCGAGCGTCCTCTCGCACTGCGTCGAGAAGACTGGAAGCTTCCACCTCGACAGCATCGGCCGATCAAGGTGAATCACCAATGCAGGTGGATGCACCCGCACAATCGGACAACCAAAATAGTGATACGCGATCGTCCACGTCTTCTAACAAAGACGACGAGAACAACGAATCGACGCACGAGGCACTGATGAGAGAAAACAGGCAGCTCCAAAACGAGATTAAAATGCTAAAAATCAAAATAACGACTCTTTCAACACCATTGCCAAGATCAGCGACGAATCAACAGGAATCCGATTGGTCAACGGTGAGGAACGCCGCCGGAAGAAGCAATTACCCAGCGAGGACGACCTCCGCATCAACGACGACCACCTCAAACAGATTCTTAACGCTCTCGGACTTAGACCGCAATCCAGAAACGGACGTTTCGGAAGCACCGCTGGACCAAGGCTCACCAACAGGAGCAGCAAAAACGGCTAAGCCCCCCCCCCCCCCAATTATCGTTCATGCGGCCTCACCGCAATTAATAATTAATGTCACGAAAACGCATTTAAACAAGAATGCATTTACAATTAAACGTAGCGGGCCGAAAAGCCATATAGTTTACGCTAACAATATCGAAACCTTCGGTAAATTAAAAGAAATCTTCTCGAAAAACGAGCTTAAGTTCTTCACTTATACTCTAAGAACTGAAAAACCATCGACATTCTTACTGAAGGGTATCGATCCTAACAACTCTCCTGTAGACTTGTTGACGGAAATCAATTCTATGGTATCTCCCAAGGCCAAGGCCACTAGAATAACACCTTTCACTACAGCCAAATCAAAACAAGCCGGTATACCCTTACCGATGTTCATTGTTCAATTTACTCCGAATTCGGACATCAAAATAATACAAACGATCAAGGTTCTCAACTACCAAAGAGTATCATAGGATAGATTCCGTCGACAAGACATTATACAGTGTTTCAACTGTCAAAGAATCGGACATGCCGCTATAAACTGTCATCTTGATTCCAGATGCGTCAAATGCAACTCGTCGCACGAGAAGGGTAAGTGCTCGGTAACCGAAGCCACGAAACACGAAGCAATTTATTGCGTAAATTGCGAAAAATTTGGCCATCCTGCCTCCTATCGAGGATGCCCAAAATTCAAAGAAAGGAAAGCCTTGGTTGCATTCAAATCCATTAACAAACATTCGCAACCAACAACGAATAATAATCGTAGGTTACCCACGAACTTTGTGAATCCGAACATCTCCTACAGTAGAATGACCGCTGGAGGACAGCAGAATGATGCCTTCCCTCCGCTTGTTGCGAGCGCACCAACGCCAGCGCCATCTATGCAAAGATCAGTACCACCAACTAATTTTCAATCCACTCAACAAGTAGATCTAAAGCAAATTTTAATCTCGTTGAATAAAATATCTGAACAAATTCCGTTGATTTTTCAAAGAATCAACGACAATTCTGAAAAGATCAACTTATTGTTTCAATCTTTTATAGATGATGATGGAATGCAACCAACCTATTCTCAAAGTCAAGCGCCGAGAAGTCAACGTCATGGACGCAACTAAAAAATGGCAGCAGCGAATTTGGCCAGTATTCCGTTGGAAAACCTCCAGATTATAACCATAAATGTCAACTCAATCATCAATCTGCATAAGCGTGCGTATTTGAACCAATTCCTTTCAAATCATCGACCTGATATATGTTGTTTGCTCGAAACTAAGCTCAATGCCAAGCATAATTTGCAACTACCTACTGATTACACCGTAATTAGAAAAGATCGTGCAAATAACCGCTTCGGTGGTGGTGTTGCAATTATAATAAAGAAAAATTACAAATTTGCTTGCATCGAGCTGGGTTTCTCACATGCGAAATCATTCGAATCTCTCGCATTACGCCTTGATCTATCGGGAGGGAGAAGTCTCGTGGTCGCCACGGTTTACAGTCCGTACAAGGACAAATTAGTATTTTTACGTGATTTAAACGATCTTTTTACACAACTTCGTCTCGCACACGATAATAATCATTACGTGATAACGGGTGATTTTAACGCTAAACATACGTCATGGCTCAACCTAGTAAACAATGCAAAAGGCATCGCCCTTGCTGAATGGCTAGAATTGCAAGGAGCCATTTTTCGTGCATCTTTATTATTTTCTGATATACCATCCTATCATCCGGCGAATTCCAACTTAGATCTTGCATTGGTCGATGATAGATTGATCGAAAGAATCAACAACAGTACAAACAGATTGGAAGTACGTCCGTACGATAGCGATCATTGGGCAACCGTAGTTAGACTGTCCCTCGACGGTTGGAGTGCCTCCGTGGAGGAAGCGCCTAAAATTCTTAAACCTAATTTTCGTGCAACAAACTGGAAAAAATTCAGATTAGATACACATTCCTTTATACAGCAATTTGATTTAAACTCATTAAAAAATGCATCGATCGATATGATTAATTCAGCCATCGAGGATTTCGAGGAGAATGTAGCCTCAATTTTGACGAATTGCACGCCTATGGCCGAAATTCTGAATAAACCGATGGATTATGACGATCCCCGCATTAACAGATTGAAAAAATTCAAATCCAAAATTATTACAAAACTTTATCATTTCATTCGTGCAAATTTAAGCTCATCTCAATCTTATGTAAACATCATTAAATTCTACAAATACATTGTAAAACGTGTAAATTACAGATTAAGAAAACTTTATACTCGAGTCTCCAATAGATTCTGGAACGATCGTTTGTCGAAATTAGACACCCGCGAACCACAAAAAATTTATCCAGTCGTTAATAGAATTATCAATCCTAAATCTACGGAGGCTCTCCCGCCGTTGAGGGGGGCAGTCGGCGACTCAACCCTTTGGTCTGAATCGGGCATTAACGTATCTCTATTACAAAAGATCGAAAATAACTATGTTGTCACAGATACAAACGACAGACTGACCCTCTTGGGAATACACTTTGCACGAGTTCACACAAAAAATTTAAAACCGATTAACGAGGAAGAAAAGAACCACGAAAATTCGATCAATCTATCATACGAACATTTGCAGAACAATTTCGTCAACGAATCATTTGAATTTAACTCTATGCAAGAACAAATCTGGCCGGTTCATAATACCGATTATTTCATTAATCCGCGAACAATTTGGAAAGCGATAAAATCTTTAAAGAATAAAAGATCATCATCGTTCGATGGAATTCCGAATGTAGCGGTTAAACACCTGCCAAATTCTGCGGTCGAATTTCTCGCGTTAATATTTAACGCATGTATGAGATTGTCATATTTTCCATCGCGTTGGAAAGTCGCTAAATTGATCCCGCTATTTAAAAAGGGTAAAAACCCGTTCGATTTGAATAGTTACAGACCAATCAGTCTTTTACCCAACATCGGTAAACTATTTGAAATCATGATCAACATACGACTGAATAGCTTCGTAGTGACTAACAATCTCATACCCGACTGTCAATTTGGATTTAGGCATTCTCACTCTACGGTTCACGCGGTTGCCAAACTGACCAAAGACATTGCAGATTCACTGAATAATCTTATTATGACAGGAGCATGTCTAATAGACCTCGAAAAGGCATTTGACACCGTATGGACTAAGGGTCTGATAGTAAAACTTCACGACATGGGTTTTCCATCTAATTTATTAAAATTAACAGAAAACATGATAACAAATCGCTCATTTAAAACCTTTTACAACAATATTTTTTCGTCACGCACATATTTAATTGAAAACGGCTTAGAACAAGGCGCAGTAAATTCTCCATTATTATTCAATCTTTATTTCTCGGATATATTACAATATTTCAATATTAACAGATTAACATGTAAAGCAATCGCATTCGCGGATGACCTTATAATATATAAAACCGGTGCAGATCCTTTGGAGATTCAGCAAGCTCTGCAAAAAGCCTTCAACACCATAGTTGCAGCCTGTAACAAAAAGAAAATCAGAGTCAATATGCTGAAGTGTGAGACGATTTTGTTTCGTAGAGCCACGTATCAACTAAGCAAGAGGCAATATAGGCTTTCGAAAAAATTTTCATTACATATTCCAGGTAGATGCGATCAATTACTACCCAAAGTAAGTAAAGTTAAATATCTCGGAGTAATATTAACTGAAAGACTCAATTACAATGAGCATGCGAACTATAGTCTCGAAAAAGCTAAAGGCAATGCATCTAAATTAGCAAGATTATTCTATTCCAAACATCTAGGAGAAAATGTTAAACTCTTACTTTACAAACTTTATGTTCGCTCAATATTGATTTATGCATTCCCCATTTGCTATCCGATCGCTCCATATGTAATGGAAAAAATCCGAGCCTTTGAACGCAAAATATTCCGCGCGATCACGGGACTTCTCATACTTCGAAAGATGGCCGATGGATCTGAAAAATATTTACATAATCAAACAATTTACAACAGGGTCAAATGCGCACGATTTGATATTTTTGCTTTAAAAATTACCAGAACTTTTATCTACAAATCGATGAATTCTGTAACCAATAACCCGATCATTGACTCACTGCATACAATGTCCGATGCACAAGCTAAAAAAGCAAAAGATACCGGTTACTTCTCCACCGCGGTTTTTCCTTACCTTGATCGGGAAGGTTATATTCAAAATTCTCAAACTAAAATTCCAATCATCTATCACACTCACAGAAAAAAGGGTTCTCTGGCTCTCTTTTACGATCCAAATACAATTAATGCCGATTTGTCACAATTGCAATATTCTACTTCCATGCCTCCACGGGATACTGACCCAAGGTTCTACAAATATCTGTCCAAATTGCCATGGTTGAGCTCTTGACGTTCGTCGATTCGGTTGTCGGGCACCTGCCCTTCAATCACCCCCAACGACAATTCTCGTTTTTTGCCCAAATTTTTTGTTCAAAAGCGTACAAAAGTGCGCTTTTCCCCATCTTCTGAAAAAATTTTCAAGTTTTGATTTTCATTTTTATTTTTATTACATTTTATTTTTATTCTGATTATTTTTGATTTCAATCTGATTTCAACTTTGATTATATTGCTAAATTTGTTTAATTTTCATCTAGAGATTAAGTTCACGGTGCTATATCAACATATATTTACTCTCACTTAGTTTATAAGCGATAGATTATTACATTTACATTACCTACACTAATTATTAAGCATTTACCTTAGTTACTTACTTTTGCTCCTTTTGTTACGGAATTGTAACTTCCGACGACCGTAACTTCTCATTATTTAATTCTTAAAATCTGTTATCTTGACCATCGATCAACCGCCGCTCTCCTCGTAAAATAAGGTCAAAGATTGTTCAATAATCGTTCTATTTCGTTAGGCAGACTCGACTATCTGCGCTTTTTTGGATCATTGGCTTCTGCCATTGATAACTTTTCTCTCCCCGTCGTAATTGTTTTGTCCGTCCTGGTACCTAGTTGTAAGCGATTTCGCCCTTTTTTTCTGACATTGTCACTTCTTTTTGGGGCTCACTATATATGACATTTATTTTTGTTACTTCTCGATTCTTGATTATATCTTTTCATTTTTACTTATCCAATGAGAAGTCGCGCACCAGCGACCATATTGGTAACTGCAACACAAATGTATTAATTTTTTAAGTTTGTAAAAATTGGATCTGAATAAATTGCTGTTAAACAGGAACAATTTCTAAATATCTTGAAGTCCTTTGACTGTCCCTTGGGAAAGGTGTTGACGTCAGTTTTCCTTGAATGCATGTTTCGCACGAGGGCAGCGATTTTTCACCATTCAAATCTATTCCAATGGCATTTTCTCTTTTAGCTAGATGTAATAAATCCTTGGCATTCAGGTGACCTAACTTGTTATGCCATAATCTGATCTTTGAATTTTCTGTCATATTAGACTTTTCATTTCCTTTAGGACCTATAACCCTTCCATCTTCTGCTTCTTCGCGCAGGTAATACAAATTTCCTATACGACTTGCCCTTAGTCTAACCCGTCCTTCCGGATCAACAACAAGAGCATCATTCTTCCTAAAAATAACTTTGTGATTCTTATCAGTTATTTTAATTACAGATAACAAATTCGTCCTTAAATCAGGCACATACAACGTGTCCTGCAAATCAATCTGTTTGGCATTGCTGTTTAAACTAGTTCTAATGGATACATTTCCTTGACCTTCTACTACAGTTGAACTATTATTAGCGAGACTTAGTTTATTATATGTAGCATTGTTTAGTTGGTCAAACTTGGACTTGTCTTTACAAAGATGAGTGGTGCAACCACTATCAATACACCAATAGCGATGTTCAGGATCTTTGGAAATATTATATACATCATTGACATTTACATAATATGACTCGCTAGCCATACCTGCTTTAGAGTTATTTCTACCCTTTTTATTCCAGCAATCAACTGCACGATGACCCAATTTCCCACACTCGTAACATTTCATTTGCTCTTTTCCAAGGCGCATAGGTTTTGTTAGTCCCCTTTTCTCGCTTTACTTGTTTTTCATTCTTCGCACCATTATGTTTAACTGCCATCACTCCATGTACCTCTGTTCGTTTCTGCAGTCTTGTTTCATGTTCTTCCAGAATTTTTATCTTCAGAGTATCTAGCTCAGAAAGTTCATCTCGAGATTCTATGGCACATCTGAAATTCTCAAAGTTTTCAGGTAAACTATTTAGTAGCATAACGCTCTGCAAATCCTTATGGATTTCAATACCCATGTCAGCAAGTTTGCCTACAATCTCAATGAAATAGTTAATGTGTCGTCGGACATCATCATCACTCGACATGCGATGCGTCGTAAGCCGTCTCAACAACGTGGCTTTCTTTGCCGGCCCTTGCGAAGCATAGGTTGCTCGCAACTTCTGCCAGACTTCATGTGCCGTCCGACACCCCTTCAATTGAGTTAATTCTGATGGACTTACAAATAATATTATATCAGCTTTGGCCTTTCGGTCACCTTTGTCCCATGCCGCTGCCGCTGCTGCTGTCGTCGCATCTCGTTCATCGACTACGGGCCGCTTCATCGTCCCGGCTGCATATTCCCATCCCTCATTTTTTACTAATAGCGCTTCTGCTTGCATGCACCACGTATCATAATTATCTTTAGTGAGGACCTCGATCCTTGCTATACTTCCCGTTGCGAAAGCCATACCTTCCTGATTAACTGGTGAACACGTGCTAACTCAAACTTTTTCACTTATTCTTACTTATTTTGCTCAAACTGTCAGTAAATATATATATATATATATGCCTGGGCCCATAACCTGTTAGAGTTAATGCGTGGATATTTTACTTATCAGAATGAGTTTATTTGATACAAGATTTATTAGATTACAATATGCGCGTGTTCTCGATACTCTGTTCAACAGCAATGTGTCCAATGTAACCATCCAGTAGGAGGAGTCCCAATCACATATAGGTGACGCTTCATAGCGGGCGCGGATTACAAAATAGTTACTCAACATGTTTTATGATTGTTTTTTGTTTAAAAATATTTTAAAATTTATGACTTATGATACTGTACTTACTGAACTAATCAGACAAAACAAAATGATAGTAGTGTTATTGTTTTTTAAATAAATTTTATTGAAATATTTAAGTAACAAGTAGCTCTTGAAAATTTACTAACATTGCAATTACAAAAACAATTTGTGATACAGTAGGTAATAAAGTTTTGGGTATAATTCTTTGCATTATTCTAAACTGTTTCATTCGACCAATGAATCGTTCCACGTGTATTCGAGCCGAAGCAATTTCTCTTGCCCTCTTAACTTAATTTTTTGTAAACTTTCTTCTCGATTTCAGAAACGGTGGCATTAATACAGTGCATTTATATTTATTACATAAATCTTCTATGTTAAAACCACGATCTGCTAATATGAAGTCACCTTTCTCGAGATATTAAAAAAATCCACTTTTCTGAGTGATACTGTAGGGAATGTATAACAATCCGCAGCTTATGTTGGCAGTTCGATGCGGATGATCTTCTTTTGTTTTACTGCATTGTAATCTTCTTCTTACGTTCTACTAATAAAGCGTGTGCTTCAACTATAATCCTAACAGGTTATGGGCCCAGGAAGGTTTCTTTTTCTTTTGTGTGAGCTTTATTCGTGAAGAAATTGTACAGAGTACAAAATCGTGCTTTAACAGGCTACGGTTGTCTTATTGTTAAATAAAAAGCGCGAGATATATAACCGTTTAATTGGTGTACGCGTTAAAGAAGTAAGGTCAAGCACGTGGCACGGCAGAAGCATGGCGACAAATTCGGGTAGTATTGTGCGAATCGAGCCATTAAATAAAACCAATTATGATACATGGTGCGTCCAAATGGAGGCTCTTCTAAGGAAGAATGATGGATGGAAGTATGCAAGCGGAAAAATACCGTGTCCCGCAATCATCCCCGAGAATGCCAACTCGATAGCCGCGGTGGACACGTGGGGAGATGCGGACCAAAAGGCAAAAGCAGATATCGTCTTATGCACGAGTCCGCCGGAGTTGAAACAGATCAAGGGATGCCAGACGTCGAATGAGGTTTGGGTGAAATTCCGTTCTATTTACGCGTCCAAAGGAACAGCGAAAATGTCGTTATTACTAAGACGGCTGACTACCCTTCGTATGTCGAGTAGCGACGATATATACGATCATATAAATACTTTTGTTGATATAGTAGATAAGTTGGCTGATATGGAAATCAATGTACATAGACATCTTCAGAGTGCCATGTTATTAAATAGTTTACCCGAAAGTTTTGAAAACTTTAGGTGTGCCATTGAGTCCAGGGACGAAATGCCAGAGCTTGATATATTAAAAGTTAAGATTTTAGAGGAATTTGAGACCAGACATCAAAGAGCTGTTGATGCTCATGGAGCAATGGCGGTCAGACCAAAAACATTTAGGAATAAGGATCAAACAAAAAATGAAACAAATAGGTTTCAATACAAACATAAGCCCTCATTTCAGGGCAGAATACAATGCTTCAAGTGTGGAAAGTTGGGACACAAGGCAACTGAGTGTTATGCTGGAGGTAACAAACAATATCCATCAGCAAGAGTTGCGAATGAATTATTTTATGCAGAGTACCAAAGAGTCGACAAGGCGTATACAGCACAAGGACCAGAAGCAAATTACTGGTGTCTTGACAGTGGGTGTACGACACACCTATGCAAGGATAAGGAAAAGTTTATGCAATTAACGCAATCTGGTCATGAACAATTAAATCTGGCTAATAATACGTGTGCAACTGTAAAGGCCAGGGGAAATGTCTGCATCACAACCCATCTAGGTAAGGACACGAAAAACATTGAATTTGCTAATACCCTATATGTTCCAGACCTTAGGACAAATTTGATATCGGTGGCCAAAATTACCGAAAAAGGTAACGAAGTAATCTTTAGAAAGAATGAAGCTGTAATCGTGGGAAATGATGGTAGACTTAAATTAAAGGAACGTAAAATAGGTAATTTATATTATTTAGAAGAGAGCATAAATGAAGCAAAACGAGTTACCCACGAAGAAGATAGTGTCAGAATGATAAGCATGTGGCATAAGAGGTTAGGTCACTTAAATGTGAGGGATCTATTAATTCTAGCAAAAAGAGGAAAGATTCCTAAAGTCAAGGTAAAAGACCCAATAAAAATGCCTGTTTGCGAGATTTGTATTCAGGGCAAGCTTCATTCCATACCATTTCCTAAAGAAAGTAATAGATGTTCACAGTTATTAGACATCATACACTCAGATGTGTGTGGCCCTATGAGTACGGAGTCACTGGGAGGCTCTAGGTACATGGTGTCGTTCATCAATAATTATTCAAGGTGGTGTCAGATATATTTTTGCAGACGAAAGAGCGAAGTGTTTGAGGCTTTCAAGAAATTTAAGGTGTATGCTGAAACGCATACAGGAAGAAAAATTAAATATTTGCAGACTGATAATGGTGGCGAATATTGTAACGTTGAATTTGACAGGTTCCTTGAAGAAAATGGCATAAGAAGAAGATTAACGGTGCCACATACGCCGCAGCAAAACGGCATTGCAGAAAGAAAGAATAGGACGATCATAGAAATGGCTAGGTGTATGTTGCTGCAGTCAGGAATGTCCAAGGGATTTTGGGCAGAGGCTGTGATGACGGCCAATTATATAAGGAACCGATGTCCAATTGCTATTTTGGAAAGAAAGACACCGTTTGAATTATGGCACCAAAAGTCACCCTCTTTTGTACATTTTAGAACCTTTGGGGTGAAGGCGTATCTACTGAACAAAGATCCAAATAAAGAGAAGTTCCAATCAAGAGCAAAATTTGGTACATTTGTTGGCTATTCTGAAGAGGCCAAGGCTTATAGAATATGGGTTCCAAGCGAGAGGAGAATCGTGACATCGAGAGATGTGAAATTTCTGGAAGGTCCAGTTCACCAAAGGAACGATAGTATTATAACAAATAGTGATCATATTGACATAGATCTAATGTAAGTTTGGATAAGAAACAAGATTTTCATAATGAAAATGCACAGTCTACTAGCTCATCCCGAAATGATCAGGTTGGAGTGAGACATGAAGAGTTGTCCCAATGTAGAGCGCCAGGGCGTCCAAGAATAATCAGGACAGGAGCACGAGGTCGGCCAAGAAAGATATTTCAATATCATCCAAACAATGACATTTCAGATCAGAATGCCGAAACTATGTGCGAAGATCAAGAGAGTAATGAAGAAGTTCAAGTTCCAAATGAAGTCGACATGGTACCAAATGAAGTCGATATGGTGTCGACTGGATCACATTGGGCAAATATAATAGAAGTACCGTTGAAGGAAGCTCTGCTTGGAAACGAGGATATACAATGGAAAGAAGCAATCAGGTATGAAATTAGAAATTTAATAAAAAATGACACTTTCAGTATAGTCCAGAGACCATCAGACGAGAACGTGGTTGGATGTAGGACTGTCTTGACAAATAAATACAAATCCGATGGGTCGCTAGACAACAGAAAAGCTCGAGTCGTGGCAAAGGGTTATGCTCAGAGACCAGGAATTGATTTCATGGACACATTTGCCCCCGTCGCGAGGATGGAATCTATTAGGTTATTGATGGCTTTGGCTGCAAAATTTGATATGACTATCGAACAAATAGACGTGGCCAGTGCATACCTAAATGGAAGCATCAAGGAGCAGGTATACATGGAGAAACCTGAGTTGCTTGAAGATACTTTAAAAGCACTCGTATCTGACCCGAATGAAGATAAAGACATCAAACAGAAAGCTAGAAAATTAATAAAGGAATTACAAAGTAATCGAGGTGGAGTGTGTAAATTGAAAAAGGCCATTTATGGGTTACGCCAAGCTGGACGAGAATGGTATGAAATGTTAAGTCAAAAATTAAAAGGACTAGGACTTTTACCGACGACAGCTGACCCATGTGTGTATTACGGCAAGCGAGGAAATGAGAAGATATATATGATAATTTATGTCGATGATATGCTAATTATATCTTCAAACCAACAATGGATCAAGGAGATCAAGGATGGTTTGCGTAGGGAATTTGAAATTAAAGATCTCGGGCCCGTACGTTACTGTTTGGGAATCGAGATACAACAAGGCAAAAATTATGTTTCCTTGACTCAGAAGCGATATGTTCTCGACTTGCTTAAGCGTTATGGAATGGAAGAATGTAATTCTGTAAGTACTCCCATTGATAAAGATGTTGTTCTTCGCAGGCCTGATAAGAACGCCGGAAGTCAGGGGAGGCCATACCGTGAGTTGATTGGCTGCCTCATGTATTTGGCAACAGCTACATGGCCTGATATTGCGCATGCAGTTAGCGTGTTAGCTCAATTCAACGACTCTAATGATAATACTCACTGAACAGCAGCGAAAAGAACTTTAAGATAATTAAAGGGAACAGTCAACAATGCTCTAACTTATAGGAAATCGGATGGTAAGGTTGATGCCGATTGGGGAAGATGCCAAGTCGATCGCAGATCGGTGACAGTCTATGTATTCAAACTGTGTCAAGGTGCGATAACTTGGAAATCGCAAAAACAGCGTACTGTTGCCCTGTCATCGACAGAGGCAGAATATATGGCCTTAGCAGAATGTATCAAGAGTGCCATATATATTAATGAATTTTTGATGGAACTTAACTTTAGTAATTTAGTTGGTATAATTATATACAATGATAACGTAGGAGCCCAGGCATTAGCTGAAAACCCGATAGTTCACCCTAGGACTAAACATATCGACATAAGGCATCATTTTGTCCGAGATGTTTTGAAGGAGGGAAGTATACAGCTGTTACACACTTCTACGGACAGGATGGTTGCAGACATGTTAACGAAACCTGTGACGGTCCTTAAACATCGTTTTTGTACCGAATCTATGGGATTGAAACCGTCTGATTAGCGTATCCCCCGATACGATTTTTTTTTGTGTGTGTTATTGTTTCTGATTTTATGTTTAAGTGTTGTAATTTCTGTTTATACAAAGCGCGTATTGAGGGGAGGTGTAGGGAATGTATAACAATCCGCAGCTTATGTTGGCAGCTCGAGGCGGATGATCTTCTTTTGTTTTACTGCATTGTAATCTTCTTCTTACGTTCTACTAATAAAGCGTGTGCTTCCACTATAATCCTAACAGATACTTCTATCAGTTATGCGTCCTTCGAAACCGTCTGAAAGAAAGCAACACCCTCCGGTAGGTATGATTTCAATCAAAAACTTTACTGTGTTATGAGATTTGTAACTCGAATAAGTATTTCCTTGTTGACTAAAATTTTTTGGCTTTTCCATGTTCCATTCAAAACAATCGATAATTACTCGTACATTTTTAAATTTCTTAAAGGCTTGAGCTAAGTTCTTACTGATACCTTTAGCTGATGGAAAATGATTTAGTTGTTTAAATTTACAATACATTAGTTGTATCCATGTTGTTGTTTTTTTGGAAATATAGCTGATACTGACACCAAACCGGCAACTCAAATCATACAATAAAAAGCCACATCTTAATCTCACAAGAGTTAAAAAAAGTTGATTCTTCAAAGATAATGCTTTAAATTGTTTTATCGTTATGCGTTTATTAGTTTCAGATTGTGAATGCCAGATAATTAATGATGATTCCGTTGGCGGACCTAAGAAATTCCACACAATATCAAAATCTTCTGTCATTAAGCCTGTATAAAACTTTAACTTTTTACGATGATTCATACATGATTCATAATTAAGAGTAGATGTACTTAGTTTTTTCGTAACTTTTTCAATCTCTTTCTGCAATTTTATTACAAAAATACTTTCAACTTCCAAACAAGTTTGACTTTCTGCATGAGCTACAGATTTATTGGTGTGATCTATGTTACTTGGCGTTGATTCAGTGGATTCAGGAGTAAAACAGTTATCTAATGGAACATCTTGAGTATCATTTTGCTGGATTGGATTTGAAGACTCTGAGTTAACATCTTTCCCTTTTTTTAGAGAATCGATTGTTGATGTTGAAGGACGTTTGTTTCGTGCTTTTGGTATCTATAAAAATTATAAGTTTGTTACTTGGAAAATTTTTTTTAAGTTTTCAAAATTATTTACTTTATCATAATTTCAGTAATAAAATTGTCAATCATTTATAACTTTGACTCTAGCAGACATTAATTAATTTTTCAAGTAATCAATCAGTCCAAAAAATAGCAAAAACTTTAAAATAAAAACCTTATTTTCACTTATTTAAAATTTTTTCATGTCTACTACGTCTTAAATCATTAATATTTAATTAACATTTTTTTTTACTCCAATCGCAAACATTAGTTTAAGAAATAATTTTATTACTGCTTACTTTACTAATCGTTGCAGAAACAGGATCTGGATTTTCCTCAGTAACACCTTTCCCACCAATAAAATGTTTAGAGCGCACATATGAGTATTTATTAATTTTTTGCACTGTTAAATCCACTCTCCTCGAAGCATGTATCCATTTATTACATCTAACCTCATCAATATGAGGTTTTATAAATGGTATAAAAAACACGTTCTCTTCCGGATATCGATTATCTGACGTACAATTCGCAAAACTGCAATGCTTTGTTGGCATTGTACTGGTTAAAAAAAAATTTTTTATATCAGATTTATATTTTCAAATAATAAAATAATATCACGTAAATAACACTGTTCTACATTTGAATATTTTATGTTTGTCCCTACTACCAGGGTCGACAAGCTGTAATGGGCTCAGCGGTTCCTAGTTACGTGCCCCGGGAATACCAGGTGGCGATACTGACGCTACTCTCACATACACACCGAATTGACGAATTTCAACTACATTTGCAAGAGAGAATCGGTGTGATTCTGTTACCGCTAGAACTGAACAGTCAATGTTGTTCCGAACCGCCATTGTGGGTAAAAGTAAATCGCTCAAGACGAAAGTGTGTAGTCAAAAGAACTTCAGACATAATTATTATTTATATCATACTTCTCATATTTATTATAATTATTAAAATACTGTTGTAATTTGAGTTGTTTCCATTTTCTAAGTATGATGCAAAGGAAAAAACGTTCGGTTATTTTCTGTAAAGAAAGTGGAGGTTAGAAAGTATTTGTGTTCCTATGTACATCTATGTATACCTATGTATGTAAATTATAATTCTTTTTTATTGTGAACATTAATAAAAAATTGTTAATTGAAACATAACGTTATTCTCATTTTAAAAGAAAATTGTAAAGAAAACAAGGCAAGCTCTTAAATACAGCCATTGAGTATACATTAATATAGATAGGCATGCTATACAAAAATTTATGCCTTTGGTTCGTCCCCGTGAATACAAGCGGCGCTGTTTTCAGTCCTTTTTCATAACACGGCAGCTTGCCTACCCTGCCTACTACTAGTGCTGCCTCTCGTGACACGTTCGCTGTACTATTCTCAGGAAAAAGGCTCTGACGTAATGATAGGCACATAAAAACAAAAGAAAAAACAGAAAAATCATATGAAATGCGGAACCCTTTGTTATACTATCACGTATTTCAATAAATTATGTTTTTCCAGCGTTGTCACTGGCAGTGGAGTACTGTGGCGGACAATCACCTATGCCTTTCGTCTGTCCCAGAGCAGAAAAAAGGGTGCACGCGCGAGTTTCGGAGTTTTCGCGACTCATTGCAACTACGATTTTGCTCTTGAACTCTTGTGTGATTTACGCGAGTTATTCAATCATTTACTTTAAATTCAGTGCATCGGTACTTTTTGGCCAACCTAATTATTATCTAAAATTTATGTTCTGTTCTTCTGCCCGTTACCGGTTTAACTTGTGACCGTCAGGCTCCTACGGATAAGCCCCAGACACATAATCGTTATCTGTAAACAAGGGACTTATTCATCATCGCCAATATAAAAGAGCAGCCAACGAAGGAGCAGCGCATTCAGCATTCAGCATCCATTCATTCACAGTCAAGCCTAAGGAGAAGAATGGCGGATAGCAGTGAATGTGAGAGCACGTGAGAAAGCGAGGAGAGTGTATTTATAAGAAAATTAGGAGGCAAGAGAGGGGTAAGTTAGGGAAATAAAGGGAGGAGGGCGCGAAGTAGGAGTTGTCTCCCCGGCAAACAGGAGAAGAGAAGATAAGAGTATCATAAAAGAGTTAAAAGGAGAAGAGAGAATAGGAGGTGTTTGAGGTTAGGAAGGAAATCGTTGGCGAGGAAAAGTGGTGGAGGGGAAGTATACGTACGTATGAAGAGAGCGGGATAGAGGTTCAATATAGAGCGCGATCTGTAGGACAGATTAGGAAACGGGGAATGTAGGTAAGGAAGGAAAAGTGGGAGTAAATCCACGCTTTGTTGGCTTTGCGAGAACCACATACAATAGTTAGGTTAAGAAAACTTATATAAGTTATAGCCCGCATACTAATCCATTTAGTCTTTTAGTAATTTATCAATTCACTCATTCATCTAATTTTTCAGTCATACGCTCAATCATCCATTCATTTTTCACCAATTTAGTCATTCATTCATTCACTCACTTAATCAATCAATCGATCATTCAGTCATTCATTTCACTCATTAAAGGACGGATCAAACGGTTGACGAACTGGCAAATACAATACAAAGATAAAAGAAATATGATTGGACACAGCAAAGGTAATTACGTTTACGGTGCAGGGGAGGGAGACCCCAGTACCGGTACTCTTTCGGGCGGTAAAGCGGGCCCGGGGGTATCGTTATCCTATAACCGTGGGGGTGAGGTCGCGGAGAGCCAGGCGATCTCAACCCTTTTGACTACTGGCGAAAAGTATAGAGAGGGGAAGGAAGGGATAGAGGAAGGAAGAACAGGGACGGATCAGAGGATGGGGACGGATAGACATGTTGTAGGTGACGAGACGTTCGAGGGTTTAGGCGATGAAGGGGGGGAATAGGGGAGAGGAGTATGGGGTGAAGATAAAAAGGATGGAGGAGGCGGTTAAAAAGAGTATGAGGGGGAGTAATAGTGGGTGGGCCGAAAAGGCGAGTAGGGAGGAGGTGGAAGTAGATTGGGAAGAAGGAATGGAGGAGCTAATGAAGCTTCTAAACAAATTGTTGTCGGCGACAAACGGGCTTGCGGAGTACTTGGAGGGCAACGGGAGTGGGAAGAAAGGAGAGAGGAAAGGCTGCCGGGAAATAGCGGAGCAGTTAAGGGAAGCAGGAGGAATTGTGGAACAAGTTAAAACAAAAATGAGGAGGGAGACGATGAGGGCGAAAGGGGAAGCGGTGAGGGTGAGTACGGATAATGTAGGAATACAATGTAATATGGTAGAGTTATTGCAAAACAGGGAGGGTGAGGAGAAAGGAGTAATGCTGAGGGGAAATGAAGGGGAGAAAGGAATAGAGAGAAGGACAGGAATAGGAACGGGAAGGGTACGGGAAAAAAGGAAGGAATCTACGCCACCTAAAAGGGGGGATAACAAAAGGAGAGAAAGGGATATGGGGGATGATAGGGTGGAAGGAAGAGGACGCGGTGAGAAAAGAGGAGAAATAGACAGAGATGTGAATAAGGGGGAGAACCAGGACGGGCATCAGGAGACGACGAAACAGGAAGTATGGTTCGTAGCGGATGGGAAGGGGGGGAGATGTAGATTAAATAGGGTAGGGACAGGCGTGGAGATCCAATGATTTGTTTAACGTGAAGCCCCTGCCTTGCGGCTTATCCTCACGGCCCCCATGGGCGCGGGATCGAGATACGCTCGATCAACGCGTACGAACGGCGTACTACCAGTCTTAGCACGAAGATTGTGCGTCACACTGGTGGGAGCGGAGACTTTCTTAACTCCTACCGGCTATGCAGGTCGGTACCCGAGATGGAAGTTTTACTGCACCTCACACAGCGACATCCGTAGCATAAAGCCCGCCAATGTCTCGCCAGCATTTGGCTCTTGAAACTTTCGCCCCCACGATGGTCCTACCCACGGCTGGGCCGGAGTGGGCTAAAACTCCGTGGGCAACCCAACCCCCGTGGTACCAATACACCCTTGGTTTGGGAGCACTTGACTCAGGTCGGTGGGGTCGTTAAGCCCAGTGGGGTCTCCCAGGCCACAGAATGGGGACCCCACACCTTGCCGTAAGACATCTCGGGGACCCCCGGGCGCGCGAATGCCCGTACCTACCCAGCGTGCTGGGTAGGCCCCTGGGGGTACACTACTCGGGTCCGGTGGGATCGTAAAGCCCAAAGCCGGGGAACTAAACCACTCACGAAGTCCCCACGACTCCCTGCCGATGGGACAGGCGTGGAGGAGGAGAGTGATGTAAGTAGGAGGGGGGGGGGGGGGTATCAGGAAAGGAAGGAAATGAGTAGTACGGGGAACAGGCTAAGGAGGGAGGCCATACTAATAAGAGTAGGAGAGGGAGAAAAATATGAGGAGGTATTTAGGAAAATAACGGAAGGAGGGGGAGAAATAGCCAAAGAGGTGGAGAAGGTGAGAAAGAGTAGAGGGGGTCATATCTTAATGGAGGTGGGAGTTAAAGGGGATGTCAATAAGGTGAGGAAATGGGTAAGAGATTAAGGAGGGAGTAGAAAAGTGGAAGTCTTGCAGGATAGGATACAAGTGGAATTGAGGGATGTAGATCCATCGGTTGACAGGGAAAGGATACAAGAAAGGATGAGGGAGGACTTGGAAATGAGGCGGGAGGACAGGTTTAGATTCGTTAGAACGAGGAATACGAATTTGGGTGTCCAACTAGTGATGGTGGATATTCCGGGAGTATACTACAGGAGGGTGGAGCAGCTGGGAAAGATTAGGATAGGGTTTACAGTGGCGAGGATGAGGGTGGAACCAAGAATTGTTAGGTGTTTTAAGTGTCAAGAGTTGGGACATAATAGTTACATCTGCAATAGGAGGATGGTGAGGTGTAGGAGATGTGGAGAGGAGGGCCACGATATGACGAGGTGTAGTAGCGAAGCAAGGTGTTTTCTGTGTGGAAAAACGGGCTGAAAAGGGGGCGAGATCGCACACATAGCGGCTACGATGGCGTGCCATGTATACAAGGGGGAAAGGTATAGGAGATTAAACGGAGGAAGTGTGATAACGGGATATAAATGAGGGGGAATAGGAAATATAGGGGGAGAAGAAGGGAGGAGATAGAAAAAGGGAGGATTAGAATTCTGCAGATCAACCTAAACTATTGTAGGTTATAGATATAGATCCTTGTCAGGATCTTATGATAGAAAAGGTAGAGAGGGAAGAGATAGATATGGTGGTTCTGGCAGAGCCCTACAAGATTAAAGAGAGGTGGATAGATGGAAAGGAGGGGAGGGTGGCAATTTGGATAACAGGAAGAAGAGGGGAATGGGGGTGTGAAGAGGAAGAAATAAGAGGGAGAGGTTACGTTGGGACGAAAATAAGTGGAAAACATATACTAGAGGTGTATATTTCGCCTAATACTAGCAAAGAAGAATTTGAGAACAGAGTATGGGAATTAGAAAACGCAAGAAGAGAATGTGGTAGAAATATAATTATTATGGGAGATTTCAATGCCAAATCACCGGCATGGGGTGAGAGAAGATGGGATGGGAGGGGGGAAATTTTGGTGGGGAGTCTGGAGGATATGGGGGTGATACCGGTGATTAGTGAGGGGGGAAATACCTATCATAGAAATGGGAGGACATCTAAGATAGATTTCATGGGCTGTGACGGGGAAAGTACGAGGGAGTTAATACTAAGCAGAGTGCTAGAGGATTTTTCGGCGTCAGACCACAAATATCTCTTACATATATTTGGTAGAAAGGGGGAGACGGTAAGAGGAAGGACGGGAATAGGGAGGAGAGGGTGGGATGGGAAAACATTAGATAAGAACAGGTTCAGGGAAAAAATAGAGAATGGTTGGGATAGGTTCATTGAGGGGGACAAAGAGGAGGCGGGGAAGGTGGAAAAATATAGTGAAATAGTTAGAAATGTTTGTGGGGAGACAATGAAAAGGAGAAAAGACGGAGCCAGAAATGGGGGAGGGCAGAAGATATACTGGTGGACAGAGGAAATTGCAGATGCAAAAAGGAATGCTATTGCGTGTATGAGAAAAATGAATAGAGCGAGGAAGAGAGGAGAGGCGGTGGAAGAAATTGAGAGTTACAAGAATGCGAGGAAAGAACTAAAATGGTTAATTAAAGACAGTAAGAGGGAAGCATGGAAGAGGCTATGCGAAACACTGCAAAAGGATGCATGGGGGAAACCCTATAGGATCGTGAGGAAAAGGTGGAATGGTGGGGGAAACCTCCCTAGAATAGGCAAGAAAGAGGCAATTAGAGTTATGAGGGAGCTATTTCCGAGGAATAAGAGGGGAGACGGTTTAATACAGGAAGGGGAGGAAGAGAAGAGGGAGGGGGAGGAAGCAAGAGGGAAGGAGATTGAGATGAGGGAGGTGGAGAGATCAATAGAAAAGATAAACCCTAGGAAGGCAGCAGGTCAAGACGGGATTCCCCCAAGTGCTATGAAGGAGT
Organism: Cerceris rybyensis; assembly: GCA_910591515.1. Lineage (NCBI taxonomy): Eukaryota > Metazoa > Arthropoda > Insecta > Hymenoptera > Crabronidae > Cerceris > Cerceris rybyensis. The sequence goes on along the minus strand of OU342798.1, from coordinate 18,948,700 downwards.
TAGGGAAGGTGGACATGAGGGGAATTAGAGAGGTCATGGAGGGTTGTAGGAGAGAAGGGAGATTAGTGAAAGAGTGGAAGAGGACAAGATTAGTCTTGTTGGAAAAAGGTGAAGGAGAATCAGGGGGGAATACAGGGAGAAATAAGAGGAACAAGAAATACAGACCTATATGTGTAATAGATGGGTGGGCTAAATGCTATGAATATATCATAAAGGAGAGGCTGTTAAAGAGCTGGGGGAAATGCCCTTTAACAATAGACAATTCGGGTTTTGTAAAGGGAAGTCGACTATAATAGTTATGGATAGGGTGAGGGGGTTTTTAGGGGAGGTTAAGGGGAGAGGCAACTACGGGCTTCTTATAGGTCTGGATATTAAGAATGCGTTCAACTCTATTGAAAGGGAAGGGATTTTAGAAAGAATAAGGCAAAGGGGTATCTCTAAGTACATGAGGAGCATTATAAAGGATTACTTGGAAGGGAGGGATATAAATTATGAAAGTATGCAGGGGGAGGTGAGCATAACTATGGAAAGGGGTGTTCCGCAAAGATCGGTGTTAGGACCGATTCTGTGGAACATTGTATATGATAAAGTATTGGAAGTAGAGATGCCAAAGGGGTTGGATATGGTAGGATATGCTGATGATGTTTTGATATTGGGACAGGATAAGGATCTGGAGGCATTAAAATATAAGGTGGAGGAGGCGATAAAAGGGATTGAATTGATAATGAAGACCTTGGGTTTGAGGATTGCGGGGGAAAAAACGAAGATCTGTACAGTAAATAGGAGAAGGATAGGGGAAGAGGTGAGGATTAGGATAGGAAGTGCGGAAGTGGAGATAGGTACAGAAATCAAGTACCTGGGTGTTATTTTCGAAAAAGGGGGTAAATATAAAAAACACATCAAAGGGGTAACAGGGAAGGGACTAGCTATTATGGAGGAGATTAGAAGGATTATGGCGAACGTAAGAGGACCAGGTACAAGCGTGAGAGAAATGTACTACAGAATAATGGAGGCAATAGTAGTATATGGGGCGGAAATTTGGGGGGAAGAGTTGAAATGGGAAGCAAACAGGAAGGGAGTGAGAAGAGTGCTGCGAGTGGCCTTAGGGAGGGTGGCAAGGGCGTATAAAACGGCGGGGAGATACGCGCTATGTGCCATCACTGGTATACCCCCTCTGGAACTAACTCTTATATGGAGAGCAAGAAGATGGGCAAGAGAAAAGCGAAGAAGAGCAGGAGGGAGAGGGGTGCCGGATGAAGGGCCTAGGAGGGCTAATAGGGAGGAAGAAGCGGAGGAAAGGAATAGAAGGTTAAGGGAGTTGGAGAGGGAATGGGAGGAGAGAGAGGTCTGGAGGGAGTGGAAGGAGATATGGGACAGGGAAGAAAGGTTTGAAACTCAGCGGGAAAAGTTAGGCATGGAGATAGGTGGAAGGAGAATAAGGGTGGGGAATTTCACCAAAATTATGATGGAAAGTAAAGTGGGATGGGATATGATAATGAAATATATTAAGGAGGTAATGAGGATAAAAAAGGATACAGAGAGGAATATAGAAAAAAGGATAAGGGAAGGAGATGGATAGGAAGGGGGGAGGAAATTTGGTAAGGAAATTCGATCAACTAATATACTTACCTTACCTTAAATTAAATTGATTTATAATTTGCTTATTATACCACCTATTTATATTTTGTATATCTTATAATCAATCTAGTACACATATATATATTTATTTATCTACGCATTAAGTTATTAGAATTCTATACTCGTACCGTATTTATGCACACCCAAGATATACCAAAGATATACCTAATTTAACTATTTATTTTGTTACCGGCGAGGTCCAGAGATTCGAGTTTTTAAAAAGGGAATTTATTCGTCCTCTTAAACTCTAGTTTTAACAAACTACAAATCTTACTACACTACTAGAATACTCAAAGAATACAGAAAGGCTTATAAGCTAATACTTTGATCGATGTTAACTCGTGCTGATGAGGATTGGTAATGAATGCTCTTCGTCGTCGTTCGCGCTTTTATATTGGCGTGATGCGTATTCGATGCGTCTGCGATTTGTAACTGGTGCGTAGACATGCGTCGCATCTTCGTGATAAACAGCATATATAGACAATAGGATGTCTATCGGTTACATTCCTCCCTGGGGTGGAAAGTTCCGTCCCGGAACGTCTTTTTAAGGTGTGACCATATTGTCGATAATGTACAAGACGTTTCTTCTTAATTCTTCATGGAGTCTTCTATTATATATCTCCATGCATTCAGCACATGTTTCTATTCTTTGGACGAATAGTAACGGAAGGTTGCAATCTGCACAATTCATAGTATAGTGTCCTATGGCGCAAACGTGTGCTTCGACAAAATCGGCGTCGAGATATTCGGGCATAGGGAAGAAGCAATCGTCGCAGATTCTCTTGAAACCTGGTTGTGTATATACTTCCACAATTTCTCCTTTTAAGCATCTAAACCTGTCTGTGCCTAAGTAATTTTCTTGGCCTTCTATTGATTCGTCAGATAGGAGACTTTCTTCCTTAGCTGGTCTGTAAGGGTGACAACACATCTGGAACATATTAGATTTTATATATTCGGTACTCTACCTCTTTTATACTTCCGATGTTGTGTATAAGATGGAGCGTCGCTGCTATTTTCGTCAAAAGTTCCGGAGTATGTTCGTATAGGTTCCAAGCTCAACTCTGTTTCTTGATTTCTTGGACATTCATGGATTGTTTCTTCCGTGTTTGAGTTAGGTCCGAATGTACAATGATTGTAAATTATTGTACATGGTCTGAAGAAGTATCTTAGACATTGTGTTATTTTCGGACAGCAATCAGCTTTATATATTAGATACAGGAAACTTCCAATCAAAGTTGAATATCCTGCATATGTAAGGTATTTTGTAAGTTTTTCTGTCCAAGTAAGAGTTCTTTTTCTGAGTGATAGTTCTTCGATTTGTTTGTTTAATTCTTCGACTGTGGTTCCCAATGCGTTCAGTTGTGAGGGATTTAAAGAATCTTCGCTCAAAAGTTCTAATTGAAGTTCAGAGGAAGAAATGTTCATTCTTTGTAATTTCTTTATTATCTTCAGTTCGTCGATGCTTCCTTTCAACATTATGTCGATTGATTTATTATTTAACGTTTAGCTAGACTTTAATACTGTTCTGGATGTAGTGGCCATGCATCCTTTAGGTAGATGAATTATGCTCGTTTTCTTTATTTTCAAGAATATTGGTTGGTTTTCCGAGCATACTGCATGTAGTGTTTCTTCATGTGCAGGTATTATAATCCAATCTTGATTGGTTCTGAGTTGAATGTACAGCGTATTTTGCAATTGTATGTAATGATAATAACATTGAGATCCTTTGGAAAGGATCAGTTCAATGAGACAGGCGTCCGAGCCTCTTGTAGAATAATCGGGATGTGCTCTTTTTATAAGATTTATATTGGTTACTTTCCTTATTTTCATTTGTTCTTCAGCTTCTATTGGAACGAATTTCGTTTTATCGTGATTTAACAGAATATATGGTATTTGTATATCGTGCACCATATAACCTTTTATCAACGAGTAGACTGGTATAGGTATCGCATGGTATAGTATGTAATCCAGAGGTTCTATTAATGGTATGTGAAAAGTATATAATAACTTTCCTTGGCTCATTGAAATTGTTAAGTCACTTATTTCGACTATCGTAGGGTAATATTCTTCTGATAGTGGTGTTGGGAAAAATTCTTCTTGAGAAGTGTTTTTAAGAGTCTTTATGAGTTGCTCAGGTGAGAGGATATATGGATGTATTATTCCTTTCTTTCCATCTATCAGTGTGTTTAAGAGTTGTTGTAGGTATTCTTTAGTTTCTGAGTACATTAGAATGTGATCAGCATATAGTTCGTCTATTTGCTGGTTTAGTAGGATCTTTTCGCTTTCGTTTTTAAGGACTTGGAAATTCTCGTTTAGGAAGTGTGTTTGTTTTTGTAATTGATTGAATGTTCCAAGATTGCTTCTGAGGTGATTTAACAAGAAAGTTGTCTGATTTCTTACCAAATGTGCGATTTGTAGGTTATCTTCTCTTAATTTATCAATTTCTTGATTGTAATAGTCGGCATCTGAGGCTGCCAGATTTCCGAAAAGAACTTTTATTCCTTCTCCAATAACATTTAATAATTCTCTTCTGTTTCTCTTTCCTATAAAATGGAGTAGTGTATTTCTATAACTATTTATTCTTTGAATCCTTTCTTTATTGTTGCAGCTTGATTGTTTATGATTCTTGTAATTTCGTAAGGGCCTTCCCATGGGGCATGTAATCGTGAATCTTGAGGTTGATGCCTTCTTACTAGGACTTGTTGTCCTACTTTTAAATTGTCTGTTATTCTGGCCTTTTCTTTAACTTGCATTCTTCTCCTTCTTTGGATTCTCTCAGATACTTGTCTTTTTATATTTCTCCTCCTCCTTATCAAAGATTCGCATTTTTCTTAATCAGTTGTTGATAATTCTTCTATATCAAATGGTATGTTTGGTTTATATCCTAGCATGTATTCTGTTGGAGTGATTTGGAGAGTTTCATTTGTTGTAGTATTATGAGCAATGGTTGCTCCAATAAGTTGTTTTGTCCATTCGTTCGAATCTCCAAGATAGCTTCTTAAATAGTTTAATATTTCTCTGTGGGACCTTTCATTTTTTCCATTTGATTGCGGATGATATACCGCCGTTGAGGTCATTTTTACTCTTACAAGGGAGGTTTCCCAAGTGTTAATTTCCGATTGTAATGAAATTTACAGGGTAGGTACAATTCGTTAAAATATTTGACACGTATTTTTTTTTATCGGCCATCGTTCATATCTAGAGGGTGAAAACAGCCCCCCAAAGTTGGGGTCAAAAAGCTATTTTTTTAAATATCTCGGAAACTATTTGGTGTAGATCAAAAATTAAAAATGCAAATTGTTCGTTTTTCCATGACGGATTTAATGGGAAAAGTAAGATTTCTTCAAAATTGTTTATTTAAAAAATATTTTAAAAATTCACATATTTTTTTATTTTTTTTTGGTAAAACGTTGAGTTATTTTTGTCATATATTGCAAGAAGATACTATATACCAAACCCAAGAATACGGATAAATCAGAATTTTTAGTTTCATCGTCATTATGGATATTTTTGTTTTGTGAATTACGTTGCCATTTCGCAGTGAGAACTCCCTTCTGGTATATGATCACTTCTACGTGCAATGGCATGATACTTCAGTAATTATGTTATATTATGTATAATAATTATCCCTTGAAAATTGTATAAAAAATAACAATGTTTTCGCGATAATCCCTGCCATTCCATGGGCATGCAGGTATATGGCTCCGTCCGTTACGGCCATGCAAGGCGCGACCGCTGCGCGACTTGTAGCAAAAGTATGGTCGAATAAGAAACGGTTATTTCCACAAACTTTTCCTACCTTTAAAAAAGCATGGTAGCCATTAGAAAAACTAGCTTGGATTATGTCTGGGTTAGCTGAATTGTATGAACAATTTTATCAGTCTAAACATTAATGCAACTGCAAAGAAGACCAATTTTATGTCGCTATTTATTATCATATTGCCGGCTTATTATAAGATGGACATAAAAGAGATTTTTTTATTTACGCTTGTCAAACATAAACGTCGCGTGGTTATAGAATGCGCCCAATGTCGTGGAATACAAGCGGGTTCAAAGCAAAGACAAAACATATTTCCTATAATTAATTTATGATTGGCAATAATACTTTTCTCTAGGATCTTCCGACATTTGGTCACCAAGTGCGCACCTGGGTACAAAGTGTTGAGCTACAAAAATTTTGAAAATCTTTGCTGTAAAAGGATTCCTTAAACTTATTTTTAATCCTCTAGTTCCGTTGGCCGCTGGTAATGAGACGTCCTCGGGCGGGTAAGCATCTTTGACTATCGCTGACTCGTAAAAATACCATCATAAAACACAACCCTGGTACCCATACTCGACGAACTCATGCCAATGAAAATTTAGGGCCCTGCTGATGTCATTTGCTTCTTCTCCTGCGCAAGGTGGGAGAAAAAACCTTTTCCACCACCAAGGTCCCGAAGGAAAAGTTTCATCCCTAATAGGAAAAATGTAACCAATTAGTGATTTTGCGCCTCCCTCAATTTTGGAACCGCCCATTTCGTGTTTCCGGAAGGAAGGGAGAAAACAATTATTTTCAATTGACGTCCAAATCGAAGAAGTCAATCCATTTTCAAATATTGAGCAAAACAGTTTTCATTTAGCGACCACACAGATTTTTTTTACACCGCAAACGTAATCGTCACGATTCACGGTTTGAATCGGGATTTGATTCTAGCCTGTTAAGAAAGTGAAAAGTATTTAAACGGTGTTTTAAGTGTACAGTGCAGAGTCCAGTGGTAGAATTTTAGCGTACAAGGGTTAGAGTTTCGTAGACGCGAAAAATGAGAATAAATCCGATTAATATCATAAATATTTTGAAAACCACATATAATTATGAAAACGCTAAGAATGGAGATCCTATCAATAATAAGGAAATTGAATTGGCAGAAAATATTATAGATATTATTGATAGATGCCAGATAACTGGATATGCCGTTGTAGAAGCTCAACAGGAGTTAATATTCGACGACTTGCGTGATCTGCCACAAAATGTGGACACTGATGATGAATTAATGTCAATGCCTGCACAATCTCCTTCTACTAGTTCATCATGTTCATCCAATGAAGAAACAACCGAGGAAACCTATAACGAGAATATTAATTATGAGTATAAGAAAAGAGCAGTTGATTTCTGGCGAAGTGGAAAACGGAAACGCTTAACATTTGACACGGTGCAAAAAAGATTTAAAAGCTTGAAAACGGCGCAACAATTATATAGATGGGAAGAACAGGTCAACAAAGGTGGATCGAAGCATGACAAAATAAATCATATTACAAAAATGGTACTGAACAAATTTATTGAAGCAAGAAACAAAAAAGTTACATTACATGACATCGATTTGAGACGATGGGCTTTAGCAGAAAATGTACAGGCAAATATGGAAGGATTTACTGCTTCCAAGAAATGGTTATGGAAATTTAAGCAGGATCATAACATTGTTTCTAGAAAAACAACAAAATTTATTACACGATTCCAGAGCGAAAACTTATCAATGATTGCGGAGGCTGCGGATAATTTCGTTTTGGCTGTTAAAGAACGTATAGAACATCATGGACAAGATAAAATTTTTAATTCGGACCAGAGCGGGATTCAACTCGAAATGCATGCAGGGAGAACATTATCATGGATGGGTGAGAAAAAAACAGAGGCTGTTGTTCAATCAGGTGCAGCTATAACGCATAGCTACACGATACAGCCGACTGTATCAGCCAGTGGACAATTATTGTCACCACTGTTCCTGGTATTAAAAGAACCACAAGGCAAGTTGGGGCCTCGGGTACAAAAAACAATATTTAAGGCCCAAAACGTCATTGTCGCAGCATCGACGTCAGGCAAATTAACCACAAGTCACGTAAAAATGTGGTTTGAGCAGATATATTTGCCAAATGTTCCGGAGACGTCAGTTTTACTACTAGATTCTTGGACGGGATACACAGAAGCTGCAACGCAAGGGACTGTCCCAGAAAATAAACATGTAGAGATATTAAAAATACCAAAAAATACTACGGGGTTGATTCAGCCTTTAGACGTCTACGGCTTCAGAGTGTGGAAAAATTTTGCAAGAAAAATTTCTGATTTAGCCATGCTATTAGATGTAGACATTAATTCATATTCTAGGAATAATATCATAAAGTTGCAGTCTTTAATTCATAACCAATTATCGTCACCGCGGTACAAAAATTTATTTCAGTACGCGTGGTTCCGTTGCGGATATCTTGCGGATAGATCAGGTGAATTTCAAAATCCAGTAAGTTTTTGTTTTACCGAAATAGATAAAATAACATGTGACAAATGCGCAAATGTAGTAGCAATCAAGTGCTCCTGGTGCAAAGAACATTTATGTTTTCATCACATTTTTAATGAGTATCACTTCTGCCACAACTGCGTACCGGATTAGCATTTAAAAATTGTTAATTAATATTACCTTACATTATTTCACTTATTATACTGTATTGTATTATATTATATTATATATAAATATTATATTTTTATATTCTAATTATATATCATATTTATGTTTTACATTGTACAGTATTATACATTAATTTTATATTATGTATTATAAGAAACACGTATTGTCCTTACTTTGAACTCGCTTGTATTAGACGAGATTGGGCATATAATAAAATATCTCTTTTATCCATCTTATAATGAGCCGGCAATATGATAATAAATAGCGACCTAAAATTGGTCTTCTTTGCAGTTGCATTAATGTTTAGACTGATAAAATTGTTCATACAATTCAGCTAACCCAGACATAATCCAAGCTAGTTTTTCTAATGGCTACCATGTTTTTATAAAGGTAGGAAAAGTTTGTGGAAATAACCGTTTCTTATTCGACCATACTTTTGCTACAAGTCGCGCAGCGGTCGCGCCTTGCATGGCCGTGACGGACGGAGCCATATACCTGCATGCCCATGGAATGGCAGGGATTATCGCGAAAACATTGTTATTTTTTATACAATTTTCAAGGGATAATTATTATACATAATATAACATAATTACTGAAGTATCATGCCATTGCACGTAGAAGTGATCATATACCAGAAGGGAGTTCTCACTGCGAAATGGCAACGTAATTCACAAAACAAAAATATCCATAATGACGATGAAACTAAAAATTCTGATTTATCCGTATTCTTGGGTTTGGTATATAGTATCTTCTTGCAATATATGACAAAAATAACTCAACGTTTTACCAAAAAAAAATAAAAAAATATGTGAATTTTTAAAATATTTTTTAAATAAACAATTTTGAAGAAATCTTACTTTTCCCATTAAATCCGTCATGGAAAAACGAACAATTTGCATTTTTAATTTTTGATCTACACCAAATAGTTTCCGAGATATTTAAAAAAATAGCTTTTTGACCCCAACTTTGGGGGGCTGTTTTCACCCTCTAGATATGAACGATGGCCGATAAAAAAAAATACGTGTCAAATATTTTAACGAATTGTACCTACCCTGTAAATTTCATTACAATCGGAAATTAACACTTGGGAAACCTCCCTTGTTAGTTTTTCTTGCATGACTTCTAAAAACTTCCCTTGGAATTCTAGCCCGTTGTCGGTGATGATTTCCTTCGGAACACCGAATATACAGCAATAATATTGCCAAAATTTTTCGAGGACTTCTTTTGCCTCTTTCGTCTTTAAAGGAGCTAGTTGTACATATCTTGTGAGATAGTCTTGTATTACCAAGATATATCTGTACCCTCTATCCACTGGTAAAGGACCTATTATATCTAGTGAAACCTTTTCATTTGGTTCGTTGGGGATATCAGGTTTTCCCATAGGTGGTTTGTTCGCAACGTATTTCAGACGTTCGAACTGGCATTTTTGGCACTTTTTAATGACATTCTCAGTGTCTCTGACCATTCCAGGCCAGTTATAAGCAGTGCGTAGTTTTTCTATGGTTTTCTCAGTACCATAGTGTCCACCTAGTGTGCTTTCATGCACTTCTTTAATGATTCTTCCTTTGTCTTCTCTTGTTTTTGGGTCCTTGGTGTCGTTAACTTTTACGACGAGATCCTTTTCTGGAGTTTTTTCCATGTGGACATAGGAGATCATTTTTAAAATTGTTTCTCTGACGTTCAAGTCAGGTATTCTGATCTCTATTTCTGAGCATTCCGGAATCTCAGTCCGTATGCTGGCATACCATATGATTTCATCGTCAAAAGGATCTATGTGGAGTCCATGCTCTTCATTGATGGTTGTTATGATTAGTCCTTTTCTTGTAGTTCTTCCCTTTTGTATCATTAGATTGGGGGATTCTTGGAAAGTGTTCTTTTCTTCCTGAAATTCATCATATGTAGGTGATGCTTCATTCATTAAATCTTCTAGGGCTTCTTCAGCTGTGTCCCTAGTATTCTCTTCTTCTCCTGTTTCCAAGGCGTTAATTCTTGATAATGCATCAACGTTTGAATTCTGTATTCCTTTCTTATAATGTATTTCATAATCGTATTCTTCCAATTTAAGTCGCCATCTCATTACTCGCGATGTTGGATCTTTGACATTTTGTAACCATATCAACGGTCTATGGTCGGTTACAATTATGAATTTCCGTCCGTATAGATAGGGGCGGAAGTGTTTTGTTGCCCATACTATAGCTAATAATTCTTTTTCTGTTGTAGAATAGTTTGTTTCGGCCTTGTTCAAAGTTCTGGATGCGTAGGCTATCGGTTTATCTTGTCCGATAGTTCCCTGTGATAATATGGCACCTATTGCCTGGTTTCTCGCATCCGTCGTTAACACAAAGGTTTTTGTCCACCTGGGAATTGTAAAATTGGTTCCTTCGTTAATGCTTGTCGTAAAGATTCAAAGGACTCTCGTTGTTTCGTGTCCCATTCCCATGATTTCTCTTTCCTTAATAGCTCAGTTAGTGGTTTTGCTTTCTTTGCAAAATGTTTTATGAATTTTCGATAATATCCGACGAGTCCCAAGGGTTCTTCTAGGGTTGAGCCAAAAACAATGATATCGTCCATATATACAAAGCAGATAGTTCCAGTTAGTCCTTTTAGTCCTTTGTTCATCATTCTTTGGAAAGTAGGTGGAGCATTCTTTAGTCCGAACGGCATTCGGTTATATTCGAAATGTCCATCGGGTGTAGAAAATGCCGTTTTTACTTTATCCTTTTCCTTCATTCCTATTTGATGGAATCCTGATGCTAGGTCGAAAGCTGAGAAATATTGTGAGTTTCCTAATTTGTCAAGGATATCTTCTATATTTGGTAATGGGTATGAATCTAGAAGCGTTCTTTCGTTTAATTTCCTGTAGTCTATAACGATTCGCCATTTCTTTTTGCCTGATGCATCTGTTTTCTTGGGGACTACCCATAAAGGCGAGTTAAATGGGGAGTCACTTTCTCTAATAATTCCTTTCTCTAGCATTTCCTTCATTTGCTTCTTAATTTCTTCTTGATGAATTGGTGGATATCTATATTGTTTGACGTTTATTGGCGTATCATCTTTTCCTTCCTTTAGATGTTGTAACCTGGTATTTTCTTCGAGGAGTTTTCTTCTGTTTTCTTTCAAGGGTATGAAATTCTTTTGAAATTCTTTCATATCTGCTGGTTTTGCTTGGAGAGGATTTTTCATTAATTTTTCTTGATCTGTCAAATTGAAGTGTGGGAGGATTGTTTCTCCCTCTTTAACCATTGTTAATACTGTGAAATCGTCAAATTCTATTAAAGCGGGTCCACCGTTAACTCCTTCAACCGTGTATTTTAAAGCAGTTATTGCCTTAGGAGGTGCCTTCAGAGTTTTCTGTTTCTCATCGTTGCTTTTAAATTTTGTGTTTTTTAGTAGGACTTTATTTTCTTTAATATTCCAAACGCATTCTAATGATCTTAGGGCATCTATGCCGAGTATCCCATCTGCATTTAGTTTGATCGTATTCGGGACTACTCGTAAATTTATTTCTTTTCCCAGAATTTTTGTGTTAATAATACCTTTGGTTTTCAAAATTTCTCCTGTGACTGTTTTTACATTCTCCGTTTGTTCTTTTCTTATTAATCGTTGGTCTTTGATGTTTCTCTCTTTTATTAATGATAATGAGGAGCCTGTATCCAGCAAAAATTTTGTTTTCTCGTAATTTAGTGGGTTGAGGATGATATTAACGAGTTGATTTGTATTTCCCCGTATGGTACCAATGTTTTCTCGAGCATATTTGTTTGTTCTGGTGGGCCGTTGTTTGTAGGCTGGACTCTTTGAAAATTTCTTTGTTCGTTGTATCGTTTAGTTCTGCATTCTTCTATGGAATGTCCTAACCTCTTACAATAGTTGCATTTGACTCTAGGATATTGTATCTTTATTCTTCCGTATTCCTTTGGTTCTTTTGGTTCTTTGATATATGATTTTTGTACCCTTGAATACGGTTTCTTTTCCATGGCAGTAGTTTGTGTATTTGAGCATTTAGTTTTTGCCGTGATTTCAGCTTGTAAGGCAGATTGTATGGCTGAATGGACGTCATTAGGCATACTTGTTTTTACGTCTAATCTTAATTCTCTTTCAAGTCCTTCGATATAATCATACAATCCCCTTTTTCTCTCAATGTCCATTAAAATGGCTTTTGTTGATTCTGGCGATTCTTGAGTGGCTATTGCTCTTATGGCGGCTTCGTGAGTTTTCATAAATCTTTCAGTATAGTTAAGGACTGTTTCTTTTGGTCCTTGTCGTATATTATTCCTTTGCAATTGATAAGTTTGAAGATCTTGTTGATTGCCGTAATGTTGTCTCAACTGTTTCCTTAGATCCGCGAAATTCCTTACGGCTTCGGCTCTTATAATATTTCTTGCTTTTCCTTTTATTTTCATGCCAAGTATGCAAGACAGGAGTAGAGCTCTTTGGCTGCTTGGAACGTTTTCTTTCGCGGATTCTGCTTGATATATGAAAGATTCAACCGGATTTTCTCCGTCAAATTCTGGTACTGTCATTAGGAGGTCTTTTAACGTGAGATTAGTAGTTCCTCTCATATTTGCATCTGAGTAATCTGTTTCGTCATCTGTCATTAAATCTCTGTCTTCAGATGCAGGAGGTGCATCCTTTGTTGCACATTTTTGTTTGTTTTTGAGGCTTCCTATTTCAGTTGTCAAATTTTCTACTAACTTAGTTAGTGATTCAATTTGTTTTTGCATAGCTTCAGCCATTTCTGATACTCACCTTTTTGGTGGTCTTTTCGATGAGATTGTTTCGTGTGTAGTTCGTAGCTGTCCTTCTGGGTCGCGGATTCGTATTGTGGATACCGTTGCAACAACTTGTCCCTTCTGCTCAGAGAAACGGGTGTCAAGTGTTCTCGTTTCAACGAGTTCCTTTCGTCTAGGATGCCGATATCCCACCGCTGCCACCAATTATGTTACCGGCGAGGTCCAGAGATTCGAGTTTTTAAAAAGGGAATTTATTCGTCCTCTTAAACTCTACTTTTAACAAACTACAAATCTTACTACACTACTAGAATACTCAAAGAATACAGAAAGGCTTATAAGCTAATACGTTGATCGATGTTAACTCGTACTGATGAGGATTGGTAATGAATGCTCTTCGTCGTCGTTCGCGCTTTTATATTGGCGTGATGCGTATTCGATGCGTCTTTGATTTGTAGGTGGTGCGTAGTCATACGTCACATCTTCGTGTCTATCGGTTACATTGCTTATTCGATGCGCAAACTGGTGCGTAGACATGCGTCGCATCTTCGTGATAAACAGCACATATTGACAATAGGATGTCTATCGGTTACAATTTAAATACTCTTGGTATAAAAGTGGATACCTAGAGAAAAGGTTACCACAACGGTTTGAAAATCCGGTAGATTTCTGTTTTAAATTTCCTGAAGCAGTTAAACTGCCACGTTGTGAATTATGTGACAAGCCTGCTATTATAAGATGTGCTTGGTGCAAAAAGTATCTGTGTGTAGATCACTTTTTTAATGAAGATAGTATTTCGTCTTTTTCACTTTGCGAAAACTATGTCGAGTGAAGTACATGTAATCGCGTGTACTTACAATGTAATAAAATGTTAAATAAGCGTTTAAAAAATATTGTGGGATCAGAATCGCAGGTAGGGATGATTGCAGATTGAATTAGATCACTTTATTATTTGTTGAAAATTACTGGTTTAATACTATCGTCGTACGTCCTTACTCGTCGATTTTCGTCTTACGTCTGAAACGTCGGCTGACGAAGCTCGCCTTCGTCGCCGTAAAAGGACTTAAAATATATCTATATATTAACGCGGTTGCCTGAGATTTCATCACAGCTCGCAACACGCGTTAGTCGCATAATAAAAAATGGTTACAAATAAAATTTTTTTGTTTTTTTTTTTTTAGACTCCACACTCGGCCATCCTAGTTTAGCGTGTGTCCTCACATGCTATCTCCGAATCTTCCTCTTCAGAGTCAATTTCTTCGTCGTTTGCGTCATAATCCGCTCCTATCCATGGCTTCATATAGTCTACTACTGTAGTTGTCCGGTAGGGACCTTCATGTTGTCCTATTTTTTCCACCATGTATCGGTTATTGCGTAGTGTCTTCACTATACGATATGGACCCAAATATTTTGATGCTAATTTTAATCCAGGACCAGCTTGAGTTCGTTTGATAGCTATCAAATCATTTTCTCTGTACAGTCTTGGTTTCTTCCTTTTTTTGTTAAAATTTTTACGTTTTTGCTGTTGAACTTTCGCTATGCTTTCCCTTGCTTTCGTCCTTGCCTCGTCGCGTTCTTCTTCGAACATCGTTACCCACTCCTGCACAGTGGAACGAAATGGGTAATCTAGGTGGAAAAAAATCAAGTCTGGGATTTGAATTTTAATAATCTTATCTTAATCTAGAATGTTTGCTGAGACCAGTGATAGCAATAATAATCGATTTTGCAATTAACTAAATGCAAAAATCAGCGCTTAAAAACAACAAATTTCAACAGCGCGAGAACGTACAAATACTTCTCTGAAATTAAGATACTGTTAGAGGCATTAATAATTATGCGAGACTTTTTATTTTTTGCACAGTTTATCATCATTGGTTAATCTTGAAGTACCCAAAACGATTTTTCGAAAAATTATTTTTTGAAGAAGTTATGTAAGTTTTTTTAGACACATGTTTTACGGAGGAATTTGTAAACTTTAGCAGAGAAAAACTTATATTGTTCCTCCTAGTTCCACCTTAAAATTTTGAGGGTAATTAGTTTGAACCTTGTAGTAACAGCTTCTGCAAAAATCGGCTGCGCCTACCTGCGCCTTTTGTTGTTATAACTTTCTAAAGTTTATGTGACACAGCACGGCTGGCGACTTCCCGTGGAGCACGCGGTCACAAAATGCCCAGATGTCGTCGACGTAAATATCGTTCAGCAATTATAACATCTTATTGGCAACATTAAGAATGGAGACTTCTGAAATATCACTTTTATTGCTTAATTGCTCTTATTATTAGTTTGCCATTAGAGACTAACAAGCTAGGTAGTTAGGGTGAAAATCACGGTACACGGATCACTTAAACATTGAATAACTAAAAAGTACCGAAAAGAACCGGGCTGAAACTTTACATATATATTCCTTAGACTATGTAGAAGTATTTAACGCAAAAATTTCATGCGCGTACCTGCGCCCTTTTATGTTATACCTGTCGAAATTGAGGGATACGGTTCGGCTGTTGAATTTCACCGTGGCGCGCGGTTGACTTAAACATTGAATAACTAAAAAGTACCGGGCTGAAACTTTACATATATATTCTTTATACTATGTAGAAGTAATTAACGCAAAAATTCCGTACGCAAACCTGCGCTCTTCTTTGTTATACCTGCTGAAAGTTAGCGAGGCAGTTCGGCTGTTGAATTTCACCGTGGCGAGCGGTTGACTTAAACATTGAATAACTAAAAAGTACCGAAAAGTACCGGGCTGAAACTTTACATATATATTCTTTATACTATATAGAAGTAATTAACGCAAAAATTCCGTACGCAAACCTGCGCTCTTCTTTGTTATACCTGCTGAAAGTTAGCGAGGCAGTTCGGCTGTTGATTCTCAACGGGGCACGCGGTACACTTAAAAATTGAATAACAAAAAAATACCGTAAAGTACCGGGTTGAAACTTTACATATATATTCCTCAGATTATATAGAAGTAAATTAACGCAAAGATTTTGTGCGCATATCTGTGCAATTCTTTGTTATAGCTGCTGAATGTTTGTTGGGCCGTTCGCCTATCGAAAAAGGCTTTAGTAGGATCTTTTTCATTAAATATCTTTTTAATATAAAGTCCAACAAGAATATGTCTTATACAAAAGTTTCAATATTTCTCCTGTACAATGGACATCTATAAACGTATCTACCGATTTTTGTATAAACAATTAAGTTGACCTTTAAATAACATTGAAGAAATCTAAAAAATAAAAAATTAGTATTACACCAATATTCTTTCCCCGATATTATGCAACTTTTGTATAAAACATTTTTCTCTAAAATGAACGGTTTTCGAGTTATTATTTTTTTCCACCTAGATGGTCGATTCGTTCCACTGTGTCCTGTTCGAGTAACTCCTTTATTTGAAGATCATTTACCGACCTCATGCGCGTTCCAAAGAATAACTGGAAAGGCGATGTGTTAATACTACGATGAGGTGTAGCTTTTAAATATTTTTGCACGGCATCCAAATATCGATACCACTCGTCGGGTTTCGGCGATGATAATTTGGTTAAGATTGAAATCAGCGTCCTATTAACCCGCTCAACTTGACCGTTGCCCCTTGGTGCTCCCGTGGCGATAAGCGAGTGTTGAATTTTTTCATGTGCACAATACTCCTGAAATTCTGTAGAGGTGAAGGCGGTCCCTCTATCCGAAATAATGCGTCTTGGATTTCCGAAAATAATCGCTTGTTTTCTTAAGTGCCCCAAGACTTCGCTGGTATTTGTTGTCTTCGTCGTGTAAAGCCACACGAACTTCGTGAAAGCATCGATTATGACAAGAATATGGCGATAACTTTTCTGTGTAGTAGGCAAAGGTCCCAAATGGTCGAGGTGGTACGTATCCAACGGTACCTCGCCTTTATCTATGGTATTAAGAAAACCCTCTTGTTTTCCCGATTTTCTCTCGACTAATATACAATCAAGACAATTACTAAGCGTCTTTTCGACTTTGGACCTAATACCTTGGTACCAATAATCTCTTTTTAACAGCGCTTCGGTTTTCGCGACTGAAAAGTGACCATTTTCGTGCGCTCGTCGTATCAACTGTGACTGCAAGGCTTTCGGTACAACTAACCGAATATCGTCGTCAACGACCTTGTATAATAACCCATTTCTCATCAAGTACCCGTCGATCACTCCCTGTTCTGCTAATTATCCCCTCCGTCGCACCTTTTCGTCGTCTTGTTGAGCTTTCCGAATTCTGGCCGTCAAATTAGCATTGTCTTCGGTAACCAGTAAACACGTTGGTAGTGGATTCCTTTTGAGAGCGTCAACGTGAGTCATTTTACTACCGGGTCGATGCTCGATGATGTAATCGAACTCTTCGAGCAGTAGGGACCATCTCGCGACGCGTACACACAAATCGCGTTTTTTCATTGTAGAGAGAATGCTTTACAGTCTGTTACAATTTTAAAATGCAATCCCAATAAATAAATTCTAAATTTTTTAAGAGATTTTATAATTGCTAGTACCTCTAACTCATCACTTGTATATTTCGATTCGGCAGAGGTCGTCTTACTGCTACCATAATATACTGGATGCATCTCGCCGTCGTTAATATCACGCTGCAACAGGATCGCGCCGAAGCCATACATTGATGCGTCAGTGTGTAGCTCGGTTTCTGCGTCCGTTCTATATAATTTTAGTACAGGTTTTTCACAAAGCTTAGCCTTTAAATTGTCAAATGCCTTCAATTCTTCGTTGCCAAATTTAAATTTAACATTAGCTCGCAACAATTCGGTCAGTGGTCTTGCGATTATTGAATAGTTTTCCACAAATTTTCTAAAATAGCCAGTCAGACCTAGGAAGCTTTGTATTTGTTTTATCGACGTTGGTTTTGGGTATTTTGCAACTGCATTTATTTTCCGCTCTGACGGCCAAATGCTTCCACTCTTGACTACATGTCCTAAAAATTCTACTTTGGTTTGCAATAACGCGCATTTTCTCCAATTTATAACTAAACCGAATTCTTTTGCCAACGTCAGCACTATTTTTAAATTTTGCACACCAGTTTCGATATCATTCGATGGTACAATTAGATCGTCCATGTATGCTAGTACAATTTTTTTCATAATGAGATCTCTGAATATTGCGTTAATAAATCTCACAAAAACCGCCGCCGAGTTACATAATCCAAAAGGTACGCGTAAGAATTCATATTCTCCGTCGGGCACAACAAAAGATGTATATTTACGGCTGTCTTCGCTTAATGATACATGAAAAAACTCATTTTTCAGATCAAGTGTGCAGTATACTTTTGACTCTTGCAACGCGTCTAATTGATCTTCCACTAACGGCAGCGGGTATCGGTCTTCTACAATCTTAGTATTAATTTTTCTATAGTCTACACATAATCGTGTAGAACCATCCTTTTTTCACTAAAACAATAGGGCTTGTATATTCTGAAAGTGACGGCTGTACAATATTATCGCGAAGCCATTCATCTATTTGTGCATTAACGATATCCTTTTCCGTCGGAGCCAATCGTCGTGGTCTCTGGTAAATTGGTTCGTCGTCTTTTAACACGATCGTCATCTTTACGTCAAGTATATCGTCAAAATAACATTCGGCTTTCATTAGCGTCAAGTTGCTGCCCGTATCGACAAGGGCCGTTAATTCAAAATTGTTCAATGTTACCGTTTTACATGAGCTCTGCGTAGACGGTTGCACTACCATGTTAATATTTTTCGTCGGCTCTTTATTTTCACGATTTGGACACGCTGGCGAAATATGTCCATATTGACCGCATCGGAAGCACTTCAATCCACGATCCTTCGATGGACAGGATCGGCTTAGATGACCAACCTCGCCGCAGTTGTAACATGTGCACGGGTCCTTCTTCGGTGTCCTCCAGTCGGTCTTCTGTTTTCCGTCGGAATACGTCAAAGTCGTTTGCTTGTATTGTTTTCCGCGATTTTTTTCACTATGAATTACTGGTGGTAGAGTTAATCTTTCGAATGCATGCAATAACGATTCGGGCGAAGCGAAGCAACGCATTTTCGCTTGGTTTCGCAGTGATAAATCGGGAATACCATCGATGAGATAATCGACAAGTTCTTTTTGGTTTACTATTGGCACACGACTTGCTTTTATTACCTTATCATAAAAGTAGTCTTCAAAAGACTCGTCTTTCTTCCATATGCGCTCCTGGAATCGATTGCGCACTACGATTGTACTTAGTTGGTGGCAGAACATTCCTTGAAACCTCTCTATTAACTCGTCAACATTTCCTTCCAGAAGTTCAGGTCTGTTATTCACCCATTCTTGCGCTCTCCCACGAAGCCGCATTCCTATCAAAATTTTCGTCTCGTCGTCATTTAGTCTATACGTCATCTGCAATACTTTTATTTGCTTCGACCAGCTGGGAAAGTCCTCTGACCTTCCAGTGAAGAAGCTGAGTAACTCTGCGATTGTGTTAACTGTGATGCGCGAGTGTGCGTTCTGCGTCACCGGCTGTTGTTCCGCGAGCACATTCGGTTGCGGCGTGTTATGCAATACCGCAAGTTCGCGTTTCGCCACTTCTAGTTCTTTTTCTATCACCACTTTTTCCCGGCGAAGAAGATATATTTCACGTCTATTGTACATCGTCTCGTCGTCTACCTTTGCACCTGAGGTACTCGTCGATCCTATGGCACCTTGGTTATCTGCGTCGTCGTTAGATTTTGTATCGCTCGGCTTTTCCGTCCTGTCGTTGAATGCGGTCCATTGACCCGACGGATCGTGATCGTTTAATCGGATTATTAACTCGGCCTTTGATCCATTCACATTTAACCCTTGAAGTCGCAACACTTCCTTTAGTTGCGCCACGGTAAATTCATTCGGATCCTTGAGAGGCATCACTGCACGTCCACCTTATCTCCTTTTCTAGTTCAATCCGCAAAAGAATCTTGAGGATACACTCACCCGCGTTTTTTGCGATGTGATCTGTTCTGATCCCGGAGGAACCCCCAAAATTATGTGGGATCAGAATCGCAGGTAGGGATGATTGCAGATTGAATTAGATCACTTTATTATTTGTTGAAAATTACTGGTTTAATACTATCGTCGTACGTCCTTACTCGTCGATTTTCGTCTTACGTCTAACACGTCGGCTGACGAAGCTTGCCTTCGTCGCCGTAAAGGGACTTAAACTATATCTATATATTAACGAGGTTGCCTGACATTTCATCACAGCTCGCAACACGCATTAGTCGCATAATAAAAAATGGATACAAATAAATTGTTTTTTTTTTTTTTTTAGACTCCACAATATTTATGTATGTACATATATATGGGATATAGTACGATCTGTATTATAAGTCATTAATCTTTATGTAATATTTCATAATTTGCGATTTTTATGTTACCACACCCAACTTCGTCACATAGTTATGTCCTGCAACGAAAATGAGCATTCTTAATATGTAACTCTATATGTTGTTAGCGCGGTATTGCGCGGTACCGCGCGCTAGGGAGTACGTTTTGTCGTGTATCTCTGTAACCCTAGCGGTGTATAATAAAAATATTGTTATGGTTGAAAAGATTTCAAAATTGTTTAAAATAACGCAAAAAAAAATTTTTTTTTCAAGAAGGAAAGTTGTTTTTAAAAATTTGATAATGCAAATTTATAGCGCTCCTTTTACCGTTCACCTTTTACCTTGTGACCGTCGAAGTTCGGAGATTTGAGTTTTTAAAAAGGGAACTTTATTCTACCTCTTAACTCTACTATTACAATTATTGATACTTGATATACTACTAAGAACAATCACTCGAGAATCAAGGATGCGCGAATAGAATTGTAACGGAATCGAGCCTTGATGTGGAATGAATGCTCCTCCTCTGTTGGTCCTCCTTTTATTGAGTGTTGATGATTCATTTGTTTTGATGCCTCAGCCGAAATTCTTCTCGAGGTTACAACCTAAAACATTTTTTTCTATCATTTGTACTTTATGAGATATAAGCGAGGAAGTGCAAGTGTCGATTTCACTTTGAGGTTAAGTTTCATGCCCTTAAAGGGCGATTGGGCACGAATGGAGTATACCATTTTTCTTGTCTTGCACCACTCTACAAACCCACAAAATTTTATTCGAATCCGTGAGTTGCACTTCGAATACCTTCCTTGTCAGTAAGAAATCAGACAACTTTCTTACTAAATCATCTCAAAAGTAATCTTGGAATATTCAATCAACTACAAAAACAAACGCATTTCCTAAACGAGAATTTCCAAATTCTTAAGAACGAAAGCGAGAGAGTACTATTAAATCAGCAAATAGACGAATTATATGCTGACCATATACTGATGTATTCTGAAACAAGAGAAGATTTACAACAGCTTTTGAACGCTTTAATAGATGGAAAGAAAGGGATATTACATCCGTATATCCTTTCACCTGAACAACTTATGAAAACTCTTAAAAATACATCGCAAGAACAATTCTTTCCAACACCACTGTCGGAAGAATATTATCCAACAATAATTGAGATAAGCGATTTAACAATCTCAATGAATAAAGGAAAATTATTATATACATTCCATATACCATTAATAGAGCCTTTGGATTATGTATTGTATCACGCAATACCAATACCAATTTATTCAATGATAAAAGGATGTATGATACATGATATACAAATACCATATATTCTACTAAACCATGATAAAACAAAATTCGTTCCAATAGAAACAGAAGAAGAAATGAGAATAAAGAAAGTGATTAATACAAATCTTATAAAAAGATCGCATCCTGATTACTTTACAAAGGATTCAGATGCCTGTCTTATTGAGTTAATTCTAACCAAAGGATCACAATGTTCTTATCATTATATACAACTACAGAATACTCTGTACGTTCAACTAAGAACTAATCAAGATTGGATCATAATACCATCTCACGAAGAAACTTTACATGCGGTTTGTTCAGAAAACCAACCGATATATCTGAAGATAGAAAAGACAAGTATAGTACATCTACCTAAAGGATGTATGGCTACTATATCTAGAACAGTACTAAAAGCAAGTGAAACAATAAATGACAAATCAATAGATATAATGTTAAGAGGAAGTATCGACGAACTGAAAATAATAAAGAAATTACAGAAGATGAATATCTCTTCTTCCGAATTACAACTAGAACTCCTAAGCGAAGATTTTCTAAATCCAACGCAACTCAACGCGTTAGGAACTACAGTTGAAGAATTAAATAAGCAAATAGAACTATCACTCAAAAGAAGAACTCTTACATGGTCAGAAAAAATTACAAAATACCTCACTTACGCAGGATATTCTACATTAATAGGAAGTCTCCTATATCTGATATATAAGGCCGATTGCTGTCCTAGAATGACACAATGCCTTGGATATTTCTTTAGACCATGCACCATAATCTACAATCACTGTACTTTTGGACCTAATTCCAGTACGGAAGAAAATGTCCATGAAAATTCAAGAAGAAACCAAGGATCAGAACTAAGCCTAGAACCTATACGAACATACTCTGGAACATTCGATGACAACGACAGCGATACCCCATCTTTTGCGTAACACAGAAAATACATAGAAGTAGACAACAAAATGTATAAAACTTGGTATGTTACAGATGTGTTGCCATCCGCATAAGCCAACGGCTGAAGAAAGTCTCTTATGCGATGAAAATATAAATGAACAAGAAGATTACTTGGGTACCGATAGATTTAGATATTTCAAAGGAGAAATTGTAGAAGTCTATCTACAACCAGGATTTAAAAGAATCTGCGACGATTGTTTCTTTCCTACAACCGAATATCTTGACGCAGATTTCGTTGAAGCACACGTCTGTGCCATAGGACATTACACGATGAATTGTGAAGACTGTAACCTTCCTTTACTATTCTCCCAAAGAATAGAAGTATGCGCCGAATGCATGGAGATTTATACCAGAAGGTTACACGAAGAATTAGGAATAATCGTTCTCTACATCGTCGATGACGTGGTCATACCATAAGAGGACGTTCCGGGACGGAACTTTTCCACCCCAGGGAGGAATGTGACCGTCAGGCTCCTACAGATAAGCCCGAGACACATAATCGTTATCTGTAAACAAGGGACTTATTCATCATCGCCAATATAAAAGAGCAGCCAACGAAGGAGCAGCGCATTCAGCATTCAGCATCCATTCATTCACAGTCAAGCCTAAGGAGTAGATCAACGTCAGAAAGGCTTCAGTCCATTCTCTGTATTTCTCCGAGTATTGTAACAGTAGTGTAGTAAGATTAAGTAGATTGTAAAAGTAGAGTTTAAGAAGACGCAATAAAATTCCTTTTTAAAAACTCGAATTCCTGGACCTCGCCGGCAACAAAATATATATGTGAGAAGAATATTTTATTAGAACAAAACGATTAAACGATTAGAACAATAAATACAATACAAATCAGATCAACTCGGGACACAAAATCGGCTTCTTCAGACCACTGCTCAATCACGACTCTATTTACAAATGTTACCGCCGCTTGTTCAAATATTCCAATCCTACATATACAGGGTGTCCCGTAACTGGTGGTACAACCGAGCGTGGGGTGATTCTACGTGAAAAACTGAATCAAAAATATAGAATAAAATTTTTTCATATGACGCTTCGTTTTTGAGAAAAATAAGTTTGAAAATTTATCGAGTATTATATATACTGACAGTATTTCGGAAACTAAAGGTCCTTGCTCGATCAGTATAAGGAGATCGTAGAACTGATACAAGAGGTATCATCATCCTGACAATGTTTGTAAACACTGCACGAAATACAGAAATGCTCTTCTACTCGTAAAAGTAAGATAGCGAAATCCGTCGAGCTGAAACGTGGATCCAGTGCCCGTGTACTCGATAAATTTTCAAACTTATTTTTCTCAAAAACGAAGCGTCATATGAAAAAATTTTATTCTATATTTTTGATTCAGTTTTTCACGTAGAATCACCCCACGCTCGGTTGTACCACCAGTTACGGGACACCCTGTATAATACTCGATAAATTTTCTAACTTATTTTTCTCAAAAACGAAGCGTCATATGAAAAAAATTTATTCTATATTTTTGATTCAGTTTTTCACGTAGAATCACCCCACGCTCGGTTGTACCACCAGTTACGGGACACCCTGTATATATATATATACAGTAAAACCTCGATAAATGCAGAGAATTCGGGACCGAATCAGTGCAGTTACGAAGCAGTGGTTTCTATTTTGTGTTTACGTTCAGGCTCCAACCGAGCGTGAGCTTAGAAAAGAACAGACAGTAGAAGAGACAAAGAGGTCCAACCTATAGGGGGACCGGCCCGAACGTATCCATGTGATAATACTAATCCGAGACTTGAACTTTTCCATTTTTGATTTTTTTTGGTTGAAAACTTCGCTAACGTATTTGTGACAAGTTTCTGATTAAAATGATACCAAACACGACATAGTTTGAGCAATATTTACTTAATATTTAATTCGTTTACTTGCTATTTAGATAACTCAAACATATCGTGTTTGGTATCATTTTAATCATAAAAATGTCACAAATGCGTTAGCGAAGTTTTCAAAACAAAAAAATCAAAAATGGAAAAGTTCCATCCTCCGCTTAGTATTGCGTCATCCATGCGTTAGGGCCGGTCCCCCTGTGCGTTGGGCCTCTCTGTCTTTTCTACTGTCTGTCCTTTTCTAAGCTCGGCGCTCGCTGGAGCCTCAACGTAAACAGTCCTGACATACAGCAGCGTCCTATGCATTTGAGTTTCGCACAGGGAACCATTTAGCAGTGCAGTTAACGGTACAGGTAACTATTCTATGTTTTCATCTGACTCCAGCTGACCACGAATCTAGAAAGGGGTAAGCAATGGGAAACCGCCCCCTCGAAGATGATAGGGTTAAAGGAATCGGGACTCGGTTGCGGTGCACACGCGATTGACGGCGATGCGTTCATCTTTGCTCCATTCACGAGCTAATGGAGTTCATTTTGACGATGCTCAAAGTTTGTTAGATATCTATGCTATTGAGAGAAACGTTCCTCAAAACGTTCGTACGAACGTACTCCTCGCTGTCAATCGCGTGTTCATCATAATCGTGCCTTAGTACCTTTAACCCCTGCATCTTCGGGGGTGAGGGGTCCCCCCATTGTTTGCCACTTTCTAAGTTCGAGGTCAGTTAGACTCGCATGAAAACGCTGAATTGTTACCAACTCAATAAATGTACAGCAAATCGACAGCTGTGCAACGTCTAAATGCACAGGGCTGTGTCTACGTTACGGCTCCAATTGAGCGCCGAACTTAGAAAATGCATTAAATATAATTCAAACCGTATCGCGTTCGGTATCATTTTAATAAAAAAAAATCTCACAAATACGTTAACGAGTTTTCAAAAAATAAGAACCAAAAATGGAAAAGTTCCATACTCCGATTAGTAGAGCGTAATGCAATAGAAGACGTTACGACGTGGCGGAAGTATTACATAATTAAGGCGTGAGTTTAAGGCCGACACTGAGTTCTAATTAATTTTAATATAGTATTATGGAAAATACATAAAATGAGGAGACGTTGAGGGTGGCAAACAGGAGGCCATAATAGGTGAAGACGACCTGGTTGAGAAGGATGATGTTTCTTTTATTAACAACAAGTTTTAATATTAAATTTTAGTAAACAGCAAACATAATAACAACAACAAACTCGGCTGGAGCCGTAACGTAAACACAGTCCTGCCATTCAGCCGCAACCTGTGCATTTAAACCTTGCACAGGTTGCATATAGCTGTTAATTTGTCGAGTTGCGTAACTATTCAGTGTTTTCATGCGACTCCAGCTGACCGTAAATTCAGAAAGGAACAGACCATGGAAAACCACCCCCTCGAAGATGCAACAGTTAAAAATAACGGAAGTCGCCATGTGATGGACACGTGATTGACAGCGAGGAGTCCGTTCGTACGAACGTTTTGAGGAACGTTTCTCTCAATAGCATAGATATCTAACAAACTTTGAGCATCGTCAAAATGTAGTCCATTAGCTCGTGAATGGAGCAAAGATGAACGCATCGCCGTCAATCGCGTGTGCACCGCAACCGAGTCCCGGTTCCTTTAACCCTATCATCTTCGAGGGGGCGGTTTCCCATTGCTTACCCCTTTCTAGATTCGTGGTCAGCTGGAGTCAGATGAAAACATAGAATAGTTACCTGTACCGTTAACTGCACTGCTAAATGGTTCCCTGTGCGAAACTCAAATGCATAGGACGCTGCTGTATGTCAGGACTGTTTACGTTGAGGCTCCAGCGAGCGCCGAGCTTAGAAAAGGACAGACAGTAGAACAGACAGAGAGGCCCAACGCACAGGGGGACCGGCCGTAACGCATGGATGACGCAATACTAAGCGGAGGATGGAACTTTTCCATTTTTGATTTTTTTGTTTTGAAAACTTCGCTAACGTATTTGTGACATTTTTATGATTAAAATGATACCAAACACGATATGTTTGAGTTATCTAAATAGCAAGTAAACGAATTAAATATTAAGTAAATATTGCTCAAACTATGTCGTGTTTGGTATCATTTTAATCAGAAACTTGTCACAAATACGTTAGCGAAGTTTTCAACAAAAAAAAATCGAAAATGGAAAAGTTCAAGTCTCGGATTAGTATTATCACATGGATACGTTCCGATGGTTCCGATAGTATCGTGTTACACTGCCTCGTCGCCGAACGTCGAGGTTCGACCGAGGGGGATCCCCCTATGTGGAGGGGATAGTCGCGATGCATTTATCGGTACAAACTTCTTCGGCATTTATCGGAGTTTTACTGTATATATATATATGTAAGGAGATTGCTTTTCTGATGGTGTCCACAGTCTTCTTGCTATTAACTAAAATTTATTAAAAAGATACATAAAACCATGAATAACTATAACAGACAGTTAGAAACTAATAAAAATAAGCAGTAACAGTTATGGCGTCTTTTCGCTTTCACGTTTCGTTCTTCACTGCTGTTTTGCAGCTGTTTTGCAACTGTTTTGTTTCTTCTGCCCTGTCTTTTGTTTCTCACGTCATCATCTCGTTCTTTCTGTCATTCATTCACTTTCTCGCTCACTCATTTCATCTGCCTTCTTACATATTTATAGTTAAGTCAATTACATATTCACAGAATTGAATAAAATTATATTAAATATTATTATGATTGTTCAATATTTTAAAGGAGTGTAGGAACTCCGGTATTAATATGCAACCTACCACATTCAAGAATATTTCGATATATTTGTAACGGATGGCTTGGGCGGAGGCAGGGGTAAGGCAGAAAAGCTAAGACGTTGGTTTACGAGAATACTTTTAACCCTAGATCACTAACCTTCGTCGATTCGACGATACGAATTTAATAAGTATACCATATTAGTTAACGTTATGGTAGTAAATAAATACCTATCTTTAATAATAGAAAAAAACATGTTTAAATTTTATTTAAATAGTATCCTTTAACCCCTTTTGTAAATACCGTAGTCAAAGAGACGAAGGTTAGTGTTAAGCGTCGAAAAAAAAGGTTAGTGATCTAGGGTTAATGCGTGCACCTTCTATGACGGGCTTGACGAGACCAGTGATGCCAGGACGTGGGATTTTTCCCACCCATTCGGACTACCTAATCCTCAGTAACGTATATACTTCACTCAAATATGGGGTATCGTTAGACCCCTGTGACAATTGAAATACGGTAGAAATTACAGGAAGAGGACATTTTACTAGATACGTTCATGGAAACAACCGCCGTCAAGCTGTGACGTCATCATACGCATGCGCACGATGGCTCCCACGTGGGAGAAAATCCCACGTCCTGGCATCACTGGACGAGACTGCTGCTCGTTCGATGAGCAGCGATGTTCATCTTTTTCGCCGCCGGTATTCGGAGAAAAGACTCCGCGAACCGGACGGCGCGATATCAGACGCGACACAATACAAGCGCAACGGCTCGCGGCACGGCGTTTGATGGCTCACTACTTACATATTATAGATGAGAATGATTGGTTAACGTGTCAAATGATGCGAACCAATAATGCAAAAATTACAGTTATTGTTTTTCTACTCTTTTAAGTGGTAATAATAACTGAAAAATATCTGGTCAGTAAATACATAAAAAACAAACGGCTAACACGCAAAAACGTATAATTCTAAGGAAACGTTTAATTTTAATACACTTTTGTGCAAAAAAGTGAAATGTGTTTAAATTTAACACACAAAAAAATGCATTACTTATTTACTCGGATAGGACGTGTAAAATAATGCATTAGATGTGATAAAACTACACGTTACTTTTTTCAAGTGTATTATTTTAATGCACATAATTGCATTTACACGTTTAGATGTGTTAATGAAATGTGCTTACACATTTTGATGCATTTAAATAACACGCTTATTAACACACTTGGATGTGCAGTGTAGGCACTCTATTTCGCGCGTCGAACGGTACAATTTCAAGTTTAATAACTTTTTTAAAGTGCAAATTGAAAATTCCGATTTATCCGTATTTTTGTAAAGGACATACAGCTTCTATAAACAAATAAGCTAACAAAAAAATTCGAATTTTTCATATAATGTGTAAACAAATTGAGATTTTGCAAAATAAGTTTTACCATTCTATTGATTATTAACAGACGAAAATTTAGTCACTGTACGCAAATGCTCTATGTCTCATAGTTTCCGAGATAATCGACGAAATATACTTTAGGGTCCTAACTTTGGGGGTGGTTTTCACCCCTTTAATGTCGACGATTGCCGATAAAAAAAATACGTGTCTAATATTTTAACGAGGACTACATCAAACTTAAATTTCATCAAAGTCGGTGATAGACAGTTCGGTATGTTCCCTTGTAACAATCCGCACAACACGCACTTCGCTTCGAGAAGTTTCGAACTTTGGTCCAGTTATGGCGTAACTCACGCCACGTGCTTATTCAGATTAGCACACGAAAAACAGTTATTACACTTCAGTTTTAATTAAAATTCAGTCAAATTCACTGAGTAGTTTCACGCGAGCGAGTCCCACTTCTGAAAATTGTCGTACTTCGGGTACATCACCCAATAATTTTAACTTATAACTGAAAAATGTACTTTATTAAGCGTGTCCGCTCTCTCTCGACGGCAGGAAGCTATTACTACTCGTCGCGTGTCGCGGTTCGCACGCCTGGCCGATACTACTCGAATCAAACGAATACTTTTAGCGATCATTTCGCTGTTACGTGCGGTGCTATATTATATGGCAGGCTGTTGAATTAGTTACACGCCGCGAGCCTTTTCTGAGTCGCTCCGCCTGCTTCTCCTTCCCAACTATTTTACCCAACCAGGAATGACTTGCCAGACTCGGCGTATTACACGAGTATAGTGGCGCTTAGGGCGCCATTCGCCTCTGTTCGCTCGCGCTGGAAAGACGCCGCGCACGCCGATTACGGGAAAAAAAATCGATGCGCGTATCCCGTCGACTGACGTTATCTGTCAACGAACAGTTTCAGATCGCGTCACATGGCGTTTAGGTTAAAACAAAAGTATTACTAGTAAAAAATTATGCTCAGATATGGCTTGAATTAAATGCGATTAAGAGACTTTAATGTTTTTGGACTTCCGGCGGTGGTTTGGCAAATTCGGCAGAGAATAGTGACAGGAATAACATTGAAAAACTTATATTCTATCTCAAAATACCAATGGAAACATTGAGGGTATCTAATTTAAACAACGTAAACATATATTTCTATTTGTGAATATATGTTTTCATTCAATGTAGATATATATTTCTGTACAAACAATGAAGTTTTCCTTCAAGTAAAGTTGAAGAAATAAATAAATAAAAAAATTAGTATTGCATCCATATTATCTCCACAATATTATGAAACTTTTATATATACATATAACTTTTTCTTCTAAAATAAATGGTTCTACTGTGCATACATTTGTACACACAACCGTACATACAACAATCATAACGACAGTTTATTAAAATTATATCCAGTAATCTTTAATTTTTTACCTCTTGTTTCTTTAATTCATATGTATACTAAAGAAACAGTTGTGTTACGATCTAGCACGCGCACGTATAAATTAATTTCCAACGCAAATAATTTAAAAATACGGCGACAGCAAAACGTTAGCTCTCGCGTCAAAGAATACATTGTTGCCGCCACGGTCAACTTAGCAACAGATTTTAACCGTTTGAGTGTCAAGCAGCGAAAACGCGCTTCTTTCGTTTTGTATCGCGGAATGCAACAAAGTAAAATTTCAATGTTTTTCTGCTAACAATCTGTTAATCGCATTTAATTCAAGACATATCTGAGCATACTTTTTTACTAGTAATACTTTTGTTTTAACCTAAACGCCATGTGACGCGATCTGAAACTGTTCGTTGACAGATAACGTCAGTCGACGGGATACGCGCATCGATTTTTTTTCCCGTAATCGGCGTGCGCGGCGTCTTTCCAGCGCGAGCGAACAGAGGCGAATGGCGCCCTAAAGCGCCACTATACTCGTGTAATACGCCGAGTCTGGCAAGTCATTCCTGGTTGGGTAAAATAGTTGGGAAGGAGAAGCAGGCGGAGCGACTCAGAAAAGGCTCGCGGCGTGTAACTAATTCAACAGCCTGTTATATGGTATATAGCTAGCCGTCCGTCGTCGAGCGGTAACCGACGGTCGGTGAGGAGACGCTCGTTACAGCGGGAAATTATAAGAATTTGAAAGGTTATTGGAACGTCAATGATTTGTTTTACGTGAAGCTCCTGCCTCGCGGCTTAATCCACACGGCCCCCATGGGCGCGGGATCGAGATACGCTCGATCAACGCGTACGAACGGCGTACTACCAGTCTTAGCACGAAGATTGTGCGGAAAGGTTATTGGATTGGGGATGTGAAAGAGGTAAAAGAATATATAGTTGAAATTATACTCTACTTAGCTTAAGGCTAGCAGAGGACAGGATGGATGGGCCGATCTGTTGAAACCCGTACAGGTTTATTGGAATCGAAATTTGAAAGAATAAGGATTTTAAATAATATTGTTTTGAACAAAGATTGAACTGGTAAAATAAAGTATATTCAAACTTGTTCTGAGGAAATTATACAACTCAAAGAATAATAGAGAGAACTTTAGAGTTATGAATTATCAAATATAAAATGACAATGTAGGTGTGGTGAAACTTATTCGAAACGGAGTTCGAATGAATTTCCCATTCACAAATAATTAATTAATCCTTACTTTTGACGGTTCGTTTCAGGGCTCGTAGTCAATGAAATAACTAAAGAAAATATTCAATATTAAATTTGGTATAAATTGGAACTCACCCTGGTTTTCCAGTAGCTGATACAATTATAAATTATAACACAGCGCTATGTGTGTGTGTGTGTGTGTGTGTGTGTGTGTGTGTGTGTGTGTGTTCTGCTTACGATTTTCGGTTCTCGATGACACAATATTGAGTGTACGTTGGATTTACAAACTGTTTGGATATCTGTACAGAGAAAATGAATTAGGAGTTGCACTTTGGTATGAACGTATGTTCACTTATGACTAACGGATTAAAATTTACGATTATATGATACAGATATTCAATGAACGATAATATATATATATGTCGTATACAGATCATGAAATTAGACAGTTCATGAACTGTCTAGACATTTCGCGAAGTGCAGACAGATCGTGAATCGGTCACGCAGTTACACGAAGTGCCTAAAAGGCTATAGGAGGATAAGTATGATCCAGCGGCCTTAGCTCCGATCATGCTCGCTTTTTTTTGTTAAATTAGTACCTATGTGAGTACTTATTACAGCAATTTTCAACCCTTAAAAATTCATCCCCAGGGAGTAATCGTTAAATAAACAAATTTTTTCAAAAATTCATAACTTGAGAACGACTACTTTGATTTTATTGAAATTTATTCAGGACGTACATACAACTAAGGTCTCTGATTAAAAAAAATTCCAGACTTGATGAATTGACATAACCTTAGAAAAAAAATTAAAACATTTTTCAATGACTACTATTGGTAGGTTATGTTTGAGGCACAACTACCAAACTTTTTTTATAGCTTTCTAACACCATTTTGCACCATATATAATTTTAGTATAATTTATTTCTTGGTGCGTCATATCCAAAAAAAATAAAAAGTCTAATTTTAATCATATTTAAATTTTTTTAAATATGTTATAATTATGGCACACCCATCCTAATTTTTTTCTAGTTTTCTAACGTCATTTTGCACCATATATAATTTTGGTATAATTTATTTCTTGGTGCGTCATATGCGAAAAAAATAAAAAGTATAATTTTAATCATTTTCAATTTTTTTCATTATGTTATCATTATAGCACAATCATCTTAATTTTTGTTTAGCTTCCTAACATTATTTTGAACCATGTGTAATTTCGGTAGAATTTATTTTTGGGTGCGTCATATGCAAAATAAATGAAAAGTCTAATTTTAATCATCCTCAATTTTTTTTAATATGTTACCGTTATAGCACAATCATGTTATTTTCTTTGGTTTCCTCACATCGTTTTACTCTATCTATAATAATTTCTGAATTCATAATTCATAATAATAATAATACCAACAACAACAACAACAACAACAACAGAAACAGTGATTATAATAGTTATAAAAGTAATAAAGACAATGGCAAGATTAGCTCCATACGTCTGTAGCTCTTGCCCGCTCATGCGGGCCCGCGCGAACGACAGACTTGATACCTAACTCATTATACCCACCACTAAAACGCATATCCCCGCTACATCTATCCACCACAGCACTAGCAACGGACGAAAATTGCATTAGAACGTTAGGTCGATCTGCCGAATCAAAATTAAATATTCGCTATCATCGTCATTGTAGTAAATGGACTTTTTGTTGTTTTTTTTTGGAAGTTGCCGAAATATAGGAAAACTGTATACTTTTATTGATTCCAATGTAACACGCTGAGAATTATGAATTCAGAAATTATTATAGATAGAGTAAAACGATGTGAGGAATCCAAAAGAAATAACATGATTGTGCTATAACGGTAACATATTGAAAAAAATTGAGGATGATTAAAATTAGACTTTTCATTTATTTTGCATATGACGCACCCAAAAATAAATTCTACCGAAATTACACATGGTTCAAAATAATGTTAGGAAGCTAAACAAAAATTAAGATGATTGTGCTATAATGATAACATAATGAAAAAAATTGAAAATGATTAAAATTATACTTTTTATTTTTTTCGCATATGACGCACCAAGAAATAAATTATACCAAAATTATATATGGTGCAAAATGACGTTAGAAAACTAGAAAAAAATTAGGATGGGTGTGCCATAATTATAACATATTTAAAAAAATTTAAATATGATTAAAATTAGACTTTTTATTTTTTTTGGATATGACGCACCAAGAAATAAATTATACCAAAATTATATATGGTGCAAAATGGTGTTAGAAAGCTATAAAAAAAGTTTGGTAGTTGTGCCTCAAACATAACCTACCAATAGTAGTCATTGAAAAATGTTTTAATTTTTTTTCTAAGGTTATGTCAATTCATCAAGTCTGGAATTTTTTTTAATCAGAGACCTTAGTTATATGTACGTCCTGAATAAATTTCAATAAAATCAAAGTAGTCGTTCTCAAGTTATGAATTTTTGAAAAAATTTGTTTATTTAACGATTACTCCCTGGGGATGAATTTTTAAGGGTTGAAAATTGCTGTGATAAGTACTCACATAGGTACTAATTTAACAAAAAAAAGCGATCATGATCGGAGCTAAGGCCGCTGGATCATACTTATCCTCCTATAGCCTTTCTAGGCATTTCATGAAATGCACTTGGGCCTTAGACAGATTGTGTATTGCTTCTGAATTTCATGAAATGTCTAAGTCATTAAGACAGTTCATGAAATGTCTAACCGGTATTTTGCCGATCGTGAAATATTTGTAAACCACATAAATATCTTTTAAATACTAGTTACATTTATTTGTAAGCTATCTAATACTCTTTATTTAACGCTTTTGACAAAACAATAACCTTATTAACATAACATAAACTTAAAACATAACATAAACGTATGACATAAAATTACAATGAATCGAAACAAGTGGCCTCGCTGTGGCATGTCGGTCCAAGCAACACTGCCTCTGCCTCGCCATGCTCTCGTCCCGTAGCAACCGAAACAAAAGCTAGGCGGTTCGGGATCTCGCGATGTTATCGGACGACAATCTTGTAAGACTACTACAATTAAACAGACATCAGCCGATTCCGTAAACTACTGTATTATATTTTTTAACTACTTTAATAGACATCAGAATAATTATTCATAATGAGTGACAGTGAGTGCAATAATTCTAGCTACAACCATAAAGAAGATTTTTATTTAAAATTGGACAGTTATTACACTAATAAACCATCTAAAAAACCTTTTAGTAAAAAGGAGATTGAGACAATGATCGCTGAAATAATGATCGCAAAAAATAAATCGTAAGTAAAATTATTTACGTCAATAATGTCATTTAAAATTAATATGTGCTTCAATGTTAACTTTAATTTTAACGTACTTTCAGAGTAACGAAAACAAGACGAGAGTATAATTTGCTCAGTAAATATGACGTCATGAGTGTTTACGATCAGTCATATTTGATTAAAAAAAATTCAGATGCAGCTATTATACAATTTATAGTACCCTATGAAGACTTGTTTGACAAAATTTTGAATTATCTTGTGAGTAAGACTGGTCATGGTGGACGATGCAAGATTGAATGCGCTTTTGCTGATAAATTTCAAGTTCCTCGCCCACCCAT
Organism: Cerceris rybyensis; assembly: GCA_910591515.1. Lineage (NCBI taxonomy): Eukaryota > Metazoa > Arthropoda > Insecta > Hymenoptera > Crabronidae > Cerceris > Cerceris rybyensis. Next base: position 18,914,129 of record OU342798.1, on the reverse strand, counting down.
TGAAATATTTCTGACAGGCTGTAAAACTTGCAATGAAAAGAAGAATTTACCGAAGAAATTGGTTGTGAAGCCTATACTGTCAAGTGATTTTTGTGAACGTGGGCAGATCGATTTAATAGATTTCCAATCTCTCCAAGACGGGAAGTACAAATGGATATTAAATTACCAAGATCATTCAACTAAATTTGTAATTCTTCGTCCGTTAACTTCTAAACGAGCCCAAGAAATTGCGTCAGAATTGTTATCTATCTTTCTTTTATTCGGTGCTCCAAAAATACTACAGAGTGATAACGGTCGAGAATTTGTAAATAGTATTATTGAAGATTTACATAAAATGTGGCCTGAATCTAAGATTGTTCATGGACGACCGAGGCACCCTCAAAGCCAAGGTAGTATTGAGAGGTCCAATCAAGATATTGAGAACATGCTTCGTGCTTGGATGGCTGATACAGGTAGTAAACGTTGGTCTGTTGGTTTACAATTTGTTCAGTGGCAAAAAAATAGTTCTCACCTCCGAATTATCGGCCGCTCTCCATATAAAGCACTTTTCGGATGTGATCCAAAACTTGGACTTGCCAGTGCAAGCATTCCACTATCAATAATTCGTGACGTAGAAACGGAAGAAGATATGGAATATTTATTAAGTGGCAACAATAAAGATAACTTGTTTTGTGACAAGGATAATTATGATGACAAGAACAATGATTGTGATCCACGGGAAGAGTCGTCTTGTAAGACGGCTACCTTTGAGCATCGATGTTGTAGGTGTAACAGTATTTTTGGTTCAAGAAACGCATTAAAAAGTAACTTATGTCTCCTATGTGACAAAGAGGCTAAAATACAAAATGAAAGAACTGACTCCAGACAGAAAATGGTAGTAGCAGCAGAAAAAATGTTATCCTCCACTAAACTTAAGCTCCCTACTTTTAAAATTGGTGATTGCGTCCTTCTTGCTGTACCGAAAGTTGATCGCGGCCCAAGTGATCCTCAGAATATTATATGTGTCATTACTGATCAAAAGGAAGAAGTAAATCAAGTAGCTGTAAAAGCCGGTGTCATAAAAGGGTGGTTTCGGCCGGAAAATCTCGTTCTGGCTGGCTCTGACTTTTTTACACGCGACGAAATTGATTTTAATAAAATGTTATCCCTCAGAGAAGCTGTTAAAAATTGTACTGGTGGGCAGGGATATTTTCAATGCTCGTGCAGAGCTTCTGATGTGCAATGCACAACCAAAAGATGTGCTTGTAAAAAAGCAAATGTTTTATGTAATAGCAGATGTCACGGTAGCTTATTATGTACCAATAAATAAAATTTTTGTTTAGCTATTATAATACACTCTAAAATGTTGTCTCATTTTCAATTATTTTAATCCACATTCACTGCTCCTAGGTGATTACACGATCGGCAAAATACCTGTTAGACATTTCATGAACTGTCTTAATGACTTAGACATTTCATGAAATTCTGAAGCATTACACAATCTGTCTAAGGCCCAAGTGCATTTCATGAAATGCCTAGAAATTTTAGGCACTTCGTGTAACTGCGTGACCGATTCACGATCTGTCTGCACTTCGCGAAATGTCTAGACAGTTCATGAACTGTCTAATTTCATGATCTGTCTACGACATATATATATATATATATATATATATGTATATATATATATATATTCAAAAGGTGACAAAATTTTGATAGAAAATCTCGCACGAAACACTGAGTCTTTCGGCACTATTTATCGTTACCAAATTTTCGCTCATTGAGAATCGAAGATTCTCGCTACGGTTTCGCGGGCTAACAATCACGCACTTCGCGACTTGAAGATTGAAAGCCAAGAGATTTCTTAATTTAACGAGGATATCAAAGTCCGTCACAGCGTATCAAACTATTGAAGTTATTCGCGGATAACTTGGCTTAACGACACCCTGGACTCAATGCCTACGCACCTCGCGACTTTCCAGACAAGAGTGACGAGTTAATCTCGCCCCGGGTCTCACGAAGGGTGGACCCATGGTGGAGGTGGTAGCCACGTTCAGTGGTCCAGTTATGCTTAGGTTTTAATTCTGGGAATGCAACTCTTTATTCTTCTTCTCCGTTCAGTTCTTACTAAATTCTTATCGATAGGTACGTGATGGAATGCGCTTAGCGCGCAACAGTCCTGTAACGCTTCTGATAAAACATTGTGGGAACACGCTTACAAGAGAAATTACATCTGCTAGCCAAGATATAAGCGGAAATAATAATGAGAAATAATACGAGGAATGGACGGAAAAGAAAACGAAAAATTTAGTTCGGGACGTAACATCGCCACATTAGCTTTCCTAAGTAATTTTCAATATTAAACCAACTTAGTTCCTCTAACAAATATTTTAAATTTTGGACATCGTCTGTAACGTGTACTAAATTGAGAACATTATATACACTAAATTCTCTGCCATACAACATTGAAGAATCATTGACGAATTGAATTAGCATTTCTCAAGCTTTGTTTAGCAACTCTACATCTAAACGTAATCTATTGTGTAGCAGAATTCTCATAGCTGCGTGTAATAATAACAAGTGGTTATAGAAGCTATTACCCTTTAAGAGAATGAGTCCTAGGCATAAGAGAAATAAACGAAACAACGTAGCTTTATATCTAGCAGAGGGTGTCAACTCCCATAGGTATATAAAATTTGGTCCGCAGATGTGCTGCCGCCTAGGGCGGAATCCGTACATTAGAACTACTTTTTATATATGTTGCGTGGCCGTTCAGGGATGTTCGATTAGCGGTGTGGGATGCATCCAGTGGAAGAGGTGTGACTCTCTGCAAGAGATGGAGTTTAAAATGAATAATTTACAATGTACGTTTAAGAAACTTTAAATATATTAAACTAAATAGAACGATAACTTTAATTACTTGAAACATAATAACTGAGCAAAACAATAACTTTGAACAATATTTAATAATTATGAACAGAAATAATTAAAATAGCTTCGTATAACGTTATACGTCTGAACGCTTCGAGATCTTGCGCAAAGTGCCCAAGGCAACTGTTTAACAAAAGAAGATCGCATGCAATTTTTCACGATCGCTCTGCTCCGCGAATCAAATGGTACTTTACATTCAATCTTTAAATCTATTGGTTCCCTACGTATGCAAGATGAGGTTTTTACGCGGGAAGCAATTACTTGATATGGCAACGCTGATAAACAATTGAAATCGAGTTAAATCAGAATTATATGACACGGTGTCGAATTTGCCGCCTTCAGTTACGCACGTCATGCATTTACAATGTTGATAACTTAGGTTCCTATATTAACCGTACAAAGCTCCTATCTAACTAATATCGAATTTCCATATTGCGAATAACTCTCGTAATTGCGTTCACATGAATTTATAAATGTGAATTGATATGACACACAACATATACATAGCACAGTATGCTATACAGGGTGCGGCATTTTAAACAGGTCACCTGAATAACTCGCTTGCTTTTGAAGATAGGAGAAAATGCATTAGACCAAACTTACTAGGTATCGGGGGGCTCATAATCCGGTATTACCAATTTTTCTGTAGGTGGAGGCGTCAAGGAGATTTGAAGCCAATTCTGTTTTTATTAATGGAATGGTATGGTTTCTTACTTATAGTCTGATAGAGTGTTTCAAGGTGAATACAATGACCTATTATGAAGGTCATTCAAGGTCACCCAAAGTCAACTGCAATAGAAAATAAATTCTCTCAGAGCACTTTTCGAATACTTGTGTGTCACGTGTGTGTATTACTTGACACGGGTCACAAAAGATAAACAAACATTCAATCACATCGCACGTTTATCTGTATCCTCAAACATTATTGGTAATTTGACTACCGACTAGAGTACAGCTTTGTAATATTTATTCACTCTAAGTGTTTGTTCGATTCTCACAATTACCTTAGTAGATTGAAGACGGTTTATAGAGAATTTTATGTCCGTTAATTATTAATTCTTATATTGCTGTTCTAAAATTCATTCTATTTTCAAGGCTGGAAGTTGGGAGCAAAAACGTCTGTCTTCAATGTACTAAGAAGTCATTTAAAAGTTTATAGCATGTCCTGGTCATAGATATTTTTGAAGAATACTTGTAGAATTCGCTGAATTCTCGGAACGAGAAGCGGACAAAAGATCCCTTTGTTTGTCGAGACTCCAATCCGTATTTCTCAATAATAGTCAACGTGCAATAAACCTTGAACATCGTCCGGGTTTGCTTCCCTCTTTGTCTAGGACCAGGACAAAGAAATCGGCCTGGACACGCGAGGCGACGGAGCACTCAGTCGTCCGGGTGGTCACCACATGACGAGTACCGTTACTTCTGGACCCTTCTTGGCTGGAGGGGTGGCAAGCGCGGACGACACCTCATAATTTGAGAAATTCCGCGATTCCTCTCCAAGGAAGTCAATCTCCCTCCTTGTGATTCACGGTGAGGATAGTTACGCCCAATTCCTTAACCAGCATCAGGAATGGCTAATTGTCGTCCCCACCGACGAAGTAAAAAATTCGCATCGGGGTCCTTGGAGGGAGACGAATCTTAGATTTTCCCAAATTTTAGATTTATATATACATACAGCCGAGATATCACTGATTCACAACCACTCTGTAGGCGTCACGCTCGTGCCTATAGGCACTGACGTTGTGCCGTATTTGGGGCGACATTCGTAGTTAATCGCTCGCGCTGGAAAGATGTGCCTCGCGCGTCAGTCGCGGAGATAAGAACGACGTGCGTGGCACATCGACTCACAATATTTGTTGAGGAACAGTTTCAGATGGCACTACGTCGCATGGATCGCAGCGGCCGCGACGGCAACAATGTATTCTTTAATACGAGGAAGCCTAGCGTTCTAGTATCGGATAGTTATTTTTAACAATTTACGCTAGCAATTAATTTACAAATGTGCGTATTGGAACGCAATACTATATTTATGCCGTAAGACTTAATAAAGTGGTCGATTTCGGCAAAACCATCGCCAGAAGTTCAAAAACATTAAAATATATTAATTGCATTTGATTTAAAACATATCTGAGGATACTTTTTCACTAACAATACTTTTGTCTTATCCTACATGCGACGTAGTGGCATCTGAAACTGTTCCTCAACAAATATTGTGAGTCGATGTGCCACGCACGTCGTTCTTATCTCCGCGACTGACGCGCGAGGCACATCTTTCCAGCGCGAGCGATTAACTACGAATGTCGCCCCAAATACGGCACAACGTCAGTGCCTATAGGCACGAGCGTGACGCCTACAGAGTGGTTGTGAATCAGTGATATCTCGGCTGTATGTATGGGTAAATGAGGCGGTGTTTCTCGAAGGACGGCTCGATCGTGCATTAATCGCCCGGCGATGATCTAACGCATCAACAACTAGTCTTGGATTGCAACAAAATCGCGTCCACTGTACAATTTTGTAAAAACATCAGAGTTAGTACTTGTAAAGGTTCCTATTTTTGTTAAACGATAAAAACAAAACGACAACAATCAGTCGCGGTTTATTAAGTTAAAGGGCGACGTACCGTCGCACAGTGGTCCAGAATGTGCATTTAGCCGCGCAAAAGTCAAAAAGTCGATTTTGGAATTTCGATTTTTTTTGCATATATCGATTCCTAAATAACCACCGACCTCAGAACCGAAAAGATTTTTGAAATCGGATAAAAATTGTAGTTACATCAAACGCTTAAAGTTGAAACTTTTTCTGGAGGCCTTTTTCTATCGAAAAACCACGTTGTCTTCTTTCTAACATTCTGGTGAAACTATGGAATATTTTTTAACAATTATTATTTATATTTGAAGAGCATTCTTCCGCGATAAAAATTCACGTTTCGAACATCAAATTACTGTTTGTAGTTTATTCAAAAATTAATGTTGAAAACATGAAAGAACATCGTCGAAGTTTTTTATCTTTTGCAGTCAATATCTTCATAGTCCCACATAATCTCACTCTCTAATTAACACCACCGTTTTCTGTAAACCTTCCCCTAAACGATCCTGCAAAAAGCTAATCCGACCGGATCCGCCTCGGACGAATTTTTATTGTTTAAAGAGTCACGCGCACCTCGGCAAGGCGCTGCCGCCGGACTGTCTCGTAAACTTTCGATAGGTATAACAATGAAAGGCGCAGGTAGACGCAAGAAATATTTGCAGAAATAACTTCTATATAGTCTAAGGAATATATGTGGAAAGTTTTAGCCGAATATCTTTCGATACTTATAAGTTATTTAATTTTTAAGTGAACCCTGCACGGCGAAGACTACGATTTCCTTTCAATCGGATAACCTAACTCATTCCTCTTTGCTCGCATCCTAACAATAAAGCAATTAAGTAATAAAAGTGATGCTTTAGAAGTCTTCGTCCTTGATAGTGACAATAAGATTTTGTTTTTATTGCACGGTATCTTTAAGAAACACGGGAATGTACTGACCGCGTGTCCCACTGGGTCTATGCAGCAGGTCTGGGTTACATAAACCTTAGGAAGGAATATCAAGAAAAGGTGCAGATAGATAAAGCAAATTTTAGCAGGAACTCTTTCTATATAGTTTAAACTAAACATCTTCAATGGTCTCAGAGGCTACTTTGTGGTAGTTTTTATTTTTTCCATTTTGAAGTTAGCAATGTAAGCTGAATAAGCTAATGTACATAGCTACCCTCTATATATCAACCGCCCTTTTTTTTTAAATTGTTGAGTTCAGATTCATAATCAGCGACCCAAAAAACATTAGAATACTAATTTTTGTGCAAAACAATTAATTTTTAAAGAAACCTGTCCGCCATATTTAATCCGCCATTTTGTTTTAAAAATTTTTGAGATCAGATTCGTAATCAGCAACCCAATAAAAATAAAATACCAATTTTTAACTCAATCCGATGTGTTTTGAGCCCGTGGTGACGATTTGAAAAAGATTAAAAACTGCGCGAGGTGCGTGAACAGCTAAATTCACGCCTGGACCAGTGTGCGTCGGAACGAATTCACGGTACAGTATTCAGTTTTCTAAAATGCGTTACACGCTAGTAGAGAAAGTAGAAATGGTTTTTATTTATGGTGAATGTCATAGAATTATGAGGGAAGCGGTACGTGTGTATAGTGAAAGATTTCCTGATCGTAATAGACCTTCACTTTCTGTCTTTACAAACATTATAAAAAAGTTCCAAGAAACTGGAACTGTGGATAACAAAACACATAATCTTGCGAAACGAGCAACTGATGATGGAAACTCGATAAATATTGTAGCAACTGTATTACGAGATCCATATGTTAGTATAAGACAAGTGGAACGCGAAAGTGGGGTCAGTCATTGAAGTATTTAACGAATATTACACATTAACAAATTTCACCCGTTCCACATATCACTTCATCAACAATTAACTGAAAATGATTATACAAAACGTTTACAATTTTGTGAATGGAGCTTATGAAAATTACAAGACGATGAAATGTTCTTGAGTAAAATGTTATTTACTAGGGATTGCAATACCGGTATACCGGGATACCGAATACCGGTATTTTGAGCCATTTGTAGAATTTTGTAATACCGGTATTCACAAGTTTAAATACCGTTTTTTCGGTATTTACTAGAAATTTTTTAAATTGTCAAAGGCTATAGGAGGATAAGTATGATCCAGCGGCCTTCGCTCCAATCATGCTCGCTTTTTTTTGTTAAAAAGGTTCCTATGTGAGTACTTATCACAGCAATTTTCAACCCTTAAAAATTCATCCCCAGGGAGTAATCGTTAAATAAACAAATCTTTCAAAAATTCATAACTTGAGAACAACTATTTTGATTTTATTGAAATTTATTCAGGACGTACATATAACTAAGGTCTCTGATTTAAAAAAATTCCAGACTTGATGAATTGACATAACCTTAAAAAAAAAATTAAAACATTTATCAATGACTACTATTGGTAGGTTATGTTTGAGGCACAGCTACCAAACTTTTTTTATAGCTTTCTAACACCATTTTGCACCATACATAATTTTGGTATAATTTATTTCTTGGTGCGTCATATCCAAAAAAAATAAAAAGTCTAATTTTAATCATATTTAATTTTTTTTAAATATGTTATAATTATGGCACACCCATCCTAATTTTTTTCTAGTTTTCTAACGTCATTTTGCACCATATATAATTTTGGTATAATTTATTTCTTGGTGCGTCATATGCGAAAAAAATAAAAAGTATAGTTTTAATCATTTTCAATTTTTTTCATTATGTTATCATTATAGCACAATCATCTTAATTTTTTTTTAGCTTCCTAACATTATTTTGCACCATGTGTAATTTCGGTAGAATTTATTTTTGGGTGCGTCTGTTACATCCGGCCCTGGAATTTTCGAATTCCAGTTCAGGCGCCAGTCAAAAAGGAAAAATATAACTCCTCCGAAGGGAGGAGATAGAAAGAGGAGAGAAAGGGAAGAGGGGAAATCAGATAATGAAAGAGAGGAAGGGAGAAGAATAATAGATACGAATAGGGAAGGAGGATATAATAAAGAAGGGGTAGATTATAGAAGAGGAATGGAAGAAAGAATAGATGGCGAATGGATGGAAGTAGAGAGGAGAAAGAGAAGGGTAAGGAGAGAGGATGATAGAAGGAAAGAATCAGAGAAAAGAGGAGATGAAAGGGGTGGGAGGGGACTAGAAGAGGAAAAGAGCGGAGATAGAGAATATAGGGAAAATAGAAAGGTAAGGGGAGAGATAAAGGGGAGAAGGGAAGCTGTGTTGGTGAGAATTAGGGAGGGAGAAAGATTTGAAGAAGTTTTTAGAAAGATTACCGACGGAGGGGAGGAAATTGCTGAACAAATAGAGAAAGTAAGGAAGAGTAGGAAGGGGCATATTCTGATGGAAGTAGGAGAAAAGGGAGACGCTAACAAGATTAGGAGATGGATTGGGACAAAAGAGGGTACAAGGAACGTGGAGGTGCTTCAGGAGCGGATTAGAGTCGAACTTAGAGACGTAGACCCTAGTGCAGATAGAGAAATAATAGAGGGGAGGATTAGGCAAGAAGTGGGAATGGAAAGTAAGGACATCCTAAGATTCGTAACGACGAGAATTACTAATCTAGGAGCACAGATAGCGGTAGTAGATATTCCGGGGAAATTTGAAAGAAGAGTAGGGACCATGAGTAAGATAAGGATAGGTTTCACGGTAGCGAGGATTAGAATAGAACCAAAAATGATTAGATGTTTTAAGTGCCAGGAGATAGGACATAATAGTTATAACTGTAAGGAGAGAGAGACGAGGTGCAGGAGATGTGGGGAGGGGGGCCACGATCTAAACGGATGCGAGAGAGAAATGAGATGCTTCCTATGTGAGAGGGCAGGAGGGAAAGGAGGAGAAGTAAAACACCTAGCTGCGACAATGGCATGTAGGGTGTATAAGGACATGAGAATGAGGAGGATAAGAGAAGATGCAGAGGAGTATTTTAGAAGAAATTATGATAGGGGATAAAAATAAGAGAAAATACGGGAAGGGGAAAACTAGACGGGAAGACGAGATTAGGATTTTACAGATAAACCTTAACCACTGTAGATTGGCGCAAGAGTTAATGTATAGGAGGGCGGAGGAAGAAAGAGCGGATATAGTAATCATGGCCGAGCCGTATAAGATAAGGGATAGCTGGATAGGAAGTATAGAAGGTAAGGCAGCGTTATGGGTGACGGGATTTAGGGGGAAATGGACAGGTAGTGAAGAAGAGAGAAGAGGTAGGGATTACGCGGGAACAAAGATGGAGGATAGGGTTATCATAGGAGTCTATATCACACCAAATATACCAATAAAGGAATTTATGGAAAGGCTAGAGGGGATAGAGAGGGATAGAAGGAAATGGGGTTGCAAGGTCATAATTATGGGGGATTTCAACGCTAAGTCTCCGGGATGGGGATCTGGTAGGTGGGATAAGAGAGGAGAAGAATTGATGGATAGTCTAGACAGGATGGGAATAGTTCCAATAATAAGCGAAGGAGGCTATACATTCTATAAAAATGGAAAAGTATCGAAAATCGATTTTATGGGATGCGACGAAGGAACTTTGAAAATTTTGGGAGAAAGTAGGGTTCTAAAGGAGTTCTCGGCATCTGACCACAAATACCTGTTTCATAAATTTACTAGGATAGAGGTAGGAAGAGGGAGTAGAACAAACAAGAAATTCTGCAGAGAAGTTTGGGACGGGAAGTCATTAGATAAAGAGAGATTTGGGAAGAGATTGGAAAATGGTTGGGAAAAATACGTGGAAGGGAAGGTAGAGGAAGAAGAAATGGTTAAGGAATATATAGATAGAGTTAGACAGGTATGTAGGGAAACTATGAAAATAAGAAGGACAGAGGGGGAGAGAGGTAAGAAATCAGGGGTATACTGGTGGACGGAAGAGATAGGGGAGTTTAAAAAGGACGCAGCTAGGTATAGAAGGCAAATGATAAAGGCAAGGAGAGGAGGGAGTACCGCGGAGGAGGAAATAGCCAAATATAAAGAGGCAAAGAAAAAGTTAGGATGGAAAATAAAGGATAGGAAAAAGGAAATCTGGGACCAGGCATGCGAGGAACTAAAGAAGGATATATGGGGAAAGCCTTATAAAATAATTAGGAAGAGATGGAAAGGGGGGGGAAGTCTACCCAAGTTAGGAAGGGAAGAAGCAGTTAGGGTAATGATAGAGCTATTCCCGAGAGGAGAAGGGAGTAGAGGCGAAAGAGGAGTGGGACTTAGGATAGAAATGGGTGAGGAGGATAACGGGGAAGAAGAAAATGACAATCAGGGGAAGGAGATTAGTATTGAGGAGACAATAAAGGCAGTAGGATGTATGAACGGGAAAAAGGCTGCAGGATATGACGGAATCCCACCATCAGTTATCAAAGAATTAGTGAAGGTAGACGTAGGCGGCATTAGGGAGGTGATGGAAAGATGCAGAAAAAAGAGGAAAATATTTCAGGAATGGAAAAAGATGCGACTGGTCCTAATAGAGAAGAATAAGGGAGAAAAGGTTAAGGGAGGAGAGAATAAAAAGAAGTACAGACCCATATGTGTGATTGACGGATGGGGGAAATGTATGGAGTACATACTAAAGGAGAGGCTACTGATAGAACTAGGGAAAGAAGCGTTCAACGAAAGACAATATGGGTTCTGCAGGGGAAAGTCGACTATGATGGCATTGGATAAGGTGAAAGGGTTTTTAGAGGGAGTGAAAGGTAGGGGGAACTATGGATTACTAATCGGATTGGATATAAGGAACGCCTTTAATTCTATTAGAAGTTCGACGATAATGGAAAGACTGAAAAGAATCGGGGTTTCAAAGGAAATGAGAGATATATTAGGAGACTACCTTAGGGAAAGAAAGATAATATATGAGACAATCAAAGGGGAGGCGATGATTAGGATGGAAAGGGGGGTGCCACAGGGATCGGTACTGGGACCAATTCTCTGGAACATCGCATATGACAGAGTACTGGAACTACAGATGCCGGCGGGTCTGGAAATGGTTGGGTACGCGGACGACATCCTAATAATGGCCCAGGATAAGGAATGGAAAAAGCTGAAAGGAATGGTAGAGGAAACGATAAGTGGAAAGATAGGACCGACTATGAGAGAAATGGGACTGGAGATTGCGGGACAAAAGACTAGTATCTGCACAGTGAATAGGAAGAAAATAGAGGAAGGTACGAAAATAAAGATAGAAGGATCAAGGGTGGACGTAGGAAATACAATTAGGTACCTAGGTATAGATTTTGAGAAAGGAGGAAAGTTTAAGGGACATATTAAAAGAGTGACGGGAAAAGGAAGCAAAATTATGGAAGAAATTAGGAGGATTACGGCCAATATAGGGGGACCAGGTACAGGGGCCAGAGAAGCCTACTATAGGATTATGGAGGCAGTAGTTATGTATGGGGCAGGTATCTGGGGGGAAGAGGTGAGATGGGAGGAGAACAAAAAAGAAATAAGAAGGGTTCAGAGAATAGCACTAGGGAGGGTGGCTAGAGCATACAAGACGGTGTCCAGGTACTCCCTATGCGCAATAACGGGCATCCCTCCATTGGAAATTAAGATTCGGTGGAGAGCGAGAAGATGGGAGAAGGAAAAGAGGAGATTAGAGGGTAAAAGAAGACTATTGCCAGGTGTAAGCAACAGGGAGGGAGGAAGGATCGAAACACAAGATAGGCAGGAGGAGAAGAGAGAGCAAAATAGGATAGACAGAGAGGAGGAAAGGAAATGGGAGGAAGGGGAAATATGGAAGGAATGGAAGACAACATGGGAAAGAGAATCGGGATGGACAGGTAAAATGATAAGAGATATCGAGAAATGGAGAGACAGGAAATATGGGGAATTAGACTATCACCTGGTGCAGATATTAACAGGGCATGGTAGTTTTAACAGTTTTAGGGAAAGAATTGGGAAATCGGATAGTGGAATTTGCTGGTTTGGATGCGCGGTAAAAGACGATGCATACCACACTCTATTCGACTGTAAAGAGCTCGAGAATCATAGGGAGGAATTAGTAGGAAAAATAGAGGGGAGGGTAATTAATTTACGAAACTTTATTAAAATAATGCTAGAGGGGAAGAAGGAATGGGAAGCGATTATGGAGTTTATTAAAAAGATAATGAGAAGGAAAGAGGAGAAAGAAAGAGAATTGGAGAAAGGAATGGGGCAATAACGGATAGGAGAACTAAACTAATACAATTTATATATTTATTATCTACTATTTATTTATTCAATTATTTATTTATTCAATTATTTATTCATTTAATTATTCATTAGTACTTATTTTCTACATAATTACTTATTTTACTTATTTTAATTAGTTAGCACCATTATTAATTAATTAATTATTAATTATTTATTACTTACTTTTAATTATTTTGAACCTATTTAGTATTTATATGTCCTAGTTAATTGTTATGTTTCGTCTAAGGTAATGCAGTCCTTGTGTAGTCCTGTATTGGTGACGTACTATTTGTTATTTATGGGACATGTTATTTATGAGAGATGTTTATACGTTATTTATGAGATATGTGGAGATCCAATATAGTTGGATAGGTGGAGGATAACGAAGCCAAGTACCCTCTTTTGATGAAAGCTTAGATGCGGATACCGGAAGAGGGGAAGTTGATGGTGGAGTTAGGAGGAGTGGTTTTAGTGGGTATTCTGGATGCTTCACATCCAGCGAGTCCCACACTCCCCCCGTAATAGTCGGGGGGGTGCGTAAATGCATTTCCACTCCTCGGAAAAAAAAAAAAAAAAAAAAAAAAAAAAGTTCAGGCGCCAGTCAGGCGCTTGGTAAAAAAGCCTAGGAAGCGAGAAAAAGCCTAGCTGTATAGGGTTACCTGCAATCCGCAAACAACCAAATTCCATTAAGGCCCAATTTATGACTTACGTTAACCTTGGCGAGAATTTTCACTCGCATCCTTGAAGCCCTTCGCTCCCACCAAACCGCTTCCACCTCCACTCAGTTTTCCACATTTTCCAGGACCCCACTCCCAAAAGGCGCCCTATATAAGCTGGCTGTTTTTTGCTTCTTCGGGTTTTTCTTAAACGTAATCGTGGACGTAACGTTCGTCCTGCGAGATTCGATAGTTCCCCCGCGAACCGACGCGTTATAGTAATTTCGGCCATTTAATTGAAAGCTATTTCAATAGTTAAAGGTAACCACCGAATGGACTTAGTGTTCATTGTTAACCATTTTGTACAGATAGTATTTAACTTATTTAGAAAATATACCTTTATATTCTTACAACGGAAGATTTAGAGTCTCTTATTATTTACCTGCACCTTCGAGTAACCGAGCAACGATCCCTTCTTATTCACTCAAGCCGCTCGGGGTGAATAAGATTATTTGTTAAAGTTACGGGTCAAGTTTCCGATTTAAGAGTTCACCGTTTGCAACTAAATACCAACTCCCTTACCAGCTATTGGCGGTAGTTCCTGCAATTGGTGCAGGACCGTATCCGTTATACTAGCGCGAATTACCGAAAGGTACATTCGTTATTAACGGGCAAACGACGCACCTATAGAAAGCTATAGGCTAGTTCGGTCCCCGGATTACTTCCCAAAACCAGTTGCAATTGGAGGCTCCGCAAATCTAGCAAAGAATACCGGTCGCGTTCTGCCAACCGCCCGGCTCGTAACACGTCATATGCAAAATAAATGAAAAGTCTAATTTTAATCATCCTCAATTTTTTTCAATATGTTACCGTTATAGCACAATCATGTTATTTCTTTTGGTTTCCTCACATCGTTTTACTCTATCTATAATAATTTCTGAATTTATAATTCTCAGCGTGTTACATTGGAATCAATAAAAGTATACAGTTTTCCTATATATCGGCAACTTCCAAAAAAAAACAAACAAAAACTCCATTTACTACAATGACGATGATAGCGAATATTTAATTTTGATTCGGCAGATCGACCTAACGTTCTAATGCAATTTTCGTCCGTTGCTAGTGCTCTGGTGGATAGATGTAGCGGGGATATGCGTTTTAGTGGTGGGTATAATGAGTTAGGTATCAAGTCTGTCGTTCCTGCGGGCCCGCATGAGCGGGCAAGAGCTACAGACGTATGGAGCTAATCTTGCCATTGTCTTTATTACTTTTATAACTATTATAATCACTGTTTCTGTTGTTGTTGTTGTTGTTATAATTATTATGAATTATGAATTCAGAAATTATTATAGATAGAGTAAAACGATGTTAGAAAACCAAAAAAAATAACATGATTTTGCTATAACGGTAACATATTGGAAAAAACTGAGGATGATTCAAATTAGACTTTTCATTTATTTTGCATATGACGCACCGAAAAATAAATTCTACCGAAATTATACATGGTGCAAAATAATGTTAGGAAGCTAAAAAAAAATTAAGATGATTGTGCTATAATGATAACATAATGAAAAAAATTGAAAATGATTAAAATTATACTTTTTATTTTTTTTGCATATGACGCACCAAGAAATAAATTATACCAAAATTATATATGGTGCAAAATGACGTTAGAAAACTAGAAAAAAATTAGGATGGGTGTGCCATAATTATAACATATTTAAAAAAAATTAAATATGATTAAAATTAGACTTTTTATTTTTTTTGAATATGACGCACCAAGAAATAAATTATACCAAAATTATATATGGTGAAAAATGGTGTTAGAAAGCTATAAAAAAAGTTTGGTAGCTGTGCCTCAAACATAACCTACCAATAGTAGTCATTGAAAAATGTTTTAATTTTTTTATAAGTTTATGTCAATTCATCAAGTCTGGAATTTTTTTAAATCAGAGACCATAGTTATACGTACGTCCTGAATAAATTTCAATAAAATCAAAATAGTTGTTCTCAAGTTATGAATTTTTGAAAAAATTTGTTTATTTAACGATTACTCCCTGGGGATGAATTCTTAAGGGTTGAAAATTGCTGTGATAAGTACTCACATAGGAAACTTTTTAACAAAAAAAAGCGAGCATGATCGGAGCTAAGGCCGCTGGATCATACTTATCCCTCCTACAGCCTTTGATCAAGTTTATAGTAAAGGGTCTAGCCGAATAAGGGGGTCAAAAGTGCCCTTGAGCCGATTTTATTCGACGATGGGTCATTCGATAGGTGATGATGAAAAACCATTGCACACAAATTTTTAATCCGATACCTTCACCGGGAGGGTAGTTATAGGGTAAAATCGAAAAATCAGTTTTTGCCTCATTTTCCCCGACTAATGTGGTGCAAAAATTCCAAAAAAATTCTAACACATTCTAAACATTAATGTACAGGATAGGGATTTTTTTCAGATTTTTCCTTTGCAAGTTCCACTCACGAAAAATGAAAAACCAAAAAAAAATTTTACACATCGATTTCGTATTGAAATCTTCCGAGCACAACTTTTTTCCTTTTTACAGTAGTTGCGTACTGTTATCATTGTTATACCCTAATTTTTTCAGATTTTTTGAGTACGGTGCATCACGGTCGGAAAAATCAAAAACCGATTTCTGGGACACATTTTGGGCTGAAACTCGCCCATTATCTGTCATTCTTGAATGATTTTAATACAGTATGTTCATATTGTTACCTTCAATGTTTCTGCATAGAAATATATAGATGTTAAAGAACAATATCGGAATAATTAAATAAATTGCTGTTTGTATGGTCTTTATAACCTAGAATTTGAACCGTTCTTTCAAAAGCATTAATGGCGCAGTGGCTATGGTGTCTGCCTGTGGAATCGCTGGACAATTTTTTGTCGCGGGTTCGGATCTCCATGTGGGACTTAAGTTTTTTCTGTAATTTTTTTTTTTTGTTATTAAAGACATAACAATATTCAATAGTAGCTTTAAAATGTTTCACAGATATTTTTGTGCCTTTCAACAATATAAAACCTATAGGAAAATAATCGTAAAACATGCTTTTCTTACAATTAGACGTGCAACGTTTTGCAATTATAAGTATTCTCAAACATTTTATATTGTTCATAGATATTGGTTTCTTGCAATGTATGAAAATATATTTTAAATATGAAAGAAATATAAAATTCAATGTACAGAATGTAAAAAAGTACTTGCAATTGTAAATCGTGACATGACTGGAAAGAGTCGATGAAGAAATAAGTATACTGAATAATTATGTTTAGAAGTATCTGTGAAACATTTTAAAGCTACTACTGAATATTGTTATGTCTTTAATAAAAAAAAAAAAAAAAAAATGGCAGAAAGAACTTAAGTCCCACATGGAGATTCGAACCCGCGACAAAAAAGTGGCCAGCGATTCCACAGGCAGACACCATAGCCACTGCGCCATTAATGCTTTTGATAGAACGGTTCAAATTCTAGGTTATAAAGACCAAACAAACAGCAATTTATTTAATTATACCGATATTGTTCTTTAACATCTACATATTTCTATGCAGAAACATTGAAGGTAACAATATGAACATACTGTATTAAAATCATTCAAGAATGACAGATAATGGGCGAGTTTCAGCCCAAAATGTGTCCCAGAAATCGGTTTTTGATTTTTCCGACCGTGATGCACCATACTCAAGAAATCTGAAAAAATTAGGGTATAACAATGATAACAGTACGCAACTACTGTAAAAAGGAAAAAGTTGTGCTCGGAAGATTTCAATACGAAATCGATGTTTAAAAATTTTTTTTTGGTTTTTCATTTTTCGTGAGTGGAACTTGCAAAGGAAAAATCTGAAAAAAATCCCTAACCTGTACATTCATGTTTAGAATGTGTTAGAATTTTTTTGGAATTTTTGCACCACATTAATTGGGGAAAATGAGGCAAAAACTGATTTTTCGATTTTACCCTATAACTACCCTCCCGGTGAAGGTATCGGATTAAAAATTTGTGTAATCCGATACGAATGTAAAAAATTGTGCAATGGTTTTTCATCATCACCTATCGAATGACCCATCGTCGAATAAAATCGGCTCAAGGGCACTTTTGACCCCCTTATTCGGCTAGACCCTTTTCTTAAAATTTTTTACCCACAAACCTATCATCATTCAGAAGAATTTGATACAGTTATTGAAAATTATGATGCCACTAATGTCGATAATGAAAAGGAATTGTCTCTTGAACAAAAATTAGAATTAGCGATAATTAAAAAAATGTCAACAAACTAAAATATAATACAGAAATCAGTTATATCCAACACCATCCGACGAGAAATCTATTTATTTGAAGATGAGGGATATAGAGGTAAATACTTCGAAAAAGTATATAGCGCATTGCTAACAGTACCACCAACTAGCGTAGATGCTGAAAGAGCGTTTTCGACAGCTGGTAATTTTTGCACAAAATTACGTTTCAGGCTTAATGACAGAAAAATTGATGCATTATGTTTTTTAATGTCACATTTTAAAAATTTGTAATAGTACCACAGACTGAATAGTGATATTAACATTTTTTTTGTGATTTAAATACATCAGATGTTCCTTTACTTTTTTTGTGATTCTTTATACAGGGTGGGGCAATAACTATTAGCACCTCAGATATCTTCGAAACTATAAGTTTCACAGAAATATTTGCTGAAATAAAATTGCACAGTACGAAGGGGGCGATCCGGTAGCGATAATAGTTTTTTTGCAGGTGGAAGTACTTCGGGCATTTGAAGGTCACCTTTATTTTTTTAAATGGATCGGTATGTTTTTGCTTCCGTATCATGATAGAGGATCTTAAAACGAGTTCAACGACCTATTATACAAGGTCATTCACGGTCATAGAAAGTAGAGAAAGGCGATAATACTTAGGTTTTTGTATTAAATGAAACATACGTATTGTAAACAGTAAAGTATGGCGTAATGCTTACCGTTTACCTCACTGGGAGTAAACACTGCTTGAAGGACACTTTAATAAGTTTGCAGGATAAGATAAACATGATAAGATTAGTGTAGGGTTTCATTTCAAACACTAAGTTTTATTAAAATCCAGGATAAATAAAAGGTATATTTAAGTAATATTATTTATTTTATTTACATTAAAATATTTATAAAACGTAATTAAAAGTAATTTTCTCCTTTCGCCTTACTTCGTTGATCGTTTATTCTCGACTGGCGCTAGGCTCTTCGCCGTTACAAAACAAACAAACGCTTGCACTCATTGTCAGATTTATTCTACGCACTCTGATATAGATCATTCTTTGTTTCTGATATAGATCATTCTTTTATGGCGTAATAAGCATTACGCCATACTCTACTGTTTACAATACATATGTTTCATTTAATACAAAAACCTAAGCATTATCGCCTTTCTCTACTTTCTATGACCGTGAATGACCTTGTATAATAGGTCGTTGAACTCGTTTTAAGATCCTCTATCATGATACGGAAGCAAAAACATACCGATCCATTTAAAAAAATAAAGGTGACCTTCAAATGCTCGAAGAACTTCCACCTGCAAAAAAACTATTATCGCTACCGGATCGCCCCCTTCGTACTGTGCAATTTTATTTCAGCAAATATTTCTATGAAACTTATAGTTTCGAAGATATCTGAGGTGCTAATAGTTATTGCCCCACCCTGTATACTGTTATAATTTATAAGTTTCAAATGATTTTTTGTGGTATTTACTCTCTCTAATAAAACTGGCAAATAAAACAAAGAAACACCTATGTTTTCTTTCTATTTCTAAAATTCCTACTGCCGGTATTAAAACCGGTATTCCGGTATTAAGATCTAAAAAATATCGGATACCGGTATTGAACATTTGGTCCGATATTGCAATCCCTATTATTTACCGATGAGGCCACATTTACAAACCACGGAGCAGTTAACCGTCACAACATGCATTACTGGTCAGTAGATAATCCACGATGGTTGAGAGAAGTCGACAAACAGAGACCTTGGCCCGTAATCGTCTGGTGCGGCCTCCTTCATAATAAAATAATGGGTCCATATTTTATTGATGGCACGCTAAATGATAGTAAGTACCTGAAAATCTTAAAAGACGTTTTGCCAGAATTGTTAGAAAACACTTCACTGGACATACGACAATCCACGTGGTTCCAGCAAGACGGATGTCCTGCTCATTCAGCACGCAATGTTACAGAATTTTTAAATAGAAAATTTGGAGATCGTTGGATAGGTCGATAAGGAAGTAACAAATGGCCGGCACGATACCCAGACCTGACACCTCTCAATTTTTATTTGTGGGGAAAATTAAAGGCAGAAGTGTACCGCGAAAAACCAACTACCAAACTTGATATGCAAGAACGTATAAGAAGAGCTTGCTCTGTAATAGATACAAATGAAATTTGCCAGGCAGTGTCATCAATATTGCAACGATTTAGACTATGTATCCATGTTCAAGGTCGCCATTTTGAACACTTGTAGTAGCAGTAACAAAGTATCCAAGTATTCGAAAAGTACTCAGAGAATTTATTTTCTATTGCAGTTGACTTTGGGTGACCTTGAATGACCTTCATAATAGGTCATTGTATTTGCTTTGAAACACTCTATCAGACTATAAGTAAGAAACCATACCATTCCATTAAAAAAAACAGAATTGACCTTCAAATCTCCTTGACGCCTCCACCTACAGAAAAATTGGTAATACCGGATTATGAGCCCCCCGATACCAAGTAAGTTTGGTCTAATGCAAAAACAAGCGAGTTATTCAGGTGACCTGTTTAAAATGCCGCACCCTGTACCGTGCGGCTCGTCAGGCTTGTCGCCTGGGCGGCGGAGCTTCTCGTTTTCAACCGCCTATTCGTACCATTTTGTTTCTTGGAGTCCACTCGCTCAGTCTCTTAAAGGAAGCACCCGACAAAGTCGTAGCATTAAAATATTCCTATTAGTTTGTCTGGAGGAGCGACACATTGTATTACATTGTTGTCTCGTCGCGCGCTTCGTTTCATCAAGGAGAATCTCCCCATGTGGTGGGGGTAATTCTGCCGGAGTTTATTCTGTTTTCACTATAGAGATGTTAGAAATCTGGTGCCTACGCCGATGTCCTCACTGTCGCCACTGTCGCGTCGCAGCCGCAGTCTCTTTTTGGGTCACTGGACCTATGCGGTCCTCACCAGGGAAATCCGCCACGTTATCCAAAAAGGTGCTCGAATTTGAGCCGGAGACGTTCGGGGTCGGTTCTGGGAAGTGTCTTATTGGCGGGGATTGGTGGAGGGGGTGGAGAATTAGGAGACGATGTTGGAAGAGCAGGAGGAGGAGGAGGAGGAACTTGGTCGAGGAGGTTCTCGAAAAGAGTAGAAAACTCCTCCGGGGCCACCTTATTCGGTACCTGGTGAAGGGCTCGAAGCAGGCGGCGTGCCTGACGTTGTTTCCCTGCTCGGGTTTTGCCCATAGGAAAATAGGTTCAGGAAAACAAGGGTGAATCGACTGAACGCCCTATGGCGAGAGCGCAAGCCGGGAATCAAGGGAATGGGTTGAACGCCCTATGGCGAGAGCGCAAACCCATGTAAGGAATCAAGCTGAACGCCCTATGGCGAGAGCGCAAGCTTGAGGATCAAGGAATTTGGTAGTTCGAGAGAGAAACAACAATGGTTCCCGGAGAAGATTCCGGGAAAAAAGGAAACAAACAAAAAACGAAACGGTTAACTTTCGAGAAGAAAATATAGGGAACCGGAACTACACGAAGGGAAAGTGTCTCCGACTGACCTCGTCAAGATTTTTTTAAGTACTTCTTCGTTCGTGATTTTCTCTGTCTTTTTATAGGAAAATCCTGAGACCAGTGCGGGTGCTGATTGGTCCCAGGGTTTCCTTTGCTACAAGAGGAGGGAGAATCCCTTCCTCACAACTTTTCCTTCCCTTCGTATGTAATTCTTTCCCTTTTTCTCCTTTTTTATTAATTATAAATAACTATGAGGTTCCCCTTTTTTTTATATACAGCTTTATTGTATTCACGATATTAGTATTCTAATGGTTTTTGAACGGTGTTTATAACTTGATTTTTAAGAATAATACGGAAATTTATTTAATTGATCATGAAATATATATATATATATATATATATGAAATAATGTTTTTTTGTTAATATTACCGGTGAATCCAAATATCGTGAATGTTTATCCTCCGTTCCAGAAGGAAAAGCTAATAATTATATTTACATAAGCCTAAGCAACTAGGCTTTTTTTTCGGCTACTTTCGCCTGGTTAGTAGGGGGGAAGTTGACATTTGCCAGCACACCCTTTTGTTCGGTGGTGCTGGCCGATGTTCTGGGCCCTGTGTGTGGTCATAAACCCAGGGCCGCATTTAGCTTTTCCTTCTGGGGATGCCGATCTTATCTATTCTTATTTTTTGTAATATGAGTTAATACGAGGGGAGGGCGCGACGCAGGATGCAACACCACCCAAATCGCGTTGTCTCCCTTGCTTCGATCTGCAGCGTTCTCTCTCTTCGCCTTTTAGTTCGATTTGTATGTGTAGCTCTTTTAACGAATCGCGTGGTAGAACGTCAAGTGCATGGAACAGTTCCTTTATTCAATCATACATATATACATGATGCTAGGATAGCATAAACATACAATTATATAACTCCTGTATGGTCGCACATTAGCGACTACTCGCTGGAGAACGGAAATTATACAATACAAGAAAGAATCAATTTGCGCTGTATGATAAAGTTAAACAATTAGTATTACGCCCCAAAAGATTTGATATGATCATCAAAAAAGGCATCTTCGTTACAGAGAGGTACAGGACTGACAAAACAATTATAAAACAATTATAAAAGGGGGGGGGGGAGAAGATATTGGCATGGCCAATATATTAAGTACAACAAAATGAACAATAATGGGATCTCGACCAAAATAGATGAGCAAAATTGCACGGATTAGTGGTCAAGAATTAGACGATGGAAGAATTAAATAAGTACAGAAATCCATGATAAAGAAAAATTACCGTGCTTGCGATTACAAGTGGCATGAAATTATACTGAATAACGTTCCATCCGAATCAAGAGGATAGTAAAGGATGTTGTTGACATCAACGATATTCTTAAAGTAACTTAAAGTAGATATACTAAGCTAACTATGTTATGGACTAAAGAGTATATACAGAGTTTAAACTAAGACTGTCAGAAGGGAGAAATCTGAGTGATTAGCGTTTTTTTTTTTGTTTTTTTTTAATGGAAGTGCTCGGTTCAGAGTACGACGATCGGTCAAGATTTAAGCCATGGTAATTTATGGAGATAATTGTAATGTTTTTGGACAGTATCCCGTGGAGGAAGAGATACAGAATGTTGCAGTTGTGATCGATCGGCAGAAACTACCAAAGGATCGTGTCGAAGAGCAAGCGAGGCCCTTTTTCTATGCGTATGGTATATGATGGGAATTTTGGAGCGAAAATCCTGAATGTATCCTTCTCTGTCGAGATAGGGAAAGGCAGCAGTAGAGAGGAACCCATTTTCGCGAGCCTTCCTAGCCTCATCGTCCGACATTGTATGTAACGAGGTGTTGAGGGGATTGTCAGAGTTTGAGTGCAAAGATTTAAGGATAAACATTCCGGTGATTTTAAGTGCAAAAATATCAAACCGCGAACAGTCAACCCTGCTATAAATTGTTTGATTCTGGAAGTGTCGCTTGGTACCATCCGACATACGTCTGGGCATGAGAAGACCCGTGATCGCCCGGAATATTTTCCTCTCGAAGGTGCGAATGCGCTCCATCACATAAGGCGAAATTGAGAACCAGATTGGGATCGCATAAGATAGTACTGACCTGACATAAAGCTTGTAAAGGAGTAATTTGACATTCTCACCGAGGTGTTTTGAGTAGAAGAGGCGAGCCAATTTAGATGCTATACCTTTTGCTTTCCCGAGACAGTAGTTGGCGTGTTCATTATAGTTTAAGTGTTCGTTGAGAATTACACCCAAATATTTGACCTTTTTCAGCCGAGGGATTAAAAGGTAAAATCTTTCCGTCGCGTGAATTGAAAAATTTTTTGAGAGTCTGTATTGTTTTTTGCTAATTTGGGACGAGGGCCTAATGAATAGAATAGTCTCGCATTTGAGCATATTTACTCTCACCTTCTTCATGTTACACGCAGTGATGCCAGGACGTGGGATTTTTCCCACCCATGCGCTCTACCGAATCCTCAGTAACGTATATACTTCACTCAAATATGGGGTATCGTTAGACCCCTGTGACAATGGAAATACGGTAGAAATTACAGGAAGAGGACATTTTACTAGATACGTCCATGGAAACAACTGCCGTCGAGCTGTGACGTCAGCATGCGCATGCGCACGATGGCTCCCACGTGGGAGAAAATCCCACGTCCTGGCATCACTGGTTACACGCCGAGACAACAAAATCGAAAGCCCTCTGCAAGTGTGACTGAATGTCGAGAGGATCAATGCCGGATTTATATATGATTAAATCATCCGCAAAGGCCAAAGCTTTGCAAGTATCGTTACTTTTGTTAAAATTGTTTAAAATATCAGAGAAGTATAAGTTGAATAGCAAAGGAGAATTTACGGCTCCCTGCTGCAGACCATTTAAAATATTGAAAGTACGAACGGAAAAAGTATTATTGTGAAAAGTTTTAAAAGCGCGGCCAGTGATCATGTTCTCAGTTAGAAGCAACAACTCGGGGGGGAAATTCATTTTGTGTAATTTAACTATCAATCCCGTAGTCCAAACAGTATCAAATGCTTTCTCGAGGTCAATTAAACAAGCCCCAGTCACAGCTGAGCTGTTGAGCGAGTCGGCAATGTCGCGAATCAATTTGGCAATAGCATGAACCGTAGAGTCCGAGTGTTTGAAACCAAATTGATAATCAGAAATTAATTTATTGGACCGCACAAAATGATTCAAACGTATGTTAATCATGATCTCGAACAATTTGCCCAGGTTTGGCAGCAGACTGATCGGCCGGTAATTATTTAAGTCGCAAAGGTTTTTCCCTTTTTTGTGCAATGGGACGAGCTTGGCCGTTTTCCAACGAATGGGAAAGTAAGATAGACGTAAACATGCGTTAAAAATTAGCGTGAGATATTCAATAACGGAGCCTGGAAGGCGTTTAATGGCGACGTTTGGTATGCCGTCGAACGAGGTGGATTTTTTGTTTTTAAGATATTTGATGGCTCGTAAGATCATTGTGGGAGTTATTAGATAGTTTGTGTGAATTGAAGGCCAGATCTGTTCGTGTAGCGAAGCGAATTGCCAATTGATATTTTCACGCGAATCCCGTATTCGATCGTAAGTCTGCTTTACCTCGTGCTCGTGATTCGTCTCTTCCTCGGTTGTAGGAGTCAGATTTTTGTATGTACTCTTGCAAAGTGCACCCCAAGTAAGGTCAAACGATCGTCAGTGCTTGACACTACATAGTTATTATCTATATATATCTATAGTTTATCGCGCCTCTTAGTGGCGGAAATGAGTCAATGTTTTTTGGATTTATAATTCTGTTTATAAAAGGGTGTAGCTTAATGGAATCACGAGTATCTAGTTTGGACAGTCTGTCGTTCCAGAATTTATTTGCAACTGCAGAGTAGAGTTTTTTGAGTCTGTAATTGGTACGCTGAATTATTGATTTATAAAATTTGATCATGTTAGACTGTATTGGAGTTAGATTGTCGCGAAGGCGCAATAAACGAAATAATCTGGTGATAAGTTTGGATTTAAATTTTTTGAGCTTATTAATGCGTCGGTCGTCATATTCTCTCGGGCAGTTCAGAGCCTCCACGGTAGGTGTACAGCTCGTCAGAATTACGGAAATATTTTCCTCGAGGGCCTCTATTGAAGCATTAATCATTTCGATCGACGCATTAAGTAACGATGGGAGATTTAGGCTGTTGATATAATTATGGAGTTTGAGTTTGTATTCTTTCCATTTGGTCAAACGATAATTTAGTCTCAGTACTCTGGGGGCTCGTTCTACGTATGTATTCCAACCGAGGAGAGAGAGATTAATCGTTATGGCCCAATGATCGCTATCATAGGGCAGCAGACCCAGCCTTTGCGTTCCATCGTTAATACGATCGATCAGCCTGCTGTCCACCAAAGCAATGTCCAAGTTCGAGTTAGCCGGATGATAAGTCGGTATTTCCGAATATAGAAGGGAAGCGCGGAAGATAGCACCCTGTAACTGTAGCCAGTCAAAAAGAGCTAACCCCTTGCTGTTGTTGACTGTATTACGCCATGATGTGTGTTTGGCGTTAAGATCGCCCGCGATCACAAAGTGATTCGAGTCATTTGCAACTCGCAACTGAGTACATAGATCATCGAGGTCACGAAGGAATACGATTTTATCATTGAAAGGGCTATACACCGCTGCGATCACGAGGCTTCTACCAGCCGAAAGATCCAAGCGGATCGCAATGGCTTCTAAAGATTTTTCGTGAGAAGTGGAGAGTTCTATACGAGTGAATTTGTATTTTCTATTAATAACCATAGCGACACCGCCGCCGAAACGGTTGTGTGCTCTGTCTTTGCGTATTATTACAAATTGTGGTGGAACCTCCAAATTATGTCTCGGATTTAGCTTCGTTTCAATGAGACCACATACGTCGGGTCGATGAGAATTTAAAAATTGCTGCAAATATGCACGTTTGTGAAGATTTATAACAGAGTTGACGTTGACAGTAATGATTCGGAGATTGACCAACGGGATACTGTTTTGATCGGCAGTGGCCATTATTGCGGGAAATCATTTCGAACGCCTCTCGTGGTACGTCCATGATAATCATCAGATTGAGTATGATTATCATCCATAAAAGATTGAAGGAGGAAATTAATTTTTTCGGTATTTTCGCCGATGCGTTGAAAAATAATTGGTAATTGATCGGCTATACTTTTGATGGCCGAAAACATGTTTTTTAAGTCGACCTGTTGCTCGTTGGACGTAGCATCGAGAGGGACTGATCCTCTGTTAAACGTAGTCGATGAATAAGCATGTGCGGCCTTACCTACTAGGCCCCCCACTCCACTCGCAACACTACTGTATAGCGTCGTCGGATTGACGAGGGGAGATGGAAGTCTTCTGGTTGCGGCTGGCTGGGGAGCTCTGTTGCTCGTAGGGGCGGCAACGGCTCTTCTCTCCTTGAATTTCGGGCAACCTCGGTATGACGCGGGGTGGCCGAACTTCTCACAGTTGACGCAGTAAATTGCGTCGTGTTTGGTTGCTTCTGTGACCGAGCACTTCCCACGCTCGTGAGATAAATTACATTTAACACATCTAAAATCTAGATGACAGTTAGCGGATGCATGGCCTATACGTTGACAGTTAAAACATTGTAAAAGATCCTGCCTATGCAATTTCTCCCATCTGACGCGTTGATAATTTAAAACATTGATCGATTGAACAAATTTGATATCTGTATTGGCGTCAAATTGCACTACGAACATAGGCAGGGGCAAGCCGGATTGTTTCGATTTCGCGGTTACAAAATTGGAAATACGAGCGGCTTTAGCTTTAGGTGCGGTGATGGAATTGATTTCCGACAACAGCTCATTCTTGTCGGTGTTTGGGTCGATACCCTTGAGAAGCATCGTCACTGGTTTTTCGTTCTTCGGCGTATAAGTGAAGAACTTGAGCTGGTTTTTCATCATAATGTCTTTGATCTTTGAATAAGCTTCGAGAGAATTCGGGTATATGACGTGGCTTTTCGAGCCACTTCTTTTTATGGTGAAGGATGCCTTTTGAAGGGCATTCTTAGTTATATTTATTATTAATTGTGGTGAAGCCACATGCACTATCAACGGTGGTGGTTTGTTAAACTTATCTTGTCTAATAGTTTTCTGTGGTGGGGTCGGCTGCCTGAAGGTGGGAGGCTGGTCCCTTGACACCTCCGGTAGAGCGTTGGGCTCGGCAAAGGCCTGAAAACGGTTGGCGGTGGGAGGTTTGTCCAGCGTCGGCGTCGGAGAAGGCGCGTGTCGTCCTGCGGGTCTACGGGATCCAATGGTGATCCATTCCGATGTTGGCGATTCAATGGTCCGAGTAGATGTAGAGGGTCCAGCGAGCGCTTGGATTTGCTCTTTGAGCAATTTTATTTCGTTTAAGAGTCTTTTATTTTCACGTATTAGATTGTCTTTGTTATAAGATGCTTCAGCGCCTTGTTTGGATGATGCTGTGGACATCGCATCGCTGGATTGTTGATCGAGCGATTTCAATCCTGTGTCATTGTCCATGGTGTTGACTGGATCCGTTTTAGCGTCGGCAGATTGCCGTGCGGCTGTGCGTGAAGCGGAAATTTTGCGCGACTTCTTCATTTGAATGTCCTCGGATGAAGACGGATTGGATGATGATTTATGTCTTTTTAGAGACAGAGATAGCGATCCCTGGCTAGTAGTCTCAAGGGATGCAAAATTTTCGTCCGTATTATAGGCATCGGCCGCCACCGATGCGGAAGAGTTGCTAGCGTCTATGTGTGCAATATGATGTTCCATAAAAATGGACGGTCAAAAATGAAAAAAAAATGATGAACTGTATTGGGACTTGCGAAAGCAAGCCCCAATAATATTAACGAAAATTAGCCGATCACTTGGAGTATAACAAGATACACTTTCACAGTATGAATGACACTCTGTATAGGCACTTAAGAATTTTGTTTATGTCGCGTACGAGCACTGAGAGATGTTGTCGCTACGAGCTCGCGTCGCGTACTGGCCAACGTCAAGTGCATGGAACAGTTCCTTTATTCAATCATACATATATACATGATGCTAGGATAGCATAAACATACAATTATATAACTCCTGTATGGTCGCACATTAACGACTTCTCGCAGGAGAACGGAAATTATACAATACAAGAAAGAATCAATTTGCGCTGTATGATAAAGTTAAACGATTAGTATTACGCCCCAAAAGATTTGATACGATTATCAAAAAAGGCATCTTCGTTACAGAGAGGTACCAGGACTGACAAAACAATTAACAATTATAAAAAAGGGGGGGGGGGGAGAAGATACTGGCACGGCCAATATACTAAGTAAAACAAAATGAACAATAATGAGATCTTGACCAAAATAAATAAGAAAAATTGCACGGATTAGTGGTCAAGAATTAGACGATGGAAGAATTAAATAAGTAAAGAAATCCATGATAAAGAAAAATTATCGTGCTTGCGAATACAAATGGCATGAAATTATACTGAATAACGTTCCATACGAATCAAGAGGATAGTAAAGGATGTTGTTGACATCAACGATATTCTTAAAGTAACTTAAAGTAAATATACTAATCTAACTATGTTATGGACTAAAGAGTATATACAGAGTTTAAACTAAGATAATGGAAGTGCTCGGTTCAGAGTACGACGATCGGTCAAGATTTAAGCCATGGTAATTTATCGAGATAATTGTAATGCTTTTGGACAGTATCCCGTGGAGGAAGAGATACAGAATGTTGTAGTTGTGATAGATCGGCAGAAACTACCAAAGGATCGTATCGAAGAGCAAGCGAGGCCCTTTTTCTATGCGTATGGTATATGATGGGAATTTTGGAGCGAAAATCCTGAATGTATCCTTCTCTGTCGAGATAGGGAAAGGCAGCAGTTGAGAGAAACCCATTTTCGCGAGCCTTCCTAGCCTCCTCGTCCGACATTGTATGTAACGAGGTGATGAGAGGATTGTCAGAGTTTGAGTGCAAAGATTTAAGGATAAACATTCTGGTGATTTTAAGTGCAAAAATATCAAACCGCGAACAGTCAACCCTGCTATAAATTGTTTGATTGCGGAAGTGTCGCTTGGTACCATCCGACATACGTCTGGGCATGAGAAGACCCGTGATCGCCCGGAATATTTTCCTCTCGAAGGTGCGAATGCGCTCCATCACATAAGGCGAAATTGAGAACCAGATTGGGACCGCATAAGATAGTACTGACCTGACATAAAGCTTGTAAAGGAGTAGTTTGATATTCTCACCGAGGTGTTTTGAGTAGAAGAGGCGAGCCAATTTAGATGCTATACCTTTTGCTTTCCCGAGACAGTAGTTGGCGTGTTCATTATAGTTTAAGTGTTCGTTGAGAATTACACCCAAATATTTGACCTTTTTCAGCCGAGGGATTAAAAGGTCATATCTTTCCGTCGCGTGAATCGAAAAATTTTTTGAGAGCCTGTATTGTTTTTTGCTAATTTGGGACGTGGGCCTAATGAATAGAATAGTCTCGCATTTGAGCATATTTACTCTCACCTTCTTCATGTTACACGCCGAGACAACAAAATCGAAAGCCCTCTGCAAGTGTGACTGAATGTCGAGAGGATCAACGCCGGATTTATAGATGATTAAATCATCAGCAAAGGCCAACGCTTTGCAAGTATCGTTACTTTTGTTAAAATTGTTTAAAATATCAGAGAAGTATAAGTTGAATAGTAGAGGAGAATTTACGGCGCCCTGCTGCAGACCATTCAAAATATTGAAAGTACGAACGGAAAAAGTATTATTGTGAAAAGTTTTAAAAGCGCGGCCAGTGATCATGTTCTCAGTTAGAAGCAACAACTCGGGGGGGGAAATTCATTTTGTGTAATTTAACTATCAATCCCGTAGTCCAAACAGTATCAAATGCTTTCTCGAGGTCAATTAAACAAGCCCCAGTCACAGCTGAGCTGTTGAGCGAGTCGGCAATGTCGCGAGTCAATTTGGCAATAGCATGAACCGTAGAGTGAGAGTGTTTGAAACCAAATTGATAATCAGAAATTAATTTATTGGACCGCACAAAATGATTCAAACGTATGTTAATCATGATCTCGAACAATTTGCCCAGGTTTGGCAGCAGACTGATCGGCCGGTAATTATTTAAGTCGCAAAGGTTTTTCCCTTTTTTGTGCAATGGGACGAGCTTGGCCGTTTTCCAACGAATGGGAAAGTAAGATAGACGTAAACATGCGTTAAAAATTAGCGTGAGGTATTCAATAACGGAGCCTGGAAGGCGTTTGATGGCGACGTTTGGTATGCCGTCGAACGAGGTGGATTTTTTGTTTTTAAGATATTTGATGGCTCGTAAGATCATTGTGGGAGTTATTAGATAGTTTGTATGAATTGAAGGCCAGATCTGTTCGTGTAGCGAAGCGAATTGCCAATTGATATTTTCACGCGAATCCCGTATTCGATCGTAAGTCTGCTTTACCTCGTGCTCGTGATTCCTCTCTTCCTCGGTTGTAGGAGCCAGATTTTTTGTATGTACTCTCGCAAAGTGCACCCCAAGTAAGGTCAAACGATCGTCAGTGCTTGACACTACAAAGTTATTATCTATTTTCTGGAGTGTCGATGTATCTATTCCGGATTCAGACCAAAGAAAATCGTCGTTTATCGCGCCTCTTAGTGGCGGAATTGAGTCATTGTTTTTTGGATTTATAATTCTGTTTATAAAAGGGTGTAGCTTAATGGGATCACGAGTATCTAGTTTGGACAGTCTGTCGTTCCAGAATTTATTTGCAACTGCAGAGTAGAGTTTTTTGAGTCTGTAATTGGTACGCTGAATTATTGATTTATAAAATTTGATCATGTTAGACTGTATTGGAGTTAAATTGTCGCGAAGGCTCAATAAACGAAATAATCTGGTGATAAGTTTGGATTTAAATTTTTTGAGCTTATTAATGCGTCGGTCGTCATATTCTCTCGGGCAGTTCAGAGCCTCCACGGTAGGTGTACAGCTCGTCAGAATTACGGAAATATTTTCCTCGAGGGCCTCTATTGAAGCATTAATCATTTCGATCGACGCATTAAGTAACGATGGGAGATTTAGGCTGTTGATATAATTATGGAGTTTGAGTTTGTATTCTTTCCATTTGGTCAAACGATAATTTAGTCTCAGTACTCTGGGGGCTCGTTCTACGTATGTATTCCAACCGAGGAGAGAGAGATTAATCGTTATGGCCCAATGATCGCTATCATAGGGCAGCAGACCCAGCCTTTGCGTTCCATCGTTAATACGATCGATCAGCCTGCTGTCCACCAAAGCAATGTCCAAGTTCGAGTTAGCCGGATGATAAGTCGGTATTTCCGAATATAGAAGGGACGCGCGGAAGATAGCACCCTGTAACTGTAGCCAGTCAAAAAGAGCTAACCCCTTGCTGTTGTTGACTGTATTACGCCATGATGTGTGTTTGGCGTTAAGATCGCCCGCGATCAGAAAGTGATTCGAGTCATTTGCAACTCGCAACTGAGCACATAGATCATCGAGGTCACGAAGGAACACGATTTTGTCATTGAAAGGGCTATACACCGCCGCGATCACGAGGCTTCTACCAGCCGAAAGATCCAAGCGGATCGCAATGGCTTCTAAAGATTTTTCGTGAGAAGTGGAGAGTTCTATACGAGTGAATTTGTATTTTCTATTAATAACCATAGCGACACCGCCGCCGAAACGGTTGTTTGCTCTGTCTTTGCGTATTATTACAAATTGTGGTGGAACCTCCAAATTATGTCTCGGATTTAGCTTCGTTTCAATGAGACCACATACGTCGGGTCGATGAGAGTTCAAAAATTGCTGCAAATATGCACGTTTGTGAAGATTTATAACAGAGTTGACGTTGACAGTAATGATTCGGAGATTGTCCAACGGGATACTGTTTTGATCGGTAGTGGCCATTATTGCGGGAAATCATTTCGAACGCCTCTCGTGGTACGTCCATGATAATCAACAGATTGAGTATGATTATCATCTATAAAAGATTGAAGGAGGAAATTAATTTTTTCGGTATTTTCGCCGATGCGTTGAAAAATAATTGGTAATTGATCGGCTATACTTTTGATGGCCGAAAACATGTTTTTTAAGTCGACCTGTTGCTCGTTGGACGTAGCATCGAGAGGGACTGATCCTCTGTTAAACGTAGTCGATGAATAAGCATGTGCGGCCTTACCTACTAGGCCCCCCACTCCACTCGCAACACTACTGTATAGCGTCGTCGGATCCAACGTCAAGTGCCTTCGTGTACGTGTGACAAGAGGCATGACGCTTGACGCCTGGCGAATCAGACTCTGCCGAAACAGGCTTACCTCCTAGGTGACAGGTCTGACGAGCCGCACGGTATATATATCTGTATAATAAAACGTGATAGTAATGTAGGAACGCAGATGAAATGAGTGAGTGAGAAAGTGAATGAATGACAGAGAGAACGAGATGATGACCTGTGAAACAAAAGACAGGGCAGAGGAACGCGAAACGAGGAGTAAAAGAACGGACGCGAAAGAGAAAGGACGCCAGACTGCTATTGCTTATTTTTATTAGTTTCTAAGTGTTTTGTTATTGTTATCTTTAGTTTTATGTATTTCTTTAATAAACTTTATTTAGTAGCGTTGCGTTTCGCGATGGGGAGTTTTGCCCTGGGATGGGTTGGTGCCCGTGGAGCGCTGACCCGCTCTGCACGCTGTTATGACGTGTTAAGTGAAAATGCGTTCACTTCTTTTAAACGCATTGATTTATTTCAGGATATCCAGAATGAAAAAGACACCAAGTGCAAAACTTAGAATTATAGTTTAATTAAAAGAGTCGCACGGCTTTACAGTTTGGTCGTCGAGACGAGAGTGTTCAATCGTGAGGCTCGTTGCGCCGATTCGGTGCCGCCCTTTTTATTCCGAGAAAGGTTTATCGCTAAGGAGACTAAACTAAAGTGTCGCATGAGAATGCTATCCGATATTCCTCATCCGGCATTCACGGAAGTACCTAACAACGCGAAAAGGAAAGTTATGCTTTTTATTAGGTATAAGGGAAAGTTCTGTCGTTTTTGAATACGTGCACTTTTATGCGTTGTCTTTCCTTAATAAGAATTCTGATCCGACTGAAACCAATTTAAACACTTAGATTAGTATATAATTAATGATTTATACACATTTTTCGTATTTTAGTTAGTTTTTTTTACCGTGAGTGAAAAAACTGCATTTAAGACATTGCGTGTTGTATGAGTTGCAAAAAGGGAATAATGCGATGGAAGCAAAAAAAAGCTTGTGTGACGTGATTAGAGAGCATGCAGTAATAGTTTCATAATGGCAAAGATGGTTTGCGAAATTTTGTTTGGGTGATTTTTCTATGAAAAATGAACTCAAATCAGGAACGCCATCGCAGTATGGTCAGGACAAATCCCACGTTAACTTCCACAGAAATGGGCTTCAAGCATGAAATTCATCAGACTACTGCTTTGGATCACATTAAAAGACTTAGCTTCCTGTCCAAAATCTCTGTTTGGATGCCATATGAATTAAAAACGACAGAATTTTCCCTTACACATAATATTAGGTTGTCCTGATCATACTGCGACGGCTTTCCTGATCTGGGTTCATCTTTCAAAGAAAAATCACCCGAATAAAATTTCGCAAACCATCTTTGACATTTTTGAACTGTTACTGCATCCTCTCGAAACACGTCACACAAGTTTTTTTTGCTTCCATAGCGTTATTCCCTTTTTGCAACTCATACAACATGGAATGTCTTAAATGCACTTTTTCTTCACTCATGTTAAGAGTTTTACAAGTTTAAAAAACTGACTAAAATACAAAAAATGTGTATAAATTATCAATCATACACTAATCTAAGTATTTAAATTGGTTTCAGTCGGATCAGAATTCTTATTAAGGAAAGACAACGCATAAAAGTGCATGTGTTCAAAAACGACAGAACTTTCCCTTATACAGTAAAACCTCGATAAATGCAGAGAATTCGGGACCGAATCAGTGCAGTTACGAAGCAGTGGTTTCTATTTTGTGTTTACGTTCAGGCTCCAGCCGAGCGTGAGCTTAGAAAAGAACAGACAGTAGAAGAGACAAAGAGGTCCAACCTACAGGGGGACCGGCCCGAACGTATCCATGTGACAATACTAACCCGAGACTTGAACTTTTCCATTTTTGATTTTTTGTTGTTGAAAACTTCGCCAACGTATTTGTGACAATTTTCTGATTAAAATGATACCAAACACGACTTAGTTTGAGCAATATTTACTTAATATTTAATTCGTTTACTTGCTATTTAGATAACTCAAACATATCGTGTTTGGTATCATTTTAATCAGAAAAATGTCACAAATACGTTAGCGCAGTTTTCGAAACAAAAAAATCAAAAATGGAAAAGTTCCATCCTCCGCTTAGTATTGCGTCATCCATGCGTTAGGGCCGGTCCCCCTGTGCGTTGGGCCTCTCTCTTTTCTACTGTCTGTCCTTTTCTAAGCTCGGCGCTCGCTGGAGCCTCAACGTAAACACAGTCCTGACATACAGCAGCGTCCTATGCATTTAAGTCTCGCACAGGGAACCATTTAGCAGTGCAGTTAACGGTACAGGTAACTATTCTATGTTTTCATCTGACTCCAGCTGACCACGAATCTAGAAAGGGGTAAGCAATGGGAAACCGCCCCCTCGAAGATGATAGGGTTAAAGGAACCGGGACTCGGTTGCGGTGCACACGCGATTGACGGCGATGCGTTCATCTTTGCTCCATTCACGAACTAATGGACTACATTTTAACGATGCTCAAAGTTTGTTAGATATCTATGCTATTGAGAGAAACGTTCCTCAAAACGTTCGTACGAACGGACTCCTCGCTGTCAATCACGTGTCCATCATAATCGTGCCTTAGTACCTTTAACCCCTGCACCTTCGGGGGTGAGGGGTCCCCCCATTGTTTGCCACTTTCTAAATTCGAGGTCAGTTAGACTCGCATGAAAACGCTGAATTGTTACCAACTCAATAAATGTACAGCAAATCGACAGCTGTGCAATGTCTAAATGCACAGGGCTGTGAATACTCTCTTAGATCGAACCAGTGGAATTTCACTGGTTCGCCAGTCGAAACTCACTTGTTTACCAATGATACTCACTGGTTCCGTCAGTGATCTCGGCGGCCATAAAAATTCACTGGTTTACCAGTGAATCTCACTCGTCAGCATATTCAAAAATAAAACACGGCGCATGGCGATGCGGTAGCAGACGCAAATTTCACTGGTTCGCCAGTGAGTTTGTATTCACTGGTTGAACGAGTGAAATCTCACTGGTTCGATCTAAGAGAGTACGTTACGGCTCCAATTGATCGCCGAACTTAGAAAATGCATTAAATATAATTCAAACCGTATCGCGTTCGGTATCATTTTAATAAAAAAAAATCTCACAAATACGTTAACGAGTTTTCAAAAAATAAGAATCAAAAATGGAAAAGTCCGATACTCCGATTAGTAGAGCGTAATGCAATAGAAGAGTTTTTTACATTTTTGAGCATTTGAACTTTGAGCATCGTCAAAATGTAGTCCATTAGTTCGTGAATGGAGCAAAGATGAACGCATCGCCGTCAATCGCGTGTGCACCGCAACCGCGTCCCGGTTCCTTTAACCCTATCATCTTCGAGGGGGCGGTTTCCCATTGCTTACCCCTTTCTAGATTCGTGGTCAGCTGGAGTCAGATGAAAACATAGAATAGTTACCTGTACCGTTAACTGCACTGCTAAATGGTTCCCTGTGCGAGACTTAAATGCATAGGACGCTGCTGTATGTCAGGACTGTGTTTACGTTGAGGCTCCAGCGAGCGCCGAGCTTAGAAAAGGACAGACAGTAGAAAAGAGAGAGGCCCAACGCACAGGGGGACCGGCCCTAACGCATGGATGACGCAATACTAAGCGGAGGATGGAACTTTTCCGTTTTTGATTTTTTTGTTTTGAAAACTTCGCTAACGTATTTGTGACATTTTTCTGATTAAAATGATACCAAACACGATATGTTTGAGTTATCTAAATAGCAAGTAAACGAATTAAATATTAAGTAAATATTGCTCAAACTAAGTCGTGTTTGGTATCATTTTAATCAGAAAATTGTCACAAATACGTTGGCGAAGTTTTCAACAAAAAAAAATCATAAATGGAAAAGTTCAAGTCTCGGGTTAGTATTGTCACATGGATACGTTCCGATGGTTCCGATAGTATCGTGTTACACTGCCTCGTCGCCGAACGTCGAGGTTCGACCGAGGGGGATCCCCCTATGTGGAGGGGATAGTCGCGATGCATTTATCGGTACAAACTTCTTCGGCATTTATCGAGGTTTTACTGTACCTAATAGAAAAGAAGCAAAATTGTGGGTGAAACTGTGTTTTATTTTAAAATATAAAGAGCTCTGAACTGGTTGACGCGCGCTAAGATTCTGCCGAGTCCTTCCCTCCGAATTTTCCTCGTCCGTTGTCCATTCCTCCCCCGTAGTCCTCTGAGTCGTACCTCCAGATTCCTCTTCGTCCAATCGGAATTCGCGGTGGTGGTTTGACAGTGGCCCGGAAGAAGTGAAGTCGCGCGGGAAAATTCTCCGTGGTGCTTAAGAAACGCGGGAAAGGTTCCTCGCAAGGGAAAAAAGAGGGTGGTTATGGAGCGCGGGAAGGCAATTTCCAAGAAAGAAAGGGGGTGTTCACGGATGCTGAAGGTTTATTTAAAGACACTTGAGAAACGTGGGAGGGAACCCTTAGAGTCAAATGCAGAAAAGAAAAGAAGGGGGGGGGGATGAAAAAAAAAGTTATGAAGGGGAAGGTCGAATTATGAATTAAATTTTAGTGTAGGGAAATATAAGGATGAGAATTTCAATGATCTTTCCCGTTTCATGCGCCTCGAGTTCCCGCCGTCCAATTTCTCTTATCTAAATAGTCTCATAATTTAAATCGTACAATTTCGCATAAGTTTAATCCTTTGATGACCATGTACGCGAGGAAAAGGGCAGGTATTTCTTTCCGTGTAAAAGTATATAGAATAATGTAGTTTTGATCAACAAGTTCTGTCCTTCTAATTTCCTAAGAGCGAAATCTATATTTGATATAAAACTGAAAAGGGAAAGTTTAACGGACGCGCCAACGGTCATCGAAGAGAAACTTCCTCACATCTGGTTTTTAATGTTTTGCACGTGTGACACGGTACTATGCGATGGCAGCAGTGTTTCACAACTTCACGATGGACAATCTGCGTGATAGCGCAACGGTAGTAAGAAGACTGTTGGCACCATCTCAAAAAACAAGTATCCCTACAGTAATATACATATGGGGGCCTCCCGAGTACATTAGTTGCGTCGCAAGATGCAATAACCTTGCGTATCGTTGCGTCGCGAAAAAAGCTCCGACGTCCGATAGACAGTTGCTCGTAAGCCGTCACAGTGTAAAGTTGATATCATTCAATATACTATTTTTTTCTTTCTTTATAAAACCTGTGTTTTCAATCGAGAACCCTGAGAATCCCCACATATATATGTAGGATTTTGAAAAAAACTAACAGCAGGTATATGTGCTAAAACTTTAATAATAAAAACATGAATAAAAAATAACAAATAAAGAAGAACAAAATTAATATAAACTGAATAGGATCGCTACTTCGCTCGACGGTTGACGCTTTCCGACTGCCGACCACGCGGGCGATGTTCGCTTTCTTTTCTGCCCGATCGTCTTTTCTTTCGGGTTGCCACGCGGTCGACGTCTCCTATCGATCGATGCTCGATCGATATTACACACACGCACTCACACACAGCATCCTTCATATACGTATACTGATAATGTTTATAAAAAATGTAATTGTAAAACGCAGTATATAATACATTTTAAAATTATTTAGCCTAGCGATTACAAATGTGTCGTGCGTGCAGCATCAAAGTATCATGATCCTTCGGTAATTCTATACCGCCATGTAAAATTTTATTTATAACGGAAACATATTCTCTAATATTATAACGCGTGAACTCTTCAACAACGGCCGATCGCAATAGATTGACGTGCTCGCACGGTACAAATTCGAAGTTAATATATTTTATAATGTTATGAACTAAAATGCATGATAAATTTTGTAGGTGGGCGATGGTCGGCATATAATAGAAACAAAGATGTGCCACTTTTTCAATTTGTTCACGAAATGTATCGTCCTGTCGCGATACATTTTGTGAACAGACCAGACATGCTTTATATTTTTTTCAAATGTTTGGTAAAATTTTGTTATGAAATAGGCCGAAATGATTATTGCAAGAAAAAGTCATGTCTGGTTCTGGCAGATCTGGAATGTTAACATTATTTTTACTGCTTACGACAGGAGCACAAATAAATCTTTTGAGATCGGAAAGAAAGCCAGCGGATTCGTCTGGTTCGCAATTAGTGCACTTAGAAGTTAAGCTACTCGAACAACTATTCAATAGTAAAGTTTTATATGTATTGATGAAATTTAAACAATTAGGATTAATATCGTGACATCTATGTGAGACGAACTAAACCAAAAAGTTCTCTAAACTATCTTGATTAAAAATGTTTGTCTCAAAGCACTCGAATTCCAATTCCTCCAAGCAGGTTTTTAAAATCTTGAATCCATGTCAAGTATGGATCCAGTTTTTTAAAAAGTCTGGATGGGTTTTATCCGCCGGCTTATTTTTATAAATGCCATTGAATTAAAGACATTTATAGCATTATTCCATATCTCGATATTCTTTCCAGGAGAAAACATTTCCTTCGCACCTGTTTTATAATTCAACGAATCGAATAATTCATTAAAAAAAAGACATAATCGCGATGTATAAATTCCATCGGATAGCATATTTTTCGTCCCGCACAAACTGGAATAGTTTGCATTACAAAAAGCATCAATTACCGAACGAAAAGTTAAACTAAAAATTTGTGCACATAAAGAAACTTTCATCTTTTCCGTTTGTGAGGGATACACGTGTGCAAAAGAAATATTTTTGGCTAGCCGTCATGGCCCCCTATTCTGATCTATAAAGAAGGCATCCTCAATAAGTTTCCACATTGCGATACCTTCTTCCTTGGTAATTGTAAATTTCAAATTTTTACTAATTAAATTATTCCTCATGCACTTTAGCAAATGCGGAACAACATATAGTGGAACGATACGACTGCCATCAATGACAACTACATTATCATGAGTTTCATTACCGGCATGAAATGAGGCACGGCGTGAATCTAATAATAAATGCTTTAAAGCTTTGGCATTTGTTGTGCCTTGGTCGCAAACAGATGCTACTACATTAATGTCTACTCCATGGCATTTCCTAACTATCTTTTTATAAAAACGGGAAACATGTTCCCACGGCGGAGTGCCGTTACAAAATGAAAAAACAACTGGTTGCTTCCAAGGCTCGCTTATGCCTTTCGGCATCCACACCATAACGTGGTCAGCAATAATTGACTGCCGTACCGTTCCATTATCGGAAAATCCGATAACTTCATCATTATACGTATCATATGATAATGATGGAGTTAACTTCATTTCATCAAAAAGAAGAACTGCGCATCGATCTTTATCACTATTGTGGGATCGGGGCGGAGAAGCCCTCCTATAAAAGAACTTAGGAAGAAAAGGACGTGAAGAAGAAATTGTCATCAGGGAGAGGTCGCTGGCGCAGTGGTTCCGCGCCGACCCAGGCGAACGTCGACGTTTAAGCTACTCTGGCTGTTCGAGAAAGAACGCTCATCTTTGTGAGCGCGCTCACGAGCTGGCAGCACCTGCTGGACTGCAGCGTACAATCACGCTGCCATGCTTGCTCGCAAAGAAACACGTGGTCTCCGATCGCCTTTGCTCATTGTTCTTTCGAGACTTTTCGAAGAAAGTTCGTGCGGCTCATTATTATTACATTTTATTTCAGTTTTGTGATTTTTGAAAGTGTGAACTAAAAACAGTTTGTGCTACTGCTCATCTGTGCGCGAAGGACGTAAAACTTAAAAGCAGACTACTCGGGTACAACCTCAATTTTTCTTCGCGTTCTCACCACGCGGCCGGTTCGCCGCCACCACGTGGCAATTGTTCTCATCGGCGTCTCAGAAGTGCAATTTTCTATAATTCACGAAGTACTGTGCATTGTTAATGAAAAACTCACTCATTTTCACCATCGTTGTACTCATTATTCATTGAATAAATTGACTTCTCAAACACTGGCCGAGTTGCTGCCTTGGATGGGTTGCCGCGCGCCTCTAGTTTTATTTTTCACGATCCTACACTATAATATTGCATTTTTGCTTCTAAATTTAAGAAAACTAAATCATGTACTCCCGCATTAATGCTAAACCTAGCCATAAATTTTCTAATTGTTTCCAAAGACGGAAGAATTAGTAATTTTGACAAAAATCGATAACCACTCGCAGAACATCTTTTCATAATAGATAATGCTAGCACTTTATCATTGGTTGTAAAGTGTCGCGAATATCTGTTTTTATTAATATTACGTATATTAGATGCTACAAGTTGCTTCATTGCCTCTGGCAGACACACGAACATCGCATGCAAATTATTATTGGAGCATCTTGCAGAATCTAATACTCGTCCCTTATAACATAAATTACGCCTTTTTAGTCGCCGCACTTTCCCAGTTAAGGTGGTGATTGCAGCGTACATCTTCTTGTCCAGCTCGCTAAGCTGCTTCTCCCTCGTTGCGCCAAACAGTTTCATGATAGATTCTAAAATGAGAAAATAATACTCGATTAATAATATATATGAAATAAATATTACGCTACGATCAGTGCTGTGATACTGCGAAAGGAATACATTTCTGCGATCAGTTAAAATCAATTTTATATTATTTTACAGTTTTAGATAATATGATGTGATACTAACCATATTTCCTTTTCTTTGGATTTTTCTTTTATTTTCCCTCGGCGTTACTGCATTCTCCCGCTTCCATTCCAGATGTAGCTGTCATTACAAAATAAATATGAATAAAGGAACATAAAACGGTATCCACTTAATTAGAGAATTGACAGAAATAATGTATAGAAATATCATCAAAATCGCATGGAACAATAATGGAAGCGGAAGTAAGTCGATGCCCGGTGACATGGTTATTCACGTGATCTTTCCGATCCCATTGTTGAGCGCGAGATTTAAATTCTCAATGACAATAAGAATGTTATTATTATTATTTCTAAAAAATATATAATAATATTGTCATATATAATAGTATCAGTCAATAAATAATATTATTATTATATATTTAAGAGAAATATGCTATTATTCTAACATGTTTCTACACGACAGTTGCTTACTCAATAATTAATAACTAATAAGTAATTGTTGAAAACTCGTGTAAAAACATCACAATACAAATACATATACATTGTTAAGGATAGAAGGACATTTTTAACCCTGCGCTTTCGATCGTTGTGTCCAGTTGTGTCTTACCGTTTTCTCCCACATCTGGCTCATAAAGCTCGAAAGAATGCACTCTGTTGTTTTGAGTGGTTTCAAGTGGTTCTAACAACCACTTTCTCCTGATATGTCTGGTTTTTGTCCGTTGGTCTATTTTCTTTTAATGCCAATTAGAAATCTAAGGCATTCGGAAAATCCGTCATACTATGAAAGGGTATAGCAGGATAAGGTGGTCAAAAGTGCCCTTGAATCGATATCAATGGGGCTGGTCTCATTCGATAGATAATGCTCGGCGATCATTGTGTACAAATTTTTAACCCTATATCTTCACCGGAAGGGCAGTTATGGGCAAAAATTCAAAAAACGGGTTTTTGCCCCATTTTTCCTATTTATTAAGGTGCAAAATATTCGAACAAATTCTCGCATATTCTACACGGTACCATACATGTTTGAGATTTTTTTCAGATTTTTCCATTGAAAAATCTAAGTAAGTCTAACAAATGAGCAAGCGCAAAAAAAAACGGAAAAAAGTAGATTTCGTAACGAGATCTTCGAGGTACAACTTTTTGCATATTACAGTAACAACCCAACACTCATGATTGTTATCACCAATTTTTTCAGATTTTTAAACCGCCTGCGTCATTGTGAAAAAAATCGAAAACCAAATTTGCGCGACGCATTTCGATGTGAAACGCGATGATCCAGTTATTACGTTCTCATTCTTCGATTACAATATGTTCATTTTGTGACTTCCAATGTGTCTGCCACGAAGCAATTACATGTTAATATAGAGAATCGAATTAATTGAATCATTTGTCAATTCATATTTTCCTGGTCCTTAAAAATATTTTGAAATGTTTGAAAATAGCAACTAATTATTGTTATGTAGTTGACAATTTTTTAAAGTGACAAAAAGAATCTCAAGTTCCCCATGGGGATTCGAAGCTGTGACAAAAAAGTGTCCACCGGTTCCGCAGACAGACGCCCTACCAACTGCGCCAAATCACTCACTTGAAAAGACCTTAAAAATTCTTGCAGATAAGGAACCATCATTGTTCACAAGTGATTCAATTAATTCGATTCTCTATATGTTGGGATTTGGCGGTAACCCGATGAGCCAGTACCGGAAATCTGCGCGCCCTCTTTTTGGGTTTTGTCTTGCCGCCGCTTGGTCGGTTGGTGTGTGCTTCATTATCGTTTGTCATGGTATAGTGTATTATCTTTTTCTTTGTGCTATTATAATTAAAGTAATACTTATATTGGATTTGTGTTCCTGAAATATATATATATATATATATATCCCCCCTGCGCATATCGGCTTAACACTATATTAACATGTAATTGCTTCGTGGCAGACATACTGAAAGTCACAAAATGAACATATTGTAATCGAAGAATGAGAAAATAATAACTGGATCATCGCGTTTCACATCGAAATACGTCGCGCAAATCGGTTTTCGATTTTTTTCACAATGACGCAGGCGGTTTAAAAATCTGAAAAAAATTGGTGACAGCGATCATGAGAGTTGGGTTGTTACTGTAATATGCAAAAAGTTGTACCTCGAAGATGTCGATGCGAAATCTACTTTTTTCCGTTTTTTTTGCGCTTGCTCATTTCTTACACTTAGGTTCTTCAATGGAAAAATCTGAAAAAAATCTCAAACATGTATGGTACCGTGTAGAATATGCGAGAATTTTTTAGAATTTTTTGCAATTCAATAAATAGGAAAAATGGGGCAAAAACCCGTTTTTTGAATTTTCCCCATAACTACCCTTCCGGTGAAGATATAGGGTTAAAAATTTGTACACAATGATCGCCGAGCATTATATATCGAATGAGACCCCCCCCCCCCCCCCCCCATCCCACTGAAATCGGTTCAAGGGCACTTTTGACCACCTTATCCTGCTATACCCTTTGCTGTGGCCCTTTATAATTTATATTGATTTATATAATTACATTCTGCTAATTGCGTAGGGTCAGATTCGAAAATCTCCTCCGTTGATAAAGCAGCTCTGCTCGATGTTTCAAAAACAAAAACAATTTTCTGAATAATACATTCTAAAATTATACCTTCAAACAAACACATGATAATGAAATCATATTCACTTAACCGCGTAATAAATCAATTGTCAAAACCACATTTTTCGGAAGCAAAACATCGACGAAATTAATCTTGTTCCAAAGGGTCTAGCCGAATAAGGTGGTCAAAAGTGCCCTTGAGCCGATTTTATTCGACGATGGGTCATCGTATAGGTGATGATGAAAAACCATTGCACACAAATTTGTAATCCTATACCTTCACCGGCAGGGTAGTTATAGGGTAAAATCGAAAAATCAGTTTTTGCCTCATCTTCCCCAATTAATGTAGTGCAAAAATTCCCCAAAAATTCTGACACATTATAAACATGAATGCACACGTTAGGGATTTTTTTCAGATTTTTCCTTTGCATGTTCCACTCACGAAAAATGAAAAACCTAAAAAAAATTTTTTAAACATAGATTTTGTATTAAAATCTTCCGAGCACAACTTTTTCCTTTTTACAGTAGTTGCATGATGTTATCATTGTTATACCCTAATTTTTTCAGATTTTTTGAGTACGGTGCATCACGGTCGGAAAAATCAAAAACCGATTTCTGGGACACATTTTGGGCTGAAACTCGCCCATTATCTGCCATTCTTGCATGATTTTAATACAGTATGTTCATATTGTGACCTTCAATGTTTCTGCATAGAAATATGTAGACGTTAAAGAACAATATCGGGATAATTAAATAAATTGCTGATTGTATGGTATTTATAACCTAGAATTTTAACCGTTCGTTCAAAAGCATTAATGGCTCAGTGGCAATGGTGTCTGCCTGTGGAATCGCTGGACAATTTTTTGTCGCGGGTTCGAATCTCCATGTGGGACTTAAGGTTTTTTCTGCCATTTTTTTTTTTTTTTTAAAGACGTAACAATATTCAATAGTAGCTTTAAAATGTTTCACAGATACTTCTAAAAATAATTATACAGTATACATATTTCTTCATCGACTCTTTCCAGTCATGTCACGATTTACAATTACAAGTACTTTTTTACATTCTGTACATTGAATTTTATATTTCTTTCATATTTAAAATATATTTTCATACATTGCAATAAACCAATATCTATGAACAATATAAAATGTTTGAGAATACTTATAATTGCAAAACGTTGCATGTCTAATTGTAAGAAAAGCA
Source organism: Cerceris rybyensis (assembly GCA_910591515.1). Classification (NCBI taxonomy): domain Eukaryota; kingdom Metazoa; phylum Arthropoda; class Insecta; order Hymenoptera; family Crabronidae; genus Cerceris; species Cerceris rybyensis. The sequence continues at coordinate 18,869,451 of OU342798.1, read as the reverse complement.
TATTTTACGATTATTTTTCTATAGGTTTTATATTGTTGAAAGGCAAAAAAATATCTATGAAACATTTTAAAGCTACTACTGAATATTGTTATGTCTTTAATAAAAAAAAAAATGACAGAAAAAAACTTAAGTCCCACATGGAGATTCGAACCCGCGACAAAAAATTGTCCAGCGATTCCACAGGCAGACACCATAGCCCCTGAGCCATTAATGCTTTTGAAAGAACGGTTAAAATTCTAGGTTATAAACACCATACAATCAGCAATTTATTTAATTATCCCGATATTGTTCTTTAACGTCTACATATTTCTATGCAGAAACATTGAAGGTCACAATATGAACATACTGTATTAAAATCATGCAAGAATGGCAGATAATGGGCGAGTTTCAGCCCAAAATGTGTCCCAGAAATCGGTTTTTGATTTTTCCGACCGTGATGCACCGTACTCAAAAAATCTGAAAAAATTTGCGTATAACAATGACAACATCATGCAACTACTATAAAAAGGAAAAAGTTGTGCTCGGAAGATTTTAATACGAAATCGATGTTTAAAAAATTTTTTTTCGGTTTTTCATTTTTCGTGAGTGGAACTTGCAAAGTAAAAATCTGAAAATAATCCATAACGTGTGCATTCATGTTTAGAATGTGTCAGAATTTTTTTTGAATTTTTTCACCACATTAATTGAGGAAAATGAGGCAAAAACTGATTTTTCGATTTTACCCTATAACTACCCTCCCGGTGAAGGTATCGGATTAAAAATTTGTGTACAATGGTTTTTATGATCACCTATCGAATGATTTATCGTCGAATAAAATCGGCTCAAGGGCACTTTTGACCACCTTATTCTACTAGACCCTTTAATGCGAATTTGAAATTTTAATCTGAGGGTCTCTATACACTGCGGGTATTGTGTATAACAATTTTTCTTTTCTCATACGTACCCCACCTCGTTATCTTAGGAAATAGAATAAATATTACGGAGTATAAAATATAGTTGTACCCAGTAGCGGCGTTAGAGTAGGGCGCGGTGGGGCAACCGCCCAGGGCGCGGACATAAAGGGGCGCCGCAGGTTGAATTTTTCAACTGTCTTTTGGACACCACATTAATTTCAGTCAATGAAAAATTCAAACAATTAAATGAGTACTCGGAATCTTGGTCTTTTTTATACAATATAAAACAGATTCCGGAAAAACCCGACCTTGTCAAGCTCTGTGGTAATCTCCAATTGAAATTAACTGTAGACTCTAAATCAGATATAGATGGTTGTATGCTGCGTTATGAACTCATAAGTCTGAAATCTTTTTTGCCTGATCAGAATGTGGTCACTCCTGTTTTTGTTTTAAATTTTATCGAAGATCGCAACTTACACGAACTATACCCAAATGTATGGATAGCATTGCGAATATTATTCACCATACCCGTAACGGTTGCTAGTGGCGAGAGCAGTTTTTCTAAGCTTAAGCAGATAAAAACCTATCTGCGATCGACAATATCTCTATTTAGATTGACAAACTTGGCAACTTTGTCAATCGAAAATGAAATTGCTGAAAACATCGACTTTGATAACTTAATAAAAGAGTTCACCGATAGAAAGGCTAGGAAAGTCAAATTTTATTAGTTTTTTTTTAAAATATATGGTTATTTTTTAATAAATGGTTATTTCATTATATCCTTTGCCTAATTTCATATACGTTTGAATAGCAGTTAGGGGGCGCCGTAGAAATCTCGCCCAGGGCGCTGGTAGTGCTAAAACCGGCACTGGTTGTACCTAGTAAATGTAATGTGGGTATTGCCGTGTTAGATAGCCTGCTGGATAAAAAATATCGCTCCTCAAAGTGCCTCGGGCAGATCCCTTTCGTATCCAGAGTTGTCGCCTGTAAATTAAACAAATTTGGATCACCGCAAGCAGCTATCCACTTTGAACACCTTGAATCATCACTGCTTGGAAAGTAAAATACTTTACCGGATGATAAATAATTTTTTACAGAACACAAAACCATTTTGAATTGAAGAGCAGACTCTTCTCGAGCCAGCTCACAATCAAAAGTAAAGCTTTCGAATTTTATGCAGCCCGCCAGCATTCACCATTTCGAATTCGTTATAGACGGCACTGAAACCGCTGAAACTACTGCCATCTACAGTCCCTAAATTAACTATTTCTTTAAAACTTTGTGCCCGTACTCCCATATAAGCTTGGACCCCCTGCCAGTGATGCCAGGACGTGGGATTTTTCCCACCCGTGCGCGCTACCCAATTCTCAGTAACGTATATACTTCACTCGAATATGGGGTATCGTTAGACCCCTGTGACAATTGAAATACGGTAGAAATTACAGGAAGAGGACATTTTACTAGATACGTCCATGGAAACAACCGCTGTCGAGCTGTGACGTCGCATGCGCATGCGCACGATGACTCCCACGTGGGAGAAAATCCCACGTCCTGGCATCACTGCTCGAGCGTCTCGAGCAGGGGGTCCAAGCTTATATGGGAGTACGGATACAAAGATTTAAAGGAATAGTTCACCTTGGAACTGTAGATGGCAGTAGTTTCAGCGGAATCAGTGCCATCTATAACGAATTCGAAATGACGAAAGCTGGCGGGCCGCATAAAATTCGAAAGCTTTACTTCTGATTGTGAGCTGGCTCGAGAAGAGTCTGCTCTTCAATTCAGAATGGTTTTGTGTAGTGTAAAGAATTGTTTATCATCCGGTAAAGTATTTTACTTTCCACGCAGTGATGATACAAGGCGTTCAAAGTAGATTGTTGCTTGCGGTGATCCAAATTTGTTTAATTTACAGGCGACAACTCTGGACGCAAAGGGGATCTGCCCGAGGCATTTTGAGGAGCGATTTTTATTATCCAGCAGACTATGTAATACGGCAATACCTACATTATATTTACCAGGTACAACTATATTTCATACTCCGTAATATTTATTCTATTTCCTAAGATAACGAGGTGGGGTTCGTATGAGACAAGAAAAATTGTTATACACAATACCCGCAGTGCATAGAGACCCTCGGATTAAAATTTCAAATTCGCATAAAATTTGGAACAAGATTAATTTTGTCGATGTTTTGCTTCCGAAAAATGTGGTTTTGGCAATTGATTTATTACGCGGTTAAGTGAATATGATTTCGTTATCATGTGTTTGTTTGAAGGTATAATATTAGAATGTATTATTCAGAAAATTGTTTTTTTGTTTTAGAAACATCGAGCAGAGCTGCTTCATCAACGGAGGAGATTTTCGAATCAGACTCTACGCAGTTAGCAGAATGTAAGTATATAAATCAATATTAATTATAAAGCGTCAAAGTAAATTTCATAGTATGACGGATTTTCCGAACGCCTTAGATTTCTAATTAGCATTAAAAGGAAATAGACCAACGGACAAAAACCAGATGTATCGGGAGAAAGTGGTTCTACACTTGAAACCACTCAAAACATCTGAGTGCATTCTTTCGGGCTTTATGAGCCAGATGTGGGAGAAAACGGTAAGACACAACTGGACACAACGATCAAAAGTGCAGGGTTGAAAATGCCGTTCTCTCCTTAACAATGTATATGTATTTTTATAGCGATGTTTTTATACGAGTTTTCAACAATTACTTATTAGTTATTAATTATTGAGTAAGCAACTGTCGTGTAGAAACATGTTAGAGTAATAGTATATTTCTCTTAAATATATAATAATAATATTATTTATTGATTGTTATTATTATATATGACAATATTATTATATATTTTTTAGAAATAATAATAATAACATTCTTATTGTCATTGAGAATTTAAATCTCGCGCTCAATGTGATCGGAAAGATCACGTGAATAACCATGTGACCGGCCATCGATTTACTTCCGCTTCCATTATTACTCCATGCGATTTTGATGATATTTTTGTACATTATTTTTGTCAATTCTTTAATTAAGTGGATACCGTTTTATGTTCCATTACTCATATTTATTTTGTTATGACAGCTACATCTGGAATGGAAGCAGGAGAATGCAGTAACGCCGAGGGAAAATTAAAGAAAAATCCAAAGAAAAGGAAATATGGTTAGTATTAAATCATATTATCTAAAACTGTAAAATAATATAAAATTAATTCTAACTTATCGCAGAAATGTATTCCTTTCGCCGTATCACAGCACTGATTGTAGCGTAATATTTATTTCATATATATTATTAATTGAGTATTATTTTCTCATCTTAGAATCTATCGTGAAACTGTTTCGCGCAACGAGGGAGAAGCGGCTCAGCGAACTGAACAAGAAGATGTACGCTGCAATCACCACGTTAACTGAGGAAGTGCGGCGACGGAAAAGACGTAATTTATGTTATAAGGAACGAATATTAGATGCTGCAAGATGCTCCAACAGTAATTTGGATAAGAAGTACGAGTGTCTGCCAGAGGCGATAAAGCAACTTGTAGCATCTAATATACGTAATATTAATAAAAATAGATATTCGCGACACTTTACAACCGATGATAAAGTGCTAGCGTTATCTATTATGAAAAGATGTTCTGCGAGTGGTTATCGATTTTTATCAAAATTACTAATTCTTCCGTCTTTGGAAACAATTAGGAAATTTATGGCTGGGTTTAACATTAATGCGGGAATGCATGATTTTGTTTTCATAAATTTAGAAGCACAAATGCAATATTACAGTGATAAAGATCGATGCGCAGTTCTTCTTTTCGATGAAATGAAGTTAACTCCATCATTATCATATGATGTGTATAATGATGAAGTTATCGGATTTTCCGATAATGGAACGGTACGGCAGTCAATTATTGCTGACCACGTTATGGTGTGGACGATGAAAGGCATAAGCGAGCTTTGGAAGCAACCAGTTGCTTTTTCATTTTGTAAAGGCACTACGCCGTGGGAAGATATTTCCCTTCTTTATAAAAAGATAGTTAGGAAATGCCATGAAGTAGGCATTAATGTAGTAGCATCTGTTTGCGACCAAGGCACAACAAATGCCAAAGCTTTAAAGCATTTATTATTAGATTCACGCCGTGCCTCATTTCATGCCGGTAATGAAACTCATGATAATGTAGTTGTCATTGATGGCAGTCGTATCGTTCCACTATATGTTGTTCCGCATTTGCTAAAGTGCATGAGGAATAATTTAATTAGTAAAAATTTGAAATTTACAATTACCAAGGAAGAAGGTATCGCAATGTGGAAACATATTGAGGATGCCTTCTTTATAGATCAGAATAGGGGGCCATGACGGCTAGCCAAAAATATTTCTTTTGCACACGTGTATCCCTCACAAACGGAAAAGATGAAAGTTTCTTTATGTGCACAAATTTTTAGTTTAACTTTTCGTTCGGTAATTGATGCTTTTAGTAATGCAAACTATTCCAGTTTGTGCGGGACGAAAAAGATGCCATCCGATGGAATTTATACATCGCGATTGTGTCTTTTTTTAAATGAATTATTCGATTCATTGAATTATAAAACAGGTGCGAAGGAAATGTTTTCTGCTGAAAAGATTATCGAGATATGGAATAATGCTATAAATGTCTTTAATTCAATGGCATTTATAAAAAGGAAGCCGGCGGATAAAACCCATCCAGACTTTTTAAAAGCTGGATCCATACTTTACATGGATTCATGATTTTAAAAACCTGCTTGGAGGAATTGGAATTCGAGTGCTTTGAGACAAAAATTTTTAATCAAGATAGTTTAGAGAATTTGTTTGGTTTAGTTCGTCAACATAGATGTCGCGATATTAATCCTAATTGTTCAAATTTTATCAATACATACAAAACTTTACTATTAAATAATTGTTCGAGTAGCTTAAATTCTAAATGCACTAATTGCGAATCAGACGAATCCGCCGGCTTTCTTTTCGATCTCAAAAGATTTATTTGTGCTCCTGTCGCAAGTGATAAAAATAATATTAACATTCCAGATCTGCCAGAACCAGACATAACTTTTTCTTACAATAATCATTTCGGCCTATTTCGTAACAAAATTTTACCAAACATTAACAAAAATATAAAGCATGTCTGGTCTGTTCACAAAATGTATCGCGACAGGACGATACATTTCGTGAACAAATTGAAAAAGTGGCACATCTTTGTTTTTATTATATGCCGACCATCGCCCACCTACAAAATTTATTATGCACTTTAGTACATAACATTATAAAATATATTAATTTCGAATTTGTACCGTGCGAGCACGTCAATGTATTGCGATCGACCGTTGTTGAAGAGTTCACGCGTTATAATATTAGAGAATATGTTTCCCTTATAAATAAAATTTTACATGGCCGTATAGAATTACCGAAGGATCATGATACTTTGATGTTGCACGCACGACATATTTGTAATCGCTAGGCTAAATAATTTTAAAATGTATTATATATTGCGTTCTATAATTACATTTTTTATAAACATAAATATACATATATATTACGTTCATAATTTTAAAATAAACTTTTATAATACATAATTTTAAAATAAACTTTTATAATTCATAATTTTAAAATAAAATTGTATAATTCATAATTTTAATTTTGTGTTATCCTTCTTCCCTTAAAAAAAAAGAATATGAAAATGGTTGCGCGGGTGCGCATGGCCATGTAGGTGGTTAAATGCGACCGTGTGTGCATGCATGCGTTTGCTTGAATACATGGGAGCACGCGCGCACCTAGTATATGAATTATTTAGAAAAACGTCAGAAGAGGCGCTGCAACCGCGCAAAAGTAGCGACACCTACTTTTCATTACGGGACTAAATTGTTTCTGCAAAATTAACACGGAGGCTTGGGCCCCCTGGTCTCGAGCCGGCCGTCGAAAAGTGAAGTGTTGTTGGGAATTAAAAACTACTTTATTTTCTTCGTAGTTGAAAATGTGTTTTTGGTAAGTAAACCTTAGGAAATAATTTCTTTAAACTGAGTATTTATTAACGGAGGATATTGTTGCTCGAGAGAAATGGCCAAAATATTATTTATTTAATATCTGGCGTACTTTTATTACCGCACCGTATTCATACTGTAATTTTTCATTTAACCTGTAACAGAACAACAATAATATCTTTTCGAAAGAAATGCAAGATATTGTGGATATATTATAAAAAATACCACTGAAAATGGTTTTTATTTACTATGTATACAAAAATTACGATTTTCTTTGGACCATTGATATCGATTGTTTTTGCATTTAGTTAAGCCAATGTTATATGATATGTGAAAAATTTGAATATTTTTATTTGTGTTGTATATAAAACCTTTATTTAACTTTAAATACACCTCTTAATTATATTATACTCGCACACGTGTCTGTCTCTTCTAACCATTTTTCTCTTCCGTTTCACCTTCCCTTTCTTCTCTTATTCTACCTTACCGACTCTATGTTACCGACTTTGATATTGTCTCAACACTCCTCCTCAATATCAATGTCTGTTAGTCTTAATCCTAAGCCACTAACTAAATATTTAAAAGTACGTCTATTTACAGGCTTCGTGAGAACATCAGCCAGCTGCTCTTTGGTGTTGATATATTCTATGTGGATGATATTCTCCTCGATTTTCTGTTTTACAAAGTTATACTTAATGTCTATATGTTTTAGTCTCTTCTGATCAAGATTCTTTATCGCTTTAATAGTGCTCTGATTATCCTCTAGAAGAGTTATGGTACTGACGTCTACTTCTAACTCGCACAACAATTTCTTAAGCCAACACGCTTCCATTACAGCTTCGCTTAAAGCTATCAACTCAGCTTCTGTGGTGCTTAATGCAACACTCGATGATTGCTTTCTCGACTTCCATATTACTGTATTGCCAAATATCTTGAACAAAAAACCGGAAGTCGATTTTCTATCCAAATCTCTCGCGTAATTCGCATCGGCGTATCCTAATATAGCATCGCTATGCTCATTCCTTTCAAATATTAACTTGTATCCGGTTGTACCTTTCACGTATCTTAATACTCGCTTTAATGCTCTAAATAAGTTTTCGCACGGTTTATTTTGGAATCTACTTAAATAATATACTGCCTGAGCTAGATCTGGTCTTGTACCTACAGTTGCATACATCAAAGACCCTATAAGAGATCTACATACATTTTCGTAAGAGTGATCAATCTTGGAATTCTCGTCAAATTTAAAGTTTTCCTCCATTGGGGTTTCAATACTTCTACACTCGCTCATTCCGAACTTAATAAGGACCTTTTCCAAGTATTCGGTTTGATCAATTACTACTTTGTTTTCCAACTTATTTATCGCAATTCCCAAATACTTTAAGTTTTCACTTCCCAAGTCTTTCATTCTGAACTTTGATGATAAAAATTCAACAACTAAAGTTATTTCCTTTTGGTGTTTTCCCAAGATCAAAAGGTCATCTACATAAATAACTAAATATAACTCTTTCTTTATATAAAGACATGAATCATTGAACGACCGTTTAAAACCAAAACTAGTGATTACATTGTGAAATTCTTCATACCAATATCTAGGAGATTTCTTTAGACCATACAAAGACTTCCTCAGCTTGAGTACATGACCTGGTTTTATTCCTACTCCTTCCGGTGGTTTGAGATAGACCAGTTCGTCGATCCTCCCATGTAGAAACGCTCCTTTGACATCCATTTGACGTAAATAATACTCTCTTCGACATGCCACTGATAATAACACTCTCAAAGTTTGAAGCCTCAGTACTGGGGAATATATATCATCGAAATTGTCTTGTTGTTGGAATCCTTTCGCGACTAGTCTAGCCTTATAGATACACTTATTTCCTACTTTCTTCTTCGTAAAAATCCACTTACTATCTAACAGTTTGGTCTCCTTCGGGGTAGGGACCATTTCCCAAGTTTTACTTTCCGTTAACACTTCAATTTCATCCCGTACTGCTCTCTCCCATTCTTTTCTATCTTCTCTTAGAGCTATCTCTTTGTACTTCGCCGGTACATCGTACTCGATATGGTTTGCCTGAAATGCAAAAAGAGCTATATCTGCTTCAGCAAAATCCGTAACATAATCCTTTTGCCATACGGGCTTCTTTCTGATTCTTTTATTGTTTCCTTGATCCGTTTCCCTGTCTTCAGTGACTAATTGTATTTCATTTTCATCTCTTAACTCTACATTCGTTTCTGTACCGTCCTTTTCGTTATCCTCTTCTACGGTAGGTTCATATATCTTGATTTGCTCCTCCTGTTTCTTGGGTGTTTCGTCAAATACGACATTACGAGCTGCTATCATTCTCCTCTTTTCCATATTCCACAACCTATATCCTCCTTCGCAGTATCCCATCATAATTAACTTCTGACCTTTTGGGTCCATTTTTCCCCTTAGTTCCTTAGGTACATGATTGTACGCTACGCTTCCAAAGACTCTCATGTTTGATACATCTGGTTTTCTTCCGTACCACAATTCACATGGGGTACTTACTCTTCCAGCTGTGATACTTCTGTTTGTGACATAAGTTGCATATAGAATTGCTTCTCCCCAAAACTCTTTCTTGATCTGTGAGTCAATCAATATTGTCCTTGCTTTGTCGACTAAGGTTCGGTTCATTCTTTCTGCCACTCCGTTCATCTCTGGATTATATGCAACTGTATACTGTAAAGTGATTCCTTGTTCCTTGCAGAAGTCCTGAAACTCATTAGTTACATATTCCCTTCCATTATCAGTCCTTAGTTTGATTAAATTACATTCGAAAAACCTTGTAGCATGTCTGTAGTATTTCTTGAAGTTTTCAAATACTTCTGTTTTCTTCTCGATTAAATAAACTACTGTAAAATGAGTATAATCATCTATGAAGGTTAAAAAATACTTTTTGTTGTCCCACGTAGATGGACTTATTGGACCACATACGTCACTGTGCACCAATTCCAAAGGTTTTGAGGCCCTATAGCCCTTATGGTTGAATGGCTTCCTAGTAATCTTTCCTCTTATGCAAGGTTCACAAAGTGTTTCATACTTATTATCTATCTTAACCCTATCGAGACCGCGAACCAAATTGTTCTGTTTTAAAAACTTAACACTTCCTAAGTTTAAATGGCCAAAACGCCTATGCCACAGTAACGTTTCCTCTTCACTGTTTGATTTATCTGACATATTACATCTATGACGTTCTACTTGCATGTTTATTGTATATAATGAATTGTCTTCCTCTCCTATCATTACTACGCGTTCCTTTTGGTACACTCTAACGCTTCCTCTATGAAAGAGAAGCTTTAAACCACTCTTTTCCATTTTAGATACTGATAGTAAATTCCTACGTAATTCTGGTACAAAATAGACATTTCTAATTTTACACGCGGTGGAACCTTTATCTGACTTGCACCTTACATTTATAGTCCCTATTCCTACTGCTAACAGTTCTACTCCATTCTTCGCAACGGCTACTCTAACGGGGTTTCTTAGCTGTACATAGTCTATAAAAAAGTCTTTTGTATTCACTAGGTGATCCGAGCAACCTGAGTCTATGCACCAATTAAGGTTACCTTCGGCTTCTGTCTCGTAGACTTTTAAGTTGTTGGCTCCCTCGGTCAGGAATGTCACCTTGGCATCTTCTTCTTCTTCCTCACGCCGTGCCGCATATGACCTCGATGGTCCTCTTCCTTGATTCTCAGTTACTCCGTGTCCACGTCTGAATCCTCCTCCTCGATAGTAACTCCCTCTTCCTCGGCCATAGTTTCCTTGCCATCTACCTCGGCTTCCATTTTGGTTTTGCCTGTCCCCGACTTCTTGTTCTGCGTGCGCAAGTCTTTGTCCGTAATATCTTCTATCTCTGCACTGGTATTTTTTGTGACCCGGCTTGCCACATATGTAACAAGAAAATGTGCACTGTACGTTATTATTGCTGTCCATTCCAACTGCCTTTTTCCTCTTTTCTTCTTCTCCCAGTAGTCTGTCCTTAACGAAATCTAGTTGGATTTTTTCTATTGTCTCCAATGTCGTAACTACCGTCTCGTACGTCTTAGGCATTGACAATAGTAAATAATTTATCTTTTCTTCTTCTGTTAACTCGTTATCAGCATCCTGTAGCTGAGAAAATATTTCCTCAAGCCTTACAATATGGTCCTGCATCGACCCTTTTTCATTATATTTAAGGTCACTTAATTGTCTTCTGAGAAACAGTCTACTTCGAACGCCCTTCCTTTTGAAATTGTCTTCCAGGCTCTTGAACATCATATACGCAGTTGTCTGGCTCTTCAGGTATTCAAGATGGCTGTCTGCCACGCCGGCTATTATCAGAGCTTGAGCTCGTGCTTCTTTCTTACTGTTACCTTCTACAGTAGCGAAATTGGATCGTTCGACTGCCTCGATTACCTCACTTTCCCTTAGGATACTCTTCATCCTGAATGACCACGCGGAGAAATTTTCTCCCGCAAAGGGGACGAGGTTATACTTTTCCTTGGACAGCATGGTCGTTTTTCTTTGCCACTTCTTTCACTTTTCCTTAACTCTTTTTATACTGGATTACGTAAAAACCAAAGCTCTGCTACCACTGCGGTGTATAAAACCTTTATTTAACTTTAAATACACCTCTTAATTATATTATACTCGCGCACGTGTCTGTCTCTTCTAACCATTTTTCTCTTCCGTTTCACCTTCCCTTTCTTCTCTTATTCTACCTTACCGACTCTATGTTACCGACTTTGATATTGTCTCAACAATTTGTATTTGTTATCAGATGTTCTTCCGTCGTGAAATTTTTTTTACAAACGTTCGTAAACGATGATTCAAATTAACGGACCCGTGATTCTAGAATCGTTTGAATTTTTATATTTAACTATTATTATTTGGTATTCAACTTTCTCGCGCATCGACTAGAATAATATTTTTTCAAAGCTGAGCTGATTTTATTATGACGACTATTATTCTCTGCAGTTTTAAAACATAACGATCCGAATAAGTATAAAGAAGCAAAGATAAATATAAAAGAAAATTTATTCTGAATAAAGTTTATTAATTGGAATTTTACAATGAAGCATAACAAACATAAATTTCACTTAGGCTAAAAAATTTTAATTACTATGTCATTACAATGAAAGTATTACATATTTCCAGATTGTGTGAAAATCTATTAAGGCTGTTCCTTACCAAAACCAGAGCTATACGCAGGACATAATACATGGGTAACCCAGAACCGACAAATTGTCATTGACTCGTGAGTACATTTTCATCACACTCTCTTTTACATGTAGAAACAGATCTTTTATGGAGTGCATCCCCTATAGTCAGACGACGCTTTCCTTTATTTTGTTACATAGGATTTTACAACTGATTCAGGATAACTTTATCTTTAAAACAATTATTCAGTAACATTAATGCAGTGAAAACCCTATCACCCATGCATGAGTGACAGCTGTTTCTATGGCAGCCCTGTCACACATACATGAATAGCATTCTTTGCCCAGTTAAATAGTATTTTACAAGTAATTTATGACAATATCAATATCATTTTAAACAAAAATTCATACTGCTAATCTGTAACACAATGGTGAAGCTCAGATTTTAGCTCGTACAAAATGAATTTGATTCTTGCTAGGAATTCAACGTTTATGCATGTAAATATAAATTGAAACTTGTTCCGTTGGATATTTATCCAATGTATCAATATTGCTATTTGAGTCGGTCAGAAGCGAATAGTTAAGTCCAGAAAACAGAAATTGAGAAGATTAATGTTTCCGAATATTAACAAGCGATCAGAAAGTATACAAGCTTTTTTCTTTAAGGGTAGACTCTCGAACAAAATCAGATATGTACAGGATGTGTAAATAAAAATGTAAGTACTTATTCAGACAATTGCGGTATCTTAAATACTTTAGAACTTACATATTTTGGTAGTTGAAAAAAATAAGAAACTTATATAAAAATGGTACAATAACGTTTGTTGTTATAAGTTTTATGTTTATTCGTCATAATAAACATTTTCTTTTTCTGAGTTATTGAAATCTAAATTGCGTTCATAACACATTGCACACCGATCCCACGATAATGCGGAACTTTAAATGTATGGTTGTAGACTTGACTAATCAATATCTGCCCTATTAATCTGAAATGAAGAAAACAGTACACTGAATAAAAAGACAGTATTTGTTTTGTTTAATATGTGCATTATTTGATATATTTAGTTTTAATATTAACATAAAAAGATTAACCTACCACTCTATTTTTCGGCAGCTGATATTTAGCCGGTGTGCAATGTGTTAGTTAATATCCTGTAAAAGTCATGTTTAGTTGGAGGTATACACTTAATAAATTCATAGTGTCTTTCTTTGTTTCTTTTGAAATTGTTCTTTCATCCGGATACCGCAATGGTTATTTATGTTTTTAAAGATTACTGCCTACCTATTTCTGTTCTTTTTTATGTCAACTTCATGGAAGGTATCAACTTTGTTAAAATTATTGATATTTTTCTGTTGGTAATAGCATCTTCCTATGGTTTTGAGAAATGGAAATCTTGGTAATTCATTTTAGCACCGCTGAAAGGGTTTTTATTTTACAACTATAAATTATATGATACCAGTTAGGGTTGTATGGACCGTTTCTTTTGAAAGTGATGCAAGTCCATTTTCTGTTGTTTCGAGAAAATGAAAGGTTAGCATATCTGTCAATTAAAAAATATTGGTTAATTATGATGAATCTGACAATGTTTCTATCAATTTATTAATATCTAATTTGATTATACAAATTTCTTTTAGGCGAATTTAACTAAACGCAAATAGAGCTAACTTAGTTTTGCAAAAGTGAGGAATGTCATTTAAATATATATTAACACGTTCACGCCGGCGTGACCCACCGGTGGGTCACACTTGACTGTTCCGTGGGGCGGCGTGACCCACCGGTGGGTCACACTTGACTATTCCGTGGGGCGGCGTGACCCACTAGTGGATCACGCTTAACACGTTGAACGCCACCAGTATTCTGCTATATTCATCATTTCTATTGAAGTGAAACTTTTTCTATTAGATTCACATCTTTACAAAGCAGAAACTTGAAAGAAAATGTGAAAATGTGCGCTCAAAAAAACACTATGTTATAACTGTTGCGATCTCGCATTTAGCGCGTTCAAAGCCTCGAAGTGTTGTGATTTCTCATTGTGTTCGAACTCGCAACAGTGTCGTCCCGCCTCACGAAGTGTAAGGAGATAAGACAGTCCCGCCTCACGCGAAAAAACGTAGGTATTCGCCCCGGCGTGAACGTGTTAAATAGAATGAGCCCCAGGGCAGAGGCTTGGGGAACCCTGGATTTGATTATTTTCTTATCAGAAGTACTTTCGCTTATGTTGACCTGTAAAAAACGACCTGTTATATATGAATGTATTAGCTTTATAAGGATTCTGGGACAGCCCTGTAACATCATTTTTTAGAGTAGCCCATCTATCCACACTCTATCAAATGCCTTCTCTATGTCGAGCAGGACCATGAGAGTGACATTGTCTGTGTTAAAATTCATTCTAATGTTGTTTACTATTCTAACAACTTGTTGAATCATATTGTGTTTTTCCTAAACCCAATTTGCGCATCTATTATGCTTGCGTTATTATTCTCAAACTTTTGTATCCTTAAAAGTATAATCTTTTCAGTGAGTTTACTCATTGTTGGTAGAAGACTTATAGGCCTATAACTTGAAGATTTGGAACAAGGTTTACCAGGTTTTGGTATTGGCATTACATTCGCGAGTTTCCATGTTTGCGGAAAATATTGAAGTTAAATTATAGCATTAATTATATACAGTGCGACCTGTGAATAAGAACGGAAAAGCCGCCGCGGGGAAGTGTTTTTCTCGGAAGCCGAGTACCCCCACCATGCGTGCGCTTATCTGCTCTTTGTCTCTCTCTGTTTACAGCGCGCGCCTGAAAATAAGTGTTGCCATTCTCACCCATATAAATAAAAGTGTTGTATGTTTCCATGTAGTTATGCGTTTTTATGTAAGGCGCGCTCGGAAGTTAAGTCGGAGTGGGGGATCGTGAGCGAACACCAGACTGGGGAAGTGTTCTTATTCTCAGCGTTCTTATTCCCAGGTCGCACTGTACATTAGTTGAACTATAGTCTTTTTACTGTAATTTTTAAAAATAATATTTTATATTTTGCCATTACCTGTTGATTTATATGACGGTAACTGCTTAACTATTTGTTTTATTTCAGAAGGTGACGTTAAAAATTTACTATTGTTATGTTCAACATTTATATCTTCTGCCAGGTACGACGTCACTGTTTCAATGATGTTGTTTTGTTCAGGTGTATTGCTTGAGAATTCTATGTTGTGAACTTTCTCATATTGTTTTGCTAGCATTTCTGCTTTTTCTCTTTCTGTATATCCTTTGGTATCATCTTCAATTAATACTGGTATGGGTACGTGTTTGTTTTTAAAGATTTATGTAGCCTTCCACAGTGTTTTGTCATGTGAATTTAGGGCTCTTAATTTTTGTTGCCAAATTTTGTTTTTATGTTGTAGTATGCCTTGTCTTATGATTTTAGTTTCTTGTTTGTATGCTGTTCTAAAATATGGGTTTCTTGTTCTCTGCCATAACCTTTTATTCCTATTACGAATTTTGATTGTGAAGGAACCGACGTGGCTCGGGCCGGCCGCAGTTCCTGACTGGGCCCATCCATACCCAGTTGTGAGGGCATCGGCTGAGTTCGGTGCCTCGGCTGCGGCCGCTCCAGCGGAGGGTCCTTCTGTTCCTGGGAAAGGGTGAAATGGTAGTAAGCGCGCGCTGCGTTTCGTCCTGGGTTTGTACGTGGACTCGTCAGTAGGGCTGACCGAACAGGCCCTGCCTTTGACGCTGTGCCCCGGATGGGACGATGGTGTCTGTCGGTCGTCGGTATATATAGACACCGGTCGCAGATGGTGTACCAGCGAGAATGATCCCATCGAAGGACACACAGTCTAGCGGCCGATCCTTAAACTAGGTGCGTAGGTGTAATGGCGGCCGATAGATCCTTAGCGGGAGATCGTACCGCTACAGATTGAAATGATAATTTATTCTGGTAGTATATATATATATTTATTGCACCATCCATCCACATATGTGTTTTCGGATATAAACTTCCTTAGCCACTAGAATAAGTTTACTTAAAGCTACACTTTTGGTTGCATAACGAATCAGTCTCAAAACTCCCACCTTCGAACCTCCCTGTCATATAATCTGCTGTATTCGCACGCCTTCGTATCTATTTTCCCCTGCAGTACCTTCTCAACTTCCCTCTCCAGTTCCCCCTTACTCCTTAGACCGTTCACCCATTCCAACACCTCCTCCTTTAACACTAGGTTTACGGGACGCGTCAATTTGACGCATTTCAAACTTCGAAATGAAATATCTCAAAAACTATAGTATTAATTGCAACCACTTTTTGTCGTAAATTAATCATTTCAGCTAAAGAATTTATACACTCAATTATTTTTATCCTAAGCCTTCTAATTTTTAAAATCTGTATGTAGTATACCTATCTCTACGAAACGCGTCAAATTGACGAATTAGCTAATTTCACGAGTAGTTTTTATATATTTGCTTTGTTCGTAAAATCATTATTTCAGTTTACTTACTACTACAGTTTTTAAAACATAATGTGCAAAAGATTCTACAGTTATTGTTATTTCAGACAGTCTTCGCTAATTGTAACTTTCTGCGATAGGGTAATCGAATTGGAGCACAATATTTTTTTTTATTTTGGTCAATCCGCCTTTTCTAGCAATATGACGTAAATCCAGGTGATATAGTAAAATAAGATGTTGAGCAAAATTGTCAAAATCAATGAAGATTGTTGTAGGGATACCTCCGAAGATGACCAATATGAATTACTCTAAAGCGAAGATGAGAGTGAAAGCTCCGAATGCATTGAAAGTGGAAAGATAGAAGGATTTTCGGGTAGTAAAGAGGAAAATTTCTTGAAAGTATATCATAGTAAGAAAAGGATGAGTATGTTTTCTTGTTTTGATTCCGAGGATGAGAGGACGAGCATTCCAAGCACATCCCAACATATAATGGATAAAATTGAAATTACAGTTGACAGAACACGGTGGATAAAATTGAAAGCAGACGAATCTGTGAGTAGGCCGCCCATTCATTTGATATTCAAGGATATCACAGGACCTACTGGCTATGATAAGAGAAATATTATGTCAGGTTATGTAACTAGTGCTTTCGGATTGATAATTGACAGACACGTAATAGAACAGATAAAAGTCTGCACTCAAACGGAGGCACGAAAAATCTCTAGAAAAATGAAAACAGTAATTTTTGTATATATTGCAAACAGATCATGTGCGGAAATTGCACAAACAAAATTCAGTATGTCTATAAAAAATGTGCTCAATAAATGTGATTGCCATATACCGTTAATACCATTGCTAACATTTCCGTGGCAATTTAAAAAAATTGACTTTTTACTTGTTAATAATGAATCTAACTGTGAACCCTAGTGTTGTTTAATTTATATTTAATTTGAAAAAACTGATTTTTTAAAGGAAATGCGCATTTTTGCTTACGCGTCAATTTGACGCGTGATCGTAGAGATAGGTATATAAGAAACGCCCGTAAACCTAGTGTTAATAACTTATCCATTCCCTCACATCTCAATAAATGGTCCGGCTCCGCCTCCTTTCTGCAAATGACACACGTCCCTTCCTCACTTTTTTTATCCCCAAATTTCTTACTCCCTACAATCCCGCAGCGTAGCCTAGCCTATTGGTCCTTATCCCTGCCAGATATTCCTCTCTCCTCCCAGTAATCCTCCTCTCCTAGTTCCTTTTTCCTCTCCTTGTATTTAACACAGTATCTGGAATTATCAATTTTCGCCCAACTCTCTTGGATGCTTTGTTCGACCCTTACCTTAACCATTTCCTGCAATCTTTTGACTATTTCGTCCGTATTCCTATCCTCCTTAAGCATATTTAATATTATGCCATCCCCTGTCTCATTGCACGCTTTGCTGACCACCTTCATCCACGTCGATGCTTCCCCATTTATCAGTCCCCTAATTTCCTCTCTCAGACATATCTTCTAGTTCGGGAGGCAGCGTTAATTTTTTCGAATCATTTCAGTTCAAATGATTTTTATCTTATATGATTCCTCTAGGGTCGTTGTTTAATGATTTCAACGTCAGTCGTCTAAATATTGGTGGATGTGGTAAGGAGAACATTTGAATGTTGTTAAAAAAAAATTATCTAAAAGTTATTTCAGTTCATTTGAAACTTTATATAATGAATGTTTATATAATAAAAAAGAATAAGAGAAACGTCATCTATGTGGATAACGGTGGGTTAAACGTCAGTCGGATATATAAACATGTTCCAATAACAATTAATTAAAAATTATTTCAGTTTCATTGAAACTTACATCCCTGATTCTTTATATTATTAAAAGTATAAAAACAATCGTCAGCTACTTTTTTAAGCGGGGTAAGATCGTCAGCTGAGGGATTATAAGTGCTGAGTGAGCATTTGACACGCGCGGATTATCGTATAATTGATGATCTAACTCAGGCTGTTGAATTAGTTACACGCCGCGAGCCTTTTCTGAGTCGCTCCGTCTGCTTCTCCCTCCCAACTATTTTACCCAACCAGGAATGACTTGCCAGACTCGGCGTATTACACGAGTATAGTGGCGCTTTAGGGCGCCATTCGCCTCTGTTCGCTCGCGCTGGAAAGACGCCGCGCACGCCGATTACGGGAAAAAAATCGATGCGCGTATCCCGTCGACTGACGTTATCTGTCAACGAACAGTTTCAGATCGCGTCACATGGCGTTTAGGTTAAAACAAGAGTATTACTAGGAAAAAAGTATGCTCAGATATGTCTTGAATTAAATGCGATTAAGAGATTTTAATGTTTTTGGACTTCCGGCGGTGGTTTGGCAAATTCGGCAGAGAATAGTGACAGGAATAACATTGAAAAACTTATATTGTATCTCAAAATACCAATGGAATCATTGAGCGTATCTAATTTAAACAACGTAAACATATATTTCTATTTGTGAATATATGTTTTCATTCAATGTAGATACATATAATATTTCTGTACAAACAATGAAGTTTTCCTTCAAGTAAAGTTGAAGAAATAAAGAAATAAAAAAATTAGTATTGCATCGATATTATCTCCACAATATTATGAAACTTTTATATATACATATAACATTTTCTTCTAAAAAAAATGGTTCTAGTGTGCATACATTTATACACACAACCATACATACAACAATCATAACGATAGTTTCTTAAAATTATATTCAGTAATCTTGAATTTGTTACCTCTTGTTTCTTTAATTCATATGTATACTAAAGAAACAGTTGTGTTACGATCTAGCACGCGCACGTATAAATTAGTTTCCAACGCAAATAATGTAAAAATACGGCGACAGCAAAACGTTAGCTCTCGCGTCAAAGAATACATTGTTGCCGCCACGGTCAACTTAGCAATAGATTTTAACCGTTTGAGTGTCAAGCAGCGAAAACGCGCTTCTTTCGTTTTGTATCGAGGAATGCAACAAAGTAAAATTTCAATGTTTTTCTGCTAACAATCTGTTAATCGCATTTAATTCAAGACATTGTAAGAAAACACTAAAAACTCTATTATATGAAAGAAAATACAAGTCTATTCGATAATATTCGTTGTCACGGATAGATGCTTGCTACAGGAGGGCTCCGAATGGAATGCTCTCCTAGTCTCAAGTCGTCCCTTTCGTCCACGGCAGGACGGTCCCTGGGCCTGAAGTGGTTTATGACATGGAGGAGAGAGCAGTGTCAAAAGACAAACTCCAGACGTTCAGCTTCTCAAATATCCAAGTCTTACATTCGGCCTTCCTGCTACAGTGGTCGTCCTCGAACATTGCGACGATTCAGTACTAGGACAAAAATTCATGTTTGCATGTAAATCGCTGAATTAATGCATTTACTATAAACTAAACTAAACTTTGGATAGTTTTAGCTTTAATTAATTTCCATCGCAATACTTTCCTTTTGTCAAATCGCATCTATTTGGATACAACCAATTTTGTTTACTCTTGATGTTTTACCTTTACCAATTATCAATTATTTGAATACATTCTTACGTTAGACGGATTACCCACGTCTGGACAGAAGTACTCAAGTCTCATTTCCTATGGTGACGGATTACCCTTGCCACCATGGTAATGTAAGATGACGGATTACCCGCGTCATTTTCATGCAATGTTTCAACTACTCCACTACGTTAGACGGATTACCCTCGTCTTAACGAGAGTAGCCAAAATCTCATTTCATATGGTGACGGATTACCCTCGTCACCATTATAATGTAAAATGACGGATTACCCGCGTCATTCTCATGCAATGATTCAACTACTCCACTACGTTAGACGGATTACCCTCGTCTTAACGAGAGTAGCCAAAATCTCATTTCATATGGTGACGGATTACCCTCGTCACCATTATAATGTAAAATGACGGATTACCCGCGTCATTTTCATGCAATGATTCAACTACTCCACTACGTTAGACGGATTACCCTCGTCTTAACGAGAGTAGCCAAAATCTCATTTCATATGGTGACGGATTACCCTCGTCACCATTATAATGTAAAATGACGGATTACCCGCGTTATTTTCATGCAATGATTCAACTACTCCACTACGTTAGACGGATTACCCTCGTCTTAACGAGAGTAGCCAAAATCATTTCGTATCATGATAGGTTGCCCACATCACTTTCTCAATAATTAATAAACATCGATTCTTAGGTTGACTCACCTTCACCGCGTTGGTGGCCACTTTCCTTTTTAAACAAAACTTTTCCAAATGTCCCTACTTTCTACAGGACCCGCAGGTATTTCGTGGTTCCGTGCATACCCGCACAATATGTCCTTCCTTTCCGCAATTAAAACATGTCACAGGTGATCGCCGGTTGTCCGGTGGTACCGTCGGCCGGTTCGCAGCATGTGGCCTATTGTTCGAGGGTCCCGGTAACGCTGCTTGTGATCGTTGTACCGCTGTTTTTTCCTGTGCCGATCCCAATGGCATCGACCCCATTTCCATCATGCATGCATATAACTCATGCACGTCGTGATACTTGTTCGATCGTATTGTACGTTGGATCGTTTCGTCCTCGATACCTCCAATTACTGCATCCTCCAAATACGCATCGGAAATTTTCAATTTTAAGGCTCGCAACTTCGCAAGTTTTTCGAAACAATAATCGCCCAGTTTTTGACCCGGTTGAGCTGTATATGTAGCGGCTTCTCTCAATAACTTCGCGAACGGGAGAGGCTTCTTAAATTGTTTGAGCAGCATTCTTTTAAGTGAGCTCCACGTATGCTCATTTCTTTGTTCGTCGTCATAGAAGCGTCGGGCGTGACCCTCTAATTGTCGTGCAATGTTGCAGATTATATCATCGTCCGCCCAATAATAACGACGTGCAATGAGATCTACATCGCGTACCCACACTTCTATATCCGCATTATCCTTAGACGGATCGAATCGCGGCACTGAATGTTCTTCATTTCCTGGCCTACACCTCACAGATCTCAATTCGCGTTTCAAACGCTTGACCGTTCTCCGCACATCTTCCTCCGAGGAATCGTCCGCGGAACTCGATCGCGTATTTCGTCCTCGAGCTCGTACACGATGTTCGGGAATTCGTTCGCGCTCTCGCGGCGACGGAGTGCGCGTACGCGCACGCCTACATTTCTTCGCTCGCGAATCAGATCGATTACGTTTCCGTGAACGATCCTGCGAATCACTTCGCGTAAAATCGTCGGAGTAATCTCCCGAGGAATCCCGCCGATCTTCCTGTGATCGACTCCTCGAACGGTCCCTCGAACGACCCATAGTTCTTGCTTACTCACTAAACACTATATCGTACACTATACACTAATATCCGTCCAAATGTCTGCGGTAATAATATTTATTGTGTCTTTTATCGCACAGTTGCACCCGACGTTACACACGTGATTCACCGACACAGTAAATAGCACGCAGTATATCCCACTTCTGATTTGTAAGAAAACACTAAAAACTCTATTATATGAAAGAAAATACAAGTCTATTCGATAATATTCGTTGTCACGGATAGATGCTTGCTACAGAAGGGCTCCGAATGGAATGCTCTCCTCGTCTCAAGTCGTCCCTTTCGTCCCCAGCAGGACGGTCCCTGGGCCTGAAGTGGTTTATGACATGGAGGAGAGAGCAGTGTCAAAAGACAAACCCCAGACGTTCAGCCTCTCAAATATCCAAGTCTTACAACATATCTGAGCATACTTTTTTACTAGTAATACTTTTGTTTTAACCTAAACGCCATGTGACGCGATTTGCAACTGTTTGTTGACAGATAACGTCAGTCGACGGGATACGCGCATCGATTTTTTTTCCCGTAATCGGCGTGCGTGGCGTCTTTCCAGCGCGAGCGAACAGAGGCGAATGGCGCCCTAAAGCGCCACTATAATCGTATAATACGCCGAGTCTGGCAAGTCATTCCTGGTTGGGTAAAATAGTTGGGAGGGAGAAGCAGGCGGAGCGACTCAGAAAAGGCCCGCGGCGTGTAACTAATTCAACAGCCTGATCTAACTGACGGTCTTTCCCCTCCTATCTTTATAACTGACGTATATTTTTATTTAATTTAATGTTTAAATAACTCATTGTAGCAATTTCAAGTGACTTGAAATTAATTCTCAACTTCTTTCATTATTTTTTATTTATTTTCAGTCGTAATTATGATACACTTCCCGATACAACTCAACTGACGATCTTTCCCCTTCGATATTTTTAACTGACGTATTTTTTCATACAATGTCATGTTTAAATAGGGTGTAACAAAAATTTCAAGTGACTTACATCTAATTCAAGCTATATTTTACAGTTTATTCATAACGAAAATATACACTTTTGCCTAAACACAAACAACTAAGAGTATATATATTTTTCATTTGTATTTCCATTTACGTAGAATTTCTACCAACACCAAAGCAGACAATTGTCTACCTTTACTACCTGTGCGTTTCTATTTTAATTATCTGAGCCCTCACTGGGTTTCTTAGGTCTCTTCAGGATACATCTAACAAGGGAACATCCCGAGGTGTAAGTCACAGATTTTGATGAAAGGGTATAGCCGGATAAGGATGGCAAAAGTGCCCCCACAGGTAATTAACTTTGAGGCATACCATTCGATAGGGCTCTTTGGGAAAACCCTTCCTGCAAAGTATAAACCCGGTACCCCCACCGTAGGGGTAGTTATAGGGTAAAACGTACTTTACGGTTTTTGCTCGATTTCTCCCGATTGGCTTGATAGAAAATTCTGAAAAAAATCACACATATTATACCTAATGATGTGCATAGACTGGAATTTTTTCAGATTTTTTGGTTGGAAAATCGATTTTTAAAAAATTAAAAAATTTATAAACATTAATTTTGTATTGAAAATATGAAGTGACCACTTTTATATTTTTACAGTACCTGCATAGTACCCTAATTATTAATGTGTAATTTTTTTCAATTTTTACGAGTAGTGGACGGCAGTTAAAAAAATTAAAAACCAACAATTGTTTATATTTTTTGCTAAATTATTGATGTGACCACGTTTATATTTTCACAGTTTCTCAAGTTTGCTATAAAAAATTGGCCGTAATTTTTTTCAGATTTTTTGCAACAGTGTATCATATCAAAAAAAATAAAAAACCGATGTTTTTTGGAATGCGTATTTTATGTTAGTTTGTTTATAATAATCCACAGCTATACCAATTCCTAATTATTAGAACTTATTGGAGGATTTGGAACTTGTCTCGTATCCAAATAAAATTGTAATAGATGTTTCATAAACCTGTAGCCATTTGAGTCTTACGGCTGGAACTAGCCGGTAACAGCTCTCCTCTGTAGACTTTGCCCTAAGGAGGGTAATAAGTATATATGTACATTGCCTTTTACGAATTTCTAATTTTCATGCATTAAGTAAGAATTTGGAGTTTCTCTAACATTTAAATAGCAATTGACGTATTATAAACATTAAATAAATAAGTAAATAAATATTTTATATTTGTAAAATATTTTAACAAATGTAAAAGTATCTAATAATTCATACCTAACTCGCAATATTTTTTATACTTAAACGAGGATAATTTATGTATTTTCCTTGGTGAATGCTTAAATTCGATAATACAGTGAGAACGGTGGAGACGGAACTTATGCGCCTCACGGTCCTGAGTCCAAAAATTAGAAAACGTAAAACTCATTCAGTAAAATTAATTTTTCAAATGTAAAACATTTAACCCTTTGCGGACGGAGGCATTTTTCAATATCGAGAAACAATCAATTATTTAGCAATCAAAAAACACTTTTTCGTCGGAAAGACAGTCTGTTAATGTATACAAGTTGAAATTTACTCTTTGTAAAATAATATTTCAACGATTATATTTTAATTTTTCAACTCTAACCGTTTATATATGCACCGACAAACTATAACCAATTTTTTTCTCAGGGCGGATATATTCGCCCGTCGTCCTCAAAGGGTTAATAATGAAGTATATTAGTTTATTTCATGTGAAATAGTGGGTATTGTGTATAATTTTCGATCATCCAAGTCTACACTTATTTGTGTATTGGTTATGAGTGAACATCGGTTTTTTATTTTTTTTGGTATGATACACTGTTGCAAAAAATCTGAAAAAATTACAGTCAATTTTTTATAGCAAATTTGAGAAACTGTGAAAATATAAAAGTGGTCACATCAATAATTTAGCAAAAAATATAAACAATTGTTGGTTTTTAATTTTTTTAACTGCCGTCCACTACTCGTAAAAATCGAAAAAAATTACACATTAATAATTAGGGTACTTTGCAGGTACTGTAAAAATATAAAAGTGGTCACTTCATATTTTCAATCAAAAATTAATGTTTATAACCTTTTTTAATTTTTTAAAAATCGATTTGCCAACCAAAAAATCTGAAAAAATTCCAGACTATGCACATCATTAGGTATAATATGTGTGATTTTTTTCAGAATTGTCTAAACGTAAAGTACGTTTTACCCTATAACTACCCCTACGGTAGGGGTACCGGGTTTATACTTTGCAGGAAGGGTTTTCCCAAAGAGCTCTATAGAATGGTATGCCTCAAAGTTAATTACCTTTGGGGGCACTTTTGCCATCCTTATCCGGCTATACCCTTTAATAACATAATAACGTTTGATACATTTCCAAACATGGATGAATACATAATCCTACATTACATTTTTGCAATTGTAATGTGTATCCTTTCTCTTGTCATTTTTTGCAATCACTGCACATTTACGTCTTGCACGTTTCAGAATTGCTGTATTAGTTTGATATGGAGACGGAAAATGCCTTTGCGACAAACGGAAAGGCTCATTGTTACGACTTTCAGCTTTTGATTTACATAAGAGCAATTAAAAAATTTTAAAACGGCAATCATTCGTGAAACAAGTCAAATTTGATCCGGACGCATATTGGCGCCAAGAGTACCAGGAAGCCAACATGTTTCAAACGCCAATAGGCGTCAACAGTTGTCAAAATGTCAGTCAGTCACTAGCACTCAAGGAGGTAGGACGCTTTTGTATACATACGCTGTCAATACAAATCGTTACAGGCGCCGTTTAAGCCGTTATTACATAACTCGTGCCTTTTAAGCTGATGTAAATATAAGGCAATTGAATCTCTGAAAAATGGATTACGTGCAGTGCAAAGGATGTAATACTAGAGTTGCAAAACCTATCACATGCAAGAGCTGCGGTATTTCATGTCATCCAGCATGCATCCCGCGCTCTGGGCATCCAACGGCCAATGGTCTCTTTGCCGACTGCACTAGGTGCTCTTCCACCTGCTCATCACCTGAGGACTCTCTTATCGTTAAATTAAGTGAGCTTATACAACGCCAGTTTGATATCGTTCGACAACCTCAAGATGTCTCCTGAGCGGCGGAGCTTCTCGCTAAATACCGCCTATTCGCACCATTTTTTTTATTTAATCCACCCTGCTCAGCCTCCTGAAGGAGGCACTTGACAAAGTCGTAACATTGAAATATCTTTATGACGCCTGGCGAATCAGATCCTGCCGAAACAGGCCTACCTCCGAGGAGACTTCTTAAGGTTGTCGCGTTATACCTTTCGTACGGAGGTGTTACAGACAATCAGGGCCGACATAGAGAAGTTATCCACAGAATATTCAAACTTGTCTACTAGAGTCTCTGAGTTAGAAAAAAGGATAACTGCATCTCCTGCATCCTCTACTCCAACTAAGCAATCCAAAGAAGAAGATATATTGAGTGAACTGGCTGATAGAGAACGACGGTCAACCAATATCATAATTGGTAACCTCGAGGAAACTGAAGTAAATATAGACCGACCTTGATCGTCTTCGAATCAGCACCTCACAGATCTCGATCTAGTTAAAGACATTCTCACTTATACGAAAGTTACGGATTATGGAATTGTAAAATTAACAAGAATCGGCAAAAAAGTAAATAATAGGCCAAGATTAGTGAGAGTCACTTTCAGGACCAAGCAGGAAGCTCTTTCGGTCTTGCGTAACAAACATTATTACAAAGGACCGGCGAAACTATCCAGCGACTCCACACCACGTCAACGACAACATCTGAAGGAACTCGGGATGGAACTGCAAAAGCTTCGGGTGTTTTGAATAAAACAATCCGCTACATCAACGGAATCCCAAAGATTGTCAACACCTCATCACGTACTTCTCAAAAAAACTAAATGGCAACCCTTTGTGCTATTATCAGAATGTTCGTGGCCTTAGAACCAAACTGAATGACTTTCGCCTTTCAATTATGTCGGTAACGAACATTTATAATATATACATTTTCACTGAGACTTGGCTACATGACGGTATAACGGACTCTGAATTGGGAATGGACAATTTTAATATCTATCGCCTTGATAGGAATCCTAAAACAAGTAACTGTCACAGAGGTGGTGGAGTTATGATAGCAATAAATAAATCTATATTTAGCAGTAGGATTGTAATATCGGACGAATGTATCGAACAACTGTTCGTTGAGACTCGTTTTAATTTCAAAACAGTCATAATCGGTGTTGTGTACATTCCGCCTAACTCCTCGCACGCGATATATGCTGAGCACTGCAAAACTATTGACGGACTATACCTTCGCTATCCGCAGGCCGAAATCGTCATAACTGGTGACTATAATATCCCTCGTGCCTTTTCATCCAGTTTCCCCAATTCTACCGTACATATCCGCACCTCTCCAGCAATTGATCCATCCAATTCTCCTCTGTTAATCATTCTTGAAAACATGTATTTTCATAATTTCATCCAACTGAATAATATATCTAACACTCATGGCTACACTCTTGACTTAATCTTCTCTTCGCTTAGGAGCATAATTGTAACTCAACCAATTGAACTATTATTACCAGAGGACCCATACCATCCAGCCGTAATCTTTTCACTTCCATAGTATACTCGTTCAACAATGAATACGTACTCCAGATCTAGAAGAAATTTTAATGCAGCCGATTACGAATCTATGAACCGATACCTATCTCAATTTGACTGGGACTCATCTTTATCCTCATTATCTTTAAATGAAGCCGTTGATTTTCTTTATCGAAACCTCTACTCAGCCATAGATCTCTTTGTTCCTCGCTCTACATACTCCCAATCCACTTTCCCTACATGGTTCTCTAAAGAACTAATCTGGCTAATAAGAAAGAAAAAGGTGGCTCATTTGAATTACAAAAAGACATTCTCTTATTCCGAGTACTTAAATTTCTTGGCATTGCGTGCCAAATGTAAATCTTTAACAGCGAAGTGCTGGAGGTACCATATTTCTAGAACTGAGAGCAATTTGAACGGAAATCCTAGGTTATTTTGGAAATATATGCGTAAACTGAGGAACTCCTGTTCTTCTCCGAAGTCTTTGCTTTTCAAAAGTACAATTGCCAAATCTGATACTACCATTGCTAACTTGTTCGCTGATTACTTCAGTACAACATATTCTGACACCCCAAGCAATTCATCTCAAACTTTTAATTTTGAGAACACCATCGATGTTTTTGAAATTGATATAAGTATAGGAGAAGTTTTTAATGCCATAAAGTTAATGGACATAAACAAACGTCCTAGTCATGATGAAATACATCCTGGCTTATTGAAATCTTGCTCCTTTATCATCTCCCGTATCCTCTGGATTCTTTTTAACAAATCTCTCAATTCTGGTACATTTCCTTCTGCTTGGAAAACCTCTCTTATAACTCCGATTTTTAAAGGTGGTGATAACTCTGATGCAACTTCTTACCATCCTATAAGTATTATTAATTGTTTTTCCAAAATATTTGAAAGTATCATTGCCAAAAAACTTTCCTTTCTATGCAAAAATCTTATAATCAGCGAGCAACATGGCTTTGTTGCGGGACGTTCTACCATCACCAATTTGGCCCTTTATCAACAGTATATCTCAAATGCGTTGGAATCAGGAAAACAAGTAGACGCAATATATACTGATTTGAGCAAAGCATTTGACACCGTCAATCACGCCCTTCTTGTAGCTAAACTAAGGGCCTATGGTTTAAATGGTAATATGTTATCGTGGATCCAAAGCTATTTATCTAATAGAATTCAAATTATCAATTTTAATAACAATTACTCAAGGGAAATTGTTCCACCATCAGGGGTACCTCAAGGTTCTCACTTAGGTCCCTTACTCTTCACCTTATTTATTAATGATATTGATTGCGTCTTCACTCATGGTAACATTTTACTTTATGCGGATGATTTAAAGATCTATAGCACTGTAGATGATGAACTTGACGCGAGATGTCTCCAGAATGATCTCAACAAATTTTGCTTGTGGTGCTCCCACAATATGCTCAATATTAACATCTTGAAATGCCAAGTAATTCATTTCACTAGGAAACATTCGACATTATGTTTTCCTTACCTATTAAACAATTTGCAAATAAACTCTGTAGACAGTATTAGAGATCTTGGTATCATCTTCTCTAGTGATCTCTCTTTTAATGAACATTGTGATAAAGTTGTTACCTCCTCCTTAAAAATCCTTGGTTTGGTGTATCGGGCTTCCAAGTATTTCACAAATGTCAATACTCTTCGTACTCTTTACATTACTCTTGTGCGCCCTTACCTTGAGTATGGTTCAACAATCTGGTTTCCTTATTGTAAAACTATTATTCAAAGAATTGAAAGAGTACAACATAAATTTTTAAAAATAGCCTCCAGACTAACCGAAAGCCCTATGTCCTTCTATAGTCACGATTACAACGCCATTGAAATGCGCCTCGGACTGCCTACTTTAGAAAAACGACGTGTAATTGCCGATACCTTATTTATGTATAAGATTATTCACAACATGGTGAACTCACCGGAGATTCTCTATCAAATTACTATATATGTTCCCAGGCATCGAACACGAAAAAACTTTTTATTTATGCCCAAGTTTCATCGTACCCGCTATGGTGTAAATAATAATATTAACCGACTGTGTATCAATTCTAATAGGGTTAGTGACATTGTGGACTTTTTCTCACCTTCCATTACATCATTCATAAAATCAACTAAAATTGCGGTCTCAAAAATATGAATTACGCATTCTATCTCCTACAAACTCATACTCATCTCAATAAATCTATAATTATACTTTTATATCTAAATACATATAGTTATATATACATATTTAGATTTACGTCTCTATATTATGAAAACTGTAACAAAGGGTTTTTTTTAACCCGTTAATAAATATACAAATTAAAAATTAAAAATTAAAAATGTTAAAGTGAGAAATTTTCGGCTCCCTTGCGGTTTATGACGGGGTTTATTGCTGGATATTCTCAAATCTGAACGATACGGACAAGCACGATCTGCCCGCGGACTAATAATAAGAACTGTTATGAAGGGTAAAATTAACTTTTGAAAAGTTCTCGATTTGTATCTTTCGTTGAAGGTTACTAATTAAATCTTGACCAGTCCACTTAACAAATTCGGTTACGTTGTAAAAGGCTTAGGACCAGGAACGACTCTTGTAGGCACTCTATTTCGCAAGTCGGACGGTACAATTTCAAGTTTAATAACTTTTTTCCTGGTGAAAAAATACAAAATTCCGATTTATCAGTATTTTTGTAACGGACTTACAGTGTCTATAAACAAAAACTCAAGAAAATTCATTGGCATTAAGGGGAAAAAACTAACACAAAAATTCGAATTTTTCATATATTGTTTCAACAAATTGAGATGTTGCAAAATAATTTTTACCATTGTATTGATTATTAATAGACGCAAATTTCGTCAATTTACGCAAATGCTCTATCTCTCATAGTTTTCGAGATAATCGACGAAATATACTTTAGGGCCCTAACTTTGGGGGTGGTTTTCACCCCTTTAACATCGATGATTGCCGATAAAAAGACATACGTGTTGAACACTCTAACGAGTACAACATCATACTAACATTTCATCAAAATCGGCGTGTGGCACCTCGGGATGTTCCCTTGTAAGATGAGAAAATAATACTCGAATAATAATATATATGAAATAAATATTACGCTACGATCAGTGCTGTGATACCGCGAAAGGAATACATTTCTGCGATAAGTTAAAATCAATTTTATTTTATTTAATATTAGTTTTAGATAATATGATGTGATACTAACCATATTTCCTTTTCTTTGGATTTTTCTTTAATTTTCCCTCGGCGTTACTGCATTCTCCCGCTTCCATTCCAGATGTAGCTGTCATAACAAAATAAATATGAATAATGGAACATAAAACGGTATCCACTCAATTAGAGAATTGACAAAAATAATGTATAAAAATATCACCAAAATCGCATGGAACAATAATGGAAGCGGAAGTAAGCCGATGCCCGGTCACATGGTTATTCATGTGATCTTTCCGATCACATTGTTTGGGCGCGAGATTTAAATTCTCAATGACAATAAAAATGTTATTATTATTATTTCTAAAAAATATATAATAATATTGTCATATATAATAATAACAATCAATAAATAATATTATTATTATATATTTAAAAGAAATATGCTATTACACTAACATGTTTCTACACAACAGTTGCTTACTCAATAATTAATAACTAATAAGTAATTGTTGAAAACTCGTGTAAAAACATTACAATAAAAATACATATACATTGTTAAGGAGAGAACGGCATTGTCAACCCTGCGCTATCGTTGTGTCCAGTTGTGTCTTACCGTTTTCTCCCACATCTGGCTCATAAAGCCCGAAAGAATGCACTCAGATGTTTTGAGTGGTTTCAAGTGGTCCTAGCAACCACTATCTCCTGATACATCTGGTTTTTGTCCCTTGGTCTATTTCCTTTTAATGCTAGTGTGAAGTCTAAGGCGTTCGGAAAATCCGTCAGACTATGAAATTTGCTTTGGCGCTTTATAATTCATATTCATTTATATACTTACATTCTGCTAACTGCGTAGAGTCAGATTCGAAAATCTTCTCCGTTAATAAAGCAGCTCTGCTCGATGTTTCTAAAAAAAAACAATTTTCTAAATAATACATTCTAATATTATACCTTCAAACAAACACATGATAACGAAATCATATTCACTTAACCGCGTAATAAATCAATTGTCAAAACCACATTTTTCGGAAGCAAAACATCGACGAAATTAATCTTGTTCCAAATTTTATGCGAATTTGAAATTTTAATCCGAGGGTCTCTATACACTGCGGGTATTGTGTATAACATTTTTTCTTTTCTCATACGTACCCCACCTCGTTATCTTAGGAAATAGAATTACGGACTATAAAATATAGTTGTACCTGATAAATGTAATGTGGATATTGCCGTATTAGATAGCCTGCTGGATAAAAAATATCGCTCCTCAAAGTGCCTCGGGTAGATCCCTTTCGTATCCAGAGTTGTCGCCTGTAAATTAAACAAATTTGGATCACTGCAAGCAACTATCCACTTTGAACGCCTTGAATCATCACTGCGTGGAAAGTAAAATACTTTACCGGATGATAAACAATTTTTTACACAACACAAAACCATTCTGAATCGAAGAGCAGACTCTTCTCGAGCCAGCTCACAATCAAAAGTAAAGCTTTCGAATTTTATGCAGCCTGCCAGCTTTCGCCATTTCGAATTCGTTATAGATGGCACTGATTCCGCTGAACTACTGCCATCTACAGTCCGTGGATGAACTATTCCTTTAAAACTATGTGCCCGTACTCCCATATAAGCTTGGACCCCCTGCGATAGAGTGTCTGTGAATCAGTGTCATCTCGGCTGTATGCATGGGTGAAGGAGGCGATGTTTCTCCAAGGACTGCTCTGGCGTGCAAAAAATTTTCCTCTCTGAGCTATACGGAAAGGACGTAAGCCGTGGAGGCTGAATTACAGAGGGAGCGATCGCATCAAAGGTATGTGGTAATTTATTTTTTCAAGCACACGACCAAACCCAAATCAACCGCGCGACGCGTGTTAGTATTGACACAAATAGCCGTTACTAAGAAAGCAGAATCGAGTTCGGGACAGTCATTCCTTTACCATAAGATTAGCTTTTGCGATTAGAGCGATTTTGGTTATTTTTCGTCGATTAACAAAATAACCTGGCGACCGTAATTGATCATTGAGATCCGAATCCAGTTACAGTGAGAGGGCTATCTATACATAAACATACAGTTACTCACATTAATATTCGGACACTATACTATCTTCATAATTATTGCTATGTATAAGTAGGAATGTTTTAGATATTGTGTTGTTTATGTTACAAAAAGAAGTACTATTTCTTGTAGATTTAAAATATATAAATAATTTTATTCTAACATTGACATTTAATTGTATAATACATTTGAAACAAAAAGTTGTCATATTTTCACAATCACATTAATATTCGGACACTATGATATGTTCTGCAATCTAATAGTTCTTACAAACCATTCGAACTACAAAATCGATTTGTTTTGTATACAAACTGTTACAATGTCATTCTCACAATCAGTACAAGACATTACATGTCTGTTTCTGTACAAAGTTATATTTTGAAGTGCTAACATCCAGATTATTTAGAACATTCCACGAAAAGGACGGAATACCACTTTTGATAAAAAAACATCTTGTTATTTATCATAGAGGAAAAGGTAAAAGTTATCGTGAAATTGCACAGTTATTAATGATGAAGAAGAACACAGTTGCTGATATTGTTAAAAGATATGAGGAAGAAGATCGCATCGAATTTAAGAACCAAAAAGAACGACCTCGAATGTTTAATGGAAGAGAAGAAAGAAGAATATTGCGGAGAGTTAACACTATTCCTACCGACACTTCGCATATACCTATTCCTACCGCGACCGGTCAAATGACTGGCCATTAGTAAAACTTATATTTTTTAATATAGAATGAAGATAATAGTCAATTTGACAGTATAGAAATATAGTTTCTTTTATTCTGTAGTATATAATGTACAGGGTGTTTCAAAAATATTTGTCATGGCTTTCAGGGGTTGTTCTACACCTCTGGATCGATGGAGATTTGCGAAAAAAACTTGCCGCAAAATTCGGGAAAGGGTAGCATATTTTTTTTATTGGCTCATCGTATTCGTCTTGTTACGTAGGCAAAACGTCTGAGAGGAACCATGGGTCAGAAACGAACCGTTCTCTCACAAATTAACTTTTAATTGGGCCTTACGATTAAAATTTCGCCCATACGACAACATCGAGTCGCCAACCTTTCGAAAGGAAACACATGAGATACCCTTGCAACATAATTGAAAAGAGAGAAAAAGACTAGAAAATGCCAATGACCTGCGTTCGGTGTCGGGTTCACTCAAGGGCCCACCCGGGAAGAAGAGTATAAACACTTACACTTCTCTTCTGGTTCGGTGACACAGTGCCCTATTTTCTAGCTTCGTTTACGTCGCCTCTACTTTAACTATCGGCGAAATTTTAATCGGAAGGCCCAATTACAAGTTAATTTGCGAGAGAACGGTTCATTTCTGACCCATGGTTCCTCTCAGACATTTTACCTACGTAACAAGACGAATAGGATGAGCCAATAAAAAAAATTTGCTACCCTTTCCGGAATTTTGCGGCAAGTTCTTTTCGCAAATCTCCATCGATCCAGAGGTGTAGAACAACCCCTGAAAGCTATGACAAACATTTTTGAAACACCCTGTACTAGTCTTAACAATATTTGTTAGTAAAAAAACATAGTGATAAATGTACAATATGTGATAAATTCCATTACATGCAGAAATTTTGTGACGTAATAATTATTTATTTAGTTCTATTAGTTTTACAATTTTTTCAGCGGTTTAAGAAAGTTTAAGACTTCATGTTGGGCCGAATTCAGTACAGCGCGCAGCCGTATGTGTCGCGCAGGCCGTGATTCGTAGGCGACACCGTTGTCTTTAAACATTAATATTTTGAAAAATGGGACGAAGTGGGACATGAATCCTGCATGACATTGTAGGAGAAGGCGTACTGAAAAGATCGGGAGTTATAGGAACATGGGATATTGCGGGACTTAAAAGATATTGCTTCACAAATAAAAAAAAATGTAACTTTCGTTACCCCTTTAGTATTATTTTTTAACCGTACTGTGTACAGTAATTATTCATTTTATATATGATATTGTAGATGAAAGAGTACTCTTCAGTTTAAAAAAACGAGGTAACAAATAACTAACGTAGTTATCAGGATCCGTCACAGAAGAAGTAAGAGATTTTAACTCAAAACTGCAGTTCGTAAAACGTCCAACTTTGACCGTACTATATAACCAAAGCTTATCTTATATGTCATGAATTCATTCATTTTTCAATGAACTAGACCAGTGGTCGGCAAAGTGCGGCTCCAGAGCCGCATGTGGCTCTTTGGCTCTTTAAGTGCGGCAGACCCACAGCAGGGGGTCTATCTAAAATTGAAAAACATGACAACGGATCTACGAGAGAAAAAAGTTTGGGAACCTCTGAATTAGACATTTAAATAGCAATATATATTCAATTTATTTCGAAATGAGAAAATTGATTTATTCGTAAAATGTCGCGTAAATTCTTAAACGGGACCACTGTGAGGCGCGGGGTTGAAGATGCCGTTTTCTCCTGAACAATGTAACTGTATTTTTACCTGTGTTTCTACACGAGTTTTCAACTATTAATTATTAGTTATTACTTGTTGAGCAAGCATCATTCATGTAGAAACATTTTAGAAAAATAATATATTTCTCCAAAATAAATAATAATAATATTATTATAACGGTGCGTTCCTTTGGGCCCCACGTTGGGCGCCAATTTGTAACGCTGGTGTTCGTCGTTGTTCGGGGGGAGGTTCTCGAAAACCCAGAGTTTTAGGACGCGATCGGATAGGGAGAGGAGAGGATGGTGAAGAGAGACGTCAGGGAAAGAGGGGTGCCGTTGCCGCGGAGGCTACGTCTTCCCCTCCGGATGGCTGGAGGTGAGGGATGCAGAGAGAGAAGTGCCGTTGCCGCGAAGGCTCGTCTTCCTCTTGGTCTCTCTGCTTAAGGATGTGGAGGGATGCAGAGAGAGGTGTGCCGTTGCCGCGAAGGCTCGTCTGCCTCTTGGTCTCTCTGCTTAAGGATGGGAGTCAACTAATTCGCGCCTCGCTGGAGTGCCGTTACCGCGTAGGCTACGTCTTCTCCGTACGAGGGCTACTATAGCTGACGTGTGAGAGTGCAGGGAAACTCTGCCGTTCTCCGGAAAAAGGCCTCCTTATATCCCTCTGACCGCTTCCGAGCCTGACCACTCAGGGTCGCTCCCGGCGGAAAGAGGGTAAGAGGCGGGTGAAGGGCGCGGGACCTCCGGGCGAGGTACCTACCGCTCCCCCGTGGCATTCGAAATTCACGTCGCGTTACATTATATATTTATTTTTATTATTATATATGACAATATTATTATACATTTTTTGAAACAATAATTATAATCAATGTTGTTATTGTTAGTATTACCATTGTTATCATTGTCATTGAGAATTTAAATATTCGCGCCAATCTGATGTGATCGGAAGGATCTCGTGAATAACCATGTGACCAAACATCGATTTACTTCCATATTTGTTTTATGCGATTTCGAAACAAGGGGAACAGGGTTGACTTATATTTTTATGTATTATTTTTTGAATTATCTAATTAAGTGGATTCCGTTTTATTTTCCAATATTCATATTTATTGCGTCATTGCAGCTGCACCTGGAATAGAAGCAGAAAAGAAAACTAATGCCGACGGAAAATTGAAGAAAAAGACGAAGAAAAGGAAATATGGTTAGTTGTATATGCATATTATCCGAAACTGAAATATGATATAACGTTGACTTTAACTTGTCACACAAGTATATACCTTCCGCGGTATCACAACATTAATTGTAGCGTAATGTTTATTTCATATCTATTACTAATCGAGTATTATTTTCTTATTTTAGAATCCATCATGAAGCTTTTTGGCACAAAGAGGGAAAAACAATTGAACAATATGGATAAGAAGATTTATAATGCGATTTCTACTTTGACGGCAGAAGTACGAAGAATGAAGAAACGTGACTTAGCCTATAAGGATAGAATATTAGATGAAGTTATGATGATATTAGTTTGAATGGCTGCCAAAGGCAACAAAGCAGCATGTAGTATCTAATATACGTAATATTAGTAGGAATAAATGTTCGCGAGACTTTACCATCGATGATAAAGTCCTCGCGTTATCTATATTGAAAAGAAGTTTTGCGAGTTCTTACAGATTTTTATCACAATTATTGATTTTACCTTCCATTGAAACACTTAGAAAATTCATGTCTAATTTTGGAATTGATGCCAGTATGCACAAACCTATTTTTTTAAATTTAAAAGAAAAGATGAAATATTGTAGTGATAAAGATCGATGCGCAGTACTTCTTTTGGATGAAATGAAGTTGACTTCATCATTATAGTATGCTATCTATAATGACGAGGTCATTGGATTTTCTGATAATGGAATAGAACGGCAGCCAATTATTGCTGACCACGTTATGGTGTGGATGCTGAAAGGCATAAGCGGGCCATGGTAGCAACCAGTCGCCTTTTCTTTTTGTAAGGGAACTACGCCCTGGGAACAATTTTCCCTATATTATAAATCAATTATTAAAAAGTACGAAAGTAAAGTATGAAATTGGCATTAGTGTAGTAGTGACTGTATGTGACCAACGCACAACGAATGCCAAAGCTATAAAGCACTTAATTTTAGATTCACGCCGTGCTTCATTTCATGCCAGTAACGAAACCCACCATGATGTAGTCATTATTGATGGCCGGCGTATTATTCCATTGTATGATGTACCACATTTACTGAAATGCATGAGAAATAATTTAATGAACAAAGATTTAAAATTGATATACAACAACGAAGAAGGTATCGCAATGTGGAAACACATTAAAGATGCCTTCTTTATTGATCAAAATAGGGGGCCATTTCGGCTAGCCAAAAACATTTCTTCTGCACACATTTATTCCTCATAAATGGAAAAAATGAAAGTTTCCCTATGTGCACAAATTTTTAGTTTGACTTTTGGTTCAGTAATAGATACATTTAGCGTTTCCAATTATTCCAGTTTGTGTGGGACAAAAAAGATGTCATCCGATGGTGTTTATACATCGAGATTATGTCTTTTTTTAAACGAATTATTTGATACTTTAAATTGTAAAAATGGTGCAAAAGCAATGTATACCGGCGATAGAAAGGTCGAAGTATGGAATAATGCCATTAACGTATTTTCGTCAATGGCATTTATTAAAAGGAAGCCAGCGGATACAACCCATCCAGACTGTTTAAAAAATTGGATCCATACGTTACACGGATTCAAGGTTTTAAAAACCTGCTTGGCGGACTTGGGATTCGAGTGCTTTGAGACGAAAATTTTTAATCAAGATTCCTTGGAAAATTTGTTTGGTTTAGTACGCCGACATAGATGTCGAGACATAAATCCGAGTTGTTTGAATTTAATTAATACATATAAAACTTTATTATTAAATAACTGTTCTAGTAGTTTGAATTCTAAGTGCACTAATTGCGAACCAAACGAATCCGCAGACTTTCTTTCCGACCTGAAAAATTTTATTTGTGCTCCTGTCGTAAGTGGTGACAGTAATATTAACATTCCCAATCTGCCAGAACCAGACATCATTACTACTTGTAGCTTACATTTTGCAATTTTCCATACTAAAATTTTACCTTGTATTTTTAAAAAAATATAATGCATATCTGGTCTGTTCACAAAATGTATCGCGGCAGGACGATACATTTCGTGAACGAATTGAACAACTAGCACATCTCTGTTTTTATTACATGCCGAGTATCGCCCACCTAAAATATATGTTGCGACTCTTCGGACAGTTAAGTCGTTGGAGTCTAATTTTGTTTTCTTCTCTCGGAGAATTAATAAACACTGCATGCCCGAATTGGTTTTGGTGTTTGTTTATTATAACGAGGAACAAGTATTTACACGGAAACAAATAATAACAAAAGATAAGTAACAAATAGATTAACAAATATAAATATGAGCGAGCCAAAATGTGTATAAAGAAAACTTGTTGCGAATAGTATGTTACAGAGAATATAGTTACGGAAAGAATCTGATGTTTGGCTCACTTATCGGATCTTTTATAAATTTCGGAAGCACCCCTTCCTCTGTCGGCAACCCCGACGAGGAGGAAGGGATGGCTTGATAGGGAGGAGAATGTTGGGCCTTGGTGAAATGTTATTGGTTCTGCCTGGACTTCGTGGGTGGTTACCAAAATGCAGCGTTTGCATTGGTTTTGCCAAAACCCACGGAAGGCCCAGGCAGAGGGGGGCCTTGGGCCGCGAGGGTAACCCAGGTGTAGATGAAAACTGCTAGATTTATGACACCTGTCATAAATCTAGCGCAGGAATTCTTGAGTGCAAGTCTGGTAGCCACGTGCCATCCTTCGATATTCGAAGGTGTTTGCCAGATGGACAGCTGCAAAACTAAAATAAAGAATTTAGAAATCTTGCCCTCGCAACCTCAAGGCCCGCGCTGTAATTACGCCTCAACAATATACAGTGCCTACCAAAAGTTCCGGGCCACCTAAATAATTTTTGAACGGTTTGAGATATAGGATTGAAATTTACAGAGACTCAATGGGATTAAAAAATCTATTATTTAACCATAAAATCGCCCACCTCGGCACCTCCGGGGGGCGGGGGGAGAGAGGAGCACGAAAATCTCAAATGGAATGTGGGGTTGAGTGTGGGCTCGTTCGAAACGGCCTTTCGAGACGAAAACAACCCGAGGTCGCCGAGGTCTCTACGATTTTTTTTCGCAGAGTTATCATCATTTGAACATTGAGATTTTGCGATAGCGAGGGCTCACGGCGGCAACAGAAAAAAGATCAGGCTTCACGTGTAACGCATCGCCCGTAGCGACACGTGGCGTCGCCCACTTGATGACAGCCGTTGTCGCTTACACTTGTAAATTCTTTGTTTGACGGGGACGCTTATGAATTTGAGAGAGCGCTTGTCTCTAATATCTTTTTCGCTTCGGTATTTTTCATTGTACAGCATTTTTGAAAATGCATTTAACTGATAGAGAAAAGATCACAGTATTAATGATGAGAGGATATGGCGACAAAACAAGATCCTACCGAGAAGTAGCGGATTTATTCAATACCACATATCCTGATCGTGATCCAATTTCAAAGTCAACTGTTGAAAGAACTGTTGGTCGTTTTCAACGAACCGGTACAATTAAAGATGCGCCTAGATCTGGAAGACCCAAAAGTGCTACTAATGATGATAAAGCTTTAGATGTTCTTTTAACTATACATGAGCATCCCCATACATCGGTTTCGAGAGCAGCTCAAGAAAAAGATATTAGTTCAACATCAACTCATCGAATTTTGAAGAAGCATCACTATCATCCTTACAAAATACATTTAGTCCAGGAGCTATCCGAAGACGATTATGATAGACGAGTGGAATTTTGCGACAAAATGATGACACGACTTGCTGAAAATTGTCAGTTTTTCGACTGGATCTGCTTCTCTGACGAAGCAACATTCGAATTAAATGGTTCTGTCAATCGACAGAATATGAGGTATTGGGCAGATGTAAATCCGCATTGGATGAGAGACAGTCACACGCAGTATCCTCAGAAGATTAACGTTTGGGCCGGAATAATGCTTAATCGTATTATAGGACCATTTTTTATCGAAGGAAACATAAATGCTGAAAATTATTGCAATTTGCTAAGAAACCAAGTAATACCAGCACTTCAAGATATTGCTGGAGAAGCTTTCCACAAAGTTTGGTTCCAGCAGGATGGGGCTCCAGCTCATTTTTCTCTGCAAGCTCGAAATATTCTGAACCATGTTTTTACTGATCGATGGATTGGTAGAAGAGGCAAAATAGAATGGCCACCGAGATCACCAGATCTGACCCCATTAGATTTCTTTTATTGGGGATATTTGAAAACAAAGGTCTATGAGACTAGGTCCGAAAATTTAGAAGAGCTGCGGGAAAAAATAGTGAACGTTTCAAATTCAATTACACCCGATTGTTTAACTAACGTAATTGAAACGTTTTACGTTCGTTTAGGACAATGCCAAGTTGTCCAAGGACATCAATTTGAACACTTGATCAAATAATTAGTGTTTTTATTCCTTCACATACGCCAGTGTTCCCATACCGGTCTTGCCTTTGTTGGTCGGACACACTAGCGGTCTTGCCTTTGTTGGTCGGACACACTAGCGGTCTTGCCTTTGTTGGTCGGACACACTAGCGGTCTTGCCTTTGTTGGTCGGACACACTAGCGGTCTTGCCTTTGTTGGTCGGACACACTAGCGGTCTGGTCTTGCCTTTGTTGGTCGGACACACTAGCGGTCTGGTCTTGCCTTTGTTGGTCGGACACACTAGCGGTCTTGCCTTTGTTGG
Organism: Cerceris rybyensis; assembly: GCA_910591515.1. Lineage (NCBI taxonomy): Eukaryota > Metazoa > Arthropoda > Insecta > Hymenoptera > Crabronidae > Cerceris > Cerceris rybyensis. The sequence goes on along the minus strand of OU342798.1, from coordinate 18,828,596 downwards.
TCGGACACACTAGCGGTCTTGCCTTTGTTGGTCGGACACACTAGCGGTCTGGTCTTGCCTTTGTTGGTCGGACACACTAGCGGTCTGGTCTTGCCTTTGTTGGTCGGACACACTAGCGGTCTGGTCTTGCCTTTGTTGGTCGGAGACACATGCGCACACACGCATATGCATACACGCACACAGAAATGCGTGAAGCCTGATCTTTTTTCTGTTGCCGCCGTGAGCCCTCGCTATCGCAAAATCTCAATGTTCAAATGATGATAACTCTGCGAAAAAAAATCGTAGAGACCTCGGCGACCTCGGGTTGTTTTCGTCTCGAAAGGCCGTTTCGAACGAGCCCACACTCAACCCCACATTCCATTTGAGATTTTCGTGCTCCTCTCTCCCCCCGCCCCCCGGAGGTGCCGAGGTGGGTGATTTTATGGTTAAATAATAGATTTTTTAATCCCATTGAGTCTCTGTAAATTTCAATCCTATATCTCAAACCGTTCAAAAATTATTTAGGTGGCCCGGAACTTTTGGTAGGCACTGTATATCATGCATTTTAGTCAATAACATTATAAAGTATGTGCGTTTTGAATTTGTTCCGTGCGAGCACGTCAATGCATTGCGAACGACTATTGTTCAAGAATGTGCGTGTTATAATATTAGAGAGTATATTTCAGTTATAAACCAAATTTTGCGTGGCCGTAGTGAAGTACCGACAGGTCACGATACATTGATGCTGCACGCACGAAATATGCGTAATCATTAATTCATATTCCTTTCAATTATATTTCATATTAATCGCATTTTAACATTAGATAACTATATTTCGTTTTTATACATTGTATATGTAGGATTGTATAAAAATAATAAACACAGGGGAAAATTAAAAAAGAACGATATAAGTACAGTGAATTTGGTACAGTGAGGCTTCTGCCAAAGCTGGACGACGACTAATGGCCCTTTGCTCGCTTTTTCTTCAAGCCACTGTCTTCTGTTTTTCTCCACGCAAGCACTCTCCATTCACAATCAAACTCTCACTCACACTGTCCACATATATTTTTATATTATAAAGGGTCTAGCCCAGTGGTCGGCAAACTTATTAGCCAAAGAGCCAAATATGAACATTACAACAATTTAAAAAAAAATTGGGAGCCAAATCTGCTTGTTTAGTAAACTTTTATTACACTAAATAAGTAGTACACTAAATAAAACTAAATTTCATCTTATATATAAAGCTCAAATACCACTGACTGACTGACTGACTCACTCACTCACTCATCACGAAATCTCAAAAACCACAGAACGGATTGCAATGAAATTTGGAATATACCTTCTCCTTGGGTCTTAGGTGCTCACTAAAAAAGGGTTTTGAAAAATTCGAAATTTTAGGGGAAGTTCGGGGGGTTAAAGTATGGGCCAAACTCATGAACGCAGAGCCGAAACTACTTGACCTAGAAACTTGAAATTTTGCATGCGCGTTCCTTCTAAGGTATAAGCACCCACTAAGAAACGATTTTTCAAAATTTGAAAGTTTTAGGTTTTTTTTTAGTTTCGATTAAACCGCAGCGAAGCACAGGAGCTTTCAGCTAGTACTTAATAAATATTTATTAATGCTAACAATGTGCTTACATCTTCCTTGGAAACTTTGAGTAAGTCAGGTTTGTATGTTGTTGTTTTTAATTTTAGGCATGATTCCAAGTTCTCATCAATAAGACGACTTATCAGTTTACTCTTAATAATGTTCATGCTTGCAAAAGATTGTTCGCATATATATGTAGAACCGAAAAGGGAAAGAACAGCAAACGCGAGCTTTTTCAGCTGATCGTAAGAGTCAGGAATACTATTCCAAGCGTTGAAAATGGTCATGTCTTCCTTCTCCAGGTCATTCAAAGCAGACCACTTGTGTTGTGAACTAAGATCACATTTTTTCTTCTCCAATATTTCTAATTCAACACAAAGACGTTCGAATTTAGAGCGCCATATCTCCTTGTTTTTTAAATCCAGCAATTGTATTTCAAAGCTACCAATGTCAATTTCAAAAGGAGAAAATTTCAACTCGGTTATCGTAGCATTAAGAGGATTTTCGACAAATGCTAAAGTTGCTCTGCTGTTTTTAAATTCCTGAAACCTGCTAAGAAATGCTTCCCTCATATTTAAAATTATTGTTTTAAAATGGTGTTTATCAATAGAGGAATTGTTATCTTGGTGATGCTTCAGCAAGCTCGGAAAGTGAAACAATGTTTCCCTTGCAAAATCCTGAGCAAAAATGTATAATTTGTTTTCAAATGTTATTACTTCTTCTAACATCGAAAAAATCAAGTTTCCTTTTCCTTGTAGTTTACGATTAAGCTGATTTAGATGAGACGTAACGTCTACCATGAAATAAAAGTTTGGATCCACTGATTGTCTGTTGGTTCCGGATAGTGAACGCCCTTCTCAAGGAGAAATGCTTTAATTTCCGGAAAAAGGGACGCGAAACGTTTTAAAACGTTCCCTCTTGATAACCAACGTACCTTGTTATGAAGCAGAAGATCAGCGTACTCACTCTCTATTTCAAATAAAAATTCTTTGAATTGGCGATGATTAAGAGCTTTAGCCAAAATGGAATTGATAATGGTAATCACTAATTCCATAACTTTACAAATTTCATCCGGAAATGTTTGCGCACAAAGCGCTTCTTGGTGAATGATACAATGGTAAACAAGTATCTCGTGATTAATTTTTTCTTTCAAAATAGAAACAAACCCTTTTCTTACGTCGCACAGTGGTTCATTTGGCCGAAAACCTGGCCAAAACTCAAGGAGTTTTTCAATTTAGCTGAAAATTGGTGTATTAGTATTATTTGGGTCGCTGATTAAGAATCTGTACTCAAAATTTCGAAAAACAAAATGGCGGCTTCAATATGGCGGATGCGAGTATTGAAAAATTGTCGGACCGGCATGAAAATCAGTAGTCTTATGTTTTTCCGGTCGCTGATTAATAATCCGAACTCAGAATTTCCAAAAACAAAATGGCGGCTCTAATATGGCGGGTGCGAGTATCGAAAAATTGTCGGATCGGCATGAAAATCAGTAGTCTTATGATTTTCCGGTCGCTGATTAAGAATCCGAACTCAGAATTTCCAAAAACAAAATGGCGGCTCTAATATGGCAGGTGCGAGTATCGAAAAATTGTCGGATCGGCACGAAAATCAATAGTCTTATGATAGCCCAGGTCTATGTCATAAATGCACTTCTCCGAGCATGGCGCGTGCGACAAACAAATAAGAATATCGCGTACAATTGCAAAAAGTCGCAAAATTGTACAACGGGGACTTCTTCGGGAAGCTTTAAAGTTTAATTTAAAAAAAAATATATTCTTATATTCCTTTTCCTTCAAAAGTTATAATGATATTTATTGCAACAGTCACTGTATCTTAATACCAGCATATCACAGCTATTCCATCTTCGAATTTACCATTGTTTAATAAAAATCTAGACTGAAAGAGATTGATAGAACATTGTGAGAAACAAATATAGCCCTCATACCTGCAACTAGACAGATTTTCAGCCGAAACGTCAAAGATCTTTCGGTTTATAACGGTAAGCGGTCGAGGTGATCGCGGCTATCTATTGTTGCTTTGGAACAAAAGGCCACCAGCTTGCTTAAAATTATTTTGATTTTTAACCCGAACGAAATAAATATAGCGTTTCGTTAATTACAAGGGTAACCTTAGTGAAGGATTAGCATTATTCGTTTGTCCAAGGCACGATAGCCTGGCAGTATGTCATAAACGTATTTCCCCGAGCATGGCGCGTGCGACAAACAAATAAGAATATCTCGTAGAATCGCAAAAAGTCGCAAAATTTTACAACGGGGACTTTTTCGGGAAGCTTCAAAGTTTAATTTAAAAAAAAATTCGCGTTGTACTTTTGCGTACTTCACAACTATTTCCTCTGCAAAAGGAAAAAAATGTATGGGTTTTGCAATCTGTGCCATCGCAGTTGTAAAATATTAAATAAGAAAATGAAACCAAGGTACTTATAATTTAAAAGTATGACGAATAGCTACAAATACTTACAAAGTTGACTGTACTATTATTTCACATTGAAAACGTATTCTGAATTTCGACGTGAATACGTTACATTATTCAAGTGCCAACTTTGACATTGCATATCTCTAAGAGCGTTGTTCAATAAAAACTTTTATTAATGGAAACCGATGCTCTGATATGTTACAAATAAAACGCAATTGCTAAATTTTGAAAATCGCGAAAAAAATTTTTGGCTTTTTGGCCAGGTTTTCGGCCAAATGAACCACTGTGCGTCGGTCATACTTTTGGCCCCATCTGTTGAAATCGACACAATTTTATCGAGAGGAATATTATGTTTATCCATACACTCAATTACAGTATTTGCGATATCTTCTCCACGCGTCTGACCTTTGAGTGGCAATAATCCTAAAAGTTCTTCTTTAGGGCCTGAATGAGACATAAATCTTACAAAAAGTGAAACTTGTGCTGTATCATTTATGTCACAAGACTGGTCAACTGCTATTGATAAAGCCGAAACCAATTTCAGATGTTCGATATGCTGGGTGGTTATACTAGAACACATTTTAATTGTTCTATCTTGTCAAAATGTCATCAAATGATAATCGGTGTGAATCGATAACATAGAATAGGTTAATGCGTTGGGCGCCACACGGTGGGCGATGTACAGTCAAAGCCCTCTATAGTCAAGTCCTCTATAATCAAGTGCTCGCTATAATCAAGTTGAGAAGTCCTCTATTGCAGGGTGTTGAATTAGTTACACGCCGCGAGCCTTTTCTGAGTCGCCCTGCCTGCTTCTCCCTACCAACTGTTTTACCCAACCAAGCTTCTCTTTCCAATCATCTGCCAGGCTCGGCGTATTGCACGAGTATAGTGGCGCTTTATGGCGCTATTCGCCTCTGATCGCTCGCGCTGGAAAGACGCCGCGCACGCCGATTACGGGAAAAAAATCGATGCGCGTATCCCGTCGACTGACGTTGTCTGTCAACGAACAGTTTCAGATCGCGTCACATGGCGTTTAGGTTAACCCTTTCGCTACTACGGGCCACTATAGTGGCCTTTCACAAAATGCCACCAAGGTACTACGGGCCACTATAGTGGCTCTCCGCAAAATGCCAGTGAGGTACTACGGGCCACTATAGTAGCTCTCCGCAAGATGCCACTGAGCTATTGCGGCCAACCGTTTTGCATAAGTTTCTGACTCTGGACATGCACTGATAGTGTTTTTTTTTGCATCATTTGTTGCTGACAACCGACATAACAAACTGCTTAGCAACCGATATACCTCAACAATCAGTCTCGATTCAGTAGCTGTTCGATCGTTCGTAGCGAATAAAGTCAGTACTTACTGCAAAAAGATAATTCACCTTCATATTCATAATATAAAAATAGGTATAATAATATAAATTATATAAAACAGGTATGCCTTATCGTTTTTCAATTTTTTTAAAATTTCATTTAGATTAATTATTATTTCAGAATAGATTTTATCTCGCTCCTAAAATGACGAGAAATAACAGAAAAAGACTTATTGACGAAAGCAACAATTATTCGGATCTGTCAGAAGGTGACGAGATAAATTCAAAGGGTATAGCCGGTTAAGATGGTCAAATGTGCCCTTGAAACGAATTCAAATCGCGATGAGTCATTCGAAAGCTTATAAAAAAAGAATGATTTCTGCCAAGTTTCAACTTTGTATCTCGACCCGGGGGGTAGTAAAGGGTAAAAATAGAAAATCAGGTTTTTGCCGAATTGCTCCTATACCAGCGGATGAAAAATTTTGAAAAAATTCATAGGCGTTTCTGTTATCAGGGCACATACTAGAGAATTGTTTCAGATTTTTTAATTGAAAAACCAAGCTGTGAAAAATAAAAAACGCCAAAAAATGCTGAAAAATGCCGATCGTGTATCGAAGCAGTCTTGGCACTATAATTATATTTTTACTGTAAGTACGTATCATTGTTACTATTGTCCTGAATTTTTTCAGATTTCTCAATTTGGTGCGCCGCAGTTAAAAAAATTAAAACCCGACTTTTTCGTCGTTTTTTCCGTATCAGAATAAGTTATACGTCGAATTGCTTCATGAAATAAGTGTTTTATGCGATCTTCTATGTTTATACGTACAGCAAAACATCATAGAAATTAAAGAAACTGAAAAAACCGAATCATTTGAAACTGTTATCTGCCTTATATTCTAAAGTATCTACCGTATTTTCCAACGGCGTCGGTGGCGCAGCGGTAGAGTGTCGAGCTGCTACGAGGGGTGATCCAAAAGTTCCAGGACTGATTTTTTATATGTTTATTAAAAAATTTGTACAGGCTATTGGACGTCGTCCCCTTCAAAGTACTCCCCTTGGGAAGCTATACATTTTTCCCACCGATGTTTCCACTGCGTGAAGGACCCGGACAACTCATCTTGTGAAATGCTGTTTAGCTGCTCCAGCGATTTTTCTTGAATTTCATCTACTGACTCAAATCTCTTTCCTTTCATGGGTCTCTTGAGTTTTGGAAACAAGAAAAAGTCCGCAGGGGCAAGATCTGGTGAATATGGAGGCTGGGGGATGACCGTCATTCCGTTTTTGGTGCAGTAGTCGCGAATGAGCTGTGCAGAATGAACAGGCGCATTGTCATGATGCAGTACCCACTCACCGCTCCGCCACAGCTCTGGTCTCTTCTCATTTAATGGTCTCACCTCGTGGAAGAAGTTCGTAGTAAAGAACACCCTTCCAGTCGAAAAAAACAGTGAGCATGACCTTGACGTTTGATTTAATTGACAGGATAAACGGCGGCATATCAAGCAGTCCAAACTGATATTTACGTATATTTCGGGTTAATATGTTTTTCAAATATTCTTAAAACATTTGAAAGTAAATATTGATCGTTGTGTCGTAAAGTTAGCAAATATATGTTATTAACGAAAAAAAAAAAACTTAGTCTAAGGGACTTGGAAGTTCGAAGCTCGAACCTACGGTTAAAAAGTTCGCAGCGGTATAGCAGCTCGACACTCTATCGCTGCGCCACCGACGCCGTTGGAAAATACGGTAGATCAGCGGCGGGCGATTATTGCACGCCCGAGCCGTCCTTCGAGAAACACCGCCTCATTCACCCAAACATACGCCGAGATATCACTGATTCACAACCACTCTGTAGGCGTCACGCTCGTGCCTATTGGCACTGACGTGGTGCCGCATTTGGGGCGACATTCGTAGTTAATCGCTCGCGCTGGAAAGACGTGCCTTGCGCGTCAGACGCGGAGATCAGAACGACGCGTCGCGAAGATAAGAACGACGTGCGTGGCACGTCGACTCACAATATTTGTTGAGGAACAGTTTCAGATGGCACTACGTCGCATGGACCGCAGCGGCCGCGACGGCACCAATGTATTCTTTAATACGAGGAAGCCGAGCGTTCTAGTATCGGATAGTTATTTTTAACAATTTGCGCTGGTAATTAATTTACAAATGTGCGTACTGGAACGCAATACTATATTTGTGCCGTAAGACTTAATGAAGTGGTCGATTTCGGCAAAACCATCGCCAGAAGTTCAAAAACATTAAAATATATTAATTGTATTTGATTTAAAACATATCTGAGGATACTTTTTCACTAACAATACTTTTGTCTTATCCTACATGCGACGTAGTGCCATCTGAAACTATTCCTCAACAAATATTCTGAGTCGACGTGCCACGCACGTTGTTCTTTCTCCGCGTCTGACGCGCAAGGCACGTCTTTCCAGCGCGAGCGATTAACTACGAATGTCGCCCCAAATGCGGCACCACGTCAGTGCCAATAGGCACGAGCGTGACGCCTACAGAGTGGTTGTGATCAGCGATATCTCGGCTGTATGATTGGGTGAATGAGGCGGTATTTCTTGAAGGACGGCTCGGGCGTGCAATAATCGCCCGCCGCTGCGGTAGATACTTTACAATGTAAGGCAGATAACAGTTTCAAATGATTCGGTTTTTTCAGTTTCTTTAATTCCTATGATGTTTTGCTGTACGTATAAACATAGAAGATCGCATAAAACACTTATTTCATGAAGCAATTCGACGTATAACTTACTCTGATACGGAAAAAACGACGAAAAAGTCGGGTTTTAATTTTTTTAACTGCAGCGCACCAAATTGAAAATTCTGAAAAAATTCAGGACAATAGTAACAATGATACGTACTTACAGTAAAAATATAATTATAGTGCCAAGACTGCTTCGATACACAATCGGCATTTTTCAGCATTTTTTGGCGTTTTTTATTTTTCACAGCTTGGTTTTTCAATTAAAAAATCTGAAACAATTCTCTAGTATGTGCCCTGATAACAGAAACGCCTATGAATTTTTTCCAAATTTTTCATCCGTCGGTATAGGATTAATTCGGCAAAAACCTGATTTTCTTTTTTTACCCTTTACTACCCCCCGGGTCGAGATACAAAGTTGAACCTTGGCAGAAATCATTATTTTTTGATAAGCTTTCGAATGACTCATCGCGATTTGAACTCGTTTCAAGGGCACATTTGACCATCTTAACCGGCTATACCCTTTTTGATGTCGCGAAATAAAATATTAAAATATTCTGAACACTGGTCTAACGACAAACTTTTGAGGAGCAACATTTTTGGAGAGGTGATGTGTAGAGATCAGTTTTTATATTTGCTGAAAATTTTACATTTTAATACGAACATTGTGACTGCAGATGTTGATAAATTATATAAAATAAGGGAAATTTGTGATAAGCTGCGACAACGTTTTCAGGAGGCATTTTATCCTTTTCAAAATTTATGTATTAACGAAAGCTTACTCCTGTACAAAGGAAGGTTATCATTTAAGCAATATTTATTTATTTATCATACGGGTGTGTACCCAAAATTGTTATAAAATGTATGGTTAGCGAACAAGGCCGAAAGTATTACAATAGAAAAGAAAAAAAAAAAGGACAATAGGTAGTATATGACGAATCACAATTGGTCAAAAAGTTTGAATAACTTAGTTTTAAATGCCTCAATACTCCCAGAAAAAAAATCTATTTTGTTTCCAAGAGAGTTGGCCAGATTGGTGGTGCGACAGAAAGGGTCTAAGGCGATAAACCGAGAAACGTATACATCGGGTCTGAAGACTAATTGTGTCTTAATGTGTCGAGATGGAGCATTAAAGTTAACAAGTGAGAGCGTGACAGCATTATTGGTTAGGCCATTAATAGTTTTAAACAAGAAGCACAAATCTGTGACCTTTCTTCTAACCTCAAGCGAGCGGACGCCCAGCGACTGCATAATAGAATTAAAGTCATGATCCAGACGTGAGATGGGTTGACCCATCCTGATGGCAACGAATCTGAGGAGTCTATGCTGGATTCTTTCAATACGGTTAATGTAACTAATAGACTGAGGAGACCAGATAGTGGAAGCATATTCTAGAATAGGCCTTGTGAGAGCATAATATAGATATAAAATAGTACGAGGGTTTTTAAAATCAGAACAGCTTCTAAATAAGAAACTAAGTGATTTGGCTGCTTTAGATACAATATTGTTTATATGACAATTAAAGGATAGATTAGATGAGAACAAGACTCCCAGATCAAATGTTTCCGAAACAGGCGCGAGACGTCCACCCTGCAAAGTGTAGGAAAAAGAAATTGGATCAATGGATCTAGAAAAACTAAACACTTATCAATGTTGAGCTCCATTCCGTTTCTGCTGCACCACTCACATATATTATTTAAATCGCTTTGCAGAGCTATGCAATCAGATCTGGACGTAATGGTACGATAGATTTTTATATCATCCGCAAACAGTAAATATTTGGTATGCAAAATATATTGTTCAATGTCATTAATAAAGATTAAGAAGAATAGAGGACCAAGGTGAGAACCCTGCGGGACACCGGAAGACACATGTATAGGCTCTGAGAGACATCCTCTAAACCTAACACGTTGTGAACGACCTGTAATATACGAGAAAGACCACCTTAAAAGATTGTCCCTGAAGCCAAGCCCATCAAGTTTATCAATTAAAATATAGTGGTTCACTCGATCGAAGGCTTTTTTAAAGTCCAAATAAATAGTATCCACTTGATGCTTATCATTAAGTGCTCTGGACACATGATTAGTGAATACAGCTAAGTTTGTGGTGGTTGATCGTCCGACGAAAAATCCATGTTGATTATCACTGATAACATGCGGCAAAAGGGGACGAAGTTTCTTAGTAACTATACTTTCAAAGATTTTGGCTGCAACATTAAGTAATGATATAGGTCTATAGTTCGCTACGTTTGACTTATCACCTGACTTGAAGATTGGTGAAACAATACTTGTTTTCCATTCATGTGGAAAGCAGCCCGAAGTAAGAGAAAGGTTAAAAATGAGCCAGAGGAGTCTAGAGATTATAAATTTACATCTTTTGCAAAATATAGGCGGTATCCCGTCTATGCCAGGTGACTTGTCAGCGGATAACGATTCAATAGCTTCTAAGATTTCACTGATATCAATCGAGATAATGGAAAAGTCTATTGCATCGTTCATCGTAGTGTTGTCACCAAGAGATAGACAGCTAGGCATGGCGACAGAGGAACAATAACTCCTTTCAAAGTAATCCGCGAAGAGTTTGGCGATGTCATCATTATTTGACACCGATGGTTCATCACCTTGGTACATACTACTAGGAAGCATATTTAGGCTACGATTAGAATTTATATATTTCCAGAAGGATTTGATGTTGTAGGGAATGCTTGCTTCTAAATGATTGATGTAGTTGCTATAGCAGGATTTAGATAGGCGTTTGCAAAGCGATCTAAGATGACTAAAAGTTAAATAATCGTGGTGACTATATGACACTTTGAAAGCACGATGTGCATGCTTTTTAGCAGCGATAAGATTTTTAAGCTCGGGTGAAAACCAGGGGGGAAAGCTGGACATCGAATACTTTTTAAACGGGACAAAAGACTCAATAGCATCATTAAGTATAGCGTATAGAGAAGAAACTGCTTCGTTAACAGGTAGTGCATGTAGGCGGTGGTCCCAATTAATGGACTCAAGTAGATTTATAATACTATCATAATCAGCGCTATTAAAATTGTATTTACTTGCTAAATAAGCCGAAGAAAGAGGGATACTTTGAAGGGATGCCTGTATGTATAACGGAGGATGATAGGAATCAGGAAGGATGAGAGCATCGAGAGATGGTTCAATGCGGATGGTAGGAATGTTAGAAAGTACTGTAGGAATAGGCATCGGTAAGGGCGGTCGCGACTGAGTCACGAAGGAAAAACGACTACGATCGTTACCGATATAACGTGATCGACGACGATTGGCTCTCACACGACCACTCTCCCAGACGCACGAATCGTTCGGCAACCAATAGCGGCGCCTAGCGACAGGCGCCAGGTCATCAACCCGCGATTCCGAAAACGTACCGAAAAGACGAAACGGTAACGGAAAAGGAATCGCAACCGTCGCGGAGGACGCGGAAAAGGTCGGGAGTCAGTCGAGTCGAGTCGAGTCGTGTGAGCCGAAGTGTCGAATAACAGTAGTCGTAGATATAAGGACAATTATAGTTTGCGTGTACGAGGGGAGTAAATAAAGCCAATTAAAAGGAGAAAAGAAAAAGCGTATCACCTACACTCACATCCACGATCCTACATAATTTGTGGGGGCTCAGCCGGGATCTTTTCAAAACCAAAGTAGGATCAACAAGTGAGAACAGCGCGGAACGGTGTACGTGAGAGAGTCATGTCTGCCAAAGAGGGAACCACACTGCTGGTGAGCGATCTGAAAGACCTCCTCAGGGAACGAGGGCTCAGCCTAGCCGGGACCAAAGCAGAATTACTGTCCCGATGGCAGGAAAGCGAGACTTCGGGAAAGTGGACGAAATTAGCAGAAGAAACGAAAACGAAGGAACCAGGAACGATTCATTTCACACAGTTCCTGCCGGAAACGGAGGGCGCCGTGGGGGGAGGAAGCTCCCCGCTCCTCCTCCCGAAGTCACCTTGTTTGTACGAGGGGCAAGAACGAGAAAACCGGGAAGTAGAACTGCTCCGGCGCGAAATGGCTCTCAAGGAGCGGGAGTTGGACTTAGTACGACGGGAGAACGAAATGCTGCGAATGATGCAGAATAACCGCGGGATGCAGGTGGAGGCCACCCCGGTGGTGAGGCAACCGCGAGTGAAAATAGAAACCGTCGCAGCACTACTCAGCAACTTTGAAGGAAAATCAGAGAATTTTCCGGCATGGGTAAATCGTGTTCGAGTACTGCGGCGAAATTACCAATTGAGCGACGACGAAACCAGGATCTTGATCGGCTTGAGGCTGCAAGGAAAGGCTCGCGAGTGGACGGAGTACCGCCCGGACGTCCTGGAAATGGGGATAGATGAATTACTGGGAAAATTGGAGGAAATGTTTTACCGTCGCCCGAGGACAATGCTCGTGCGGAAACAGTTTCAAGAACGCACTTGGAGAAGAGGTGAACGATTCGAAGACTATTATTACGATAAAACCATCCTGGCAAGTCGGGTACCCGTACAGAACCCCATAGAACTCGCTGATTATATCATCGACGGAATTCCCGACACGGCGATGAAGAACCAGGCAATGATACAATGCTTCGATCGACCAGAGGCACTTTTACGTGCGTTCGAAAGGCTACGACTACCGCCGGATTCGCGAGGCGCAGAGAGCAGCACTCGAGTAACCCTTGCAAACCTAAAACGGACGGAATCAACGGCGGAGGCGCCACGGACCCACGAAGGAGCAAGGAAGTTGGAGCCCACTAAGTGCTACAATTGCGGGTTAGGAGGGCATTTAAGCAGGTACTGTCCGACGAAATCGCAAGGACTGCGCTGTTACCGATGCGGCGAGCATGGCCACATCTCGACTGGCTGTCCGAGGAGGGAAATGAAAGAAGTCAGGAGCACCAACCTCGTGGAGCGGAGTACCAATGAGAAACCGTGGAGGAGGGTAAGAATCGGGAATCTCCATTTAAGTGCATTGTTCGACACGGGGAGCGATCTGACGTTGATGCGCGAGAAATGCTACATTAGAACGGGGGCGCCGCAGTTAGAACGCGAGGGGGTCCATTTTCGAGGCATCGGTGGAATCACGTACAAAACGTCGGGAAAATTCACCACAGAGATAACCATCGGAAAAAAAGCGTACCCCATCGGAATACACGTAGTACCAGATATACTACTGAATCACGACCTGTTAATCGGGACCGACTTCCTGAATTCCGTACGCGTAGTAATTGACCGCGGGTCAATCTCAATTGACGATGGCACACGCGGAAGCGAGGGGAGTAGGGACACACGCGAGACCTACTATATCGACCGCGATAACAAGATTGACGTTATCGACCTAGCGCACATCGAAGACGCCGGGATCAAGCGAGAGCTAGGGTGTACAATCCGAGCGTACGCCCCGAGGAAAACACGCGACACAGGGGTAAAAATGAACATTTTGGTGACGGACGACGAACCGGTCTACCACCGAGCGAGGCGATTGTCGGTCACAGAGAAAGACACCGTAAACGCGCAAATAGATGAGTGGCTCCGGGAAGGAATCATTCAGCCATCACTATCCGAATACACCAGCCCGGTCGTCCTGGTTAAAAAGAAGAACGGCACCACGCGTTTGTGTGTAGATTAACGCCAGTTAAACCGCAAAATAGTAAGGGACCGATACCCCATGCCGCTCGTGGAGGACCAGCTGGATGCATTGCAGGGTGCGAAATTCTTTACCACGCTGGACCTAAGAAATGGTTTCTTCCACGTACCCGTCGATGCAGAGAGCCGGAAATATACCTCCTTTGTCATACCGGATGGACAATACGAGTTTCTAAAGGTACCGTTCGGACTCTGCAATTCACCAGCTGTGTTTTCGAGATTTGTACACGCGGTATTTAAAGAACTAATTCGTCGCAAAATTGTATTAGTCTACGTCGACGACATAATTATCCCGTCTAGAGACGTAAGCGAAGGCGTGCGAAACCTCAAAGCAGTTTTAACAGTCGCGAGCGAATACGGGTTAAACATCAATTGGGAGAAATGTAGCATCTTGCGAAGTCAAGTCGAATTCCTCGGACATAGAATAGAAGGCGGCAGGATTCGCCCGTCCGAAAAGAAGACTGACGCCGTAGCAAAATTTCCGAGACCGACCACACGGAAAAGGCTACAGGGTTTCCTGGGACTCACGGGGTATTTCCGGAAATTCATCCAGGGATACTCGATAATCGCGAGACCACTCACGGACCCACTCCGGGCCGACGTAAAATTCGAATTCAAGGAAAGGGAGACCGACGCATTTCAGGAACTAAAGGCGAGACTAAGCAGTAATCCGGTGTTACGAATATACAGGCCGAATGCACCCACCGAATTGCACACCGATGCATCCATGATGGGGTACGGGGCCGTCTTATTGCAGCGGGACGAAACCGACAACGAATTGCACCCAGTGTACTACGCGAGCGGGAAGACTACCCCAGCGGAAGAGCGATACACGAGCTACGAGCTAGAGGTATTGGCCGTAGTGAAGGCAATCAAAAAGTTTCGAGTGTACCTATTAGGGATGCACTTCAAGCTGGTGACCGATTGTAAGGCGTTCACTATGACGATGAACAAGCGCGACTTGTGCGTCAGAGTAGCTCGCTGGGCATTGCTCCTGGAAGAATTCGACTACGAAATCGAACACCGGGCGGGGAAGAAAATGCCGCACGTCGACGCGCTAAGCAGAAATCCTCTGCAAACCTGCTTCCTCATCAACGAAAAAGACGATAGCATCACGGCCAAGATCAGGAGGGCACAAGGCGAGGACGAAAATATAAGGAGAATACGCGAGCGAGCCGGAAGGGAGGAAGTGGAGGGGTACGTCTTGAAAGGAGGGTTATTGTATCGAGAAGTCGACGGGGACGACAAGCTTATCGTCCCGAAGAGTATGCAGGCACAAATAATACGACGGGTGCATAATCTGGGACATTTCGCTGCGGTCAAAACCGAGGCCATGATGAGAAGGGATTATTGGTTCCAGGGCATCCGGCCCAAAATCGAAAAAACGATACGCAACTGTGTCGACTGCATACTGGCGGAAAGGAAAGCGGGCAAGCAAGAAGGCTTCCTTACGCCCATCGATAAGGGTGAAGCACCCCTCGACACTTTTCACGTAGACCACTTGGGTCCACTCCACTCGACCAAGAAAGCGTACCGACACATTCTCGTAGTAGTCGATGGTTTTACCAAATTCGTGTGGTTATATGCAACGAAATCAACCAATTCCAGCGAGGTGGTCCGACATCTGGAAAAACAGTCAGTTACGTTTGGAAATCCACGGCGTATTATCTCCGATAGGGGGACGGCGTTCACCTCCCGGGAATTCGCAGAATATTGTGGGCGGGAGGGAATCGTCCATTCCCTCATCGCGACAGGCGTACCACGCGGCAACGGGCAGGTAGAACGAGTAAACCGAGTACTTATCCCATTACTTACGAAGCTCGCAGCGCCAAAACCCGAACAATGGTACCGGCATCTGGAAGGGGTACAAAGATACTTGAATGCGGCGCACCACCGTAGTATCAACTCCACCCCGTTCCAACTGTTTTTCGGCACGCGAATACGGATGCGGGAGGACGCGCCACTACGCGAGATGCTCGAACGCGAATGGGTGGAAATATTTCGTGAAACGCGGGATGTAGAAAGATCGGCAGCCAAACAAGCGATCGCGAAAATACAAGCGGAAAATCGAAGTAACTTCGACCGTAAGCGAAAACCCGCAACAATATACCGCGAGGGCGACCTCGTAGCGATAAAAAGAACGCAGCTCGGACCGGGACTAAAACTAGCCGCGAAATATTTAGGACCGTACGAAATAACAAAAGTCCTGAGACATAACAGGTATATAGTTAAAAAAATCGGTGACCAACAGGGACCGCAGCAGACGTGTACGGTAGCAGACCACCTAAAACGATGGGCCAGGGCAGACAGCGACGCCGACGGGGAAGAGGAGTCCCAAGAAGTCGTAGAGTCTGAGGGCAGACATTGAACCCACGAAAAGGGGGGGGGGGGGGGTTGGGTGTAGGAATAGGCATCGGTAAGGGCGGTCGCGACTGAGTCACGAAGGAAAAACGACTACGATCGTTACCGATATAACGTGATCGACGACGATTGGCTCTCACACGACCACTCTCCCAGACGCACGAATCGTTCGGCAACCAATAGCGGCGCCTAGCGACAGGCGCCAGGTCATCAACCCGCGATTCCGAAAACGTACCGAAAAGACGAAACGGTAACGGAAAAGGAATCGCAACCGTCGCGGAGGACGCGGAAAAGGTCGGGAGTCAGTCGAGTCGAGTCGAGTCGTGTGAGCCGAAGTGTCGAATAACAGTAGTCGTAGATATAAGGACAATTATAGTTTGCGTGTACGAGGGGAGTAAATAAAGCCAATTAAAAGGAGAAAAGAAAAAGCGTATCACCTACACTCACATCCACGATCCTACAGTACCAGGTCAAGAAGGGAGTTATGACTATTTCGAATCGTATTAAGTTGTTTGATATTACAAATGTTGCATGAATCTAGTAGTAGATTAAGCGCTGGGCTGGTACTGTTAGAGCGAATGCTAGATGAGCAAAATGGATTAGATATAAACAGGAGACCAGAGGATGGAGGAAAGTGAGGGACATTAAAATCACCAACTATTAAAGCATAAGCATTAGGAAAATGCAGCAAAACGTTTTCGATGCTATTGAGATGATCAGTGTAACGATCCAAGCTCGATGAAGGAGGAATATATACTGATCCTACAATAAGACTATGGGGTTTAAAATTCACTAGAACACACAATTGTTCGATGTTGATTGAATATAGATTGATGACAGAGCTGCCAATGGAGCAATTAACAGCAATTAAGACTCCTCCTCCTCTCGAGAAAACGCTGGTGTTGGGATTTCTGTCACAGCGGTAGACGTTGTAGGATGAGAGGCCCAGTTCCTCAGTATATATGCGGCTATCAAGCCAGGTTTCGACAAGAACGATGATATCGTAGTTGAGACTGGAGCAAGCGATGTTGCGAAGCAGGTCCCTCGTTTTCGTTCGTAGCCCCCTCATACTTTGGTAATAAATATTTAATGAAGTCGTCAGTTTTTTGATGAATTTGAAGATGGCTTTTGAATAATTCTAGGTATCCCTCTGATATATTTAATGGTTTTAGAATGGTCCCCGTTGTCCTGAATAGATTTTAGTTGAGCTCTGAGGCTATTGAGGTGTCTCAATTGCATTGGTGTCTTGTCGTCAGATATTCTGCAATGACCTTGGTAACGAAACTTACTTCTCAGTATACGAAGTGCCTCACTCGGTGAGTCCATTATAACACGGACAGGTCTGGCAGAAGAAGGGCTCTTATGCTTACCGACTCTGAAAATTTTAATATTAGAATAAGTATCCTGATGGATTTGACTTAGAATCGATTTAACTTTGTCAAGGTCAGATAAACGAGCTTCAGAAGAGGAAAGATCTTGAGATTCCTCCTCCACCCCATGTATGGTTAAGTTCGATGCACGCTCTTGCCTAGCATTGATTTCTTCAATTATATCATTGGCAGAAGCATCAGGGCCGACAAATCCAGCTGAGTTTGATAATTTATTTTCAAGTGCTGAAATCCGATCATTTAGTTTGAGTGTTATTTCACGAATCTCACTGACATCAGTTCTGAATTTCTCCAAGATTTCACGCTGAAAGTTCGTGAGCTCGCAATGTATCAATTCCTTTAATTCACTCAGAGCCGGTAAAGAAGAGGCCGACGGATTTGGAGAAAGTTGATGAGATGGGCTATTAATGCCAGTAGATGGAGTGACACCAGACTTACAGTTTAAAAGCTGGCCGTTGAACCAAGGGTGACCCGAACGGCCGAGACACGAGGCCCCTCGATGTGAAGTAACATTACAATCGTTGCATATTACTGGGTTTTGCACCTCCGCTTTGCATCCTTTGCACTTAGCTGGCGCCATTTAGGTTAATCAAGGATGTCCACAAACGAAGAAACAGCACAGGAACAGATCCGAATTCGCGGACGTAGTCCAGAGAGAGGCACAAGAGAGATCCCGCACCAGATTAGCTAATAAATAAGACTTGCAGAATGCACAGAGCAGCCTGAAAAGAAAAGACCGGACACTCAAAAAGATGAAAAAGAGTCCAGAAACGTAGTCACAAGCGTGAAACGATAATCGAATAACAGTATTCGGGAGTTAAACGTAACGACCACGGAGCAAAACAAAAACACGACCGTTCGCTAGACTGTTGACTGTTGAATTGATATATACAGTATTCCCTGGTTATATGCACAAGGAGGGGCCCTCGATAACTGCATCGCGACCATCCCCACCACATAGGGGGATCCCCCTCGGCGAGCCACCACATTCAGCGACGGGGAAGTGTAACATGATATTTTCGGATCGTGTCCATGAGCCAATACTAATCGAAGGACTGAACTTTTCCGTTTTTGATTATTTTTCGTTAAAAACTTCGCTATCGTGTTTGTGACAATTTTGTGATTAATATGATACCAAACACGACATGTTTGAATTATCTATATAGCAAATAAGCGATTTAAATATTAAGTAAATGTTGCTCAAATTATGTCGTGTTTGGTATCATTTTAATCACAAAATTGTCACAAACACGATAGCGAAGTTTTTAACGAAAAATAATCAAAAACGGAAAAGTTCAGTCCTTCGATTAGTATTGGCTCATCGACACGATCGGGCCGGTCCCCCTATAGCTTAGATCTCTCTGTCTCTTCTACTGTCTGTTCTTTTCTAAGTTCACGCTCGGCTGGAGCCAGAACGTAAACACAAAATAGAAGCCACCACTTCGTAACTCCACAGTTTCGGTCCCGAATTCTGTGCATATATCCAGGGTTTACTGTACACCCACAATATATACCCTCTAAAAGAAACAGATTTGGAATAAAATCATTTGTTTTATGCGATACCAAATCTGGATTTGTGCAGGATTTCATTATTTATAATGACTCATTAACCACTGTAGACTGCGTAAATGAATTTATTGGGAAGTCAGGAAACGTAGTAATGGAATTACTAGAACCTTATTTAGGCAATGGCCATACGTTATACGTAAACAATTAGTTTACAAGCCCCGCACTTTTTATTCTTTTGCATCATAATCAAACTAACGCTTGTGGAACGGTACGTAAAAGGCGAAAAGGCATGCCAGTTATCCAAAATAAATTAAAAACTGGTGAAGCGAGTTTTCGCTCCTCGAAGTATTTATTAGCGATGAGATGGTGTGATAAAAGAGAAGTATACATGCTATCCTCTTTTCATAGCGAAGAATTCGTTGAAACGAAACGTCATTGTCGGACTCGAGAAATGATTATGAAGCCAATGTGCGTTGTTGATTATAATAAATTAATGGGAGCTGTTGATAAAACAGATATGGTCATCAGCACCATTCACTCAGAACGCAAAGCATTGAAATGGTACAAAAAGTATTTTTTTCACTTAATCGACATATGCCTTTGGAATGCTTATTGCCTATATAAGTTAAAAACTGGAAAAGAAATTTCAATGGTAAGCTTTCACCTAGAGTTGATTCGTCAACTTTTAAGTCGTTACCAATCTGACAGTAAGAATACCATTGCAAATAAATCAGGGCAAACGAATCCACTTCGCTTCGCTGGAAACCACTTCCCGTCGCTATACATAAATGAAAATCCAAGACGGAAAAGTCAGCTGCGAAAGTGTATAGTTCGTTCAAGAAATGACAAGAGAAAGAGATCGCGATACCAATGCGAAATTTGCAATGTTGGCCTGTGTGTAACACCATGCTTTAAAAAATATCATACGCAGTTACATTATTAGAATTTTATTATATTATGTTGTATTATTTTTAGAAATGTGTTATAATATGTTATATTATTTTATTATATTGCATAATGTTACTTCCTCCCATATTATAAATTAAAGAGCGCATACTAAGACGTTATAAATACTCTGGAATACTCTTTATTTATAAATACCCTTTGGACAAAAATTTTTTCGTCCGAAAACATTCAAGCAGCTTGGGTTCTCCGCCGCGGTACTCTCGCTGACGATCGGCGTCGCGTAGCGTGCAGTGATGTCGCGGCGCTTCGTTCAGCAGAAGTACCGCGGCGGAGAACCCGCCCGTAACGAAAGGGTTAAAACAAAAGTATGCTCAGATATGTCTTGAATTAAATGCGATTAAGAGATTTTAATGTTTTTGGACTTCCGGCGGTGGTTTTGGCAAATTCAGCAGAGAATAGTGACAGGAATAACATTGAAAAACTTATATTGTATCTCGAAATACCAATGGAAACATTGAGGGTATCTAATTTAAACAATGTAAACATATATTTCTATTTGTGAATATATGTCTACATTCAATGTAGATATATATTTCTGTACAAACAATGAAGTTTTCCTTCAAGTAAAGTTGAAGAAATAAATAAATAATAAAATTAGTATTGCATCGATATTATCTCCACAATATTATGAAACTTTTAAATACTATACATATAACATTTTCTTCTAAAATAAATGGTTCTACTGTGCATACATTTATACACACAACCATATAAACAACATGTTAGAAATTCACTTATTTCTATTACGGCCAATATACTGAATTATTTTTTAGTTAAGCTTGCTCGGAGGTTCTGGGGTAAGTGCCGTGCGGTTCCTCACAGTCCGCTTAACAAGAGTCATTTCTAACTCTCCCACTCCGTGGCCAGATCCCGTAAAACAACCAGAACTTAAACAGACTATGTGACACCATGACCTCGAGTCACACGCCACTTTTCCATAGTTCAGCCACGGGTCTAATTTATAGCCCCGGGCCCATCAATACTCTAAATCAGGGTGTTGAATTAGTTACACGCCACGAGCCTTTTCTGAGCCGCTCCGCCTGCTTCTCCGTCCCAACTATTTTACCCAACCAGGAATGACTTGCCAGGCTCGGCGTATTGCACGAGTATAGTGGCGCTTTAGGGCGCCATTCGCCTCTGATCGGTCGCGCTGGAAAGACGCCGCGCACGCCGATTACGGGAAAAAAAATCGATGCGCGTGTCCCGTCGACTGACGTTATCTGTCAACGAACAGTTTCAGATCGCGTCACATCGCGTATAAGTTTGCAGCGCTTTGACCAAAGGGGCGAACGAATAAACTTGCGTGTAATACTATAAACTTCTTTATTCTCTCTTGGTGAAGGAACGTGACGCCGTGACTCTCGTAACCGACCCTCTTCGTTTCCTCCCGTATCTCTTTTGTTTCATGGCTCTAGTTTGCTAGTGGAATCAACAGATGCCGCAATAGTCGATTGTCACTACATCACCCCCCCCCCCCCTTCCAGTGTCAACGATTTAAAACAACTTTACAAAAATAGCAATTTTACAGACCATGTTCATAAATAAAAAAAAGGGAACTATAGTGTGAATTGCACTTTCTTTGGCGTTCGTCTTTGGTTAGTGCTTTCTTCTTCGGCGTTGATTGCGTTGGTTTCTGCTTGTATGAAAGCTGGCTTTAGTCTGTCTATTGCGATTCTGACGTTTTTTTCTCCTATTTTAACGGTAAAATGCTTTTCATTTCTGTCTATGACTTTATATGGACCATCGTAGGTGGGCTGTAATGGTTTTCTGACTGCGTCATGACGTATGAATACATGGCTTGAGGTAAACAATTCTTTGAATATAAAAATCTTCTTCTTTCCATGCGTGGTCGTAGGTGATGGCCTGATCTGATTCATCTTTTCCCTCAGCTGTTCGGCAAATTGAGACATGGTTGTACGGGCTCCTTTTATTAGTAGTTCACCGGGTAATCTGATGGTTTCTCCGTATACTAATTCCGCTGTCGTTGCTTGGATGTCCTCTTTAACTGTGGCTCTGATTCCGAGTAATACTATTGGTAGCGTCTCCGTCCATCTGACATTGCTGTGGCATTTAATAGCCGTTTTGAGCTGTCTGTGGAAACGTTCCACAAGCCCGTTCGCCTCTGGATGGTATGCCACCGTACGTAGATGGGTGATACCTAATATCTCTGTAAGCGCTTTGAAAAGGTATGATTCAAACTGCTTACCTTGGTCGATTGTTACCTTTAGGGGAACACCAAAGTGAGAAATCCATCCCTCAACAAAAGCCTGAGCTACTGCTTCAGCTGTAGTACTTTTCAAAGGCCACGCTTCCGGCCAACGCGTAAATCTGTCTACACAGGTTAAGCAGTACGTGAATCCACTTCACGATGGCAAAGGGCCGATTATGTCTAGATGAACATGTTCAAATCTTCTTGTTGGAGTAACAAATTGTCCTATTGGAGGTTTGACATGCCTCGTTACTTTAGCTACTCTGGCAAACGATGTCGATCCTTTGTCCACTGTCTTGCATCCTTTTTTATGGATGGCCAAATGAATTTCTGTGTCAGAAGTTTGGTTGTTGCCTTTGCTCCCGGATGAGAAAGGTTATATACAATGTTGAAGGCTTGTTTCCGGAATTTCGGAGTAAGAAATGGTCAGGCACGACCCGTGGAAATGTCGCAGGAAACCTCGGCGTTACTATCTGGTATTACAATTTTCTTTATAATCAGCGCGCTTCCAGGCTGACGGTACTGTTGGAGTTCTAAGTCGTTTTCTTGCGCCTCTGCTAAATCCTGGTACTTTATGCTATTTGCTATCTCTGAAATCCTAGATAGTGCGTCTGCAACAGTGTTATCTTTTCCTGAAATATGCCTGATGTCTGAGGTAAACTGGGAGATATAACTTAGGTGGCGCAACTGAATCGGTGTGCATTTTTCTGGTTTCTGAGACATAGCGTAGGTCAGTGGTTTATGATCTGTGTGCAGCACGAAATTCCGGCCTGCCAGCATGTGTTTGAAGTGCCTGACTGCAAGATAAGCTGCTAATAGCTCGCGATCATACGCACTATACCTCTTTTGCGTTTCGTTGAGTTTCTTTGCAAAGAACGAAAGTGGTTGCCAAGCATCGTTGATCCTCTGCTGTAAGGCTGCACCTAATGCTAAATCTGAAGCGTCAACCATGACTGCTAGTTCCGCTTCGAGATTAGGATGCGCTAAGGTTGCTGCTCTACTCAAAGCGTCCTTAATTTCTTTGAATGCCTGTTCCGCCTCATTTGTCCAGTTCAATGTTTGTTTTTGATACTTGTCTTTCAACAAGCTTTCTAATGGTATTAGTATTTCTGCTGCTCTAGGTATGAATCTACGGTAAAAGTTGATCATACCCAGGAAACGCCATATTTGCTTGTCCGTCTTGGGCCGGTTGAACGTTTTGATTGCTGTTATTCTGTCTTCCGGCGGACGAGCTCCCTGTGAGTTAATAGTGTATCCTAGAAATGTAACTTCAGTGGCACAGAACTTACTTTTTTTTATATTTACAGTGGCACCATACAGCTGTAACCTTGCAAACAATTGACGTAAAAGTTCGAAATGCTGTTGCTCAGATTCCGAAGCCACCAGAATGTCATCAATGTAGACGTAACAGAAATTTAATGCTCGGGTAACTTCGTCCATAAATCTTTGGAAGGTCTGGGCAGCGTTTCGTAAGCCAAAGGTCATATATAAAGATTCGTAAAGTCCAAATGTGTAATTATGGCCGTCTTGGGTATATCCTCTGGTGCAACTGGAATGTGGTAATAGGCTTTAACAAGATCTATTTTAGAGAAAATCTTCTTATTGTGTAGAGTCTGTGCGAAATCTTCTATGTGCGGGATCGGATATTTGTCAGGAATTGTCCTAGAATTAAGTGCTCTGTAATCGCCGCAGGGTCTCCACTCATGGTCTTTTTTGGAAACCATGTGCAAGGGAGATGCCCAATTGCTTCTTGATGGCCTAATTACTCCTTGCTCTAACAACACTTGAAACTCCTTTTTTGCTACGGCCAACCTATCGGGTGCCAGGCGTCTGGCTTTGCTATTCGTCGGTGGTCCTGGCAGAGTACTGATATGGTGGACCGTGGAGTGCTTGCTGCGGCTCTGTTTGGCTGGTGGCTGCATGATATCTGAAAACTGTTTAAGAAGGTCTTGAAGTTTTTTGTCGGTTGCGTGTGTTATTGATTTTATTGATCCTATTGCGTTGACTATCTTTCCTGCAGCAGTTAGGCCAGTAATATTGTCAACGATTCTGCGGTTCTGTAAATCAACCATTAACCCAAAAAAACTTAAAAAGTCAGCTCCGATAATAGGCTTAACCACCTCTGCAACGATGAATTTCCACCTGAAATCGCGTCTGAGGCCAAAACAGACACTTAAGGTGATGTCACCATAGGGCGTCTTGTTCTCCTATCCACCAAGTACAGGCGGCGTGTTGGTGATGCTGGGTTGTCCGCCGCGCTTACCACCCAGTTACTCAGTTTTCCTTCCTAAACGAGCAAGGTAGCGAACTCTTACGTGCGTCTTTGCCAAATTTCTTATGGAAAAAACAAACTTGGCCTGTTTGATTGCTGCGTGCTTCTCCATTTTCAGACCCTGGGTACTGCCCTCTGCTAGAACTCCGTCGTCTGTACCTCGGATGGATAGTCTCCCTACGTCTTGCGTTCACACGCAGGTCTTTAACAGCTTGCGTCAATTCGGAAACTTGTTGCGTTAGGAGATCTAAGGTTGCCTTGTGTTTCGCTGGTTGTTCGGTTATAGCTGCTGTGGACGGTCGGTTGGTATGCGGTGCTGGTAGGTCAGCTATTCTGTCTGCTACCTCAGCTGCTGTACTCAAAGGAATTCCCTGAAGCGCTGTTACAATAGCTTGGATGTGTGGTGGTAACCGGCTCGTCCACATAGTTGTGAGCCAGTCCTCCGGCATCGAAGGGCCTGCCATGTTCCGGAGATGCCTCAGAAATTGCAACGGCGTTCTATCGCCTAATTCCTCCTTCTCCAGCAGTTGCCTGCGCTTTTTTTCAGGTGCGTCAGCAAATCTCTTGATTGCTTCTTCCTTAAACTTGTTATATTTATCTGCTTCCGGAGGGTTCGTTATCACATCCAACATTTCCCGGATGTTTTTTCCGTCAAACTTGCTCACCACATACGAGTATTTTGTACTGTCCTGCGTTATTCCAGCTATATGAAATTGCGCTTCCGCCTGTGCAATCCATGCGAACGGTTCTTCGATCCAAAATTGCGGAATTTTGGCAGAAATCCTGTCGATTTCTCCTTCCTGTGCCGCTTCGCCTGTTGCCATTTCGTCTGTTGCGTCCAACCACTCTTCGTCCATACACTTACAATGCTCTTTGCTGAGTTATCGTCCACCGTGCGATCCTTTTGGAACGAATGGCGTCTCCGTGTGGGCCGTCTTTTCGTTACCCACTCTCTGCTTACGTAGTCGTGCAAAATTCGTCGCTCTCTGATCACGTCGGGTGTTGAGTTTTGCACGAGGTAAAGTTTAACTGAACAACAAAGGGTTTTACGACACCACAGTTTTATTTCACAAACACACAATTATGATGAAAGCAAGACTTTTGACTGAAGAAAGATCTGAGAATGCACAGATATGAAAGCACAGGAACAGCGAACGTTGCGCGTACGCACGTAGTAAACAGATGTAATCGACTGACTGACAGACGGATCAGCTGTTATTTATATTGTCTGCCTTGCCGAACGCTCCCGAACCGTCTAGACAAACATGCTAGAAAAACCGGCATCCAGACGGTTCGATTTCGCGAACGATCGAAAGGGTCCTCACCTTGCGAGTGAGGCGGGAGGCAGGACGCGGGTACGCTCGAAGACGAGACGCTCCGGGGAGCGGTTGCCTAATTATATCGGTAATCATTCCACAGGCGCTACACGCTCACAATCAGGCTCGAAAAGAGCGTGGATTTGGAACATCCCCCCCGCCTTGTCGAGAAGCGACGAAATTATGAGATAAGGAGGAATAGTGAGCGTGCCACGCCCATGGCTACAAATTACAAAGTGGCAAAGTACATACAAGAATACAAGGATGCATGAAATCGAATAGCGTTGACCGTACAGAGAATTGGAAATGTGAGTAAGATACATTGAAATTTTCTCAGTCTTCGGAAGCAGTACCAGGCAGTGGTACAAGCTTCACTATTGGTCGAGTGAGTAGCCCGGACTCGGTCCTCACTTCTGCCACACGAGCTTGGCCGTCCTTTCCGTGATGGAGACGTAGAACTCGTGCAAGGGGCCATCGCGTAGGAGAAGTAAGGCTATCTTTGATGAGGCAAAGCTGTCCTTCCCGCAGTCCTCCCGTTTTCTTCCACCATTTTGCGCGCGGGGCGAGATGTTGCAGGTATTCTTGCGCCCATCTGGACCAGAGGTGATCTCTCATGCTTTGCAGCATTTTCCACCGTGTTACCTTGTTCGATGAAATATTCAGCAACGACGGTTCCGGGATTGCATTGATTGGCTCGCCCACAAGAAAGTGGCCTGGAGTCAAGGCAGTTAAATCCTCGGGGTCGTCACTCATTGCATGAAGGGGGCGTGAATTGAGGCACGCCTCAATTTCCGCCAGCAATGTAGACATTTCTTCATACGTGAGCGTCGCTTTGCCGATAACTCTTCGGATGTGATGTTTTACGGATTTAACAGCGGCTTCCCAAAGACCCCCGAAGTGAGGTGCTGCAGGAGGGTTAAAAACCCACCGAATTCCTTGGTCGGCGAGGCGTCCGGCGATGCGTCGGGCGTCAGGAGAAGCTCGAGAGAAGAGCTCGCGCAGCTCCGAGTCGGCTGCTACGAAATTTGTCCCACGGTCGCTATAAATTGCTGCGCAGAGACCTCTGCGTGATGTGAAACGGCGAAAGGCAGCGAGGAAGGCGGCAGCGGTGTAGTCACTGACTACTTCGAGATGGACGGCCCGAGTACTGAAACAAATGAAGACGCAAATAAACGCCTTATAGGAACGGTGACCTCGTCCCCTCGTTGTACGCAGCCTTATAGGTCCCGCAAAGTCGACTCCGGTGTGGAGGAAAGGTCGACTGCGGGTCACCCTGGATGCTGGGAGGTCGCTCATGATGGACTGAGGAGTCGCTGCTCTCCACCGAATGCATCGAGGGCAGCGGTGAATCCATGCCTTAACCAGTTGGCGACCCCTTGGGATCCAAAAACGTTGGCGAATGGATGAGAGTGTCATTTGAGTTCCGCCGTGCAAAGTTCTGAGATGGTGAGATTCCTCGATCAGGCGACTCAGGTGTGACGTTGGTGGGAGAATGACGGGGTGGCGTTGGTCCACATCCAGCAGCGCGTGCGTTAGTCGGCCTCCGACGCGAAGGATTCCGTCTTGATCAACGAAAGGAGTTAATTTTCGTAGCGGGGTTTGGCGATGCACCGCCCGCCTTTCTCGAATTTCTCTCAACTCTCTTGAGAAAGCATTGCACTGAGCGACTCGCACCCACACAGCGAGAGCGGCCTCCAACTCTTCTGGTTGCAGAATTAAATTGTCGCGTGGGACTGATAGATCCTCCTTCCGGCGGTTGGGAGCCTTCCACCGCAGCATCCACGAGGTAATTCGGAGCAACCGTTGCAAATTTGAAAATCGAGTCAGCTCTGGCGGTTCAGCGTCTTCTCGGTTGACGGTCAAGCACTTTACGGGCCTTTCTTCTCTAACGCTACCTTCCAATGGTTCCTCTGTGTCCGGCCATGAAGAGGAACTCCTTTGAAGGAAGGAGAGCCCATTTCACCAAAGGGAGTGGTCGGCAAGTTCTTGTGGAAAGAGTCCCCGCGGCACACAATCAGCTGGGTTGTCCTTGCCCGGCACGTGACGCCACTGCACAGAGAGGCTCTCGCGTTGGATTTCTGCAACGCGGTTGGCCACGAAGGTGGTCCATTTGGCTGGATGCGCCCGTATCCAGACAAGGGCCACGGTAGAATCGCACCAGTGATAAGTTTGTGCATGCGAGATTCCAAGAGCGTTTCGAATGTGAGCCGAGAGTTTTGAGAGTAGAGCTGCGGCGCACAATTCGAGTCTAGGCAAAGATACTCTCTTAAGTGGTACCACCTTGGACTTGGCTTGCACCAAGGAGACATGCACCCTTTCGTCCTCCACAGTTCGCAGATAAATGACAGCGCCGTACGCTAGCTCCGATGCATCTGCGAATCCATGAAGCTCGACTTGATTGCCCTCGGAAAATCCGGTGAACCATCTTGGAATGCATAAATTCCCTATGCTGGAGAGTTCTTTTACCAGCTGTTGCCAGATCGTGGCCTCCGGAGGGGGCAAAGGAGTGTCCCACTCGAGTTGTTTCAGCCAGGTAGTCTGAATAAGTATTTTTGCTCGTATAACGACCGGTGCCAACCACCCTAATGGATCAAAGAGACGAGTCACCTGCGAAAGTACTATTCTTTTAGTAGGGGTATTCTCTGGAGTAATATTGACATTGATTGTCAATGAGTCTTCATTGGGGCGCCAACGTAACCCTAGGACGGAATGTTCTGTGAGGGGGACTTCCGTACTCACTGTCGGAGTTTGCCGATGCGACGTTGGTACTCCCTGAAGTATTCCCGGATGGTTAGCAGCCCATTTCCTTAGCGGAAAACCGCCCGCCATGCAGAGCGCTGACAACTCTTGCTGCTTACGGGTGCCAGCCTCTAACGTGGACGATCCCGATAGGATGTCATCGACGTAAGCGTCCTGCTGCAACGCTGCGGCTCCGGATGGATAATTTTTCTCTTCCTCTACTGCCAATTGATGTAGGACTCTTATGGCGAGAAAAGGAGCGCACGCAGTACCGTAGGTAAGAGTGTTTAATTGAAATTCCCTGAGTGACCCATCTTGCCTCCACAGAATTCGTTGGTAGTCTCGGTCTGCCTGATGGACCTCAATTTGGCGGTACATTTTCTCAATATCTGCGATGAATGCGTACCGATGACGACGCCACCGAAGTATTATATCTGGCAGTGATGGCAACAAATAGGTTGCTGTAAACAGATGGTCGTTGAGACTCACGCCTGCAGCTGTGTGAGTGGAGCCGTTGAAAACCACGCGCAGTTTCTGGGTGTCTCCACTACACTTTAGTACTCCATGGTGCGGTAAATAGCATAGATGACCATCCTGTGAGAGTGGAGTCTGGGAAGCTGGAGACATGTGCTGTAGTTGGAGGTATTCCTCCATGAATTCCCTGTAATGAAAGTGGAAGACGCTATCGCGCGCAAATCGACGCTCCATTGCATCAAGCGTTCGTTGGGCAGCCCTACGAGTTGATGCAAGTTGCGTGGACGGCGTAGTGCGACAGGGAAGGCGCACTTGAAATCGACCACTCGGCAGCCTTGTGTGAGTGGCGCAAAAATGAGCCTCGCACTGCTTCTCTTCTTCTGTGGCCGGCAGGGACACCGATGCTGGTTCCTCCCATTCCCAGAACCGGCGCAGTGCCGTTGCAATGTCCTCCTCGTGGGAGCAATGGAGAGTCGTCAGTGCGTGCCTTGGCTGAGCGACGCTTTGACCTCCAAGCAGAATCCAGCCCAATCGGGTTTGTTGTGCAACAGGATCTTGCTCACTTCCTCTGCGCAAACCGCTCATTATGATGGATGCGTACACTTCAGCTCCCAAAAGCAGTTCCACCGGATCGCGAGCGATAAATTCAGGATCTGCGAGCTGAATACCCTGCACATGAGGCCATGAGCGGTGGCTCGACGAGACGGATCCGCTGTAAGAAGATAATCGCGGAAGAACCAGCGACGACAGAGTGAGAGCATAGCTTTTGTCGCGCGCCGAGAGCGTAAGGGTGACGCGACCGCGCGCCACCCCTGACTGCTGCCCACCAATACCATAAATTGCTACCGAAGTAGGAGTTCTCGGCAAACGAAGTCGTTGGGCGAGCGACTCGGAGATGAGAGATGTTTCCGAACCTGGATCGATGAGGGCGCGGACAGGGTGCTCTCGCCCCACTACATCGGTCACCCACACTCGAACGGTGGCCAGGAGCACAGCAGTGAGTTGCACCGGTGATTTCTTGGCAACGTGCACAGAAGTTGCCTCGCTAGCGGCCGAAGTGGCAGTCGCAAACGCATCGTGTAAAGAAGTATGGTGG
This sequence comes from Cerceris rybyensis, assembly GCA_910591515.1. Taxonomy (NCBI): domain Eukaryota; kingdom Metazoa; phylum Arthropoda; class Insecta; order Hymenoptera; family Crabronidae; genus Cerceris; species Cerceris rybyensis. The sequence continues at coordinate 18,798,602 of OU342798.1, read as the reverse complement.
CGACCATAGCATTTGACACAGGTTTTTGTTGTGGTGCATGCGCTTATCAAGTGACGTCCTAAGCAATTAGAACAGCGGTTGTGGATCACAACTAGCTACTTGCGTCCTTGCGGCGTCTTTCTAACATATTGCTCGCACGCTGCGAAAAAATGGTCTCCGTTGCAGATGGGACATGAGCGTCCGGGATTCGATGATTTCAATCGCTGCTGCGCGACGCGAACGGAGCGCCCGTTGCGAAGTGGCTGCTTCACGATTGACTCAGGTTGAGTTTCCGCAAGGGCTTCCTCCGACGTTATTTGCTCCTTAAGGAATGTGTGCAAATCGTTAAATGTGGGAGGTTCTGCTGACTTACGTAATGCCTTATCCCATTCACGCCGTGTAGCTTGATCCAGTAGATTGACTACGAAATGTACGAACAAATCTTCACTGGAGGTGATGGTGCGACCGATGCCCTCCAGCGCTCCGACCGTGGTCATGACTCCATGAAAAATTCGTCGCAAATCTGACATGGAGTTGGGTCTCATTTTTGGTAGCGATGTGGTGTTAAGGTAGGACCGCACTATTAGTCTTTTATTTTCGTAGTGATCCTTTATAAATGACCACGCCCGTTGAAAATTTTCTTCGATGGTCGGCAGATTTTTTAAGAGGCTCTTGGCTTTACCCAGTACGCTTGTCTTAAGATAGTGAAGTTTGCGCACGTTAGGAAGAGCGCGTTCCTCAATGACCATAGACGAAAATAAATCCCGGAATTCAGGCCAATCCTCAAACCTCCCGCTAAATTTCGGCAGCTCGATGCGAGGATACGACGGCGCTTGCACAGGGGCTGTCACTGCGGAAGCCGTTGGTTTGGACGCATCGCTGGTTGCAGTTGCCGAAAACTGTCTCTCGAGATGCAGAAGCTGAGCCCGTTGAGATGCATATTGCATCTCAGCGTTGGTCATGAAGTCCCCAGTGATGTATTCGTGATCCTTGAGAGAGGAGCGATGCGTGCGCATGAGAGTAGCATGTTGCTCTTCGAGGCGAGTCCACTTAGACTCCAGCAGTGATAGAGTGGTACGCACCAGATCAATCGTTATGTTTTTTTTTACCCACCTTCTTCAAATTCTCCCACGTGCGAGAGATTCGTCCGTGGAGGTCAAGTTGTGACGAGATCAGCTCTTCCATGCTTGCAATTTCATTTTATTAGTGAGCCTCCTCTAAACTGTCGGTGCAACACGCGATGCGGAAAAGGACCGTTTACGATAAGTATCCGGGTTCGCGACAAGAATCCGGTTCGAAGGACCAAATGTTGAGTTTTGCACGAGGTAAAGTTTAACTGAACAACAAAGGGTTTTACGACACCACAGTTTTATTTCACAAACACACAATTATGATGAAAGCAAGACTTTTGACTGAAGAAAGATCTGAGAATGCACAGATATGAAAGCACAGGAAGAGCGAACGTTACGCGTACGCACGTAGTAAACAGATGTAATCGACTGACTGACGACAGACGGATCAGCTGTTATTTATATTGTCTGCCTTGCCGAACGCTCCCGAACCGTCTAGACAAACGTGCTAGAAAAACCGGCATCCAGACAGTTCGATTTCGCGAACGATCGAAAGGGTCCTCACCTTGCGAGTGAGGCGGGAGGCAGGACGCGGGTACGGTCGACGACGAGACGCTCCGGGGAGCGGTTGCCTAATTACATCGGTAATCATTCCACAGGCGCTACACGCTCACAATCAGGCTCGAAAAGAGCGTGGATTTGGAACATCGGGGTCACCAGTTTGTAGCGCTTTGACCAAAGGGGCGAACGAATAAACTTGCGTGTAATACTATAAACTTCTTTATTCTCTCTTGGTGAAGGAACGTGACGCCGTGACTCTCGTAACCGACCCTCTTCGTTTCCTCCCGTATCTCTTTTGTTTCATGGCTCTAGTTTGCTAGTAGAATCAACAGATGCCGCAATAGTCGATTGTCACTACAAGTTAAAGCAAAAGTATTACTAGTAAAAAAGTATGCACAGATATGTCTTGAATTAAATGCGATTAACCGATTTTAATGTTTTTCGACTTCCGGCGGTGGTTTTGGCAAATTCGGCTGAGAATAGTGATAGGAATAACATTGAAAACTTATATTGTATCTCAAAATACCCATGGAAATATTAAGGGTATCTAATTTAACCAGTTCAGCGTGTTATGACGGATATATCCGTCATGCGTACAATTTTGTTACAATTTGATATTTAAATTGTAATTTTGGCGAAAACTAAATTATATTCGTAAATTTTAATATATTTAAAATGTTTAAAAGTGAAGACGGAATGATAAAAGTAAATAAAAATTATAAATAATTTGTGTTGGATTCATAACCGATGAAGAGAGAAATCCTCAGAGCTAACTCGTAAACAGTGCAGTAACACTTGATCTTTGAGTATCCCGATTTTCATTTTGATGTTTCAAAACCAAAAAAAGTATATTAGATTCTTTATTTATCTCTAGTATATTAGATTCCTTGAAAGAGTCCATGTGCGCGGTATCTCACTTCTTTTTCTTTTACTGGTCTTTCGTGTAAACAGTTACCAAGCATTCCAAAGCATGTTTACTTCGGAGCAGGCAATTTTTGTTGCTATGCAGCGCAGTTCTAGGACTCATCGGGGATGGAGAGGAATGGGTTGGTTTTGTTTAGTTTTCGGAGAATTGGATTTTCGCGTTGCGCGGGGACACGCCTGAGGCGTGAGCCGCGATTAGAAGCCCCCCACTTAGGTTCGCGGAAAGTCGCGATGTCCGGTCATTGGCTCTTTCGCGGGGTACTGGACCCCCCTCACTTTTTTCGTTTGCTTTTTGAAATACGTCAAACTTGAATGATGTAATGGATTTCAGTGTGTATGAAATAGTCAGTGAATCGTACCAAGTTATGTAAAGAAAAGTTTCGTAAACCACTATTATTTTTATTCTTAGCTTATTTTATCCTCAAAATGTGTGGTTACTCCAGTGACGATGACATTGTTTCACCTGCAATGAAGCGAAAACGGTTACATATACTTTCATCGCCTTCCGAGGATGTTAGCGATGAAACCGTCGAGCCTGATAATGAAACCGACCACTATGAATCTGATGACATTTATTCCGAGGACAATGAAAACGACAAGGAAAATCAAGATACAAATAAGTGGACGAGTACAGGAGGTAACAGAAAACCATTTGAATTTGTTGCCAACCATGGTCAGCTGGAAATTATACCAGGAAGATTCCGATTCAAGTGTTCATTTTATATAGAAAAATATTTAGACGATCATCTTATTAGCATTATAGTGAAAGAAACAAATTTATATGCGGATCAATTTTTGCAAAGTCACCCGAACTTAAAACCGCGATCAAGAATGAGAAAATGGTATTCAACAACTAATAATGAGATTAGATGTTTTATCACGATGTTGACTTTGCAAGGTATTGTAAAGAAGCCAGCATTTCATATGTATTTTTCGAAAAGGGAAAGCATTAGTACACCGTTCTTTGGCAAAATTTTCTCTGCGGATCGATTTTTACTATTATGCAAATTTTTACACTTTGAAAATAACGAACACCACAATGATATGCCATCAAAAAAGCTTTGTAAAATTAAAACTGTTTTGGAATATGTGGTAAATAAATGTAAAATCTTTGTGTATTCCAAAAATGGATATCTGCATTGATGAATCTTTGCTAATGTGGAAAGGGCGGTTATCATGGAAGCAGTATATACCTTCAAAAGGAAATCGGTTTGGGATCAAATTTTTCGTCCTATGCGAAAGTGCATCGGGTTATATCTGGAATTTTTATGTATATACAGGAAAAGAAACCTATTATGATCCACGGTATTTAGAATTGAACATTTCAGCTCGTATTGTCCTTCAATTATGTGATGAACTTTTAGAACGTGGATATAGACTTTATTTAGATAATTGGTACACCAGTGTTCCACTCATAGAGAAACTGTGTGCACATAAAACGGGCGTTGTTGACACAATTCGGAAAAACAGAATTGGCATTTGTGAAGAAGTTAGAGAAACGCGTATCTAAAAAGGCGAATATGTAGAAAAATTAAAAAATAAAACTATGTTGTTGAAATGGCAAGATAATAGGGAAGTTTATCTTGTAAGTAGTGTCCATAACGATAACATCGTAGAGATACAAAAAAGAAATGTAATAAAAAAAATACCCAAAGTAGTTTCCGATTATAATAATAAAATGGGTGGAGTAGATATGAGTGATGGCATAATTATTGCATACTCAACAGCAAGAAAAAGGTTAAGGAAATATTATAAAAAAATATTTCTCCACCTTTTAGATGTTATTTGTTTAAATTCATATCTAATGTACAAAAAGAATGGTGGAAAATTAAGCCGAGTAAACTTTTTATTACAATATATTGAGGATACAGTTGCATCGTATCCCATCGAATCGCAAAAATTATCACAATCTCAGTCAACGACATCTCATGTTTCGCGCTTGATCGAAAAACATTTCCCGGATTACATACCAGACAGTTCAACAACAAAAAATCCTTCGCGGAGATGTTTTATTTGTTATAAAACAAAGATTAGAAAAGAATCGCGGTATTGGTGTCCGACGTGCAAAGTTACGCTATGCGTTACTCCTTGTTTTCGTGAATATCACACGACAGCAAGACTTTAAATTTTTAACTTATATAAATATTCGATTTTTTTTCATTTCTTATGTTCATTACGTTATTACGTATAAATATATGTTTATATTAAGCGACTATGTAAATGTTACTAATAAAATTATTCATTTTCTAAAATAAAGTCGTCTTCTTGACCCAATATTTCAACAGCGCCACTTACTCTGTGTTTGAAGGCTATTTCCGTCATCGCTTGTTTACCGCGACACACACTGGTGCGCGCTTTATCAAAAGGTCGCCACGCTTAACTGGTTAAACAATGGAAAAGTGACTTCTGCAAACACCGGCGACGTCTACCTGCGCCTTTAGGATTATATAACATAGTACGGCTGCGGAGTCTTCGAGGAGCACGCGCTCAGGAAGCATCCAAATTCCTCCACGGTTCCGTGCAGCAATTACAAAATCCCATTGGCATTAATAAGAACGAAAACGTCTTAACCATCACTTTTATTGCTTAATTGCTCTTGTTATTAGCGTCCCAGTATTGGGTAACAAGTTAATTGACCAAGAGCGATTAAAAATTAAGTAACTAAGAAGTATCGCAAGGTACCGGATTGAAACTTCTCATATATAAGTTTTTCAATGTTATTCCTATCACTATTCTCAGCCGAATTTGCCTAAACCACCGTCGGAAGTCCAAAACCATTAAAATCTGTTAATCGCATTTCATTCACGACATATCTGAGCATACTCTTTTACTAGTAATACTTTTGCTTTAACTTATACGCGCTGTGACGCGATCTGAAACTGTTCGTTGACCAATAACGACAGTCGACGGGACACGCGCATCGATTTTTTTCCCCGTAATCGGCGTGCGCGGCGTCTTTCCAGGTCGAGCGATCAGAGGCGAATGGCGCCCTAAAGCGCCACTATACTCGTGCAATACGCCGAGCCTAGCAAGTCATTCCTGGTTGGGTAAAATAGTTGGTAGGGAGAAGCAGGCGGAGCAACTCAGAAAAGGCTCGCGGCGAGTACCTAATTCAACACCCTGACGTAACCCAATAAAATATCTGACGAATTCTGGCCAATGTTTTATTAACTCTAAAATGGTCGGAGGAACCAGAATCATGAGCTTCCTTCAAAATTTCCATTCTCTGGTCCTTATGTTAAGGTTATTGAAATATAAAAACTTTATTGAAGAACGCTCTGTTTAAAATATTAGAGAAAACAGTAATGTGTACAAGGTATAGGTAGTTTCCCGTGCAAAAGCCAAAGGCTTACTGACTGTCATGAGTCACACAACTAGTTATAGTGATAACTAACGAATCTTTAATTTATAACGGGCTAATGCCCGTTTTCACCGCCGACGCCTAATATTCAAGTATCCCCTAATTAAATTTAAGCATCACCTAATTGTAAAATCGCTTTCACTAAAGAATAACTGTCACCTAACACAATAAGTAGCCCTTTAAACTTACGGGGTCGAGCAAGGGTCTCATTTGGCTTAAGTGTTAGTTTCTTTTAACCGCGTCTTTTACGAACTGCAAGCAATTTTACGAAATGGGCGATATTTTTGATTTTTTAGATAATTTAGATGGTATAGAAGCGATTGAAAATGTGTTTAACCCTTTCGCTACGGGCGGGTTCTCCGCGGCGATATTCCCACTGAACGGGCCCCTGCGACGCGTCGTGACAAAGTTGCACGCTATGGAAGACCGATCGTCGCATGTTATGTAGAGCGACTATAGTCGCCCGTAGTAGCGAAAGGGTTAATATTTTTCGAAGGCCACGTATTTTTAGGGAAAGACCAAATTACTTCGAAAAGTACGATGATGTAGATTTTATTCGGAGGTACAGGTTATCAAAACGGTGTGTAATGTTTTTGTTGGAAAAAATTGAAGAGTCTTTAGAATTCCCAGGCAATAAGTAAGTACCTACCTACCAAATATGTTTAAACCAATCTGAAAGATAGGTACCTACTACTACGACCTAGGTATATTTAATTTCATTATTTATGTGTAATATCTATCGACGTTAATATTAGCTGACATTTTTTCAGGAATTATTCAGTGTCTCCTATAAATCAATTACTGATCGCCTTAAGGTTTTACGCCACTGGTAACCATTTGCTCTCAGTATCAGACATGGGAGGAATCAGTGTATTCACAGCTAGTAGAATTGTAAAGCGGGTTTCAGAAGCCATTGTGCGACTTAGAAGAGAAATCATCAAATTTCCCGAGACTGAAAAACAGAATAAAGTGAAGATGGACTTTTTCAAAATTACGAAATTTCCTAATTGCTTGGGTTGCATAGATTGTACACATATAAAGATACAATCACCAGGTAACTCACCATAAACTTCTTTTTCTCAATATCTATGAAAATGAAGAGAAAATCCTGAATAATTTGCAAATTAGGTATATATACTTACAAATATCGAACTCGAACACACCGATTTTGATGAAATTTATGTCAGAGGTAGTCCTCGTAAGAATATTAGACACGTATTTTTTTTATCGGCAACCATCCACTCTGAAGGGGTGAAAACACCCCTCAAAGTTGAGGACAGGAAACACATTTTTGGGAATATCTCGGTAACCAGGGGTCAAAAAAATTTGAATTTTTTTTCAAATTGTTTGTTTTTCGACCAGGAATTTAACTGTGTAAGAAAAGTTGCGTAAAAGTTATTTGATTAAAAAATATATTAAAAAATTAATTTTTTTTGTTAATATCTCCCAGAAAACATTCGCAATAAATTAAATAAATTTATGTACACAAACTATGGTCCAAATTATCGGATACGTGTTTTTGGATTTTTTCAATTTTTGACGATAAGGGTCATTATTTCGCGTTTAACTTTTCACGCTCCGTGCGGGACTGGTCGGTCGAAATGGACTTTTTTCATAACATAGCTGATTTTATTGCCAAGACTAGTATTCTAATAATTTATGTGAAAGAATGTTAAACATAAAATAAGAACGGCTAGTGTTAAAAACCAAAAAATTATGATTTAGAACTATGATTTAGATCATAGTTAACGTACATACCTACTATTCGATAGCGGAATAAGGCTGGTATCTGATAAGATAAAATCAACGCAAAAATTCAATTTTTTAATACACGATTTGTTTAAATGATATATTTAAATTTGAATTTTTTCGTTAATTTTCCCTGACAAGTATTATTCTGCTATCGTATAACATGTACAAAAACTATGACCTGAATCAGTGGATACGTGATTTTTTAATTTTTTGAGTTTTGACGCTAATCGTTATTATTTGATGTTTTAACAAGATTATTAAAATTCTGGTCTTTGCCATAAGAACATCTGTATCGTGAAAGAAGTCCACTTCGACTGGGCAGTTCCGCACAGAGAAATTAAACGAAAATGTACTCCTTTCAAAACAAAACTGATGTAGTTGTAAGGACTAACATTTTACGTATATGACAAAAGGAAAAATCGGAAAAGTATAAAAAAAAAATAAAAAACTTTATTCTGTATAGCGTTCACAGTAATGGTGTTGTACGAAGAAGTGTGTTAAACATAAATGTATTTTGCACCAAGAACATTTAAGTGTGATCACACAATTGTACTGGAAACATTTCATATTTTCTAATTGCATGAAAGAAAAGTCCACAGGATGTTCGAATGCTTCAGGTCGTTCATCTATATAGCCACAACTGAACCACGCATATCGAAATAAGTTTTTCAGTAACGGGGACTATATAGACTAATTTCTATGATTTCATTTATATACTTCCGGATTGTTACGATGTAAAACTACATGGAAAACAAGTCTGCAATAAAATCAGCTTTGTTATGAAAAAAGTCCATTTCGACCGGCCAGTCCCGCAAGGAGCGTGAAAAGTTAAACGCGAAATAGTGACTCTTATCGTCAAAAATTGAAAAAATCCAAAAACACGTATCCGCTAATTTGGACATTAGTTTGTGTACATAAATTTATTTAATTTATTGCGAATGTTTTCTGGGAGATATTAACAAAAAAAAATAATTTTTTAATATATTTTTAAACAAATAACTTTTACGCAACTTTTCTTACACAGTTAAATTCCTGGTCGAAAAACAAACAATTTGAAAAAAAATTCAAATTTTTTTGACCCCTGGTTACCGAGATATTCACAAAAATGTGTTTCCTGCCCTCAACTTTGAGGGGTGTTTTCACCCCTTCAGAGTGGATGGTTGCCGATAAAAAAAATACGTGTCTAATATTTTTACGAGGACTACCTCTGACATAAATTTCATCAAAATCGGTGTGTTCGAGTTCGATATGTTCCCTTGTTAGCTCACCTGCTGAATGTCATTGTTCTAGGTGGCGATGATGCAGAATTATTTCGAAATCGAAAATCATATATGTCAATTAGTGTGTAAACAATCAGTACAGCAGATTTATTAATAACAGACATTGTGCCACGCTGGCCTGGTTCGACTCACGACTCAACTATATACCAAAATAGTAATATGTACAGGGTGTAAAAAAATTAATGGTCATGGCTTTAAGGGGTTGTTCTACACCTCTGGATCGATGGAGATTTGCGAAAAAAAACGGCCGCCAAATTCGGGAAAGGGTAGCAAATTTTTTTTATTGACTCATCGTATTCGTCTAGTTACGTAGGTAAAATGTCTGAGAGGAACCATGGGTCAGAAGTGAACCGTTCTCTCACAAATTAACTTTTAATTGGGCCTTCCGATCAAAATTTCGCCATTAGTTAAAGCAGAGGCGACATAAACGAAGTTAGAAAATGGGGCACTGTGTCACCGTACCAGAAGAGAAGTGCATGTGTTCACGCTCTTCTCCCCGGGTGGGCCCTTGAGCGAACCCAACACCGAACGCAGGTCAATGACATTTTTCTAGTCATTTTCTCTCTCTTCAATTATGTTGCCTCTGCTTCAACTATTGGAGCTAGCACGGGTATTTCATGTGTTTCCTTTCGAAAGGTCGGTGACTCAAAGGCTGTCATATGGGCGAAATTTTATTCGGAAGGCCGAATTAAAAGTTAATTTGTAAGAGAACGGTTCGTTTCTGACCCATGGTTCCTCTCAGACATTTTGCCTACGTAACAAGACGAATACAATGAGCCAATAAAAAAAATTTGCTACCCTTTCCCGAATTTTGCGGCCGGTTTTTTTCGCAAATCTCCATCGATCCAGAGGTGTAGAACAACCCCTTAAAGCCATGACCATTAATTTTTGTACACCCTGTACAGTAGATTTGAAAGGGGAGTTTACGGCACAGGTTACTTGTTAGGGGACAGTGGTTATCCCCTAAAGGTACGTTTATTTTATGATATCTACAATGTGTTGTTACTATTAATTAACTTAAATTATAAAACAAACTATTATAGTGTGTAGGTTTATCACATTTTTATTAAGTTTCTTGTTTTTCCTGTGATGGCTGTGGAGCCCATAGCAGGTGACTCAAGATTTTTCCATCTGAAAAAGTGTTGGATTCTTTTAGGTGGGTTCCCGTAGAATTAATTTACACGGTTATTTAAAGTCATTTGATAATTATAATTCAACCATTTTACAATATACTTAGGTCACACGTTTCTTCTCGCACGCACGTTTGAATAACCGGTACAGAGTAAAAACAAAACAACAACTTAGAGAGTTAACTCACTCGATGTTTCCTACAAGCCACGCTTAATCTAATATACATAGAGTGTCGCACGCTCTCCTATAGCGGCGGTAAAATCACACGTGACACCATCGAATATCCGTTAATATATGGGCCTATTTCTAACAAAAAGAAACAAACACTAATTTTTTTCAGTCTCATCTTCTGACACCATTCCTGAATCTAATGACTGAAGGCCAACACAAATATAATAAAGCCCAAATTAAAACTCGCAATGTAGTAGAACGGCAGTGTGGACTACTTAAAAGAAGATTTCCTGTGTTAGCAGTTGGGATAAGGTTGAAGCTGGAAACAGCACTGAATGTTATACTGGCTTGTTCAATCTCGTATAATCTGTGCATTTTGAGAAGAGAAGTTGACCCTATAGATGAGCAGTTGTTGCCCAAATTACAAGAACTCATTTTAAATGGACAAATGCAACAAATGAATGAGGATCCAAATGGTGTTGAGCCTATCTATGGCTTTCGAAGAAACCAATTAGTTCAATACTTTGAAAATGCTGTCCGAGATTAATAAATTTTAAATATACACAAACCTTTTACTTGACGCAATATCTCACTTTTTATTTCCACTTCTTTTGCAGCAGCTTGCAACTGCAGTTCAAACAATTTGCGTTTGAACTCCAGTTCTTGCTCTAGTAGGGCTCTTTTCAAATCTTCCACATCCTTTTTTTGTATTTATTTCCGCTATGTTGGGATATTCAGGATGAGCAGGAATGGTTTTTCTATATTAATCAGTAAACGATACACGTCGATGAAACACGATAAGAAAAAATATTTATTTTGCACAAAAGAAAAACGACGCTTCTAGTCTCGCTCGTATTTGCCGGAAGACTGCTCTCTCTCACATCCGTCCACTCAAGCGCTCCTCTCGTCGACCACACAAACTGTCCTTCTCCCCATAGAACTGCGCACGAAGGCGCGGGAGATACGAGTTTGATAAACCCTCATTTTCTCAACACACTCACCGTTTGAGAGCTCGTTATCGCTAGCAGACCACACAACAACTGAAATTGTCTTCTCGGCAACGCTTTCGTGAATATATCTGCTCTTTGGCACTCGGTAGGAACATATTTAACTTCGATATCTCGACTAGCTACCTTTTCTCGTACATAGTGAAACTTAATATCTATATGCTTAGTGCGTTTATGGTACTCTGGATTTTTCGCAAGCTTGATCGCGCTTTGATTATCGATCCAGATTACCGTTGGTTTACCATCGCACGAACCGAGCTCCTCGAATAATTTTCGCAGCTAAACAGCCTCGCGTGCAGCCGCTGTCGCAGCCACGTACTCCGACTCCGTGGTGCTAAGCGTCACAATTTTCTGCCGTTGACTCGACCACGAGACTAACCCGTTCGCAAACATAAACGCATACCCGATCGTTGATCGTCGCGTTTCAATGTCGCCCGCGAAATCAGCATCACAATAGCCGACTAGCTCCGATTCGTTCCCGCCACTCTTGTAGAGTATACCTCGACCCTGTGTTCCGACTAGATACGCGAAAATTCGCTTTACAGCCATCCAGTGTGCCCGACTATGTTTATTCAGGTACTTCGAGACTAGGTTAACTGCAAACGCGATATCGGGACGGGGGACAACCGCTAAGAACATAAGCGATCCTACCGCTTCTCGATACGGCACCAGTGATGCCAGGACGTGGGATTTTTCCCACCCGTGCGCGCTACCCAATTCTCAGTAACGTATATACTTCACTCAAATATGGGGTATCGTTAGATCCCTGTGACAATTGAAATACGGTAGAAATTACAGGAAGAGGACATTTTACTAGATACGTCCATGGAAACAACCGCCGTCGAGCTGTGACGTCAGCATGCGCATGCGTACGATGGCTCCCACGTGGGAGAAAATCCCACGTCCTGGCATCACTGTACGGCACATCCTCGCACTCGTCTTCATGCTCTACCGGATACAACGTGACGTTCGGATCAGCAGGCACACACAAACTTTTCGCATCCAGCATACCAAACTTTTCTAACACTTTTTCAGCATACTCGGATTGGTGAACGAACATCGATTTCTCAACACGATTTCGTTCGATTTGCAAGCCTACGAATCGCGACGCGTCACCGATCGTTATCTTGAACGCACTCTTCAAGTGATCTAATACGATACTGAGCACTCGATTCGACTTCGCAGCCACAAGGCCATCGTCGACAAACAACGCCAGAAAAACACTCTCATCCTCGACACACCCCTTGAATATGCAATGATCCGCATTGCCTTGAGAGAAACTGAATTTCTTTAAAAATTCACTAAACTTGAGGTTCCAGCATCTAGGTGCCTGTTTCAAGCCGTAGAGCGACTTGTTTAGCTTGCACACGTACTCGCCTCGCACTCCCGCACTTCCTTCGATGACTAGACCCTCAGGAATTTTCATAAAAATGTCCTCTTCCAGTTCGCCGTACAGGAAAGGCGTGCAGACGTCGAACTGAGCCAGCTCGAAATCTTCTTGCGTCGTCTTCGCCAGAAATGCCCGAAGGGAATCGTAGCGAATGACAGGCGCGAAAGTTTCGTTATAGTTTACGCCCTCTCGCTGCAGAAAACCTCGAGCGCACAAACGTGCTTTGTAGCGACACTCACCCGTTGACGACCCCTCAATGACCTTGAACACCCACTTCGAGTCTATCAGCTTGTCGCTCGATTTCTTTTTGACCACGGTCCAGGTTCCGTTTTCATCGTGAGCGAGCAGCTCCTCATTAATGGCCTCCGACCATTTTTCCCCATCAGGTCCGCTTACAGCCTCTCTGAGGGTTGCAGGTGCCTTGCACTCTACAAAATCAATTTCGTATAGATACCTGTCAGGACGCTGAATCAGTCTCCGATTCCTGAGTTGACGTCCGACAGGTTCTCCACGTTCCTCAGCCTGCTCTCCCCGCTGCTCGTTGCGTTGATCCTCTTGCTTCTCGTCTTGCTCTGCTTCCACGTCCGATCCGTCGGACACCTCGACTACCTCGTTCTTCCCATTTATTTTCAGCTACCCTTGTTCGGAATCGCTCACGCTCGTACTCTCGTCAGCTCCAGTTTCGTTGAACACGACATCGCGAGACACAACTATCGATCTTTTCTTCAGATCGTACAATCGATAGTTCGAGGATTCGTCCTGGTATCCCACCAGTACCAACTTCTTCGCCTTGTCGTCGAGCTTCTTGCGAAATTGTTTCGGAATATGCGCATACGCAGTCGATCCGAAAACTCGTACGTGTCCTAGGCTTCCTTCCGGTCCACTCCTCGAACGCTGTTTTGATGTTTACTCTGCTCGAGTGGGTCGTCCTGTTGAGAATATACACGGCCGTATACACGGCTTCAGCCCACAGCGTCTTGGGAAGATCCTTCGCCCGTAGCATCGTTCTCGCACTCTCGAAAATAGTACGATTTGCTCTCTCAGCCTTCCCGTTCTGTTCCGGCGTATGTGGCGCTGAATTTTCCATCACTATACCTCGTCCTTCAAGATACGCAGCAAACCTTTTATTCTTGTGTTCGCAGCAATTGTCGGACCTCACGATCTTCAGCCTCCCACCGAACTTGTTTTCGACCAGTTTATCGTAAGCCTTGAATTTTTCGAACACTTCATCCTTGTGACAACGAAAGTCCACATGACAAAAATTCGAGGCCTCGTCGATGAACGTAACGAAATAGCTAGCGCCACCCTGTGACTTCACCTGAATCGGTCCACACACGTCGGTTTGCACGCACTCGCCCGGCTTCAGTTCTCGCGACCTCGAACTCTCTTTAAACGATTTTCGGTGTGCTTTTCCAAGCTGACAGGGCTCGCAGAAAAATTTTCCGACGTTCTTCAGCTTCACGCCAGTCACACGATCATTTTTCACCATGTCCTCGAGAGCACGCGCACCAACATGTCCCAAACGCTCGTGCCACATTTTCAGATCGGCCGTCGATACGTTCACTTCCATCGACTCTGTTGGTAACACCACGCGAACGAGCATTTGATAAATCGAGTTACCGAGACTCACACCGGTCATCACGATTTCGTCCTTCAGCGTCAGTGTTACACTTTCCTCGTCGATCCCAATGAAACAACCTTTTTTGGCACAGGCTCCCATCGACAGCAGATTTTTTTTCACCTCCGGAACGTACAACACTTTCTCGATTCGCACAGAATTCCACCGACCATCGACAAACGCTTCGAGTTCGATATCCCCCTCTCCCTCGACTTTACACTCACAGCCGTTGCCGAGCACGGCCGAGCCGCCGACGCCCGTGCGGAGATTTTCGAACCACTCGCGCCGATAGGAAATATGACGAGAAGCCCCGCTGTCACCGATCCAGGCATCTGCCTTATCGACCTCGAGCAAGCGTCGCGACTGTTCCTGCGAGATACCGACGCGTTTTTCCGGCGACGTCGATCCACTTTCTCTCACATTAGTCACGAGCACATACTACTTTGTTCCACCGCCATCTTTGTCTCTTCCCCCACCACTGGTTTTCTTGTGAGGGCAGTCACGCGCGAAATGTCCTTTCTCGTGAGATTTAAAGCACTTGATGTCTTTCAGATCCTTCTTTGGTTTCGAGCTCTGCGTTTTTTTCTTTGTACCACTGCTCTTCATCACAGCTAACACCTCGACCGCGTCATGACTCGTCCCGTGCCTCGACTCCTCGCACACAAGCCGCTGCGTCAAATTTTGAATCGTCTGTTGCGCACTGTCAATATTGTCCCACGCCGTCTGAAAACCGTTATAACTCGGTGGCAAACCCGAAAGAATTTTTGCACATCACGGTGTCATCGGGCACTACTGCACCGACATTCTTTAGCTGCAACGCCGATGTTTTTAATTTTTGCAACATGCTGCACCACCGTGTCACCCGGTTCCATTTTATACGCGTAAAACTTATTTAGCAAGTGCAATTTACTCGACGACGACGTTTGCTCGTATTGTTCGCACAGCGCATCCCACATTTCTTTCGCGGTTTCACATGTTATAAGAGAAATCAACTGCGACCTCTCGACCGACGTCGAGATCAGCACTCTCGCCTTCGCGTCTTTCTCTTCCCACGTGTTCTTTTCCGCCTCTGTGGCATCCGCCGCCAATACGTCCGAGCCATCCACGACACTACGCACTTTCGTTGCACGAAGCACTGCCTTCATCTCAAATTTCCAAGTCAGGAAATTTGAGCCATCAAGTTTCTCCACATGTCTCATCGAAATATCGTCCGACATTTTTCTGCCTCGACCCGCACACGCTATCTCTGATACGATCGCTCGACACGATACTCTCACGGACCGGCACGCACAATGGCTGCCACGCGCCTCGCGGTACACCCGACCTGTTGCCTAGCAACTCGACGAAAAATAACTAATTAATACACCATTCCTCTCGGAACGTCCTGGGCCCATAACCTGTCGGGATATTCAGGATGAGCAGGAATGGTTTTTCTATATTAATCAGTTAACGATACACGTCGATGAAACACGATAAGAAAAAAAATTTATTTTGCACAAAAGGAAAACGACGCTTCTAGTCTCGCTCGTATTTGCCGGAAGACTGCTCTCTCTCACATCCGTCCACTCAAGCGCTCCTCTCGTCGACCACACAAACTGTCCTTCTCCCCATAGAACTGCGCACGAAGGCGCGGGAGATACGAGTTTGACAAACCCTCATTTTCTCAACACTTTATCCCTGCACACACTGTGGAAACAGCTTCTGAACACTCACTATTTTCAGATAATCGTACTCGATGCGTCCTTGACCACAATGGCTTTTGCCTCGTTGCTACAGCTTCTTCTTCTTTGGTTGGTTGTGCAACCTGTTCAACCTCTACAGCATCTTCCTACAAATTATAAAAAGACATAGTTGATACACAAGTCAAAGTTAATAATAGATGAGCCATTTTCAAAATAGATGTGTGTAACACGATTTGTATAATTAACTTACAAGCTCCCTACTCATCTGTAATTCCACCCCTTCATTTATTGGTGCTTAAACTTTATTTCGCTCTGACACAGGCACAAGATACTCTGCCACAGGGGTGTCTGCATTACAGTCATTCACATTAAGAATTCCCGTGGAGCCATGACCCATTATGGAACATACTTGTTCCATAATCGGATTTATTTTAACGCAGGAAGGTCCACCTCCTGTTCCAGTTACATTTTTATTATTTTTGGAATAATAGAGTTTCCCTTCACTTTTTAGCTTCTCCCACAACTTGATTAAAGAATCTTTGTTTCTGAAATATAAAAAGTAATTTTGAAGTTACTTATCGCCCCCATTTTTGCTCTTCAAAACCCATGAAACAAGTGCCTTGTTATAGTCGTCGCCCACTGCTTGGCAAAGGCCTCCCCGATTGATCTCCGTCATCATCTCCTACGTCCCGTTCTTTACAGCGATAGGAACTGTATATCATTTTAATAGACTTACCTGTAGTTCATCCCGCAGCAGTTAAATTTTTCCGTAAGGGAAATCCACACGTTCGTTTTTGCTTCATTGGTTGATCCATCAGTGTTCTTACACAAAATTGTGTCTTTGTATTGGCACAACAAAGACAATAATTTCTCCTTTTCTTCCGCAGTAAAATTTTGACCACGCCTCCGCTTTTCAGCCTTTATGTTTAAAATATCAAAAAATCACAAGAAACAATGCAAGTGCAATGTAACACCTAACCTCCAACCCATAAGCTTTTCTCTTTTACTTTAACCCATTAACGCCGAGGTGATCAGAATTTTTACTAACTTTTCAACGTGTTTATTTATTATGTTATCGGACCAAAAAAATAATGCAATATCTCTATTCCAACGCGCAATTTGATGCTCTTTCAGAATCTGAGCACAAAATTTCGATTAGACACCGAGAAAAAAAATATGGCCGATTGAAACGTGAAAAACGTGAAAATTTTCGAATAAAATTTTTTTTCGAATTTTTTTTCACAGTGATACCGCAAAGGTATCAACTTTTTACTATGATCAGAGGTTATCATGTCACTCGAACATTAAGAGGAATTTTTTTCAGAAAATTTCATCGACGCGATTTTTCAAAATGGCAGCGAGAATGAAAAAATTTTATAAAAATATTAATCTATCGTTTTCTCAAAAACTATAAACTTTAGAAAAAAATTTCTAAGAACAAAAATATATTAAAATTACTCAAAGAACACTCTCAAATTTTTTTAGAATTTTTGGAGACAATTTCTGATTTTCGAGAGGTTTCAAAAAATCCAATTTTTCAAAAATACCTGAAAAATTTTTGAAAAAATTTGAGAGTGTTCCTTGACTAATTTTAAGACCTTTTTGTTCTTACAATTTTTTTCGTAAAGTCTATAGGTTTAAATAAATAAAATAAATATGTGGCGTTCAGATCTCGAGAGATCTATAGCCGTACATCACAGTCTACTCCCAAGAACTATGGGTTATGATGTATTTCTTGACCGGGGTGGATTCAGGGTGAATTGGTCAGATTCACGCCTGTCCTTATTCGAAAAATTGGATTTTTGAAATTTTCGAAAATCAAAAATTGTCTCCAAAATTCTGAAAAAATTTGAGAGTATTCTTTGACTAATTTAAATACATTTTTCTCCTTAAATTTTTTTTCTAAAATTTATAGTTTTTAAGAAAACGATAGATTAAGATTTTTATAAAATTTTTTCATTCTCGCTGCCATTTTGAAAAAACGCGTCGATGAAATTTACTGAAAAAAATTCCTCTTAATGTTCGTGTGTCATGATCACCTCTTATCATAGTAAAAAGTTGATACCTTTGCAGTATCATTGTGAAAAAAAATGCGAGAAAAAATTTTATTCGAAAATTTTCACGTTTTTCACGTTTCAATCGGCCATATTTTTTTCCTCGGTGTCTAATCGAAATTTTGAGCTCAGATTCTGAAAGAGCATCAAATTGCGCGTAGGAATAGAGATATTGCATTATTTTTTTGGTCCGATAACATAATAAATAAACACGTTGAAAAGATAGTAAAAATTCTGATCACCTCGGCGTTAATGGGTTAAGAAATGGCTACAGTTTATGCAGCCATAGAAAAGAAAACTGCCACTTTGTTAAGGGGTTACATACAGTTAGGAGGCCGAAAAAAAGCGATTTTTCAAGAAATTTTCCTGGGAAGACTTTTAAAGTTGTTAATGTAAAAATTTGTATACATATTATGGTAACTTTTAACTGTATTTTCACATTTTTTATTAGTAAAAATAATCATTTTGAAAGCTGCTATAGCTGATCTCCAGGAGCTCCTCTCAAAAAAGGCGTCCTGCGGTGACCACGATATCTCTGGACTGGATCATCCAAAATGAAAAAACCAAATGGATTTCGTTAAAGGAATGTGCAATCTAGTAATTAATCGAAGGAATAAGCAAAATAACTTTTGGTTACAAAATGGCGGCTTCTAGAAGAAAAAAATCGATATTTGGCCAAAATTTTGGCCTTAAATTGTTTATAAAAAAAGAAATATTTATCGGTGAGGAAAAAGCTTCGATTAATTACTAAAAAATATACTTAAGAAACTTGTGTTAAAATTTGAGACTGATCGGTTCAGCCGTTTCCGAGCAATCTTGGTCACCGACTTTAAGAACACAGTTTCGAGAAAAACGCGTTTAAAGTTTCAAATCACTTTACATTGGGTAAAAAAATTTTTTTTTAACTTATATCGAGTCGTCTATTCCAGGGCCATATAATACACCCTCCGCCCCTTCGGTAGCTTCTAATAACTCGAGTTAGTGTTGTCTACGGACCATTCTTCTCTCTCGTGTGCTCTCATGTGCTCTGAGGTCGGAGATCTTCACGCGCTGTTTATCCTCTCTTTCGGCATATGAATGCGCATTGGGCCCAAGTGGAATTCCAATTGCATTCATATAATACAAAAGTGATGCTGTACCTTCATTAAATATGCCGGCAGCTATGTATGCAGCCGTTTCTACAATTTTCGAACCGGCCGGAACTATTTTTGGAGAGATTTTCCATATAAGTTGATTATAGCTCTCGTTATTGTTTTGGGTGAAACCACCTTGACGTCTTTCTAATAATTTCTCATTGCTGAGTGAAGGAGGCGTCGTGGCTCGGGCCGGCCGCAGTTCCTGACTGGGCCCATCCACACCCAGTTGAGAGGGCACCGGCTGAGTTCGGTGCCTCGGCTGCGGCCGGTCCGGCGGAGGGTCCTTCTGTTCCTAGGAAAGGGTTGAAATGGTAGTTAGCGCGCTGCGTTTCGTCCTGGGCCTGTTCGTGGACTCGTCAGTAGGGCTGACCGAACAGGCCCTGCCCTAGACGCTGTGTCCCAGATGGGACGTCGGTGTCTGTCGATAGTCGGTATATATAGACACCGATTGCCGATGGTGTAGCAGCGAGAAAATCCCATCGAAGGAGACACGGTCTAGCGGCCGATCCTTAAACTAGAGGCGTAGGAGTAATGGCGGCCGATAGATCCCTAGCGGCGAGCGAGAGATCGTACCGCTACAGTACCCCCTTGCCAGTGACTAACGCTAGGCTTATCACTATACTATAGTACAGTTGTCCATTGGATGGATGGAGACGTCGTTCGGCTCCTGGTGACTTCTTGTGGCGGGGCGATCTCTGTAGCTATGAGCAACTCCGTGCATAGATGTCGAGCGGCGGCGTGGTGCTGTATCTGAGTCGTGTGTGTGCGTTTTTGAAGATAGAGCGGGACGATGGTCGTGTTACTGTAGACGCTATGCAGAGCACGAGCGAGAGAGAGAAGAAGTCTTCGATGTCGGCCAGGAGTGTCGTCTGCCGCTGCTGCTGCTAATGCTACCACCTTTCCTAGGAACTACTTAAATCTAAACTTAATATCAAACGCCGGGGTCACCAATTTAGTGATGTGTGGTTTTATTTCGAGACTCGTACAGAGCGATAGCTTAGGTTGGAAGGCGACTGATTACTGAGTGTCGTTCCTCGGAGTTTACCCCGAACCTTTTTGGACCCCTCGCCGGTCCCCGCGCTCTGCCTTCTCGATTCCTCGAACCGATCGCGATAGTTCGAGGACCGTTGACAGAAAACAGAACACGCCAGGCCCGAGCGAGGGTGGTCCCATCCGGCACTCGGCACAGAGCGACGCACAGTGTGTAATTTTAGGGTTCTAGCTGGACAAAACTATTTTCTGAAAGAAATTATAGTTTTCGTTACTTTTACTGACTTTTCTACTAGTAAACAACATACTGTTATACTTAACGTTAATAATAATATATATTTCAATAGTTATTTAACATTTATACGTAAAATAAGAGACTATCAACTTTAAAAATTTGCTGTAACTTAATCTTAAGGCTTATTTTAATATTTTTTTGTGTAAAATGACTCTGTAAACTCTACCAATTGCAACGATGCATATCATTTTAATGTAGTAAAGATTTAAATATGTTTAAACATATGTTTTAAAAATATGTTTCCGATTTACTCTAAAAATTAAAAATCCAGGAAAAAATCTAATAGCAGGTGGCGATAGGGCAAACATTTTTCTTGGAAAAAGCAACAAAAATTGCAATATAAATTTTATTTTTGGCTGAAAAATTTAAAAACTTCCGCGAGGCATTTTTCTTGTGTCTTCTGAGCGAACGAAACTAAGTGAATGCCTCGCCACTCCTTGGGGTTCTGGCCAGGATTTCGGCAAAATAGACCACTGTGAGACGTCGTTCCCGTCCGTTAGGGACGTAATAAAACAATAAAAAAGTAACAGATGTCATCATTTGTCTGAAATGGCTCTTTGCATTTTCAATTGTTTATACCTTTAGCTTTGAGCATGCAAAATTGCAAAAGTGTAATAAACGGTATACTTTGTCAAAACTTAAATAACATTCCGAAGGGAAGCGAAATTCAGCGTCCGCGCGGAATAAAACAATAAAAAACTAACAGATGTCATCATTTGTCTGAAATGGCTCTTTGCATTTTCAATTGTTTATATCTTTAGCTTTGAACATGCAAAATTGCAAAAGTGTAATAAGCGGTACACTTTGTCAAAACTTAAATGACTTTCCGAAGGGAAGCCGTAATCCCGCGAACGCGCGGAATAAAACAATAAAAAAGTAACAGATGTCATCATTTGTCTGAAGCGGCGCTTTGCATGTTCAATTGTTATACTTTTAGCTTTAAGCACACAAAATTGCAAAAGTGTAATAAATAGTAATATATGTTAAAAGTCTACATACATTTTGGAACGGAACTTAAATTACATGTTAATTGTTAAAGCGGATTAAAATGGTAATGAAAGGTCTTTTAGAAAAATAAAAAATTGTAAATGTATCCCAAATAAGTGGAGATAACGATACATATACGCAAATTCCATTCTAACCTTTCGTTACAAAACAATTGACGAAAATGTCTAGGGCATGATGGGAGCGTGTAAAAGCAATCTACGGAAAGTGTAACTTTGAGGCCTGTTAATTAACTATTGCAGATTATTTTTTCAAATAATTTTTACATTTTCTGTTTCTATGGACATTCTACTATCGATTTCCAATAAAATGTTATACATTTGGACCATTACGAAAATTGACTTTTGTCCAGCTAGAACCCTAAAATTACACACTGTGCGACGTCGGGAAAATAAACTAAATAATTTATTGTATTTAGAAGATCGTCGCTCTGCCCGAGAATGCTAGACTAAACTCCGAAGAACGACGTACTCGAAAAGTGGCGACGAACGGTCGTGTCGCCACACTGAGATCTGTATAAATCGGAAGTAGAGCATCAGCAACATCTTGTCGTAATGACGGATAATTATGATGGAACGTAGATAATTCATTCGCAGCTACTGGCCGCTGCCAACTGCACCATGACTCTGGTCCGATCGGGCATTTCTCGTGTTGAGGTTTTTTGTCCGTTGAGCAATAATAGTAATATGTGGCCCAGAAAAAAAAACTGCGTCTTGTAATTGCTTTTGAGTTTGACTCTCGGCAGTTCCAAGTCGGCTTAACGAATTCCGAGAAATTGATTTGTGTTCATAAGAATGTATGCATAATTTGTTTATGAACGATACTGACTATAGTCACCCGTAGTAGCGAAAGGGTTAATATTTGCCAGTTTGATAAATATTTATAATATTTACAATAGGCGGGTAAATAAAAGGGCCAGCGTTCTAAGTTAGCAATGCCACTACGGCCGTCTACTTTCAAACGCTGTGCCACGTCATTACAAATATGCGTGTAATTTCGTAAACAATGGACTGATTGACTTGAAATTTTCTGGGTGTGAACTTAAATGTATGTACATTAAAAAAATGAAATAAAAAAAAATCGATTTTTTGAAAATTCTAACTGTATGTAACCCCTTAAGGAGCCCATAGTTAGGGGTCGCTTAACTCGGTGCACATCAATTTAGGTAAAGGGCCCATTTAGGGGAACACTTAGCTTATGGGTATCTTAGCTAAGTAATAGTTTAGGAGACCTTAGTGAAAACGGGCATAAATGGCCTAGCCACACACACATTCATCCGGCAGCGCGTAAACACACACAAAGCAATCATCTGAGCGCTCGACTACTCTCGTATAATAAAAATGAAGTTTTCCTTCAAGTAAAGTTGAATAAATAAATAAATAAAAAAATTAGTATTGCATCGATATTATCTCCACAATATTATGAAACTTTTATATATACATATAACATTTTCTTCTAAAATAAATGGTTCTACTGTGCATACATTTATACACAACGATACATACAACAATCATAACGACAGTTTATTAAAATTATATCCAGTAATCTTTAATTTTTTACCTCTTGTTTCTTTAATTCATATGTATACTAAAGAAACAGTTGTGTTACGATCTAGCACGCGCACGTATAAATTAATTTCCAACGCAAATAATTTAAAAATTCGGCGACTGCAAATGTTAGCTCTCGCGTCAAAGAATACATTGTTGCCGCCACGGTCGACTTAGCAATTGATCTTAACCGTGTGAGTGTCAAGCAGCGCAATCGCGCTTCTTCCGTTCAGTACTGAAAAGTGCGAAGGTTATCGACCGATAGAATGAATTACACTTTTAGCATAAATAATAAATATAGTTCAGTAGAACCATTTATTTTAGAAGAAAATGTTATATGTATATATAAAAGTTTCATAACATTGTGGAGACAATATCGATGCAATACTAATTTTTTTATTTATTTATTTATTCAACTTTACTTGAAGGAAAACTTCATAGTGTGTACAGAAATATTTATCTACATTGAATGTAGACATATATTCACAAATAGAAATATATGTTTACATTGTTTAAATTAGGTACTCTCAATGTTTCCATTGGTATTTTGAGATACAATATAAGTTTTTCAATATTATTCCTGTCACTATTCTCTGCCGAATTTGCCAAAACCACCGCCGGAAGTCCAAAAACATTAAAATCTCTTAATCGCATTGAATTCAAGACATATCTGAGCATACTTTTTTACTAGTAATACTTTTGTTTTAACCTAAACGCCATGTGAGGCGATCTGAAACTGTTCGTTGACAGATAACGTCAGTCGACGGGATACGCGCATCGATTTTTTTTGCCGTAATCGGCGTGCGCGGTGTCTTTCCAGCGCGAGCGATCAGAGGCGAATGGCGCCCTAAAGCGCCACTATACTCGTGCAATACGCTGAGCCTGGCAGATGATTGGAAAGAGAAGCTTGGTTGGGTAAAACAGTTGGTAGGGAGAAGCAGGCGGAGCGTCTCAGAAAAGGCTCGCGGCGTGTAACTAATTCAACACCCTGTTCTAAACCGTTCTAAACATGAAATACAAACATTTAACAATTATAAATAACGATACATTTTCTGAAGTCCACTCAGACAGCTCCTTTTACTATCCCCTGAGTGCAGAAGATGAACGATAATTGATAGCTCTGAACTTGAAGCAAATCAAGTTTTTGAGCCATCCTCGCAATCAAGAAGGCAACTGTGTCTCATCATTATGGTAACAATGGATCATAATAAATATAAATATAAACATAAATATAAATATATACATATAAATGTACATTATGAATATAACTATAAAATTACATATACAGGGTCCGTCAGCAAAATCCGGACAAAAATAAGAGTTTATTTCAAACACTTGTTTAGTTAGAAATTACTTGTATTGATGATAAAAAATGTGTAAATTAATTAAGGGATCCTTTTTAAGTTTTATCATTCAGTATAGCCTCCTTCCACTGCGATCACTTCTTGGATTTGTGATCTGAACCGCGAACATGTCCAAATTCGCGAATGCTGCCTCTATAGCGACCTGAAGGGATGCCACGATGGGGTGTCTGGATTTATTAGACATCCTTTCAATAACGCTCCAAACATAATAAGTGTTACATACGGCCCTGAGTCTAAGAAATTTAGACTCTCCAGCTCGGGGCCGGAAATCTACCACATGTGCAGCCGGACCCCTCGATCAGACCCGAAGTCGTTCTGTTTGCTTAGAATAATTACGCTAGGAAATAAGAACTCGAATAGGCGAATGACCTCTTAACAATAAGACACCTTCTCTATTACATCCCTCGGAAATTCCTGGAAATAGTAGTACCCCACCACCTTTTTCGACATATAAAATATCAACCGCAGAACATGTCACGGGCTTACTTCACTGTAAGATCGTCACGTTGTTACACCGATTAAACTACGCGTATACATCTTATCGCTAGAACTTAGAGTTCTCGCTGCGACATAACCATATGGAATACGCGCAAAGTCCGCGATATCTATTAGGCATTTTGTTCTAATACCCCGCATTTCCTCAGTGCGTCAAAATAGAGAGTGGTGCAACTAGGTGCGTGCGAATACATTACACGACTCCATGTAACACCTTTGTACCACACACATACAGTACACTTTAACTGTAACCAGCCATTTATACGAAAATATAACTTGTTCGAGTTTTAATCGCTTCGGGTTTAAATCCTTTACGAGTACCTATTGGAAATCTCCAGCCTGCGATCCCACAGCAATACATCTTTACCGCTCGAGGTGTATTGCAACAATTATAAAGTTACGTCAGCCTTGCTAATATTCCTGTGGCATCTTGTGTTAATCACACGAGATAGTCCATAAGTGTTCCAACCCTCTGTGGCATCTAGTGTCAATCATACATGGGATTGTCCACGAGTGTTCCAACCTCCCGTAGCATTTCGTGTTAATCGCACGAGATAGTCTACAAGTGTTCCAACCTCTCGTGGCATCTAGTGGTAACCATACACCGGATAGTCCACAAGTGATTCAACTTCTTACGGCTATCTCGTGTCTCCTATACACGAGATTGTTCGGTACTAACACTTCGAAAAACCAACATCCACACTGCATATCCAAGTGTGTTATTTTAAAACACATAACCGTATTATTTCCTTGTAGTCACTTTTTAGACGTTTTCCGGTGTGTTATTATTTAACATAGTACACGTGTGTTATTTTTCAGCATGTAGGTGCGTTATTTTTAAAATACATAAATGGGTTATTTTAAAATATAAATATATATGTGAGAAGAATATTTTATTAGAACAAAACGACTAAACGATTAGAACAATAAATACAATACAAATCAGATCAACTCGGACTCAAAATCGACTTCTTCACACCACTGCTCAATCACGACTCTATTTACAAATGTTACCGCCGCTTGTTCAAATATTCCAATCCTACATATATATATATTATATATACAGGGTGGTCCACACAACGTGTGCACCGTTAAAAACTACCAAAATATGCGTTGCACAAAAAAGTTTTTATATAGAAGTTGCATGGTCTGAAGGGGCACATTATATAGTGTAGTTATTTTTTTTATAGGTAGAGGCGTTTCGGAGATTTGAAGGTCAACTTTGTTTTTTTAAATGGAATGCTATATTTTTTATATCAAAATATGGAAGAATGTCGAATTCTGAGTAAAAAAGTATTGACATTTATTTGCCCTAAACCTAATCACTAACGAGTAATTTCACTTTATTTCCTGAAAATTTTCTTCGCGTAATATCAAGTTAGAAATTCGACCTTATCACAGATTTCCGCAGGACAGCGATGTTTACGTGACAGTGTTTACTAATATGAGTGACCTAGTGGCTTAACGCAACTAATGTAAATGTTCAAAGTGATATCCATTGGCATTAATACAGTGATGCAATCTATTAACTAATGAAGAAACTGCATTCTGAATCATATCCGCACTGACAAGGAAGGTATTCGAAGTGCAACTCACGGATTCGAATAAAATTTTGTGGGTTTGTAGAGTGATCCAAGACAAGAAAAATGGTATACTCCATTCGTGCCCAATCGCCCTTTAAGGGCTTGAAATTTAACCTCAAAGTGAAATCGACACTTGCACTTCCTCGCTTATATCTCCTAGAGTACAAAAGATGGAAAAAAATGTTTTAGTTAAAAGTTTAACGGTAAAAGGAGCGCTATAAATTGGCATTAACAAATTTTTAAAAACAACTTTCCTTCTTGAAGAAAAAAATTTTTTTTGCGTTATTTTAAACAATTTTTAAATCTTTGTGGTAATGAAAAATGTGGCATTTTTTATTCTGAATTCAACCATAACCATATTTTTATTATACACCGCTAGGGTTACAGAGATGCACAACAAAACGTACCCCCAGCGCGCGGTACCGTGCAATAGCGCGCTAACAACACATAGAGTTACATGCTCAT
Organism: Cerceris rybyensis; assembly: GCA_910591515.1. NCBI lineage: Eukaryota > Metazoa > Arthropoda > Insecta > Hymenoptera > Crabronidae > Cerceris > Cerceris rybyensis. Next base: position 18,771,742 of record OU342798.1, on the reverse strand, counting down.
TTTTGTTGCGGGCCATAACTATGTGACGAAGATGGGTGTGGTAACATAAAAATCGCAAATTATGAAATATTACATAAAGATTAACGACTTATGATATAGATCGTACTATATCGCATATATACACAAATAAACATTTTTTAAATATGACAAATTACAAATATACTACAAATATGACAAATTTAAAAGTACCCTTCGTGTCAGAAAGCCAAATTACAATGAACACCTTTAAGCGCCTTCAGTATCAGAAAGCCAGCTAGCGTCAAGCGCCTATAGGCGCTCCTGGGTGTCACTAGCGCAAAATTTCTAAGCGCCTATAGCCGCTCAGAGTAGTGAAATGGTTAAAAAGATGATATACGCATAGGCACTTTTTGCACCAAATACATCTTATAATAGCAGGCTTATCACCGTTAATCGTTGCTTTTTTTGATTCTTGGGTATGACAAAAATTTGTGAGAACTTGTTCCAATCGAGTTTTACCATATAATCTTTTTACAAATTTGCATATACGAAATAATATGATCAAATTGCAATCTCTCACATTGAACCGGTTGTCATCTCCGAGAGTCCGCGAATTATTTAAGAACTCTTGGTATAAAAGTGGATACCTAGAGGAAAGGTTACAACAACAGTTTGAAAATCCGGTAGAATTCTGTTTTAAATTTCCTGAAGCAGATAAACTGCCATGTTGTGAATTATGTGATAAGCCTGCTATTATAAGATGTGCTTGGTGTAAAAAGTATCTGTGTGTACCTACATCACTTTTCTAATGAAGATAGTATTTCGTCTTTTTCACTTTGCGAAAACTATGTCGAGTAAAGAACATGTAATGACGTGTGCTTACAATGTAGTAAAATGTTAAATAAGCGTTTAAAAAATATTTATGTATGTATATATGGGATATAATACGATCTGTATTATAAGTCATTAATCTTTACGTAATATTTCATAATCTGCTATTTTTATGTTACCACACCCATCTTCGTCACATAGTTATGTCCTGCAACGAAAATGGACATTCTTAATATGTAACTCTATGTGTTGTTAGCGCGCTATTGCGTGGTACCGCGCGCTGTGGGTACGTTTTGTCGTGTATCTCTGTAACCCTAGCGGTGTATAATAAAAATATGGTTATGGTTGAATTCAGAATAAAAAATGCCACATTTTTCATTACCACAAAGATTTAAAAATTGTTTAAAATAACGCAAAAAAAATTTTTTTCTTCAAGAAGGAAAGTTGTTTTTAAAAATTTGTTAATGCCAATTTATAGCGCTCCTTTTACCGTTAAACTTTTACCTAAAACATTTTTTTCTATCTTTTGTACTTTAGGAGATATAAGCGAGGAAGTGCAAGTGTCGATTTCACTTTGAGGTTAAATTTCATGCCCTTAAAGGGCGATTGGGCACGAATGGAGTATACCATTTTTCTTGTCTTGGATCACTCTACAAACCCACAAAATTTTATTCGAATCCGTGAGTTGCACTTCGAATACCTTCCTTGTGAGTGTAATGCATGCTTCACGAATACGATGTTTCATATTCTCAGATGTTGTTGGTGGTTCACGATACACTGTGTCTTTTAATGTGCCCCACAGAAAATAGTCTAAAGGAGTAAGGTCCGGTGAGCGTGGAGGCCACATAAATCGTCCGCCACGACCAATCCATCGATTAGGAAATTTTCTATCCAGTACTTGCCTTACATTACGCGCGTAATGTGCAGGACAACCATCATGTTGATACCAGATTTGTGTAAGGATATTTAAAGGTACATTTTCCAATAAAGATGGTAAAGTGTCATTCAAAAAGTTAGCATATTTTTGTCCTGTTAGTCGATCATTAATAAAATATGGCCCAATCAATTGGTTGCCCAGTATTCCACACCACACATTAACGCTCCATTGACGTTGGTGGTCGACTTCTCTCATCCAGTGAGGATTTTCTGGTGCCCAATAATGCATATTTTTCAAATTAATCTGCCTGCGATTAGTAAACGTTGCTTCATCAGTGAACAAAACTTTTTGTAAAAAATAATTATCACTGTTCATTTGATGCAGGAACCACTGGCAGAACCGAACGCGGTTTTCATAATCCGTTCCATGGAGCTCCTGATGAAGTGCTAGGTGATAGGGACGATGTTTTTCATTATGAAGAATGCGTAGTACACTTGTTTTGCTAATTCCAGATCCTCGTGAAATCTGTCGTGTACTAATATGGGGGTTTTCTGTTACCGCTGCTAGGACCGCAATAGCATTTGCATCAGAAGTAGCAGTTTTCGTTAAGTTACGTTTAGTAACATTAAGACTTCCGGTTCGTCGAAGCGATTGACACATTCTCTCAAATATGGCTCGAGATGGCTGATTTCGTTCAGGATACCTTTCGGCATAGATGGCTTTGGCTCTTATTGCATTTTTATGGCACTCACCATAAAGTAAAAGCATGTCAACTTTTTCGCTATTACATAATTTCATTTTTACTTTTATCTGTCTGGTAAATACACACAACACCGAAGGTAACTTCAATACTGGATTACGAATATGAAGACGATTGCGAATCATGATAGATGTTGTGTTGATAAACACTGTCACGTAAACATCGCTGTCCTGCGGAAATCTGTGATAAGGTCGAATTTCTAACTTGATATTACGCGAAGAAAATTTTCAGGAAATAAAGTGAAATTACTCGTTAGTTATTAGGTTTAGGGCAAATAAATGTCAATACTTTTTTACTCAGAATTCGACATTCTTCCATATTTTGATATAAAAAATATAGCATTCCATTTAAAAAAACAAAGTTGACCTTCAAATCTCCGAAACGCCTCCACCTATAAAAAAATAACTACACTATATAATGTGCCCCTTCAGACCATGCAACTTCTATATAAAAACTTTTTTGTGCAACGCATATTTTGGTAGTTTTTAACGGTGCACACGTTGTGTGGACCACCCTGTATATATATATATATGCGACGTAAAAACAATATCATTAACAGGAGGATTCACTTTTCCATCTCTCTCTGGATAACTTTGAAACAAATGTAGGTATGAGTGTGAGTGTGTTTGTATGATTGAGTGAGTGATGCCGATCAGTGAAAGATAAGCGTCAGAGATGAAGAAAAAACAAAGGGGGAGTTCGGGCGGTGAAGGCATTTCGGAACCTGACGCCAAACGAGAACGACGTGCTTTATATACATATTGCATTTTTTTTGTTCTTTTACATTTTCATTAAACTCTTTTTATTTTAATTATCTATTTTGGATCCCAATTATTTTTAATTTCTACATTTGCGGCCTCGTCCGGGATCCCAAAAACAAAAAAAATAAAATAAAATAAATACCGAAAAGGACAATAGACACAAAGTACATTCTAAAGTGAAAAACAGGTGTAATGGTGCAATTGCTGTGACAGTACGATGCCTAGTGAGAGTACCGTGAGTGACGTGACGGGCAAGAATACGACGAAGACTACGATAACGACGATGCCAGGACCAAGCGTTAACGCGGACAAATCAATGAAGCTGGATGAACTGAAAGCAGCATCGCGAATCCGGAAACTAAAAACAACTGGGACGAAGTCCGAACTCGCTGAACGTCTTAAAGCCGCACTAACTGTGGATGGCATGCACGATGAAATTAAAGACGACAACGACGAAGAGTCAGGCGAAGATAGTGCGAATGAAACGATAAAGGATGCACGTGCCTGTGAAGATGAAGACTATAGTCACGATGACAATGAATCCGACGACGATGACAAACACGACTACGAACGCAAACGGCGTCCGACAAAGACACGTGGAAATATGAAATACGTTCCGACTTTTAAGGATGGCGAAGAGTCGATGGAGACATTTCGCGGTGATGGAACTCCAAATGTTATGCATTGGTTGGGTAATTTCGAAGAAACTGCCAGCCTATGTCAATGGACTGAGGTTCAGAAGATTATATAGCCTCCTTCACTCAAACATACAGCCGAGATGTCACGGATTCACAGCCACTCTGTAGGCGTCACGGTCGTGCCTATTGGCACAGGCGTGGTGCCGCATTTGGGGCGACATTCGTAGTTAATCGCTCGCGCTGGAAAGACGTGCCTCGCGCGTCAGTTGCGGAGATCAGAACGACGTGCGTGGCACGTCGACTCAGAATATTTGTTGAGGAGCAGTGTCAGATAATACTACGTCGCATGGGCCGCAGCGACCGCGACGGCAACAATGTATTCTTTAATACGAGGAAGCCTAGCGTTCTAGTATCGGATAGTTATTTTTAACAATTTGCGCTAGTAATTAATTTACAAATGTGCGTACTGGAACGCAATACTATATTGATGCCGTAAGACTTAATTAAGTGGTCCATTTCGGCAAAACCATCGCCAGAAGTTCAAAAACATTAAAATATATTAATTATATTTGACTTAAAACATATCTGAGGATACTTTTTCACTACCAATACTTTTGTCTTGTCCTACATGCGACGTAGTGCCATCTGAAACTGTTCCTCAACAAATATTATGAGTCGACGTGCCACGTACGTCGTTCTTATCTCCGCGTCTGACGCGCGAGGCATGTCTTTCCAGCGCGAGCGATTAACTACGAATGTCGCCCCAAATGTGCCACCACGCCAGTGCCATTAGGCACGAGCGTGACGCCTACAGAGTGGTTGTGAATCAGTCACATCTCGGCTGTATGTTGAGTGAAGGAGGCGGTGTTTCTCAAAGGACGGCTCTGGCATGCAAAATATTCTTGACGCTGCGCTAAGCGTTTATTAAAAGGTCCAGCGAAAATTTTTGTAAATTACGAAAAAAGCACGAAAACGTGGAAACAATTCAAAAAAGCCCTAAAAGCGGAATTCTTGCACCGAGTGGACAGTCATAAGGTCAGCAAAGAATTGGTGCAAAGAAAGAGGAAAAACGACGAATCGTATCATGAATATATTTACAACATGATTGAAATAGCGTCACAGGCAAATATCGGCACGCGTTCGATAATTCAGTACATCATCGATGACGTAAACGATGATGAAATAAATAAAGTTGTACTGTACGGCGCTAATACGATACACGAGATAAAGGAGAAATTTACAATATACGAAACAATGAACTCTAACATGAAGCAGAGACAGAACGCTCGATGGCAACAACGACAAAGCAGAGGTGCTTCAACTGCGGATCCAAGGACCATGCAACCAGCGAATGGCCATTCCGAAGCAAAGGCACCAAGTGTTTTCGTTGCAATGATTTTGGACACATATCTGGAAAATGGCCCAAGAACGAGAAGAAGACTGACTGCAATGCCGCTTATGGTGGAACGGCGCATAAGAAACCCGTAAAGACTGTGAATATTAACGGAAAGCCACTGATTGCGCTGATCGACGCTGGGAGTGACGTAAGCTTAATAAGATCCGAATGTTTTATCAGAACCGGCGCACAGTGGTCCAGAGCGTGAATTTAGCTGTTCACGCACCTCGCGCAATTTTCAATATTTTTCAAATCGTCACCACGGGCTCAAAACACACCGGATTTAGTTAAAAATTGGTATTCTATTATTTTTTTGGTTGCTTATTACGAATCTGAACTCAAAAATTTTAAAAACAAAATGGTGGATTAAATATGGCGGACAGGTTTGTTTAAAAATTAATTGTTTTGCACAAAAATTTGTATTCTGTTTTTTGGTCCGCTGATTACGAATCTGAACTTAAAAATTTTAGAAACAAAATGGCGGTTGATATATAGAGGGTAGCTATGTACATTAGCTTATTCAGCTTACATTGCTAACTTAAAAATGGAAAAACTAAAAAGTACCACAAAGTAGTCTCTGCGAACTTTGAAGATGTTTAGTTTAAACTATATAGAAATAGTTCCTGCTAAAGTTGGCTTTATCTATCTGCACCTTTTGTTGATATTCCTTCCTAAAGTTTATGTAACCCAGACCAGCTGCATAGACCCAGTGGGACACGCGGTCAGTAAATTCCCGGGTTTCTTAAAGATACCGTGCAATAAAAACAAAATCTTATTGGCACTAACGAAGCCGAAGACTTGTAAAGCATCACTTTTATTACTTAATTGCTTTATTGTTAGGATGCGAGCAAAGAGGAACGAGCTAGGTTATCCGATTGAAAGGAAATCCTAGTTTTCGCCGTGCAGGGTTCACTTAAAAATAAATAACTTATAAGTATCAAAAGATATTCGGCTAAAACTTTCCACATATATTCCTTAGACTATATAGAAGTTATTTCTGAAAATATTTTGTGCGTCTACCTGGGCCCTTCATTGTTATACCCGTCGAAAGTTTACGAGACAGTCTGGCGGCAGCGCCTTGTCGAGGTGCGCGCGAATCTTTAAACAATAAAAAACCGTCCGAGGCGGATCCGGCGGATGATATTTTTGCAGGATCGTTTAGGGGAAGGATTACAGAAAAGAATGGTGTTAATTAGAGAGTGGGATTATGTGGGACTATGAAGATATAGACTGCAAAAGATAAAAAACTTCGACGATTTTGTTTCATGTTTTCAACATTAATTTTTGAATAAACTACAAACAATAATTTTATGTTCGACACGTGAATTTTTATCGTGGAAGAATGCTCTTCAAATAGAAACAATAATTATTAAAAAATATTGCATAGTTTCGTCAGAATGTTAGAAAGAAGACAACGTGGTTTTTCGATAGAAAAGGGCCTCCAGAAAAAGTTTCAACTTTAAGCGTTTGTTGTAACTACAATTTTTATCCAATTTCAAAAATTATTTATATCTGAGGTCGGTGGACATTTAGGAATCGAAATATCCAAAAAAAATCGAAATTCCAAAATCGACTTTTTGACTTTTGCGCGGTTAGATGCACATTCTGGACCACCGTGCGGCGCGCCGAAACTCATAAAGGATCCGATACAGTTTCGCGGAATAGGGAGTAGTAGCATCACGACATTAGGACAGACCAGTATAAACATAGAAATACATGGAAATTCATATTGTATACTGTTTCATGTAATACCTGATAATTTGATACAGCAAGATTTGTTAATCGGTTCAGACTTTCTTAAAAACGTAGACATGCATATTAAACAGGGAAATATTTCAATAACGAAAAACAATAACGACGATATACCAGACGTTTTAAAAATTGATGCTATTGTCGATAATACTCCAGATTTGTCGCATATTAAAGATGTTACCGTTAAGACAGAGGTAGAAAGAATGATACATTGTTACAAGCCAGAGAAATCGAAAGACGTAGGAATTAAGATGCGCTTGCTTTTAACAGACGAGGTACCGATCCGAGCAAGGCCAAGGCGGTTGTCACCTTCAGAAAAACACGATGTGCATAGGCAGATAAAAATATGGTTGGAAGAAGGAATAATTAGACCCTCAACGTCCGATTTCGCAAATCCAATAGTATTGGTTTAAAAAAGGATGGCTCTACACGCATTTGCGTAGATTATCGAAAATTAAATCAAAAAGTAATGAAAGACAGATATCGTCTTCCGTTAATTGAAGATCACTTGGATCGATTACAAGGTGCACAGATTTTCAGTACCATAGATTTAAGAAACGGATTTTTTCACACACCGATTGACGAAGATAGTGTTGGATAACCGCGTTCGTTGTAACGAAAGGACACTACGAGTTTTTGCGTGTTCCTTTTGGCTTATGCAATTCTCCATCCGTATTTCAAAGATTCATAAACCACATTTTCAGAGATTTAATTGCGACAGGAATTCTTCTTGTGTATATAGATGACTTAATTGTTCCTTCAACCGACTATGCGCAAGGTTTGGAAAATTTGACCAAGGTATTACGAGTAGCAAGTGAACATGGACTACAAATAAATTGGAAGAAGTGCTTATTTTTGCAGAGTAACGTAGACTATTTGGGATATGTAATTTCGAATGGCGAAGTACAACCTTCGAAAGGGAAGATTTTGGCCGTTTGAGATTTCCCGAAACCCACTAGTGTAAAAGGTGTACAAAGCTTTTTGAGACTGACGGGATATTTTAGGAAGTTTGTGCCTCAGTATGCTCAGATTGCAAAGCCGTTAACCAGTTTATTACGAGCAGGTAATGTATTTCAGTTTAGATCGGTCGAAGAGCGTGCATTCAACGATCTTAAAATAGCGCTAACGAGCGAACCAGTTTTAAAACTATACAATCCGAAAGCGGAGACCGAATTACATACAGATGCGTCTGCTATCGGTTACGGATCTATCCTGTTACAAAGGGATAGTGAAAAGCATGTTTTGCAGCCCGTGTATTACGCAAGCGGCACGACCACGCCAGCCGAGGCGAAATATTGTAGTTACGAGCATCAAGTTTTGGCAATTGTCAAAGCTTTGAAAAAGTTTCGGTGTACCTTCTCGACATTAATTTTAAGATAATTACCGATTGTAAGGCCTTCGCATGCACTATGAGAAAGAAAGATTTAAGCGTCTGAATAGCACAGTGGGGCCTATCGCTCGAGGAATTTTCCTACACAGTGGAACATAGATCAGGTAGTAAAATGCAACACGTGGATGCCTTAAGCCGGTATCCACGACATTCTGTGTTTTTGGAACACGAAAGTTTCGATAGCACTTTGGTAAAATTAAGAACAGCACAAAAAGAAGATGAGGAGGTAAGAAAATTGCTCGAACAGACGAAACAAAACGGTAGCGATGAATATGTAATTCAAAACGACGTTTTGTACCAACAAATAGAAGGCGAAACGCTTATTGTTGTTCCGAAATTAATGCAGGATAGTATAATTCGGCAGGCACACGATCGCGGACATTTTTCGGCTGATAAAACCAAAAAAATGATTCGACGTGACTTTTGGTTTCCAAAAATGAACAACAAAATAGAAACAGTGATGCGAAATTGCGTGCAATGCATCTTAGCTGAGCGGAAGCACGCCAAACGGGAGGGTTATTTACATTGCATTGAAAAAGGAGAGAGACCGTTAGATATTTTCCATATTGACCACATAGGACCCCTTCCTTCAACCGCAAAACGATACCGTCATATATTTAATGTTGTCGATGCATTCAGTAAATTTGTCTGGCTTTATCCGGTAAGGTCAACTGACACGCAAGAAGTTTTGAACCGTTTACAGAAACAATCAATTGTATTCGGCAATCCGCGAAAAATAATATCCGATAGGGGCTCCGCGTTCACGGCAAGTGCATTTAGCGAATATTGCAACAGGGAAGGTACAGAACACGTGATGATTACAACAGGCATGCCAAGAAGCAACGGGCAGGTAGAGCGGATAAATCGCGTATTAACCCTCGGACTACTGACGATAAAAGCAACGGCTCGTACGTCGCCCGGGTTCGCTCGGACCCTTAGCGCGTTCGCATTGGAAGTTTCAAAGGAGGAGCCGCCACTACGCTTATCACTGTGTTTGGAAATATGAACCAACTACTACAAACAAAATTACTTGGCGGCTTCTCCTTTAGGTCTTTAACAACAACATCGCGTGCTGTATTTATTTTTCTCTCAATGTTTCATCTCAGCTCTTATATCATGGTAATAGTGCAATTGAAAAATGCAATTATTATAACAAAATTATATTTATTCCATATCTTTACAATTCCTGCAAAAAATATTATTCTCGATAACAGAATGATCCTTACATATAAATTTTTTACATAGATTGCATTTCGTTCGGTATTTATTATCGTTCCCTACACATAAAAAACATCTCGCTCTCTTTTTTGCTATATCTAAATCGGTACTTTTTTTTATTTTTCTGCCGGTTGACTCTATAGCGGAGATAATAGTTTTGGAAAAACCAACTTCTTTATTTTCAAATGCAGTTGCTCTTCGATCTATATTTGGAGCAACTAATGCATTACATAGGTTTTCTAAGAATTTTTTTCTTCGCGATTTTATTGAAAAATTTGTTGTCCATTCAGGATTTTTTATCTGCCACACCACAAACGCATTGTACGCAGCAATGTCGAGATAGTGCAAAAATAAAGAGAGACTCCAACGCCTAGTACACCTACGACATGAATATTCTTGCAGCAACTTATCTAATGTATCAACACCACCCTTTGTTGAGTTGTAATAATCAATTACGTCTGGCTTAAAATTATTGGCCTCTGTAGAAATATTATGTTCTAAATGTATAGTCGAAAGTAAAATTACACATCGTCGTGGTCTCGGTATGTACGAAACTAACGACATATCCTTCGTAAATAAATATTCGGATGAGTATTGTGGTCTTTTCTTAGCTAATGTTAAAGATTTAGGAATATCTTTTCTGTTCCTTCTCATAGTTCCCACTAAATATATATTATTTTCTAATAAGTATTCCGCCAATGTAATGTCTGTAAAAAAATTATCACAAGTAACTATTCTATTCGTATGTTTCCAAAAGTTCGTTAACTCCTTAACTACACGTGAACCTTGACCTTTCTCTATAATGTTTCCCTGTTTCCCTAAATATACTTCGAAATTACAACAATAAAATGTTTCTGCGTCGCACAAGGTCCACAACTTTATGCCATATCTCCCCGGCTTCTTCGGCATGTATACTTTGAAGGGGCATCTTCCTCTAAATGACACCAATTGCTCGTCCACTGTCCCGGCATTGGAAGAATTGTAATTAATTCTACAATTTTTCGCAAATTTCTCTGTGACGCTCCTTAATGCTGCTAGTTTTTCATTCCTCTTTCTTTCTTCTATTGTTTCGGCATCATCAAACCGCAAAAACCGCAATATATCGGTGAATCTGTCACGAGACATGATTGCTCGATATATTTGTCGCGAATAGGCCGAGTTTGTCCTCCATAAATCTGACTTACTCTCTCGTGATTCTCGAAATCGTCCAATTGTTAGTAAAATTCCAAAAAACGCCTTCAATTCTACCTGATCAATCGGCTTCCAGGTCTTCTGATGCAGAGATTCATGTTTTTCTGCTTTTTCATTTGTATAAAGGATAACCGTATCCAAAATGTCCTCGTCAATAAAAAGCTTGAAACATTCTTCCATGGTTTCCACATGCTCGGTATTTGTTGCTAGTCCGGCATGGAAATCACTGATTTCCCTCTTTTTATTTGTGGAAATATACTTCCATGTTCGTCCACAAACAACCTGATCTTCTTCGTGTTGTGTACTCTCATCGCAATTTTGAGTTTCGAACTCGTCGCTTTCGTAATTTTGTTCCTCTGGAGCGATATTACTAATTGTAAGTGGCGATGAACATCCACCATCGGACGAAACTTCATCATCATTCTCGCCACAGTCCGTAAGTTGAAAAAATATTCCCTTTTCCACAGACATTATCAAAAAAAAAATAATACAACCCCAACTAAAAAAAACTTCTTTGCTGTCACTTCGTTCACTCCGTAAAAAATCGTCTTGTCTCTTCGAAGGTCTAGGAAAATCTGTCTCGTCTGCGTTTCTGTTCGTAAATATTCGTCCATCCTTGTTACATGTATTTCTATTCATTGGCGGAAACAGCACTCTTACCCCCGCACATGTGCGGCTCGAAAGATGGGCCTTAGCTTTCCGATTTTCCATACCCATAAAAGTGTACACTCAATATCTCGAGACCTGCTTTTCCTCAAGTCAGTCCTTGTACGTCAACGTTTTTTCTCTGTTCATCAAATGAACGATTTTAGAATGACCGTCTGTCTTCTACCTGGAACGAAGTCGTAAATATTCCGTCCCTAGTCCGTTACATCTAAAACAATTTTACGGCTAACTTATAAGAATCCCCAAAGTTTTCAATACTTATTTTTAAATATTTTCTGTTCTCAAACGTTCAATCGAAAATTTTTGTTTATAGTAAGAATAAAAATTTAAAGTTCGAAATGATTATGATTTATAATAGTTCCATATCAGGAGACTTCTATTCTTTAGATGAAAAATTAAAAATAGATGATAATAAATAAATCAAAGTAATGGGCGAAAATAATGTTTCGCAAAGATCCAATCCTTCCACTGCAAAGTCACTTTGGACACTGTTGAAAGTAAAGCGATGGAAGCGCGTGGTGGAGACACCATCTCGCCGCTGTAGCGCTACGGAACGTTTCGATTCCTGCATACATTGTAAGCCGTAAGCTATAAGAGATATCTGCCTCTTATCTCTACAAAATAAACAAATAATGGCGCGAGAAACATAACGCTTGTCATCAAAGCGAATGCCGAAAGTCGAAAGATATACTGATCGAAGCAAGAGCCTTACGCCTGAATCCGAGCGGACCCGGGCGTCGTATTGCGAGGGTTAATACCGGTGTTAACGAAATTAGCAGCCCCAAAACCAGAAAATTGGTACAGGTACGTAGACAATGCACAGAAATATATTAATAGTTCATATAGCCGAAGTACGGGATTTTCCCCATTTAACATTCTGTTCGGTACGCGTATGAGGTTGAAGGACGACCCTCAATTGCGGGAAATAATCGAAAACGAAAACGCAATTATTTTTCAGCAATATCGAGATCGCGTTCGCGAACAGGCAAAAGAAAGTATTCTCAGAGTCCAAATGGAAAACAGGAAAACTTTTAATAAATATAGAAAGAAGCCAGAGAAATACAAGGTCGGAACCTTCGTGGCCATAAAACGCACACAATTCGGTCCAGGGCTAAAACTGCACGCTAAATTTGTATGCCCATATCGCGCTTTAAGAAATGATAGGTATTTAGTAGAAAAAGTAGGAGAACATATAGGGCCATATAATACATCATCTTCCGCTGAGTACATGAAACCTTGGCCGAGTGGACGTATTACCCTATCCAACTCTGAGGAAGAAAGTGAATGAATATCGATTAATTATCAATTATTAGTGTCAGAATGGCCGAATGTAGGTATTCGTGTGAGTGTGATTGTATGATTGAGTGAGTGATGCCGATCAGCGAAAGATAAGCGGCAGACATGAAGAAGAAACAAAGAGGGAGTTCGGGCGGTGAAGGCAGTTCGGAACCTGACGCTTAACGAGAACGACGTGCTTTATATATTGTATTTTTTTGTTCTTTTACATTTTCATTAAACTCTTTTTATTTTAATTATCTATTTTGGGTCCTAATTATTTTCATTTCTACACAAATAATGGAAACTATAATAATTCCCCGGATCATTCAAACTTCTAGTCATCGTATCAACTTTCATTGTACCTTTCGCAGATCTTTCTTCGTCATAATATTCTTTAACACTAATACTATTAAGAGTATCAACTATCTTGTTAACAATATATGTACATCTGCTAACGTGGCGCAATACATTTTTGAAAAGAATTAGTTAATTCACAATACCGCCAATATTCAATCTGCTTCATTAAACTGTCAAAATTTCCAAGTCCGAATTTAAAAACAAAAGTCCCATATACCTCATTTTGAAAAATATATTTCAAGATTTTTGGTAGCCGACCCAACCACTTATACATTGGAGTCTTCGCTTAGCCGCGGTCTCTTGGCCGGCCTATCTTGCGACGCCGTAACATCCGGCGCCTGGCCCGATAGATGGGCCGACAATAACGCCGGAATGTCGTCCTCCTCCGAATCGGATAAAACGATTTCCTCCACCTCTTCCTGACCGTTGATCTCATCATTTTTAATTTTCGGTATCTCAAATGTTGCATAATACTAAAAAGCAGGCTCAGCCCTAACAAATTTTAAACGGTTACACAACGTTTCATCTTCAATTTTTTCTTCATTTGAAATAAAAATTATAGGACCTTGAAAAGCCATAACACGATCAGGTTTACATTTGACCGGATATGAATAACGCTTCCCCTCTAATAACACTGTTTAACACGATTCTTTTTCTCGAATAACCAATGGGTGATTCTCGTAGAGTTACTCATCCTAAACACGAATCCGTCGGCAGAATTGCTCCATCACCCTCAATTTTTTAGTAAAACGAGTTTTTGTAAAAACACCAAATTTTGGCAAAAAATGAGGTATTACGCGAAAAGTATAAACGCTACGAAGTTTTTTAACTTATTTTTTAAAAAAGAACAAGAATATTGTAGTCCCAATAATATTTACTTGTAACGAAATGCCAAAATGCAGCATCTCATTTCATCATTTCAGCAGGCAGCATTTGTAGATCAATTAAAATTAATTAAAACATTTTTTATAATTCGGTAACCAAATTATAACTAATATTTTTAAATAAAAATTAATGAAAAACAATTGATCATTCATATTTATCAGAATTGAGCACCCTTCGGACGGTACTGTCAGATCGGCGTCTATAACGCGTAGTTACGGCACTGTCACACAGCAGGCCCGCGTAGAATAGCAGCATGGCGACGAAACGCCAATACACGTACGCGACGGATATTTTTTCGACCCGTCGGGATTGAAAACTGTTCCCAAAACTTTTGGGGCCAGTTTTCGCTTCAGAAATGTCTAAGGAATATGATCCAGTAAAGCAAATTCGTGCTAGATAAATAACTTTTCATAAAAATGTAAAAGTATAACGTAGCAAGTTCGCGCATCCGCACTTTTTTCAACTTTGACGGTCATATGTTACTATTTACAACAACCAATTTTAATAACTATATACACTAAAATATTCGGCATATTTTCCTCTATCTTTTGAGACCAATTTCAACTTCGTAGCGTTTATTCTTTTCGCGTAATACCTCATTTTTTGCCTAAAGGCTATAGGAGGATAAGTATGATCCAGTGGCCTTAGCTCCGATCATGCTCGCTTTTTTTTGTTAAAAAGGTTCCTATGTGAGTACTTATCACAGCAATTTTCAACCTTTAAAAATTCATCCCCAGGGAGTAATCGTTAAATAAACAAATTTTTTCAAAAATTCATAACTTGAGAACGACTACTTTGATTTTATTGAAATTTATTCAGGACGTACATATAACTAAGGTCTCTGATTTAAAGAAAATTCCAGACTTGATGAATTGACATAAACTTAGAAAAAAAATTAAAACATTTTTCAATGACTACTATTGGTAGGTTATGTTTGAGGCACAACTACCAAACTTTTTTTATAGCTTTCTAACACCATTTTGCACCATATATAATTTTGGTATAATTTATTTCTTGGTGCGTCATATCCAAAAAAAATAAAAAGTCTAATTTGAATCATATTTAATTTTTTTAAATATGTTATAATTATGGCACACCCATCCTAACTCTTTTCTAGTTTTCTAACGTCATTTTGCACCATATATAATTTTGGTATAATTTATTTCTTGGTGCGTCATATGAAAAAAAAATAAAAAGTATAATTTTAATCAGTTTCAATTTTTTTCATTATGTTATCATTATAGCACAATCATTTTAATTTTTTTTTAGCTTCCTAACATTATTTTGCATCATGTATAATTTCGGTAGAATTTATTTTTCGGTGCGTCACATGCAAAATAAATGAAAAGTCTAATTTTAATCATCCTCAATTTTTTTCAATATGTTACCGTTATGGCACAATCATGTTATTTTTTTTGGTTTCCTCACATCGTTTTACTTTATCTATAATAATTTCTGAATGGATCGTGACTGCGAATATGCCATTCGATAGCCTATCCAAAAAAGAACCTTCATGCCAAGTTTTAACCCCCTGGCACTTCTGTAAGGCTAGTTATGGGGAAAAATTGAAAAATCCGTTTTTGACCATTTTTTCCTAGTTAATATTGTTACCGGCGAGGTCCAGAGATTCGAGTTTTTAAAAAGGGAATTTATTCGTCCTCTTAAACTCTACTTTTAACAAACTACAAATCTTACTACACTACTAGAATACTCAAAGAATACAGAAAGGCTTATAAGCTAATACGTTGATCGATGTTAACTCGTACTGATGAGGATTGGTAATGCTCGCTCTTCATCGTCGTTCGCGCTTTTATATTGGCGTGATGCGTATTCGATGCGTCTTTGAATTGTAGGTGGTGCGTAGACATACGTCGCATCTTCGTGTCTATCAGTTACATTGCTTATTTGATGCGCAAGCTGGTGCGTGGACACACGTCGCATCTTCGTAATAAACAGCACATAAAGATAGTAGGACGTCTATCGGTTACATTAGATAACAGGATGTCTATCGGTTACATTCCTCCCTGGGGTGGAAAAGTTCCGTCCCGGAACGTCTTTTTAAAGTATGACCATATTGTCGAGAATGTACAAGACGTTTCTTCTTTCGCTGGTCTGTAAGGGTGACAACACATCTGGAACATATTAGATTTTATATATTTGGTACTCTACCTCTCTTATACTTCCGATGTTGTGTATAAGATGGAGCGTCGCTGCTATTTTCGTCAAAAGTTCCGGAGTATGTTCGTATAGGTTCCAAGCTCAATTCTGTTTCTTGATTTCTTGGACATTCATGGATTGTTTCTTCCGTGTTTGAGTTAGGTCCGAATGTACAATGATTGTAAATTATTGTACATGGTCTGAAGAAGTATCTTAGACATTGTGTTATTTTCGGACAGCAATTAGCTTTATATATTAGATACAGGAAACTTCCGATCAAAGTTGAATATCCTGCATATGTAAGGTATTTTGTAAGTTTTTCTGTCCAAGTAAGAGTTCTTTTTCTGAGTGATAGTTCTTCGATTTGTTTGTTCAATTCTTCAACTGTGGTTCCCAATGCATTCAGTTGTGAGGGATTTAAAGAATCTTCGCTCAAAAGTTCTAATTGAAGTTCAGAGGAAGAAATGTTCATTCTTTGTAATTTCTTTATTATCTTCAGTTCGTCGATGCTTCCTTTCAACATTATGTCGATTGATTTATCATTTAACGTTTCGCTAGACTTTAATACTGTTCTGGATGTAGTGGCCATGCATCCTTTAGGTAGATGAATTATGCTCGTTTTCTTTATTTTCAAGAATATTGGTTGATTTTCCGAGCATACTGCATGTAGTGTTTCTTCATGTGAAGGTATTATAATCCAATCTTGATTGGTTCTAAGTTGAATGTACAGTGTATTTTGCAATTGTATGTAATGATAAGAACATTGAGATCCTTTGGAAAGGATCAGTTCAATGAGACATGCATCCGAGTCTCTTGTAGAGTAATCGGGATGTGCTCTTTTTATAAGATTTATATTGGTTACTTTCCTTATTTTCATTTGTTCTTCAGCTTCTATTGGAACGAATTTCGTTTTATCGTGATTTAACAGAATATATGGTATTTGTATATCGTGCACCATATAACCTTTTATCAATGAGTATAGGTATCGCATGGTATAGTATGTAATCCAGAGGTTCTATTAATGGTATGTGAAAAGTATATAATAACTTTCCTTGGCTCATTGAAATTGTTAAGTCGCTTATTTCGACTATCGTAGGGTAATATTCTTCTGATAGTGGTATTGGGAAAAATTCTTCTTGAGAAGTGTTTTTAAGAGTCTTTATGAGTTGCTCAGGTGAGAGGATATATGGATGTATTATTCCTTTCTTTCCATCTATCAGTGCGTTTAAGAGCTGTTGTAGGTCTTCTTTAGTTTCTGAGTACATTAGAATGTGATCAGCATATAGTTCGTCTATTTGCTGGTTTAGTAGAATCTTTTCGCTTTCGTTTTTAAGGACTTGGAAATTCTCGTTTAGGAAGTGTGTTTGTTTTTGTAATTGATTGAATGTTCCAAGATTACTTCTGAGGTGATTTAACAAGAAAGTTGTCTGATTTCTTACCAAATGTGCGATTTGTAGGTTATCTTCTCTTAATTTATCAATTTCTCGATTGTAATAGTCGGCATCTGAGGCTGCCAGATTTCCAAAAAGAACTTTTATTCCTTCTCCAATAACATTTAATAATCCTCTTCTGTTTCTCCTTCCTATAAAATGGAGAAGTGTATTTCTATCTTCTTTCAGATGAGCCATTCTCTTCTGTTGAGCTTCAATTCTATGTTTTGAAGAACATATTTGAGGTTGCATCTTTATGATGCATAATTTTAACATTTGGGCGAGATTTGCTTCAAGCTCGTTTACTGATTGTAAAACTGGTTCATAATTAATTCCAATTATCAAATTCCATGTTGCGTAGTATAGCTGAGCTGGTCCTAAGTTTTCAAGATAGACTGCTTGATTAGGATCCAATTCTGATACATATATATGGTCATTATTCTGTTTCTCGTCTTCCTGTTTCATGTGAATTGAATTGACTTGTAGGGCTAAGATTAGCAGAAGAAGTTCGAGGTTCATCTTCTTCGTAATTTTTCTCTTCTGTTCCTGCAACAAATGGTTTTATATCGTTAAAATGGTATGTGACTTCTTTGAATCCTTTCTTTATTGTTGCAGCTTGATTGTTTATGATTCTTGTAATTTCGTAAGGGCCTTCCCATGGGGCATGTAATCTTGAATCTTGAGGTTGATGCCTCCTTACTAGAACTTGTTGTCCTACTTTTAAATTATCTGTTATTCTGGCCTTTTCTTTAACTTGCATTCTTCTCCTTCTTTGGATTCTTTCGGAGACTTGTCTTTTTATATTTCTTCTCCTCCTTATCAGAGATTCGCATTTTTCTTTTTCGGTTGTTGATAATTCTTCTATATCAAATGGTATGTTTGATTTATATCCTAGCATGTATTCTGTTGGAGTGATTTGGAGAGTTTCATTTGTTGTAGTATTATGAGCAATGGTTGCTCCAATAAGTTGTTTTGTCCATTCGTTCGAATCTCCAAGATAGCTTCTTAAATAGTTTAATATTTCTCTGTGGGACCTTTCATTTTTTCCATTCGATTGCGGATGATATACCGCCGTTGAGGTCATTTTTACTCTTAGTTTTTCTTGCATGACTTCTAAAAACTTTCCTTGAAATTCTAGCCCGTTGTCGGTGATGATTTCCTTCGGAACACCGAATATACAGCAATAATATTGCCAAAATTTTTCGAGGACTTCTTTTGCCTCTTTCGTCTTTAAAGGAGCTAGTTGTACATATCTTGTGAGATAGTCTTGTATTACCAAGATATATCTGTAGCCTCTGTCCACTGGTAAAGGACCTATTATATCTAGTGAAACCTTTTCATTTGGTTCGTTGGGGATATCAGGTTTTCCCATAGGTGGTTTGTTCGCAACGTATCTCAGACGTTCGAACTGGCATTTTTGGCACTTTTTAATGACATTCTCAATGTCTCTGACCATTCCAGGCCAGTTATAAGCAGTGCGTAGTTTTTCTATGGTTTTCTCAGTACCATAGTGTCCACCTAATGTGCTTTCGTGCACTTCTTTAATGATTCTTTCTTTTTCTTCTCTTGTTTTTGGGTCCTTGGTATCGTTAACTTTTACGACGAGATCCTTTTCTGGAGTTTTCTTCATGTGGACATAGGAGATCATTTTTAAAATTGTTTCTCTGACGTTCAAGTCAGGTATTCTGATCTCTATTTCTGAGCATTCCGGAATCTCAGTCCGTATGCTGGCATACCATATGATTTCATCGTCAAAAGGATCTATGTGGAGTCCATGCTCATCATTGATGGTTGTTATAACTAATCCTTTTCTTGTTGTTCTCCCCTTTTGTATCATTAGATTGGGGGATTCTTGGAAAGTGTTCTTTTCTTCCTGAAATTCATCATATGTAGGTGATGCTTCATTTATTAAATCTTCTAGGGCTTCTTCGGCTGTGTCCCTAGTATTCTCTTCTTCTCCTGTTTCCAAGGCGTTAATTCTTGATAAGGCATCAACGTTCGAATTCTGTTTTCCTTTCTTATAATGTATTTCATAATCGTATTCTTCCAACTTAAGTCGCCATCTCATTAGTCGTGACGTTGGATCTTTGACATTTTGTAACCATATCAATGGTCTATGGTCGGTTACAATTATGAATTTTCGTCCGTATAGATAGGGGCGGAAATGTTTTGTTGCCCATACTATAGCTAATAATTCTTTTTCTGTTGTAGAATAATTTGTTTCGGCCTTGTTCAAAGTTCTGGATGCGTAGGCTATCGGTTTATCTTGTCCGATAGTTCCTTGTGATAATATGGCACCTATTGCCTGGTTGCTCGCATCCGTCGTTAACACAAAGGGTTTTGTCCAATCTGGGAATTGTAAAATTGGTTCCTTCGTTAATGCTTGTCGTAAAGATTCAAAGGACTCTTGTTGGTTCGTGTCCCATTCCCATGATTTCTCTTTCTTTAATAGCTCAGTTAGTGGTTTTGCTTTCTTTGCAAAATCTTTTATGAATTTTCGATAATATCCGACGAGTCCCAAAAATTGCTTAATTTCTTTTGGATTTTTAGGTACTGGATATTCTGTTATTTTTTCTATTCTTTCTTCGTTTGGTTTGACTCCTTCTTTAGATATTTTGTGTCCTAAATATGCTAATTCTGGTTTTAAATATTCACACTTGTATGGTTGGAGTTTCAAACCGACCTCTCTGAGTCTGTTGAACAGTGTTACTAGGTTTTTGTTGTGTTCTTCTAGGGTTGAGCCAAAAACAATGATATCGTCCATATATACAAAGCAGATAGTTCCAGTTAGTCCTTTTAGTCCTTTGTTCATCATTCTTTGGAAAGTAGGTGGAGCATTCTTTAGTCCGAACGGCATTCGGTTATATTCGAAATGTCCATCGGGTGTAGAAAATGCCGTTTTTACTTTATCTTCTTCCTTCATTCCTATTTGATGGAATCCTGATGCTAGGTCGAAAGCTGAGAAATATTGTGAGTTTCCTAATTTGTCAAGGATATCTTCTATATTTGATAATGGGTATGAATCTAGAAGCGTTCTTTCGTTTAATTTCCTGTAGTCTATAACGATTCGCCATTTCTTTTTGCCTGATGCATCTGTTTTCTTGGGGACTACCCATAAAGGCGAGTTGAATGGAGAGTCACTTTCTCTAATAATTCCTTTCTCTAGCATTTCCTTCATTTGCTTCTTAATTTCTTCTTGATGAATTGGTGGATATCTATATTGTTTGACGTTTATTGGCGTATCATCTTTTAATTGTATTGAATGTTCTGTTAATTTAGTGAGCGGTATTGGATCTCCTGGAAGTACGAATATGTCATGGTACTTCTGTATTATTTCCCATAATTCTTCTTTTCCTTCCTTTAGATGTTGTAACCTGGTATTTTCTTCGAGGAGTTTTCTTCTGTTTTCTTTCAAGGGTATGAAATTCTTTTGAAATTCTTTCATATCTGCTGGTTTCGCTTGGAGAGGATTTTTCATTAATTTTTCTTGATCTGTCAAATTGAAATGTGGGAGGATTGTTTCTCCCTCTTTAACCATTGTTAATACTGTGAAATCGTCAAATTCTATTAAAGCAGGTCCATCGTTAACTCCTTGAACCGTGTACTTTAAAGTCGTTATTGCTTTCGGGGGAGCTTTTAGAATTTTTTGTTCCTCATCGTTACTTTTAAATTTTGTGTTTTTTAATAGGACTTTATTTTCCTTAATATTCCAAACGCATTCTAATGATCTTAGGGCATCTATGCCGAGTATGCCATCTTCATTTAGTTTGATCGTATTCGGGACTACTCGTAGATTTATTTCTTTTCCCAGGATTTTTGTGTTAATAATACCTTTGGTTTTCAAAATTTCTCCTGTGACTGTTTTTACATTCTCCGTTTGTTCTTTTCTTATTAATCGTTGGTCTTTGATGTTTCTCTCTTTTATTAATGATAATGAGGAGCCTGTATCCAACAAAAATTTTGTTTTCTCGCAATTTAGTGGGTTGAGGATGATATTAACGAGTTGATTTGTATTTCCCCGTATGGTACCAATGTTTTCTCGAGCATATTCGTTTGTTCTGGTGGGCCGTTATTCGTAGGCTGGACTCTTTGAAAATTTCTTTGTTCGTTGTATCGTTTAGTTCTGCATTCTTCTATGGAATGTCCTAACCTCTTACAATAGTTGCATTTGACTCTAGGATATTGTATTCTTATTCTTCCGTATTCCTTTGGTTCTTTTGATTCTTTGATATATGATTTTTGTACCCTTGAATACGGTTTCTTTTCCATGGCAGTAGTTTGTGTATTTGAGCGTTTAGTTTTTGCCGTGATTTCAGCTTGCAAGGCAGATTGTATGGCTGAATGGACGTCATTAGGCATACTTGTTTTTACGTCTAATCTTAATTCTCTTTCAAGTCCTTCGATATAATCATACAATCCTCTTTTTCTCTCAATGTCCATTAAAATGGCTTTTGTTGATTCTGGTGATTCTTGAGTGGCTATCGCTCTTATGGCGGCTTCGTGAGTTTTCATAAATCTTTCAGTATAGTTAAGGACTGTTTCTTTTGGTCCTTGTCGTATATTATTCCTTTGCAATTGATAAGTTTGAAGATCTTGTTGATTACCATAATGTTGTCTCAACTGTTTCTTTAGATCCGCGAAATTCCTTACGGCTTCGGCTCTTATAATATTTCTTGCTTTTCCTTTTATTTTCATACCAAGTATGCAAGACAGGAGTAGAGCTCTTTGGCTACTTGGAACGTTTTCTTTCGCGGATTCTGCTTGATATATGAAAGATTCAACAGGATTTTCTCCGTCAAATTCTGGTACTGTCATTAGGAGGTCTTTTAACGTGAGATTAGTAGTTCCTCTCATATTTGCATCTGAGTAGTCTGTTTCGTCATCCGTCATTAAATCTCTTTCTTCAGATGCAAGAGGTGCATCCTTTGTTGCACACCCTTTTTTGTTTTTGAGGCTTTCTATTTCAGTTGTCAAATTTTCTACTAACTTAGTTAGTGATTCAATTTGTTTTTGCATAGCTTCAGCCATTTCTGATACTCACCTTTTTGGTGGTCTTTTCGATGAGATTGTTTCGTGTGTAATTCGTAGCTGTCCTTCTGGGTCGCGGATTCGTATCGTGGATACCGTTGCAACAACTTGTCCCTTCTGCTCAGAGAAACGGGTGTCAAGTGTTCTCGTTTCAACGAGTTCCTTTCGTCTAGGATGCCGGTATCCCACCGCTGCCACCAATTATGTTACCGGCGAGGTCCAGAGATTCGAGTTTTTAAAAAGGGAATTTATTCGTCCTCTTAAACTCTACTTTTAACAAACTACAAATCTTACTACACTACTAGAATACTCAAAGAATACAGAAAGGCTTATAAGCTAATACGTTGATCGATGTTAACTCGTACTGATGAGGATTGGTAATGCTCGCTCTTCATCGTCGTTCGCGCTTTTATATTGGCGTGATGCGTATTCGATGCGTCTTTGAATTGTAGGTGGTGCGTAGACATACGTCGCATCTTCGTGTCTATCAGTTACATTGCTTATTTGATGCGCAAGCTGGTGCGTGGACACGCGTCGCATCTTCGTAATAAACAGCACATAAAGATAGTAGGACGTCTATCGGTTACATTAGATAACAGGATGTCTATCGGTTACAATATAAATTGGAAAATGTGATTGAAAAAAATCACACATATTCGTGGTATAGAATTACGTATTTGAAAATTTTTTAGTTTGTGCGGTTTTGCATAAAAAATTAAAATCGTGAAAAAAAATGAAAAAATGTTAATTTTATAGCGAAGTTTCAGAGTGACACCTCTGGATTTAA
This sequence comes from Cerceris rybyensis, assembly GCA_910591515.1. Taxonomy (NCBI): domain Eukaryota; kingdom Metazoa; phylum Arthropoda; class Insecta; order Hymenoptera; family Crabronidae; genus Cerceris; species Cerceris rybyensis. The sequence goes on along the minus strand of OU342798.1, from coordinate 18,748,382 downwards.
TTTTGTAACAAGGTATAATCACTAGTAATATGCATGATTTTTTTCAGATTTTTATTCCCGTGCAATTTTGAAAAAATTAGAAAAAAGGTATTTTCAGGATTTTTTATGTGCATTAGTTAAAAATATATTGACGTTTCATTATCTTTTTTTACGTAATATACTGTAGGTAGAAAAGCGATGCGACATCTGTTCTTTCTCTGTCATCGGGGCCCTGCGTCGTTTCAACGTAAATAACGCAGGGTGGGCCTTTTAAGAACGACATCGTAGCGAGAAACAGTCTTATTGCAGCGTTCCTTTAGTAAGGAGCTGCCAGATTCAAATTATCTTGATTGTAACCCCCATTGTATTTTAACGTATTGTATTGTTTTTTTCCTTTTGTATTTTTTTAAAATTCTAAATATATTATTTCTATCGTAGTAAACCCCACAATACAATATTGAACATCCCCCTACGTAGAGGAGTAGCGATCGCATTTATAAAATTTTGCTATTGCAATCAATAATAAGCTGTTACTTTGAAATAGTATCAATAATTGGTAAGACGTACGGTTAGACATACGGACCTTGTATAACTGGCATTTTACCCTTAATTACAAGAGCGGCGGTTGGCGTAGGGATTAGGGTCTAGACTTCGTAGTCTCAGGGTCTCCGGGTCGAAACTCGATTATGGAACTTTTATTTATTCTTTCTCTCGAATGTTTTTTACTTTTTGTCCTTAAAGTTTTTCATATTTTATTCTAAATATATTTCTTCCGAGTATTATAGTGTTATTTTTAAATTACTTAATGCAAAAATATTTATAAAACAATATTTTATTATTTCATTAAATATTTCTGGGTTATAATACAATTATCATTAACATCTTTCGCATGCAATAAATATATTCAGTTTAAATATTCGTAACTTGCGATGATGAACGATCACGAAACGCATAAAGTCTTTTTTTCAAAGTTCACCTTGCTGTATATTTGTTACATGAAAAATTTATTTGCATAATTGAAAGTTAATTTTATTAAAAATAGTCCGATTTATGTCATATTTAGTATCATTTTCATCGGAAAAGCATAAGGAATTGATTGGTATAATTTTTATAACGATTTAACAGAAAATATAGAAATTTTAATGTGCAGTAATACAAATTATACGCTTGACTGCGCGGCACCGCTTGATCTTCGAGCGTCATGCGATGCGTGTGCCTTGGGTCGCTCGAGCGATGAGTCACGATTTCTTTAAAAAATCAAATTGTTTACCTTTCGTCGTATCAATATGAAAGTAACACCAATGGATTCCTTGTGTTTTTTCAATGAAAATGATACCAAATATGACATAAATCGGGCTATTTTTAACAAAGTTAGCGTTAAATTATGCAAATAAATTTTTCATGTAACTTCGTTAATTATAGTCCGTATTATGTCATTCTTGTGTAAGACACAACAACGATTTCTCTTTTTTTTTTATATAATAATATAATGATATATTATGGGCGTTTATAAATACTCTTTGATAAATACAATATTATATAATACGTCTTCGCGACGACACTCTTTTAAGAGTGTTCTCTCGACGAGTCCAAGACATTGACTCTCTAACGACTATATATCGACTCTGTGTCGATCCTTTAACGATTCGATGACGACTCTATATGTCGAGTCTACAACGACTGTCTATCGACTGCCACTTTTCACCTCCTTTTCCTCGAAAAGGCCCCGTAGGGGTAAGGGTCGTCTTCCTCCCTCGCTCGGCGCCTTGCTGTCGTGGGGTCTTACACTTGGTATCATTTTAATCAGAAAAATGTCACATACAAAAAGAATGAAATACAAAGAAGTTTCATTGTTGCATTAGTATTGGCTCACCGATACGCTGCTTTTTGTTTTGCATTGGTGGGGATGCACCTACGCATCAATGTTATAGATGTTCACTTGGCGGGATTATACCCTATACGGCACGTGCCACATATCTGACGGACGTGAAATCTTGACTAATTTGCATAAAAACTTTTTTGTGAATAAGTGACAGTGGGTTGTGAAGCGTTTTATAGTGTGAGAGTGATTTTGTTATTAGTGGACTTTGAATTTTAAATTTAGTGATGGCAAGTGCAAATGCACAAAGTGAAAATAAATCTAAAAGATTTCTACGCCATTGGTACGATGTTGATAGTACTTTAAAGGTTTGGCTGGAGGAACATCCTTCGGATGCATCAAAATGCGTGTGTAAGATCTGCAACAGAGTCTTCTGTTGCGGACTTTCACAAATACGCAAGCATGCATCCTCGCAGGTTCACCAAAATAATTGGTTGAAACTGAATCCAGGGCAACCTGATGAAGAGGTATCAACATCTTCCGATGAGCATGACAATAAGGTGAAAATCGGAGAGATCAAGTGTTCGGCTTTCATCGTCGCAAACAATCTCCCGATTTCGCTTGCGCCAAAATTACTTGCGCTTATGCAAGATATAGGCGAAGGGCACCCTGTCCTACGGGACATGAAATTAGGCCGCACAAAGTGCGCCAAAATAATTTCAAATGTGCTATCCGTTCGGGAAACCGAACGTATAGCCGACAACGTGCGGCATGGTAAATTTTCTGTCTACGAAGATGAGGCTACGGATTCGACAAACGACAAATGGCTTACACTTGCCGTCAGGTACGTGAAACCATGTCGTTTGTCTGTAAGAACAGAGTTGTTACAGCTTATTCACCTAGATGCAAGCGATTGCTCAGCGGAGAAGCTTTTCAAAGCTTTTGAACATCATTTGCTGAGAATGCAAATTCCGCTGAGAAACGTCGCTGCTCTTAGCTGTGACAACGCGTCCGTTATGACAGGTTGTCGCTCTTCATTTAAGAGCAAGTTGCTCGAAAAAAATGCAAGCGCGATTACTATGCCGTGCGTGTGCCATTCCGCAGCGTTAGCAGCAAGCGCTGCTTGCGGAAAGCTTCCGAGGGAATGCGACGATTTGCTTCGCGGGGTCGCTTCCTTTGTAAATAGCAGCCCCAAACGGGCTGCTATTTTTCGACAATTTCAGGAGAGTTATGAAAACTCTCCTGTAAAAATTCTAAAGCTAGCTGAGACACGCTGGCTCGCAAGATACCAGTGTGTCGAACGGCTTTTAGAATGTTGGGACAATCTCGTTCAATTTTTTATAGAGCAGGCGTTTTCCGAAAGGTCGGCAACTGCTGAGAGTTTTTCTTCTCTCCTTAGCAGATCCGACCTGAAAGGATATTTCTTTTTTTTTAAATACGCCTTGAATGCTCTGAACGAGTTTAATGCCTTCTTCCAAGCAAAAGAAACACTAGTACAGGAGTTGCAGCCTTCTTCTGCAAAACTCCTGCGTTTCTTTTTGCAAAATTTTATTAGATGTCCCCTAATGAGTACTCCCGAAAACATTCGGGAAATTGATTTTACATAAAAATCAAACCAAGTCGCGCTAGATAAGGTTCGCCTTGGGCCCGAAACAGAGGAGTTTTTGGAAGAAGCATTACGTCATGGGATGCCCGAAGTAGAAGTGGTCTCCTTCCGGGAACGTTGCTTACAGTTTTATATCACTGTAAGCAATGAAATAAGATCTCGACTGCCCCATGACGATACCTTTCTTTTGCAATTGACGGTTTTCAAGCCGTCAATTGCACTTTTCAGCAGCGACAGGAATTCTTCGTTCATTAGAGTCGCTGCTGTAGCCCAAAAATTGGGAAATTACAGTGTCAAAGATTTACAGAATGAGTGGGACATTCTGTATTTTGGCACATCCCAATCTCAAAAAGATCGTTGGGCGCTTCTTTCTTTCGACGGCATGTGGATGGATATCGGCATGCAAAAAAATTCTGAAAATTTTCCTATTTTCCCACACTTAACATCTCTGTTGAGCAATGTCCGATGTCTGCCACACTCCAATGCCGAGGCAGAAAGAATTTTTTCCATGCTTCCTGACATTAAGTCGAAAAAAAGGAATAAAATAGGAGCTGATCTCCTAAATTCCATCTGTGTGGTGCGCACATCATTCAAAGCTAGACAGGAGTCTAGTTGCACCATGTCTATCGATGATAGACATTTAAGACTAATGTCAGGAGCAAACTTATATGCAAGTTCGCCGTGTGCACGAAACACGCAACTGTTGACATTGCACACAACGACGAACTTGTAAATAGATTGTGATTGTGTATAATGTGTATCTGTGATTGTGATTGTGTATAATGTGCATCTGTGATTGTGACTGTATTAGTGTTTGTTATTGTCTTTGCCATTGTGATTAATAGTGTTTAAAATAGTAGTGTATAAGTATTGTTTGTAGTGTCAGTGCCATTATATTAATAATAAGTGTACATAATTTAGTAGCATAGTATTAATTAAATAATTTATAGTATTTTATATTTGTTATATTATATTTTCATAGTATTTTATAATTTATAGTTATTTATATTATTTTATATAATAAATATCATTTATCCTAATTTTCCCGGAATATAAAAAATTGGAACACCATTACAAAAAGAAGTAAGTTTATATTAAAATCAATACTTCATTGAACTTTATTACAACTGAAATCGTGACTGATTTTGTATTTTTTTTGTTATAGGACGATATTTTATCTGGAACGCCTCCGTCTTGGAAGAAGGGAAATATCGAGAAAAACGATGAAACTGGACAATTATTGCGAAAAAATAATTTGTAGTAATATCAATATTTTATTAAACTTTATTGCAATTAAAATCTTGACTGCATTTGTTTATATTATAAGAAAACTTATTTGTATAGGCTACAAAATGTGTTTAGGGAAATAATTAAAAAAAAAAAAAAATCGCTATGTGGGGACTCGAAGAAGAGCTCCAGATTGCGGTTCATACGCTCGATCATCGATTCTCAGTTTCGTTGCCGTAAAGTCAATCACGATTCGCGATGCAGTGTTAAAAATAGATTGTGGCTGGCGCAAGCGCATTAGCAGCGCACACGGACATGGTAGTTGTACAGGGTGTAAAAAAATTAATGGTCATGGCTTTAAGGGGTTGTTCTACACCTCTGGATCGATGGAGATTTGCGAAAAAAACCGGCCGCAAAATTCGGGAAAGGGTAGCAAATTTTTTTATTGGCTCATCGTATTCGTCTTGTTATGTAGGCAAAATGTCTGAGAGGAACCATGGGTCAGAAACGAACCGTTTTCTCACAAATTAACTTTTAATTCGGCCTTCTGATTACAATTTCGCCCATATGGCAGCCTTCGAGTCACCGACCTTTCGAAAGGAAACACATGAGATACCCTTGCTAACTCCAATAGTTGAAGCAGAGGCAACATAAACGAAGATAGAAAATGACTAGAAAAATGTCATTGACCTGCGTTCGGTGTTGGGTTCGCTCAAGGGCCCACCCGGGGAGAAGAACATAAACACATGCTCTTCTCTTCTGGTACGGTGACACTGTGCCCCATTTTCTAACTTCGTTTATGTCGCCTCTGCTTTAACTAATGGCGAAATTTTGATCGGAAGGCCCAATTAAAAGTTAATTTGTGAGAGAACGGTTCGTTTCTGACCCATGGTTCCTCTCAGACATTTTGCCTACGTAACCAGACGAATACGATGAGCCAATAAAAAAAATTTGCTACCCTTTCCCGAATTTTGCGGCCGGTTTTTTTCGCAAATCTCCATCGATCCAGAGGTGTAGATCAACCCCTTAAAGCCATGACCATTAATTTTTTTACACCCTGTACGATAGCAGATGTAACGCGCGAGTGCACGGAAGAAGCCAGTCGGGGAATACAATAAGTCGGAGTGGTGGTATCACGCTTTCCCGCCAGTATGAAAAGCGCAAGCGCAGAAACAGCGCACACGGACATAGTAGTGGTACGATAGCAGAGGTAACGCGCGTGTGAACGGAAGAAGCCAGTAGGGGAATACTGTAGATGAAAGAGGGGGTAAGAGTCGGATCCGAGGATACTCGTTCTGGCATCACTGATACTGGGACGTCATTCGCAACTAAACGCTCGCGCTGGAAAGATGTGCCGCGCTCGCCGACGACTGTAAACAGATCGATGCGCGTGACGCATCGATTCAGATTATACGTCGAGAAACAGTTTCAGATTGCACTACGTCGCGTGTAGGATAAAATAACAGTGTTATTCGTAAAAAAGTATGCTCAGATTTCTTAAATATTACTTTTATTACTTAATTACGCTTATTGTTAGTTTCCTAGTAAAGAGTAGCGAACTAGGTAATCAGGGTGGAAGGTAATCATGTTCTCATTATACACGGTTCATTTAAAAACTGAATAACTAAGAAGTACCGAAAGGTACCGGATTGGAATTTCTCATATGTATTCAGTAATTTCGTACTAATCGTTCGTCTACCTGCTCTTCTTTGTTGTACCTGCCTGAAATCTTAAAATCTATCAGCAAGACAATCACGACGGCAACAATGTATTGTTTGATGCGAGGGCAAACGTTTTTACAACGCTGAATTTTCCATTTAGTTGCGCTGGAAATTAAATTATATCGCCTGAGACTTAGATCTTTAAGACATATCTGAGCATACTTTTTTACGAATAACACTGTTATTTTATCCTACACGCGACGTAGTGCAATCTGAAACTGTTTCTCGACGTATAATCTGAATCGATGGGTCACGCGCATCGATCTGTTTACAGTCGTCGGCGAGCGCGGCACATCTTTCCAGCGCGAGCGTTTAGTTGCGAATGACGTCCCAGTATGCTGCCACGCTCGCGCCAATAGATCCGAGCCTGCGAGGTGAAAGGCAAGACAAGCTTGGTTGGCCGAAACAGAACGGTTGGGAGAAGCAGGCGGGATTGCTCGAAGGACGCCGAAATGATCAAGTACCGTGCCTCACTGGGTTAGGCCATGGGGTAAGCCAGTGCAGACAACCTAGATGCGAGAGAGGATCCTGTTACCAGTGCGGAGAAATGGGACACATGGCGAGAGAATGCAAAGCAAGGGAGCAAGGCAAAGGGAACGTAGGGAACGTCGATGGTGAGACAGAGAAAGACGAATTTAAGAAACTTATTTCCTACCGCATGGATGACGAAAAAGAAAATATTAAGCATATATTCCATTTAGCTACAGTTTTAGATACCGGGAGTCCAATTAGTTTTATTCAGGAAAGATTTGCAAAGAATACAGCTTTTATTACAACTAGTAACAATGTAGACAAATATTACGGGATAAATCGGTCGGAACTGCTCGTTAAAGGCCTGGTAAAGGCAACTATCTGTTGGGACGATAAACCGGAGAAAGAAATTGTGTTACGCGTCGTGCCGAATGATACAATGTCGTCTTGCGTTATTTTAGGACAGGCTGTTGAATTAGTTACACGCCGCGAGCCTTTTCTGAGTCGCTCCGCCTGCTTCTCCCTCCCAACTATTTTACCCAACCAGGAATGACTTGCCAGACTCGGCGTATTACACGCGTATAGTGGCGCTTTAGGGCGCCATTCGCCTCTGTTCGCTCGCGCTGGAAAGACGCCGCGCACGCCGATTACGGGAAAAAAAATCGATGCGCGTATCCCGTCGACTGACGTTATCTGTCAACGAACAGTTTCAGATCGCGTCACATGGCGTTTAGGTTAAAACAAAAGTATTACTAATAAAAAAGTATGCTCAGATATGTCTTGAATTAAATGTGATTAACAGATTGTTAGCAGAAAAACATTGAAATTTTACTTTGTTGCATTCTTCGATACAAAATGAAAGAAGCGCGTTTTCGCTGCTCGACTCTCAACCGGTTAAAATCTCTTGCTAACAAGGAAGGTATTCGAAGTGGGGACTCACGGATTCGAATGAAATTTTGTGGGTTTGTAGAGTGAACCAAGACAAGAAAAATGGTATACTCCATTCGTGCCCAATCGCCCTTTAAGGGCATGAAATTTAACCTCAAAGTGAAATCGACACTTGCACTTCCTCGCTTATATCTCCTAAATGATAAAAGATAGAAAAAAATGTTTTAGGTAAAAGTTTAACGGTAAAAGGGGCGCTATAAATTGGTATTAACAAACTTTTAAAAACAACTTTCCCTCTGGAAAAAAAAATTTCTTTTGCGTTATTTTAAACAATTTTTAAATCTTTGTGTTAATAAAAAATGTGGCACTTTTTATTCTGAATTCAACCATAACCATATTTTTATTATACACCGCTAGGGTTACAGAGATACACGACAAAACGTACCCCCAGCGCGCGGTACCGCGCAATAGTGCGCTAACAACACATAGAGTTACATATTAAGAATGCTCATTTTTGTTGCAGGACATAACTATGTGACGAAGATGGGTGTGGTAACATAAAAATCGCAAATTATGAAATATTTCATAAAGATTAATGACTTAAAATACAAATCGTACTATATCCCATATATACATACATAAATATTTTTTAAACGCTTATTTAACAGTTTATTACATTGTAAGCACACGCGATTACATGTACTTCACTCGACATAGTTTTCGCAAAGTGAAAAAAACGAAATACTATCTTCATTAAAAAAGTGATCTACACACAGATACTTTTTGCACCAAGCACATCTTATAATAGCAGGCTTGTCACATACTTCACAACGTGGCAGTTTTTCTGCTTCAGGAAATTTAAAACAGAAATCTACCGGATTTTCAAACCGTTGTGGTAACCTTTCCTCTAGGTATCCACTTTTATACCAAGAGTATTTAAATAATTCTCTGAATCTCGGGGAAGACAATTGGTTGTGAGTGAGTGATTGCAATTTGATGATATTATTTCGTAGATGTAAATTTATATTAATATCGTACAGCAAAACTCGATCGGAAAAGGTTCTAACAAAGTTTTTCCATATCCGGAAACCAAAAACGTCCAACGGTTGTATCAAACCTGTCGTCCCTTTCGGTATAGTTAACGTAATAAGTTGCTTGTCACTCGGAATACTTTGCTGAAACGTGGACGGACAATGACCACTCCACGAATCAATTAGTAGTACACTTCGAGGCCCAGTCTATGTCGAGTGAAGTACATGTAATCGCGTGTGCTTACAATGTAATAAACTGTTAAATAAGCGTTTAAAAAATATTTATGAATGTACAGTGGGTTGCCAAATTATTAGGGACAGTCACGAAAAAATTGTATTCGTAAAGTATTAGTTTTAAATTTATTAGGTTTACACCATTTTTCAATAATACAAGCTTTAATTATATAGAATAGTTATTTATTACATAAAATAAACACAAAAAAATGTCAAAAAAAGAGACAAATAAAAAATAAGTAAAAAATTAGGCGACGTTAGGGCAGTTCAATATTTGGTGATGAAACCAGAGGGATAAAATAAATATATTTTTATTACTATATTTTGGTAAATAATTAAATTGCATGATAATATAACAGTAATACTTACATTTTAACTAAATTTTAAAACACAAAAATAAAAATTACTTTGTTTAAAATATTAAAACTCGTCCTTCACCCATTAGCGTCTAAAGTATACTGCGACTCTCATGCTGCTTAAAAATGTATAAAAAGAAATATATCACTTAACTTTCAATATCCACTTGAAATTTAAGTAACAGACACATGGCAATCTCAAATAACACAATTCTGCACAGTTTGAACCACTTAAAACTGCAGTGAAGTGCGCCTAAAGTAAGAATCTGAAAAAAGTGTGGCTGTCCCTAATAATTTGGCAACCCACTGTATATATGGGATATAGTACGATTTGTATTTTAAGTCATTAATCTTTATGAAATATTTCATAATTTGCGATTTTTATGTTACCACACCCATCTTCGTCACATAGTTATGTCCTGCAACAAAAATGAGCATTCTTAATATGTAACTCTATGTGTTGTTAGCGCACCATTGCGCGGTACCGCGCGCTGGGGGTACGTTTTGTCGTGTATCTCTGTAACCCTATCGGTGTATAATAAAAATATGGTTATGATTGAATTCAGAATAAAAAATGCCACATTTTTCATTGACACAAAGATTTAAAAATTGTTTAAAATAACGCAAAAAAAATTTTTTTTTCAAGAAGAAAAGTTGTTTTTAAGAATTTGTTAATGCCAATTTATAGCGCTCCTTTTACCGTTAAACTTTTACCTAAAACCTTTTTGTCTATCTTTTGTCATTTAGGAGATGTAAGCGAGGAAGTGCATGTGTCGATTTCACTTTGAGGTTAAATTTCATGCCCTTAAAGGGCGATTGGGCACGAATGGAGTATACCATTTTTCTTGTCTTGGATCACTCTACAAACCCACAAAATTTCATTCGAATCCGTGAGTCCCCACTTCGAATACCTTCCTTGTAAGTCGACCGTGGCGGCAACAATGTATTCTTTGACGCGAGAGCTAAAGTTTTGCTGTCGCCATATTTTTAAATTATTTGCGTTGGAAATTAATTTATACGTGCGCGTGCTAGATCGTAACACAACTGTTTCTTTAGTATACATATGAATTAAAGAAACAAGAGGTAACAAATTCAAGATTACTGGATATAATTTTAATAAACTATCGTTATGATTGTTGTGTGTATGGTTGTGTGTATAAATGTATGCACAGTAGAACCATTTATTTTAGAAGAAAATGTTATATGTATATATAAAAGTTTCATAATATTGTGGAGATAATATCGATGCAAGACTAATTTTTTTATTTATTTATTTCTTCAACTTTACTTGAAGAAAAACTTCATTGTTTGTACAGAAATATATATCTACATTGAATGAAAACATATATTCACAAATAGAAATATATGTTTACGTTGGTTAAATTAGATACCTTCAATGTTTCCATTGGTATTTTGAGATACAATATAAGTTTTTCAATGTTATTCCTGTCACTATTCTCTGCCGAATTTGCCAAACCACCGCCGGAAGTCCAAAAACATTAAAATCTCTTAATCGCATTTAATTCAAGACATATCTGAGCATACTTTTTTACTAGTAATACTTTTGTTTTAACCTAAACGCCATGTGACGCGATCTGAAACTGTTCGTTGACAGATAACGTCAGTCGACGGGATACGCGCATCGATTTTTTTTCCCGTAATCGGCGTGCGCGGCGTCTTTCCAGCGCGAGCGAACAGAGGCGAATGGCGCCTTAGAGCCAGTGATGCCAGAACGAGGATCCTCGGATCCGACTCTTACCCCCTCTTTCATCTACAATATTCCCCTACTGGCTTCTTCCGTTCACACGCGCGTTACCTCTACTATCGTACCACTACTATGTCCGTGTGCGCTGTTTCTGCGCTTGCGCTTTTCATACTGGCGGGAAAGCGTGATACCACCACTCCGACTTATTGTATTCCCCGACTGGCTTCTTCCGTGCACTCGCGCGTTACATCTACTATCGTACAACTACCATGTCCGTGTGCGCTGCTAATGCGCTTGCGCCAGCCACAATCTATTTTTAACACTGCATCGCGATTGACTTTACGGCAACGAAACTGAGAATCGATGATCGAGCGTATGAATCGCAATCTGGAGCTCTCCTTCGAGTCCCCACATAGCGATTTTTATTTTTATTTTTAATTATTTCCCTAAACACATTTTGTAGCCTATACAAATAAGTTTTCTTATAATATAAACAAATGCAGTCAAGATTTTAATTGCAATAAAGTTTAATAAAATATTGATATTACTACAAATTATTTTTAAAAATTATTTTCCTAATCACATTTTGTAGCCTTTAGAAAAATGTGAAATATAGAAACTATCTTAAAGCACACATATTTAATTTCCACAGAAACGTATAATTGCTGTAAAAATTGCATTATTAAAAATTGGTACGTAAGAACTGATTGTTGACATTTATTTGGACGAATTCTAAAATGTGGAAATACAGAAAGTGTTTATTAATTTTTTAAACAAACGGTTTATTATTTGTCAAATATGTAAATAATATTGTACTGGCTGGATCGTGACTGCGAATATGCCATTCGATAGCCTATCCAAAAAAAACCCTTCATGCCAAGTTTTAATCCCCTGGCACTTCTATAAGGCTAGTTATGGGGAAAAATTGAAAAATCCATTTTTGACCATTTTTTCCTAGTTAATATAAATTGGAAAATGTGATTGAAAAAAATCACACATATTCGTGGTATAGGATCACGTATTTGAGAATTTTTTTGAATTTTTTGGTTTGTGCGTTTTTGCATAAAAAATTAAAATCGTGAAAAAAAATGAAAAAATGTTAATTTTATAGCGAAGTTTCAGAGTGACACCTCTGGATTTAATTTTGTAACAAGGTATAATCACTAGTAATATGCATGATTTTTTTTTCAGATTTTTATTCCCGTGCAATTTTGCAATTGACGATTATCAAGCCGTCAATTGCACTTTTCAGCAGCGACAGGAATTCTTCGTTCCTTACAAGAGAGGACCCCAACTGTCCGACTTCGATTTTAACGAGGCTTTGCAAGATGATAGCATGTAGGTCCCTAATGATATGTGTAAAATATTAGCCGTAGTTATGCAGTAGTTTTAAAAATATAAGCGATTAAAGTTCGTACCTCTTTGTATACTATGAATGTGAATCTGGTTATAACAGCTCTGGTGGCGCAGTGACTGCGGTTTAAGGCTCACGAGCCGAACATCTTGCGTTCGAATCCCCGTGACGGACAATTTTTTTTTTCTATTTTAATTTCATGAAATTGCGCACGAAACACATGGTTTCCAGACTTATATTTCTAGGCTCGCTGCATGGCAATCGCTATCGAAAGTACACCGAAAATACGGAAATAAATCAAACTGCAGGGTAAGGATTTCCAGAGACCTAGGCCATTAAAAGTAAAGAAAAGTGGCACCCGCGTGGCTGAAAAACCGTAAACTTTCCGAAACAGATGCTTTCTCGGACTGTGCAGTAAGCTGTGTAAAATTGATTGTACGCTTTAAAAAACGCACGGCTAAAGCTTCCTCCAACGGTTTAAAATTAACTAACTTTTATTTAGCTAGCTATACAGTTTGAATTGTCTTCGAGGACTTTGAAGATTAAATATTTCGAAAAGCTGTAAAAAGACAGTTTGCGAGGTCCGAAACGTACATAATGTAAATGTATATATTGCAAGTGTACGATAATTGTTATTCTGCATTGTGTGCAATTTTATCAAATTAAAATAGAAAAAAAAAATTACCCGTCATGGGGGACTCGAACGTACGACGTTCGGGTCGTGAGCCTTAAAAAACCGCTGTTACTGCTCCAACACAGCTGCTGTAACCCAAATTACATTTATAGTATATGAAGAGGGATGAACTTTAATCGCTTATATCTTTAACACTAAAACTACCGACGTTATATCTACTAAAATTTAGATTTATTGAACAAGTACTTTGGAAAAAGATAGATCAAGAAGCGAAAGGATTAGTCAATTAACTAATTTAGGCTTTATATGGTAGAAGTAGAATTTTTACTTCACGGCACTCCTATCAATCTAGGTAGTTTTTTGAAAAAATTGAGAACCGGTCATTATGACCGTCTTGGTAGGTTTAGTGTTAAAACTACTGCATAACTACGGCTGATATTTTACACAATCATTAGGGACCTACATGCTATCGTCTTGCAAAGCCTCGTTAAAATCGAAGTCGGACAGTTGGGGTCCTCTCCTTGTTAGTGTCGCTGCTGAGCCCAAAAATTGGGAAATTACAGTGTCAAAGATTTAAAGAATGAGTGGGACATTCTGTATTTTGGCACATCCCAATCTCAAAAAGATCGTTGGGCGCTTCCTTATTTCGACGGCATGTGGATCGATATCGGCATGCAAAAAAATTCAGAGAATTTTCCTATTTTCCCGCAGTTAACATCTCTGTTGAGCAATGTCCGATGTCTGCCACACTCCAATGCCGAGGCAGATAGAATTTTTTCCATTCTTCCTGACATTAAGGTAGTTGCTCCACGCAGGTACCGTCGCTAGATCGGGTTCATCCCCCCATAGAAATAAAATTAGTATTTTCTACGGAATGTATTAGGAAGTTGTTCCAAAATATAAAATATTCCATTTTAGAGTTTTTGATATTAAAATAAAACTAAAATCCAAAATTAATCATAATGCAACTTGAAAAAAATTTTTAAATCTGCACTTTAATTATGCTACGTTATTGAAACACACATTGTGCTTATTCCGTATATGTATACACGTACACTGGTTATCAGGTTATCTGTTTAACCTGTACATATGTATCTGTCTGATATACTGTCATATGGTATCTATAGTAATATCCCCTCCTCTACTAATAATTATGAAACGAAGACTTTATTTTTCCATATTTATGAAAAACTAACTGGTAACAGCATGTTTTTTTTTTCTAAATGATTCAGAATATATTATTCTATTACACTGTAGTTTTTCGTTTCAACGTTGTTTATTTTCGCCACAATAAAAATTAATATATACTACTTTCCCACGCTTTTCCAATGCAGTGTGTACAAAAGTATCATTTTTAATTGCAATTATTTAGCGTATAACGTGGTGAACGGTCATCAAATTTCACTATCGTATGTATTACATATCTATTTATATATAGTTCAAGTTTGAACAACTTCTTGTTTATTTCGAATCATGAGACAACTACCTTAAGTCGAAAAAAAGGAATAAAATAGGAGCTGATCTCCTAAATTCCATCTGTGTGGTGCGCACATCACTCAAAGCTAGACAGCAGTCTAGTCGCACTATGTCTATCGATGATAGACATTTAAGACTAATGTCAGGAGCAAACTTATATGCAAGTTCGCCGTGTGCACGAAACACGCAACTGTTGACATTGCACACAACGGCGAACTTGTAAATAGATTGTGATTTGTGTATAATGTGTATCTGTGGTTGTGACTGTATTAGTGTTTGTTATTGTGTTTGCGATTGTGATTAATAGTGTTTAAAATAGTAGTGTATAAGTATTGTTTGTAGTGTCAGTGCCATTATATTAATAATAAGTGTACATAATTTAGTAGCATAGTATTAATTAAATAATTTATAGTATTTTATATTTTTTATATTATATTTTCATAGTATTTTATAATTTATAGTTATTTATATTATTTTGTATAATAAATATAATTTATTCTAATTTTCCAGGAATACCGAGAAGCAAAAAAAATTAGAACACCATTACAAAAAGAAGTAAGTTTCTATTAAAATCAATACTTCATTGAACTTTATTACAGCTGAAATCGTGACTGATTTTGTATTTTTTTTGTTATAGGACGATATTTTATCTGGAACGCATCCGTCTTGGAAGAAAGGAAATATCGAGAAAAACGATGAAACTGGACAATTATTGCGAAAAAATAATTTGTAGTAATATCAATATTTTATTAAACTTTATTGCAATTAAAATCTTGACTGCAT
The DNA here is from genome assembly GCA_910591515.1 of Cerceris rybyensis. Taxonomy (NCBI): domain Eukaryota; kingdom Metazoa; phylum Arthropoda; class Insecta; order Hymenoptera; family Crabronidae; genus Cerceris; species Cerceris rybyensis. The sequence continues at coordinate 18,733,098 of OU342798.1, read as the reverse complement.
TTGTTTATATTATAAGAAAACTTATTTGTATAGGCTACAAAATGTGTTTAGGGAAATAATTAAAAATAAAAATAAAAATCGCTATGTGGGGACTCGAAGGAGAGCTCCAGATTGCGATTCATACGCTCGATCATCGATTCTCAGTTTCGTTGCCGTAAAGTCAATCGCGATGCAGTGTTAAAAATAGATTGTGGCTGGCGCAAGCGCATTAGCAGCGCACACGGACATGGTAGTTGTACGATAGTAGATGTAACGCGCGAGTGCACGGAAGAAACCAGTCGGGGAATACAATAAGTCGGAGTGGTGGTATCACGCTTTCCCGCCAGTATGAAAAGCGCAAGCACAGAAACAGCGCACACGGACATAGTAGTGGTACGATAGTAGAGGTAACGCGCGTGTGAACGGAAGAAGCCAGTAGGGGAATACTGTAGATGAAAGAGGGGGTAAGAGTCGGATCCGAGGATCCTCGTTCTGGCATCACTGCTTAGAGCGCCACTATACTCGTGTAATACGCCGAGTCTGGCAAGTCATTCCTGGTTGGGTAAAATAGTTGGGAAGGAGAAGCAGGCGGAGCGACTCAGAAAAGGCTCGCGGCGTGTAACTAATTCAACAGCCTGTTTTAGGACGTGATACTTTGAAACTTTTTAATTTGACTCTAGTAGAGAACAAAGTACAAAACCGAGACGATGCAATTCACGAAATAATGAATATTAACATCGATTCACCGACAGACAATTTTATTGATTCTCTAAACATTAATGAACAGTTACCGTTTGACACTAAAGAAGAAGTAAAAGAATTAGTCTCACAATTTTATTTAAAATCCGATCGTCCAGATTCACCTCGCGTAGAATCCGAATTAAAATTAGTAGTAAAAAATTCTGAACCATTTTATTTTCAACCGAGACGTTTATCTTACGTAGAAAAAGAAAAGCTACAAATTATTTTAGACGATTTACTCGATAAAAAAATTATACGGCGAAGCAATTCCGAATACGCGTCTCCGATAGTACTGACACACAAGAAAAGCGGTGAATTAAGAATGTGTGTAGATTACCGAGTACTAAATAAAACAATATCTCGCGACAATTATCCCCTACCGTTGATTGAGGATCAACTAATGATTCTGGATGGGAAAAAATATTTTAGCCGGTTAGATTTAAGGAATGGTTTTTACCATATTAGCGTAGCCGAGGAATCCATAAAATATACAGCGTTTGTAACACCGATGGGCCATTATGAATATTTAAAAATGCCATTCGGGTTGAAAGTTGGACCTTCTACATTCCAAAGATTTATTCACGAAGTGTTCCACGAACTTATTCTGTCAGGCGATGTCGCAGTTTATTTAGATGATATCCTCATTATGTCGGTTACAATAGGACATCATCTAACGCTTTTAAAACAAGTATTTAAATTACTCGTACAAAATAAGATGGAGTTGAAGTTCGATAAATGTGAATTTTTGGCTACTAAATTAGAGTACTTAGGTTATTTAATCAATGAAAAAGGTATACGACCTACAGAAACAGGCATAGCAGCAGTGGAAAATTTTCCGATTCCAAAGAATGCAAAGGAAGTACAAAGTTTTTTAGGTTTAAGTTCTTATTTTAGAAAATTTATCGGAGGATTTGCCATCGTAGCGAAGCCGTTGTATGACCTTTTGAAGGCCAACGTCCGCTTTAATTTTACTGACAAAGAATTAGAAGCTTTCGAACAAATTAAGCAGAAGCTGACTTCGTCACCAGTATTGGCCATATATAGTCCTCACGATTCCACGGAACTGCATTGTGACGCAAGTGCGATAGGGTTTGGCGCTATACTTATGCAGCGTAAATCTGTTTTAAAATATCACCCCGTATTTTATTTTCCCAAACGGACCACGGAATCCGAAAGACGATACCACAGCTACGAATTAGAAACGTTAGCTATCTTATATGCGTTGCGTCGGTTTAGAGTTTATCTATACGGCTTAAAATTTAAAATAGTAACTGATTGTGAAGCCTTAAAGCTTACGCTTAATAAAAAAGAAATCAATCCCCGTATCGCCCGATGGGCGTTAGAGTTACAAAGTTTTGACTATGAAATAGAACACCGATCAGGCAGGCGAATGCAACACGTCGACGCGCTCACAAGGAGACATTACGACCGTGGACATGGGGATTTTAATGAGCTTCATATTAGGTGAAAGTACATCGAAAAATATTTGTGTCATGTCCGGGCGTTTTTGTGAATGGGCCCTCAATTTTGAGAAATCGCATTTTGAAAAACGCAATTTTTCTGTAGTACGTGATATACTCTTAAAGAGAACGGGACTATCGAATAAGTGCGATGGCTCGGCGGATGCGTGCTTAGCTCATACTTTTGCACTCCGCCGCGCTTCAGGTTCGAATCCTGTCTGATGAGTATTTTTTTTTTTTTGTAAGTAGATAACGCTTTAAAAAACTGATTTCAGGAAAGATTAAAACTAATATATTTATCTATCTATTTAAATTACTGATTTCCCAAGTGTTAGGGTGAAATGATTCATAAAAACACACAAAACATATAAATTTCCGGCACCAGGAACATTTTATAAACGCTGCTTTCGAACAAGAACATTTGGATCTAGAAATTTCAGACGGAAAACATGCTTGGTTTACGTACATAAAAACTTTTCTAGTTGAAAGTAATTTTGAAGCAAACCAAGCATATTTCAACATGTCTTCAAAAACAGGTGCACATAATTGATTATGTGCCAATGCATTTTTACAGAAAGATTAAATAATGTTCAATGTAAATAACACTATGATAGTCAAAAGAAATTCTTTGACTGGATAACGCTTCCTTTCACTTCGGTAGTTGCAAGGAAACTAATGATCACGTTAAAATTGTGAAAGAATGCTTTTGAAATATTTACCGAACACTTGAAAAGTTACAAAAAGTTTACGGTAAAGTAATAAAACACAAGTACCGTAACGGTAAATATATTCGTTGTGACGAATAGCGAACCAGGTAATAAAACAGTTGCCCTTTTATTTGCTTGCCTCCAAGAAATGTAATTTTGTAGTAAACATTTTTTAAAAGTTATAATATATTATCGATATACAAATTTTCAATTAAATGATATTTAGGAGGATTGAAATATTACAGAAAAGAAAAAAAAAAAATTATTCATCAGGCAGGATTCGAACCTGAAGCGCGGCGGAGTGCAAAAGCATAAGCCAAGCACGCATCCGCCGAGCCATCGCACTTATTCGATAGACCCGTTCTCTTTAAGAGTATATCACTTATTACAGAAAAATTGCGTTTTTCAAAATGCGATTTCTCAAAATTGAGGGCCCATTCACAAAAACGCCCGGACATGACACAAATATTTTTCGATGTACTTTCACCTAATATGAAGCTCATTAAAATCCCCATGTCCACGGTCGTAATGTCTCCTTGTCAGTCGAACTACTAACACTTTAGTTATCGAAGATAATCCGTTGGAAACAAATCTTGCAATCTGCCAGAATGAGGACCCAAAAATTCAAATAATCCGCAAAAAACTAGAAAAACAGGAAGATTCATTTTACGAAATGCGAAATAATTTAGTATATCGAAAGAAAAACGCAGAATTATTATTTTATGTGCCCGCATCTATGGAAAAACACGTGCTTCATAAATATCACGACGAAATGGGTCATTTAGCATTAGAAAAAACCGTCAGCAATATTAGCAGAAATTATTGGTTTCCGAAATTAAGGGCAAAAGTGGGGTCACATATAAAAAATTGTTTAAAATGCATATCTTTTTCACCAAGTGTAGGACGTAAAGAGGGATTTATACAAAGTATACCGAAGGGTAATTTGCCATTTCAAACGGTACATATAGATTATTACGGTCCAGTAGACAAAAGGCACGCAATCAAACAATACGTATTTTTAGTGGTTGACGCATTTACAAAATATGTTAAACTTTACGCGACTAAAACAACTTCCAGCATTGAAGCTATCCGCTGTTTAGAAGATTATTTTCAACATTATAGCCGACCTAAACTATTAATTTCGGATCGAGGATCAGCCTTTAATTCACAGGAGTTTAAAAATTTTGTAGATAATCTTAGTATCCAACATACTTTGATAGCCACGGGTTCGCCTCAAGCTAATGGCCAGGTGGAAAGAATAAATCGCGTTCTTACTCCAATGTTAGCAAAAATGACAGACGATAATAACAAAAAATATTGGTATCGAGTATTAGGTGACATAGAGTTCTCCCTTAACAATTGTATACATAAGAGTACAGGCGAAACTCCCAGCAAGTTATTATTCGGTTTGAACCAACGCGGTCACGTATTAGATACTGTAGCAGAGTATCTCGAGGACGAGAAAACGCGCTCCGAACAAACAATCGAAACGATCCGGCAGAAAGCAAGCGATCGGATAATTAATTCGCAGAAGAACAGCGAAAAGCATGCGAATCCGAAAAGGAAAACCCCTCATGTATACAAGGAAGGTGATTTAACCATGATTCGTAATTTTGACTGTACACCCGGTGCGCCGAAAAAAATTAATACCGCAATTCGAGGGCCCTTACGTGATTAAAAAAGTTCTTAGAAATAACCGTTACGTTGTTGCAGATATAGACGGTTTTCAAAATTCTCAAAAATCCTACCAAGGGGTATGGGAGCCACATAATATGCGGCCGTGGCAGACGATTAGTTAAGATTTTATTATTTGTATTTATCTCGTTTATTCTTATTCATATTTTGTACTCTAGTGTTAAGATATAATTATTGTATTAGAATATTACAGTGTATTTATGTTAAGTGCATGTCGAGTTCGTTATTGCCGTAGCTATAAGGTATTAATCTGTGTATTCAATAGTATCGTACAGCATTGTAATTGTATTGTAAAACAGTTAGGCCGAGGACGGACCTAGGTCAGGATAGGCCGAAACTGTAAGCCATCTAATTATTCCTTTTCCTTAGTCACTTGTTTATTCCTTATTCCGAGTTATTTATATTTATTCCTATTAATACTTATTCCTATTATTCCTATTATTCATAGTATTCTTAGTATTCCTAATTATTACTTACGAATCCGCCAATCTCCTCTAACACCGGTGTATTATTATTTAACACAGTACATGTGTGTTATTTTTCAGCATGTAGGTGCGTTATTTTTAAAATATAAATATATATGTGAAAAGAATATTTTATTAGAACAAAACGATTAAACGATTAGAACAATAAATACAATACAAATCAGATCAACTCGGACACAAAATCGACTTCTTCACACCACTGCTCAATCACGACTCTATTTACAAATGTTACCGCCGCTTGTTCAAATATTCCAATCCTACATATATACAGGGTGCGGCATTTTAAACAGGTCACCTGAATAACTCGCTTGTTTTTGAAGATAGGAGAAAATGTATCAGACCGAACTTACTTGGTATCGGGGGGCTCATAATCTGGTATTACCAATTTTTCTGTAGGTGGAGGCGTCAAGGAGATTTGAAGGTCAATTCTGTTTTTTTAAATGGAATGGTATGGTTTCTTACTTATAGTCAGATAGACCGTTTCAAGGTGAATACAATGACCTATTATGAAGGTCATTCAAGGTCACCCAAAGTCAATTGCAATAGAAAATAAATTCTCTCAGAGTACTTTTCGAATACTTGTGTATCACGTGTGTGTATTACGTAACACGGGCCACAAAAGATAAACAAACAATCAATCACATTGCACGCTTATCTGTATCCTCAATCATTATTGGTAATTTGACTACCGACTAGAGTACAGCTTCGTAATATTTATTCACTCTAAGTGTTTGTTCGATTCTCACAATTACCTTAGTAGATTGAAGACGGTTTATAGAGAATTTTATGTCCGTTAATTTTTAATTCTTATATTGCTGTTCTAAAATTCATTGTATTTTCAAGGCTCGAAGTTGGGAGCAAAAACATCTGTCTTCAATGTACTAAGAAGTCATTTAAAAGGTTTATAGCATGTCCTGATAATAGTTATTTTTGAGGAATACTTGCCGAATTCTCGGAGCGAGAATTCAGCGAAAGCGGACGGAAGGTCCCTTTGTTTGTCGAGACTCCAATCCGTATTTCTCAATAACAGTCAATGTGCAATAAACTTTGAACATCGTCCGGGTTTGCTTCCCTCTTTGTCTAGGACCAGGACAAAGAAATCGACCTGGACACGCGAGGTGACGGAGCACTCAGTCGTCCGGGTGGTCACCACATGACGAGCCCCGTTACCTCCGGGCCCTTCTTGGCTGGAGGGGTGGCAAGCACGGACGACACCTCATAATTTGGGAAATTCCACGATTCCCCTCCAAGGGAGTTAATCTCCCGCCTTGTGATTCACGGTGAGGATAATTACGCCCAATTCCTTAACCAGCATCAGGAATGGCTAATTGTCGTCCCCACCGACGAAGTAAAAAATTCGCATCAGGGTCCTTGGAGGGAGACAAATCTTAGATTTTCCCAAATTTTTTTGAACTTCGTCAGTAATCACCAATCATCTAACGCATCAACAACTAGTCTTGGATTCCAACAAAATCGCGTCCACTATACAATTTTGTGAAACCATCACAGTTAGTACTTGTAAAGGTTCCTATTTTTGTTAAACAATAAAAACAAAACGACAACAATCAGTCGCGGTTTATAAGTTAAAGTGCGGCGTACCGTCGGAACGAATTCACGGTACAGTGTTCAGTTTTCTAAAATGCGTTACACGATAGCAGAGAAAGTAGAAATGGTTCTTATTTATGGTGAATGTCGTAGAATTATGAGGGAAGCGGTACGTGTGTATGGTGAAAGATTTCCCGATCGTAATAGACCTTCACTTTCTGTCTTTACAAACATTATAAAAAAGTTCCAAAAAACTGGAACTGTGGATAACAAAACACGTAATCTTGCCAAACGAGCAACTGATGATGGAAACTCGACAAATATTGTAGCAGCTGTATTACGAGATCCACATGTTAGTACAAGACAAGTGGAACGCGAAAGTGGGATCAGTCAACGAAGTATTTTACGAATATTACACATTAACAAATTTCACCCGTTCCACATATCACTTCATCAACAATTAACTGAAAATGATTATACAAAACGTTTACAATTTTGTGAATGGGGCTTACGAAAATTCCAAGACGATGAAATGTTCTTGAGTAAAATGTTATTTACCGATGAGGCCACATTTACAAACCATGGAGCAGTTAACCGTCACAATATGCACTACTGGTCAGTAGATAATCCACGATGGTTGAGAGAAGTCGACAAACAGAGACTTTGGTCTGTAAACGTCTGGTGCGGCCTTCTACATAATAAAATAATTGGTCCATATTTTATTGACGGCATGCTAAATAGTAGTAAGTACCTGAAAATCTTAGAACACGTTTTGCCAGAATTGTTAGAAGACACTTCACTGGACATACGGCAATCCATGTGGTTCCAGCAAGACGGATGTCCTGCTCATTCAGCATGCAATGTTACTGAATTTCTAAATAGAAAATTTGGAGATTGTTGGATAGGTCGATCAGGAAGTAACAAATGGCCAGCACGATCCCCAGACCTGACACCACTCGATTTTTATTTGTGGGGAAAATTAAAGGCAGAAGTGTACCGCGAAAAACAAACTACCAAACTTGACATGCAAGAACGTATAAGAAGAGCTTGCTCTGTAATAGATACAAATGAAATTTGCCGGGCAGTGTCATCAGTATTGCAACGATTTAGACTATGTATCCATGTTCAATGTCGCCATTTTGAACACTTGTAGTAGCAGTAACAAAGTATCCAAGTAATCGAAAAGTACTCTGAGAGAATTTATTTTCTATTGCAGTTGACTTTGGGTGACCTTGAATGACCTTCATAATAGGTCATTGTATTCGCCTTGAAACACTCTATCAGACTATAAGTAAGAAACCATACCATTCCATTTAAAAAAACAGAATTGACCTTCAAATCTCCTTGACGCCTCCACCTACAGAAAAATTGGTAATACCAGATTATGAGCCCCCCGATACCAAGTAAGTTTGGTCTGATACATTTTCTGCTATCTTCAAAAACAAGCGAGTTATTCAGGTGACCTGTTTAAAATGCCGCACCCTGTATATTATATATATGTAAGGAGATTGCTTTTCTGATGGTGCCCACAGTCTTCTTGCTATTAACTAACATTTATTAAAAAGATACATAAAACCAACAATAACTATAACATACACTTAGAAACTAATAAAAATAAGCAGTAACAGTTATGGCGTCTTTTCGCTTTCACGTTTCGTTCTTCACTGCTGTTTTGCAACTGTTTTGTTTCTTCTGCCCTGTCTTTTGTTTCTCACGTCATCATCACGTTCTCTCTGTCGTTCATTCACTTTCTCGCTCACTCATTTCATCTGCCTTCTTACATATTTATAGTTAAATCAATTACATATTCACAGACTTGAATAAAATTATATTAAATATTATTATGATTGTTCACTATTTTAAAGGAGTGCAGGAACTCCGGTATTAATACGCAACTGTAAAGGAATTTTTTTTGAAGCCGTTGCGTCGCTGGAGTCGATGCCACTTGAGGATTTGTTTAAAGCATTGGAAGTATGATATATACAAAGGGTCGAGGAAGGCGATGGGTCGTGACGCTGAAAAACTGTTCGGCGTACCGAAAGCGGCATTCTAAACGAAACCATCGAAGAGTTCAGAGCGTTGCGCAATTAGAATATATTATATTTCTTTAAAACCTTTTTATAATAAATTTGTACTACACAACCTACCACATTCAAGAATATTTCGATATATTATAGATGAGAATGATTGTTTAACGTGTCAAATGATGCGAACCAATAATGAAAAAATTACAGTTACTGTTTTTCTACTCTTTTAAGTGGTAATAATAACTGATAAATATCTGATCAGTAAATACATCAAAAACAAACGGCTAACACGTAAAAGCGTATAATTCTAACGAAATGTGTAATTTTAATACTGTTACGTCTCAGAATCGTGCTTCGCGGAAGCACGCCTTCGTCGTTGTTATATTCGAGAGGGGACTGATCGCTTCGACGTCTCATTCGCTTCTAAACAGTCGTTCAGTTCGTTGATAAGCAATCATTCGAGAGCTCGGTTGCTCGCCCACTAAATACGTTTTATTCGACATTACTCATTTAGTTATTTTTAAGTGTTTAATAAATAGTCATAGTGTTTTAGTGTATTTCAAAATAGTTTAAAATAATTTCACACCCTTCCTTTGTACCTCGCATCCAAATTATGAGAAAACTAGAGTGGCGATTCGTGAAGCCGCTCGTTGCAAACTAAGAATTGCAACTATCATTGACAAATACACTTTTGTGCATAAAAGTGAAGTGTGTTTAAATTTAACATTAAAAAAAAATGCATTATTTATTTACTCGGATAAAACGTGTAAAATAACGCATTAGATGTGTTAAAACTTCACGTTGTAGCGTGGCGAAAATTATAAAGGCTCGAAGCGACGAGCTTCGGAAGGTTTTGAGAGGCCTCGAGACGCATCGAGACGCATCGAGACGCATCGAGACGCATCGAGACGCATCGAGAAGCATCTAGAAGCACCGAGAAGCTTCTGGAAGCTTCGGGAAACATCGAGAAGCATCGAGAAGCATCGAGAAGCTTCGGAGATCGGCAATGGACCGCGGAAGGGAGTGGAGGCGCGAAGCGCGAGACCGCGAGACCAGGCTTGACGACGGGGTTGTTGATTTCGGAGACCGAGGGTAGCAACGGTCCAGTATAAAAGAAGGTGCACGACACGACAGAATTCTTCTTCTGCGCCGAGAGAGAGAACGAGGTAATCCACGGTCGCTCTCGGTACGCAGAATAGGGACCTCTGGCAGGAGAGTACGGACGCTTTTCCTGGACGCCTGCTAGAGGGAAACGGGAGAGTACGGGATTGTTCCTGGGTCCTCGATTCGGTATGGAGAGTACGGACGCTTTTCCTGGACGCCTACCGATCGAGAGAGTACAGAGCATTTCCTGGACGCCCGGTTAGATTGGACGGAATGGGAGAGTACGGGATTGTTCCTGGGTCCTCGATTCGGTGTGGAGAGTACGGACGCTTTTCCTGGACGCCTACCGATCGAGAGAGTACAGAGCATATCCTGGACGCCCAAATACATTGACGAGACGGGAGAGTACGGGAGTGTTCCTGGGTCCTCGGTTCGGTATGGAGAGTACGGACGCTTTTCCTGGACGCCTACCGATCGAGAGAGTACAGAGCATATCCTGGACGCCCAAATACAGTGACGACACGGGAGAGTACGGGAGTGTTCCTGGGTCCTCGTTTCGGTATGGAGAGTACGGATGCTTTTCCTGGACGCCTACCGAACGAGAGAGTACAGAGCATATCCTGGACGCCCAAATACAATGACGACACGGGAGAGTACGGGAGTGTTCCTGGGTCCTCGTTTCGGTATGGAGAGTACGGATGCTTTTCCTGGACGCCTACCGAACGAGAGAGTACAGAGCATATCCTGGACGCCCGTCGGTAAAATAGAGCCGCGTAATTAGAGTCACGGGTGGAATCGCGAAAAGTTATATTTGTACAGAATCATTTTCATAGTCAAGCCTAGTCGATTGTCCGGTCGATTCTAAATCTATTATGTTTGTTCGTTTTTCGTTAAAACCTTATTGTCCGCTCTACCGATCCTATCTGTATATTATCCATCTTCCTCGAAAGAGAGGTAATGAATAAAATGAAATTTTTTCCCAGAAAACCTTTTCCTGCTTTACCCTGCGTTCCACATCCACGATTGAGCTATGGCTACAACGTTAATTTTTTCAAGTGTTTTATTTTAATGCACATAATTGCATTTACACGTTTAGACGTGTTAATGAAGTGTGCTTACACATTTTGGTGCATTTAAATAACACACTTTTAACACACTTGGACTTGCAGTGTGGCCAGCTTTTCCATACCAAAAAGGTTAATATAAAATTATCAAAAGGAAACATTCTCTTATTTAGTAGATCCTGAAGCGCAAATAACTCTATTTGCCATATTACACTTGTTCATTCTTTAATATGGAACAAGAAATATACGTATGTTTCATTTAGTGATATGTAGCATATCAGTAATTTAAAAAATTAAAATTTCTTACATGTTCGTTGTTTCCATTGATTTTCGTTTCCTATGGAACAACTGGCCTGTGGAAGTTGGAGTACTTCCATTGTACCTGCTCTCTTATTGTTAGATCGAACCAGTGAGATTTCACTGGTTCAACCAGTGAATACAAATCGCACTGGCGAACCAGTTAAATTTGCGACCGCTGCCGCAGTGCCATGCGCCGTGTCTTATTTTTGAATATGCTGACAAGTGAGATTCACTGGTAAACCAGTGAACTTTCATGGCCGCCGAGATCACTGGCGGAACCAGTGAGTGTCATTGGTAAACATGTGAATTTCCACTGGCGAACCAGTGAAATTCCACTGGTTCGATCTAAGAGAGTGGTTCACTTCTGCATTCCTCCATCTTCATTTCTTCTTCATTGCCTAACAAAAGAATAGTAATAAATAATGAATAGAAAGATATTTATAAATAATATATTTAAAAACTTACAGTTTATATTGTGACCCCAGGCTCATAGCCTTGAATTAATTACGTCAGGAGGACAAACGCCCACGCATATTTTCGGTATAAAAGGACCATCCGTCGCCAGCAAGTCAGTCAGTCTTCAGTCAATTTTCCACCAAGCATCTTATATACACCCTCGAAGAACCCGTCTTTTGTAATTCGCGAGAATAAGTTATAAGAGTTGCATAAAAGCATTGTAAGAGAAGTGTTAGGGTAGAGTCAATAAAAGTTCTTTTTAAGAACTCGATGTCTTAGTCCAGTCAAGTTAAGCCTGAAATGGCAATTTTTCAACCTCGGTAAAACTTGGCTGAAATATTCCTAGGCATACTAGATTTGACTAGGGATAGTTTTAAGGTTGTTGCGAACTCAGCGTCAGGGTGAAAAAGGGGTGAAATTGCTCCAAAAGCCATTTTTTCGCATTTTTCGCGTAAACCATAATAAATATAGAGAAATATTTCAAACAAAAGTTGTAGAGAATATTAAGATCTACAACTTTTGTATAAATCATTTTTTTGCATCTATTGCAGTTTTCGCGAAAAGTCAATTTAAACATCGAAATCTTTGAAATAAAAATTTTTTTTTTCATAAAATTATCAAATATGAAATTTAAAAATAAAAAGTCCTTAGCCATTTTTTGCGATTTTGCGAATTATAGAAGTTGGGAAAAGTTGGGGTGTTGTGGGCCCGGCACTGAGCGCGAGAGAGACAGCGTATCGGACGCACTCTTCGCACTCATTGCCGCATTTGCTACGATTAAAAGAGAAGGGCAGATGTTGTGAATGCGTGCAACAGAAAAGGATGGATGAAGAAAGTGAAGAGCGCTGTCAGCCATTTGTCGGAAAGAGAAGGGACGCATACAGACATGCGTAAGATTAAGAAAGACAGATGCTTTCTATTCTTTACAATTAGTGTTCTCACTGCGTATATGATACCTGATGATATCATTCACATTATTCTCGCATATGTATAGATAGATAAATGTTATTTTTCAGAGCAAATAAAATATAAATAAATCAATTTTTTTTCGTTTTATTTATATAATTTTATATATTAAATATTAATTATGAATTATAATTAATAATTTCGCTGAACTTCACGGTTAAGTGGTGGGGGTCACAGTACGTATTTGGCCGAATCTATTATGTGCTGCAACTTTTTCAGAAAACAAGATATCGTCCCGAGACTGGCACTAAAAAATCATTAAAAAATCAAGCTTCCCAACGCACAGTGGAACGAAATGGGTAATCTAGGTGGAAAAAAATCAAGTCTGGGATTTGAAATTTAATAATGCTATCTTAATGTAAAATGTTTGCTGAGGCCAGTGATAGCAATAATAATTAATTTTGCAATCATCTAAATGTAAAAATCAGTACTTAAAAATAAGAAATTTCAACAGCGCGAAAACTTCCAAATACTTCTCTGAAAAGAAGATACTGATAGAGGCATTAAGAATTTTGCGAGACTTTTTATTTTTTGTACAGTTTATCACTGTTAGTTAACCTTGGAATGCCCATAAACGATTTTTCGACAAATTAATTTTTAAACATTTTATGGAACCTTGTTTAGACACATGTTCTTGGGCGAAATTTAGCAGAGAAAAACTTATAATGTATATCAAAATACTACCTGGAAATTTTGAGGGTATTTAGTTTAAACCTTGTAGAAGCAGCTCCTGCAAAAAAAGGCTGCGCTTTCTGCCGCCTTTTTTTGTTATTCCTTTCTCAAGTTTATGACATAGTACGGCTGCCGACACCCTGCGGAGCACGCGGTCACAAAAGGACCAGATGTCTACAACTAACAAACAACGAAATGTACCTCTTTGAAACTCCGTCTATATATTCCTTAGACTGTGTAGAAGTAATTTGTGGAAAAATTTCATGGATCCACTTGCGCCCTTTTTAGTTTTACCTGATTAAAGGTAGGGATGCGACTCGGCAGTCGAATTTCACCGTGGCGCGCGGTCCCATTAAACAATAAATAACTAACAAAGAACGAAATGTACCTCTTTGAAACACCGTCTATATATTCCTTAGATTGTGTAGAAGTAATTAGCGGAAAAATTTCGTACGTGCAGCTGCGCTTTTTATTGTTATACCTGCTGAAAGTTAGCGAGACAGTTCGATTGTCGATTCGCAACGGGGCACGCGGTTCACTTAAAAATTGAAGAAATAATTAACATAAAGATTTTGTGCGCATATCTATGCAATTCTTTGTTCTACCTGTTGAATGTTTGTTGGGCAGTCCGCCTATCGAAAAAGGCTTTAGTAGGATCTTTTTCATTAAATATCTTTTTAATATAAAGTCCAACAAGAAAATGTCTTATACAAAAGTTTCTTTATTTTTCCTGTACAATGAACGTCTATAAAAAAATGTACCGATTTTTGTAAAAAAAGTTAAGTTGACCTTTAAATAACATTGTATAAAACATTTTTCTCTAAAATGAACGGTTTTCGAGTTACTATTTTTTTCCACCTAGATGGTCGATTCGTTCCACTGTGCAACGGTATATAGGTTTATGTAATTTATTTATTGAACACATACTTTTTTCATATTTTTCCCGTTTTTCAATGTGGAAAAAATGCAGAAAAATGGCAATTCCCCCAAAAAGTATCAATTGATTCCAACCAACAACGCTGCAATAATAGTGCGTTTTATGCCCTTTCGAATGGTGTTTGCCAAATCTTGGGGAAATTATTCGTTTTTGAGTTATAGAGTAAAATGTGAGTAGAAGTTGAGGCGTGCTGCCAACTCTTCGCCCAAATTGCACAACTTTATTTTTCCGATTTAATTTTTCATTGCAAATGAAGCAGAGATCTTTGAAGCTGAATGTGTTCGATGAAATTGAAGCATTATCCATTTTCGGAATGCAGTAAAGCTGCAAAATAAAATGTGCAAACAGCTAACCATGCAATAATGACTTTACCCGTAAGAATAAATAAATATTCATAAGTTTGTGACATAAGTTTGTACTCACCCACAATAGTATATCGAAAGAAAATCGTTTAAAAATCAACGAAATAGTTGAAAAATAATGCCACAAACTAGCTGACTCCAATTGTAAGGACTATAACGGATGAAAAAAAATATATTCGCTCCAAAACTTGAAATAAAGGCTTTCTATCATTATATCTATACTATACATATTTTTTTAATTATTAATCATTATTATTTTTTTTAATTGGCCATATTTTCCAATAACTAAGTATGCCGAAATGCTTATGTTGCTTATTTTATAATATTTTATAGCTCATTATAGACGTAACACGTAATGTATTTTTTTCAGTTTGTTTAAAATTATATTTACAACAGTATTTAATCATCTGAAACAATATATTTCAGATTATACAGTATTTTAATTTTTTCCGAAGCGTAGCTATTGACTCTTGTACCAATACCCACAACCGAAGGAATAAAAAAAACACAGAAAATCAAATATTGATGAGATGTTGATATGTTTTAACATTCCTCGTTTTGTAGACACACTTCTTTTAACAAGACTAAAATCGGATAATTATTAGTTTTATTTTTGTTGCCGTGTCGTGAAGGCCTATCGTTTGTAAGAGAATTTTTATGTGTATCCTTTGTGTGAATATTTTCGTTTCTCTCTATATTGATGTCGAAGGAAACTATCATTATACATTACTGCCAATGCCGGGATGGCGCAAGAACTTTAAGAAAATCTCGTCAATAATTGATTTTTCGCTCGTTCTTTGTTTTTTTATTCTTTCGATTGTGGGCATTGGTACAAGAGTCAATAGCTTAAAATACTGTATAATCTGAAATATACTGTTTCAGATTATTAAATACTGTCGTGAATATAATTTTAAACAAACTGAAGAAAATACATTACTTGTTACACCTATAATGAGTTATAAAATGTTGTAATAATATATAATATAATATTCTGGAATATAATATTCCGGAATAATTATTGGAAAATATGGCCAATTAAAAAAAATAATAATAATTAATAATTAAAAATGTATATATAGTATTGTTGACGCGTGACAGCGTACCAGCGATAAACGATACGCTTAAAAAATCAGTGGCCTCACGAAGCCGTCACCTACCGTTAGGCGCGACCTGGCTGGTCATTGTTCGGCAGGATTATCGAAAATTCAGAAATCGGCAGGCCCATCTGGCTGCCAAATGTCCCAAAGTCAGTCGTCTGGTTTATGACTCGTCATAAACCTAGGCGACTGAAAATATTAATTAAAATGTAGGGTACATCATTTCTTGGGACCGAACCACCGGTTCTTGGAATCCTGCCGCCTACAATGACCAGCCAATCACTAAATTCGATTCCTGTGACCGACGTTACTTCCGTTCTATCTCCCAATCAGAAAATCGTATTCTGAGAAATACCGAACCCTCCAATTGGAAATTTTCTAATTTGCACACCACCTCTTCTCACCAACATCAGTGAGGAGGAGGGGGCTGGTTAGAGGGCGATATAATGATAGAAAGCCTTTATTTCAAGTTTTGGAGCGAACATTTTTTTTCATCAGTTACAGTCCTTACAATTGGAGTCAGCTAGTTTGTGGCATTATCTTTTCCACTATTTCGTCGTTTTTTAAACACTCTCTTTCGATACACTATTGTGGGTGAGCACAAACTTATGTCACAAACTTATGAACGTTTATTTATTCTTACGGGTAAATTCATTATTGCATGATTAGCTGTTTACATATTTTATTTTGCAGCTTTACTGCATTCCGAAAATGGATAATGCTTCAAGTTCATCGAACACATTCAACTTCAAAGACCTCTGCTTCATTTGCAGTGAAAAATTAAATCGAAAAAATAAAGTTGTGCAAAATATTACTTATGAGGATAAGACCAAACAACGGTTTATACTCATTTGCGAAAAAAACGATGATTTTAAAACTCGTCAAATAATTCATCGTCTGAATAGCGTTGATTCATTAGTAAACGCTCAAGCTGCATATCATAAAATATGTTATACTAGGCTTGCCCAAGCTATGTATCCCACAAAGGCCAAAAAAGTTGACAAAGGATATGAAGCAGCTATGAAGGAAGTCATTAATTTTATTGAAGTATCGAACAAACACAAATATACTCAACAAGAATTAAAAGAGATTATGGGAGATCATTTTCGATCGAACGATACATTGTTTACAGGACTAAAAAAACATTTTGGCAATGATCTAAACATCGTTCATGCCCGGGGGAAACCACCTACATATTTATACAAAAAGGCAGACATCGGACAAATTTGTGCAGATTGGCACTTTGAGAAAAACAACATAAGTGAATCAGCGAAGGATACGATCTTAAAAGTTGCAGCTGGCATACTTCAAGATGAAATAATGAAATATTCATATAATAATACATCTTATCCGCCTTCTGATCGTTTTTTAGACAATGTCAGTGAAAATATTCCACGCCGATTAACTAATTTTTTAGGAAATTGGTTATGCACTACCGATACATTTGCTGAAGATAGTACTGCAAAACGTGACATGATAGCACATATTGCTATTTCAATATTACGCCCGAAGTCATTTATTTCGACTTTACAACTGGCTGTTGGAACATATATCTACAGGAAGACTGGATCAAAATTGATAATTCAATTATTATCTAAATTAGGTATTTCTTCACCATATGCGACAATTCAATTGTATGAAGCTTCAACGATAATGGACCCACCGAAGTTTGTAAGTAATGATGCTTTTGTTCAATTCGTATTCGATAACACCGACCATAATGTCAATACCTTGGATGGTCGTGAGACGTTTCATTGCCTCGGTGGTATATCCATATATACTCCAGGGTGTAACGTTCAATATAATGGTGATACCAAAAAATTAGGTAAGATGCCGTCTGCTGGAGAATTAGCAAAACAAAAACAAATTAGAACAATACCCTTCGTTAGCCACAGTAAACCAACACTGCAGAAAATCAAATTCACATCAACAAATAGCATGGACAATCCAGATGTACCTTTGCTCAGGAATTATTATACAACGTATTTACTAGCTAAACAAATGGCCATCCCTGAAGTACCAACTTGGAAAGGATATATGGAAGTGATTTCCAGTAGTGTGGACTTCACGGTTTCTCACATCACTTGTTTGCCATTTATTAATGAGCCTCCATCCAATCTAACGACCATCAACACTTCGCTGCATTACGCATTAAACAGAACAAATAATTTAAAACAAAAGACTTGCTTTGTAACCTACGACCAGCCGTTATATTTAAAAGCACGTTCCATTGTTTCTCACATGGAAGACTCGACATTTAAAAATATCATTGTTCGATTAGGCGGATTTCATCTATTGATGTCATACCTGGGCGCCATAGGCCACATAATGGCCGGTAGTGGATTAGAAGACTTATGGTCACAGATGTATGCAACATTATCAATAAAAAAAATGATGTCTGGCCATGCTTTCAGTAGGTCTTTGCGAGCACACATTCTGACCTTTACTGCACTTGGAATACTAGTCTGTGAAAATATTGCTGACGAATTGGAGTCTACAAAAAATGCTGATGAGGAAGCTAATGAACGATATAATGAATACAACGAAGCGAAGGAAACAATCAGATCTTTATCCTTAAATTGGCATGAAAGTCCACCTCAACTATGTGAACTTCAAGAGAATAACGCCGCTGTAAAAGTCACAAGAATGATTGAAGATTATTTTAAAAAAGTAAGCGACAAAAATCCAACTGCGCAATTATGGGTGCAATATTTTAAAGCTGTCTCCATTGCACTTCAATTTGTGGAAGCCGAAAGATTAGGTAACTGGTCTTTACACTTGGCAAGTATCAAAAGTATGCTACCGCTCTTTCACGCTTCTGGCCATTTCGCTTATGCGAAAAGTGCGCAGATATATTTACAAGACATTATGCAACTGGAGTTAACAATGGATCTGTAGGACCCAATTTTGATCTGCGCGCCTTCTCTGAATGTCGCGCCTGTTGCGCTGATGAGATATGTGTGAGCGTGTGATGTGTGTGGCTTCGCGCTGATCTTCTGTTCTGTGTCTTTTTCCTTTGTCGTGTGAGCGCAGTGAAAGTAGTCAGTAAGTCAATTAATAAAGCAGTTTATTAAAAGTACAAAATAAACATCGTTCTTCTACGCCCGTCTATGGTCCCAACCAATCATTTTTAACAGGTTATGGGCCCAGGACACTGAAGTGATAAAGCAAGTAATTTGAAAGAAAAAGTGAGGTTAACGTTTTTCCTTCGCCACGTGGTGCGAAACGCAAAAATGAATTTTTCAAGTCTGCACCAAACTGAAAAGTTGGACAATAACAACTACGAGTCCTGGAAGGTACAAATAAAGAGTATTCTTAGATTCAACGAGTTATGGGGCTACGTGGACGGAAGCATTATAAAGACTGAGGAAAACGTAGTCGCATGGTCACAGAAGGACGAAAAAGCTTTAGATATAATTATTCTAAGCATAAGTAAAACACAGTATAGCCATATAAAAAGAGCTGAAACGTCCATGCAGGCGTGGCAAGCATTAAGGGCAGTATACGAATCCAAGGGACCTATGCGGCAATGTGTACTATTTAAACAACTTTACAGAATGAAGAAGGATTCAAGTCAAAGCATGGCAGAATACATCAATGAATTCACGCACCGAGTGGAACAACTGGAAGAGGCTGGCATAAAATTACCAGACGAAGTAATCCCAATAATGTTACTAAACTCTTTGCCCAGTGACTATGAAACATTCTGCATAGCAATAGAATCCAGGAAGAGTATGCCCCAAATGGACGAATTAAAAGTAAAACTGCTTGAAGAAGAAATTAGAAGAAAGGAAAATGAAGGAGTCCAAAACGCTGGAAATGAAGAAGTGCTGATGTCACAGGGACCGCACCAATCAATGAAACCTTCAGTCAGTGGTTATCCAAAACAAAATACGTGGCAGAAGCCAACACAAGCTCCATATAGAAAGGCTACGTACAAATGTTATACATGTGGAAAGGCTGGCCATATAGCAAAACATTGTAGGAGCAGAGCAAGATTCCCGCAATCAAAACATAGCGCAGAGGACGCAATGACTGCAATTGCACTAAGAGCTAATGTCCCAGCCATAGGAACTTGGTATCTTGACAGTGGAGCCACAATGCATATGTGTAGTGATAAGAACAAGTTTGAAGCGCTCAATGAAGATACAAAAAGTAAAGTATACACAGCTACAGAAAATAGTGTTAATGCTATGGGCAAAGGAAATGTGAGGATCAAAGTGCAATCTCAGAATAAAAAGGAGAATGATGTAAGACTGAAAGAAGTAATGTGGGTACCTGAATTTAGGAACAATTTGATGTCAGTGTCTAGTATAACAGATAACGGATACACAGTAACTTTTAACAAGCATTCAGCTATTGTCAAGCGCAAAGATGGTACAATCGCCATAACTGCACAGAGGAAGTCTGGATTATATACAATAGATGACTCAAATAAGTCAAGGGCTCTACAAGTGATGGAAGAGGACAACAAATTACTTCGTTGGCACCAGAGATTAGGACATCTGAATGTCAGTGATGTCAAGAAGCTATTCAAGGAGAACATGGTGGAGGGAATCAGCATTCCACAAAGGCAAATCCAAGAAAACTTAAAGTGCGATACTTGTGATAAGTGTAAAATTCACCAATTACCGTTCAAGGACTCAGGTAACAAGGAAGAGGAATTGCTGGGGTTAATACACACAGACATATGTGGACCCATTCCTACACCCTCCTTAGGGGGAGCCAAATATTTCGCCACATTTATCGACGACAAATCCAGATACACGGAAATAGCGATACTAAAACAAAAGTCGGATATCCTCGTAGCATTCGACGAGTATAAAAGAAGAGTAGAGAAGCAAACGGGGCATCAAATCAAAAAGGTACGTAGCGACAACGCTAAAGAATATCTTTCAACGGAATTTACAGAGTATCTCAAACGGGAAGGAATAGTAAGACAATTATCAACTCAGTACACCCCACAACAGAATGGCGTGGCTGAGCGCGCAAACAGAACTATTGTGGAGATGGCTCGAAGTATGATGTCACAAGCGCAGCTGCCTTTAAGCCTGTGGGCTGAAGCTGTGAGCACGGCCGCCTTCATCAGAAACAGATGCCCGACTTCAAAATTAAAGAACGCGACACCATATGAGATATGGACCGGCAAAAAGCCATATATCGGCTACCTTAGAATATTCGGTAGCAAAGTAATCGCGTTAGAAAAAGGATTGAAGAAGAATAAGTTCCTGCCGAAAGGCAAAGAATATGTACTCGTAGGCTACTCGACAGAATCGAAGGCATACCGCCTCTGGGAACGAGGAACAAGGAAAATTGTGAAAAATCGAGACGTGCGTTTTCACGAAGATGTCGACGCCAGCGCGAACAGCAATATACTCGTAGTCGAGCAACAGCAGGAACCTGATGAAACAGGAATATTCAAAGGATCTATAGTAGAAGATGATGAAAAGGCAGTTGAAGAGGTCGATACACTAACTGAAGAAGATAATGAGGATGATGAAACCCCTCATGAAGATGAAGAACCAACGACGGTAAATGGAACCGAACGACAACGCGGAAGACCAAAGATATTAAGGACTGGAAAACCTGGCCGTCCACGGAAGATTTATCAACATTCCGCAAACTTATGTGTGACCGACCCATGTACAGTCGAGGAAGCTTTGAAAGGAAATGAGAGACATAAATGGATCGAAGCGATGGAGACTGAATATAACTCTTTGATGGAAAATAATACGTGGGAATTAGTGCAGAGACCGAAAGGTAAGAAAATATTAACGAACAAATGGGTTTTCAGGACCAAAGGAGATAAGGATCCATGCGTCTTGTGATATAAGGCGAGATTAGTAGCTAGAGGTTTTGAACAAACGGCAGGAATCGACTATGAGGAAGTCTTCGCGCCCGTAGCTAGGTACGAAACAATTCGTACTGTCCTGGCCGCCTGTGTTGAAGGAGCGTTGCACGTCCACCAAATGGATGTCGCATCGGCGTACGTGCAAGGCGATCTTCATAACGAGATCTACATGGAACAACCTGAATTATTCTCAAGTGAGGAAACAAAAGATATGGTATGTAGATTAAGAAAACCTCTATATGGGCTAAAGCAATCGGGTCGAGAGTGGTTTCTGAAATTAAAAAATAACTTGAAAGAAATAGGCTTTAATCATGTAACGGTTGACCCGTGCGTACACGTAAAAACAACCAAAGAAGGGACGGTGATAATAGTAGTATATGTAGATGACTTGCTTATAGCATCTGTAAACGTAAAATTAATAAGTGAAACTAAAAGTATGTTAAGTAAGCGTTTTAAAATGAAAGACCTAGGAACACTAAAGAATATTCTAGGCATTACAGTAAATAGAGTAGGAGATACCGGAAAAATGAAAATATCTCAGACAAAGTATGTATCGGACCTATTGCAAAAATTTAGAATGTCGGAATCAAAATCAGTATCTACCCCTCTAGAGTATAACGAGAAATTGATACGGCATGAAACAGATGATGATGAAAAGACAGGAAAACTACCTTACCGAGAATTGATAGGAAGTTTAATACATTTAGCGCGCACTACACGGCCCGACGTAGCTTTCGCAGTTAGCACCCTAAGCAGATTTTGTAATACACCGAATCTTACACATTGGCGAATGGCGAAGCGAGTACTCCGATATCTGCGCGGAACCAAAGACTATGGTATAATATACGAAAAACGGGATGAAGCACTGTGTGCTTACAGTGATTCTGATTGGGCCGGCGATATAAACGATCGTAAATCGCAATCAGGAAGCGTGATAATATTAGCAGGTGGTCCAATTAGTTGGGAAACTAAAAAGCAAAGGACTGTCGCGCTTTCCACCATGGAGGCCGAATATGTCGCGATGTCAGAAGCGACTAAAGAAGTCATATTCCTAAGAAAATTACTATTTGAGATGGGTTTCAAAGATTACGTAAATGGAAGCACGACAGTGTTTTGCGACAATCAAAGCGCTATTCAGTTAAGTAGAAATAATGTATTTCACGGACGAAGTAAACATATAGATATCCGGCATCACTTCTTACGTAATGAACAAGAAAAAGGAACAATAAACGTAGAATACATTAGGACTGATAATATGAAGGCTGATATACTTACCAAGGGCCTACCGAAGGCGAAACATGAGAAGTGTGTCGAATGTCTAGGACTAAATAAAGAATTATTTGTCGAAACCGATCAGGCACGCAGATAGGGGGAGTGTAGGACCCAATTTTGATCTGCGCGCCTTCTCTGAATGTCGCGCCTGTTGCGCTGATGAGATATGTGTGAGCGTGTGATGTGTGTGGCTTCGCGCTGATCTTCTGTTCTGTGTCTTTTTCCTTTGTCGTGTGAGCGCAGTGAAAGTAGTCAGTAAGTCAATTAATAAAGCAGTTTATTAAAAGTACAAAATAAACATCGTTCTTCTACGCCCGTCTATGGTCCCAACCAATCATTTTTAACAGGATCCAATTGAGTATGATAAATATACACGAGAAGGATACTTCACAATTCATCGTAGTTATAAAGCATGGTCCGGAATTTGGTCAGATATGACTATTGAACAAACTCTAAACCGCTTTTTTGGCACAGATTTAAAGCATGGAAGAGGTGTTACACCAAGTGTTGTAGCACGCTATTTGTTGGGTATGCCAGCAGCATTCAACGTTATGGAGAACGTGGAAGAATATTTAAAGATCTCATCAAATAACAGTGAGCAGCATGTTGACCTAGGCGCTAGCAGATTGAAGAGAGATAATTTGGATATCTCTAGGTTAATTATCTGGCTTAAGGGACACACTCCGTTTAGTTTTCGCCCATGCTTACTTTCATTGTCGACTGGAGTAATAGGTGGTTCCGAGATTAATTGCCATAGAGCATTTGAAATTGGCAGTAATGGCATGATGACATTAATTGGAAAGACACCTGAAGCATCTCTCACTAAATTATATAAAGTCAAAAATTCAACACAGGCAAAAAATTTACATATCAGTGGAAGAATGTCAATTATTGATCCATTGTTGTTGTTTTAACGAATCTCCATAATCATCCAAGGTGATGCAAAAAAAATGCGCAAAGCATTTCAATATGAACTTTCGCCTTATCCACTAAGCTTGTTCGATGATGATGGTCTTATGAGAAAATCAAATAAAGCTGAGCTGTATAAAGTATTCACACCTTATGCTCACTCCGATTCATTAATACGTAATTCATTGATTGTTGTCGATGGTGGATGGTTGCTGCATCAAGTCGTCTGGCCGCATAGTAGATCTTTCTCAGAAATATTTAATTTATACTATTCGTATATACAAAATCATTTTGGAAGTCATGTAACTGTAGTATTTGACGGTTACAACAATAACGTAATCGGAGATAAATCCTACGAACGGTATCGTCGAAATGAGAGCACAGTAGCTGCAGATATATGTATTAATGAAGACCATATTGTTACAATGAATCAAAAGAAATTTTTATCGAACATTGAAAATAAAGTGAAATTTGTGGAGAAGCTGCAGTCATATCTTGTAAAAAAAAACATCACAGTTCATATAGCCACAGAAGATGCTGATGGATTGATAATTAACACTGCATTGACACTTTCCACGACATCGTCAAACCCTGTTACCGTTGTTGGTAATGACGTGGACTTACTCATATTGTTAGTTGCATTAGCACCAACAAATATAGGATTCTATTTTTATAAAATAGCTGGTGGAAAAACAAAAAACATATTGTACTCAACATATAACCAACAGAAGCTGAAATCATTTATATTATTCGCCCATGCATTTGGGGGATGTGACACGACCAGTGCCTTTTTCCAAAAAGGGAAAAAAAGTATCATCAAGTTATTAGAGACAAATAGAAAAATAGAAAACGCCGCAAAAATATTTTACAAGTCCGACGCCTCAATTACGCAATTGTACGCGGTTGCGGAAGATATTGTTATACAATTGTATAGCAAAAATGATAAGAAAATAACTAAAATGGATACACTTAGGTATGAAACATTCAAACGGTTAATTAGTAAATCTAAGAAAAAAATATCATTAGCATCACTTCCACCGACTAAAGCTGCTTTAACGGAACACGTCAAACGTGTCTACTATCAAATTCAATTGTGGATAGGCAACAATTTAAATCCAGAGTTGTGGGGATGGACACGAACGCAAATGATGTTTGTCCCAATATTAACACCAGAAGATCCAGCGCCTCAGGATTTATTGACTATGATCAACTGTGCGTGCACTGGGGACTGCTCAACTGTACGATGTAGTTGCGCGAAAATTGGGTTAAATTGCACTCAATTGTGCAAACATTGTAATGGTGAAAGCTGTTCGAATCCGCACAAGATCGCCGTTCCAATGGATATTGATCTCCATGAAAGTGGAGATGAAGATAATCCTGAAGACTTCACACATGAAAGTAGTCAACAGGGAGAAGAACAAGAAGAGGAGGAAGAGGAGGAAGAAGAGCAAGGCACAGATGAGATGGATGTAGATAGGAGTGAATAAAAACATGAAATGTAATTGACAAATGTATGAAAATGTGGAGTAATGATCCACAACGTCTTTTCTTATCGTTAAAATGTGTTGCATATAAAATTTTGTATTTCATTTTCTAATAAAAATAACGAATGAAAATAACAAATAAAAAATTTATTTATATTTATTTATATTTTATTTGCTAATAGAAAATTAATTAATAATAAAGAAAATATTAATTATTATTATTATTTGTAATTATTTTATTATGATTAATTAAAAATGAATAATAATAAAAAAAAATTTAATTTATTTATATTTTATTTGCTCTGAAAAATAACATTTATCTATCTATACATATGCGAGAATAATGTGAATGATATCATCAGGTATCATATACGCAGTGAGAACACTAATTGTAAAGAATAGAAAGCATCTGTCTTTCTTAATCTTACGCATGTCTGTATGCGTCCCTTCTCTTTCCGACAAATGGCTGACAGCGCTCTTCACTTTCTTCATCCATCCTTTTCTGTTGCACGCATTCACAACATCTGCCCTTCTCTTTTAATCGTAGCAAATGCGGCAATGAGTGCGAAGAGTGCGTCCGATACGCTGTCTCTCTCGCGCTCAGTGCCGGGCCCACAACACCCCAACTTTTCCCAACTTCTATAATTCGCAAAATCGCAAAAAATGGCTAAGGACTTTTTATTTTTAAATTTCATATTTGATAATTTTATGAAAAAAAAAATTTTTATTTCAAAGATTTCGATGTTTAAATTGACTTTTCGCGAAAACTGCAATAGATGCAAAATAATGATTTATACAAAAGTTGTAGATCTTAATATTCTCTACAACTTTTGTTTGAAATATTTCTCTATATTTATTATGGTTTACGCGAAAAATGCGAAAAAATGGCTTTTGGAGCAATTTCACCCCTTTTTCACCCTGACGCTGAGTTCGCAACAACCTTAAAACTATCCCTAGTCAAATCTAGTATGCCTAGGAATATTTCAGCCAAGTTTTACCGAGGTTGAAAAATTGCCATTTCAGGCTTAACTTGACTGGACTAGTCTGGACTCCGACCGGTCACAATATAAATACCTGAAAGAAACAATGTTGGTACAGCCATGTTTGAAAGTTTCTTGGCCAGAAAATATTTTCCTTCAAAGTGCTTAGCGCAAATGGCCCTCTTACTGATTTTATTTTCACTTAAATTCACTAAATCCGGTTCGCCACTTGCTGCTAACCACTTTGAAAATGTTGCTGACCGAGAGTATGGATGGGGGAATGACAACATTCGCCCCTTAGTCTCCCGGTCGGAAATAATCGAACATTTTTTTCTCTGGTCCATATCCACTAAAAGACATCAATATAACAATACTGTAACAATTATAATGATCAAAAATGAGAAAAAAATAAGAATTTTAAAGCATTAAATAAGTGAAAATTAGATAGTCATTATACCGGACCGCATGTAATAACGGAATTATTCGGTAACAAAAACGCTAAACTTTTACTTACCTAATAATAGTAAGACGCGAATCATACATCTAGATAAATTAAAACACGCAAGGAAGGGTTAAAGTCAGAAAATTAAGACTCAAACTATTTAATTTCCTTTTTTTTCTTTTTAATTCTCTTAATCCCTTCTAACACACCCCTCTACATCGATTGAACGATCGTATTCCTCGGGAGAGTATAAATTCTCTCACGAGGTCTTCTCCAACGGGTTCTCCATGGCGAATACACTGCAAATCCAAGTGTGTTAAAAGTGGGTTATTTAAATGCACCAAAATGTGTAAGCACACTTCATTACCATGTCTAAACGTGTAAATGCAATTATGTGCACTAAAATAAAACACTTGAAAAAATTAACGTGAAGTTTTAACACATCTAATGCGTTATTTTACACGTTTTATCCGAGTAAATAAATAATGCATTTTTTTGTATGTTAAATTTAAACACACTTCACTTTTATGCACAAAAGTGTATTAAAATTACACATTTCGTTAGAATTATACGTGTTAGCCGTTTGTTTTTTATGTATTTACTGACCAGATATTTATCAGTTATTATTACCACTTAAAAGAGTAGAAAAACAATAACTGTAATTTTTGCATTATTGGTTCGCATCATTTAACACGTTAACCAATCATTCTCATCTATAATATATCGAAATATTCTTGAATGTGGTAGGTTGCATATTAATACCGGAGTTCCTGCACTCCTTTAAAATATTGAACAATCATAATAATATTTAATATAATTTTATTCAATTCTGTGAATATGTAATTGATTTAACTATAAATATGTAAGAAGGCAGATGAAATGAGTGAGCGAGAAAGTGAATGAATGACAGAGAGAACGAGATGATGACGTGAGAAACAAAAGACAGGGCAGAAGAAACAACACAGTTGCAAAACAGCAGTGAAGAACGAAACGTGAAAGCGAAAAGACACCATAACTGTTACTGCTTATTTTTATTAGTTTCTAAGAGTATGTTTGTTGCGGATAATGTAGAGCGCCTCTATACCGGATTGTGTGTCATCTCGCGTCGTCTCGACGTTGCTCCTTCGATGCCTTCGAAGTTAGCGACTTGGGTAAGGAGGCGGCAAGAATTGCGGGGTACACGGGTGGTATGGGGCCTCGAGAAGCAGAGCGACGTTTTTTTGTTCACTCGCGACCGAACGGCGGTCGAGGACAGTCACATTGTATTAATTATATTGTGTTTTTTTATTAAATTAATCCTCAGTTATCAATGATAACAAAATGTTTTATTCACTTAAACATTATCTCGGTCGGGCACGCCTCGTGCAATATGTAACGGGACACGAAAGATTTCGGGTTCAAACAATGTTATAGTTATTGTTGGTTTTATCTATCTTTTTAATAAATGTTAGTTAATAGCAAGAAGACTGTGGGCACCATCAGAAAAGCAATCTCCTTACATATATATATGTAGGATTGGAATATTTGAACAAGCGGCGGTAACATTTGTAAATAGAGTCGTGATTGAGCAGCGGTGTAAAGAAGTCGATTTTGTGTCCCAGTTGATCTGATTTGTATTGTATTTATTCTTCTAATCGTTTAGTCGTTTTGTTCTAATAAAATATTCTTCTCACATATATATTTATATTTTAAAATAACCCATTTATGTATTTTAAAAATAACGCACCAACATGCTGAAAAATAACACACATGTACTGTGTTAAATAATAACATACCGGGAAACGTCTAAAAAGCGACTACAAGGAAATAATACGTTTATGTGTTTTAAAATAACACCCTTGGATTTGCAGTGTAGGTTTCTTAACCCGAAGCAATTGAGGTCGCTCGTGGGAGTTCTCCAGAAGTATTCTGCCTTGTTTCTGGCGACTCTGCGCCATTCCCGAATTAGGCACTTCCTCTCGATATTGATAAACCCGCGACGCGACGGCTCGCAAGTCGACTGAAACATGTAAAAAAATTTCAAATTAGAAGCGTTCTTATTACCATGTTTCTCTTTGCATGTTATATATACATAAGAAGAAAAATTTACTTATTATATGCAACAATATCTTACCTGTCAGTTTTTAGTTGAGTTCAGGTTTATCTTGTAACCGATAGACATCCTGTTATCTAATGTAACCGATAGACGTCCTACTATCTATATGTGCTGTTTATTACGAAGATGCGACGCGTGTCCACGCACCAGTTTGCGCATCAAATAAGCAATGTAACTGATAGACGCGAAGATGCGACGTATGTCTACGCACCACCTACAAATCAAAGACGCATCGAATACGCATCACGCCAATATAAAAGCGCGAACGACGATGAAGAGCGAGCATTACCAATCCTCATCAGTACGAGTTAACATCGATCAACGTATTAGCTTATAAGCCTTTCTGTATTCTTTGAGTATTCTAGTAGTGTAGTAAGATTTGTAGTTTGTTAAAAGTAGAGTTTAAGAGGACGAATAAATTCCCTTTTTAAAAACTCGAATCTCTGGACCTCGCCGGTAACAATCTAAATAACTTTTACGCTCTGGATTTTTGCATACTAAACACTATATTTAATACTAGACGATAAATACGTACAATGAATGACTTCGAACTCACGTGAGCGTGTGAACAGTTTCGTAACGACAAGCGTAAAGAAAAAGATGTCGCTGGTTTAGCTTAGGAGCAGATGTCGATATATCCTAACATTATCAATAACCGCAGCTGTACGTTGTCGAATTTCATCTTGTCAAGGAGTTATCGAGACGATTAAGTTCAGTGATTTCCGTCGGTCCCAGTAGCCCTTTTTATAAGCCGAAAAATCAGGAGAGAAACCCCCCCCCCCCTCCCCATAATAATCGAATTTTCGAACGAATAAATTCAGGAGAGGGGTAGAAAAGCAGAAGCCGCATGTACATTCGAACCAGGGGGTCCAAGCTTAGATGGGAAAGGCATTAACCAAGTTTCGAAAAATGTTTCATGTTCGCAGTTGTAGGAGGCGGTAGTATCACCGAATTTAGTGTTTGTTAGAGGCGGTAAGAGGCGGTAGTATCATCAAATTAGCGCTTTCTTTTAAAAATTCGAAATATGGCGCGCTTATTAACTTTTTATCTTTTGTTTTAACATTGTCTGATGGATGGAGGACAGGTAGACGTTAATATTTATTATAATAACGTTTATTACTTACTAAAAATATCACTTGATATAATACATTGCAGGGCATCTTACTACTAACTCTACGTAAACACAGTGCCGCATGGTGCGCGCATAGTTGACCCCATGACTCTATCATTGTCATTTGTCTGATAAAAAAGAGGGAAATAATTATAACAGTCATTATAACAGCGACGCTGTATCGGTGCAGTGTAAAAGAATGCAGTACGCAAAATGTTAAATTGTATCAAATGCCACTTCGTCCGGACGAAGCGAAGCAAGATCCCCGTCAACACCCTGAACCCACTGGTTAATTCGGACGTTACCCGGCAGACCGTTCGCGACTCTAAAGAACGGTAAACAATAGAACATTAAACATAAGACTTTAGGAATAAGGAATTAAACTTTAGTTCCGTCTTATGGAACGCCATGGTTCTGTTCACAATAAAGGAATAGAACATTACGATTAAACATAGAAGAAACCTTAAGGTTTTATGTGATGCATTTATGTTTAGACAGTCAGATCGCTGTGTGTTGTTTGCAAGAAATGGCTGAAAGTGATGCAACATTATCTGCTAAAACAGGTGATGAATTGTTAATTTCTTTAGTAGAAGGTTATCCTCATTTATGGGATAAAAAGCATCGCGATTATAAAAATCATGAGATGAAGTTAGAGATCATCATCATCTAGTCATCATCTGATCAGAGTCAGAATCATCCTGGGTAGAAATAGCTTCTGGTACCAACAGTACAGATTAGGTTTTTTTGCATTTGCTCGTAATGATTTTATCATTTATTTCGATAAAAATAATACAAGAGCAGACAATATTAAGGTAGTTCTTTCACATAGGAGCGGATTTTATGGATGCTATGAATGGACCCCATAGAATTTCTATAAAACGAATGATAATTTATTGAAGTATTGATTATAATTATAATTTAAAAAATTTTAATTTTAATGTACGCGTACTTATCGACAATGCAGGGTTGCCAAACACTCACATTCACAAACAGTGACCATATTGTAAACGTGAAATATATGATTTTATAACTTTCAATTAATAATTTCTTTATTAAATATTCGACAGCTGCAATCTTTTTGTGAAATAGCTATTCGAAAACGTTCCCGAATTAATGATCTCGTTTTTCGTAAGTATTTACAGTATGGAAGATTGGAAAATTGAACGATAAAGTCGGAAGTACTATTTCTATCTCTCTCACTCTCATTTACGTCAATGTATGAAACTGTATTTTTAAACTAGATTTTTTCATCGAAATGCCCGATAACTGAGCTTTTTTTGCTTGTAACTTGTTCGTGACAATCTCAAGAACATCATATTTTAACATTAAATTTATTTGCAGATTTTCGGTAAGTGCTGGAACTACCTTAAATCGTTATTATTCATGTGGGGCCGAGTTGTTTTGGCGGCAGCCCGATGCGAACGCGGGCTTATCGTGCGGCAGAGCAAAGAATAGCTTCTAATATAAGGATTTACCGCCGATAAAGCGGCAGGTGTGGCTTCGGCTGCGTAGTACTGAAAGTGTGTGTGTGTGTTTTCAAGGATGCGTGTGAGATGTGTGTGCGTTTTGCGTGAGATGCGCTGGCGAAGCGCGTTGAAACAAAAGTAGTCGCTGATAGAGAGACGCGCCGAAAGGTCGTGTTTGCTCGGCAGTACAGCCATTTAATAAAGATAGTTTTTTTTGTTTGTTTTCTATTATATACAAAATCTGTTTTTTCTCTTTGGTCCCTCTCCCACATTCATTTTGTTCACAATTA
The DNA here is from genome assembly GCA_910591515.1 of Cerceris rybyensis. NCBI lineage: Eukaryota > Metazoa > Arthropoda > Insecta > Hymenoptera > Crabronidae > Cerceris > Cerceris rybyensis. The sequence continues at coordinate 18,701,601 of OU342798.1, read as the reverse complement.
GTCTTATACGCTCTATATATCACAACACAGAAAATACGAAAAAACATCTTGATAACCTTACTGCACAAGATAGTGTTTAATGTTTAATTGTAAACGGCTGCAGGGTTCTATGTTTATTTTTTAAGTTCAATTCCTAATTCATACGTTTAATGTTTAGTGTATTTATTATGGCTACTCCTTAGAGCGTTCCAAAACGGCGTTATGCCGCAACTGAATAGCACCCGAATGCGGTCCACAATGTCCGAGTACATGGGGCAAGGTCTCGTTACCCTCCCCGCAACGCCGGCATCGGAGTAATTAATATTTTTTTCAAAGAATTGTTAAAGAGACTCGGCGGGTCGCAACTTGTATTGGCAGTCTGCGCATTTGATATACCTGGTATAGTATATCAGTCTAATAGTATGTGTGCATATAATTGATCTTTATGCCAATATACTGTGTAATATATAATATAATATTCAGGTACCCCTCCTACAGGACGGCATTCTGTAACGCGATTTCGCTCTAACACGATACGAAAATTTCGGAAACCTTTGTACAACACTGTGCTTCTATGTCACTGGATAACATGACTGTTCCTTAAAACATACTTCGATCAATCGATTATCGACCATTGATGATATCGACCATCGATTTCATTTCGAGATGGCGCACAGTGTGTAATTTTAGGGTTCTAGCTGGACAAAACTATTTTTTGAAAGAAATTATGGTTTTCGTTACTTTTACTGACTTTTTTACTATTAAACAACATACTGTTATACTTAGCGTTAATAATAATACATATTTCAATAGTTATTTAACATTTATACGTAAAATAAGAGACTATCAACTTAAAAAATTTTCTGTAACTTAATCTTAAGGCTTATTTCAATTTTTTTGTGGAAAATGACTCTGTAAACTCTACCAATTGCAACAATGCATATCATTTTATTGTTGTAAAGATTTAAATATGTTTAAACATATGTTTTAAAAATATGTTTCCGATTTACTCTAAAAATTAAAAATCCAGGAAAAAATCTAATAGCAGGAGGCGACAGGGCAGAAATTTTTCTTGGAAAAAGCAAAAAAAATTGCAATATAAATTTTCTTTTTGGCTGAAAAATTTAAAAACTTCCGCGAGGCATTTTTCTAGTGTCTTCTGAGCGAACGAAACTAACTAAATGCCCGCCGCTCCTTGGGGTTCTGGCCAGGATTTCGTCAAAATAGACCAGTGTGAGACGTCGCTCCCGTCCGTTAGGGACGTAATAAAACAATAAAAATGTAACAGATGTCATCATTTGTCTGAAATGGCTCTTTGCATTTTTAATTGTTTATACCTTTAGCTTTGAAGATGCAAAATTGCAAAAGTGTAATAAGCGGTACACTTTGTCCAAACTTAAATAACTTTCCGAAGGGAAGCGAAATTCAGAGTTCGCGCGGAATAAAAGAATAAAAAAGTAACAGATGTCATCATTTGTCTGAAGCGGCACTTTGCATGTTCAATTTTTATACTTTTAGCTTTAAGCACACAAAATTGCAAAAGTTTATTAAATAGTAATATATGTTAAAAGTCTACATACATTTCGGAACGGAACTTAAATTACATGTTAATTGTTAAAGCGGATTAAAATGGTAATGGAAGGTCGTTTAGAAAAATAAAATATTGTAAATATATCCCAAATAAGTGTAGATAACAATACATATGCGCAAATTCCATTCTAACCTTTTGTTACAAAACAATTGACGAAAATGTCTAGGGTATGATGGGAGCGTGTAAAAGCAATCTACGGAAAGTATAACTTTGAGGCCTGTTAATTAACTATTGCAGATTATTTTTTCAAATAATTTTTACATTTTCTGGTTCTATGGACATTCTGCTATCGATTTCCAATAAAATTTTATACATCTGGACCATTACGAAAATTGACTTTTGTCCAGCTAGAACCCTAAAATTACACACTGTGCGGCGCGACGAGGCGGCAAAGATGTAACCCGGCAACCATGCATCGTGCTGTTAGGTACTTCCGTGAATGCCGGATGAGGAATATCGGATAGCATTTGTAAGAAGTGATTCAGGTGGATCCTTTTTAGTTTTATTGACGACGGACAGAGTAACGACTTACAGCAGGTTTTTAAATACAATGACTGGTTTTGCGGTTTTTCGGTGGTCTTAAATAGCTAGTGCTCCTTTGTCTCGAGATAGGCGTACGTGCCTATCTACGGGGCAAAAGTTCTGTTATATTTCGGAAATGCACCGGCGACTAATAGTAAATAAGAGGCAGAGGCCTAAGGTTGCCTAGCGGTCGACGGTCAAGTCTGAGGCTTATCTTACACCTCCCCCCTTATTAAAAACTAACTGCGTCTAACTGCGTCTAATTGCGTTAGTTTTCATTAAACGGTGCAGCGATTCTTCTAGGTGTGCATCGATATTATGAACAGGGAGTGATTCGGCAGCATATTGTACAGTATGTTCTGTATGTGCCCTGTTCCCGAAGGAACAATTGTGGTAACAGTTACCAAAGCATTTCCTGAATAAAGATATTACCGCGGAAAAAAGACCTATTTTGGTTAGAAATACAAACAGTATGCTACCTATTGATATGTAGCCTGCTATGTGTAGATAATACATTGCCGTTTCCTTCCAGGTTCGTACCCGTTCGTGTGACATTATTTTATCGCTTAATTCCTTTAATTCATCTAATGTTTTCCCCATTCTTTGCAAGTGATCGGGGTTAACATGCGTTAGTTTTATTATGTCTAATGGTATCTCGGTAGGGTCTAATCTAATGGTATTATTAAAATTGTCTTCAAACTTGGCCACTAGTAATTGGTCGTTTAACAAATTTTGTGTTTTAACATTGTCTGGCCTTAATATAGCTGTATCAGAGACAGCAATACAATCTGGATCTAAGTGGAGTATAAAATTATTATTTATGTTGACAATTCGTTGCTTATTGTCCGAACATATTATATGTATGGCTTCTGTTTTCGGTGCTACACCTATCCAATCCTGGTTGGTTCTTAATTGTATCCAGATAGTATTTTTTATTTTCATATATCTTGATTCGCAATTAGTATCCTCGGACTTGGTTAAAAGTTGTGATAGACAATTATCATTATTTGTAATAGCATAATCTGGGTGTTTTCGTTTAGCTAGTTTGCTGTCTTTAATATTTTTCATTTCATTAATGTCGTTTTCAGTAACCGGAATAAATGTTTGTCTCATATGATCGAGCAATATAAATTTTTGGTTTGTATTAATTATGGATTGTGTTAGCCATCCGTGTCTAGGTAGTGATATTACCCGAATGAGGCTCAGAACCTTATCTTCTACTAGTGGAATTAGCATCTCGATGAGAGCTCTTTTATCGGTTAACGCTATACTTATAGTACTTATGTCTAATAGCATTGTATAATACCTTTCGTCCAGTGGAACTGGGAAGTTTGTTACGTGCCTTTGTTCCTTTAGGTTAGCAAACAGTGCTTCGGGAGAATATATATGTGGTTTTATAGTACCGTGTCTTCCATCAGTGATTAATTCTTCCAGACGAAAGATATCATTTTCTAATACTATGAGTTCTTCATCTAAGTCTAACAATATTTCATCTAATTTTACATTAAGTTCGTTTGATTGTGCGACGGTTCTAAGTAGGTTAAATTGGTTATTTATATTCTGTATATTTGTTATTACCATGTTAGTGGTATTGACGTTAGATGTAACGGTATTTAGTATTATACTAGTTTGATTTCTTATATACTGAATAATAGTTTTTTGATCGTGGTATAATTTGTCGAGTTCGTTATTATAATAAGTTGCGTCGGAGTCGCTTAGTGTTCCGAAAAGAGTCTTACTTATTTCTCCAACGAAATCAAATAATCCTCTCCTTAATCTTGACGGGACTCCTCCTAAATGATAAGCGTTCTTAATGCTATATCTCAGCCTAGACATCTGCATCAATTTTTTTGTTATGTGACGTTCTGAATTACAGATCCATTTTGTTCCATTAACATTACGTGTACAACTATTTAGTAACTCAAAATAACTTTGCCTTAATGAAATGTAATTAGTTTCTATGTTAGAAAAGTCGAATCCTACAACTATTTTCCATTGTTCGTGAAACATTTTCACGTTGCCTAAGTTTTCTAGGTAAATAGCGTCTTGATTACGAAGACTTGAGACCGAGTACTTCGGATCACTATGGTAATGAGATCTAATTACTGGAAGTATCGTCAGGAAGATCGCTGTCGACATGAGATTCCACATCCGAAATAAATTGTTTGATTGCACTTCTGTGATATTGTTTTATACGAGCACCTTCCTGAATATGATACGTTACGAAATCATTATGACCTACAACTCTATACGGTCCTATCCATTGTTTATCCAACGAGGAATTTTTTCTAAAGTTGCGGATGAGCACAAATTCGCCATTTTCTATTGGTGCATAATTAGTGGTGTCTTTTACGTTTCTGTCCTGTGTATGTGTTATGTTTGACTTGGCTTCGTGTAGTTTGTTCTCGTGATTCAGTCTCCGTGATTCAGTCAGCTGTCGTAGTGTAAAGGTTTCTTCGTTATTTAAAAATATAGAGTTTGGTTCCCTACCAAATTGTAATTCGAAGGGTGTATAGCCCGTTGATTTATTGATCGTACAGTTGTAAGTTAGAAATGATTTGGGTAGTACCTCATCCCAGCTGTTTTTATCTGTAGAATATTGTTTAAGATATTCCATTAGGATTATATGGGATCGTTCATTTTTTCCGTTGCTCTGGGGATGATATAATGATGTTAATACATGTTTAATGCCTAATTCGGAGCATAGAGTGGTCATCTCTTCGGATAGAAATTCTTTCGCGTTATCAGTTAGAATTGTCTTTGGTTTTCCATGAATGCTTATCCAATTTTTCCAAAATGCGTCTAATATGGATGCAGTGGATTTATCTATTAGAGGTACCGATATCAAAAATCGCGTGAGATAATCCTGTATTACTAAGATATACTTATTGTCTCTAGGAGTTACCGGAAGTGGTCCGATTATGTCAAGGGATATCTTATCATTTGGATTTTCAGGAATATCTGGCATGGAATATTCATAAGGTTTTCCTGTAGTTCGCTTGTGATGCTGACAAGATTCACATTTTGTTACATAATCTTCGACATCCTTTGCTATGTTCTGCCAGTCATACTTAGTTCGAATTTTTTGAACAGTTTTCTCTACCGAATAGTGCCCCCCTAATGTCCCGTTATGTGCTTGTCTTATTATTTCGTTTTTGTCTAATATCTCTTGATGCAATTTGGACACGTACACAACTAATTTATCACCTGTGTATTGTTCATTTAATAAAGTTTTAAGTTTAAAAAGATCGGGTAGATTATATTGCAAATTCAATCGTTTATCCGTAGTCTCGAGGAAGTTTTCTAATTTGAACTCTATCGTAGCGTCTGTGTCTGAAGAAGTTATAATTAACTCATTAGGTTTCGGGTTGTTTATGATATTATCTGTATAGAAAATGGTTTTGTTTTTGTGGTTTCCGATTCGTTCTAAGAAGATAATTTCTTTAGTCACTGTAGGAGTTTTTAATTCTGGGGGTAAAGTTAGAACTTGTGTTTCAAAAAGATTATTGAAGTCAAAGTCCTTGTTATGACCTAAAATTATATATTTTAACGTACTTTTAAACTGAGGGGGTAATTGAAATGTCTCTATGGCCCACTCTATATTTTTATCTCTGATAGGCTTTAGAATTTTGTACACTTCCGTTCGTTCCGGGTTAACTCGGATATATCCTTCGCGTTCTGTAATACCGAAGTTTAGTTTTATTGTTTGATTTTCTATGGTGTTACTACTTTCGTTCACTGCGCTTAAAACCGATTTAGGTATTCGTGACAATGCGTCTGCATTTGAATTTATTTTTCCGGGTTTATAAACTATTTCGTATTCGTATTCGAGAAGTTTTAATCTCCATCGCATTAATCGAGAGTTGGGATCTTTAACATTCATTAACCATGTTAGCGGCTTATGATCGGTAACTATCGTGAATTTGCGACCGTATAAATATTGACGGAAATGCTTAGTTGCCCATACGATGGCAAGTAATTCTTTCTCGGTTGTGGAATAATTTGTTTCGGCTTTGTTTAAGGTTCTAGAAGCAAAAGCTAATGGTTTATCTTTTCCGATTGTGCCCTGAGATAGTACGGCACCTATCGCGTCGTTCGATGCGTCAGTAGTTAGAACAAAAGGCTTTTGCCAGTCGGGATAGCTAAGTATCGGATGTGTAATTAATTTATTTTTTAATTCGTTAAAAGCCGCGCGTGTTTCATTTGTCCAGTTAAAGGATATTCCTTTTTGCAAAAGTCTAGTTAGTGGCTTAGCGATTCTGGAAAAATGCGGAATAAATTTACGATAATAACCTAGCAGACCGAGGAATTGTTTTATTTCTTTAGGATTTTTAGGTTCCGGATAATTTTCTACTTTATCTATTCGTTTTGGGTTTGTTATTAAATATTTAATTCTAATAATAAATATTCTAATTCTGGCCTTAAATATTCGCATTTGTCGGGTTGTAATTTAAGGCCGACTTGTCTAAGTCTTTCAAATAGTTTAACTAGATTCTCGTTATGTTCGTCGACGGTTCGACCGTATACTATAATGTCGTCCATATATACAAAACAAGAATTACCTACTAGTCCCTGCAAACCTCTATTCATCATCCGTTGAAAAGTCGGAGGTGCGTTTTTTAGACCGAAGGGCATTCGCGTATATTCAAAATGGCCGTCAGGTGTAGAAAATGCTGTTTTTTCTATATCCTTTGGATCTACACCTATTTGATGAAATCCTGATGCAAGATCGAAGGCTGAGAAATATCGCGCGTTCCCAAGTTGATCTAATATCTCATCTATGTTGGGTAGTGGATACGCGTCAGTTATAGTTTTCTCATTTAGCTTGCGATAATCTATAATGAGTCTCCATTTAACCTTCCCGCTGGCGTCTGACTTTTTCGGTACAATCCAAAGTGGTGAGTTAAATGGCGAATCTGATTCCCTGATTATTCCCTTTTCTAACATGTCTTTTATTTGACGTTTTATCTCCTCCTGGTGAATAGGAGGATATCTATATTGTTTTGTGTGAATTGGTTCGTCGTCTGATGTCCGTATTGTATGTTGTGTCAAGTCTGTTAGTGGTAGAGGGTCACCGGGAAGTGTAAATATATCTTCGTATCGCGAGATAATTTCCCATAGTGACTGTTTGTGTTCTGTGATATGCTCTAATCGCGTATTTTCTGCTAATTTACTAATTCTTTTAGGATCGATCTTAATAGGTTCGAATTTTAAAGCTACATCTGTTCGATACATAAAGACTTCTTTAACATATTCCTTCAGGTAGGGTGGTAAAATTGGATTACCGGAAGGATCAGCTTTTGTTATGGCCCCAGTATCATTGAAGAACATTACTATCATATCAGGGTTTGTACAGCTACTTTCGTTATTTCGTTTGAATACTTTGTCGTCAAGTTTAACTGCGTGATTCGATAAATTAAAGTTATGACGCGTTAAAAAGTTAATACCTAAAATTCCGTCGTATTCATGGTTGTTATCAATTACTTGGAATTCGGTCTCTACATTGTTATATCTGGCTGTGATTCCATATCTCGTACGCATTGAATTACCTGTGATGCCTCTAATATGGATGGGTTCGCTGATTTTCAATCGTCGTGGGTCTTCTATTTGTTGTTCTTTAATCAGCGATATACTGGCCCCTGTGTCGATCAGAAAGGATGTTGGTTTGAAGCCAGGTATCTTCAAAAGTAGTCGAGGACATTTCTGGAGCTCTTCGGGTCTGGGTGATCCATCGTTGATTCTTGTTTGTAGTAAATGCTCGCTTGCGGAGACAAATCCGGAATGGAAATTTTGGTTCCTGGGTTGATTACGTTGATGATATTGTTTCGTTCGGCATTCTTCTTCCAGATGCCCGAGACGACGACAATAGTTGCATTGTAGCTTCATTCTACAATGTTCTTCAAGGTGTCCCATTCTCTTACACAGGTTACACTGCCTTGGTTGGTTTAGACGATTTCTTGTATTAATGTACTCCTTTTGCCTGGGATGGTTTGTTTCTGGGCGGTATGCACTCTGACCTTGTAGTTGCTCACGTCTCCTTATAAAATCCGCTTCTATTTTTAATGCTTCTGTGAATATGTCGTTCAATACGTAAAATGTCTTATAGCGTATTACATTGGCAATTTCTATATCCAAACCGTCTAAGAAATCTTGTATTGAGCTTGTTAATTCCCATTTTTCCTGCATGATTCTGAACGTTGGATCGTTGTTGGAATTTGAAATAGCGGAAATAATTTCAAAATGGATTTTTGAGAATCGTTCGATATAGGAACTAACTGGTTCTCTCCTTTCCTGTCTGCAATTTCGTCTACTTGCTATGAGCGAATTTATGGGTTCCTGTGAGGCACCATATAATATGCGAAGTCGTTGAAAGAATTCCGTAAATGTAGGGGTAGTTTCGAGTGTGAATTTTTGCGATGCTTTGCCTTTTAACTTCTGAGAAATTATGTTTTCCAAGAAGAATGTTTGGTCGTATACAGGTAACCTTTGTCTGTTGCGGTCAATTTGTTGGATAAATGGTTCTGGATTACCGCCTTCGAATTCTGTCACAACAGCTAATGCTGCTTTAATCGTGATCATACTGACGGTGCGTGTGTTTGTTTCTGCTGATGCTGCAGTTTCTTGATCTACATTTCTGATATGAGTTTCCAATGATTCTAATCTCGTTGTTACTAAACAAAGTGCTAGTTTAATATCGTCAAGTAAGAACGAGTCCCTGGAGGAAGATTGAGCGCGAGACATTGTGGCGGTAACGAAAACTTTTCCGCGAAATTCAATTATCGTCGGTGTCTTCCGATGATGTTAATGATATTGTTGTTACCTTTCTAGGGTCTCGCCAAGGATCCAGTTTTGAATACTTCTTGTATAAAGACGGGATAGTGAGTGTTCCTCGTAGGATGACTAGTCACAACTAGTATATTTCACTCACGAATATTATCCCGCACCGCTGCCACCAAATGTAAGAAGTGATTCAGGTGGATCCTTTTTAGTTTTATTGACGACGGACAGAGTAACGACTTACAGCAGGTTTTTAAATACAATGACTGGTTTTGCGGTTTTTCGGTGGTCTTAAATAGCTAGTGCTCCTTTGTCTCGAGATAGGCGTACGTGCCTATCTACGGGGCAAAAGTTCTGTTATATTTCGGAAATGCACCGGCGACTAATAGTAAATAAGAGGCAGAGGCCTAAGGTTGCCTAGCGGTCGACGGTCAAGTCTGAGGCTTATCTTACACATTCTCATGCGACACTTTTGTTTAGTCTCCTTAGCGACAAACCTTTTTTGGAATAAAAAGGGCGGCACCGAATTGGTGCAACGAGGCTCACGATTGAACACTCTCGTCTCGACGACCAAACTGTAAAGACGTGCGACTCTTTTAATTAAACTATAATTCTAAGTTTTGCACTTGGTGTCTTTTTCTTTCTGGATATCCTGAAATAAATCAATGCGTTTAAAAGAAGCGAACGCATTTTCACTTCACACGGCATAACAGTGAAAATATTTTGGTGGCAACGGTAGGATATCTCAGAAAGATTTAAATAGTTTGGAAGTATCTTTTGAGGAAGAATTCATTGAGGTGAACGAGAAAACGGAGGGTCCTGACATATTAGCCCTGTGTCTATGTGCCGAGGTTCAATATACAGCAGCTTTCTGTCAGTTGAGAGAGAAATGTTTATTCTGGGGTAAGTAGACTATTTTCTACTTACTGTATAACGCATATTTTTGATTTGCGAAAAATAGTGGACGAATTGAAAACTCTGTGAATAGGCTTGTTGATAATATATCATTATGGCTAACGCGGAATTGAACGAAACTTTGCAACTTATTTTACAACAAAATCAGCAAATGTTTCAAAGACTCGAACGTTTAGAATTAAACAGATCTGAACAGGCGCCGGAAGATTCAAACAGAAATGTAGCATCAATAACAGAAGACGAATCATCAGGAGATGAATCGAAAGTTTCAATTCGACATCGTCGGTTACGCGAAGAATTACATTTAATAACGCATTTTGACGGAAAAAATATTTCTGTAGAAACTTTCATATGGGAAATAAAACAAGCTTTAGAAGGATTTGATAGTAGGAGTGAACAAAGAATGCTCCGGCTAATTTTAACTACGGAAATAATAAACGAAGCGCGTACCGCTAATGATGGAATTGAAATTCATACCGCGGAAGATTTGTTTCCTATATTAAGAAACGAATTTGGAACTGTAAAAAATTATGATCTTATGATACTTGAAAGAAGCCGAATCAGCCAATTTCGCCAGCGTGTTAATGATTATACTAAGCGATTTATTAGAACACATCATGACGTAAAACGAGCGCTCACAAATGATTCTTCAATATCCGCGGAGCACAGAAAAGTTTTGTTTGCAAATGAAGACAGAGTTGCTTTACCACAGTATATAAGGGGATTGGATCCGAAATTTCGTGTAAGAATTCGGGGAATGAGACCGCAGAGTATTAAAGAGGCACAAGATTTTGCTATGGAATTAGAGAGAGAAGACGAGATAACGCAAGAGTTAGATAAACAGCACGGACGTAGTAGTAATGGTAGTAACCGACGCGAAGCGATAGGTGCGAACCAGCGCGTCAGACAAACAGAACAACGAGATAGACGCAATGAAAAATCGGTAGCGACAGGTATAAACACATCCTGTTATAATTGTGGATCAAATGATCACTTTGTCAGAGATTGTCCTAAACTACGCGTATTGAATCAAAATTTTTACGCGCGGCAGCCTTTAACCAAACCACCAGATCAGATAAAGTATACAGTATCTCATCAGAGAGAACCGAACTTGCAACCCTGCACATCCAGTTGGGAAACAGAAAGCACGGAAAATTCCTCGCAGACACCGGAGCAACAGTAAATGTAATTAAAGAAACTCCGGCAAGATGTTTACTGTTTAGGAGTAAAATAAATCAACTTCAGGGCATACAGTCGGGCGATATAATCTCTGAAAGGGAGGCACGTATTGATATTGAAGATCGTGAACATGTTTTTGTAGTAATAAAGGACAATTTTCCGATAGAAGAGGATGGTATTGTGGGAATTCCATTTTTAGAATAGGAACACGCTATTATAGACACGGGCATCAAAAAGATAATCTTTAGACGGGAACAGCACAAAGAAACTATATTGCAAATTAAATTAAATCCTAACAGAAGCAAATTATTATCAGAATGTACTAGATTAAACCATATTTTAGATAAAAGGGCAAAAGAAGATATTTGGAACATAATTAATCAGTACCAGGATATATTTTATTTAGACGGAGATCCATTACCTTGCACACACTTAACAGAACACAAAATCGAAACGCATGATGAAAAACCAATTAATGTGAAGCAATACCGATATCCATTAATACACCAACAAGAAATTAATCAACAGATAACAGATATGTTAGGGAAGGGTATAATTTCAGAAAGTACGTCTCCCTATAACTCTCCTTTATGGGTAGTTACAAAAAAGTGCGATGCTAGCGGAAAGAAAAAATGGCGCATAGTAATAGATTTTCGACAACTTAATGTAGGAGGGGCGAACAAAATCAAACAATAAATTAAAGGCGAACCGTATCTTTTCGTAGTCGGTGGAGAACTCACTCTTTTACATATTTTGTTATAAAATATTTGAACTCCTGTCGTCAGGACAATCGGAGCACAGACGATCGTCCGTGCGCGCAACATTACAGGATCGTATTGAAACGGTAATGCGCCCTTACATTAATAATAAACAGTTCAAGACGCATACTCGTTACCGAATATCGAGAAAATTTTGGATCAACTAGGACGAGCCCGTTATTTTAGCGCCTTTGACTTAGCAAGTGGATTTCATCAGATACCTATGGAAAAGAATAGTAAAAAGAAAACTGCTTTTTCAACTCCAAGTGGGCACTTCGAGTTTAATAGGATGTCATTTGGCTTGAAAAATGCACCCGCGATTTTTCAAAGAATGATGGATCAAGCTCTGCGTGGTATCCCGAGTCGAAAAGTCCGGCCCAAAAAGAAACTTCAAATCCTAGATTCTTTTGATCTCTCATTTGCCGCTTAATTATGTATACCATTTTGAACCTCAAAATCCTCAACTAGTGTGTCTACGCGCCTCAAAGTCCTGTAAATATGATTTTTAGGAGTTATATGGACTGCTCAGGTAAAATTTTTATTCCAATTTAATCTGACATCCCCTAAAAATATTTCAGAAGTTCCAAGTCTGTCTACTCATATTCTAAAAATAGGGCTTTCAGGAGCAAGTAGGAATTAAATTATCATTTTATTCCATATAGATTCTAAATCTCCTAAAATCAAATTAATTGACATAAAAATTAATGAAATAGGTAAAATTGCTTTGTTTCCAAAAATTTTTTAACTTAATATATTAAATCAATTAGGACATTAAAAATTTATTTATTTATCGATATTTGAGGAGTTCGCTATTTTATGATAGGTAGAATATGATATAAAGTACTAACAAATTTTATAACGAATAATTTATGTATGTGTAGGGGTGACGGTTTACGATCCGGTCTCCGTCATTATATCTGCTTCGGGTGGCTGACTCTGCACTGGACCCATTTGCTACGTGCAATTAATCAGCACGTGCAAACACTTTGGGACCTCGCGGGTCTAGGACCGTCCGAGGTAGACGGGGGCCGGGACGCGAGCCGTCGTTTATGGTAAGTCCATTGTCCAGGTGGGCGCGTCGCACACTAGTCCAGAGCGTAAATTTAGCTGTTCACGCACCTCGCGCAGTTTTCAATCTTTTTCAAATCGTCACCACGGGCTCAAAACACATCGGATTGAGTTAAAAATTGGTATTCTATTATTATTTGGGTTGCTGATTACGAATGTGAACTCAACAATTTTAAAAACAAAAGGGCGGTTGATATATAGAGGGTAGCTATGTACATTAGCTTATTCAGCTTACATTGCTAACTTCAAAATGGAAAAAATAAAAACTACCACAAAGTAGCCTCTGAGACCATTGAAGATGTTTAGTTTAAACTAAATAGAAATAGTTCCTGCCAAAATTTGCTTTATCTATCTGCACCTTTTCTTGATATTCCTTCCTAAGGTTTATGTAACCCAGACCTGCTGCACAGACCCAGTGGGACACGCGGTCAGTAAATTCCCGTGTTTCTTAAAGATACCGTGCAATAAAAACAAAATCTTATTGTCACTAACGAGGACGAAGACTTCTAAAGCATCACTTTTATTACTTAATTGCTTTATTGTTAGGATGCGAGCAAAGAGGAATGAGCTAGGTTATCCGATTGAAAGGAAATCCTAGTCTTCGCCGTGCAGGGTTCACTTAAAAATTAAATAACTTATAAGTATCGAAAGATATTCGGCTAAAACTTTCCACATATATTCCTTAGACTATATAGAAGTTATTTCTGCAAATATTTCTTGCGTCTACCTGCGCCTTTCATTGTTATACCTATCGAAAGTTTACGAGACAGTCCGGCCGCAGCGCCTTGCCGAGGTGCGCGCGACTCTTTAAACAATAAAAATTCGTCCGAGGCGGATCCGGGCGGATTAGCTTTTTGCAGGATCGTTTAGGGGAAGGTTTACAGAAAAGGGTGGTGTTAATTAGAGAGTGGGATTATGTGGGACTATGAAGATATTGACTGCAAAAGATAAAAAACTTCGACGACTTTCTTTCATGTTTTCAACATTAATTTTTGAATAAACTACAAACAGCAATTTTATGTTCGACACGTGAATTTTTATAGCGGAAGAATGCTCTTCAAATAGAAATAATAATTGTTAAAAAATATGGCATAGTTTCGCCAGAATGTTAGAAAGAAGACAACGTGGTTTTTCGATAGAAAAAGGCCTCCAGAAAAAGTTTCAACTTTAAGCGTTTGTTGTAACTACAATTTTTATCCGATTTCAAAAATCTTTTCGGTTCTGAGGTCGGTGGTTATTTAGGAATCGATATATGCAAAAAAAATCGAAATTCCAAAATCGACTTTTTGACTTTTGCGCGGCTAAATGCACATTCTGGACCACTGTGCGTCGCCTTGAGGCGGCCGAGGCCTTAGGGTGTGTTCAACAGATGTGGGGATTGTCCATATCGAAACACCTCCGTGGCCTTCGGGCGTCTCGGGGCGACGTTAACAATTTGCGTACCGGCCTGGACGAGGACAGGAATCCTTCCGTCTCTCTCACTCGAACTTGTGAGACGAGAGGACAACGAGGACTTACGGGAAGGAGTAGGGAGGAGCGAGGGTTTATAAGGACTACGCACGGTCCTCCCAAGGTTGCTTTTTACGTATTTCCGAGTCGAGCCACAAATACACATTGTACCTCACAGTTTTGTAGTTCGGTGAAAATTAATAAAGTTTGCATAACGCGAGTTAACGTTTATACCTATATATGCTTTAATAACAACATAAAAAGTACTCATTTTCATACGAATTTACAGGTACAGCTATATAGTAATCATCTTCACTTTTTATTGAAAAACATACTGAAGAAAGAGAGGAAACTGGTACGACAATGTAGTTCTCAGTTTTTTGAAATTTATATAAATATGGAACTATACAGTTTACTTGATTGTCTCCTTGAGCTTGAAATGCATATGTGTAAATATAATTTTGCACTATTGCACAGTGATAACCAATACACTCACATATATTAGTACATTCACAATTCCAAATTTTTATAAAGTAAAGAATTGATCCGAACGCCGGTTATCCTCTATAATCAGAGTAAATAACATTCGTAGAATCAGTTTGTAATGTACGCTTATACTTTGTGAGAACCTCGTTTAAAATAGGTCCTCCGTTGTCCTGAATAGAGATAAAGTGCAATCAGAATCGTATTAAAAAACTTATTTTATTACTCTTTAAATACGCTTTTTACGTTACACGTCTTTACGATATTTGAAAAACAGAAACGATAATAAACATTTGAACATCGAGAAAGATAATACCAATCTATAAAAATGTAACTAAAAAATCCCTTAGAAAATTCCTTAATTTTCTACATACTTTTCACAAATATATAGTTGTCCATCCTTTAATAACCGTAGATATTTTTTCATTCGTCTGATAGGAGGTAGGTAAATGACGTAATGCCTGTTGTACATGTAAAGGAATATTAGTATTAAAAGAGCTATATCGTACAACACTGTAACAATTGTCATAAATTTTTTGATTAATTTTCACACCGTACTTTTGATTTTTACAAAAATTACGAATTGGCCCTTCGGGTAAGCGATCGAGATATCGTTGCATTACTAATACTTGGCCGTGTGTATTGGAAATTTGTGATTCAATATGTCCAGTTCCGTGAATAGTTTTCAATAAAAGTATTGATAACACGAAAAAGACCATAAAGGACCAATATCTTCAATACATTTAGGTAAATGTAATAACATATGTATGTTAATGGAGCAATAGCGCTCACCATAAAGAACTTCAAATTCACGTACAAATTTATGTAATAAGTTTTTTGCCTTATTAATCATATCCGGGGTGATGTTATCAGCGTTTAAATAAGAAATACCAATCACAAATAGTAAATAATGCTGAAAGTAATCTTGACGCATAATACCATTTAAAACAGGTAATGAGTAATAAAAAAAAACACAGTCTCAATTCAGAGGCTTTCCAATGTACCAATTCTTCAATTTTTCGGGGCATACGATGTACGAATTTTGGTGGTTTTATAGCTAGTAATCGCTCATTAATTACATCTTTAACGTGGAATAAAGAAAACGAATAATTATTAAACTCAGATTCGAACCACAAGGATAGTAACTTTTTAACTACACCATTATCCACACAATGCATTTTGTCAATGGCTATGCCTCTAATAAAGTCGGGCATCAATGTTGCTAAAATGCATGGGCCTTTTACACCCATTTGTGGAATACCATTATTTAATGCTAAAACTGCATGCTCCTTAGATTGGCTAGATGTTCGTAGCGGTAGGTCTCTAGTGTATTTAAAAACATGAGTATGTCCTCCTTCATTGGTTTGAACTTGATCTCCTTTTAATGTGCACAATGGACATCCATAATATCCATTGAAATGTTTGAAGTTCATAAATTCGGCTTTCGCAGGAAGGTCGCATGTGCCCAATAGCAATATACCTTTAACCAATCTAATTTGTCCATTATTTAACTTAATATTTAATCCATTCCAGAGATCTTTTAATTGTGGGTGTAATTCATAAAAAAACATATTAGGTTCTGGCTTTTTATTACCGAACCACAATCCTGCTAGTAGTAGATTCTGACGTTTTGTGCGCTCTCTCTATGGTAATTCATTTATTGAAAAATAAATTGGCCACATACTAATTTGTGATGATTTAAACACGGGAACTCCGTCAGCATACCATGTTAGGGATATGTTATTTGAATTTTTTAATAATTCACCAGTACTTTTATACAAACTCCCATCATATAAGTCACTAATTGTTGAGGGCTCTAGTCTTTCAGATTTTTTTTTAAGCATTTCAACAAACTTGAAGCGTTTATACATTTCTTGTAATTGCTGCGAAATAGACATAGTAATAAAATAGGATGGTTTACTTGTTGTACATTGAGTACAATTTTCACGAGAGGATTGAAGTCTTTTCAAACATAATGAGCAATAATAATGCTTTTTTCGTTTGATTGTATTATTATCATCGAAGTCAAAGAAATCTTTAAACTTATATAAACTATTCGTATAGAGACCATCACTTGGGCAATGCATATTTATGGTGGTTATAATATCGGCAAGACATGTTTGAGTAAGATTATGTTTTAAGAAAAGTGTGGCAATTAATAACATGCTCTGAGATATTGTTAAATGTGCATTTGTATATAACGGTTTATCATGATCAGCTTCAGCTTGACCATTCTCAGTTTGTTGACCTTCATCGTGTTGAACATTTTCAGATGGTTCATTTTCATTTTGCTCATGATCGTCTTCATTGTCTTCTTCTTCTTCATTACTTTCTTCACTTTCATCGTTATTTTCTTCTCTATCGTCTTCTTCACTTTCTTCATAATCTTCCTCTTTATCATTCTCTATATTTTCTTCACTATTTTCATTTGTATTTTCTTCAGGAATATTTCTTGTATCTTCAGTTTCGTCCTGATTCCACTGCATTTCTTCACCTTGTATTTGCTGTATGTTCTCTGGATCAATTTCGTTTTCCCTTCTTGTATTCAGTTCATCTACAATTATTTCTCCTTCTGTTTCTGGAAAATCAATTCTTCTACTTTCAAAATTGCTGAAATCATTGGCATTTTCAACAATATCTTGCTTTTCCTCCTGATTGAGAACCTACATTACACATAAAATTATCAACTTCACAATTTTACGAAGGTATACCTATTAAGAGTAGAAGAAAGAAATAATTTAAACAAGAACTGAACTTGTTGTATATATAAGCTTCTTATGAAAGCTTTTTTTATTGTTAGTGTGAGGATTTTATAAATTCTGCGCATTTAAAAACATCCGCCATGAGATAATCGACGGACGAAAAGACGATCGACGACAAAACGCGGACGACACGAGGACGACAAGAGGACGAGAGAACAGATCGACGTTAGTAGAGATCGATGATAGACGTATTCGACGATAGACGAATAGACAGACTAGACGAGTAGACGGACTTTATAGTTGAGTTATTTGTTAAAGTTAGTATTAGAGTGTGCGTTTCCCTATATTTTACTATAAATTTTCGTTTGCACTTGTACAGTCGAGATCCTCTTATTTCGAAGAGTCTAATTCGATTTCCCCTCGTTTCTTGGGCGGAGTTATCTCCCCACTCTTTAAGATTCTCCTCATTTCGTTGCCCGTCAGGTGATAGAGGTTGTGTATTCGTGTTGGAGGTTATGTTTGAGAAAACCAAAGCACACACGAGGAAAAGGGAAAGAATGTCATTTATCTGTCTCTTTTTATTCTCACTCTCTCCTGGCGGAGGACCATTGGAGGGGATCGAATTAAGAGGAACTTCGGAGAAACGACATTGGAAATAAGAAGAGCTCCACTGTACATATTTTATTTTAAGTATATTGTTACCAATATTCTACATTAATATTAATTGAAATTGTTTGTGATTACTATTAGGGTTTAATGCTTACCTCATTCTCAATGGAGAAATGGCAAAAATGGATAAAGCAAAAATTATAGAATTTCATGGTAAGTACTCTTTGAATGCTTTTTCTCGATACGTATATTTTTCTAAATACAAATTAGGAAAAAATTAACAATTTTCAAAGAATTTGTTATTGAAATCAAATTTTGGATATAACGTTAAATTGGTGAATAATATAGGTACAGCGTACAGATGTTATATAGATGTAAAATCAAAATCTAGTGAAAACAATAAAGAATATACTAATTTTAATATCATTTGTGACTTCGTGTAAACAGTTGAAGAACGAAATATGCTCAATGCGAAGTATACAAGCACTTTTGAAATGCTAAATTGTTAGATAGCACAAAATGAAGATTTTCCTTCCATGTAACATCTGAATCTTACATCAATACTCTTAAAGGAGAACGCAAGGCCTTCGGGTCACCGATTTTATTGAAATTTTATATGCTCGGAGAGTAAGTCGTTCTGATTAAGAATATGCCATATTAAAGGGGAAGGCAGTCAATAGTTTTTAAGATATTTATAATTCAAATTTCATTGGCATTCTTAAACAGAACTGTAAGAGGCATCTTTAAGAGCTATTGTGGCACAGCGACAATGTGCAGAGTTTGCGCAGGTGATCGCCCACGTGTGCTTCACAACTCTTGGGTTTCGACTTTACAGCGTTCATTTATTGAGATATTAGAGAAAAAAATTAAATAAAGTGTCAACTGAAAGTGAAAAATCTATTCAAAATATTGCAACGGTCAATATCCGTGCTGAAAAATTTCAATTAGTAGGTGGAAATGATCACATTTCGACAATGTTGGAAGATAACCTCAAAAATGATAACAATGCTAGTGGCCAAGAATCACATAGTGCATCGCAGTCACGCATGTCATATAATGATTTCATAGTTGTTAATAGGAAAAAAAGGAAATTAAACGACCCAGAAATAGAAACTATTAAAATAAGTAAACCTAGAACTGTCATAACAAGAAAACCAAGTACAGTGACGACTCCTACACATAACAAGTATCAAGTTTTGACAGATGACCAAGATGCAGTAATGGAAGAGGAAAGTATAGAAGAAAAAGAAGATAATAACGTTCCTAGTAAGCCAACTACTGTGAGCATAAACGCCAAAAATCCACCTCCACTTGTTATAAATGGAGAAATAAGCAAGTATTACGACTTTCTCAAACACACGAAAAGCATCCTACAAAATAAATTTCACGTCAAGTATAACAAGGGTTACACTGAACTATACACAACAAATAAAGTGGACTACAATACATTTAAAGAAGTGTGGACCAACACTAAAGTCCAATTTCATACGTTTACAGAACGTGAAAACAAAAAACGCATATATGTAATCAGAGGCCTTCATGCAGAGATGGATCCTAAGCAGTTGACAGAAGCGCTCCAGGAGCTAGGTTTTAACGCAACAAAAATCAATCTCATGAGAAATACTTCAAGACCGTTATTTATGGCTTCCTTTGAGGTTACAACACAGCTAAAGCAACTCAAACAAAAAGTTCAATATCTTGGTAGCACCAAAATTACCTGGGAAAATTACATAAACAAGAATTTTCACACTCAATGTCATAGATGTCAGGATTGGGGACATGCTACTGGAAACTGTTTTGCAGACCCAGTCTCTGTTAAATGTAGTACAAACCACCTAACCAAAGAATGTACCAAACCAAAAGATGTACCTGCAAAGTGTGCTAACTGTGGTGGCGATCATCCAGCTAATGCTACAATCTGTATAGCATATATATAGATAGATGTAATATGTTAGCTAACAAAAGTAATTCAACAAAGCCAAGGCCAACTAAAACAACTAGTCCTAATATTTATGACCGATCTCATTTTCCTAACCTCAGGAATAAACCTAGCAACTTTTGGCAGAATCAAAGGAGTCTAAACGCAAAATCACAGAACAACGATGAGACCTCACATCAGACTGCGGTTACAAATATGGCAAGTAACAGGAGAACAAATCATCAGCTTCCAATGTTTTCAGAGCTTTCCGAACTATCCAAAGAAATTAGTGAAATTAACCAGATGTGTGACATTGGTAATATGCTTAAATTAGTCAAAGAATTAAAAGTTAACCTACAAAAATGTCTAAGTAAAACAGAACAATGTGAAGTATTTCTCGAATTCAGTAATAATTTAGAATCAAAATGGAGAGAGTAAAAATATGCAGCTGGAACGCCAATGGACTAAGAAACAAAATTCGTGAATTAATAGAGTATATTGATAGACATTCTATTGATATCATGCTACTAAATGAAACCAAATACACCAGTAAAGATAAGCTACGTATAAGAAATTTCATTTGCTATAGGAAAGAGAGAGATAATGCTGCTGGTGGAGTGGCTCTGCTGATTAGAAAAAGCAGACCTCATAGTCAAGTACAATTGGATGACAACTTAGATCTGGGAGCAGTAGGAATTAAACTTCTCAGTGGTATCAGCCTTATTGCAGCTTATACAAGACCATGTATAACTCTGAAAAATCAAAAATTCTGAAAAATAGAAATTCAAAAATTTACAAACAATCTACAGCAGTGTATACAAGAAACCGTTCCAATTAGAGAAACCACAGGACCCAGCGATAGATTACCCATTGGGACCATCAGAGAGAAAGAAAGGAATAAGCTACGTAAGAATTGGGAGAGAAGTAAAATTCCACAATTAAAAACAGCAGTCAATGAAATGAGTAGGTTTATCATAACAAACATAGCAAGCTACAGGAACGAAAGGTGGGAAAAACAAATGAAAAAACTAAACCCTCAAAATAACTCTTTATGGAGAATGACTAAAATACTTAAATCTGAGCATCAACCAATCCCAACATTGTGTAAGGATGGGGTTGAAGCTATTACCACTCTAAGCAAAGCCAACATACTAGCAGACCAATATGAAGAAGTAGATAGTATTGACATAACCAATAACACCAGTCAACAAAAAGAAATCATAGAAACTGTAGATAAATTTATAAAAACACCTACCATTACAACTGCTTCTGACTACTACACTAATCCACAGGAGATCATAGACATCATCAAAACGCTACGTTCACGTAAAGCACCAGCAAATGATAAAATACAGAATATAATCTTAAAAAACCTGACCAAAAAAGCCATAGTTCAGTTAATGTATATCATTAATGCTTCTATCAGACTATCGCACTTTGCTTCACATTGGAAGACTGGAGTTATTGTGCCAATACCTAAACCAGGGAAAAGAAGAAATGAACCAAGCAGCTATAGACCTATTAGTCTCTTGTGTACCTTAAGCAAATTAACAGAAAGAGTTATTCTGAAGCGACTCGATGATGTTGACAGTGCTGAAAAGATTATAGCTAATGAACAATTTGGATTTAGACATAAACACAATACAATTCAACAGGTAGCTAGAATAGTCAATGATATTAGCATAAGCTTCAACAAAAGTATGACTACAGTTATGGCGTTACTTGATATAGAAAAGGCGTTTGACAAGGTGTGGATGGATGGCATCATATAC
This sequence comes from Cerceris rybyensis, assembly GCA_910591515.1. Classification (NCBI taxonomy): domain Eukaryota; kingdom Metazoa; phylum Arthropoda; class Insecta; order Hymenoptera; family Crabronidae; genus Cerceris; species Cerceris rybyensis. The sequence goes on along the minus strand of OU342798.1, from coordinate 18,679,879 downwards.
AAACTAATAAAGTACAAATACCCGGATACACTGATTAAATTTATATACTCATACATACAAAACAGGCACTTAACAGTCTCAGTTGAAGGCAGCATCTCCACCAAGCGCAAAGTCAGAGCAGGAGTCCCTCAGGGGTCTGTTCTTGGGCCAAAGTTATTTATCATATTTATCAACGACATTCCAAAGTTTTGCAAGACAAAAACTGCATTATTTGCAGACGACCTGGCCATCTACTCTCACTCCTTCTCAGCAATTGCTGCAGCAAAACAGCTACAAATACATATAAGCAAGTTGGAAAAATACTACACACAATGGAAAATTACTGTTAACAAAGCAAAACCAGAAGTTATAGTTTTTTCAAAGAAAGCAACCAACAAAACAATTTTTCAACCTGTAAAAGTATATGGACATCCGGTAACCCCATCAACAACAGTCAGATATCTTGGAGTGCACTTGGACTCCAAGCTAACATATCACATGCACGTCAAACAGGTCACAAGAAAAGCATATGCTGTAATTAAAAAGCTATATCCTCTAATGGTCCACAATAGCAGGCTCACCCTCAACAATAAAAAGTTAATTTATAAAATGTTAATAAGGCCAATACTAACATATGCTGCTCCAGTTTGGTGTAGTCTGGCTAAAAGTCATATGAGACGCTTCCAAGTTCTTCAGAACAAGTGCCTAAGGATGATCTTATCAGTCAACAACTTTACAAAAATCGACTACCTTCATGAAGAAACAGAAATAGAATATTTTGACAATTATGTGTTTGGACTATCTGAAAACTTTTATAACAATCAGCTCTCTTGCAATCCATTACTTAAAGGTATCACCAATTCAAGAAGTCATAACTTACCATTCATTTATAAGCATAAACTACCGTATCATAATCTGCCAATATTCAATCTTGCCAAAGATTAAAGCTAACTTGAGTTAGTCTTAAAGGAACCCGCGTGCTCGGGCCAGCCGCGGCTGTAGAAGGGGCCCATCCGCGCCCAAAGGTTGTAGGTCACCGGCTGGTCTCGGTGATACTGCTGCGGCCGGTCCAGCGGGTGTCCTTCTGTTCCTAGGAAAGGGTAAAGATGTTGGTTAGCGCGCTGCGTTTCGTCCTGGGCCTGCTCGTGGACTCGTCAGTCAGTCGGGCTGACCGAACAGGCCCTGCCCTAGACGCTGTGCCCCGGATGGGATGATGGTATCTGCCGGTTGATCGTATATATAGATACCGATCGTCGTTGGAGGACTCGCGAGAGCGATCCTTCGGTGGACACGATGTCTAGCGGACGATCCTTGAACTAGGGGTGGCGTAGGCGTAATGGCGGTCGTAGATCGGTGGTGACACTCGATCGTGCTGCCGCCACAGTCTATTCAATTTTTATTAGTAGGTTTTTCTTAATTGTTTTTCTACACCACTAAAGTTATCATCTATCTGTAATACCACACATGTATCTTAACTTAAATTCTAAGCAATTTTTAATTTTAAAACATAGTCATAACAGTAGATTAAGCTCTAAGACTGAGTAGGCGCTACAATGTACTTCTAATTGGTAGAAAATATTTTTGTTATATGGAGCTGTGCTTTATATAGAAATGTATATATCATGTTAAAATAGTATTAAATAAAGAGTTTATACACGAGTTTGCGCAGAAAAAACTGGGGTTCGTGTCCTGCCACGGAAAACTTAAGGAAAATTTTTTTTCGATCCATTTGCATGTTAGTGTTATGTGTATTTTGATATAAATATGCATATTGAATTTTCAAGCGACTTTGCATATAATATTTTCAATTATTGGAAACTCATAACTTTGCTTATCAAATAAACGCAACACTGTTACACTTGCACTTGCAACTTTGTGTCTTTTGGAAAGTAGACTCGATTTATCATTTTCTAAAAGTTCTCTTTCCATACATAGCCCTCTTGCAAACTACGTGTATTTTAACATAGGTATGAAAATTTGTGCATTCAATTGATGACAAATGGCGGAATGAATTTTTATAACCGATTATCTACTTCAAATTTCTCTTCCATTTTCAATCAAATTGTCAGATATGTTGATACGACAGATATCGATGTGCCCATTGATCGACAAGGGCTATTCGCTCCGAGTGTGACTGCAGCGCCAGACCAAATATGAACTACGGGAGGCTGTCAGAGTATGTTTTTATATGTTTGTCAATAGTGATAGGAAAAATTTATAAAAAAAATGTTATAAATAATAATAAATAAGTCGTAAAAAAAAATATGTGACAATTAAATAGTTATTACAATTTTATAATTGACTTGAACGAACCAAAAACACAAGTAAGTATAATGATAAAATATATAAAAGAATGCAGTAAACATATATAAGGTTAAGTTGTCTGTTTTCTCAATGTAATAAGTAAATATTAGTTTAATTAATTAATTTTTTTATTATTTTTAGTTATACCAAAGACATGGATATTATTATAAGAACAGGATTTCAGTCCATCACCCATGAAATAGAATTTCAGCCAGAAACAATGACAAAGGGCAAAAATCTTGTTCTTGCTGGACATGTGAGAGAAGTCGAGGAACATCAACGAAACTTTAACAGTTTTTTAATTAAATCTCGCGTTATTCGACAAACCTCAGCCCACGCTAAACCTTATGTTACTTCATTAGACGTAATTCACAATTAGATCATTTATTTCGTTACTGTAAATAATTTAAAGTATTATAATTAATAGGTTTTTCTCTTTCAATTTCAGATAAACTCTGAACGCTATGTGACGAATGTACACTGTAATTGTGTGTATAATAAGAGCGAAAAGTGTAAACACGTCGCGGCGTTGATTTTTTTTATCAATAGTGCTTCAAAAACAAGTCATGAGCAGCAGTGGGGCAAGCCGAGTGCACGTCAATTTGCTAAACATTTTAGAGACACAATTGGAGGATTATAATATTTATTTATCACTTCCATCGGTTCTAATAAAGTGAGCTCAGAACTTGATTTTGAAGATGACTTTATTTTCATCCGCCGATTCATTAAACGCTTGTATCTGAAAATATGAAATTATTATTATTATGTTATTAACATTGATCTAATTTTACCATATAATTTTTACCTGTTTATGGCCAAAGATTCATTTACTTTTGGAGACTTGTAAATTGAAGGAAATATTGTTGGAATGTAGCTAGGACTCAACTCCTCTTCTGATTTTTTACCCCGAATAAAATGATCACTACAAATACAATCATATGGCTTGGGAACCCACGATGATCCATCAACACTATAAAATTATATTTTTAATAAATTTTAGCACAGTATTAATAAAACTGTTTGCGAGATAAAAATTTTCTCACTGATAATTTTTCTTTTCCTTTTAATCATAAAAGTTTTATAATATTAAAATTTATTCATTTATAAATTTTATTTTTGCTTTTTCGTTACAGAAGTTCAAAAAAATTATTTACATTTACTGAACTTAACAATTTTACAAAGATTTACAATACTCCGAATTATGATTTTTAATAACAATAAGGTTATGGTACTACTTACTTTAGTCTTTTAACTGCAGCTATCCACTGATTCCGTTGATTTATTTTCCATGTAGCGGTCGGAAATTTATAAAATTTGCACTTACTTTTTCTGCTAGTATTTTTACAATTCACTACACAACAACTCTGGTGACTCATTTTTATTTTATTTATTAAAATTAAAACAAAAAAAAATATTTTAACGTGTTTTTATTTACAATTTCGGTTATAATAGCCTCCCGTAATGCTCAAAGTGACCACTGCGAACGCTTCAGTCGATTTAACTTCCCCTACCATGCCTTCCCTCACAGCGAATAATCGGTCGCGCCCTCATTAGTGTTTAAGCTTTCTTTTGTTTCTTTAAGACAATTCAGTTTAGTTCCTCCGGTGCAAGAATGTGCACGCATTTTTACGTACATTAATCTTCACATTTATTATAATTATACTTCATCATATTCGTTGTATCTGAATAAATATATTATATATGACGATTATTGGTGAGTCCTGAAAGGTTATGGGCCCAGGACGTGCGCGAAATTGCGCGAAAGTGTGAAGAAAATTAGTGGCACGTGGTTGTAAGAAAAGGTACAAAAAAAAGATGGCCATGATGGCTGGCACGCATCACATCGACAAGCTGAACGAGAAGAACTACGAATCTTGGAAGCTGACGATGAAGAGTGTATTAATTTGCAATGATCTATGGTCTTACGTAAACGGAAATGCCGTTAAAACTGAAGAAAACCAAGCCGAATGGAAAAGAAAAGATGAAAAGGCATTGGCTTTAATCGTATTGAGCGTTAAAGACACGCAATTGAACCACGTGAAGAAATCCGAAACATCGAAAGAAGCATGGGACACATTAAAAGATTTACATGAGTCGAAAGGACCAGTAAGGAAGACGGTTCTCTACAAACAATTATATAGGATGAAGAAGTACGAAAACCAAACAATGACTCAATACATAAGTGAATTCACGAATGTAGCTGAAAAATTGGAAGAAGCTGGAATAAAAATACCAGCAGAATTATTGTCAATAATGCTATTGAACTCATTGCCAGAGGAATTTGAAAATTTTTGTGTTGCCATCGAATCGAGGGACGATGTACCGGACATTAACTCATTGAAATTAAAATTAATGGAGGAGGAAGCTAGACGCGACGAACGCAGCGGAAAGCACGTGGCGCACGATAATAACGACGCATTATTCGCGAAAAACAAAGCTCGATTTACGAGACCCCCTGTGCAATCGTATCAGCGAGGGACGATACCAAAAACGAAATTTTTCGGGAAGTGCTACAAATGTAAAAAGATGGGGCACAAAGCAAATGAATGCCGATCCGTGAAGAAGACGCACACCGGAAATTACGCGGAAGACGCCATATATGCAGAAGTGTTATCGGCCGAACCGGAAAAATCGGCAAGGTGGTGCTTAGATAGTGGCGCTACGAGACATATGTGCAACGATGCGCGAAGATTTACCGACATGGACACACGAGAGAGATGCAAAATATACATGGCATCTGAGCATCACGTGGAATCAACCGGCGCGGGAAATATAAAATTAGATATAAAATTATCAGACAATGAGACAAACCGAGTGACAATAAAGAACGCGTTGTGTGTGCCCGGACTTAGAAACAATTTATTATCGGTTCCAAGCATAGTAAGTAATGGTTATCGTGTGACATTTAATAAAAACTCTGCCGAAGTGAAACGTGAGGACGGATCTATCGCGATAAAAGCTGTCAAGGAAGGGCAACTGTATATAGTAAAAGAAAGTGGAAAAGTGTCGAGCATGATGGCACAGAAATCATCCAGTGAGGACAACAGATATGTACGTTGGCATCAACGGTATGGTCACTTAAACTTTCGCGATCTTGCAAAGTTAAAAAGTAATAATATTGTTACGCCGACATGAAGTTGGCGAACCGATGAAGTTGTCCCTTCCGCCTGATTCGAGAATCGAAGTCTATGGATCGATCGGCCGGTCGTTGCTTGACGACCGGAAACGTTTACCAGGAAGTCGCTACCGAGCAGTCAAAGTAGACAGACGTTCGATATTGTGTACTAGAAAGTTAATTGTGAAATAAAGTATGCCAAAACGCGGTAGACCCTCCGCCAGCCGTAACAATATGGTAACGGGACTAAACATAAATGATAAGTACGAACAATTTTTTTGTGAAGTCTGTGATAAAGCAAAGATTCATCAATTACCATATAAAGATTCTTGTAGCAGGAGCAAAGAGGTGCTAGGACTTATACACACAGATATTTGTGGCCCCTTTAGCGTTGCTACACTAGGAGGTGCAAGATATTTGGTAACGTTCATAGACGACAAGACACGATATACAGAGGTAATTATGTTAAAGAATAGATCAGATGTATTGACAGCTTTCAGGAACTATAAAGCACGAGTCGAGAAGGAAACTGGCTGCAAGATAAAGAGGATTCGTTCGGATAATGCAAAGGAGTACGTATCCAAAGAATTTAATAATTTTTTAGGGAAAGAAGGGATTAGGCGACAACTAAGCGTTGAGTATACGCCACAACAAAACGGCGTGGCAGAGCGGGCAAACCGCACTATAATAGAAATGGCTAGGTGCATGCTGCTACAGTCGAAACTACCTAAAACGCTGTGGGGAGAGGCAGTAAATATGGCAGTGTTTATTAGAAATAGGAGTCCATCGAAGTCCTTGGAAAACATCACACCTATGGAAAAATGGAGAGGTGAAAAACCATACGTTGGTTTTATGCGTATCTTTGGGAGTAAAGTGATTGCTCTCAAAAAGGGTCCAAATCAAAATAAGGTCGATCCCAAAGGTGAGTCTTACATTCTTGTAGGATATTCAACGGAAGCAAAGGCATACAGACTTTGGAAGCCAGGCACCAAATCTGTAACGAAACACCGTGACGTTCGATTCATGGAGAACGTAATTGACGAACGTAACTACGAAAGGGAAGGTTACTTTGAATTTCCCTTTAACATCAACGAAACTAAGCATTTGGACGAGCGAACGGATGAAGAGGACCATCCGGAAGTGAACGATCAAGCAAAGAAAGAGGATCACGTGGAAGAGGACGAAGAGGACGACTCGGAAGATCCAACGATGGAATATCAAGGAGACGAAGTGCAGGATGATGCGAGTACTATAGAAACGCCAAGGAGCAGCATGAATAACAAGACAGAGAGTCAAAGGGCTCGAGGCCGACCAAAAATTTTGAGGACTGGCAAACCAGGAAGGCCACGAAAACTATTTCAAGAAGTATCGCAACTTGCGAGGGATAAATTGCCTGATCAACCATACACAGTTAAGGAAGCGCTTGAACGAGAAGACAGAAAATTGTGACTATCGGCAATGCAACTCGAATATCAATCGCTCATGCAAAGCAACACATGGACATTAGTGAATCGACCAAGGGAGAAAAAGGTATTCTCTAATCGATGGGTATTTAAATTAAAGAGAAAACAGGACGGGACCATCGACAGGTATAAAGCGAGGTTGGTTGTACGCGTATTACGTATTACGTATTACGATGAAGTATTCGCTCCAGTGGCAAGGTATGAAACAATTCGAACATTTTTAGCAGCTTGCGTACAGCTCGAGATGCACGTCCACCAGATGGATGTTGTCACGGCGTATACCCAAGGAGACTTAACCGACGAAATATTTATGGAACAGCCAGAAGGATTTGTTGAAGAGGGCCAAGAAAATAAGGTATGTTTACTCCAAAGACCGTTATATGGATTGAAACAGGCAGGCCGACAATGGTACAACAAATTGGACAATTTCCTGATTGGCATTGGCATGACGAAATCTGATATAGATCCTTGTGTATATGTGGATACGAAAGAAGGTAATGACTTAATAATAATAATTTATGTGGATGATATGCTTATAGCATTGAAAGATATTGAAAAACTAAACCGTAGAAAGGAGATACTAAAACGAAAGTTCAAGATAAATGATTTAGGTCCATTGAGCGACATACTGGGAATAAACATTACGAGAAACGGAGCAACAGGAAGTATGCTATTAAATCAAGATAGGTACGCAAATGATCTCTTGAAGAAGTTCGACATGATTGACTGCAAATCAGTAACGACGCCGATTGAGTCAAATATCAAAGTAGATAAAGAAATGAGACCAGAAACGGAAAAAGAAAGACAAGAAATGCGGAACAAGCCGTATAGGGAACTCGTCGGTGGATTAATTTATTTGTCAAAAGCAACTCGTCCGGATCTGTGTTTTGCAGCAAATGTTCTAAGTCGATATTCTGCAGACTCTGGAATAAGACACTGGCAATTGGCAAAGAGAGTTTTGCGATATATTAAAGGAACTATGCATTATGGAATAAGGTATGAAAAACAAGAGGACAACATGCATGCCTACGTCGATGCTGACTGGGGTGGTGACATAGACGATCGAAAGTCATGCACTGGATATGTTGCCATATTAGCTAACGGACCAATAAGCTGGGAAACGAAGAAACAAAAATCAGTTGCGCTTTCCACCATGGAAGCTGAATATATGGGTCTCGCAGAAATCACAAAAGAGGTAATCTACTTAAGAAGATTGTTGTGTCATATGAAATTTGAAAAATGTATAGACGGAGCCACAATTGTGTATTGTGACAATCAGTGCGCGATTCAATTAACCAAAAATTGTGTATATCACGGTAAAAGCAAACATATAGACATGAAATATCATTTTTCGCGAAATGCTCAACAAAGGGGAGATATTTCAGTGCAATTCGTTAGGTCAGAATTAATGAAGGCGGATATTCTAACGAAACCGTTGCCGAAAATCAAACATGACAATTGCGCGGATTTACTAAATGTGACGCAACGGGAACATCGATAGGGGGAGTGTCAGATATGTCGATACGACAGATATCGATGTGCCCATTGATCGACAAGGGCTATAATCGGTCGCGCCCTCATTAGTGTTTAAGCTTTCTTTTGTTTCTTTAAGACAATTCAGTTTAGTTCCTCCGGTGCAAGAATGTGCACGCATTTTTACGTACATTAATCTTCACATTTATTATAATTATACTTCATCATATTCGTTGTATCTGAATAAATATATCATATATGACGATTATTGGTGAGTCCTGAAACAAATAAATTCAGGTAATATATCAATTTTAATGTGTGGATATTAAATTGAATTTTGAAGATATAAACTGAAGGAAAAAAAATACAAAAAAAATTCCATGACAAGAAACGAACCCTAGTTTTTTTGGTGCAAATTTAGGACGTTGCCACTTTGCTACGGCAGCTTTTGGTATTACATTCAATAGTTTTGGATAAGATTGCCAATGAAACTTTAATTATAAATATCTTAAAAACTATTGACCGTCTGCCCCTATAATAGGGTATATTCTTAATCGGAATAACTTACTCTACGAGTATGTAAAATTTGAATAAAATCGGTGACCCGAAGGCCTTGCGTTCTCCTTGTTAGTAAAAGAAAAATTGTTTTATTGTAGATGATGAAAAATACCTGGATAATATTCCACTTGTTAACGCAGGAAATAAGTTAGATCCTCAAGCAAAACTGTTTTTACAACCCGTACTTGATCAGAAAAACACTCTACTCAATAGGAAAAGGAAATTAGCATTGTCCAAAACCATGGAAAAATTAAATGTGGAACGTCGTATAGAAAAAGCTACATCATTTCTACCAGCTGACTTTTTGCAACAATCAACTAGTGAATTACAAAGTTCTCATAATACTGCGATCAATTGTAATGTTAATAATAGAGATTAAACAACGCGAAAGCAAAGGATGATAAAATAAATTGGAAAAAAATATTAAAACAAACACTGGAAGAAATGTATGGTACTAGTATTGCTAATTTTACGGCACGAAGAAAAGGGAGTGATAAAAATCGACAAGCAATTGATGAAAAAGTTTCCCAAGGCATTTTTGGTAAGATTGAAGGCAAAAATATTGGCATTAATTTTAATGTATATTCATATTAGTCACTTGTATTATACTTTGATAAATACCTTTATCTAGATTGGATTCTTACAAAAACAACGGAAACGGTTTCATTTAAAAATTATATCCATGAAATAAGTAAAATAGCTTACAACACTCGAAATAAAAATCAGTCGATGTATCACCAATTTAAGGGTCATACTGCAATTGATGAAGGTTTGTTTTCTGAAGCATTATATATATTTCTTTGATATATTTATTTTCACAGATTGAATGACTAATTTTTAAATATTTTGTTCAGTTACACAAGATGATTTGTAATGTCTACGAAAAATAATAGCTGTAGCTGAGAAGGAAAAAGCGTGGCACACTGTATCAAACCAAAAATTATTAGAATTAAACTCCGCTTCAGTACCAGATTATTATCTAAAACCCAGACCAAATAAGGTATTTATTTATTTTTATTTTAAAGATAATATATTGCATTCTTTTTCTGTAATCATTGTAACTTATTGATTCATTGCATTACAGGAAAAAATCGCTGAAGAATATAATATTTTCTTTCCAAAATCTATGATAGCATACATTGAAAAATACTCAGAATTTTTCGACCATCCAGATTTCTGTAATTGGCGAAAATTAGTTAAAGCTGCATTGGTAGAAGTGTACAAATGTGCTAAATGATAACAATTTGGAACAATTACCTGGCCAAGATATAAATAAAATATCTTATAGTACAGCGAATAATTTTGTCGAAGGATACTGCTCTGAATTTGTTTCAAATTTAAATAATTACGAGCATCAGAACTATTATCAACAAAATTATAAATCAACTTCATCGAATGATACAGTTACTGGAGTATTTACAATATTATAAGAATGCAGATAGTTATTATGATAATACGGGAGAAGGTAATACTAATATGTATACGGTTTTGTAACTTTTTTTAATATTAATTTTGCTCCTAAAATTAATTATTTTTGTATTCTGAATATTTCAAGTGTGGTAAAAATAAAAATAATTCAATCTGTAGCGTGGCGAAAATTATAAAGGCTCGAAGCGACGAGCTTCGGGAGGTTTCGAGAGGCCTCTGGAGGCCCCGAGACGCATCGAGACGCATCGAGAAGCATCTAGAAGCACCGAGAAGCTTCGGGAAACATCGAGAAGCATCGAGAAGCTTCGGAGATCGGCAATGGACCGCGGAAGGGAGTGGAGGCGCGAAGCGCGAGACCGCGAGACCAGGCTTGACGACGGGGTTGTTGATTTCGGAGACCGAGGGTAGCAACGGCCCAGTATAAAAGAAGGTGCACGACACGACAGAAGTCTTCTTCTGCGCCGAGAGAGAGAACGAGGTTTTCCACGGTCGCTCTCGGTTTGCAGAATAGGGACCTCTGGCAGGAGAGTACGGACGCTTTCCCTGGACGCCTGCTAGAGGGAAAATGGGAGAGTACGGGATTGTTCCTGGGTCCTCGATTCGGTATGGAGAGTACGGACGCTTTTCCTGGACGCCTACCGATCGAGAGAGTACAGAGCATATCCTGGACGCCCAAATACAGTGACGACACGGGAGAGTACGGGAGTGTTCCTGGGTCCTCGTTTCGGTATGGAGAGTACGGATGCTTTTCCTGGACGCCTACCGATCGAGAGAGTACAGAGCATATCCTGGACGCCCAAATACAGTGACGAGACGGGAGAGTACGGGAGTGTTCCTGGGTCCTCGATTCGGTATGGAGAGTACGGATGCTTTTCCTGGACGCCTACCGAACGAGAGAGTACAGAGCATATCCTGGACGCCCGTCGGTAAAATAGAGCCGCGCAATTAGAGTCACGGGTGGAATCGCGAAAAGTTATATTTGTACAGAATCATTTTCATAGTCAAGCCTAGTCGATTTTCCGGTCGATTCTAAATTTATTATGTGTGTTCGTTTTTTCGTTAAAACCTTATTGTCCGCTCTACCGATCCTATCTGTATATTATCCATCTTCCTCGAAAGAGAGGTAATGAATAAAATGAAATTTTTTCCCAGAAAACCTTTCCTGCTTTACCCTGCATTCCACATCCAACGAGCGAACAATGGCTACAAATCAAATATAATTTTTAGTATATTGAGAATTTTTTTGGACCTAGATCATTCCACTTCAATTCCAATCCAATTCTAAAACTCCTCATTATAGAATGTATAGCTTAATATTGGACTCAGATTAATTTTATAAATAAGAATGCTGAGGATTATTTTGGGCTGCACGAAGCCCAAATTGCTCCTAAACTAGGTAAAAGTGGCAAAATGTAACAAGTGTAGGGCGATTGAGGAATAAAAATTTGCATTCTTTTATATGTAACAAATTTTTCCATATTCAGCCTAAATATCCTAAGTTATTTGGTAATTTAGGAGGATTTTGGGCTGAAATTTTCGACTCGGGATTGAAGAAAATCCTAGTCTTCGCCGTGCAGGGTTCACTTAAAAATTAAATAACTTATAAGTATCGAAAGATATTCGGCTAAAACTTTCCACATATATTCCTTAGACTATATAGAAGTTATTTCTGCAAATATTTCGTGCGTCTACCTACGCCTTTCATTGTTATACCTGTCGAAAGTTTACGAGAGAGTTCGGCGGCAGCGCCTTGCCGAGGTGCGCGCGACTCTTTAAACAATAAAAATTCGTCCGAGGCGGATCCGGGCGCATTAGCTTTTTGCAGGATCGTTTAGGGGAAAGATTACAGAAAAGAATGGTGTTAATTAGATAGTGTAAGTATGTAGCACTTTTTAGATTTTGTCTGCAAAAGATAAAAAACTTCGACGATTTTCTATCATGTTTTCAACATTAATTTTTGAATAAACTACAAACAGTAATTTTATGTTCGACACGTGAATTTTTATCGCGGAAGAATGCTCTTCAAATAGAAATAATAATTGTTAAAAAATATTGCATAGTTTCGCCAGAATGTTAGAAAGAAGACAACGTGGTTTTTCGATAGAAAAAGGCCTCCAGAAAAAGTTTCAACTTTAAGCGTTTGTTGTAACTACAATTTTTATCCGATTTCAAAAATCTTTTCGGTTCTGAGGTCAGTAGTTATTTAGGAATCGATATATGCAAAAAAAAAATCGAAATTCCAAAATCGACTTTTTGACTTTTGCGCGGCTAAATGCACATTCTGGACCACTGTGCGGCGTTACAAAGTCCGTAAACGGAGGGTTAATACGAGAAAGCCTAGCGTTCTAGTATCGGATAGTTACTTTTAACAATTTACGCTAGTAATTAATTTACAAATGTGCGTACTGGAACGCAATACTATATTTATGCCGTAAGACTTAATGAAGTGGTCGATTTCGGCAAAACCATCGCCAGAAGTTCAAAAACATTAAAATATATTAATTCTATTTGATTTAAAACATATCTGAGGATACTTTTTCACTAGGAACGTTAGGAACGTTAGGAAAGTCCTCAGCGGGAGGGTGACCGGTGCCACCCCAAGGCGATAAGCTGGAGCAGCGTTGACTCCCGTGCCTACACAATACTCCCAGGCTCGGCCGCAGGCCTCCCCGGCGGAGCAAGGATCGCATTACCCGCCCGGTTTTAACCTGGTGCTAGGGCCCCTGGCTTTATCCGGATTGGCCCGGGCCACTTGCCAAGGGTGCTCCCGCATTGCAGGATGAGACTTCATCGCCGGTGCAGCCATCCCTCCCTATCGTTAGCTGTTGCCCCAGGAGGAGCGTGATATTACGTTGGGCTGCCCGGCTCGGTCTCAGTTCCTCCTGTCCCTCGCCCCATCACTGCCACCAACTTCGTTCGACGTCGATGAGATAGCATATCGAATGTTGAAGAGGTGTCACCAGCCTATAGCCAGTAACTCGTTCGAGCGCCACATGTAGCAGCCATCAACAACGACAGCCACCGTCATCGACAAGTGACAATAATAGGCTTGGAACAGGATTGGGTATCCGATGCTTCCATGGGTAAACATGTTCCTATCATGCATGAGCTGCCATGCCTACATATGTGTATGTGTTAATAGTAATAGTAATAATAATAATGATACCGATGCCTAATGCCGAATTCATTATTCATTATTACTATTATCATCATTTCTATATGCATATGCGATGCAGGTGTAACAGCTATGCTATGTTGGACTAACAAGCTAAGTAGGCTGCCTACTGTTGTTGTTATCTATACACAATCCTGCCACGTGACTCTAATTTCAACAAACGTTTCGGCTTTGACTCCCTTATCCAATCAGATAGGTGAGTCTAGCTGGACTCTAGGAGCTGGTACCCCCCACCGTTTGCCTACTCAAAGTCCCTGATGGAGGGCCCCTTTCAACTTCATCGAAGTCTCCTTAGAGGTGTGACATCGATTCCATAGTGGGTTGAACCAGCCGGCTGGGTCCCTCCCGCGGTTAAGTCGCAACCCCCGACCCAACGAGGTCTGGCGAAAGGCTGAGTTAGTCTGATTAAGTTTTCACTAAGCTACTCGCGTACCCGGCTTTTTAAGTTCGGTCTTTATGCTGATTCTAAGTTTGGGAAGCATCGGATCTGCGCGGTTAGTTGGGCGAGCAGGTCGCTCAGGGTGGTCCTCCCGGGATGCTTCCTGAGACGGTTTGCTCGCAGAGAGAGGGATTCTTGTTCACGAAGGCCGACGAAGGGGACCAGGACTCTATGCATCTTTCATATCGTGCCTGAATACTGGCCATCCTCCGCCCGCTGACTCTGCGATTCCAAGAGCCCCTTTCTCGTTCACTTGCGCCGCAAGTATAAGATTTCCCGTTCATGGACCGGCTGGCCATTTTTTTTTCTTCTTCTTCCATTGGTGGCTTCTCCTCGTGGCCTGTCCATCATCCATTCCCTTGTGATGGTGATGGAGTTGATTGCTTCGAGTTCCCTTGCCTCCCTGCGCACTGCAGGGTGGATCGGAGGTTCCTATAATACTCTTCCCTTCGTGAAGGAGAGAGCTGGTTGTTGGGATGAGTTCGCTTTCATCCCCTTCTCCCCTGTCTCGGATCAACGTGCTAGCCAGTTATCTGGTTTGTTCGAATCCTCAAACGACTGGGGGTCCGGGGTATTGCGGGTAATCCAGATCTAGTCTGGATTTTAAAGTTCGCTTTTCGTCCCCTTTACCCCTGTCACGGATCAACGTGCTAGCCAGTTGCCTGGTTCGTTCGTATCCTCAAGCGACAGGGGAATCAGGGGATTTTTGCGGGTTCTTTGATAGTTCGCCCAGGGCGTGTTCAAAGATTTTCGTGGGCTTCGTTTCCCAGCTGGCCTGGCTCGTTCGTGGAACTGGAACGGGGGAAGTCCATCCTTCCGGGGACTCCTACTTCCGCTCCTCCTTCTCCACCGTTATAGTAGTTCGTGGTGCCGCGCCTGGAGGTACGGAGGGAGTCCAGTCTTCCCTGATCTCCTGCATCCGTTTGCCCCTCGCAGCCTTGAGGTTCGGGATCCTTGATCAGTCCCGGATGGCGAACGGACCAGTGGGAGGGAGTAGAGGGAAGCGGTCATCGCTGCTTACTAAAAGCCATATCGGAATTTCCCCGGTTCAGACGCGAAGACTTAAACCCGTCACTCTTCTTCCTCGTTCGATGGCTTCCCCTCGTACCCTGTCCACCGTCCGCTCCCCCATGGTGGTGAAGACGCTGTCTGCTGCAACCTCTTTCCCTCCCTGCGCATTGCAGGCAGGATCGGAGGTACCTATAGTTCTGTTTCCGTTGCGGGAGAAAAAGTCAATTTTTGTAAGGTTCGCCTGAGGCGTATCTTCCAGGAGTCCATGGGCTTTCCCATCTAGACCAGGTTGTTCGTGGTACAGGGGAACGGGGGATTCCATCTTTCCTGGATCTCCTACGGTCGTTCCTCCTTCTTTACCGTTGAAAGTCGTTCGTTGTGCTGCGCTTGAGTAGACGGGGGGATTCCATCCTTCCTTGGTCTCCTACAGCCGTCTACCCTCCGCAGTCTTGTGGTTCGGGTTGCTTGATCGGCCCCGGGTGGAGAGCGAGTCAGTGAGAGGGAGTAGAGGGAAGCAGTCATCGCTGCTCACCATAAGCCATGTCAGAATTTCCCCGGTTCAGACGCGAAGCCTTAAACCGACTACTCTTCCTCCTTCGTCGATGGCTTCTCCTCGTACCCTGCTGAACGTTCACTCCCCGATGATGATGGTGAAGTCGCTGGCTGCTAGAAGCTCCCTCACTTTCCTGCGCACTGCAGGACGGATTGGAGGTTCCTTTGGTTCCATTTTCCCTTGTGAGGGGAGAAGTTTGTTCGATCGGGCAGCCCGGACCCAGCGCTCGAGAGGGCGGGGGGATACCATCCCTCTTTGGTCTCCTACAGCCGTCCACCTCTCGCAACCTTATGGTTCAAGCCGCCTTATCGGCTCCGGATGGTTCGCGGATTAGTGAGAGGGAGTGGAGGGAAGCAGTCATCACTGCTTACCATAAGCCATGTCAGAGTTTCCCCGGTTCAGACGCGAAGCCTTGAACCGACTACACTTCTTCCTTCGTTGATGGCTTCTCCTCGTACCCTGCCCGCCGTCCACCCCCATGATGATGTTGAGGTCCCTGACTGCTACAGTTCCCTCACCTTCCTGCGCACTGCAGAACTGATCGGAGGTTCCTTTGGTTCCTTTTTCCCTTTTGGAGGGGAAAATTTTTTCAGTGGAGCGCCCAGTCCTTGGAGGCCGGTAGAGAAAGGAGAGAGAGAGAGAGGAGGGAGCGGTGTCGCCGCTGCCAGTAGCCAGAGGGATGGCTTTCGCCGACCTTGATCTGAGGTCCAAGGCCGGTTACTTCCATCTCGTAAGTCGACAGCCCCGACTCCTCAACTCTCATCCCATCTCCGTTCACCCCCCTTGGTCTGAGCTTTGAGGGTTCGCTATCATCCCCGGCCCCCCGCCGCGGATCAACGTGTTCATCCGTTGCCTGATTCACTCGGATCCTCAAGCGGCCAGGGAGATCGGGAACTTTTGCGGATTCTGCAATGTTCGCTTAGGGCGTGTATTAAGAGTCCATGGGCTTCGTTTCCCCATAATCGTGTAGTCGCCTTGGTTGGTTCCAGGCATTCGTCATTCATTCTTCCTCCATGGATTTACTTCTTCTAGGAATTTGATTATCTTTTCTGGTGGTATCTCTCTGGTCTCCTCCTCGGCAAGGAGTTCCTTTCCTATGATTCTCTTTCTTTTCCCCATTATCGCCGGGCAGTGGCATAGGATATGTTTCCCTGTCTCCGGGGTTTCTTCACAGGCACTGCAGTTCTCACTCACTTCTTTCCCCATCCTCTTTAGGTGATTTCCTAATGCTGCGTGATTGGTCATGATGCCAATCATCTTCGAGAGATCTTTTCTCTCCATATCCTTTAAGACCTTCCTTTGCTTATATGTGACTTCGTCTCCCAAGAGTTCTTTCGCATGTATGCATCCGCCTGTATTCGTCCATTTCCTTTTCCTCTCTGTGATTCTCCATTCCTTAATGGCTTGCTTCGCTGTTGCCACCGAGACCGGTAGCATGGGTTCCGGTCCAGTTGGTGGTTCGTCCGATCCCTCGTTCGCTAATCTATCCGCTAGCTCGTTTCCTTGGATTCCTTGGTGACCCGGTACCCATATCAGGGTTATCTTATTCCCCATTGTTGCCAGTTCGTTGAGGGCTTTCCTGCAGTCGATCACCGTTCTTGAGCGTGATGTTCCATTGTTCAGCGCCAGAAGTGCCGCCTGGCCGTCCGAGCATATTGTTATGCTCTCGTTTCTTGTCCTCTTTTCCATCAGGTGCCCGATGCAGTCCCTGATCGCCGTGATTTCCGCTTGAAATACTGTGGGCAGCTTCCCAAGCCTCAAGATTCTTTTCTCGCTCGGGATACCCTCTCTGATCCAAGCTGCTCCCGTGAGGTCGTCTTTTCTAGATCCATCGGTGTAGTATACCCTGCTATTTGAGTCATATGGTTTCTTCCCTCCTTCCCAGTCTTTTCTCGGTCCGATGTAAATCGTGTATCTTCTCCCGAAGTCATATTCCATAACGGTCTTGTCCGCCGGCATGTGGAAGATATCCACTACCTCCCGTGGTGCTTCCTTGTAGACTATGTCGGTGTGACGGTTCATTCCTTCCCTGGTCTTCTTTTCTCCACTCCAGAGATTCCAGTAGTTCAGCCTGTAGGCCGTTTTTAATGCCAATTCCCTAACCTTGACATCTAATGGGGTGACGTCGCACATTACTTCCAGTGCTCTCGTCGGGGTGGTCTTGAATGCTCCAGTGATGCGTCTCAGCGCCATTCCTTGAATGCTGTCCATTTTTGCTTTTATGGTGACCAGTGATGTCGCTTTCCACCAAATCAGTGCTCCAAAAGTTATCCCTGGTACTATTATTGCTCCTTGCGGGGTGTCTAATCCCCATCTTGCTCCTACCATCCTGTACATCACATTCAGATTCTTTTTCGCCCTTTCGAGTTGAAGTCTCACATGTGTCGACCATATCAATTTATCCGTGATATGTACCCCTAGATATTTGACCTTTCTCACGAATATCAGGGGTTCCTCTTTGTACAGTAAATCTTCTATTACCGGTCGTTGTGCGTTGGATACAAAGCTCCTGGAGAACATCATCATCTCCATCTTGGCCGGATTCACTGATAATCCCGTCGCTACGCACCATACTTCCAGTATCTGTAGAGCCGTCCTTGCTTTATCCTTTGCTTCTTCTATAGTCTTCCCTTTCGCGAGGAAGTTCACGTCATCCGCGTATGCTGCTGCTTCTAGTGCTCCTCTGTAGTGCTCCTATCAGGCTGTCCACTGCGATACACCATAGTAGTGGAGATAATTTTCCTCCTTGCGGGCATCCTCTGTTCACCGCTGCCTTCAGTTCCGTCGTTCGAAGTCCCTCAGAGATTGTTCGATTAGCTCCGTTGAAGTCATATTGAAGGCTCCTTCGATATCCGCGAAGCCTCCTATCGCTATACCTTTTTCATTGAAGGTATCCTCTACGCTGCCCACCAGATCGTGTAGCGCCGTCTCCATCGATCTTCCTGCTCTAAAAGCGTGTTGCTTTGGGTTCAGAGGTTTCCTCTTCAGGGTGACTTCTTTCAAGTGTCTGTCGATAAGTCTTTCCGCCGTCTTCAGAAACGGTGTGAGGCTGATTGGCATATATGCTTTAGGCGTCGTGTAGTCTGGTTTTCCAGGTTTTGGTAGGAAGACGACTCTTGTTTCCCCCCATTTTGAGGGGTAACATCCAGTCGCTATGGATGCTCTGATTATTTTCACTACGAAGTCCTCGATCCATGGCAGGGCCTTTTTCAGAAGCTGCGGATAGATTCCGTCCGTTCCTGGAGCCTTGTATGGGTCGAACGACATTATCGCCCATCTTACCCTCTGTTGGCTGACTACTTTATTCGCCAGTTCCCAGTTTGGTTTTATCTTTTCATTTTCCTCTTGTCTATTGCCTTGATCGTTTGAGATTCTATTGCATCCAGGGAAATGTTCCTTTAGCAGTAGTTCTAGTATTTCCTCATCATTATCCGTGAATCTACCAGTCTTCCTCTTCAGGGCTCCGATTCCCTTTTGTCCGTCTTCGGAAAGCATCTTGTTTAGCCTTGCAGTTTCCGGTAATTTCTTCACGCTTTCGCAGTATTTCCTCCATGATGTTCTCTTGCTCTCAAAGATCAGCTTTCTTAGGTTCCTGTTGGCCTTCTTGATTTTGTCCCATATTTCCCTTCCGCCCCTTCTTCTGGCCAGTTTCTTCAGATTGGAGATCCTATTGCTTTCCTTCTCTAGCTTCCTATTCCACCAGGGTAGTCTAATTTTGTTCTTGTATTCTTTCTCTTCCGTTGCTTCTTCCCAAGCTTCGTTCAGTAGTCGGTTCAATGCCTCT
This sequence comes from Cerceris rybyensis, assembly GCA_910591515.1. Taxonomy (NCBI): domain Eukaryota; kingdom Metazoa; phylum Arthropoda; class Insecta; order Hymenoptera; family Crabronidae; genus Cerceris; species Cerceris rybyensis. Next base: position 18,660,597 of record OU342798.1, on the reverse strand, counting down.
ATCGCTTCATCGATCTCTTCTTGGTTGCCGTATCTCTTAGGCAGTGTATGTCTATTCATTTCTACCAATGTTTTGTATTTCCTCCAGTCCGTCTTCCTCTGATCTCTTTTCCATACTCTTTCCGTTATGTCTTCTTCAGTTACATCCATCACTATATATTTGTGATCCGATTTCGAATTTTTTTGGCTCACCTGCCAGTTCTTCAGCATGCCTATCACTCCTGGGGATCCTAGTGTGACATCCAGTACTTCTTCTCTCAGTACGTTGTGGAACGTGGGCTCGTTTCCTCTATTCAGGCAGGTCAGGTCCAAGTCCTGCATTTCTTCCATCAGCATTCTTCCCCTTGCGTTCGTCTTTGTGCTTCCCCATACTTCATTTTTGGCATTTGCATCCATGCCTATTAGAATTTCTTTTCCTTTGTCGGTGCACCACTCGCAGGCTTCCTTGCCTTTCTTTCCTAGCACCGTGTCTTTGCCGTTCCACTTCGAGTAGATCGATGCTACCACCAGTCCTTAGTTTTCTCCAGATTCGCTCGATTTCCATGTCAGTTCCGCTACCGTAGTGAGGTTGTCGTTAAATTGTGGCAGAGGCGTCACGTTTATTCCTTTTCTTGTTAGGATACAGGTTCTTGATTCCTTGTTCACTGATGCGCACCAGATATTTCTTGCGGCATTCATTCCTCGTATTCCTCCGTGTGCTATGTAGGGTTCTTGGATTAACGCGATGTCGATGTCGCTTTTCTTCATGAATGTTGTTAGCATTGCTGCCACGACAGGTGCATGGTGAAGATTGATTTGTACGATCTTCATGTTGACGTTGTTTTGTGTTACTTTTTCACTAACAATACTTTTGTCTTATCCTACATGCGACGTAGTACCATCTGAAACTGTTCCTCAATAAATATTCTGAGTCGACGTACCACGCACGTCGTTCTGATCTCCGGGACTGACGCGCGAGGCACGTCTTTCCAGCGCGAGCGATTAACTACGAATGTCGCCCCAAATGTGCCACCACGCCAGTGGCAATAGCCTCGACCGTGACGCCTACAGAGTGGTTGTGAATCAGTGACATCTCGGCTGTATGTCAGGGGAATGAGGCGGTGTTTCACGAAGGACGGCTCTGCCTGAGTCGAAAAGTCCAGCCTAAAAAGAAACTTCAAATCCTAGATTCTTTTGATCTCTCATTTGCCGCTTAATTATGTATACCATTTTGAACCTCAAAATCCTTAACTAGTGTGTGTACGCGCCTCAAAGTCCTGTAAATATGATTTTTAGGAGTCATATGGACTGATCAGGTAAAATTTTTATTCCAATTTAATCTGACATCCCCTAAAAATATTTCAGAAGTTCCAAGTCTGTCGACTCATATTCTAAAAATAGGGCTTTCAGGAGCAAGTTGGAATTAAATTATCATTTTATTCCATATAAATTCTAAATCTCCTAAACCAAATTAATTTTTAGTATATCGAGAATTTTTTTGGACCTCGATCATCCCACTCCAATTCACGTCCAATTCTAAAGCTCCTCATTATAGAATGCTGAGGATTATTTTGGTCTGTATGAAGCCTAAATTGCTCCTAAACTAGGTAAAAGTGGCAAAAAGTAACAAGTGTAGGGCGATTGTGGAATTAAAATTTGCATTCTTTTATATGTAACATATTTTTCCATATTCAGCCTAAATATCCTAAGTTATTTGGTAATTTAGGAGGATTTTGGGCTGAAATTTTCGACTCGGGTGGTGTGCAAAAAATTCTTGACGCTGATTTACATAAACCGGAGTCGATGTTTCTGGGACATCTAAAACAAATTCTATGTTCTCACCTCATTTCTGTAGAGGTGCTCCTTCTACTATCAGGACAGGACTTCGAGATAGTGCATCTGCATTGCTGTTTAGACTGCCCTTTTTGTAGATAATTTCGTAATCATACTCTTCTACGGCGATTCGCCACCTCATAAGCCGTGAACTAGGATCCTTGTTATTCATCAACCATCTCAACGGTCGGTGATCCGTAACAATTTTGAATCTCTTACCATATAAGTACGGCCTGTAATGCTTTACAGCCCATTTAATTGCCAATAATTCCTTTTCTGTGACGCTATAATTTTTTTCTGCGGAGTCGAGCGTCTGACTGGCATAAGCGATTGGCCTGTCTTCTCCAATTTTTCCCTGCGAGAGTATAGCGCTAATTGCATCATTGCATGCGTCAGTGGTTAAAATAAATTCTTCTGAAAAATCAGGGTACTGTAACAAAGGTTCACTGCATAATAACTCGTGAAGGGGCCGTCGTGGCTCGGGCCGGCCGCAGGTCCTGACTGGGCCCATCCACACCCAGCTGAGAGGGCACCGGCTGAGTTCGGTTCCTCGGCTGCGACCGGTCCGGCGGAGGGTCCTTCTGTTCCTAGGAAAGGGTGAAAATGGTAGTTAGCGCGCGTTGCGTTTCGTCCTGGGCCTGTTCGTGGACTCGTCAGTAGGGCTGACCGAACAGGCCTTGCCCTAGACGCTGTGTCCCGGATGGGACGTCGGTGTCTGTCGATGGTCGGTATATATAGACACCGATTGCCGATGGTGTAGCAGCGAGAAGATCCCATCGAAGGAGACACGGTCTAGCGGCCGATCCTTAAACTAGAGGCGTAGGAGTAATGGCGGCCGATAGATCCTTAGCGGCGAGCGAGAAATCGTACCGCTAACACTCGTTTTTCAATGTTTCAAAAGCTGCATGTTGGTCTATCCCAAGTTGAAATGTAGTCCCCTTTTTTAATAACTTAGTTAATGGTTTAGCCTTTTTACTCAAATCTTTTATGAATCGTCTGTAATATCCAGATAGCCCTAACAATTGCTTCACGTTTTTAGCATTCTTTGGTGTAGGAAATTCTCTGACAGCTTTCAATTTTTCAGGATATGGTCTAACACCTGCTTCAGTAATTACATGGCCTAAATATTGTAATTCGGGTCTAAGGTATTCACATTTATCCGGTTGAAGTTTTAGACCCAATTCTAAAATGCGTTTAAAAAGAACTTTAAGTCTTTCGTTATGTTGCTCTAAATTTTCACCATATACAACAATGTCGTCTAAATATACGAAACATCCATGCCCGAGTCGAAAATTTCAGCCCAAAATCCTCCTAAATTACCAAATAACTTAGGATATTTAGGCTGAATATGGAAAAATATGTTACATATAAAAGAATGCAAATTTTATTTCCACAATCGCCCTACACTTGTTACTTTTTGCCACTTTTACCTAGTTTAGGAGCAATTTAGGCTTCATGCAGCCCAAAATAATCCTCAGCATTCTTATTTATAAAATTAATCTGAGTTCAATATTAAGCTATACATTCTATAATGAGGAGTTTTAGAATTGGATTGGAATTGGAGTGGAATGATCTACGTCCAAAAAAATTCTCAATATACTAAAAATTAAATTTGATTGAATTATTTTTATTTTTACCACACTTGAAATATTCAAAATACAAAAATAATTAATTTTAGGAGAAAAATTAATATTAAGAAAAGTTACAAAACCGTATACATGAAGGATGCTGTGTGTGAGCGTGTGTGTATGAGTGAGTGAAACATCGATCGAGCATCAATCGATAGGCGACGTCGACCGCGTGGCAACCCGAAAGAAAAGACGATCGGGCAGAAAAAGAAAGCGAACGTCGCCCGCGTGGTCGGCAGTCGGAAAGCGTCAACCGTCGAGCGAAGTAGCGATCCTATTCAGTTTATATTAATTTTGTTCTTCTTTATTTGTTATTTTTTATTCATGTTTTTATTATTTAAGTTTTAGCACATATACCTGCTGTTAGTTTTTTCAAAATCCTACATACATATTAGTATTATCTTCTCCCGTATTACCATAATAATTATCTGCATTCTTATAATATTGTAAATACTCCAGTATCTGTATCATTCGATGAAGTTGAATTATAATTTTGTTGATAATAGTTCTGATGCTCGTAATTATTTAAATTTGAAACAAGTTCAGAGCAGTATTCTTCGACAAAATTATTCGCTGTACTATAAGATATTTTATTTATATCTAGGCCAGGTAATTGTTCCAAATTGTTATCATTTAGCACATTTGTGACTTGATTTATAGATCTATTGAAATGTTCTTCGACAGTTTGAACACAATTATTCGTTATGTTATTTATTATTGATCTGTTTAAGCGTTGATTAGGTATTTGCTCCAAGCTATCATTTTCTTTGTTCGCTAAATCTAGTCTCTTCCTTTCAACTCCTGTAGTTTTTTTAACTTTCATGAATTCTTTTCTTCGTGTGTTTGATGCGATTTTATTTATATGTTCAACATAATCTTCAAGTAATATATTATCTTTGGATCGTCTATTTGCCCAAGCTGAAAAATCGATCATGATTAATCTACGAAAAATAATACACCATATAGGAAATAACTTTTTGATGCAAACATACCATAAAGAGACTTGAATAATTGATGATCGATGTGAGGCCGATGACCTATTGTGCCTTTTGCAGTGTAATTTTTCATGTTTTTGCCGTACACTTCTACCAATGCAGCTTTAACTAATTTTAGCCATTTACAGAAATCGTATGGTCGAAAAATTCTGAGTATTTTTCAATGTATGCTATCATCGATTTTGGAAAGAAAATATTATGTTCTTCAGCGATTTTTTCCTGTAATGCAATGAATCAATAAGTTACAATGATTACAGAAAAAGAATGCAATATATTATTTTTAAAATAAAAATAAATAAATACCTTATTTGGACTGGGTTTTAGATAATAATCTGGTACTGAAGCGGAGTTTAATTCTAATAATTTTTGGTTTGATTATATCAAACCAAAAGTGTGCCACGCTTTTTCCTTCTCGGCCACAGCTATTATTTTTCGTAGACATTGCAAATCAATCAATCAATCAATATATATTTATGTTCCCTTTCGGGGTACATGCGGACCCCGTTCCGCTTACATTCCTTTCTTTCACTTATTCTAATTATTTTTATCCTATTTCTTACTACTTAACGCTTATTCCTAACTATCCTATACCCTATCCTTTCCACAATTATTCCATCCAATTGTATCCGCTAGCGCGAGAGAGAGAGAATGACGCCTTATGGACCTCCGCTTCCGCCGTTCTATTTTATTTACTTTATATTTCTATTCCCTTTTTTTTCCATTCACTTCCCCTCCCTTTCCTTCCTCCATTCATTCAATTTCTCCATCCATTCTATCCCTCTACCATCCTCATTGAGAATTTCTCTCATCCTTTCTTGCAATCCTATCTCTTCCATTCTTTCCTCTTCCCTTCCGCACCTATCAAAGACATGCTGGCAGCTTTCTTGTTCCCATCCACACACCCTGCATTTTCTCTTTTCCTCATTCTCCCAGTATCTCCCTTCCCTCATTTCGTTTCCTAGTCTGTACCTACCTACAGTTATCCATTTCCTTTCTTTCCATCCTTTTTTCAGATACTCTGGTATCCCTTCCTTCCTTATCAGTCCGTACCATTTGTTATATTTTGTCTTTTCTACCTTTTCTCTTATTTCTATTTCCTGTAATCTTTTTTCCTCTTTTTCCGCTCTTTCCCAAATTCGCTCCCTTCTCCCTTCATCTGCCCCTCTTACCTCTTCTATACCTATGTTTCTTTTCTCCATCCATCCCGCCCTTTCTTTTTCCCATCCAGACATCCTTCTTTTTCTTCCCATTCTTTCATCAATCTCTCTCAAGCACTCTCTCGCCCATACATTTCCTCCTCCTTCTCTCAGTTTCACTTCATATTTCCATGCTCGCTTTGCGTACCGTTCTCTTAACTTCGTTCTTCCACTTTCATCCCTCACCATGTACCATGTCTGACCCAGTCGACTCCAAGCACCCATCTCACATATCTCTCATGCATTCTCTCTATCTTACTTCTTTCACTCCATCCCCATATTTCCGCACCATAGCCCATTACCGGCCATACTAACACGTCGAACAGCCATAATCTTCTTCTTACATCATTCCCAAATACTCTTTTTCCTATTCCCCATACTTCCCTTATTACCACCCCTGCTTTCTTTATTCTCTCATCTATCTGCTTCTCTTGCCTCCCATTCGTACCGAACATATATCCCAAGAATTTGAATTCTCTCACTTCCTCAATCTTTTCCTCTCCCCACTTCCATTCTTTCTCTCCATTCACTCTCCTTCCAAACCTCATCACTTTCGTTTTCTTTACATTCAGTACCATTCCTTTTTCTTTCATATACATTCTTACTTCTTCCAGCATCATCCGCATCCCCCTTTCATCCTTTGCCAATATCACAATATCATCCGCATACATCATACAGTACAATCTCTTGCTTCCTACTTTCACCCCTCCTTTTCCTCTTTTCTCCATTCTTTCTTCCATATCAGCCAAGTATAAGGTGAAAAGCCTTGCGCTTAGCGGACACCACTGTCGCACACCTCTCGCAGTCCAAAACGGTTCGCTTAATTCTCCATTCGCTCTCACCTTGCATACTGTTTCTCTGTACATCTCTATCATTCTGTCTCTCAATTCATCACTCACTCCTCTTTTCTCAATCATATCCCACATTTTCTTCCTGTCTACCATGTCAAAAGCGGCCTTCAGGTCCATGAAGCATGCTATCAATTTCTCACCTTTCTCACTTACTTCTCTATTCACTATGTAATTCAAAACATATCTATTCTCCATCGCGCTCATCCCTTCCCTAAAGCCGGTTTGACATTCTGGTAACATTCCTCTATCATTCACTTCCTCATTCAGTCTCCACTCCATTATCATCGCATATATCTTGCATACTGTCTCCATTAGGGTCACACCTCTAAAATCATTTACACTCCTTCCACTCCCACTTTTTCTCACTGGCACTATCACTCCTACCTTCCATTCTTCCGGCCATCCTTCTCCCTTCCATACCTTATTACATACTTCCCATACTAAATCTTTCACTCCTTTTCCTCCATATTTCCATATCTCGTTTTGCATACCACTCTCTCCCGCTGCTTTTCCGCACTTCAACCTTCTGATCACCCTCTCGATCTCTTCCATGCTTATTCCCCCATCGTCCCTTCTTTCCAAACTCCCTGCCCCTTGAACTACCTTTCTTTCCACTCCCCCTAATAAGCTTATAAAGTATTCTTTCCATTCCTTTATATCTATTCCTTTCTGTCCCCCCTTCCCTTTTTTCCTATACTTTTTTATTATCCTCCATACCTCTCCTTCTGTTCTCGCTTCGGCCACCTCCCTTATCACCTCCTCCTTCCTTTCCTGCTTCTTCCTTTCGCATAACTCCTTATATTCTTTCTTTTTCCTTTTGTACTCCCCTTCCCCGTTCCCTTCTCTTTTCCACTTCCTTAGCACTCTCCTCAACTCTACCCTCCTTTCTCTGCATTCATTGTCCCACCAATTCTCCTCCTTACTTCCTCTTGTCTCTTCCCTTCTTATCTCTTCTCCACATCTCATCACTATACCCTTTATCTCCCTCATTTCTTCCCTCCACTCTTCTTTCTTTCTTTCCCATTTCTTTATCTCTTCTTCATATTTCCTTATCATCTTTACTCCCCACTTTACCCTTCCTATCGTCTTCTTTTCTCTCCGTTCCTTCCCTTTTCTTTCCCCATTCCTCCTTCCTTCTATTGTGACCACTACCGGCAGGTGATCCGAGTCGATTCTTTCTTCTATTTGCATTCCTTTTATCATTTCCTTCGCTTCCCAATTTCCTATTGCATAATCTATTACTGACTTTCCGTTTTCTCCTATATATGTCCACTCTCCTTCCTCATCCCCCTCTATCCCCCCATTTAGTATTCCTATTCCTGTCTCCCTCATGAATCCAATCAGCTTCTTGCCCTCCTTATTCACCTTTTCGTCTTTACTACATCTTTTCCCTCTTTCCTCTTCTTCCCTCTCTTCCCCTTCCTCTAAACCACCTTCCTTTCCCGTTCTTGCGTTAAAATCCCCACCTATCAGTATTCTATTTTCTCCTCCTCTATCGATCATTTCCCTCAAGCTTGCTAGTTTCGCTTCAATTCGTCCCTGTATATAAACTCCTATTATTACCCATCTATACCCCTCAATCTCCATTTCAACTTCCATTATCCCTTCTTCTCTTTCGCTTATCGTCACCTTCCCTTCTTCCACTATCTCCCTCCTTACCCCCACTAACATTCCGCCCTTCGCCCTACCCTTTTTATATTCCCTCTTTGCTACTTGCCACTTCCATTCATACCCTTCTGTTATCACACCTTTCCTCTTCTCTATCTCCTTTTCCTCTACCCATGTTTCCGTCATGAATACTATGTCCCATTCTTTTATTTCCTCCCAGAATACCCTTTCCTTATTTTTTGCTCCTCCTATGTTCCAGAAAGCCACCCTGTGCCCTCCTCCCCCTTTCTCCTTCCTTTTCTCCTTTCTCGCTCTTTTTCTTCCGTCAGTACTAATCCCCTACTCTCACTTTCCCCTCTCTCTTTTCGCCTCGCACTCTTCTCTCCCCCTCCACTTCCTTCCTCCTTCCAAACCCCTTTCCTTCTTCTCCCTTCACTACCTCCGCTTCCTCCCTCTCCTTTTTTCTTCCTCTTCCCATATCATCCACAAAATCTTCTTCCCATTCACTCCATCTCCATACTTTTCGGTCTATCCAGAATTTCCCATGCTCCAGTTTGCCTTTTCTGCCCTTCTTCCTTTCTTCCTCTACCTCTTTTCTCATCATCCATTCCACTCTCCTCTCATTCCACGTCAGATCATCATATATCCATTCTTTTCTATCCTTTCCCAACTTCCTTTTACTTTCCATTAATTTTTTCTTCTCCTCTACGCTTCCCAGTCTCGCCCATAGTATACTTTCTCTATTACCTCCTCCTTTCTTTCCCTTTTCCCTAGCTTCCTTTACCTCTACTTCTACTCCTATCTCTTTCACCAAATCTCTTATTATTCTCTCCGCTCCCACTTCTTCTATCTCTTTCTGTCTTATCCCCTTCACTATAATGTTCATCTTTCTTTTTTCTCTTTCCTTCCTTTCCATCTCTATTTCCACCCTTTTCAGCTTTCTTTCCCATTCTCTTTCTCTTTCCTTCTCTCTTTCTCCTCCATTGCTTTCTACCTCTGTCAGTCTTTTTTCCATCTCTCTCCATTTTCTTTCCTCTATCTCTACCCTTTCCAATCTTACCTCCAGTTCTTTCATCTTCTCCTTTACCTCCCTCTTCTCCTCTTCCCATTTCACCTTCATCTCTTCCATGAATTCCCTTATTTTCTTACTCTCCTCTCTTTCTCTTTCCATTCCGTCACTTAACCTTCTCATTTCCATCCTCATTTCCTTCATTATTTCTATCATCTCTTCTTCCTTACCTTTATCTCTTACCGGTGATCTCTTGGTCTTTCCCGACCTCTCAAACACTTCCCATTCTTCTTTCTCTTCTCCTTCCTCTGCTACTATCTTTCTTTTCTTTCCCAGCAAATCCTCTATATTTCCTGAGAAGCTACCGCTTCTTGGTCTGTTCAGTCTCTCCAGATTTGTGGGCCTCCCTCTTTTCTTCTCTTCCGTTCTACCTTCATTCCCTTTTTCCTTCCCGTTCCCTTCCTCCCTATTTTCCATCCTTATCCCCTTCCTACTGTCTACCTACCTACTGCTATTACTCCCTTCTGCCCTGCAAACCCCTCTCCTTTTGCCCTTGTGCAGTTTCCTATCTTACCTTCCCTCTTATTCCCTCACCTCTCCTAGATGTCGTCACTCCCGCTCCCACTCACACCTTAACTCTCTCACCTGTTTTCTTTCTCGCCTTCTACCTAACCTCACAATCTCACTCACTTTCTCACCACTTTCCTACTTTCCTCTCTTTTCCCTTTTCCCTTTCACTCGTCCCTTTTATTCTCCACTTTCTCCTTTCTCTCCTTTACACCCTCCCTCAATCTTATCCCTTTATATCCTCTCTAATTACTTCTCTTCGTTCACTAACAATTCGTCCCACGCTACTCTACTGCCGCCGGAAACGGAAGTCCGCAAATCATCTTGTGTAACTGAACAAAATATTTAAAAATTAGTCATTCCATTTGTGAAAATAAATATATCAAAGAAATATATATAATGCTTCAGAAAACAAACCTTCATCAATTTCAGTATGACCCCTAAATTTGTGATAATTCGACTGATTTTTTTTTCGAGTGTTGTAAGCTATTTTATATATTTCATGGATACAATTTTTAAATGAAACCGTTTCCGTTGTTTTTGTAAGAATCCAATCTAGAAAAATGTATTTAGTAAAGTATAATACAAGTGACTAATATGAATATATATTAAAATTAATGCCAATATTTTCGCCTTCAATCTTACCAAAAATGCCTTGGGAAACTTTTTCATCAATTGCTTGTCGATTTTTATCACTCCCTTTTCTTCCTGCTGTAAAATTAGCAATACTAGTACCATACATTTCTTCCAGTGTTTGTTTTAATATTTATTTCCAATTTATTTTATCATCCTTTTCTTTCGCGTTGTTTTCAATCTCATTTATTTTACTGATTGGTAAATAGATCCCACAATTTGGTGCTATTTCTCTCTAAAAAATGTTGTCTTTGATTATGTGATTATTAGATATCATAAAATATAATAAAAACAAGTATTACCTTGCCTTCTCGATATGTTTTGTATTCACTTGGAAACTAAAAAATGATAAAACAAAAAATTACATAATTTTAAATACATAATTTTTACACTTTTAAATAAATGTCAGCAATGTTTGACAACGATTTTTATATAAATGTGCTTTATGTTTACCTCAAAATCAGCAGGTGGATTGTCACTTAATTTCTGCTGATATAGCCTTCTCAAGTCCTGCCAAAATCTGATATAAGAATTTTATGTTTTCTTTAATAACTGAATAAAGAAGAAACAGATTGATGACCCTTTTAGATTCTCCATTAAGCTACTTATAGAGTAATATGAAATACAATTTGAAGAAATATTACCGTCTACGGGTAAAAAAGTATGTATAGCTCCAATGTTAAGATTTTTTATTTCTTCATTACTTATTGCCTTATCAAAATTCCCATAGTCCAAGATTATACTTGATGACGAATTCACTGAGTGATCATTGTCATCAATATGATCAATATTTGTTTCAACTAAAGATGGTTCATGATTAACTTGAATATTTGTAGTTAGATTTTCGGTATCTAGAGGTCTATTTGAAGAAGTATTCTTGACACTTAAATCTATTGCCGTCGAAGTTGGTTAATCTCTATTATTAACATTACAATTGATCGCAGTATTATGAGAACTTTGTAATTCACTAGTTGATTGTTGCAAAAAGTCAGCTGGTAGAAATGATGTAGCTTTTTCTATACGACGTTCCACATTTAATTTTTCCATGGTTTTGGACAATGCTAATTTCCTTTTCCTATTGAGTAGAGTGTTTTTCTGATCAAGTACGGGTTGTAAAAACAGTTTTGCTTGAGGATCTAACTTATTTCCTGCGTTAACAAGTGGAATATTATCCAGGTATTTTTCATCATCTACAATAAAACAATTTTTCTTTTACTAACAAGGAGAACGCAAGGCCTTCGGGTCACCGATTTTATTCAAATTTTACATACTCGTAGAGTAAGTTATTCCGATTAAGAATATACCCTATTATAGGGGCAGACGGTCAATAGTTTTTAAGATATTTATAATTAAAGTTTCATTGGCAATCTTATCCAAAACTATTGAATGTAATACCAAAAGCTGCCGTAGCAAAGTGGCAACGTCCTAAATTTGCACCAAAAAAACTAGGGTTCGTTTCTTGTCATGGAATTTTTTTTGTATTTTTTTTCCTTCAGTTTATATCTTCAAAATTCAATTTAATATCCACACATTAAAATTGATATATTACCTGAATTTATTTGTTTCAGGACTCACCAATAATCGTCATATATGATATATTTATTCAGATACAACGAATATGATGAAGTATAATTATAATAAATGTGAAGATTAATGTACGTAAAAATGCGTGCACATTCTTGCACCGGAGGAACTAAACTGAATTGTCTTAAAGAAACAAAAGAAAGCTTAAACACTAATGAGGGCGCGACCGATTATAGCCCTTGTCGATCAATGGGCACATCGATATCTGTCGTATCGACATATCTGACACTCCCCCTATCGATGTTCCCGTTGCGTCACATTTAGTAAATCCGCGCAATTGTCATGTTTGATTTTCGGCAACGGTTTCGTTAGAATATCCGCCTTCATTAATTCTGACCTAACGAATTGCACTGAAATATCTCCCCTTTGTTGAGCATTTCGCGAAAAATGATATTTCATGTCTATATGTTTGCTTTTACCGTGATATACACAATTTTTGGTTAATTGAATCGCGCACTGATTGTCACAATACACAATTGTGGCTCCGTCTATACATTTTTCAAATTTCATATGACACAACAATCTTCTTAAGTAGATTACCTCTTTTGTGATTTCTGCGAGACCCATATATTCAGCTTCCATGGTGGAAAGCGCAACTGATTTTTGTTTCTTCGTTTCCCAGCTTATTGGTCCGTTAGCTAATATGGCAACATATCCAGTGCATGACTTTCGATCGTCTATGTCACCACCCCAGTCAGCATCGACGTAGGCATGCATGTTGTCCTCTTGTTTTTCATACCTTATTCCATAATGCATAGTTCCTTTAATATATCGCAAAACTCTCTTTGCCAATTGCCAGTGTCTTATTCCAGAGTCTGCAGAATATCGACTTAGAACATTTGCTGCAAAACACAGATCCGGACGAGTTGCTTTTGACAAATAAATTAATCCACCGACGAGTTCCCTATACGGCTTGTTCCGCATTTCTTGTCTTTCTTTTTCCGTTTCTGGTCTCATTTCTTTATCTACTTTGATATTTGACTCAATCGGCGTCGTTACTGATTTGCAGTCAATCATGTCGAACTTCTTCAAGAGATCATTTGCGTACCTATCTTGATTTAATAGCATACTTCCTGTTGCTCCGTTTCTCGTAATGTTTATTCCCAGTATGTCGCTCAATGGACCTAAATCATTTATCTTGAACTTTCGTTTTAGTATCTCCTTTCTACGGTTTAGTTTTTCAATATCTTTCAATGCTATAAGCATATCATCCACATAAATTATTATTATTAAGTCATTACCTTCTTTCGTATCCACATATACACAAGGATCTATATCAGATTTCGTCATGCCAATGCCAATCAGGAAATTGTCCAATTTGTTGTACCATTGTCGGCCTGCCTGTTTCAATCCATATAACGGTCTTTGGAGTAAACATACCTTATTTTCTTGGCCCTCTTCAACAAATCCTTCTGGCTGTTCCATAAATATTTCGTCGGTTAAGTCTCCTTGGGTATACGCCGTGACAACATCCATCTGGTGGACGTGCATCTCGAGCTGTACGCAAGCTGCTAAAAATGTTCGAATTGTTTCATACCTTGCCACTGGAGCGAATACTTCATCGTAATACGTAATACGTAATACGCGTACAACCAACCTCGCTTTATACCTGTCGATGGTCCCGTCCTGTTTTCTCTTTAATTTAAATACCCATCGATTAGAGAATACCTTTTTCTCCCTTGGTCGATTCACTAATGTCCATGTGTTGCTTTGCATGAGCGATTGATATTCGAGTTGCATTGCCGATAGTCACAATTTTCTGTCTTCTCGTTCAAGCGCTTCCTTAACTGTGTATGGTTGATCAGGCAATTTATCCCTCGCAAGTTGCGATACTTCTTGAAATAGTTTTCGTGGCCTTCCTGGTTTGCCAGTCCTCAAAATTTTTGGTCGGCCTCGAGCCCTTTGACTCTCTGTCTTGTTATTCATGCTGCTCCTTGGCGTTTCTATAGTACTCGCATCATCCTGCACTTCGTCTCCTTGATATTCCATCGTTGGATCTTCCGAGTCGTCCTCTTCGTCCTCTTCCACGTGATCCTCTTTCTTTGCTTGATCGTTCACTTCCGGATGGTCCTCTTCATCCGTTCGCTCGTCCAAATGCTTAGTTTCGTTGATGTTAAAGGGAAATTCAAAGTAACCTTCCCTTTCGTAGTTACGTTCGTCAATTACGTTCTCCATGAATCGAACGTCACGGTGTTTCGTTACAGATTTGGTGCCTGGCTTCCAAAGTCTGTATGCCTTTGCTTCCGTTGAATATCCTACAAGAATGTAAGACTCACCTTTGGGATCGAGCTTATTTTGATTTGGACCCTTTTTGAGAGCAATCACTTTACTCCCAAAGATACGCATAAAACCAACGTATGGTTTTTCACCTCTCCATTTTTCCATAGGTGTGATGTTTTCCAAGGACTTCGATGGACTCCTATTTCTAATAAACACTGCCATATTTACTGCCTCTCCCCACAGCGTTTTAGGTAGTTTCGACTGTAGCAGCATGCACCTAGCCATTTCTATTATAGTGCGGTTTGCCCGCTCTGCCACGCCGTTTTGTTGTGGCGTATACTCAACGCTTAGTTGTCGCCTAATCCCTTCTTTCCCTAAAAAATTATTAAATTCTTTGGATACGTACTCCTTTGCATTATCCGAACGAATCCTCTTTATCTTGCAGCCAGTTTCCTTCTCGACTCGTGCTTTATAGTTCCTGAAAGCTGTCAATACATCTGATCTATTCTTTAACATAATTACCTCTGTATATCGTGTCTTGTCGTCTATGAACGTTACCAAATATCTTGCACCTCCTAGTGTAGCAACGCTAAAGGGGCCACAAATATCTGTGTGTATAAGTCCTAGCACCTCTTTGCTCCTGCTACAAGAATCTTTATATGGTAATTGATGAATCTTTGCTTTATCACAGTCTTCACAAAAAAATTGTTCGTACTTATCATTTATGTTTAGTCCCGTTACCATATTGTTACGGCTGGCGGAGGGTCTACCGCGTTTTGGCATACTTTATTTCACAATTAACTTTCTAGTACACAATATCGAACGTCTGTCTACTTTGACTGCTCGGTAGCGACTTCCTGGTAAACGTTTCCGGTCGTCAAGCAACGACCGGCCGATCGATCCATAGACTTCGATTCTCGAATCAGGCGGAAGGGACAACTTCATCGGTTCGCCAACTTCATGTCGGCGTAACACTGCCCCCTCCTCTCGAAGAAGCGGTCGCCTCGACCGCGGCAATTTCCGAACGAGCAGCTTACCGGCAACATCTTCAGTCGATTCCCCATAACCTCGGTCAGTTGCAACTCCAGTTCGATTTCATAACCTTGGTGCAACTATTTCTGAATCCAGTGCCTCAGTCTGAAGTGGAAGTAGACAACAAGGAATTAAAACGTCTACTGGCGTGGCTCCAATCAGACTCCTGCGTCTCGACATTCGTCCTCGTACTCAAGGGAAAACCACCCAAAAACCTTGAGAGAGACGTCGACACATCGTTGGAATCGCAATCGGGAATCGTTCTGTTCGTCCTTTCTTTCATTTTCTACCTAATCCATTCTTTCCAGTTTTCCTGACAGATTTCTTTCTTCCGTTTGCTTCCTCGGATCTTCTGTTTTCTTCTCCTCGTTCCGCTTCTCCGCAGAATCCCATCTTTTCCTCTTCTTTTCTTTCTTTAAAACTCCATTTTGTTACCTCGCTTTGTCTAAAGGCATATAGGTGTCACCGAAACGGGCAAGTCGATTTACATGCACCACTTTCGGTTTTGCCTTTGGTGAACGAGCAATCCGGTATATGAGCTCGTTCAAGCGTTCTATGATAACATATGGGCCCTTCCAGTTGAATTGTAATTTGGGGCATTTTCCTTTTGTCCGTTTGGGGTAGTATAACCAAACTTTTTCCTCGGGCATGAAAGAAATTTGCCGTGAATGGGAGTCGTACCAGCTCTTCATCTTCTCGCTGCAGAGATGCATACGTCGGCGCACAAATCGATGTATTTCTTCGAGTCTTCTCTTTGTCTCTCCCACAAAGGTGGTATCTTCTACTATCGAGGGAGTCGACCCTCTCAAAAGATCAAGAGGAAGACGTAGATCGTGGCCATAAAGCAAGGTAGCTGGTGTATACTGCGTCGTCTCATGCCGAGAAGATCAGTACGCCAGGAGAAATAGTGGAATCCACTGGTCCCAATCCTTTTGGTTGTCCGCGATGTAGAGGGACAAATACTGTAGGAGAGTTCTAATCATCCTCTCTACGAGCCCGTCCGACTGAGGGTGAAGCGGCGTTGTCCTCGTCTTCTTGATTCCAAGCAGCTGCATTAGTTTCTTGAAGACAGCCGACTCAAAATTTCGACCCTGATCAGAGTGGAGCTCTAGAGGTACACCATGACGACTTATCACCTCTTTCAGAAGAGCTTCGGCAATGGTCGTTGCGCGTTGGTCTGGCAACGGAATAACCTCCGGCCATTTCGAAAAATAATCTACGACCACCAACGCGAATCTGTTACCGCTTGAAGACTTCGGCAAGGGTCCTACGATGTCGAGCGCCACCCTCTCAAATGGTGCCCCGACATTATAAATCTTCAGAGGTCCTCTCCCCTTCTCCTTCGGACCCTTCCTCGCTGTGCAAGCGTAACAACTTCGACACCATTGTTCGACATCAGCTCGGTGATTAAGCCAGAAGAACCTCTGACGAACCTTAGCAAGTGTTTTGCGCATGCCGAAGTGTCCTCCAGCAGGAGCCTGATGACTTTCGCGCAGCGCTTCTTCTATCTTGCTTTTAGGGACCAGGAGCAAATAACTTGCATTCTCACCACTCACAGATTCCCACCTCCGGAAAAGTATTCCTTTTCGTATTTCCAGTGAATCCCAAATTTTCCAGAAAAATTTTGTCATCGGAGGATAAGCGGCAACTTCCTCCCAGGTAGGTTTTACACCTTCCGTCTTTTTCTTTAAAATAATTCCAATCTCTTCATCCTCCTCTTGTGCTCTTCGCCAATCTTCTCCATCCGTGCCTTCACAGATAGTTCTTAAAACAGTGTCTGATTTTTCTTCCTTAACTTCCAGGCGGGAGCATCGCTTACATTGAACATCGCACGGTCGTCTTGACAAGCCGTCAGCGTTTCCATGCATCTTCCCTTCTCGATGTTTAATTTCAAAATTATACTGTTGGAGCCGTTCAATCCAACGAGCCGTTTGTCCTTCCGGATTCTTGAAAGAAAGAAGCCATCTCAAAGCGGCATGATCAGTCCGTATTAAAAATCTTCGCCCGTATAGATAATGGTGAAAATGCTCTACAGACTTCACTATAGCTAACAATTCCTTTCGGGTCACGCAATAATTTCTCTCACTTTTTCCAAGAGTTTTAGAAAAATACGCAATGACCCTTTCTGTGCCATCCCGAACCTGTGAAAGTACTGCTCCTATTGCAAAGTTGGAGGCATCGGTATCCAGGATGAAGTCTGCATCGGGCGAAGGATACGCTAAGACCGGTGTTTCCGCCAATCGGCTTTTTAGTAGTTGAAAGGCTTCCTGACAATCTTGCGTCCAACAGAAATCTTGCTTCGTTTCAGTCAAGCGATGCAGTGGTTTCGCGATGGTGGAGAAATTCTTCACGAACTTCCTGTAATAAGTACAAAGACCCAGGAAGCTTCGCAATTGCGTTTTATTCTCCGGAACGGGCCAATTTTTAACCGCTGAGATCTTCTCGGGGTCCGTTTTCACCCCTTGTTCGGAAACCACATGTCCTAAGTATTTCACCTCCCGCCGGAAGAAATGACACTTCTTCGGGCTCATCAATAAACCAGCACGGCGTAGGCGAGAGAATACAACTTCCAAATTCTTTAACTCCTCTTCAAAAGTTTTTCCATAAATGATTATGTCATCCAGGTATACCAGGCAAATTTTCCAAATCAAGCTTGACAGGACTTTCTCCATCAATCTTTCAAACGTAGCAGGAGCGTTGCACAAACCAAAAGGCATAACTTTAAATTGCCAAAGCCCATTCCCGACCGAAAAGGCAGTCTTTTCCTTATCCTCTTCATCTACGGTGATCTGCCAATAACCACTTTGCAGATCCACCGTAGAAAACCAAGAAGAACCAACCAGTGCATCTAACGTGTCTTCTATTCTTGGTAATGGATAGGAATCCTTCTTCGTTATGTCGTTGAGACGGCGGTAATCTATACAGAAGCGTGTACTGCCGTCTTTCTTCTTTACCAAAACGATCGGAGACGACCAAGGACTGTGAGATTCTTCAATCACTCCTTGTTTCTCCATCTGGGCTATCAATTCTGCAACCTCCGCTCGACGATGAAAAGGCACGCGACGTGGAGCTTGCTTGATTGGTAAGTGACCTTCCGTATTAATTCGATGTTGAACCAGGTCACATTTTCCAACTTGGTCCGAACTGGAAGCAAAAACGTCCTGGTATTCCTGAAGAAGAGTAAGGAATTTCCCACGTTGTTCATCATCCAGGGTCTCGGAGCAACGCGAAAAGAGGTCTTGTAGATGGAGAGGAACTGCTTCTTTGCTCTTGACATTCAAAGCTGTTAATCTGTTAGAGTTTCTTCTTCCAAAGGGAATTGCATCTTGTCCGGGAATCCGTAATTCGTTAGTACGGAAATCCATCTGGGCCGCATATTTGCGAAGAAAATCGGAACCCAGAATGCAGTCTTCAACCATTCGAAGGAGAACAAACTCTTCTTTTGAATGAAATTCTCCGATGGATACCGAGAAAGATCCCCTTCCGAGAACCGGTAACTCCTGTCCAGATACAGCAAATATTTTTGTTCTTTCTCCCGCCGCGCTGGATTCTCCACATGTAAACTTATCGGCGTTTAGGAGATTCGCCCGTGAGCCCGTGTCCAAAACTATTTGGCACTCCTCTTCTTCTAGGCGTCCCACGACGGATGTTGCGTCTTGAGGGGAACACCTCCTTATCACGACGGGAGTCTGTAGGTTACGAGCCGATGGTCCCCGTTCTACGTCGGCTCGGTGGCGTTTCCCTCATTCCTCTTCCGTTTCGGACAATTCCGGCCGATGTGTCCCTTCTTGCCACAGGTCCAGCATTCTACGGGCTGCCTCGCTGAACGGTCGCTGGAAGGTCTGTCCCTCTCTTCCTGTGATCTCGCCGTCCTCGTACTTTCCGTCTTCCTTGGGGAGAATCTGTCGAAAGACGGGGGAGGACGAGTCTGGGTTCTACTAAGCATCGCGGGGGTTACCGACATCGACTCCACGGCTTCAATCTCCAGGGCCCTAACTACCGCGGCCCTCAGATTATTGAAACCGCCAAGTCGCAAAATCTTTTTCATCTCCTCGTTGGTCAGGGAGGCAATAAACTGTGAAGCTGCCAACCGGTCCCGCGTTTCTACAGGACAGTCGCCGAATGCGGCCAGGGCCAACCGCTCTACTTCCGTGGCCAACTGAGAGATCGTTTGTCCTTTCTGCTGCCGACAAGCCTGGAAGAGCGAATAATTTAAGTTCGAAAGGTTGTGAGCTCCATATCGAGCTTGAAGGGCCGAAACCAAAGGCTCATAGTCCAGCCGGCCCGCAACAGAGAGGGGTACCAATACACTCCGTGCCGGTCCCTCCAATGAAGCCACCAAGGCAAGCGCCCTCTTCGAAGGATCCCAACGATTGGCGGAAGCCACAGCTTCAAACTGTATTTTGTATTCCTCCCAGGAGGAATTTCCCGCAAACACTGGGGGCTTTAATGCATACCCCAACTCGGAACGCGGAGGGACCGTCAGGGGGACTGCCTGAGGAACAAGGGGAGCCGCGATCCTTGAATCTCCCATAGGAATCGGATAACGACTCCCCGAAGAATTCAACGGGGCCGTGCCGGCCGTACGCTGGCCGAACTCGGCGGTCAGCGCTCGGAGTTGGGCCTCGAGCGCTCGAAACTTCTCTTCCAGGGCAGTTTTCTCAGCCGCCCGGGCTGCCGCTTCTTCATTCTGCCTCTGCAGCTGTGCGGTCATCATCTCGATTATTGTATCCATTCGACTTGATTCTTCTGCCGCCGAGACGATCGAAGTTCGCTCGCGATCTACCCAAACTCCCGACGCGGATGCACTCGCGTCGCGCTCAGAAGTGGACATCCCACTTCTGACACCAATGTTACGGCTGGCGGAGGGTCTACCGCGTTTTGGCATACTTTATTTCACAATTAACTTTCTAGTACACAATATCGAACGTCTGTCTACTTTGACTGCTCGGTAGCGACTTCCTGGTAAACGTTTCCGGTCGTCAAGCAACGATCCATAGACTTCGATTCTCGAATCAGGCGGAAGGGACAACTTCATCGGTTCGCCAACTTCATGTCGGCGTAACAATATTATTACTTTTTAACTTTGCAAGATCGCGAAAGTTTAAGTGACCATACCGTTGATGCCAACGTACACATCTGTTGTCCTCACTGGATGATTTCTGTGCCATCATGCTCGACACTTTTCCACTTTCTTTTACTATATACAGTTGCCCTTCCTTGACAGCTTTTATCGCGATAGATCCGTCCTCACGTTTCACTTCGGCAGAGTTTTTATTAAATGTCACACGATAACCATTACTTACTATGCTTGGAACCGATAATAAATTGTTTCTAAGTCCGGGCACACACAACGCGTTCTTTATTGTCACTCGGTTTGTCTCATTGTCTGATAATTTTATATCTAATTTTATATTTCCCGCGCCGGTTGATTCCACGTGATGCTCAGATGCCATGTATATTTTGCATCTCTCTCGTGTGTCCATGTCGGTAAATCTTCGCGCATCGTTGCACATATGTCTCGTAGCGCCACTATCTAAGCACCACCTTGCCGATTTTTCCGGTTCGGCCGATAACACTTCTGCATATATGGCGTCTTCCGCGTAATTTCCGGTGTGCGTCTTCTTCACGGATCGGCATTCATTTGCTTTGTGCCCCATCTTTTCACATTTGTAGCACTTCCCGAAAAATTTCGTTTTTGGTATCGTCCCTCGCTGATACGATTGCACAGGGGGTCTCGTAAATCGAGCTTTGTTTTTCGCGAATAATGCGTCGTTATTATCGTGCGCCACGTGCTTTCCGCTGCGTTCGTCGCGTCTAGCTTCCTCCTCCATTAATTTTAATTTCAATGAGTTAATGTCCGGTACATCGTCCCTCGATTCGATGGCAACACAAAAATTTTCAAATTCCTCTGGCAATGAGTTCAATAGCATTATTGACAATAATTCTGCTGGTATTTTTATTCCAGCTTCTTCCAATTTTTCAGCTACATTCGTGAATTCACTTATGTATTGAGTCATTGTTTGGTTATCGTGCTTCTTCATCCTATATAATTGTTTGTAGAGAACCGTCTTCCTTACTGGTCCTTTCGACTCATGTAAATCTTTTAATGTGTCCCATGCTTCTTTCGATGTTTCGGATTTCTTCACGTGGTTCAATTGCGTGTCTTTAACGCTCAATACGATTAAAGCCAATGCCTTTTCATCTTTTCTTTTCCATTCGGCTTGGTTTTCTTCAGTTTTAACGGCATTTCCGTTTACGTAAGACCATAGATCATTGCAAATTAATACACTCTTCATCGTCAGCTTCCAAGATTCGTAGTTCTTCTCGTTCAGCTTGTCGATGTGATGCGTGCCAGCCATCATGGCCATCTTTTTTTTGTACCTTTTCTTACAACCACGTGCCACTAATTTTCTTCACACTTTCGCGCAATTTCGCGCACGTCCTGGGCCCATAACCTTTCAGGACTCACCAATAATCGTCATATATAATATATTTATTCAGATACAACGAATATGATGAAGTATAATTATAATAAATGTGAAGATTAATGTACGTAAAAATGCGTGCACATTCTTGCACCGGAGGAACTAAACTGAATTGTCTTAAAGAAACAAAAGAAAGCTTAAACACTAATGAGGGCGCGACCGATTATTCGCTGTGAGGGAAGGCATGGTAGGGGAAGTTAAATCGACTGAAGCGTTCGCAGTGGTCACTTTGAGCATTACGGGAGGCTATTATAACCGAAATTGTAAATAAAAACACGTTAAAATATTTTTTTTTGTTTTAATTTTAATAAATAAAATAAAAATGAGTCACCAGAGTTGTTGTGTAGTGAATTGTAAAAATACTAGCAGAAAAAGTAAGTGCAAATTTTATAAATTTCCGACCGCTACATGGAAAATAAATCAACGGAATCAGTGGATAGGTGCAGTTAAAAGACTAAAGTAAGTAGTACCATAACCTTATTGTTATTAAAAATCATAATTCGGAGTATTGTAAATCTTTGTAAAATTGTTAAGTTCAGTAAATGTAAATAATTTTTTTGAACTTCTGTAACGAAAAAGCAAAAATAAAATTTATAAATGAATAAATTTTAATATTATAAAACTTTTATGATTAAAAGGAAAAGAAAAATTATCAGTGAGAAAATTTTTATCTCGCAAACAGTTTTATTAATACTGTGCTAAAATTTATTAAAAATATAATTTTATAGTGTTGATGGATCATCGTGGGTTCCCAAGCCATATGATTGTATTTGTAGTGATCATTTTATTGGGGGTAAAAA
Source organism: Cerceris rybyensis (assembly GCA_910591515.1). Classification (NCBI taxonomy): domain Eukaryota; kingdom Metazoa; phylum Arthropoda; class Insecta; order Hymenoptera; family Crabronidae; genus Cerceris; species Cerceris rybyensis. Next base: position 18,638,175 of record OU342798.1, on the reverse strand, counting down.
ATCAGAAGAGGAGTTGAGTCCTAGCTACATTCCAACAATATTTCCTTCAATTTACAAGTCTCCAAAAGTAAATGAATCTTTGGCCATAAACAGGTAAAAATTATATGGTAAAATTAGATCAATGTTAATAACATAATAATAATAATTTCATATTTTCAGATACAAGCGTTTAATGAATCGGCGGATGAAAATAAAGTCATCTTCAAAATCAAGTTCTGAGCTCACTTTATTAGAACCGATGGAAGTGATAAATAAATATTATAATCCTCCAATTGTGTCTCTAAAATGTTTAGCAAATTGACGTGCACTCGGCTTGCCCCACTGCTGCTCATGACTTGTTTTTGAAGCACTATTGATAAAAAAAATCAACGCCGCGACGTGTTTACACTTTTCGCTCTTATTATACACACAATTACAGTGTACATTCGTCACATAGCGTTCAGAGTTTATCTGAAATTGAAAGAGAAAAACCTATTAATTATAATACTTTAAATTATTTACAGTAACGAAATAAATGATCTAATTGTGAATTACGTCTAATGAAGTAACATAAGGTTTAGCGTGGACTGAGGTTTGTCGAATAACGCGAGATTTAATTAAAAAACTGTTAAAGTTTCGTTGATGTTCCTCGACTTCTCTCACATGTCCAGCAAGAACAAGATTTTTGCCCTTTGTCATTGTTTCTGGCTGAAATTCTATTTCATGGGTGATGGACTGAAATCCTGTTCTTATAATAATATCCATGTCTTTGGTATAACTAAAAATAATAAAAAAATTAATTAATTAAACTAATATTTACTTATTACATTGAGAAAACAGACAACTTAATCTTATATATGTTTACTGCATTCTTTTATATATTTTATCATTATACTTACTTGTGTTTTTGGTTCGTTCAAGTCAATTATAAAATTGTAATAACTATTTAATTGTCACATATTTTTTTTTACGACTTATTTATTATTATTTATAACATTTTTTTTATAAATTTTTCCTATCACTATTGACAAACATATAAAAACATACTCTGACAGCCTCCCGTAGTTCATATTTGGTCTGGCGCTGCAGTCACACTCGGAGCGAATAGCCCTTGTCGATCAATGGGCACATCGATATCTGTCGTATCAACATATCTGACAATTTGATTGAAAATGGAAGAGAAATTTGAAGTAGATAATCGGTTATAAAAATTCATTCCGCCATTTGTCATCAATTGAATGCACAAATTTTCATACCTATGTTAAAATACACGTAGTTTGCAAGAGGGCTATGTATGGAAAGAGAACTTTTAGAAAATGATAAATCGAGTCTACTTTCCAAAAGACACAAAGTTGCAAGTGCAAGTGTAACAGTGTTGCGTTTATTTGATAAGCAAAGTTATGAGTTTCCAATAATTGAAAATATTATATGTAAAGTCGCTTGAAAATTCAATATGCATATTTATATCAAAATACACATAACACTAACATGCAAATGGATCGAAAAAAAATTTTCCTTAAGTTTTCCGTGGCAGGACACGAACCCCAGTTTTTTCTGCGCAAACTCGTGTATAAACTCTTTATTTAATACTATTTTAACATGATATATACATTTCTATATAAAGCACAGCTCCATATAACAAAAATATTTTCTACCAATTAGAAGTACATTGTAGCGCCTACTCAGTCTTAGAGCTTAATCTACTGTTATGACTATGTTTTAAAATTAAAAATTGCTTAGAATTTAAGTTAAGATACATGTGTGGTATTACAGATAGATGATAACTTTAGTGGTGTAGGAAAACAATTAAGAAAAACCTACTAATAAAAATTGAATAGACTGTGGCGGCAGCACGATCGAGTGCCACCACCGATCTACGACCGCCATTACGCCTACGCCACCCCTAGTTCAAGGATCGTCCGCTAGACATCGTGTCCACCGAAGGATCGCTCTCGCGAGTCCTCCAACGACGATCGGTATCTATATATACGATCAACCGGCAGATACCATCATCCCATCCGGGGCACAGCGTCTAGGGCAGGGCCTGTTCGGTCAGCCCTACTGACTGACGAGTCCACGAGCAGGCCCAGGACGAAACGCAGCGCGCTAACCAACATCTTTACCCTTTCCTAGGAACAGAAGGACACCCGCTGGACCGGCCGCAGCAGTATCACCGAGACCAGCCGGTGACCTACAACCTTTGGGCGCGGATGGGCCCCTTCTACAGCCGCGGCTGGCCCGAGCACGCGGGTTCCTTTAAGACTAACTCAAGTTAGCTTTAATCTTTGGCAAGATTGAATATTGGCAGATTATGATACGGTAGTTTATGCTTATAAATGAATGGTAAGTTATGACTTCTTGAATTGGTGATACCTTTAAGTAATGGATTGCAAGAGAGCTGATTGTTATAAAAGTTTTCTGATAGTCCAAACACATAATTGTCAAAATATTCTATTTCTGTTTCTTCATGAAGGTAGTCGATTTTTGTAAAGTTGTTGACTGATAAGATCATCCTTAGGCACTTGTTCTGAAGAACTTGGAAGCGTCTCATATGACTTTTAGCCAGACTACACCAAACTGGAGCAGCATATGTTAGTATTGGCCTTATTAACATTTTATAAATTAACTTTTTATTGTTGAGGGTGAGCCTGCTATTGTGGACCATTAGAGGATATAGCTTTTTAATTACAGCATATGCTTTTCTTGTGACCTGTTTGACGTGCATGTGATATGTTAGCTTGGAGTCCAAGTGCACTCCAAGATATCTGACTGTAGTTGATGGGGTTACCGGATGTCCATATACTTTTACAGGTTGAAAAATTGTTTTGTTGGTTGCTTTCTTTGAAAAAACTATAACTTCTGGTTTTGCTTTGTTAACAGTAATTTTCCATTGTGTGTAGTATTTTTCCAACTTGCTTATATGTATTTGTAGCTGTTTTGCTGCAGCAATTGCTGAGAAGGAGTGAGAGTAGATGGCCAGGTCGTCTGCAAATAATGCAGTTTTTGTCTTGCAAAACTTTGGAATGTCGTTGATAAATATGATAAATAACTTTGGCCCAAGAACAGACCCCTGAGGGACTCCTGCTCTGACTTTGCGCTTGGTGGAGATGCTGCCTTCAACTGAGACTGTTAAGTGCCTGTTTTGTATGTATGAGTATATAAATTTAATCAGTGTATCCGGGTATTTGTACTTTATTAGTTTGTATATGATGCCATCCATCCACACCTTGTCAAACGCCTTTTCTATATCAAGTAACGCCATAACTGTAGTCATACTTTTGTTGAAGCTTATGCTAATATCATTGACTATTCTAGCTACCTGTTGAATTGTATTGTGTTTATGTCTAAATCCAAATTGTTCATTAGCTATAATCCTTTCAGCACTGTCAACATCATCGAGTCGCTTCAGAATAACTCTTTCTGTTAATTTGCTTAAGGTACACAAGAGACTAATAGGTCTATAGCTGCTTGGTTCATTTCTTCTTTTCCCTGGTTTAGGTATTGGCACTATAACTCCAGTCTTCCAATGTGAAGCAAAGTGCGATAGTCTGATAGAAGCATTAATGATATACATTAACTGAACTATGGCTTTTTTGGTCAGGTTTTTTAAGATTATATTCTGTATTTTATCATTTGCTGGTGCTTTACGTGAACGTAGCGTTTTGATGATGTCTATGATCTCCTGTGGATTAGTGTAGTAGTCAGAAGCAGTTGTAATGGTAGGTGTTTTTATAAATTTATCTACAGTTTCTATGATTTCTTTTTGTTGACTGGTGTTATTGGTTATGTCAATACTATCTACTTCTTCACATTGGTCTGCTAGTATGTTGGCTTTGCTTAGAGTGGTAATAGCTTCAACCCCATCCTTACACAATGTTGGGATTGGTTGATGCTCAGATTTAAGTATTTTAGTCATTCTCCATAAAGAGTTATTTTGAGGGTTTAGTTTTTTCATTTGTTTTTCCCACCTTTCGTTCCTGTAGCTTGCTATGTTTGTTATGATAAACCTACTCATTTCATTGACTGCTGTTTTTAATTGTGGAATTTTACTTCTCTCCCAATTCTTACGTAGCTTATTCCTTTCTTTCTCTCTGATGGTCCCAATGGGTAATCTATCGCTGGGTCCTGTGGTTTCTCTAATTGGAACGGTTTCTTGTATACACTGCTGTAGATTGTTTGTAAATTTTTGAATTTCTATTTTTCAGAATTTTTGATTTTTCAGAGTTATACATGGTCTTGTATAAGCTGCAATAAGGCTGATACCACTGAGAAGTTTAATTCCTACTGCTCCCAGATCTAAGTTGTCATCCAATTGTACTTGACTATGAGGTCTGCTTTTTCTAATCAGCAGAGCCACTCCACCAGCAGCATTATCTCTCTCTTTCCTATAGCAAATGAAATTTCTTATACGTAGCTTATCTTTACTGGTGTATTTGGTTTCATTTAGTAGCATGATATCAATAGAATGTCTATCAATATACTCTATTAATTCACGAATTTTGTTTCTTAGTCCATTGGCGTTCCAGCTGCATATTTTTACTCTCTCCATTTTGATTCTAAATTATTACTGAATTCGAGAAATACTTGAAATTGTTCTGTTTTACTTAGACATTTTTGTAGGTTAACTTTTAATTCTTTGACTAATTTAAGCATATTACCAATGTCACACATCTGGTTAATTTCACTAATTTCTTTGGATAGTTCGGAAAGCTCTGAAAACATTGGAAGCTGATGATTTGTTCTCCTGTTACTTGCCATATTTGTAACCGCAGTCTGATGTGAGGTCTCATCGTTGTTCTGTGATTTTGCGTTTAGACTCCTTTGATTCTGCCAAAAGTTGCTAGGTTTATTCCTGAGGTTAGGAAAATGAGATCGGTCATAAATATTAGGACTAGTTGTTTTAGTTAGCCTTGGCTTTGTTGAATTACTTTTGTTAGCTAACATATTACATCTATCTATATATATGCTATACAGATTGTAGCATTAGCTGGATGATCGCCACCACAGTTAGCACACTTTGCAGGTACATCTTTTGGTTTGGTACATTCTTTGGTTAGGTGGTTTGTACTACATTTAACAGAGACTGGGTCTGCAAAACAGTTTCCAGTAGCATGTCCCCAATCCTGACATCTATGACATTGAGTGTGAAAATTCTTGTTTATGTAATTTTCCCAGGTAATTTTGGTGCTACCAAGATATTGAACTTTTTGTTTGAGTTGCTTTAGCTGTGTTGTAACCTCAAAGGAAGCCATAAATAACGGTCTTGAAGTATTTCTCATGAGATTGATTTTTGTTGCGTTAAAACCTAGCTCCTGGAGCGCTTCTGTCAACTGCTTAGGATCCATCTCTGCATGAAGGCCTCTGATTACATATATGCGTTTTTTGTTTTCACGTTCTGTAAACGTATGAAATTGGACTTTAGTTTTGGTCCACACTTCTTTAAATGTATTGTAGTCCACTTTATTTGTTGTGTATAGTTCAGTGTATCCCTTGTTATACTTGACGTGAAATTTATTTTGTAGGATGCTTTTCGTGTGTTTGAGAAAGTCGTAATACTTGCTTATTTCTCCATTTATAACAAGTGGAGGTGGATTTTTGGCGTTTATGCTCACAGTAGTTGGCTTACTAGGAACGTTATTATCTTCTTTTTCTTCTATACTTTCCTCTTCCATTACTGCATCTTGGTCATCTGTCAAAACTTGATACTTGTTATGTGTAGGAGTCGTCACTGTACTTGGTTTTCTTGTTATGACAGTTCTAGGTTTACTTATTTTAATAGTTTCTATTTCTGGGTCGTTTAATTTCCTTTTTTTCCTATTAACAACTATGAAATCATTAAATGACATGCGTGACTGCGATGCACTATGTGATTCTTGGCCACTAGCATTGTTATCATTTTTGAGGTTATCTTCCAACATTGTCGAAATGTGATCATTTCCACCTACTAATTGAAATTTTTCAGCACGGATATTGACCGTTGCAATATTTTGAATAGATTTTTCACTTTCTGTTGACACTTTATTTAATTTTTTTCTCTAATATCTCAATAAATGAACGCTGTAAAGTCGAAACCCAAGAGTTGTGAAGCACACGTGGGCGATCACCTGCGCAAACTCTGCACATTGTCGCTGTGCCACAATAGCTCTTAAAGATGCCTCTTACAGTTCTGTTTAAGAATGCCAATGAAATTTGAATTATAAATATCTTAAAAACTATTGACTGCCTTCCCCTTTAATATGGCATATTCTTAATCAGAACGACTTACTCTCCGAGCATATAAAATTTCAATAAAATCGGTGACCCGAAGGCCTTGCGTTCTCCTTTAAGAGTATTGATGTAAGATTCAGATGTTACATGGAAGGAAAATCTTCATTTTGTGCTATCTAACAATTTAGCATTTCAAAAGTGCTTGTATACTTCGCATTGAGCATATTTCGTTCTTCAACTGTTTACACGAAGTCACAAGTGATATTAATATCAGTATATTCTTTATTGTTTTCACTAGATTTTGATTTTACATCTATATAACATCTGTACGCTGTACCTATACTATTCACCAATTTAACCTTATATCCAAAATTTGATTTCAATAACAAATTCTTTGAAAATTGTTAATGTTTTCCTAATTTGTATTTAGAAAAATATACGAATCGAGAAAATGCATTCAAAGAGTACTTACCATGAAATTCTATAATTTTTGCTTTATCCATTTTATCTGCACCAGTCTTTTTGTCATGCCACTTTAATGAAACCACATTTTCAATTTTTCTACGTGTTTTAGGTAATTGTGATACTGGTATGATATCTTTTTCACCGGTATTGATCCACCAAATCAAAGCAAAAATTTTTGTTTTAGATTCTTTTTCGAAGCCATAGTTTTTATTAAAAAATGTCTTATTTGTTATAAAATATCACTAATAAACGATTTTGGAAACTCTGATTAAAATTTAAAAAAAACAGTAACTATCAATTGATTGATTGATCAATGAGTACTCAATCACTTGCGCTATAAAGACGTGCTACGCACGTCGAGATACTTTCGTTACAAAATCGCCAGCGACGTGCACCTAGGTATACCACATCGATGGGCACTTGTCGCAGAAACAAAATCGCCTAACAATTAGATCGTTCATTATTCGAGCTACAGTTCCAGTTCCTTGGGTATTTACCACATGTTATACTGTAGAGCAGGGTGTTGAATTAGGTACACGCCGCGAGCCTTTTCTGAGTCGCTCCGCCTGCTTCTCCCTCCCAACTATTTTACCTAACCAGGAATGACTTGCCAGGCTCGGCCTATTGCACGAGTATAGTGGCGCTTTAGGGCGCCATTCGTCTCTGATCGTTCGCGCTGGAAAGACGCCGCGCACGCCGATTACGGGAAAAAAAATCGGTGCGCGTGTCCCGTCGACTGACGTTATCTGTCAACGAACAGTTTCAGATCGCGTCACATCGCGTATAGGTTAAAGCAAAAATATTACTAGTAAAAAAGTATGCTCAGATATGTCTTGAATTAAATGCGATTAACAGATTATTAGCAGAAAAACATTGAAATTTTACTTTGTTGCATTCCTCGATACAAAACGAAAGAAGCGCGGTTTCGCTGCTTGACACTCAAACGGTTAAAATCTATTGCTAAGTTGACCGTGGCGGGAATAATGTATTCTTTGACGCAAGAGCTAACGTTTTGCTGTCGCCGAATTTTTTAATTATTTGCGTTGGAAATTAATTTATACGTGCGCGTGCTAGATCGTAACACAACTGTTTCTTTAGTATATATATGAATTAAAGAAACAAGAGGTAAAAAATTAGAGATTACTGGATATAATTTTAATAAACTGTCGTTATGATTGTTGTTTATATGGTTGTGTGTATAAATGTGTGCACAGTAAAACCATTTATTTTAGAAGAAAATGTTATATGTATATATAAAAGTTTCATAATATTGTGGAGATAATATCGATGCTATACTAATTTTTTTATTTATTTCTTCAACTTTACTTGAAGGAGAACTTCATTGTTTGTACAGTAATATATATCTACATTGAATGTAGACATATATTCACAAATAGAAATATATGTTTACATTGTTTAAATTAGATACCCTCAATGTTTCCATTGCTATTTTGAGATACAATATAAGTTTTTCAATGTTATCTCTGTCACTACTCTCTGCCGAATTTGCCAAAACCACCGCCGGAAGTCCAAAAACATTATAAATCTCTTAATCGCATTTAATTCAAGACATATCTGAGCATACTTTTTTACTAGTAATACTTTTGTTTTAACCTAAACGCCATGTGAGGCGATCTGAAACTGTTCGTTGACAGATAACGTCAGTCGACGGGATACGCGCATCGATTTTTTTTCCCGTAATCGGCGTGCGCGGCGTCTGTCCAGCGCGAGCGATCAGAGGCGAATGGCGCCCTAAAGCGCCACTATACTCGTGCACTACGCCGAGCCTGGAAGATGATTGGAAAGAGAAGCTTGGTTGGGTAAAACAGTTGGTAGGGAGAAGCAGGCGGAGCGACTCAGAAAAGGCTCGCGGCGTGTAACTAATTCAACACCCTGACTTATGTACTAATACGGACTAGCCCCTTATGTTAGGTGCGAATGTGCCTTTAGGTTACGGCCGAAACAAGGTACCGTGCGGCTCGTCAAGCTTGTCACCTGGGCGGCGAAGCTTGCCGTTTTCAACCGCCTATTCGTACCATTTTGTTTCTTGGAGTCCAGTCGCTCAGCCTCTTAAAGGAAGCACCCGACAAAGTCGTAGCATTCAAATATTCTTATTAGTTTGTCTGGAGGAGCGAGACATTGTATTACATTGTTGTCTCGTCGCGCGCTTCGTTTCATCAAGGAGAATCTCCCCATGTGGTGGGGGTAATTCTGCCGGAGTTTATTCTGTTTTCACTATAGAGATGTTAGAAATCTGGTGCCTACGCCGATGTCCTCACTGCCGCCACCCAAGTCGCATTGTCTCCCTTGCTTCGATCTGCAGCGTTCTCTCTCTTCGTCTTTTAGTTCGATTTGTATGTGCAGCTCTTTTAACGAATCGCGAGGTAGAACGTCAATTGCCTTCGTGTACGTGTGACAAGAGGCATGACGCTTGACGCCTGGCGAATCAGACTCTGCTGAAACAGGCTTACATCCTAGGTGACACGTCTGACGAGCCGCACGGTAAGCACATGCGTCGGCGCGACGTTGCTGAGCGTGATTCGTGCAGAAACGAGTCGTCAAGCGTGCGAAGGTGGTCGACGCGTTTGGCGAAGTGACGAAAAAACCCTTATGCGCAATTGATGAAACAACCTTATGTTCTCGTGTGTTAATTTACTTCTCAACTGTAAAATTGTTATCAATAAACTCTCGTTATAATTGTGATTTATTCTGAGTGTGAATTGTTCTACTGCCCACACGTTTTTCCCTCCTTTAGTGGCAGGACTACAACACTAAAACCACCAAAATTCGTACATCGTATACCTCGAAAAATTGAAGAATTGGTACATTGGAAAGCCTCTGAATTGAGACTGTGGTTTTTTCATTACTCATTACCTGTTTTAAATGGTATTATGCGTCAAGATTACTTTCAGCATTATTTACTATTTGTGATTGGTATTTCTTATTTAAACGCTGATAACATCACCCCGGATATGATTAATATGGCAAAAAACTTATTACATTTTGTTCGTGAATTTGAAGTTCTTTATGGTGAGCGCTATTGCTCCATTAACATACATACGTTATTACATTTACCTAAATGTATTGAAGATATTGGTCCGTTATGGTCTTTTTCGTGTTATCAATACGAAAATTTAAATGGACTTTTATTGAAAACTATACACGGAACTGGACATATTGAATCACAAATTTCCAATACGCACGGTCAAGTATTAGTAATGTAACAATATCTCGATCGCTTACCCGAAGGGCCAATTCGTAATTTTTGTATAAATCAAAAGTACGGTGTGAAAATTAATCAAAAAATTCATGACAATTGTTACAGTCTTGGAGGATATAGCTCTTTTAATCCTAATGTTCCTTTACATGTACAACACGTATTACGTCATTTACCTCCTATCAGACGAATGAAAAAATATCTACGGTTATTAAAGGATCGACAAGTATATATTTGTGAAAAGTATAAGCGTACATTACAAACTGATTCTACGAATGTTATTTACTCTGATTATAGACGACAACCGGCGTTCGGATCAATTCTTTACGTTATAAAAATTTGGTATTGTGAATGTACTAATATATGTGAGTGTATTGGTTATCACTGTGCAATAGTGCAAAATTATATTTACACATATGCATTTCAAGCTCAAGGAGACAATCAAGTAAACTGTATAGTTCCATATTTATATAAATTTCAAAAAACTGAGAACTACATTGTCGTACCAGTTTCCTTTCTTTCTTCAGTATGTTTTTCAATAAAAAGTGAAGATGATTAATATATAGCTGTACCTGTAAATTCGTATGAAAATGAAGAGAATTGATATGAAAATAATAATTTTGAAAAAAATTGTTCGATTTTAATAGCAAGAGTTAATAATTATTATTTAAAAATAATAAAGCATATATTATTTTTTCTGTTATTATTATAAACTTAAATTACTTCGTCATAAGTTTTTATTCTAACTTGTAAGAATGGACGTAAGTTATTTATATATAACATTACATTAATATAATATAATCTATGTATTTATTTATATTCATTGAATGTATGTGTACTTTTTATGTTGTTATTAAAGCATACATAAATTATTCGTTATAAAATTTGTTAGTACTTTATATCATATTCTACCTATCATAAAATAGCGAACTCCTCAAATATCGATAAATAAATAAATTTTTAATGTCCTAATTGATTTAATATATTAAGTTAAAAAATTTTTAGAAACAAAGCAATTTTACCTATTTCATTAATTTTTATGTCAATTAATTTGATTTTAGGAGATTTAGAATCTATATGGAATAAAATGATAATTTAATTCCTACTTGCTCCTGAAAGCCCTATTTTTAGAATATGAATCGACAGACTTGGAACTTCTGAAATATTTTTAGGGGATGTCAGATTAAATTGGAATAAAAATTTTACCTGATCAGTCCATATAACTTCTAAAAATCATATTTACAGGACTTTGAGGCGCGTAGACACACTAGTTGAGGATTTTGAGGTTCAAAATGGTATACATAATTAAGCGGATAATGAGAGATCAAAAGAATCTAGGATTTGAAGTTTCTTTTTGGGCTGGACTTTTCGACTCGGGATCGGATAACCTAGCTCATTCCTCTTTGCTCGCATCCTAACAATAAAGCAATCAAGTAATAAAAGTGATGCTTTAGAAGTCTTCGTCCTCGTTAATGCCAATGAGATTTTCTTTTTATTGCACGGTATCTTGAAGAAATCCGGCAATTTACTGACCGCGTGTCCCACTGGGTCTCTGCAGCTGGTCTGGGTTACATATAATTTAGGAAGGGATATCAACAAAAGGTGCAGGTAGATGAAGCCAATTTTGGCAGGAATTATTTTTACACAGTTTAAACTGAACATCTTCAAAGTTCTCGAAGGGTGCTTTTTAGTTTTTCCATTTTGAAGTTAGCAATGTAAGCCAAAAAACATGTGTTTAAAAAATCAACCAAAAACGGTTGAAAAAATAATTTTTCAAGAAATTATTTATGGGTACTTGATCATCAATTAATGGTGACTCGCTCTACAAAAAGTAAAAATCTCACAAAATTCTTAATTGCTCTAATAGTACTTCCTTTTAAGGGAAATATCTGAATGTTTTCACGCTTTTGAAGTTCGGTGTTTTTAAGCATTCATTTTCGCACTTACATGGTTGCAAAGTTAATTATTATTCCTATTACTGGACTCAGGAAACATTTCAGGGACTCTTTGTACAAATTGATTGAATTAGAAGAGGGCAAAAAGTTAATCCCATGTCGTAAATGGGTATTTGAAACTTCTGGCCACGTGTAGTTCAAACCTGTCCGCCATATTTAATCCGCCATTTTGTTTTTAAAATTTTTGAGTTCAGATTCGTAATCTGCAACCCAAAAAATAATAGAATACCAATTTTTAACTCAATCCGATGTGTTTTGAGCCCGTGGTGACGATTTGAAAAAGATTGAAAACTGCGCGAGGTGCGTGAATAGCTAAATTCACGCTCTGGACCAGTGTGCGCCGCTGACGGTCCGGTGTCTCGAGAGACTCACATCGATTTTCACTAATACTATTACGCGGCCGCTCGAGTCGAAACATGAGGCATAAACATCTCACTAATGCAATCGCATGTTGTTCGTGCGGGCAAGAACATATATTCTTTGCTTGTATTCTCTACACTATTGGACTACTAAATTCTTAACAATAATTTTCGTGAAATCAACGATAAATGAATTGTGCAATGTTTTGTAACATGCACCGTCGGATGAAACGTTGCAATTATGTGTGTCTTCCTCCGCAACCAATTGCTCGAAAACAGATTCTTGAAACGTTGCCATCACAGGATTTTGAATATTGTAGAAAAACGTAATGAAATATGCTCTAATACTCTAATATGCTTCCTTGTACGACGATTCGACTAAAAATGACCATCGTCGCCGCCGAAATATACTTTTCTAGACCCAGGCCGTTGCAATTGGGAAAGGGAATAATTTTATGACCTTTTATGACTGTTGACGAAATCGAAATGAAAGAAACACGCAGGTAATCGAACCTACGGCAGGTCATCGTGTTCAAACAAGACTTCGTCATGCTTACTGACTCTTTTATATATTCTTAGTCAAGACAGACTTGCAACGCAGGTAATGAAATAACAAGTAGCACGGAAAAATTTATTCGTTACGAACGTTGTGCTTGTACGAATTTCCACAACCAATTGATGCGACTCGAAAAGAACTGCTGGCTGCTGAGTCACTTACACACTATTGGGTAGTATCGAACACAAAATTGTAAATGTGTTTGTTATCGCTGCGAAGCCGTCGAGTGGTTTCTCAAATTACACATTTGCTAGTATGCGTGTCACTGTGCGCTAAACGCTGAGTCTCCAGAGACACCACCATCGTAAAGCGAGGGTTAAAGAATACAGTAGAATCCCTCTAATGTTGACAACTCGGGCCAGGATCATTCGCTAATGTTGACACTCCCTTCTATCCCCACTTTTCATGACTTATTTTCCCCTATGCGCATAAGCATGCGCAGAATTGAAACTTGAGCGAAGGATCATGTAAACATCCATAACCTACATGACGCGCCACGAAACTAAAATTGTATTGGGCAATAAAAAGTCCAAGTGGGGGAAAATACAAGTAACAGTAACAGGAGTATCCTGTCAACATTAGCGAGAGAGCAACCTTAGAGGGATTCTACTGTACATTGTTGCCGTCGCGGCCGCTGCGGCCCATGCGACGTAGTGTTATCTGAAACTGTTCCTCAACAAATATTCTGAGTCGACGTGCCACGCACGTCGTTCTGATCTCCGCGACTGATGCGCGAGGCACGCCTTTCCAGCGCGAGTGATTAACTACGAATGTCGCCCCAATGCGCCACCACGCCAGTGCCAATAGGCACGACCATGACGCCTACAGAGTGGTTGTGAATCAGTGACATCCCGGCTGTATGTTTGAGTGAAGGAGGCGGTGTTTCTCGAAGGACGGCTCTGGCGTACAGTGGGCCAGATCGAAAAATTGAGTGACATTTCTATATAACTTTTGAACCGTAAGAGATATCGTGATGAAATTGTAGGAAAAAAAATAACAACTAATAATATTTATTTATAATAACAGTAACTTGAAAGAAATCAACACAATTACAACTCATAATATAAACTACACAATACGACTTTTTGCGACTCTCACTCTCTCACGCTGTCCAAAGGAATCTCTCGGCTCCCAAAATGTCGGTTTATTTATATCATTCGCTCATGGCATACTTTCACATCACTCGCACTCTTGTCATCAGCTGTTTGCCATAGTGATAACCGATCGATAGCTCCAGGGTCATCATCCTTTAAACATCAACGAATCTGATTCCTGGAAGCTTCTCGATGGTTTCACTCATTAATGGCAAACAACTGACACACTACATTCATACCGGCAAGATCCGTTCATTCTCTTTATACATACCATACTTCATACTGTTCATACATACCACAAAATTTTCACTGAAAATATTTTTAACACCATTTTCATACTTACGCAATGTTTTCTATGAAGTACAATATTTAATTGTACCAAAAATAAAAACAAATAAGCATAATCAATTTTATCACCTTATTTATATTGTAAAATTATTATTTAAAATTAAATAATAACTAAACTGTTTATTAACATATAAAATACACAAAAAATGCCTCTTTCACTCTGTCTCTCTTGCGCTTATCTCCACATGTCCTTGCAGTCATCTCTTTACGCTTTCGCTATCTTACAGTATCATTTCTAATTAATTTTAACATAATGAATTATAATTAATTAATTAATATAATATCATTTATTTAATATTATTTTTAATTAATAATTAACTCCGCCGCATCAGGATCCAGTAATTTACGTTTTCTGTTCGATGATTTAATTCTTGCAGCAGACATGTATGGATCTGAAGTCAACAATAATTTGTTGAATACATCTTCATTTGTAGACACTCTTGAAGATTTTCTGCTCTGACACCTTCGAAACTTTTTAAAATCTTTGTGCCTGGTTTCCTGAGCCTCTTCTGACAGTTGGCCAGTTGGTAACAAAGCGGATTTTATTATTTCGGTGCCATGTATTAATAATTTTGTGTACTGTCGCTGGCATGTAGTACCATCCATAAGGATTAACGTATTCTTGTGCCGTGTCTTGAGTGTATTGTTGAAATTTTTGTAGATCTATTTTATTTGTAGATGATATAACTTGTAATATAGTATGAAATCTTTTTATTAATTTTACGTCAATTTCCGTAATTTCAGCGGAGATTTCTGCATTTAAGAAAAATTGTCTCGCAGTATTTCCGTCGTTCTATGAGCCCCAACCTTGTTTAACACAATCAACGAGAAGCCCTAATTTTTCTCTAAATTGTCCTTGAATCCATTTCTTTCTATTGTTTTTAATTCTTTTTAAATCCGGTGTATTTGCAGACCATTTTTTAAAAGGCATGTTGTATGAAATATGAAGCAGACATTCGAAAGATCTGATCCATGCATGTAACGGTGAAATTCCAAAAGAATAAATATCAGTATTGCATGTTTTAATATTAATTTGTTTTAAATCGTTCATTTCTGTAGGCTTTGCATTGCAAATGTAGCAGCATATTGTAGATTTATGATTAGTAAGAGAATTGCATATCTTATTATCTACCATTGTTAACATCATTACATAGTCTATTTCTAAGTTATCTATTACTAGAGGCTTTAAATCTTTTATCTCATTTCGAACCCTGTTCACCTCTTGCTCAGAAACTTCTGTTGACTCCTTCAGAAATTCAAATTTAATAGGTCGGCAAAACCAAGACGACGAAGTCCGTGGATTTTCCCATAAAATGTCACCAGTTACCTTCTCGTAAAGTTTCAACGGTACCAAAGATGATACGAAAACAGTGTCATCGTCTATATTTTTATTTGTATATCGTATTTGTTTATATTTTTGTTGTCCTGATGCACCATCGCACCCCCATTTGCATGAAAGGACTAAGGACTGTTTCTTATCTACCGTAATATTTAAGATTTTCAGAATTCGCTTTACTGTGTGATTTAATAAACTTTGTAATTTTACTTTCGCGTACATTTCTGTTACCTCTATTGCATCTTTGGATGGATAACAATTACTTTTTTCTTTTAATAATTTACTGTATGAGGGCCACACGTTATTATTACATTTTATCGCTTCATTTCTAATTGTTATGTACTGAAATTTGGATAAGTCTGCCGTGATAAAGATATTTTTGTTTTTAAATTTATATTTAAAGCTTTTTCGATGGTAAACAATCTCTTTTTTAGCATGCATGTCTTTTTAAGAAACAATTTTACATCGTCGCTACATCGGTTATCTTCTAAGTACTGGATGAAACGTGCCTTTTTATGCATGCCAGATTTTCTTAAGCTCATTTTCGTTGCTTTCAACAATTCTTGCAAAGAGAAATGTGTTATCAAAGACCGGGCTCTTCGAATTTTTTCTCGGGTGCTACATTGCGAATACGGTTTTGTTCCTTTATGTATATTAACATTGGATAACTGTCGTCTTGACGTGGTACTTGATGATTGTTTGCTACTTGTGGATGGTATTACTGATAATATATCAGTTGATATATTAAAGAAAATACAATACAAATAGAACGTAAATATAATGAAAAAATACGACGCTGTGGATTTGTTCTGCACTCTTTGATGGAACTGTTACATCTGAATGCAGAGGAAAAATGGAAAACTTAGTTGAAGGCTCATCTATACTATAGGATAAACAGTTGGTGTGGTCTAAACGCTAGCTCAAGTGAGTTTTCAAGTGTCTGACATAGTCCAGATGACAAGACAACTCGTGACACCGCACGCTTTAGACATAGATAATTTCGGAAATAGGACGAATAAGGATGTGATTTTTACATTTTTATATAAGGAAAAGCATGGTGAAAATGTATTAATGTGTAAAAATTTGGAACTATTTGGAACTTAAAAGATGCACCTTACCAAGTGAAAAATATTTATGTACTTTTTTCATTATGTTCAACATTATACTTTGAATACAAAATTAACGATAATCTGTAGTTGAAGATGTTTTTATTTAATGTTATAGAATACCTTTCATATAAAAAAAAATGGGAAGAAAATATTAGATATAGCTGTCAGAATACTTCGCCAAAGGCAGGCAGTTTTTTTCGTAAGAAACGCCGTCATTAAAATATCTAAGTTTAAATATTCATTGTAATTATAATTTTTGTTAAATCCTATTAATACCTTTGGTTCCAAAACTCATAAACATTTAACAATCTATATGTATTTACTAAATATTGATATGCAAAAGTTGGTTTTTCGACAAAATGTCACTAAATTTCGTGATTTGAACCACTGTGTGGCGTGCAAAAAATTCTTGACGCTGATATAAATTATGCGGACGAACCAGGTATATTGTATAATAATGATGACGACCTCGTTAATATAATAATTCGCCCTACCGGGCGCGAAATATTCGAATACTATCATAATAGTTTACAAGAAGTACGAGATTTCGCAATGGCACATGAAATGAATGAACTTGCTATAGACATTGCATCTTTACAGAGGATTTTCCCAGGACAAACACAAAGCTTAAGAAATATAATACAGGAATTATTCAAAGGGTCTGATAGAAAAATGTATCTTAGGGCGAAACCCATAAAGATTCCGGATACTCAGGAAGAAATACAACAAATATTGATGGAAAATCATAATACCACAATAAGGGGGCACGGAGGATATAAACGGACTTTACGACGCATAGTTACAAATTATCAGTGGCCGAATATGTATAATGATATATTAAATTATGTGAAATCTTGCAGGGACTGCCAAAAACAAAAGACTAACAGGAAACCCACAAGAATGCCTCTATGTATAACGGATACACCTGAACATTTCAATGACAAGATCGCTATTGACATTGTAGGACCACTGCAAGAAACAAGTAAAGGAAACAGATATATGCTCACTATACAGGATCAGTTAACTAAATATCTAATGGCCAGGGCAATAAAAGATCAAAAAGCATCAACTGTTATTGAAACCTTCGTAAAATCGTATATCAGTATTTTTGGACCACCAAAGTACATTTTGACGGACAATGGCACAAACTTCACGGGCCAATTAATGAAAGAGTTTAATGATTGGATGAAAATGAAACACATTACAACAACAGCATTCCATCCGGAGAGTTACGGTTCATTGGAATGAAGTCATCAAGTGATAAAGGAACATTTAAAAACAACGGCGGAAGATCTGGATAATTGGGATGATTATGTGGAAATGGCTTGTTATAGCTACAATTCCTCAGTCCATGAAACAACTGGATATACACCACATGAATTAGTATAAGGAACCAAACCTCGCAATCTCACAAGTACCGATAAATTAGCTGCTAAGTCCTACTCGGAATATATAGAACAATTAAAACGGAAAACTGAACACATTGTGAGAGCTGCGAGACAACAAATTAATGCGTCTAAGGAAAAAGTTAAAGAAAGATACGATAGGTTTAGTAGACCGGCAGAATTTAAACCGGGAGATTTTGTTTGGATGACAAGAGAGACCAGAGATAAGAATTCTGGTTTGTATATTCCATATGAGGGTCCATATGAAATAGTAGAGAAGGAAGGAGATGTAAATTACAAAGTTCGGAAAAGGAATAATAATAATAATAATATTTGTTTCAGGACAATAATAGTCCTACTCGGCCTGAGTGAAGCCAAAGGTACGGAAGTAAAATATTTTTCTAAACTACCAAATTTCTTTTTTGAGGACTTGGGAAATACTAGACTTTACCACGAGGACTGGAAACTGGTTACTTTCATTGACTTAAACGAGAATGTGCAAATAGAAAAAAATCTCAGACAAATTATTGATATATTGAATAAAGCGTGTAATCATCTTAATGAAACAAAGTGCTTAGAAAATATAGCTTTAGTAAGTAAACAAATTGCACGTATTTCTAAAGATAGGAAACGTTTGTATGCTAGTTTGGTTATGAAAATATCGTTAGAGAAAAGAGGGGTGTTTTTGATTTCGTCGGTGAAATAAGCAAAGTACTATTTGGAACCATGAGTGTAAGTGATGCAGCATACTACAATTCAGAAATTGATAAGTTGTACACGGCTAATAAGAAAGTCACGACATTAATAAGAAACCAAACACAGATTCTAAAGTTATCAATACAAAGTACAGAAAATTTAGCAAATGAAATGAAAAGGAAAGTTACAGAATTTGACCAAGCTTTTGAGGCTTTTAAGGCCAATTTAAACATAGTTTTGATCTGGATTGATGAAAATAAGAAACTAACCGAGATAAACGAAATGTTAACTTATATCGAAATAAATGTAGAAGAATATAGTCATGCTATAGAATCATTAACTAATAGCGTACTAGTAGGACTTTCAGGTAGAATTAATCCTCATTTGTTAGAACCAATGGATTCAAAAAAAAACTTTAGAACATATGAGTAGTATCATAGGTAGGTATGTCTGGAATGCCCATGCCTGTTGATGAGACACATTTCTTTGAATATTTACAAATAAGCGAAATATCAGTCGTGGTGTTTAAGAACAAATTAATATTTGAAATTAAACTCCCTTTAGTGGAACCAGATGATTACGATACTTACAGGATTATACCTTTGCCTCGCGAAATAAAGACTAACATATTTCAATATATAACTGCTCCACACGACTATGTATTTGTCGATACAGACCTTGGTATACTTGGTATATATACACTTGGTATACACTCCTACAGATCAATTATTTTTACAAAATTGCAAACGTGTAAAAACTTATCGAATATGTAAAAGACTACTTCCAAAATATTTTGTTATAGAGCAAGATCCATGTTTAAATGTCGTAATGCATGCACCGTATAAAAATCAAAATGATGTTTGTCAATATGCTTTAGTTAACGTAAAAAGAGCAGCTTGGATACAATTATTAGATGGCCATAGGTGGATTTTTGTATCACCTTCTATCGAAACTGTACATATAAATTGTAAGGAGGGAATTTCCGAAGTTTTGGCAGAGAAAGTAAGATTGTTAACTTCAAAACCAGGCTGTTTTGCAACTACTGCAGATGTTGCATTGTACTCAGAAGTAACTGTACAAACTCTACCAGAACGACATTATGAAAGTCCTTTTTCATACAAAGGGTCTAGCCGAATAAGGGGGTCAAAAGTGCCCTTGAGCCGATTTTATTCGACGATGGGTCATTCGATAGGTGATGATGAAAAACCATTACATACAAATTTTTAATCCCATACCTTCACCGGGAGGGTAGTTATAGGGTAAAATCGAAAAATCAGTTTTTGCCTCATTTTCTCCAATCAATGTGGTGTAAAAATTCGAAAAAAATTCTAACACCTTCTAAACATGAATGTACACGTTAGGGATTTTTTTCAGATTTTTCCTTTGCAAGTTCCACTCACGAAAAATGAAAAACCAAAAAAAAAATTTTTAAACATCGATTTCGTATTGAAATCTTCCGAGCACAACTTTTTCCTTTTTACAGTAGTTGCATAATGTTATCATTGTTATACCCTAATTTTTTTAGATTTTTGAGTACGGTGCATCACGGTCGGAAAAATCAAAGACCGATTTCTGGGACACATTTTGGGCTGAAACTCGCCCATTATCTGCCATTCTTGCATGATTTTAATACAGTATGTTCATATTGTGACCTTCAATGTTTCTGCATAGAAATATGTAGATGTTAAAGAACAATATCGGCATAATTAAATAAATTGCTGATTGTATGGTCTTTATAACCTAGAATTTTAACCGTTCTTCCAAAAGCATTAATGGCGCAGTGGCTATGGTGTCTGCCTGTCGAATCGCTGGACACTTTTTTGTCGCGGGTTCGAATTTCCATGTGAGGCTTAAGTTTTTTTCCGGCAATTCTTTTTTTCTTATTAAAGACATAACAATATTCAGTAGTAGCTTTAAAATATTTCACAGGTATTTTCATGCCTTTCAACAATATAAAACCTATAGAAAAATAACTGTAAAACGTGCTTTTCTTACAATTAGATATGCAACGTTTTGCAATTATAAGTATTCTCAAACATTTCATATTGTTCATAGATATTGGTTTATTGCAATGTATGAAAATGTATTTTAACCCTTTGCGGACGGAGGCATTTTTGAATATCGAGAAACAATCAATTATTTAGCGATGAAAAAACACTTTTTCATCGGAAAGACAGTCTGTTATTGTATACAAGTTGAAATTTACTCTTTGTAAAATAATATTTCAACGATTATATTTTAATTTTTCAACTCTAACCGTTTATATACGCACCGCCAAACTATAACCAATTTTTTTCTCAGGGCGGATATATTCGCCCGTCGTCCGCAAAGGGTTAAGTATGAAAGAAATATAAAATTCAATGTACAGAATGTAAAAATGTACTTGTAATTGTAAATTGTGACATGACTGGAAAGAGTCGACGAAGAAAAAAGTATACTGTACAATTATTTTTAGAAGTATCTGTGAAACATTTTAAAGCTACTACTAAATATTGTTATGTCTTTAATAAGAAAAAAAAAATTGCCGGAAAAAAACTCAAGTCTCACATGGAGATTCGTACCCGCGACAAAAAAGTGTCCAGCGATTCCACAGGCAGACACCATAGCCACTACGCCATTAATGCTTTTGGAAGAACGGTTAAAATTCTAGGTTATAAAGACCATACTATCAGCAATTTATTTAATTATGCCGATATTGTTCTTTAACATCTACATATTTCTATGCAGAAACATTGAAGGTCACAATATGAACATACTGTATTAAAATCATGCAAGAATGGCAGATAATGGGCGAGTTTCAGCCCAAAATGTGTCCCAGAAATCGGTTTTTGATTTTTCCGACCGTGATGCACCGTACTCAAAAAATCTAAAAAAATTAGGGTATAACAATGATAACATTATGCAACTACTGTAAAAAGGAAAAAGTTGTGCTCGGAAGATTTCAATACGAAATCGATGTTTAAAAATTTTTTTTTTGGTTTTTCATTTTTCGTGAGTGGAACTTGCAAAGGAAAAATCTGAAAAAAATCCATAACGAGTACATTCATGTTCAGAATGTGTTAGAATTTTTTGGGAATTTTTGCACCACATTAATTGGAGAAAATGAGGCAAAAACTGATTTTTCGATTTTACCCTATAACTACTCTCCCGGTGAAGGTATCGGATTAAAAATTTGTATGCAATGGTTTTTCATCATCACCTATCGAATGACCCATCGTCGAATAAAATCGGCTCAAGGGCACTTTTCACCCCCTTATTCGGCTAGACCAGAGGTTCCCAAACTTTTTTCTCTCGTAGACCCCTTGTCATGTTTTTCAATTTTAGATAGACCCCTGCTGTGGGTCTATCTAACTATATTGAAGTATATTTCCTAACATACAATCATATAACATACAATTTCTGTGTCTTCGTTAATCCAAATAACTCGATCAATCTGAATGAGGCCTGAGAATGAGATATACGGATTACAGGGTTTACACTGTAATACACAAAAATACACAAAATTTATGAGTTGATGCGATGAGTGGCTATTTTCGCGCGGCCTTAGTGAAAGCACCGATCGTTGTTTCTCTTTTAGAAGACTCACAGATCTGTGGAGTGAGTAAAACGCACACTGTGGAGTGAGTGAGACGCTAAGTTAGGCGCGTACTATGGAGAGAGTGAGACGCGTATAAAATGCTCCGAGTTCAAGTGAAAATAGTTTTAGACCGACGATATTAATTATATTAATAATATTATATTTTTGTAATTTTTTTAATGTCAAAGTTATATCAATTGTACTGTTTTTTGCAATTTTTGAAATTTCTTCTCATTGACCCCCATTTTCATTTCATAGACCCCCAATTTTTTTTTCGCCCACGTAGACCACTTGCAGGTCTTCATCGACCCCTGGGGGTCGATATAGACCACTTTGGGAATCACTGGGCTAGACCCTTTAATGAAAGCACATTTAAGGAACCTAGATTCAATATCAGTTTAGTGCAAATACCAACGTTAACTCAAATACATACAAATCCATCTTTGCAAAAAGGTGTTGGTAAACAATTGGACGAAAGAGAATTAGAGGCAGAGAATATTGGGAAGCATGAACGAACACTGACAAGTTTAGAAACAATCTGGTTTTGGTTAAAATATATCGGCATAGGATTCTGTGTACTTGTTTTATTATCTATATGATTAAAACTTGGAATAATACAAACGATAATACGCTGGTTTATTAAGGAACCATGTATAATAATGTTTAATAATTGTTTTAATTCGGGTGGACAAAATACACAAACTGAAAGCAATGTAAACAGAGAAGTGTATTCTCGAACTGATCCGTCAAGAGAATTAGTTGCTCTGGAATATCTATCTCCATCTACCATGAATAAAAGAAAGAAAAGTACTCGAGAACGCACTTCTGTTGTATTAGATGATTTATTGTGAAATTTTGTGGTAAAGAGAGAAAGTGTAAAAAAAAGAAAAGAATACCCCAAAATTTCGTCTAAGTTGGGGGGTGTTAGATACTTCCGTGAATGCCGGATGAGGAGTATCGGATAGCATTCTCATGCGACACTTTAGTTTAGTCTCCTTAGCGATAAACCTTTCTTGGAATAAAAAGGGCGGCACCGAATCGGCGCAACAAGGCTCACGATTGAACACTCTCGTCTCGACGACCAAACTGTAAAGACGTGCGACTCTTTTAATTAAACTAAATTCTAAGTTTTGCACTTGGTGTCTTTTTCTTTCTGGATATCCTGAAATAAATCAATGCGTTTAAAAGAAACGAACGCATTTTCACTTAACACGGCATAACAGCTCGAAGACGAAACAACTTCTGCATGCCTACGATCCATCACGATATGTACATATATAAAATTCCTATTGCAACTGTGAGAAAATACGATTCTGCGAGTGAGACACGGATATCTCTTTTTATATAATAATATAGTGTTGGCGTGTATGTGTAAATAAATACAATATACAATAATCTTTTTTTGAGCCAATAATACTAATAATTCTTCTTTGAATCGTATTTATTTTTTTGTCAACAAGCTAGATCATTAATTATTAACCGAAAAAACTGTTAAGTTTAAGAGGATGGATCGTGAAAAATAATTATATACTTCACCACTCTTGTTTTTTACTTTACATAAAATAATATTTAATAATATAATATAACAAAGGATTGAGTATATATAACTGGATTTTCTCTCACTTGTTCTTTTTCCGACATTCTCACTCGTGGGCTTTTTCATCGGGACTATCGATGCGCACGCATTCCCCACTCATCTCTCATACTCTCACTACACACATGTGTATGTGTGTACTGCGTAATAATTACTCGTATCTTAATAAAAACAATTATGCAGAACATACTATTGCAATAATTGTCTCGATAAACCAACGTTGCATTTTGGCGAATGTTTCACAAATTATATTGCGATAAAAAAATACAGAACTTAACATTAGATAGTCGTATTGTTGAAGATGTAAGTGTTACGAACACAACCAAGCTCAGCGCGGTCTCCTTTGAGAACCCCTTACCGAGGGTCAGGCCGTGCAAGGAGTTTCCGGTCGCCCCCTTGAGCGGAGGAGTCGATGCCTCCCCTCCCCCGAATTTCTCCTGCGACGCGATTTGAGAATGGAGTTCGGGTGGGGGGAATCGGCACCTTAAACTTACTATAAACTACGATAGTTTTAAGCTAGCGTCAGTGATTAGGGTAGTCACCGACGTCATCGGATCAATATAACGAGAAACGTATCCAGCTTGTTGTTAAAACTCTCAAAATACATAGTACAAGAACAACTCTCTCTCTTAATTACTTGACGAAGATTAATTTTTTCGTCAAGACGACGCAACTACCTCACGGTTGCGCGTAACAATAAGTATGGATAAATTATTAAAATATAATACTTTTGTGAATTAATTTCGGCACAATGCCATGTTGTAATACGTCCAAGGGAAAAGACGTCAAGTGTAAAGGGCTAAGTATTTCAATTTACCAATTATTACGATTTTTGTTACTATAGGAAAATTCGCAGTTCGACGTGATATAATATGGATTACACCTAAAGCTATTTATTTGCAAAAAAAAATAAAACTAACTATAAATGAAACTAGGTACGAATATAAACTAAATATGAAGTAAACTATAATTAAAGGTTAATTTCTTTTTTTATACGAAAATGTGTAACTCTCTTTGTATATTTTCACTCGACAGAAGAAATAAAGAAACTTTTGTATAAGTAATTTCTCTTGTTGAACTGTATGATAAACAGATATTTAATGAAAAAGTGTCTACGAACATTTTCTCTTTCTTGTTATTAATTCTAATGAAATTATTATTAGATTATATTAATTATTGCAAAGTACCCAGAAGAAATCTGGCTACATAGCTATTTGATAACCGCGCGCAGCAGTGACAAGGGAACATCCAGAATCGTAAATCATCGATTTTTATGAAATTTTATAGTCATCATCGCAAAGAAGAAGTGGATTATATAAAAAAAAGAAAACCGAGAAAATACAAAAAATCTAAATTCGTAATAACTGTTGAGCGGAATTGTAAAATTTAAAAACTATTTTTACGAGAATTGTAAGAGCTTTCAAAAGAAATTTTACTCTGCCCCCAATGCCATTTAAATATTTTGGGATGATTCTTATTCTCGCTTGCGGGTAAAAATTGGGGGAGTCAAAAATACCGGAAAAGAGTGACTCCCTTTAATAAAAAATCAACGTGTCTGAGCGTTTTTCTAAAATGTTGACGTAGTTTCTGAAAATGGCTCTGTTTCGCTATCAGCTGGCTACCCTGGATTATCTAGCAAGAGAACCTCCCGAAGTGCCACCGATTTTGTTGAAATTTAAGGATGATGTAGTACTCGTTGAAATATTCGAAACATATTTTTTTATCGGCAATCGTCCACGTTAAAGGTATGAAAACTGCCACCGAAGTTGGGGTGCTAAAGTATATTTCAGTGAATATCTTGAAAGCTATGAGAGATAGAGTATTTTTATAAATTGACGAAATTGGCGCCTTTATATTACGAATTTAATGGTATAATTTTTCGCAAAATCTCCATTTGTTTAAACAATATGTTGAAAAATAACACATTTTCGGCAGTTTTATCAATTTAATGTCAATTAATTTCCTTGAGTATCTTTTTATAAAAACTATATATTCAGAACAAAATAACGGATAATATAATCCAGTATAAAATTACGAATTTCAATTTTTTCATAAACAAAAAAGTTATTACACATGAAATTTTATTCTCCGATGCACGAAATAAAGTCCTTACACAAGTCGTTCCTTTTTTTTTAAAACCTTTATTAAGTCCATTTTTACAGTAGGTATATGGAGAACGCGCGAACGCGAAGTGCGCTGGTTTGAACTCGCACTATGGCTGCATCAAGTCGGCTTCTCAGCGCGAAATACAAATTTTTTTTGTTTTAATAATGAGTATACAGTACATTCGCAGTGTTGTAATAATTTGACTTTCGAGTGATTATGAATAAGCCCCAAAAGAATTAAATGAAGTTAGACATTTTGAAAAAAGGGCAATTCTCGCAGTGGGACAGACACACTACATAAAATGGAATATAAAAATGAACAGAGATAAAGGAAATATACTGGCGACTGCCAATACACTATATCTTACTTATATGATCGTTACTTAATTGAATTGGAAGGAAAAGAGGAAGCGAGGAAACTCGTTGAGTGGAATTTGCAGTAACATAACGCTCCGAAGGTGAGTTTCTTAACTATATCTGGATAAAATATACAAGACAGAAACAAGTAAAGAAAAATAAATAAATAAGTAAAAAATTTAAGAGCAATGGGAGATGGCAGGCCAATTAGAGGTAAGATGTTTTCCTTGGAGGGAGAGGTGAGAAAATAATTTTTCCCTTGAGACTCGGAAACACCTGGTCCTCTGAAGGCAGCACGGGAGTCCGTTTTGAATTTGGAAATAAAGGCAAACGAACAAGTTTTAAACGGGTGAGGCACTGGCGGCAGACGTCTGAGATAGCCACGTGAGTTTCCGTAGGTATCTATAATTTTTTAAGTTTTTGTCTACTGGCGGTAGAGCGATGGAGAAGACGAGATTTTCCGGATTAGATTTTACTTCTATTGGATCGTACAGAAGTACTAGCGAAGCTTTTTTGCACTATGTGTGAAATATTAATGGTATCTTGGTTTCAAAATCTTGTATGTAACCGTTTGAGTCTAAATATGGGAATGCGGTGACGGACAAATGACCGCTCAGCCGGGCTGTCTCTGCATAATCAGCGGTCGTGGATGCTAATGAACTTATAAGTTGGTTGCCGGTTTTAGTGTTAATTGATTTTTAAGGAAACAATCTGGTGAGTTTTAGGGCGAAAATATCGAACCGAGTGCAATTTAGTTTGTTATAAATGTTCTGTTGGAAAAATATATGACGGAGCCGTCATTACGGGTACGCGACATTAAGAGATTCGTTATTGCTCGGAAGATCTTTCGTTTAAAGGTCCTGATAATGTATGAGGATATAGGAAACCATACCGGAAATGCATAGCTTAAAATAGAGCGAATATACACTTTATAGATGAGGGTTTTAACTCCTCTGTTAACCCCTTAACCTACGACTTCGACTCGAACAATTTACGTTTAGCCCGATCATCTACTACGGGCTATGCCCGTAATATTTACGTTTGGCCCGATCATCTACTACGGGCTATGCCCGTAATATTTACGTTTGGCCCGATCACCTACTACGGGCTATGCCCGTAGTTGTAGGTTAAGGGGTTAAGATATCTCGAGTGCAAAAGACGCGCGAGTTTCGTCGCAGCTCCCTTCGATTTCTCAAGAAGGTACAAGGCGTGTTGATTATAGTTTAGTTTATCGTTTAGGATTACTCCTAAATATTTAACATGTTTGTGCCTCGGCAGTTGCAAGTCCACTCTGTCAGGAACATGCAACTCGAAGGCTTTGGCTCGTCTTATTTGTCTTTTGCTGAGCTGACTGTAGGGCTTGGTAAACAGAATCACCTCGCACTTCATCGGATTTACTCTCACCTTCTTGAGATCGCAAACCTGCGAGATTTTGTTAATCGCGCATTGCAATTGGAATTTAATTTCATCTGGGTCGTTGTCGTCCTTGTAGACGATCAGATCATCCGCAAAGGCGATGCTTTACATTCGTTTACTGATTTGTTAAAATTCGATAGAATGTCTGAGAAGTAGAGGCTGAACAGGGCAGGAGAGTTTACCGCGCCCTATTGCAAACCGTTTTCGATTTTAAACGTCTGTTGCGATGCAACTTCGTTTAAGAACGTTCGAAAGGATCTGCCCGATATCGTGTTATTTATCATATGTATAAAGTGGAGCGGAAATCGATATTCTCTCAATCTCACTACTAGTCCAACCGTCCACATAGGTATCGAAGGCTTTCTCAAGGTCTATTAAACATGCTCCGATCAGTTTTCGATTATTCAGAGCTGCGGTAATGTCGTATGTAAGCTTCGCCACCGCATGAACGGTGGAGTGTGCGTTTCTGAACCAGAATTGATAATTGGAGATTAGGTTGTTCTCTTTCATAATTGTAACTAGACGGATATTTAAAATGATTTCAAAGAGTTTGCCCAAGTTCGGTAGTAGGCTGATCGGTCGGTAATTGTTTAACTCTTTGGGATCTTTTGACTTTTTTAATAATGGGATAAGTTTCGCAACCTTCCATTTCTTCGGAAAGTAAGAGATACGGAGGGACGCGTTGAAAAGCTCCGCCAGTAGTTTGATAGCGATATCTGGCAGGTGTTTGACTGCTATATTCGGAATTTTATCGAAGGAAGAAGATGTTTTTCCTTTTAAGGTTTTAATTGTTCTTGCGATTTAAGCTGGATGCGTAAAATAGTCCGTCATAACCGATGGCTGCCTCTGCTCTTCGATAGTCTCGAATCTATAAATCTCGTTTTTGTATGAGATACGAATACGCGCGTAAGCTGTGTAAACTTTCGCTTCGTGTAGTCGCTCAGAATTTGTTTTTGGTTCGAGGTTTTTCGTGTGCACCCTTGCAAAATGCACACCGAGCACAGACAGCCGATCGGTCAGATCCTGGACAATGTATTGATCGTCGATTGTTTGTAGCGAAGCGGTGTCGACGCGCGCCTCCGCCCAGAGATCAGTGTCGGATACGGGTCCCCTCAAAGAGGAGACAGCGTCGTTAGATTTCGGATTTAAAACGTGGTTAATCAGTGGATGCAATTTCGATCGTTCTTTTAGATTTATTTTACTAAGCCTATTGTTCCAGAAGGTGCTTACGATGACCGTGTATCTTTTCTTTAATCTGTAGTTGACTCTATTTAGTAAATTTATCAAGAATTTTTTGTGGAGTTTCTGTTTGAAGGTTATTTCGAAAGTAGATCGCGAAAGTGAGAACAATTTGGAAATTATGCGCGATTTAAGTTTTTTTAGTTTTCTTACGCCACGATCGTCATACGCATTAGATTCATAAATTATCTTCGAGCGAGGAGTGCATTCGCCTAGAGCGTCCGCTATTTCCCCTTCCAAGGTTTCAATTGTATTGTTAATCATCTCGGTCGAGGCGTTTAATAAGTTGAGTTTAGCGTCTATGATAAACTTAGCGATTCCAGATTTGAAGTTATTCCAATTCGCTTTTTGGTATTGAAAGGGTATAGCCGGATAAGGACGGCAAAAGTGCCCCCAAAGATAATTAACCTTGAGGTATACCGTTCGATAGGGCTCTTTGGAAAAACCCTTCTTGCAAAGTTTTAACCCGGTACCCCTACCGTAGGGGTAGTTATGGGGAAAATCGTGTTTTTCGGTTTTTGCTCGATTTTCTCCCGTTTGGCTTGATTGAAAATTCTGAAAAAAATCATACATATTATACCCAATGGTGTGCATAGTCTGGAATTTTTTCAGATTTTCTGGTTGGCAAATCGATTTTTAAAAAATTAAAAAAGTTTATAAACATTAATTTTTTATTGAAAATATGAAGTGACCACTTTTATATTTTTACAGTACCTGCATAGTACCCTAATTATTAATGGGTAATTTTTTCAGATTTTTACGAGTAGTGGACGGCAGTTAAAAAAATTAAAAACCAACAATTGTTTATATTTTTTGCTAAATTATTGATGTGACCACGTTTATATTTTCACAGTTTCTCAAGTTTGCTATAAAAAATTGACTGTAATTTTTTCAGATTTTTTGCAACAGTGTATCATACCAAAAAAAATAAAAAACCGATGTTCACTCATGACCAATACACAAATAAGTGTAGACTTGGATGATCGAAAATTATACGCAATACCCACTATTTCACATGAAATAAACTAATATACTTCATTATTAAATATTTTTACAATTGAAAAATTAATTTTACTGAATGAGTTTTACGTTTTCTAATTTTTGGACTCAGGACCGTGAGGCGCATAAGTTCCGTCTCCACCGTTCTCACTGTATTATCGAATTTAAGCATTCACCAAGGAAAATACATAAATTATCCTCGTTTAAATATAAAAAATATTGCTAGTTAGGTTTGAATTATTAGATACTTTTACATTTGTAAAAATATTTGACAAATATAAAATATTTATTTATTTATTTATTTAATGTTTATAATACGTCAATTGCTATTTAAATGTTAGAGAAACTCCAAATTCCTACTTAATACATGAAAATTAAAAATTGGTAAAAGGCAATGTACATATATACTTATTACCCTGCTTAGGGCAAAGTCTACAGAGGAGATCTGTTACCGGCTAGTTCCAGCCGTAAGACTCGAATGGCTACAGGTTTATGAAACATCTATTACAATTTTGTTTGGATACGAGACAAGTTCCAAATCCTCCAATAAGTTTTAATAATTAGGAATTGGTATAGCTGTGGATTATTATAAACAAACTAACATAAAATACGCATTCCAAAAAACATTGGTTTTTTATTTTTTTTGGTATGATACACTGTTGCAAAAAATCTGAAAAAATTACAGTCAATTGTTTATAGCAAATTTGAGAAACTGTGAAAATATAAATGTGGTCACATCAATAATTTAGCAAAAAATATAAACAATTGTTGGTTTTTAATTTTTTTAACTGCCGTCCACTACTCGTAAAAATCTGAAAAAATTACCCATTAATAATTAGGGTACTATACAAGTACTGTAAAAATATAAAAGTGGTCACTTCATATTTTCAATAAAAAATTAATGTTTATAAACTTTTTTAATTTTTTAAAAATCGATTTGCCAACCATAAAATCTGAAAAAATTCCAGACTATGCACACCATTGGGTATAATATGTGTGATTTTTTTCAGAATTTTCTATCAAGCCAAACGGGAGAAATCGAGCAAAAACCGAAAAACACGTTTTACCCCATAACTACCCCTATGGTAGGGGTACCGGGTTTATACTTTGCAGGAAGGGTTTTTCCAAAGAGCCCTATCGAATGGTATGCCTCAAAGTTAATTACCTTTGGGGGCACTTTTGCCATCCTTATCCGGCTATACCCTTTCATTCCGAATTGAGCACGCTGTACAAACGCTGTCCATTGTCCGGGAGAGAAACGCATCACGGTCACCGAGTGATCGCTGTTATATGGGAGTGTTAATAGTCTTTCAGAGCCATTATTAATTTGACCGACCAGCCTCTCATCGACCAGTGCAAGATCGAGGTTAGAATTAGCGCAATAATAGATTGGCGTATTTGAAAAAAGCAGTTTAGCTCGGAAGATAGCCCCCTGTAATTGCAACCAGTTGTATAGCGCGATTCCCTTACTATTGTTAACACTAAACGTACCGGCATTTTGTACCTACCTAATCTTACCATGAGGGGTCATTTGACCCCTTATGACATAATTATGAACACAATTTCTCATTTTTAATAAAATAATCAAACACAAATTTTTATTTCTATAAACGAAATAACCAATTAATTACACAAGACCAATTGAATGTAACGGAAACTGTCGTGTACTGTCACTTTTTGTCGAACTTGATTTCTTGTAGGCTCTGATCTTTGCTCTCTGACTCAATATAAAACTGCATTTCTATTTCACTAGTTTAGCTATAGAGAACTAAGTCAATGGAGTGTTTCTTGTGCATCTCCGAAAAAAGTCTTTTCTGTTTATGCGTTACTTTGCACGCTGGTCGATTTCGCTGAAATTCTGGCCAAAACCCCCAACATTTTTTTCGCGGCCTTCCAAATCTAGCAATTGTGTTTGATTTGCAACACATCAGACCATCCTTTCCCATTAATAGAAATTGTTATTGTACAACATTCTCAGACATATGTAATCTCAAAGTTGGGACTTGAATAACGCGTCGTATGGATCCGATCGGGTCGTCTAACATAAGTATTCACGCAGAAAACAAACACACATATCAGGTTAAAATAAATAAAACCTTCACTTGAGAAGTGTATCTGAGTTTAGTACTAAGTTCCCAGTTGAAGAAAAATGCCGAAAAATACGTAATCTTCGTATGGGGCCAAATGACCCCTCGCGGTACGTATGCTAGGAAGAAAATTTTTGTCGGTAAAAAATAAGCTACGAAAAAAACGGAAAGCGAGAAATTGAATAATCAGATGATATAAGACTTTACAAAAAGTCAAATGAGCGAAAGGAATAACAATGAAAGTATGATTTTAAAGTAAAGTTTGAAAGAGGTCATTTGACCCCGCTTGGTACGTTTAGTGTTAAATTGTATTTACCTACCCATCAGGTGTGTTTCGCGTTAAAGTCGCCCGTGATGATATAAAATCTATCACCGTTTTCAAGATGCAATAGAGAATATCTTTTCAATATCCCGGATAAATCTGAATTTATCTTTGAAGGTGCTATACGCCGAAACTATTACCAGCGAACGCCTATTTCCTATATCACAAGAAATCGCTATTGCTTCTAACGATCGGGGATCGTTGAACGAAAGATCGATTCTACTAAATTTAAATTTCCGGTGTATTATAATCGCGACACCGCCTCCGGCACGGTTGTGCATTCTGTCCCTTCTCACCATCGAGTACTCTGGAGGGAATATCGGATTGTGAATTGAGTTCAATTTAGTTTCCGACAAGCAAGAAATATCAGGCTTGTGTCTGAATAAAAAATCTTGTAAGTAAGCTCTCTTATTGAGGTTAACGATAGAATTAACGTTTATGCTGATTATGTGGAGGTCCTCCAGCGATAACGGCGAGTCCGACCATGTTCCTGTCATTGATTTCGCATTGTGCCATGTCTACCGACAGTGCCTCGCCTACGATGAGTGGAAGTTTGGCGGGATGTATCTTCACCTATGAATGATTGGAATAGAAAGTCAATTCTTTCGGCTTGTTCGTCTATGCGCTGAAATATCAGAGGAATTTGTTTTGCTATATTTTTAATGGCTATGAGGATGGTACTTAAATTTGTGTTTTGAGTGTCCAGCGAGGATGCGAGTTGCGGAGATATCGCAGAGGTGGCAGTTGTGTGCATCGTAGATTCTTGTTGCTGCATTTCTGGCTGATGTGTGAGATGCGTCCGTGGGGGATTTCTAGATACCATTTGGCTGAAAGAAACAGTGTTTGATACTGTCTTCGATCGGGTGGGAATTCGCTTTGCTATATTCTCCAGGGTTGGTGAGGGTTGTGAGGCAGCAATTTTCTTTGAATTGAAAACCGGGCACCCGCGATACGATGCAGGATGACCGAATTGTTTACAATTAACACAGTAGGTCGCATCGTGGTGAGTGGCATCGTTAACTGTGCATTTTCCCCTCTCATGGGACAGGTTAGATTTAATGCATCTATAGTTTAGTTTGCAGTTAGTTGCTGCATGCCCGATACGTTGACAGTTGTGGCATTGTATTATTTCCTGCCTTCGAAATTTGTCCCATCGAACACGTTGATAGTTCAATACCGTAATGTTTTTCAGAAAGTTGATGTCTGAATTAGGCATGAATTGTACGATAAACATTGGGAACAAGGTCCATGATTGTTTCGAATTAACCGTCTCGAACTGCGAGATTTTAATCGCTTTGGCCTTGGTCGCCGCGATGGTATTTAATTCTTCAAGCAATTCCTGCTTGGAAGAGTTTTTATCTATGCCCTTCAAAAGCATTGTTATAACTTTTTCTGATTTCGATGTATATGTGTAGTACTTTAAACTCGCGCGTTCTAACGAATTTTTGAGCTTAGAGAACGTATCGAGACAGTTTGCGTATATTACGTGGCTCTTCGGGCCACTTTCGATAGTAAAATCTATCTTTTGTAGTTGGTTTTTACAGATACTTATGATGGTTTGTGGGGAAGCCGCGCCCACTATAATTGGTGGTGGCTTACCTGCTGAGATCGTTGATCTTTTACGTGTGAGAGGGGCTGTTACTTCTTGTTGGTCTATCTCCATATCTTTAGATAAAATCCCAAGATCAGCCAGGGCTGCGAACCTGTTCTTTGTTGAATGAATTCCTCCCGATGTTGGCTGCGAAGTTGCATCACGAGTATCCTTTGGTTTCGAATAGGAAGCTGGACGGCTCCATTTTGATGAAGTTGGTTTATCGGTGGACGCGGGACCTGGGGCATCTGCGTGTTGTAGCAGTTGGTTCTCCGTTTTCAATCTGTCGATTACTTCTTGTAGTGTCTTTATGCGATTCAAAAGAACGTTTTGGTGTCTGGATGGATCTACGATATTATTTGACGAGGTATTAGAAGCACGTCACTGTCTGGGCGGGTTGTGTTCCAAGCAGCATCAAGCTGCATATCTTCTTTCCTTGTGGGTGAGTTGGAGGCTGCAGAGGCAGATTTACTGCCGGTTGGACCGGCTGAAGGTGTCCTTTTCGATGTAGTGGGTTTAGGACGCTTCTTCTGCATGTTTTCAATGGAAACACTTAATTCTGGGTTTTTATTTTGACGTTTAAGTGAGGACGAAAGCCTCCGTCGTATTTTTCCTGTGATTGAAGAGTCTTTGTTTGAGTCTTCCGCGGTCGACGGTGGTGAAGATGGTGAATCAATCACATCTTTCCTCGATATGTGTTTCTCCATCCGTCGTGGATGGATCAAAATTCAAAGAGGTAGAAATAAATTAAAGGACTTGCGGGTGCAAGCCCTTGCGTGTAAATACTATCAGTAGCTGAATAATTGAATAAACTTAAGTATCGAATTCCAACGATGAACTTTTCTTCAATGCTGAGTGATCGTAATCGAAATCAGTAAGTGAAAGCGCGTGGGGGAATACGTCTACACTCGACGAGCTCACGATTTCGACTGACAAGTCGTTCCTTGTTCATAACTGCTTGGTAGCTCTAAAAAGAGATGATTTTATTGACATATATGCGTTAGTGCTTTTAGGCAAATGGTAGAGTTGCAATTAATGTAAGTTACTCTATGTAATCGTGGCAGTAATGGTACTCTTGAAAAAAAGTCTTTAAAACATACATAGGTGATTTTCACACCATGAGCTATTCGAAGCAAGATCGTTGTCACAGTCAAAACTGTTGATAATTTCAAATTGCAAATCTGTGAAAGAAAATAAAACAGCAATTCAATTGATCTACTCTCTATATCAGGGGTGGCCAATCCGCGGCCCGCGGGTCGCATGCGGTCCACCTTGAATATTTTTCCGTACCGCAAGATTATCATCAGTATCATTATTATTATATTATCTATGTTTACATATAAGAATAATAGTAAACATAACAATAATAACTCATTACATTTCAATTTTTCTCTCCGAAAAAATGCCTATAGTGCAGTGTTTCCCAACCTTTTTTGTGCAATGCCCCACCTTAGCCTTTCTAAAATTCTTATGCTCCCTCCCCCTATGTAACATACATAATTTTTAATATTAAAAAATTGTTCACTTAAGAAACTTAAATGATAGGTTTTAGGAAGAAATCACTAGGAAATTGTTAACGAAACACAGTAAATAAATTTTCAAAACATATAATGAAAAACTGAAATTCAAATTCCAAATAATTTTAATAAAGATTTTTCTATATTAATTTATTATTTTAATTTAGTGAGATCCTTGATCTTGATGCTTGCTGCACAGAGATTTTATATTAGCTTCCAATTTGGGTAGCTTCAGTCTCAAGTCTCCACGTTGTGTTATATCCAGCCGATTTCTTTTTTTTACCAGTAAATCATTTGCAGTACTAAATCCACATTCAGCTAAATATGAAGATGGAGACGGTAGCAATAGTTTTCTTGCACATTTGTTTGAATTTGGGTATTCGATTTCTGTTTCCTCAAAAAGCCATGCCATCGCTCCTTTTATATTAAATAAAGTTTTAACTGACTCATCATTTTGCAATTCTGCGAGTTCTTCTTGATACTGTATAGCTGATATATCAGACAAATCCACCAACATTGGCTGCATCATCCATGTTGGAAAATCAATTTGTTTTAAATCAGAAAATCTTTCTTTTAAATCAGCCGACAGAATATTCAGATGATTGACAATAACAAGTAAAGCAGTATCAGTTATTTCACATTTTTGGAGCCAATGAAACTGTTCAAAGTTTTTGTTGTTAATATGTTTCTGACATAACTCAATATGGGTAATGAAACCAAATATCTTTGCTTTTGCATTGACAAGAGTTTCATTTGTTCCTTGAAGTTGCTTATTTAATATATTTAGAGTTGTTATTTAATGGAAGTAGGTGATTAAATGTAGTCTTTTGGTGTTTTATTATATTATATTATATTTGCAAAGCACGATAGTGGACTTCTCACCATGAGATCCATACCGGAACTGGTTTCCAAAAAAAAAAAAAGAAACGGGAAGTTTCCAGAACACACAAGTGCTTCGATGCTTAAGGCGCCTTTTTAAGAGAATTTTCATTGCACCTCAAACATTTAGTTTTTCAAAGTTATCGGCTAAATAACTCACAAATGCTTTACCAGTGATTGTTAACAGATACTTCATTTTAGGCTTGCCGCTTAAAAAATCACTAAGAGTATCAAACAGTTCCATAAATCTTTTCAAGCAGTTCCCTTTAGATAGCCATCTTACTTCAGTATGAAGTAAAGGTCTCACATGGTCTTCATTTTGTTCTTCACAAACTAGCTTGAAGAGACGCTCACATTTGGCATTATCTTTAATAGCATTAACACACTTTATTACTGAATGTAGTACTTCATTTAAAACAGGCGAGATGTTTTTAGCTACCAAGTTTTCCCTATGAATAACACAATGCACAAGAATCATTTCTGGATTCGCATCTTTCATCAATTTTAAGCAGCCATTTTTCTTGCCCATCATATTAGGAGCACCATCTGCAGCACAAGATGTTATATTACCAATACTATATCATTGACATCTAAGTAGTTTTTTAGCTTATTATATATATATATCTTTGGAGGTAGTGGTGCTTTCTAATCTTTTGCAGAACAACATTTCTTCAGCAAAATGCCCTTTATCAATATATCTTACGTAAGTTAGCAATACTCCCTCACTGTCTCTCAAAGTTGATTCATCCATTTGCACTGAAAAATTTCTTGTTTTCAGCTTTTCAACAAGTTGTTTTTCAATATCTTCGCTCATTTCGTTTATTCTTCTGTTAACAGTATTGTTACTGAATGGCATAGCTTTTCATCTTTGTCATCTTTTTCAAGAACCGTTTTAAGAAATGATATTAATGGTTTTATTAAATTCTCTTCTATAGTATGATTTTTTCCAGTTTTAGCGATGAATAAAAAAATTTGATAACTAACCTCAAGAACACGATTATTAGTTGAAGTATGAGCAGTAAATAGAGACTTTAATGTTGTTCTCATTTCAAAATTTTTCTTTAAAGTTTTAAAGTAATTCAAATCTGAATTAATATGAGCACTATGTTTCGCCTTCAAATGCGCCTCAAGACAACCTTGTTTC
Organism: Cerceris rybyensis; assembly: GCA_910591515.1. NCBI lineage: Eukaryota > Metazoa > Arthropoda > Insecta > Hymenoptera > Crabronidae > Cerceris > Cerceris rybyensis. Next base: position 18,600,642 of record OU342798.1, on the reverse strand, counting down.
ATTGATTCGTTGGTCAAGCATTGCTGGCATAAAAGACAAAAAGGAATCCGCTCATCGTGGACAGCGGGTATGATCCCAAATTTTAAATATTCCTCCGAATATTGACGAGTTGTTTTCTTGCTTGCACCCCTCATTTTACTATAGGCTATAAGAAATAAATATAAGATCAATTAAAAACTAAAATTAAAGTATGTGTTAAAATTAATTTAATGTGACATAGAGTAAACGTATACTGAAAAATGCATATTTATTTAAATGTATATAACACATTTACTACACTGCCACCGCAAAATAATATATTTTTTCCATTTGACAAAATTTTCTGCAAAATTATGCTTCTAAAATTAAAATAAATAAAAATAAAATCAAATACTTACCAATTATATCTATACAATGTATATATTTATTAAATCAACGAGCTTCTACAACAGTTTTGACGGACACTTATTTCAAATTAACACCAACTGAATGCTGTGAAGCACTACAGAAGTTGCGATGGGCCATTCAGGTGCGAACAACTGCGTTGTTTAGCGAGATTTTAAAACGTCCGGGGTTTCTGGCGGAGCCTGCCGTCTGCCGCAGGAAAGTTTACTTCACGACGCCAAACACCCAGTTGATATTTTGCTCTCATCAAGCGAAATTATGCCTAATAATTATTTACCGCAATTATTTAAGAATTTTCTTTTTTCGTTCAATTTGGCACCGAAATCTAGCATTGCATTTAAATGGCCCGGAACGAAAGGGATAAACTCGTGTCGAGTCCATTTTCGAATTGCCCCCCTGTGGGGCGTGGGCCCCACGTTAGGAAACACTGCTATAGTGGGTCTAAATTTAATATGGGGTTCTATAATTTCATATGCGGCCTGCGGAGTTATGATGCATTTCCAAAGTGGCCCGCAAGATCATTTGGGTTGGCCACCCCTGCTCTATATGATCGCAACAAAACCATGCATATCTAAACATGTCTTCATATCTCGAAGAGGACAACTGATTAAGAATAAGTGATTGCAATTTTATTATATTATCACTTGTGTACAAATTGATGTTAATATTCAAATTTATTGTTAAATCTGATATTTTTTGCGTGTAAAATTTGTTCAAATAAGGAATCCAAACACATTCCCAGGTTGGATCTATCTTGATATACCTTTTGGTATCTTTAACAACTCTACTATTTTTCCTTCTGGACCTGTATATTTCAGTAACTCCTCGTCGTATCCAGTCCATATTAAGAAAGTTTGGATTCCTTGTTTGGAAAAATTTTGTACGACAAATATCAGATTTAACAATAGGCAACGAGGCGCTAATTTCGCCAATTTACGAAAATACTCCATCTCTCATAGTTTTCAATATATTTGTAACGGCGAATTGAGGGATCCGCACTTAAGGTCCGCCAAGTAAGAGAACTTATACTTTCACTGTTTATTAAATATCCTGATTCGTTCGGACAGCGATTCAACTTGTAGCGTGGAATAATTAATAATCTGAATGGGCAGAAAATACGCGGTTTTTAAGGGACTTTTGGAGGAGTGAGAGTAGTGATAATGATGGATGCAAGGCGAAGGTCAAAGTAAGAAGTAGGATTTCGGACTTACAATTAGAACGGTGATTTCGGAGATGAGTAAGGAGCGGTGACGCTACTAGGGAGTTGAAAGGTCGGGATGGAAAACTAGGAGATCTGGATTTGAAGTAGTGAATCAGAGGTGACGATGGAAGTTAGTTTGACGGCGTACAAATGTTTGCGTTTACAAAATATTCCTATAGTTATCTTATATACTAAACAAGCGGAGGGTCGGTACATTACAGTCATATTATTCTGAATTTAGGAAAACGGTACACTGGATAAAAAGCCAGTATTATTTCGTTTAATTTTTGCATTACTTAATGAATTTCATTGTAATATTGACTTAATAAGATTAACACAGCATTCAAGATTTCAGCGGTTGATATTCAGCCGGCATGCAATGCGTTAATGTTCCGTAAAACTCATGTTTTGTTCGAGTATTTATACACTTAATAAATTCATTATGTCTTTCTTTGTGTCTTTTGAAATTCTTTTACTAAGATATGGCAATGGTTATTTACATTTTTAGAGATTGCTGGCTTACTGATCTCGGTTTCTTTATCTTAACTACATGAGAGATATCATCCTTGTTAAAATTTTTGATATTTTTCTGTTGCTAATAGTATCTTCCAATGATTTTGAGAAAAGGAAATCTTGATAATTCATGTCAACAGCGCTGAAAGGGTTTCAATTTTTTACTACTATAAATTGTGTGATAGTAGTCGCTAGGGTTATATACTGATTTTTTTTGCATGAGCTTCTATAACTGCAAAATCAGCGTCATTGGGCAAATAATTGTGCCCACTTAATAGAAACTTTAGCCCAATTGATTCAGCTTTTATGCCTTCACTCTGAATTCATTTCAGTAAACTTAATACAGTTTTTATATTTCGATTCAGGTCTGTGTACGAATCTCAATACATTCTAATTATTCGAAAATCCTGTGCATATAATTTAATATGATTTGTTAACCGTTTGAGTCCCAGAGGCTTTTAAAAGAACACGATCGAAAATGCTTGAAGAGCACAATAGCGCTAACTTGTCCATAGTTAGTTCGAAATGTATTGGATTTTTTCGACACCGAGGAATCCGAGGCTTGACGCTTCTTGTGCATCCCGAGATCATTCGGTTATAGGCCTAGCATACATGACGTAGCCTTCGCTAAACTTTAACCCATGAAACCATGATTATACAGGTATACATATAAGTTTCTCATGTAATTGGTAATGTTAGTTTCTATTCTCATGTTTTGGAAATGGTAATTTCTAAATTAGCATTTTTCTTCTAAATCAAAACGAAACACATACGTTCCGTCTGAAGACAAATGAGAAAAAATTAGTTTTTACTTTAAAGTTGACGCAAAGAAAATACAGTGATATTCCTAAATGCACGAGCCTTCGGTGACAAGAGTTCCTATTATTCGAGACGAAAACTTCCCCCCTCCATTACTACATAAACAAAGAGAGTTGATACTCTCTTCTTTGTCACAGCTCCAAAGTGGGAGATGTAGAAGCGCGCCAAACACAGTCATTACACATAACCTAAGCAAGATTAAATTTTTTACTTTTACTATAATATTTAAAAAAAGATGATAATAAAAAGAAAGTTAAAATTCAATAAACATAGAGAATTTTATGTGATATTGGAAATTTATTTCAATGCAATTGTTAATTTGAGATAGGTAAAAGAAATGAAATTAACCCGTTTGCATCATGCGCCTAGTTACAATTAGATGCCGTGTCCAGGCATCAGCGACGTCCAACTGACGACTGGCCCGTATCACCGTGCGTGGTCGGTCGTATGTGCAGACAGTGGCGTGCTCACGGAATATTCTGCGCTCGGTGATAGCAGACAGTCGCGACTCGCGGAATATTCCGTGCTTGGTGCTAGCAGACAGTTGCGGATCACGGATTATTCCGCGCTATGATGCTAATGGGTTAAGAAGATACATATAATTAAGCATTTAAATAAAGTAGGATCAGCAATGATATCTTCACTTTTTGGATTTTACACAAACCACTTTATTGATACACAAAAATCAACGCCTGCGACTTAATGACTAACGCCTTCGACTGTTTCCTCGTCCGTTGCTTTTTCTCGTTCGAATTCGACTCTGCCCGACTTTTCGTCGCGTCCTCGCAACCGCTCCCGTTTTTCTCCTCGCGGGTTAACCGTTCGGCGTCTCTCGCTAGGCGCCGTCATTGGTCGCAGCACGGTGCGATCGGCCTATCCGCCGATCGCGCGTGGGCCAATCACTAGGCGCACGCGATCCAACCGAACTAGACGCGCCTTCCCGCTATTCTGAGATTTCGTCGCACAAGTTCGGCTGTGACCGCCTTTACCGGCACCCGATCCTACAATAAGAATAATTATAGAATGAAATCATTCTTAACGAAAGGGTGAACAGTAATATAAATTTCGTAGAATTAAACGAAGTTGTAAGAATAGCAAATTAAAATCTATAAAATTAAATGAAAGAAGCACATTACAATTCCGAAACTTAGTACAATATATACAAGCCTTATCCTGGCGAACGGTATAAATACTGCTGAGGTATCTGTCTACTAACAATAAGTATATTCCTCTTTTCCTCCGTTAACGGCCGATTGAAAAAGTGGTAAATTTTTCTCCTAAAATCCTTTAGCGCCAACTGGTTGGCCACGTACTCTCGTGGGAATGAGCGAGCGAGTATTTTCCTCGTTGTCTCTTCGCTCCTGCCCCACATTTTACGCATATGTCTCCCCACTAGCGAATAACGCAATACTAGTAGGGACTCAGCGTCCCTCGAGAGCTCGTCCGCCAACACCAATGATCGGACGGATCCAGTACGGTTGAAGTTGATGTATAGGTCCCTGAAGTCGCTTCCATCGTACAAATGGTAAACTTTCTTCTCTCCCTCCTCATCAAAACGTATTTGCCTTTCGATAAAATTTGCCCTGTTATTGAGGCTGGGACGCATGAAAAGCATGGCGTCATTGCCACTCTCAGAATAATCATGGAATACGTGTTTCTGGTATCTCGTTGGAGATACCTGCGCTACTATCTCATCTTTCAGCTTTTTTTCTGCTATATTCTGCTTTTTTACTTAAATTTTTGCAGTCCTTGAAATGATTAATTAATTTCTGATTCATTCGCGTTTTGCTCTTTTACAACTTTCATTATATCATGGCGATTTTTTTCTTTTTTCCCCTCCCCCTTCCCCTCTATTTCTGCCCATTTCTATTTCATCAGCTACCTCCTTTATAGTTTCGGCCATCGTACTCCATTTCTCCACTTCCTCTCTGTTTGTATGTACCATTTCTCTTTCATTTTCTCTGTAAAGGTAGTCTCCTGTTCATTTTTCCACGCGTATTTCCTATCTTCTATTGTTCTAAACGAGTCATCAGTATTTCCTATATTCTGATCTTTGTTTTCAACATTAGTTTTTTGTCCTATTTACAAACTTAAAAGTAACTGGTAAATTATCTGATCCTGTTCTAGCTAGCATCCTCAGTTGTTCTACTATTTCCACGTTTCCTCTATCCATCATCATAATTAAGTCTAGAACCGAGCTCGCATATTCGTCCTTCCCTCCTAAGAGAGTGATCTTCCCCTTCTCATCGGCTCTGTTACCACCATTTAGTATTGGTAAACCTAGCTCTTCGTCTAATTTTAGTAATTTCTCCCCCTCCCTATTTATTACTTTATCCTCAGACCTTCTCCTTATATAGTCTACTTCATTCTCTTCATCTACCTCTCTACAATCTTTTTCCCCGATTCTTGTATTAAAATCCCCAATAACAAATATTCTTTCATACGATACCATGCACTCCTCTACTATCTCTCTCATACCATTTTCAATTTTCGCCACTTCTACGTTATTATATACTGTAATTATTGCTATTGTTTCTTTCTTTTTTTCACTCTCTCTATCCCTTCCATACTTTCCTCTTTCTCAAAATTATTATTTATTTTATTATCATTAGTTATTATCATACCATAGCTCCATTCCTTGACCTTGAATTCTTCTGCTCTTCCTCTTCTTATTTCAATCATATGACCCCCGCTCGCCTGTCCTCTTCTTTTCATCCTTTTGTTGCTATTTTCCGGTGTTATTGCTTCCTTGACATACCACTTTAGCTTATTGGTCAATTTTTCGACCACTTCCTTGATCTTTTCTTTGGTAATCCACGTTTCAATTAGCACTGCGATTTCTTGCTTTTCAAAAATACTGTTGTTCTTTTCTACGCGCGCCATTCCTGCAATATTCCACAGGAAAATATTAATTTCTTCATTTTCACACTTACTTTCCTTCTCCCTTCTTTCTTCTCCGTCCATTTAAAAAATTTTTTTTATTCTCCTGTGTTTCGCTTTGCGTCTCTACTACATACTTATTTTCGTATACGCTCTTCGCTTCTTGCATGGTTTCGTTGTTTGCCTGTCAATCCCTTCTTCTGACCTCGTCTCTTACCAATTCCCCCTCTCTCTCATTCCATCTCCACCATGCTCCTTCTATTGATATTGTCGTATCCCTCACAAACGCCTCACCCCCATTTTCTCTTCATTCTCTTGCTATTCCCATCAGCTATTCTTCTATTTCTATTTATCTCCTCGTAAGCGCCCTCCCCAACCATATTCTCGTTCGTTTTAGACCTGTTCTCATACTCATTATTTCATTTTTGATTCCCTCCTGCCCGCAGTAATATATAATCCTGTTGCTTTTCCCACATCTTCCATCATGTCTTCTTATTTTTATTTTACAACTTCTTTCAATTTTTTCCATTATCGCCTTTTTGTCTTCACCTTCCGTAGCTTCATCAAATGTTATGCATATATTATGTTAAGGTTTCGCGGCACCGGAAACTACGTTGTATTGCTTGAAAACAAGATGTCTGTAATGTCTGTAATGATCAAGGAATAAAGTGTGGCAGTTCAGAAACATTTACGAGTCATGATTTAAGATGCAAGTTAGTTGGTTGAGTCTGTTTTGTAGTGTTCCAATATTAGTCAGCGTTGCATTATTCTAACATTGGTTATGGGCCCAGAGTTCGCTCAGAGTTCGCCTAGAATTTTTGCAGTAGTATAAGTCGCACCATAACCTAGTCGGCTACGTGTTGAATTAGACCACGTGCAGCAAGATGCAAGCTACTATGCCTGGAAACGATATCCGTATAAATAAGCTATCGGAACAAAATTATAGAACTTGGAAAATAGAAATGAAATGGCTGCTAAAAGGAAAGGGTTTATTAGATTATGCCCTAGGTAGAATCGCGCGTCCAGCAAGTGCGAACGAAGAGCAGCTTGCAACATTTCGTGTGAACAACGATAGAGCTCTCGCTATAATTGGATTGCATGTTCATGCAGACCAACAGGTGCATATTGAGGATTGTGATGATGCAAATGAAGCCTGGAATAAACTCGAACAGGTACATGAACCAAAGTCAAGGGTTCTTATAATGCAACTGAAGAAAGCCTTTTATCATTTAAAAATGTTAGATCATGAAAATATGTCGTCCTACATTTCTCGAGCTAAGATTGCTGGCAACAATTTGAGAGAAACAGGAACCGAAGCTAAGGACGAGGATCTAGCATATGCGTTACTAGCAGGACTACCTGAAAGTTATGAAAGCTTGAATATGTCGTTGGCAAGTTTGCCAGATGATAAGTTTAATTCCGCAGAAAGGCTATAGGAGGATAAGTATGATCCAGCGGCCTTAGCTCCGATCATGCTCGCTTTTTTTTGTTAAATTAGTACCTATGTGAGTACTTATCACAGCAATTTTCAACCCTTAAAAATTCATCCCCAGGGAGTAATCGTTAAATAAACAAATTTTTTCAAAAATTCATAACTTGAGAACGACTACTTTGATTTTATTGAAATTTATTCAGGACGTACATATAACTAAGGTCTCTGATTAAAAAAATTCCAGACTTGATGAATTGACATAACCTTAGAAAAAAAATTAAAACATTTTTCAATGTCTACTATCGGTAGGTTATGTTTGAGGCACAACTACCAAACTTTTTTTATAGCTGTCTAACACCATTTTGCACCATATATAATTTTGGTATAATTTATTTCTTGGTGCGTCATATCCAAAAAAAATAAAAAGTCTAATTTTAATCATATTTAATTTTTTTAAATATGTTATAATTATGGCACACCCATCCTAATTTTTTTCTAGTTTTCTAACGTCATTTTGCACCATATATAATTTTGGTATAATTTATTTCTTGGTGCGTCATATGCAAAAAGAATAAAAAGTATAATTTTAATCATTTTCAATTTTTTTCATTATGTTATCATTATAGCACAATCATCTTAATTTTTTTTTAGCTTCCTAACATTAATTTGCACCATGTATAATTTCGGTAGAATTTATTTTTCGGTGCGTCATATGCAAAATAAATGAAAAGTCTAATTTGAATCATCCTCAATTTTTTCCAATATGTTACCGTTATAGCACAATCATGTTATTTTTTTTGGTTTTCTAACATCGTTTTACTCTATCTATAATAATTACTGCATTCATAATTCTCAGCGTGTTACATTGGAATCAATAAAAGTATACAGTTTTTCTATATTTCGGCAACTTCCAAAAAAAAACAACAAAAAGTCCATTTACTACAATGACGATGATAGCGAATATTTAATTTTGATTCGGCAGATCGACCTAACGTTCTAATGCAATTTTCGTCCGTTGCTAGTGCTGTTGTGGATAGATGTAGCGGGGATATGCGTTTTAGTGGTGGGTATAATGAGTTAGGTATCAAATCTGTCGTTCGCGCGGGCCCGCATGAGCGGGCAAGAGCTACAGACATATGGAGCAAATCTTGCCATTGTCTTTATTACTTTTATAACTATTATAATCACTGTTTCTGTTGTTGTTGTTGTTGTTATTATTATTATGAATTATGAATTCAGAAATTATTATAGATAAAGTAAAACGATGTGAGGAAACCAAAAAAAATAACATGATTGTGCTATAACGGTAACATAATGAAAAAATTGAAAATGATTAAAATTATACTTCTTATTTTTTTTCCATATGACGCACCAAGAAATAAATTATACCAAAATTATATATGATGCAAAATGACGTTAGAAAACTAGAAAAAAATTAGGATGGGTGTGCCATAATTATAACATATTTAAAAAAATTAAATATGATTAAAATTAGACTTTTTATTTTTTTTGGATATGACGCACCAAGAAATAAATTATACCAAAATTATATATGGTGCAAAATGGTGTTAGAAAGCTATAAAAAAAGTTTGGTAGTTGTGCCTCAAACATAAGCTACCAATAGTAGTCATTGAAAAATGTTTTAATTTTTTTTCTAAGGTTATGTCAATTCATCAAGTCTGAAATTTTTTTTAATCAGAGACCTTAGTTATATGTACGTCCTGAATAAATTTCAATAAAATCAAAATAGTTGTTCTCAAGTTATGAATTTTTGAAAAAATTTGTTTATTTAACGATTACTCCCTGGGGATGAATTTTTAAGGGTTGAAAATTGCTGTGATAAGTACTCACATAGGTACTAATTTAACAAAAAAAAGCGAGCATGATCGGAGCTAAGGCCGCTGGATCATACTTATCCTCCTACAGCCGTTGTGAAAAATTCGAAAAAATTGTTTTTTCTGCGATGTTTTTTTCACCGTTCATTTGTTTGACCTAGCTGCAACTTGACCTCAAAGGATCTAGCAGGATAAAGGGGTCAAAAGTGCCCTTGAGCCGATTTTATTCGACGAAGCGTCACCCTATAGGTGGTCGTGGAAAAACCATTGTACACAAATTTTTAATCCGACACCTTCATCGGGAGGGTAGTTAAGTATTGGAAATCAGTTTTTGCCTCATTTTCAAAACTTCGAACGAGTATGGTGGCTCTTTGGGGCGCCATTCGCCTCTTATCGCTCGCGCTGGAAAGACGTGCCGCGCACGCCGATTACGGGGAAAAGAGTTTAAGGAAGTTCGAGCGTAACTAATGACTCAAAATAGTAATTGAATTTTTCTGTATTTTCAATTCTTGTAATAGTAATAAAAATTCATTATTTCAATTTATAATAACATATCTAATCCAAAAATTGTTAAATATTATTTATTTAATTAACAAAAGTAACGAAATGACTACGTGACTTTTGACTCATCCGTTTGAATAAGAAGATCTGGCAACAGCGTATTGTTATTCCTATGTACTATAGTTAGAGAGCACGGAGAGAGCATTATGAAATTTAAGTGTTTTAGTCCATGAGTGAATGGAAATAATTTGCAAAAATGCACAGATTTAACGGTCGATTTAAAAAAAAAATATTGTGAAATGGAGACAAAATGTTATCAAGAGTAACAAAGCTCGGATTAATTGCAGGAACAATAATTTTAAAATCAAAAATTACAATTATTGTAAAAGAAAAGAAAAAAAATTTATAGGTGATTATTTACATTTTTATTTAATTTGAGGTTATACTCCCGTTTTCATACTGTCATCGAATATTTTAGTTTTTAAAAACATAAACACAGTTGATTTTCTTTATAATATAATTATTGTGATATTATTTTCATTAATTTATAACTTTATATATTTTATTCAAGAACTAAAATTATTCTAATTTGCTTCAAACTACAATTTATGAACTAAGGTGACAGAATAAATTTTCTATCTTCTCTCTTTCTCTCTATCTCTTTTTCTATCCTTATACTTTCCTCAGCTGTTCTCGCAACGTTGCCAAACGTTCAGTAACGTGTACGGCTACCAATAAGCATGAGTAACAAATAAAGTTTATGTTAAATTATCAACGAAACTACATCGGTAAGGTTATATTATTGAAATCTAATCTTATTCTACAATTATTCAAGTTTATTACACATAGTTTTGTTTTCGTTAAAGTTGGGAGGTTAATATCGAAAAAAATCGAAAAAGACGAGAGTACAGCTTGTCAGCCATAAGAGCCTGTGTATAAGGACTTAAAAAATGTAATTTTTAACATTTTTTTTCAAAGAAACTAGACGGAGGATCGTTTCAAAATTTTTAGGATATATCAATCGACTATTTAATTACATGTATACAGAGTTTCAAAGCTTAAAGTTGGAAAAAGTTTTTTTACATTAGATTCGCTCGAACTTCCTTAAGAGAAAAGTTTAAGAGAAAGAATTCAAACAATTCAAATAAAAAAAAACATTTGAAATCAATAAATGCAGTCGCTAATATTTTATCAAGATTGATTGATCCTTTATCTTTAAATTGGCGTAACCAAAAGCTATTTAAATTTTGTTAATGATAAGAACATTAAATAATTTAGGGTTATGGTAATGACACCAATAACCGACATGGCCGAAATGTAGTGTATCCAATATCTGACATCTATATCCTCCAATAGCTGACACTTTTATAAATGTAAGCAGAGATTACTCATTTAAGTAACAAAATGTATTTCCACAATAAAATATCAGAATATAACGTTAATTTATTCAAAATACATTTAAAGGGTATAGCCGGTTAAGATGGTCAAATGTGCCCCTGAACCGAATTCAAATCGCGATGAGTCATTCGGAAGCTTATAAAAAAAGAATGGTTTCTGTCAAGTTTCAACTTTGTATCTCGACCCGGAGGATAGTAAAGGGTAAAAATAGAAAATCAGGTTTTTGCCGAATTTCTCCTATACCACCGGATGAAAAATTTTGAAAAAATTCAGAGGCATTTCTGTTATCAGTCATCACATACTAGAGTATTGTTTCAGATTTTTAAATTGAAAAATCAAGCTGTGAAAAATAAAAAACGCCAAAAAATGCTGAAAACTGCCGATTGTGTATCCAAGCAGTCTTGGTACTATAATTATATTTTTACTGTAAGTACGTATCATTGTTACTATTGACCTGAATTTTTTCAGATTTTTCAATTTGGTGCGCCGCAGTCAAAAAAATTAAGAACCGATTTTTTCGTCGTTTTTTCCGTGTCAGAGTAACTTATACGCCGAATTGCTTCATGAAATAAGTGTTTTATGCGATCTTCTATGTTTATACGTACAGCAAAACATCATAGGAATTAAAGAAACTGAAAAAACCGAATCATTTGAAACTGTTATCTGCTGCCTTACATTGTAAAGTATCTATCGTATTTTCCAACGGCGTCGGTGGCGCAGCGGTAGAGTGTCGAGCTGCTATACCGCTGCGAACTTTTTAACCGTAGGTTCGAGCCTCGAACTTCCAAGTCCCTTAGACTGTTTTTTTTTTCGTTAATTACATATATTTCCTAACTTTACGACACAACGATCAATATTTACTTTCAAATGTTTTAAGAATATTTGAAAAACATAATAACCTGAAATATACGTAAATATGAGTTTGGACTGCTTGTTATGCCGCTGTTTATCCTGTCAATTACGGCATTGTTTGCAATTGGTTTTCAAGTCTCTTACCTTTAACAATTATGGATGGATGGCAACAAAAATAATAATTGACAGGATAAACGGCGGCATACCAAGCAGTCCAAACTTATATTTACGTATATTTCGGGTTAATATTTTTTTCAACTATTCTTAAAACATTTGAAAGTAAATATTGATCGTTGTGTCGTAAAGTTAGGACATATATGTAATTAACGAAAAAAAAAAACTTAGTCTAAGGAACTTGGAAGTGCTGTAAAACAGTTCCCGGAAGGCACTTTTTGGATAAAATAATGTCACAACTGCATTACCTTTCATTTTTAAAGACTATCGTTTCAGAATTGAATCGTTGAGAGAATACTATTATAGAAAGATATATATCGTTCAACCGGTCAAATGATCGGTCGTGGTAGGCAAGGCAGACTATAAATTTTTCTCAGAAAATAAACAATAAAAAAAGAAGTGAATATTGAAAAATGTATTGCACGTATGTTTCAGGAAAAGTCGTGAAGTTTAAAGGCGATTGAATTACGTTGTATATAGGAAATTCTAATCGAAATTTTAAAAACGGTCATTTGACCGGTCGTGGTAGGAATAGTGTTAAATTCTCAATGACAATAAGAATGTTATTATTATTATTATTTCTAAAAAATATATAATAATAACAATCAATAAATAATATTATTATTATTATATATTTAAGAGAAATATGCTATTTCTCTAACATGTTTCTACACTACAGTTGCTTACTCAATAATTAATAACTAATAAGTAATTGTTCAAAACTCGTGTAAAAACGTCACAATAAAAATACATATAAATTGTTAAGGAGAGAACGGCATTTTCAACCCTGCGCTTTCGATCGTTGTGTCCAGTTGAGTCTTATCGTTTTCTCCCACATCTGGCTCATAAAGCCCGAAAGAATGCACTCAGATGTTTTGAGAGGTTTCAAGTGTAGAACCACTTTCTCCCGATACATCTGGTTTTTGTCCGTTGGTCTATTTCCTTTTAATGCTAATTAGAAATCTAAGGCTTTCGGAAAATCCTTCATACTATGAAATTTGCTTTGACGCGTTAGAATTTATATTGATTTATATACTTACATTCTGCTAACTGCGTAGAGTCAGATTCGAAAATCTCCTCCGTTAATAAAGCAACTCTGCTCGATGTTTCAAAAAAAATCTGTATAATACATTCTATTATACCTTCAAAGAAACACATGATAACGAAATCATATTCACTTAACCGCGTAATAAATCAATTGTCAAAACCACATTTTTCGGAAGCAAAACATCGACGAAATTAATCTTGTTCCAAATTTTATGCGAATTTGAAATTTTAATCCGAGGGTCTCTATACACTGCGGGTATTGTGTATAACAATTTTTCTTTTCTCATACGTACCCCACCTCGTTATCTTAGGAAATAGAATTACGGACTATAAAATATAGTTGTACCTGGTAAATGTAATGTGGATATTGCCGTATTAGATAGCCTGCTGGATAAAAAATATCGTTCCTCAAAGTGCCTCGGGCAGATCCCTTTCGTATCCAGAGTTGTCGCCTGTAAATTAAACAAATTTGGATCACTGCAAGCAACTATCTACTTTGAACGCCTTGAATCATCACTGCGTGGAAAGTAAAATACTTTACCGGATGATAAACAATTTTTTACACAACACAAAACCATTCTGAATTGAAAAGCAGACTCTTCTCGAGCCAGCTCACAATCAGAAGTAAAGCTTTCGAATTTTATGCAGCCCGCCAGCTTTCGCCATTTCGAATTCGTTATAGATGGCAACGATTCTGTGGCGGGCCTGTCGTACTTCCGCCGAGCGTCGTCGATAGCTTTTGTCATACGTCCGCACAGTGTGTAATTTTAGGGTTCTAGCGGGACAAAACTATTTTTTGAAAGAAATTATGGTTTTCGTTACTTTTACTGACTTTTCCACTAGTAAACAACATACTGTTATACTTAGCGTTAATAATAATACATATTTCAATAGTTATTAACATTTATACGTAAAATAAGAGACTATCAACTTTAAAAATTTGCTGTAAATTAATCTTAAGGCTTATTTTAATTTTTTTTTGTGTAAAATGACTCTGTATACTCTACCAATTGCAACGGTGCATATCATTTTAATGTTGTAAAGATTTAAATGTTTAAACATATGTTTTAAAAATATGTTTCCGATTTACTCTAAAAATTAAAAATCCAGGAAAAAACCTAATAGCAGGAGGCGATAGGGCAGACATTTTTCTTGGAAAAAGCAAAAAAAATTGCAATATAAATTTTATTTTTGGTTGAAAAATTTAAAAACTTCCGCGAGGTATTTTTCTTGTGTCTTCTGAGCGAACGAAACTAAGTAAATGCCTCGCCACTCCATGGGGTTTTGGCCAGGATTTCGGCAAAATAGACCACTGTGAGACGTCGCTCCCGTCCGTTAGGGACGTAATAAAACAATAAAAAGGTAACAGATGTCATCATTTGTCTTCAATAACCCTTCGCATTTTCAATTGTTTATACCTTTAGCTTTGAACACGCAAAATTGCAAAAGTGTAATAAACGGTACACTTTGTCAAAACTTAAATAACTTTCCGAAGGGAAGCCGTAATCCCGCGACCGCGCGGAATAAAACAATAAAAAAGTAACAGATGTCATCATTTGTCTGAAGCGGCACTTTGCATGTTCAATTTTTATACTTTTAGCTTTAAGCACACAAAATTGCAAAAGTGTAATAAATAGTAATATATGTTAAAAGTCTACATACATTTCGGAACGGAACTTAAATTACATGTTAATTGTTAAAGCGGATTAAAATGGTAATGGAAGGTCGTTTAGAAAAATAAAAAATTGTAAATATATCCCAAATAAGTGTAGATAATAATACATATGCCCAAATTGCATTCTAACCTTTCGTTACAATACAATTGACGAAAACGTCTAGGGCATGATGGGAGCGTGTAAAAGCAATCTACGGAAAGTATAACTTTGAGGCCTGTTAATTAACTATTGCAGATTATTCTTTCAAATAATTTTTACATTTTCTGTTTCTATGGACATTCTACTATCGATTTCCAATAAAATTTTATACATCTGGATCATTACGAAAATTGACTTTTGTCCAGCTAGAACCCTAAAATTACACACTGTGGTCCGGTTGAAAAATGGACATACGAGGGAGCCCTCTTCCTTTCTGGCGTGGCTAGTGAACGGACGCACAGTGGAACGAATCGACCATCTAGGTGGAAAAAAATAATAACTCGAGAACCGTTCATTTTAGAGAAAAATGTTTTATACAAAAGTTTCATAATATCGTGGAAAGAATATCGGTGTAACATTAATTTTTTATTTATTATATTTTTTAAATGTTATTTAAAGGTCAACTCCATTTTTTATGCGAAAACCTATAACTTTCTTTGCGGATTTTCATTCTACGGAAAAAATATAGAAACTTTTGCATAAGTCATTTTTTTGTTGGACTTTATGTTAAAAAGATAATTAATGAAAAATATCCTACTAAAGTCTTTCTTTACCGTATCCCTCACTTTCGACAGGTATAACATAAAAGGGCGCAGGTACGCGCATGAAATTTTTGCGTTAAATACTTCTACATAGTCTAAGAAATATATATGTAAAGTTTCAGCCCGGTTCTTTTCGGTACTTTTTAGTTATTCATTGTTTAAGTGGATCGCGCGCCACGGTGAAATTCAACAGCCGAACCGTATCCCTCAATTTCGACAGGTATAACATAAAAGGGCGCAGGTACGCGCATGAAATTTTTGCGTTAAATACTTCTACATAGTCTAAGGAATATATATGTAAAGTTTCAGCCCGGTTCTTTTCGGTACTTTTTAGTTATTCAATGTTTAAGTGATCCGTGTACCGTGATTTTCACCCTAACTACCTAGCTTGTTAGTCTCTAATGGCAAACTAACAATAAGAGCAATTAAGCAATAAAAGTGATATTTCAGAAGTCTCCATTCTTAATGTTGCCAATAAGATGTTATAATTGCTGAACGATATTTACGTCGACGACATCTGGGCATTTTGTGACCGCGTGCTCCACGGGAAGTCGCCAGCCGTGCTGTGTCAACTAAACTTTAGAAAGTTATAACAACAAAAGGCGCAGGTAGGCGCAGCCGATTTTTGCAGAAGCTGTTACTACAAGGTTCAAACTAATTACCCTCAAAATTTCAAGGTGGAACTAGGAGGAACAATATAAGTTTTTCTCTGCTAAAGTTTACAAATTCCTCCGTAAAACATGTGTCTAAAAAAACTTACATAACTTCTTCAAAAAATAATTTTTCGAAAAATCGTTTTGGGTACTTCAAGATTAACCAATGATGATAAACTGTGCAAAAAATAAAAAGTCTCGCATAATTATTAATGCCTCTAACAGTATCTTAATTTCAGAGAAGTATTTGTACGTTCTCGCGCTGTTGAAATTTGTTGTTTTTAAGCGCTGATTTTTGCATTTAGTTAATTGCAAAATCGATTATTATTGCTATCACTGGTCTCAGCAAATATTCTAGATTAAGATAAGATTATTAAAATTCAAATCCCAGACTTGATTTTTTTCCACCTAGATTACCCATTTCGTTCCACTGTGGGACGTGCTCTTGCCGTGTGAAGTAAAGTTCGGTCAGGTTTTGTTTCTCTATTTCGTCGCCACATGGTACCAGTAACCGCGACAGTGCTCCACTCAGTGATATCTTGCATCCTCCAAGACTCATAATATATGATACTGTTATTGTTATCACTGAAACCGAAGTATGAATCTCTCTTGTTCCCCACCTCTCCATTGCCTGCCATTGCCTATTCCACGTGTTCCCGAGACGCTGCCACCTTACCGGCGGTAGCGAGGTTAAGATTGGCGCGTGTAGCGTGTCGATTGTGGGGTACCTCCTTGTACCGCCTTAGTGCTAGTGTTGCGAGCGCACCTAACCTCTCTTGCTATGCAACGATGCATGTATAGGCAGATTTAAATGGCAAGTGGTTCATACTAAGTGTCAAGTGGTAATTGTTTTGTATCAAGTCTTAAGTGTGTGTCGTTTACTGCATGTTTCTCAAATGCAAAAATCAGCCAGGCTCTTTCTGTTATGTTTGTGAAGAGGTGGTACCAAAATCGCAATGACGAAGCATATCACCGTTAATAGCATTTGCGGTGACCAAATTATAAATAATATTTTTAAACAAACCTTAATGAAAAATAATTGATCATTTATATTTATCAGAGTTGAGAGCCCTTCAGATGGTACTGTCAGATCGGCGTCGATAACGCGTAGTTACGGCACTTTCTCACTGGCGGCCCGCGTGGAATAGCAGCATGGCGTCGAACGCCGATTACACGTTCCCGAAGGATATTTTTTCGACCCGTCGGGATTGAAAACAGGTCCCGAAACTTTTGGGGGCAGTTTTCTCTTCAGAAATGTCTAAGGAATGCGATCCAGTATAGCAAATTCGTGCTAGATAAATAACTTTTCATAAAAATGTAAAAGTATAGCATAGTAAGTTCGCGCAACCGCATTTTTTTAAACTTTGACGGTCATTTGTTACTATTTGCAACAACCAATTTTGATTAATATATATACTAAAATATTCGGCATGTTTTCCTCTATCTTTTGAGACGAATCTCAACTTCGTAGCGTTTAAACTTTTCGCGTAATACCTCATTTTCTGCCAAAATTTGGTGTTTTTACAAAAACTCATTTTACTAAAAAACTGAGGGTGATGGAGCAATTCTGCCGACGGATTCGTGTTTAGGATGACTAACTCTACGAGGATCACCCATTGGATATTGGAGAAAAAAAATCGTGTTGCACAGTGTTATCTGCCATTCTTGCATGATTTTAATACAGTATGTTCATATTGTGACCTTCAATGTTTCTGCATAGAAATATGTAGATGTTAAAGTACAATATCGGGATAATTAAATAAATTGCTGATTGTATGGTCTTTATAACCTAGAATTTCAACCGTTCTTTTAAAAGCATTAATGGTGCAGTGGCTATGGTGTCTGCCTGTGGAGTCGCTGGACACTTTTTTGTCGCGGGTTCGGGTCAAAAGATGTTGGTTGGTTGATATATCGGTTTCAATATTTATTTCCGTCCATTCGTCGGATATATCGTTTTGCGATTGATTTGAATCTGTTTCATTTTCGGAACTAGAACTCAGAGCTGAACATATTGAATCGGTTTCAGAATGTTCAATATCGAACTCCTCTCCGCTATCGCTATCGCTTTCCATACTGCAAAAAAATTAAAAAAAAAATTAATAAAATAAATGAAAATTGTTGAATATAGAAATTGATGTATAAATATAAAGTAAAAATTACTTACTTTACGATCAAAAACAATAAATAAAAAATATTTGCAAAATAATACATTTAAAGTATGCAACTGAAAAACACTGCATAAAACCGTGAATGCAAAGAAAAAGCACGTCTGATCGTGTTTGTTTATGTTTGTTCTGTTATACGCATGCGGGCGCATGCCACTGGCGCACGCACTAAATTCGAACGAGCACACAATAAATATACACTAAGCTCTATGAAATACAAACGGGCGAGAAGGTATCGCTCCAGATAAAAATATAAACATAATATTTATAAGTGGCGAGAGGTACTCGGGATAGCGCGAATCGAAACACATTTTGTTGGAATTGTAATTCGAATATGTCCACGGAGAGGTCACCCCGCGCGTTAGGGATCCGCGGGATGGAGGCTCTAGTCTCGTTCGACCTATCGACGAATACGCAGCACTTCACTTTGACTCACAGGTTATGGGCCCAGATATCGCGAAGGGAACCTAAAGAAGTGCGTGTGAACAGTAAAGGTTAGAAAAACCGACGCTCAAGAATCAAGATGAACGTGAGCGGGCTGAAAGTAGAAGCGTTGAATCGCGAGAACTACGACACGTGGAAGATCAAGGTGAAGGCGTTCCTGAAGATACAAGGACTGTGGAAATACGTTAGCGGCGAACGTGCAGTACCAGAACGGAACGAGACGAACGCCGAAACCATAGAGAAATGGATCGAAGAGGACGACAGAGCAATATCGATGTTGATCATGATGGTGGATTCATCGGAAATCAGTTCCATTCGTGACTGTAAAACATCGAACGAAGCATGGACGAAACTCGAGTCGATCTACCAATCGAAAGGTCCAGCAAGAATGGCGGCACTGTACAAGCAGTTGATCCTGCAAAGAATGCATGAGAATGACGACATTCATGAACATGTGAAGCGGTTTTTTACCACGGTCGATAAGTTATGCGACATGGGAGAAGAGATCAAACCGAATTTGCTGCCGATATTATTGCTGTGCAGCCTACCGGACAGTTTCGAAAACTTTAGGTGCGCGATTGAAGCGCGTGATACATTACCGTCGCCTGAAGAATTAAAGGTTAAGGTTGTGACGGAGTACCAAGCTCGGCAAGAGAAGTCGGCATCCAATGTTGGCAACGCCATGATCGCGAGAAGATCCACCTATGAAGGTTATAAACGTAACACACGAAGTGACGCAAAACCTGACAATACACAGTCAAACGTGTCGAATTTTAAATATAAATGTCACAAATGCAAAAGAAAAGGCCACAAGTTCGCGGATTGTCCGTTGAGAAAAGAACCGTCGCAACATACCGCCAAAAAGGCGAGTGCATCAGACTTTTTCGCGTCAACGTGTCTAGAAAGTTCGAATGTGGCGTTCAAAGTGACAAATAGCTCTCAAAGTGTCAGATGGTGTCTCGATAGTGGTTGTACTACCCACTTGTGCCGAGATGCGAACGTGTTCGAGGACTATAATGCATCGACACAGGGAATTCTGAACCTGGCGAACGGTACCTCGACAAAAATCCAAGGTGGAGGTAAAGTGAAGGTTACCGTGAATATAAACGGCGGAGAAAATCTTGTAAACTTTACGGAAACTCTACATGTTCCGGATTTGAGGACAAATTTAGCGTCTGTAGGACGAATCACAGACAAAGGTTACCGAGTTGTGTTCGAAAAGGACAGAGCATGCGTCGTGGACGGTTCCGTATCGGTTCACGGAGAAATAAAAATGATTGCCGACCGAATCGACGAGTTGTACTATGTTCGTGAAAAGACATCTGTCGAGTGCAATGCTGTTTCCGGGACGGACACCTCCAAATTGGTGATGTGGCACGAGAGATTCGGCCATCTCAACGAACAAGACCTCAAACGCATGGCAGCGATGGAAGCTGTCAAAGGTATCGATTTTGAAGGGAAAGAGACTTTACTAGTATGCGAAACCTGTATTCGCGGGAAATTGGTAAGAACTCCGTTTCCGAGGTCTACGAGGAGCACCACGGATCTGCTCCACATCGTGCACTCGGATATATGCGGTCCGATGAGGACACGTTCGAATGGGGGGGCAAGATATTTCGCAGTGTTTATAGACGATTGTTCCAGGTGGTGCGTAATACGTTTCCTCAAACAGAAGAGCGACGTGTTCCAGGCCTTCCAGGAGTACAAAGACTATGCAGAAACTCAGACTGGAAGGAGGATAAAATGTCTACAATCTGACAATGGCAAGGAGTACTGTAATTCCAGATTTGACGATTTCCTGAAGCGGTCCGGCATCACGCGTCGTCTGACCGTATCCTATACTCCCCAACAAAACGGAGTCGCTGAGAGGAGGAATAGGACTTTGGTCGAAATGGGCCGATGTCTCCTCCTACAATCAGGTTTGCCTGCATCCTTTTGGGCGGAGGCCCTGAATACAGCGAATTATGTGCGAAATCGCTGTCCCACACGAAGTCTGGACGGGCGTACACCGTACGAGAAATGGTTCGGAGTAGTCCCGCATGTCAGGCATTTCAAAGCTTTCGGAAGAAGAGTGCTCTCGCTCGATAGAAGGCCGAATAAGGGGAAGTTTGAGTCTCGATCTGTGGAAGGGTTTTTCGTTGGATATTCGGAGGAATCCAAAGCCTACCGGGTGTGGATACCCAGCCACGAGAAATATCGAAATCACGCGAGACGTGAAGTTTCTCCCGGGATTCGCAAATTCGGAAAACCGTGATGATTTCGTCGACAATCACACGGAAAACGGGCGGTACAAGATCTTGGAACCGAACGGTGAAGTAGCCGGTACGTATGAAGCGCCTATTGAGGATGACTCATTAGAAGTACTTGTAGATGCTGCCTCATCTGATCCATCGGGTGATTTGCACGAAAATCAAGGACCCGAGAGCCAGGATGTTAACTTGGAATTTCCGGAGCGGGAACACCTAAGAAGAGGTCGGGGACGGCCAAGGATCTTACGCACAGGAAGCAGGGGAAGACCTAGGAAGGTCTATCACTACGTGAACGACGCCGATGATCAGGATGATCCTGACAGCGACGTACCCGTACAGGATGCACGCGCGGGAGAGGTCTCATTGAAAGAAGCGATCGGGGGAATCGACGCGCAGCAATGGAAGGACGCGATGGTCGAAGAAGTAAAGTCTCTGATACGCAATGACACATGGGAACTCGTCTCTCGACCCGGGAACCGCGAGATAATCGGAAGTCGCACGGTTTTAAGAAATAAGTACAACCCCGATGGAACGCTGGAGCGGAGAAAGGCACGAGTAGTTGCAAAGGGTTTTACGCAACGCCCTGGTCTGGATTTCCACGATACCTTTGCTCCAGTGGCGCGCCTAAGTACGATACGCATCTTGATGGCTCTAGCTGTTAAACTGGACATGGAGGTCACCCAGCTTGATATTACTACCGCGTATTTGAACGGAGTCGTAGAGGAGGAGATATATATGGAAACTCCTGAACCGCTGGGGGTCGTGCTAGAGGAGATCGTTTGTCGCGAAATGAGTGGCGCTATAGGTCGGAAAGCTCAAACAATGCTGGAGGAATTGAAGCAAGGTAACAAGGTTTGCCGCCTTCGAAAAGCGTTGTACGGGCTGCGTCAGGCCGGTCGCCAGTGGCATGAAAGACTCGACCAAAAGCTGAAGGAGTTGGGCCTGAAACCGACATCCGCCGATCCGTGCATGTATTCCCTGAAGCGAGGGGAAGATCTTCTTCTGGTGGTCGTCTACGTTGACGACATTCTTGTCGCATCGCGCGATCGAAAGCTTTCGTTTTGGTTCAAGGGGAGGCTGTCAAAAGAATTTGAAGTGAAGGATCTAGGCGACGTAAGGTATTGCCTCGGAATCGAATTTGCGAAGGGAAAATTAGTATTTCGCAACGAGGGTATCTTGAAACTGTCCTAGACAGATTCGGAATGACGCATTGCAAGCCGGTTACAACCCCGAGTGATCCAGGAACGAAGCTCCAGGTAAATGAAGGAGATCATTATGCGGAGGAGCAGGGCAAGGTACCTTACAGGGAGTTACTCGGATCCCTGATGTACATGGCAGTCGCCACTCGCCCGGACATTGCTCACATCGTCAGCTCGCTGAGCCAATTCAACGAGAATCCCAGCAAGGCGCATTGGACCGCCGCGAAGAGGGTATTGCGTTATCTGAAGGGGACATCGGAACTAGGAATCGTCTATGAGAAGCGCAACGATCGACCAACGGGGCACGTGGATGCCGATTGGGGTAATTGCGTAGTAGACAGACGTTCCTATACTGGCTACGTATTCATGATGTCCGGCGGAGCCGTGAGTTGGGAGTCGAGAAAGCAACGAACCGTTGCTCTCTCATCCACCGAAGCGGAGTATATGGCGTTGGCGGATGCTGCGAAGGAGGCAATCTGTCTACGAAGACTGTTCTTGGATCTGAACCTGACAGATTTAGCCGATATTGTTGTATATTGTGACAACATGGGAGCCTTACAGTTAGCGGAGAACCCTGTGTTTCACGGGAGATCAAAACATATAGACGTGAGGCACCATTTTGTCCGAAATCTTGTGTAGACCAAGGAATTGCGAACAGGACACGTTCCTACCGAGGAAATGGTCGCAGATGTGCTCACTAAGGGCCTACAAAGCCTCAAGCATCATCGCTGTGTGAAGCTGCTGGGTCTTCGAAAGAAATGTTGAGAGTTGCGATCCGGTACATATTCTCTTGAGGGGAAGTGTTGGAATTGTAATTCGAATATGTCCACGGAGAGGTCACCCCGCGCGTTAGGGATCCGCGGGATGGAGGCTCTAGTCTCGTTCGACCTATCGACGAATACGCATCACTTCACTTTGACTCACACATTTGATGCGCGAGAGGGTCTCGTTCGAGATGTTTAAGTGGTTAAACAAGCAACCATCAAATATTAGGTATAGTTCTAGAAACTCAACAAGAAAGAACAGAGGAATTACGAAGGAATTAAAATTGCAAGAGAAGATCGAACACAATTGCTTGTAAAAATATGAAAGTTGTTGTTTCATATTTTCCATTAGAAATTAATATTTTTTACTCGTTTAAGTTTTCTCACTACGTTTCAAGAATCTTTGAAGTGGTTTGCTCTTCCCTTCTTTCTATATAGTCCTCTGAAGATGCTACTTCACCTGTGTTGATATTCATTATAAATACATTTTGTTTTCTAGTAATAAAATTTATCTTGTTAGGAATTGCAAAAATAAAAGTGAAGTATGATAATATATAGGTATATTTAATGTAATACAGACCACAAAGAAAAATACAAACGTCGATCTCAACGGGCAAACTATGGTAGGTGTGAAGAATTACACGTGTGGCAGCGCTACGAGCAGAAAACAAAGAAAAGAATATCAAACGAGGGGTCCACATAATTATTTATAAGGATTCCGTCTGCCTCGCCACGAACGAATTAAACGCGCGTAGATTTAAATAATAACGATATCTTACATATCTTAAGTTGTATTTTGTTTCTTTATATCATTAAAGATACATATTACGTATTCCTCAAAGATCTGTGGAAATAGACTGCGCCCTCACCTTAACAATCTTAACACGTCTCGTGCCGGATGATTTTTTAAAGATTTTCTGTTCAGGCCGCGTGGGGCGTATACGACCCACACCTTTACGATTCAATAAATTTATTTGCAGTAAAAATGATATTGAGATGTCTGAATTTAATTTTACAATACATTTTTCACCATCAAATTCTTCGTTTTGCAATGAGAAATGTAAGCGGCCTAAACGGAAAGTTTAGTAGAAGTGGTATACGCCCCACGCGGCACGGAACGTGTTAAATATCTGAGAAAATTATACTTAAATTCGCAAATCAAAACTGAGCGATGAAGACTGAACTTTACGCGCTTTACATTCCTGAGTTCAAAAACAAGAAGTATTACGCGTAAAACTCATTGAATACATTTCATTTTTGAAGTTTAAAAATATTTAATAATTAAGTACATTCATTTATTTTATATGCAGGATCAGCAAACGATTGTTCCCCTTTTGTTTTTTCGCACTACTCGTTTATTATTTTACACTAGAATCTAGTGTGTGAATCTAGTGACTAGATGCTTAAAACTAACGCCTACGACTGGTAAATTTTCGCCTTGTTCGATTCGCTTTTCCCTCCACCTTTTCGTCCTGCTATGTTGTGACTAAACGGTCGACCTTTCTCGCGTCCTCGCTACGGTGGCCGTTTCTTCGCACCGCGGGTTAACGGCTCGGCGCACAGTGGTCCCGTTTCAGAATTTACGCGACATTTTTGTATAACTTTTGATCCACAAGACATATCGAAATGTAATTTGAACTGAAATTTAAAGAAAAAATTTCCTTTTCAATGATGTGGATGTTAATAAATTTTATAATTGTTTAAACATTATTTGTTTAAGTTTTATATATTTGTTTTATATAAATTGCGCAAAATGTTTATTTTTCTGCTCATTTACTACTTTTTAAATAGAAAATTAAAAATTTATGAAGAAGAACCGAAGAATATTGCAGTTTGTATGAAAATTGGAATATTTAACGCGACTGAAAAGTAATTTCAAAATTCTGATTGTATATTTAATACATTAATTTTTGTATTGGATACTATCAAAGAGAAGATAAGTTATAACAATTCCAGAAACGTAATATAACTTACATATGCGGACTTATTTTAAGATGAACAAGTCTGGTTGAAAAAGACGGGATCTCCTCGTTTCATTTAATTATTAGTTCCTCAGCTTCCGGGTCTAATGATTTATGCTTCTTTGTTGTCGATTAAGTTCTCAGCATAGACATGTGTGGATCGGATGTTAGTAAAAGTCTATAAAACGTATCTTCATTTGTTGCAGTTCTTGAACACTTCCTGGTATTTTGATTCCTATATGTTTTAAAATCTTTGTGTCTTGTTTTTTGTGCTTCTTCGGATAATTGTCAAATGGGAAGTAATGCATTTTTTATTATTTCTGCTCCATGTATCAAAAGTTTATGTACAGGGTGTTTCAAAAATATTTGTCATGGCTTCAAGGGGTTGTTCTACACCTCTGGATCGATGGAGATTTGCGAAAAAAACCTGCCGCAAAATTCGGGAAAGGGTAGCAAATTTTTTTTATTGGCTCATCGTATTCGTCTTGTTACGTAGGCAAAATGTCTGAGAGGAACCATGGGTCAGAAACGAACCGTTCTCTCGCAAATTAACTTTTAATTCGGCCTTCTCGATTAAAATTTCGCCAATGGTTGAAGCAGAGGCGACGTAGACAAAGTTAGAAAATGGGGTACTGTGTCACCGAACTCGAAGAGAAGCACAAGTGTTTATGTTCTTCTCCACGGGTGGGCCCTTGAGTGAACCCGACACCGAACGCAGGTCATTGACGTCTTCCTAGCCTCCGAAAAGTTACGTCGGAAGATTTCGTCCGAAACCGAGATATTTTCACCACTTCGATACAGACAGAGTTATATATTTTGTCACTTCGAAATACTTCGTATGCTATTTTTTTGCACCTTTATTCATTATAATTACAATACAAACATTTCTCTTATAGAGTATTTAAACGCACGGAAAATGTTACGGGCAATTGACGAGGCAGCGAGGGATTCTACGCGAGCGCGAGAAATTTACAAGAATAAGACGAGGATCATCGACAGGCAACTTCGAGGAATAGAAATTCCAGATAGATACGATTTCAAGCGCATGGTCCATCAATTCAGCGATGGAATAAACAGTTACTTGACGAATGACACAACTTGTACAGAAGCTGGCATATCATACCACCCATAATTCTGTACATAATATTCTGCCGTTTGAAAAGTGTACTCTTTTAATTTGGATGGATCTATTTTATATTGTGATGAAATCAATTGAAGGATTACGTGGAATCTTTTTATTAAAACAATATCAATATTGGTTATTTCTGCAGAAAGGTTATAGGAGGATAAGTATGATCCAGCGGCCTTAGCTCCGATCATGCTCGCTTTTTTTTGTTAAATTAGTACCTATGTGAGTACTTATCACAGCAATTTTCAACCCTTAAAAATTCATCCCCAGGGAGTAATCGTTAAATAAACAAATTTTTTCAAAAATTCATAACTTGAGAACGACTACTTTGATTTTATTGAAATTTATTGAGGACGTACATATAACTAAGGTCTCTGATTAAAAAAAATTCCAGACTTGATGAATTGACATAACCTTAGAAAAAAAATTAAAACATTTTTCAATTACTACTATTGGTAGGTTATGTTTGAGGCACAACTACCAAACTTTTTTTATAGCTTTCTAACACCATTTTGCACCATATATAATTTTGGTATAATTTATTTCTTGGTGCGTCATATCCAAAAAAAATAAAAAGTCTAATTTTAATCATATTTAATTTTTTTGAATATGTTATAATTATGGCACACCCATCCTAATTTTTTTCTAGTTTTCTAACGTCATTTTGCACCATATATAATTTTGGTATAATTTATTTCTTGGTGCGTCATATGCAAAAAGAATAAAAAGTATAATTTTAATCATTTTCAATTTTTTTCATGATGTTATCATTATAGCACAATCATTTTAATTTCTTTTTAGCTTCCTAACATTATTTTGCACCATGTATAATTTCGGTAGAATTTATTTTTGGGTGCGTCATATGCAAAATAAATGAAAAGTCTAATTTAAATCATCCTCAATTTTTTTCAATATGTTACCGTTATAGCACAATCATGTTATTTCTTTTGGTTTCCTCTCATCGTTTTACTCTATCTGTAATAATTTCTGAATTTATAATTCTCAGCGTGTTACATTGGAATCAATAAAAGTATACAGTTTTCCTATATCTCGGCAACTTCCAAAAAAAAAAAACAAAAAGTCCATTTACTAGGGCTTCCGCTTCCGGATGTGAATGTGAGTGCACGTGGAAAAGCGAGAGGAGTGTTTGTAAGAAAGTTAGGAGGGTAAAGCAGGAGAAAAGATAGTGAAGGGAAGGGAGGAAGGAGCGAAGAAGGAGTAGGCTCTTTGGGCAGAATAGAGAAGGGAAGGAGAAAATCCCTCAAAGGGAAAAAGAGAGTAAAGGGTATAGGAGAAAGTGAGGTTAGGAAGGTAACGGTTTGGCGTTACGCTGGGAGTGAAGAGGAGAAGGGAAGGAATACGCGAGTCAAGAGTGGGATAGTGGATAGGGATAGAGCGCGATCTGTGGAAGTAAGTAGGAAACAGGAAAAGTAGGTAAGGAAGGGTACGAAGTAGTCAGGATGGAAAATAGAAAGGAGGGGGAGATGAAGAAGAGAGGGAGACCCACGAATGTGGAAAGGATAGGGAAGGAAAGGGAGAGAAGTACAAGTGTAGGATCGGTAGAGGAATTCTGGAAAAGAAAGAGAGAGGAAGAGGAGGGGGGAGAAAAAGGAGAGTGGGCTTTTGAAAGGAGCAAAAGGATGATAAGGTCACCGGAACAAAAAACAGAAGAGAAGGAGGAAAAGGAAATGGTGGGCCTAATACTGCAGATGAGAAAGGAGATGAATATAGGTTTAGAAGGGGTAAAACAGCAAGGGGAGGGTTTACGGAAAGAGATGGAGAATTTGAAGGAAGAAATAAGGAGCAGAGAGAAGAAATGGGAGATAGAAAGAAAGGAACTATGGAATAGAATGGAAGAGGTAGGAAAAAAACTTGAGGAGGTTGGGAAGAGGGACGAAGAATTGAAGAAGAAAAATAAAGAAATGGAAAGGAGGATAGGGGAAATGGAAAGAAAGGCAGGAATGGGAAAAGAAGGGGAAGGGGTGGGGGAAGTAAAGCGAAGATTAAGATATATGGAGGAGAAGATAGAAAACAAAGAGAAAGAAGAAAGGAGGAAGAATATAATAATAAAAGGTTTTAAAGTGGAAGGAGAGACAGAAGAAGAAGTAAAAGAACTGATGAAGAAAATAGGGGCGGAGGTGGAGGTGAAAAAGGTGAGAAGAGTAGGAAGGGTGTCAGAAAAGGGAGAGGGAATGGTAGTTGTAGAGCTCGGAAATACAGAGCAGAAAAGACAGGTAATGGAAAGGAAGAAGAACTTGAAGGGAAGAAAGGAAAGGATAGAGAATGATCTGACTTGGGAGGAAAGGAAAGTACAATGGAATTTAGGGAGAATCGCGTGGGAGGAAGGAAGGAAAGGGAGGAAGGTAAGGGTTGGATATGGTAGGATGTGGATAGAGGGAGAATTATGGAGGTGGGATGAGAAGGAAGGGGGAATAATTGATACGAGAGGAAGAATAAAAGGGCAGGGGGAAGAGCAGAAAGGGAAGGAGGTAGACAGGGGAAGGGAAGAAAAGGAAAAATAAGAACGAGGGCAAGGGAAGAAAGAAAAGAAACAGGAGCAGGGGAGAAAAGGGGATGGAAAATAGGATACTGGAATGTGGCAGGGGTTTTGAATAAAGGAAAAGAATTCTGGGAAAAGATAGCAAAATGGGACGTGGTAGTTTTATTGGAAACATGGCTAGAGGAGAAGGGATGGGAGAAAGCGAAAAGAAAGCTCCCAAGCGGATATGATTGGAGAGTACAATGGGGGAAAAGGAGAAACAGGAAGGGTAGGGCGATGGGAGGAATACTGATGGGAGTGAGAAAAGAGTTGATAGGTGAAGAGGAAGATAGGAAAATGAAAGAAATAGAGGGGATAATGATGAGAAGGATTAAAGTGGACGGGGAAGAATGGAGGGTAGTGGGAGTGTACATAAATAGCAATATAAGAGAGAACTAGAGGTGTTAAAGGAGTGGATGGATAGGGGAGAGGAAGGAATAGGAAATATTATAGGAGGGGATTTTAATGCAAGGACAGGGGTGATGGGAGGGGGAGTGGAAGGGATAGAAGGAGAAGAGGAGAAGAGAGAGAGAAGATCAAAAGATAAAAAGATGAACAAGGAAGGAAAGATTTTAATTGAATTCGTAGAGGAGATGGGATGGCAAATAATAAACGGAAACATTAGGGGGGATGAGGAAGGGGAATTTACGTACACAGGAGCGAGGGGTGATACGGTAATAGATTATGTTTTAGTGGATGTAGAAACGAAGGAGAGGATAGAAGAGATGGTGATTGGGGAAAGCATAGACACGGATCATCAACCGATAGTAACAAAAATGAAAGGGAGAACCGAAAGGAAGAGGAGAGTGAGAAAGGTAGAAAGAAAGGAAGGAGCAAGGAGGAAATGGACAAGGGAGGAACAAGGAAAATTTAGGAGGGAGATAGAATGGAAAGAAATGGAAGGGAGAAGCTGGGAGGTGGAAATGAAGGAGATTTCGGAGGAGTTTAAGAGAGCTATGGGGAAAATGGAGAAGGAGAATGGGAAGAAAAGGAAAGGAATTTGGTGGGACGAGGAAAGTAGAGAGATGAAAAATGAGGTAAGGAAGGCACTGAGGAGATGGAGGAGAGGAAAGGGAAGCAAAGAGGAGTATAGGGAAGGAAAGAAGAAGTACAAAGAAATGTGTGAAAGGAAGAAAGAGGAGGAAAAGAAGAGGTTTAGTAAGGAGGTAGAAGAAGCCAGAAATGAGGGAGACGTCTGGAATATAATTAATGGAGAAAGGATAAAAAGGAAAGGGGTGAATGGGGAAATCAAGATGGAGGAATGGAAACGGCACTTCATGGAGGTATTGGAGGGATTTGAAGAAAAGAGGGAAGGAAAATCGGACAGGAGGATAGGGGAGGATGGAGAAGAAGAGTTGGGAAGGGAGGAATTCAAGGAAATCTTGAGGAAGCTAAAGAGAGGAAAAGCGACTGGAAAAGATGGAATTCCAAATGAAATATGGAAATACGGGGGGGGGGGGGGGGGAGAGGTAGAGGAATGGGCAAGGAGAATGTGTAACAGGGTATGGCGAGGAGAGGGATGGCCTGAGGATTGGAAAGAGGGATGGATAGTGCCGATAGTGAAGAAGGGGGAGGGGAACACAGTAAAGGAATATAGGGGGGTAACGCTGATGCCCACGCTGTACAGGGTATATACCATGGGCCTAGCAAAGAGACTAGAGGAGGAGATAGAGGAGAAGAAAATGGTACCGCAAAATCAAACGGGTTTTAGGAGAGGGATGGGAACTATAGATAATATATATGTCTTAAATTATCTAATAAATAGACACGTTAATGGGAAAGGGAAAAAAATGATGGCAATGTTTATAGATCTCAAGGCGGCATTCGACACAGTGGATCGAGAGATACTATGGAGACAATTGGAAAGGAGAGGGGTTAGGAACGGGATTATAGAGAGGATAAAGGTAATTTATAAGGAAACAAAGAGTAGAGTGAAAGTGAGAGGGGAGGTAGGAGGAGAGATATGGTTAGATAAGGGAATCAGGCAAGGATGCCCGCTCAGCCCGATACTATTTAACTTATTAACCGCGGATCTGGAAGAGGAATTAGGAAAGGGACAGAAGGTAGGGGGTGTAAAGCTAGCAGGGGAATGGGTCTTTTCTTTGTCGTACGCGGATGATATAGTCATCTTAGCGGAAGAGGAAGAGGGGATGAGGCTCTTGACAAGGAAGGTAGAAAAGTACATGAAGGAAAAGAGGTTAAGGGTAAATGTAGAGAAGACGAAGATAATAAGATTCGGAAAGGGAGGAGGCAGAAGGAAGAAAGTAAAATGGAAATGGGAAGGGGTAGGGATAGAGGAAGTAAGGGAGTTTACATACTTGGGATATAGGTTCAAAAGAAACGGGGGGCAGGAGGGCCACATAAAAGAGAGGGTCAAAAAGGCCAGAATAGTATGGAAACAGGTTTGGGGTATAGGGAAGAGGATTTTCAGTGGGGATTGGGAGAGGAGAATCTGGCTTTTTGATAGACTAGTTTGGACGGTAATGGAGTACGGGGCAGAGATTTGGGGATGGAGGGAAAGGAAGGAGATAGAGGCGACACAAGAGAAGGCAATTAGATGGGTTCTGGGAGTGGATTGGAGAACTCCAGGATATATGGTAAGGGAGGAAATGAAACGGGAGAAGTTAAGGTTAAGGGCAATGAGGAAGGCATGGAGTTATGAAAGGAAACTGAAAGAGGGAAAAGGAAGTGAGATAGCGAGGAAATGCTTGGAAGAAATAGAGAAAAGGGAGGGAAAGGGAAAAGAGTTGCCAGGATGGGAAGAAGAGAGAAAGGAGTGCTTGGGGAAGAAGAAGAAAACAGGAAACGGAAGAGAAATAGAAGTAGAGGGCAGGGGAACGGAAGAGGAGGAGTGGTTTGAGGAGAGGATAAGAAAAGAAAGGGAGGAAGAAAGAGCAGAAAGATGGGAAAAGATAAAAGAAACGAGGTATAACAAATGGTATAGATATGTAGTGGGGGAAGAAATAGCGGCATACCTAAGGAAAGGATGGGGCGAGAGTAGATGGCAAAGGGTAGCAAGATTTAGAATGGGGGGAGAGATGAGAGAAGCTAGATACTGGCTACAGGAAGAGGAAAGGGCATGCAGAATATGCAATAGACAGGAGGAAACGTGGGAGCACGTATGAGAAGGATGTGAAAGGGGAAATGAGGATAAAGGGAGTTGGCAAGGACAAGTAAGGGAAATACTGGGGGAGGAGGCAGAAGGAGAATGGTGGATGAGGGAAATAGAAAGGAAAAGAAGGGAAAATATATAGGGATAGGGATGGAAGAAAAGAAGGAGCACAAGAGAATGGGAGGGGAAGCGGAAGCCAGAAATAGGAGTGAATGGAGAAATGAAGGAGAGAATGTGGATGGATGAGAATAGAACGGATGGTGGCGTTTTGGAGCTCTCTCTCTCTCGTGCGAACCCGGCGGCATTGTAAATAAGAATAGGTGTAAGATAATTTATAAGGTAGATATAGGATAAGGATAAGATGTAGTACATAAGTTAGAATAGAGAGTTTTGTAAAGAAAAGCGGAAGGCTCTGTAACCCTAAGGGGAATCAGTAAATAAATACATACAAGTCCATTTACTACAATGACGATGATAGCGAATATTTAGTTTTGATTCGGCAGATCGACCTAACGTTCTAATGCAATTTTCGTCCGTTGCTAGTGCTGTTGTGGATAGATGTAGCGGGGATATGCGTTTTAGTGGTGGGTATAATGAGTTAGGTATCAAATCTGTCGTTCGCGCGGGCCCGCATGAGCGGGCAAGAGCTACAGACGTATGGAGCTAATCTTGCCATTGTCTTTATTACTTTTATGTAGTATGTGAAGAATGAGTATGGGTGTGAGTGTGATGTGTGTGAGCTTGCGAGGATGTATGAGTGAGATAAGACTGTTCGAATGATGCGATGAAAGAATGACGATCGGTGACGGTAGAGATGCGGATGGCAACGGAGAAATCAGTTTCCGATCTGCTACGAAGAAGTTAAGAAGTACGACGCGCATTGAATTGTTAAGAGTTATTATTTTATTTCAGTTTCTTTTTATTTGTGTACTCATATTTGTTATATTTTATCTATTTGTATTATAATAAACTATATATATAATTCCATCATTTATATAAAATCCTACATTTATAACTATTATAATCATTGTTTCTGTTGTTGTTGTTGTTGTTATTATTATTATTATTATTGTTATTATTATTATTATGAATTATGAATTCAGAAATTATTATAGATAGAGTAAAACGATGTGAGGAAACCAAAAGAAATAACATGATTGTGTTATAACGGTAACATATTGAAAAAAATTGAGGATGATTCAAATTAGACTTTTCATTTATTTTGCATATGACGCACCCAAAAATAAATTCTACCGAAATTACACATGGTGCAAAATAATGTTAGGAAGCTAAAAAAAAATTAAGATGATTGTGCTATAATGATAACATAATGAAAAAAATTGAAAATGATTAAAATTATACTTTTTATTCTTTTTGCATATGACGCACCAAGAAATAAATTATACCAAAATTATATATGGTGCAAAATGACGTTAGAAAACTAGAAAAAAATTAGGATGGGTGTGCCATAATTATAACATATTTAAAAAAATTAAATATGATTAAAATTAGACTTTTTATTTTTTTTGGATATGACGCACCAAGAAATAAATTATACCAAAATTATATATGGTGCAAAATGGTGTTAGAAAGCTATAAAAAAAGTTTGGTAGTTGTGCCTCAAACATAACCTACCAATAGTAGTCATTGAAAAATGTTTTAATTTTTTTTTTAAGGTTATGTCAATTCATCAAGTCTGGAATTTTTTTAAATCAGAGACCTTAGTTATATGTACGTCCTCAATAAATTTCAATAAAATCAAAGTAGTCGTTCTCAAGTTATGAATTTTTGAAAAAATTTGTTTATTTAACGATTACTCCCTGGGGATGAATTTTTAAGGGTTGAAAATTGCTGTGATAAGTACTCACGTAGGTACTAATTTAACAAAAAAAAGCGAGCATGATCGGAGCTAAGGCCGCTGGATCATACTTATCCTCCTATAGCCTTTCAGCATTTATAAAAATGCTTCGTGCTGTATTCCCGTCATTGGAAGAGCCCCATCCTTGTTTTACAAAATCCACGAGAAGTCCTAGTTTTTCTCTAAATTCAGTTTGTATTTTTTTCTTTCTTTCGCTTCGCATTTTTTTTAATTCTGGTGTATTTGCCGCCCACTTCTTGAAGGGCATGTTATATGATATATTCAACAAACATTCCCAACATCTAATCCAAACATGTAATGATGAAATTCCAAAACTGTAGCTATCAGGTTTGCATGGCTTGGATCGTATTATATTTAGATTGTTCATTTCTATTGGTGACGCGTTGCAAATGTAACAACGCATGGCAGATGTGGTACTGGTTCTAGCATTACAGATTTTATTATCTACCATGGTGAGTAGCACGGAATATTTTATATTAACATTATTTATTTTGAGTGGTTTTAAATTTTCTATTTTTTTGGTTACTCTATTTATTTTTAGATTTATAATTTCGCTACTTTCTTTAACAAAGTGGTACTTGATAGGGCGGCAAAACCAGGACGAGGATGTGCATGGGTTTTCCCATAAAATTTCTTGGTTTAAATTGTTGTGGAGCCTTAAGGGCACTAACCCCGAAACAAAAACTGTTTCCTCATTTCACTGCTAGGGCTGCATATTTGTTTAAATCTCGATTGTCCTGAGGCTCCGTCACATCCGCATTTGCTTGTTAGAATCAATTCCGCATTTTCTTCTAACGACGCATGTGAACTTTTCAAAATCCTTGATGCAGTGTGATTTAACAAACTTTGTAGCTCAACCTTTACACTTTCTTCTGAAATTTCTATTGAATTAATTGGGGGATAACATTTTTCTTTCTCCCGTAATAATTTTTGATATGAGGGCCACTGATTATTACCACACTTTATAGCTTCGTTTCTTATTGTAATATATTGGTGTTTAGATAAATCAACAGCGATAAACAGTTTCAGTGCTGTTTCTGGTGTGAATACCTGTTTTTTTTGTATTTTCTTTGAAATCGTTTCTCAATTTCTTCACTATATTCATTCTTACCCAGAAAATTAATTAAACGCGACTGTTTATGCAAGCCTCGGTTTATCAAACTTAATTTCGTCGCATTTAGCAACGCTTCGAGGGAGAAGTTATTAACTAGAGAGCGGGATCTCCGTAGCCGCTCTCTGGTACTACAATTTAAAAATGATTTTCTTCCCTTATGTATTTCTACTACGGACGATTTTGCTTTCGATCCGATTGACTTTGAACTGCTCGTACTTGGAATATAAGTGATTATAGCTCTAGGGTAAGTCACATCTTTTTCCAACCATTCTTCATTCCGTTTTAAAAATAAGTCTTCTATGTATCGACACTGAACCCATTTTTGTTTTAATTTCCACGTAAATTTTCGCAAAGTTGTTTTTAATAATTCTGCATGTTGTGTTGGAAAATCAATTTCTTCACTTATTTTTTCGCACAAAAATAAGTAATCTCCCATATCTTTGGATGCACTTCTCAATAGGGAATATAAATCTTTATGTTTCCGAAATGCCTCCATCTTTTGCGAGATGAAAATATATTTATACTACGATATATAAACACGGAACTAGAATAAGATATAAACACTATTGCACACTTTTATATATATAAACACACAATATATTAAATCGAAACAAAACCAAACAAAACTTAAATATATAACTTATAGAAATCTAAGTGTAACCGGAAAATACGTGGAAAACGTTTTTGAAATTTCACTGCGTAGCCTTGAATGGTGCAATTCGTATTGAATGCAGTCAAGAAATAGAAAATTTAGTCGAAGGCACATTTGGTTGCAGAGCACAGGCACTTCAAGTACCTGGAGTTGAGACTAAACACATGGCTATAAGAATTTCTTTTCCAGATTGCATTCTTGATGTCAAGCATTTTGCCTCCTTTGACTTCCTTAAAGAAACAAATTTTCTTAGATCATATACAAAATTTACTATTCTTAACAATATTTGTTAGGCAAAAAACATAGTGTAGCACAGAAAAACAAAACTTCGAACTAAATAAATTTTATTAATTAATTATAATGTGTTTTGAGCCACAGATCGCTCTTTTCTGCGCTCGCGGAACGTTCTGCCTCGTGGAGCCGATTCTCGTTCGTTTTCGTGCATTCCTCTCTCACACTTACCTTTCGCACCTCATTCGTCGAAACCAATCATACGATAATTTACGCATTCTAATTCGCTCATAATTCACACGTGATCACATTCGCACTTCTCTTGTACTGTTCTCTCTCTCTCTTTCTCTCTCTCTCTCTCTCTCTCTCTCTCTCTCTCTTCCTTTCTTCCCATTTCACTCACTTTCTCTCTTTCTTCCTTTCTTCCCATTTCACTCACTTTCTCTCTTTCTTCCTTTCTTCCCATTTTACTCACTTTCTCTCTTTCTCGCTTGCCACAATTTCGGCCATCCTGTATAGTCGACGTCCTCGTCGCCCACGCATCAGTCTATTCGCATAGAATCTCTCTTACTTCACATAATATTCTCACGCTTCGCTTGTGATCGCGTCTTCATTCGTTCACGATGCTCCTGTGCAGAAGATACATATTTAAGTCTGTCTACTGGAAGTACATTCTTATATAATCTTTGGCTTTGTTGTTCACCCTGTATATCTTCTACAATGTATCTATCGTTTCCTAAGGCTTTCGTTACTTCGTATGGCCCTTTGTACTTTGGAGCAAGTTTCCTACTCTCACCAGTCGCTGGTGCTTCGCTTCTAACTAAAACTATGTCTCCTATTTTAAATTGACGCGCTTCTCGACGAGTTTTATTAAATTGCTCGCTTACAACTATTTCATTTTTTTGCAGCTTTTCCGCGACATCAATATGTTCCTCCACACCTAATTGCGCATTCAATTCCTGAATTTCTCTCGTAAGCGGACTATCATAGGGCCCTTTGACCTTGTAATTAAAGATTAACTCAAACGGAGTACATCTAGTAACTTTATGTCGACTGCTATTAATTGCCCATTGAACATCGTGTAATTTTACGTCCCAATCTACATTATCCGACGTATTTGAGGATGTTGCAAGACAGCTTAATATTACGCTATTTATCCTTTCGACCTGACCATTGGCCCGTGGGGCTCCAACGGCAATCTTGACATGTTGTATGTCGTAACGTTTACAGAAGTCTGCAAATGCACCTGCTGTAAAAGCAGTTCCTCTATCAGTAATGATACGGTTTGGCCTGCCATAGTGTCCCATGAATTCACGGAGAAATTTAAGAGTTGAGTCTACGCCTACATCTCGCGTTGCACGTAAAACTACATATTTACTAAATCCACATACAATAGCGGCTACATATTTTCGATCGTTTTCAGTCCTCAACAACGGTCCTAAATGATCCATATGAACTGTCTGAAACGGTGTGTCTCCTTTATCTAACGGGTGAAGAAAACCTGGTTTCTTTCCTGGTGGAAATTTATAATATAAGCAATTAATGCATCTATTAACGTACTTCGCCACAAAATCGCGCATCCCTGGGAAATAATAGTTTTCTTCTACTTTCGCTAGCGTTTTATCTATCCCTAAATGAGTTAGTTCTCGGTGAGCTTCGGAAACTACGTCGTATCGTAACTCGCTCGGCACATATAATCGCCATCTACCATTACTAATTTTATATACTCTCGAATCGCGCATGGAAAATCTTTCATATGTGGCTTGATCGCCTGCTTCTAATTTGTCTCGCACGCTTAAAATTTCCGGATCTGCTCGTTGCATTGCAGCTATCCAATCGGTCGATACAGATATTCCTAATACGGGTAATCCTACCAAACCGGCTTCTTCGTCCTTCTCAGTTGGATTTCTACTTAATGCATCTGCTATCTTATTTTCTTCTCCTCTTTGGTGTTCTATCGTATAATCGAATTCTGACAATCGTACGAACCATCGTCCTATCCTCGGACTTAAATCACGTTTACTACTCAATAGTTTAAGACTATTGCAATCGGTTTTTATTACGAAGTGCGTGCCGATCAAATAAACGCGAAATTTCTCGAGCGCACATACAATAGCAAGAGCTTCTAGTTCGTAGGAGTGATACTTTGCTTCTTCCGGAGAGGTTTTACGGCTAAAATAGCTAACTGGATGCCACTTATTGTCTGACTGTTTTTGTAATAAAACAGCGCCCAGCCCTACCGAACTTGCGTCCGTATGCACCTCTGTTTCTGCCTTCGGATCATACATAGCCAGTATGGATTTGGACAGTAGATGTCGTTTTATTTCGCGGAAAGCATCAGTTTGCTCCTTTCCCCACTGAAACTTTACATTTTTCGCAAGCAAGTCTGTCATGGGTTTGGCAATAACGGTAAACCCTTTAACGAACCGCCTGAAATAACTCGCAAGACCCAAGAAACTACGTACCCCTTTAATATCTACTGGTTTCGGAAAATCGGCTATACTTTTTAGTTTCCTTTTCCCCGGCTCTATGCCCCGTTTTGACACTTCAAAACCTAAATATTCGATACTTTTCTTGAAAAAATGACATTTTTTTAAATTCAGTGCTAACCCCGCGTCTTCGAGAACGTTTAAAATTTTTTCTAACCGCTCTAGCCCTTCTTCGACCGACGTGCCTGGTATGATTACGTCATCAAGGTAGGCCATCGCTATGTCATACCGCATATTCCTTAAAACTGTGTTTATTAGCCGTTGAAACACAGCGGGTGCATTGCACAACCCGAATGGCATACGTTTGAATTGAAATTGGCCATCAGGCGTCACAAAAGCTGTTTTATTTCGTGAATTTGAATCTACCGGTACTTGATAATAACCGCTGAATAAGTCCAAACTAGTGAAATACTCTTGGCCTTGCAGCCTATCTAACTGACTATCAATGAGTGGTAATGGATATTTATCCTTTACGGTTATTTTGTTGAT
Organism: Cerceris rybyensis; assembly: GCA_910591515.1. NCBI lineage: Eukaryota > Metazoa > Arthropoda > Insecta > Hymenoptera > Crabronidae > Cerceris > Cerceris rybyensis. The sequence goes on along the minus strand of OU342798.1, from coordinate 18,562,121 downwards.
ACCACGGTAATCTATACACATCCTAACGTCGCCTGTCTTTTTCCTCACGAGAATAACTGGACTCGCGAAAGACGAATTGCTATCCTCGATTATATCTGCGCTTTTTAAATCATCGACCATATCTCGCAATTGTTGTCGCTCATGATGCGATAGCCGATAAGGGCGATAGTAAACAGGTTTGTCACTAGTTAAATTAATAGTCATCGCAGCTCGGTCGGTCTTACCGATCTGCTGCATAGTCTTTGCCACCAGTCCTCTATGCTTATCGAGCACCTCGATGAGTCGCTCGACCTCCTCGCCGTCCAAATCTGTATCGATGTCGTCCAGTGTCACCGGCTCCTCGTTGATCTCCCTTTGGTACTCCTGTCCTTCGCAAGCTTCTCCGCGTGCAACAGTTTCTCCCGGTTTGATGACCAGATCCTGACCAGTGACGTTCAAAACAGGAACAATAGCACGACCTTCTGCATCAGTTGCAACAAGACATCGTGGTACCGTCGGCCCCTTCTCCCGAAGGCCGCCTTCGACGCACAACTCCGCGTCTGGCAGTGTTCCCGCTACAATAATACGACCAAGATAATTATTTGGTATTATCTGCGCTTCACTTGCCTGTAGGGCGGTTTTCTGGATCGGTACTGCTGGACTCTGCATCAGCTGATCGAGCATCGACGCTATCCTGAGTTCCTCGGCCGTGCTTAGAATGAGAACATTGGAGTGTTCTGTATAGGGGTGTCCAACCAAAAGTGGTACCTCTTGCGCATCATTCGGTACTATGTGTATCTCCGTTCGTATTTCAACGTCATCTATGGAAATAGTGCTCGTAAATACACCCAATGGTTGAACTTGACCGTTACCATAACCACTGAGAGGCTGTAATTCGTCTCGTAATACGTAATGCCGAATTGTTCAGCCGCGTCCCGACGCATAGTATTTACACTGCTTCCCAAGTCCACGTAACACCTTATTGTTCGACCGTTAATTAGGGCATCTTTGAAATACTTTGTGTGCGTGTTACCGCTCACAAGCATAATTTGTTTACTCTCCGTTCGGCTTGTTTCGGTTGGAATCGTACCGTTCGTACAATGCCGCGCGTAATGTCCTCGTTGACCGCACTTGAAACACACTATCGGCCTATTTACGTTCGAATTTGATTTAAACGCGTGCCCAGTTTGTTTACCGTTCTGACCTTTCGATCCCGACGTGGTCGCCCCGAAGGAATTCGAACTGTATTTATCCGATCGACTATTAACCGTTTCCTTTATGTAAAGACTCCCGCTTTTTAAGTCTGGTAATAACTCGCTCGGTTTACGATATTTATTTAACGGTCCTAAGTAGTCGCGAAAACGAATGTTATTTAAGCCGTTCACTATCCAGTCTATAGCCTCGCGGTCTTCCATTTTGGCTTTATTACATCTCGAAAGTTTTTCATAAAAATATTCAACGACATTCTGACCTATTTTGCGATGATAGTTCTGCGCTTGTAAACGTAATGGAACAGGATTTTCGTCCACCGGAAAATTTTCTTTCAATAGCGTCTTCCACTGAGCCCACGTGCGTTCCTGCCGAGGTAGGCTGTCCCTCCACGTCCGCGCTACGCCACCCAGCTTGGATAGGGCATAATGTTTGATGGACACATCATCCCACACGTAGAGATCACCGTATTCCTCGAGTTTATCTATCCATTGCAGCACGTTGAGATCGTCCTTAACCGGATCGAATTCCGGCAAGACTTTCGCGACATCGCGAAAATGGCGCTCTTCCGTCAACCGTCCGTTTGCGTCCGCCGTCGCCATCGACGTTGAGAATCGAATCAGCTCCAACTGTTCCAAAATCCTCGATTGCACTTGCAGTATCCTCGCGGCCCACGCTAACTGCTTCCGTGCCGCAAACTCCTCCAGTTAACAGACAAAACGACTCTTTCTCGATCCTGAGCGTCTTGCTTGAGCTATATTCGCACAAGCGTACTGGATACACCGATATCCTTGGATTCACCGATATCCCTGGATACACCAATATCCCTGGATTCACCGATATATCCCACTTCTGAGTTAATTGTAGCACAGAAAAACAAAACTTCGAACTAAATAAATTTTATTAATTAATTATAATGTGTTTTGAGCCACAGATCGCTCTTTTCTGCGCTCGCGGAACGTTCTGCCTCGTGGAGCCGATTCTCGTTCGTTTTCGTGCATTCCTCTCTCACACTTACCTTTCGCACCTCATTCGTCGAAACCAATCATACGATAATTTACGCATTCTAATTCGCTCATAATTCACACGTGATCACATTCGCACTTCTCTTGTACTGTTCTCTCTCTCTCTTTCTCTCTCTCTCTCTCTCTCTCTCTTCCTTTCTTCCCATTTCACTCACTTTCTCTCTTTCTTCCTTTCTTCCCATTTTACTCACTTTCTCTCTTTCTCGCTTGCCACAATAGTGACAAATGTACAATACGTGATAAATTCCATTACATGCAGAAATTTTGTGACGTAATAATTATTTATTTAGTTCTATTAGTTTATTGTAAGATGAAGGTTGTTTTTGTTCGGTCGGTGACGTCAAATGTGACAAGTTGTGTATTTTTCTCTTCGTAATGAAGGACGGCTATTTGTCGACCGGAGTTTAAATAATCGACAAATAGCCGTCCTTCATTACGAAGAGAAAAATACACAACTTGTCACGTTCTATTAGTTTAACAATTTTTTCAGCGGTTTAAGAAAGTTTAAGACTTCATGTTGGGCCGAATTCAGTACAGCGCGCGGCCGTATGTGTCGCACAGGCCGTGATTCGTACGTGACACCGTTGTCTTTAAACATTAATATTTTGAAAAGTAGGAAGAAGTTGGACATGAATCCTGCATGGTATTGTAGGGGAAGGCGTACTGAAAAGATCGGAAGTTATAAGAACATGGGATATTGCGGGAATTAAAAGATATTGCTTCACAAATAAAAAAAATAATGTAATTTTCGTTACCCCATTTAGAATTATTTTTTAACCGTTCTGTGTACAGTAATTATTAATTATATATATGATATTGTAGATGACAGAGTACTCTTCTGTTTAACCCATTAACGCCGAGGTGATCAAAATTTTTACTAACTTTTCAACGTGTTTATTTATTATGTTATCGGACCAAAGAAATAATGCAATATCTCTATTCCTACGCGCAATTTAATGCTCTTTCAGAATCTGAGCTCAAAATTTCGATTAGACACTGGGAAAAAAATATATGGCCGATTGAAACGTGAAAATTTTCGAAAAAAAAAAATTTTTCCCATTTTTTTTCACAATGATACCGCAAAGGTATCAACTTTTTACTATGATCAGAGGTGATCATGACACTCGAACATTAAGAGGAATTTTTTTCAGAAAATTTCATCGACGCGTTTTTTCAAAATGGCAGCGAGAATGAAAACATTTTATAAAAATCTTAATATATCGTTTTCTCAAAAATTATAAACTTTAGAAAAAAATTTCTAAGAACAAAAATGTCTTAAAATTAATCAAAGAACACTCTCAAATTTCTTCAGAATTTTTGGAGACAATTTATGGGCGGTGTTCACGTGCACGATGGACACTGCAATAATGTACTTCCAAGTATACGTTCCAAAAAATGGACATGGGTCGTTTTTATAAGACTTATACAGGCATCCATTACAAATGCCCTCGTAATTTTCAATGCTACACGTGATGGAAAGAAAAAAGTTGTAATAAAAGAGTTAACATTTTCGATTGCTAAATATTATATTCAAAAAGCTCAAACAAGTGAAACAGTTCATACACGATCTAATAGGGACAAATTAAAAAATTGTTCAACTCAAAAATGTCCAATAACAACAAGGATCTATTGTAAAAAATGCAATCTTTATGTATGCAATAATTGTTGGGCAAAAAAGCACTGATAAAAGAAATGTTAAAGTGAGGGGCAAGGGGACTCACGAAAAAAAGCACCCCGAAACGTGAGAGGCAAGAGGACTCACGAAAAAAAGCACCCCAAAGGAGACAAAGTTCTACCACCTCCACGCCGTTGTCTCTGGGTAATGCTAATTGTAAGAGTAGAAAAAACAATGTATATGCACAGAATCAGCAAAGAAGTAGTCAAAGAATACTCTCAAATTTTTTCAAAAATTTTTCAGGTATTTTTGAAAAATTTGATTTTTTGAAGCCTCCAAAAATTCTGAAAAAATTTGAGAGTGTTCTTTGACTAATCTTAAGACATTTTTGTTCTTAGAAATTTTTTTCTAAAGTTTATAGTTTTTAAGAAAACGATAGATTAAGATTTTTATAAAATTTTTTCATTCTCGCCGCCATTTTGAAAAAACGCGTCGATGAAATTTTCGGAAAAAATTTCCTCTTAATGTTCGAGTGCCATGATCACCTCTGATCATAATAAAAAGTTAATACCTTTGCGGTATCATTGTGAAAAAAAATGCGAAAAATTTTGTTTTCGAAATTTTCACGTTTTTCACGTTTCAATCGGCCATATTTTTTTCTCCGTGTCTAATCGAAATTTTGAGCTCAGATTCTGAAAGAGCATCAAATTGCGCGTAGGAATAGAGATATTGCATTATTTTTTTGGTCCGATAACATAATAAATAAACACGTTGAATAGTTAGTAAAAATTCTGATCACCTCGGCGTTAATGGGTTAAAAGCAAAAGAAGTAAGAAATAACTAACGTAGTTATCAGGATACGTCAAAGAAGAAGCAAGAGATTTTAACTCAAAACTGCAGTTCGTGAAACGTCCAACTTTGACCGTACAATGTAACCAAAGCTTATCTTCTATGTCATTAATTCATTCGTTTTTCAATAAACTAGACATTTAAATAGCAATATATGTTCAATTTATTTCGAAATCAGAAAATTTATTTTTTCGTAAAATGTCGCGTAAATTCCCAAACGGGACCACTGTGCGGCGTCTGTCACATGGCACCGTCATTAATCGTAGCACGGTGCGATCGGTCTAACCGCCAATCGTGCGTCGGCCAATTGCTTGGCGCTCGCGGTCCAACCGAACCATGTGCGCCTTCCCGCTATTACGTGATTTCGTTACACGCGTTCGGCTGTGACCGTCTTTTCCGGCACCCGACCCTACATCTATGAAATAGTGGAAATTACGTATAATATACACGTAACCAAAGTACTTGGATCATACAAATACATACTGCTTTTTTTTACACAGTTTTGAAAGAAATTTGAAAAATTACAGCTTCATATTTATAGTAAGTTTGCAAAATTGTAAAAATATAAACGTGGTTACATCAATAATTTAGCTAATTATATAAACTATTGTTGATTTTTAATTTTTTTAACTCCGTTCCAATACTTTTAAAAATCGGAAAATATTAAATATTAATATTTATCGTACAGTGGCTGTAGAAAGTATTCGTACGACTAAGTTGGAGTAACATATTGTGAAATTGTAGTTTATTAGATATTGTAAGAAATGTAAGAGCTATAAGTATTCGTGCAGCTTGCTAAATTTTTTAAAAGTCATTAGAAATTCATGAGAAAGACGTGAAAATTAATTTATTCGACAATGACAAAATAATATGGGCAGCTAATTAATATTTACCAATATTTCCTTTTTATTTTTTAATAACTATATAGAGATGATGGTTCGTCCAATCGATTTCGATGATTTTTGGATATGTCGGGAGAATCATGGTTCCGATCAACTTTTTGCTATGTATGTAATCCCTGCTCGGATTCTGTTTTCGAGATATTGACAAAAACATTTGCGGCTGCTACATTGAATTTGGTCTATACACATACGTCCGTGGTAACGTATGCGTTAGCACGATGCGGCCGCTTATCTACTGTTTCTGCGACTCCTCACCGAGAAACTTATGGTCCGGATGAAAGCGGGTGGTTTCGTCGAAAAGCTATCTCATAAGATTGTGCAGCAAATGTAACTCCAAATGCTTCGTCGGGTCGCCTACCGGCGACATTTTTTTCAAACTATCTCCAACCAACACTAACTCATCTTCTTGATACAAATTCCTAACTTAAACCAGATCGTTCGTGGTCAATTATCTTTTTATTACCAAAAAGTTTTATTAATATCTACGAGAAAGTTGCATTTCCCGTTCACAGGTTTAGTTTAGACATGGTTTAAATAATGGATAAAAACAACGTTAATATTAATTTTACGGTAAATTATTATTTTTATTGAATGGAAAAATTTTAGCCACGATTTTAAAAAATGCATTTATACGACTGTCTGATAGAAGTAGATAGGGTGCGCGTACAATAAATCGTTGACTGGTTAAAGTGTATATTACCCTTCTATAGGCGAAATGAGTGATTTTACATCATTGAAGTTAAGGCAAAGTATCACCTTAATGTACAGTAGTACAGTGCGGCTCGGCCAACTTGGCACCTGGGAGGTAGGCCTGTTTCGGTAGAGTCTGATTCGCCAGGCGTCAAGAGAGATTCGTTAAAAGAGGTACACATACAAATCGAACTGAATGACGAAGGGAGAGAACGCTGTAGATCGAAGCAAGTGAGACAACGAGGATTTGGGTGGCGACAGTGAGGACATCGGCGTAGGCACCAGATTTCTAACATCTCTATAGTAAAAACAGGATAATCTCCGGCAGAATTACCTCCACCACATGGGGAGATTCTCCTTGATGAAACTGAGCGCGCGACGAGAAAACAATGTAATACAGTGTCTCGCTCCTCCAGCCAAACTAGTAAGAATATTTGAATGCTACGACTTTGCCGGGTGCCTCCTTTAATCCTTTCGCTACGGCGCGCCGCGCCGAAAGTGCGAACATTAAGTGCGCACAGTCTTCCGCTATCGGGGCTAAATCTTTATCTCAAAAACGATGTTGTGACATTGCATTTAGAAGCAAAATGATTTGTGTTCATAACAATGTATTCATAGTTTTTTCATGAACGTATTTTTATATAGCACTTGTTTTAATATGTGGTTTCATTTTTGAAGCGGGTGACTGTAGTCACCCGTAATAGCGAAAGAGTTAAGAGAAGCTCCGCTGCCGAGGTGCCTTTTGGCCGAGCCGCACTGTACCAACAATTCTCCCAATCTCTGCTTTGCACGATCTCTGTCTTCTTCAAGTGTTGATTGGTCTTTCACGGCAGACAGCGCCATCATTTCGCCGTATGTGCGCTCCTGCATTTTCTCTGGAACACGTATTCCGGACAATTGAGCCCATCAAGCTGCCATTGCCTCCACAGTCCATGGTTCAAGTCGTTCAAACATTCGAAACGTAGCAAACTGTTATTCAGTGATTCTGCATAGGGCGTATACATGTGACTGACTTTAAAGAGAGCTAGGGCGGCTGCGACATATGAGATCTCTTAAGTAAACGGAATTCCTGATCGCAGGGCCGTATCATACAAGATGTGCAGGCAACTATCATATATTTCAAACACTGTCAGAATCATATTGCTGGCGAAATAAAAATTCAGATATGCTTTTTAGTTAATCATGTCAGATAAACCCACATAATGCCTCTTACAAAGTTCGAACCGTGGAAGGTTTGCTCTCGTTTCGACCTCTATAATCTGATATTATATGGGCGCCGGCTCAAGGATGATTTGTTGGTATATTAAGACCGATGAGAATCCTTTGAAAAATTATATATTATTCTTATAAGTCTTCTGAAACGCCATAAAAAATTATAAACGTTTTCACAAGTCCGTTCAAAAGTTATAACAATTTTTAATTACAACAAATTTACACGTACTTAAATGGGAAACATGTTATCAGGACAAGTTAAAGTAAAAAAAAATCATTGAAAATACGATTGGAAAAATCCAAAAAATTGTAAACTAGTAGATTAAATACCTACGAAGCACATAAGTAATTAACATTTAGTGGTTTCAACATTATTTATAGAGAAAAATAATAAAAATGAGTGATATTTACGATATAATTGAATGCAGAGCGTAATTCACAATGAAAACATGGCAACCTCGCAAACAGCTACGGGAAATAAAATTAAACTTGACTATAGCAAATTAAAAATATGCTATAGGCCAGGCTGTTGAATTAGTTACACGCCGCGAGCCTTTTCTGAGTCGCTCCGCTTGCTTCTCCCTCCCAACTATTTTACCCAACCAGGAATGATTTGCCAGACTCGGCGTATTAGACGAGTATAGTGGCGCTTAGGGCGCCATTCGCCTCTGTTCGCTCGCGCTGGAAAGACGCCGCGCACGCCGACTACGGGAAAAAAAATCGATGCGCGTATCCCGTCGACTGACGTTATCTGTTAACGAACAGTTTCAGATCGCGTCACAATGGCGTTTAGGTTAAAACAAAAGTATTACTAGTGAAAAAGTATGCTCAGATATGTCTTGAAATAAATGCGATTAAGAGATTTTAATGTTTTTGGACTTCCGGCGGTGGTTTGGCAAATTCGGCAGAGAATAGTGACAGGAATAACATTGAAAAACTTATATTGTATCTCAAAATACCAATGGAAACATTGAGGGTACCTAATTTAAACAACGTAAACATATATTTCTATTTGTGAATATATGTTTTCATTCAATGTAGATGTATATTTCTGTACAAACAATGAAGTTTTCCTTCAAGTAAAGTTGAAAAAATAAATAAATAAAAAAATTAGTATTGCATCGATATTATCTCCACAATATTATGAAACTTTTATATATGGCCCATACTTTAACCCCCCAAAAACCCCCCCTAAAATTTCGAATTTTTCAAAATCCTTTCTTAGTGTGCACCAAAGACCCAAGGGGAAGGTATGTTCCAAATTTCATTGCAATCCGTTCTGTAGTTTTTGAGATTTCATGATGAGTGAGTGAGTGAGTGAGTCAGTCAGTCAGTCAGTGGTATTTGGGCTTTATTTATTAAGATATTAGGGTACCTTCAGTTTTTTAAATGGAATGTCTAATATTTTTTTCGGATTCGGATAAATCATCAAATTTTGAGTAAAAAAGTATTACACAAAGTGGGACTTCAAATTCTATCTGTGTTGGTGGTCATCTTCACGAAGCCAATGTGGGTTCTCTGTTACCTAAGAACGTGTATTTTTTGTATTAACATTTCCGCAATTTGCAAATGTGGCTTCGCCAGTCCCTAAAAACAGTCTGTACAAATGTACCATTTGAATCTTGCATCTAGTGCAAAAACCACTCACAGAACTCTACGCATTTTTCAAAATCTCGTCCATGTAACTTTGACGTACTGACAGGTGATACGGATAAAAGTTCTCCGAATGAAGAATACGCATAACACTGCTTTGACAAATGTCCAAAACACACGAAATCTGCTGTGTACTGTTATGCGGACTATGAGCAATAGCTGCTAAGGTTGAAGTACGACATCCTTCGTTATTTACAATTATTTGATACCTTTTACCTTTCTGTACATTAAAATTGCCACGTCCTTTGAATCTTCGAAGAAGCCTTAACCAGTTAGCTGTGTTTGACGAGTATACTCGCCATGCGTAAAAGGGCACCACTCGTTATTTCAATTGTAGTTTTGACAAAAACTAAAATATATTCGTAAATTTCAAGATGTTTGCAATATTTGAGGCCATGCCGAAGTAAAACTAATACCTGAAGGTTATAAATAATTTGAAATAGATTTATGCTCATCTCTCGATTTTCGTGACCCACAATTCAAAAGAATTTTCTCCACAGTTAACTGGTTAAGAAGGTAGATTGCAATGGCTTATTTCAGTCAGGATACTTAGCTTGGTACAAAATCTTAACTCTTATTGCATTCGCTTCACTTGCACTATAAACAATTCTTATATCGTATTTTTCACTGTTACTGAACATCGTAACAAAAATGTAGCACCGTTATCAATACTATTTCAACGCTTACTGAGATACTAAATAGGTATTTCGTGTTGATGATTTCTAACATGTAACTTGCTTACAAACATGCCATGCCGTCGTAACCAAATTCGTGTTTAAGAATCACGTTGACTACGCGTCTTTCCTAATAGAAGATTATTAATTTGAAGTATCTTCACACTTTTTCGTAATCCTAACATTCAAATTCGCAAATAAAATAGAAAGTGAAATAGAAGTCGAAATATATACGAAATATGTACAACTTGATACACAAATTAATGAAAGGTATCTCATAAGTAGAGATGAATTTGGGGACGGGAAAAAAAAGAAAAGCAAATGGGTTTCCAAAATGCAACATACGGGGTTCGATCCTGAGTCCGTAGTGCCCACAGACTTCTTCCTTGTCCGCTCAACCACGGAAACCTTTCAAAAACATTCATACTGTATATACTAAACAGACATGTCGATTATAAAAATGTTTTTACAGCGAAATAAAAAAATATGTATACCTTAATTTTGCTCGTAGAACGTGCCTACAAAGTTTCAAGTCGATCGGATAACTTTCTTTTTACTTTGATTTTTTTTTTAAATTTTGACTTATCTACACTTTTGGCAAAACACGGTTCTAATGATACGTCGAGTAGAAGACGTGTGCCAAGTTTCATCAAGATCGGTGACCCACGGTTCTGGTCCTCCCCTTGTTAGAAATGACAAAGCTGTCTCATACCGCCGAGCCTTGTTCTCCGCGGACAACTCATGTGGTACACATTTTTTTTTATTTAAACGATACGAAACGCTTGTCTTACTAACAACAAGGTGCTCTGCAAGTTTGTTTTGTGTTAGTGTTGAATCAATGCCTAAAAGATTCTGTAATTCTTTATTTTCGAACTTTCGAGGACCTCCCGCAAGTGATCGAATTATCAAGTCAAAGTCGCCTTCTTTAAACCCTTTGAACCAATTCCTGCATATTTTATCGCTTTCTGTACCATCATCGTAAGCGTCACAAATCATTTTAGCAGTTTCGGTTACCGACTTTCCAAGATTAAATGCAAAAAGTAAGCAATATCATGTGTCATAATTTTAACACTAGGTTTACGGACGTTTCTTATATACCTATCTCTACGAGCACCCGTCAAATTGACGGGTAGGCAAAAATACGCATTTTCTTTAAAAAATCGATTATTTCAAATTAAGGATCAATTAAACAACACTAGGGTTCACATTTAGATACATTACTAATGATGTAAAATGTCTATTTTTTTAAAATACCACGGAAATGTTAGCAATGGTGTTAACGGTATACGGCAATCACATTCATTGAGCATATTTTTTACAGACGTACTGAATTTTGTTTGTGCTTTTTCCGCACACGATCTCTTTCCTATATACACAAGAATTACTGTTTCAGTTTTTCTTGAGGTTTTTCGTGCCTCTGTATGAGTGCAGTCCTTTAGGTGTTTCATTATGCGTCTATCAATTATCAATCCGAAAGCACTAGTTACATAACTCGACATAATATTTCTCTTATCGTAGCCAGTAGGTCCTGTGATATCCTTGAATATCATATCAATGAGCGGCCTACCCACAGATACCGCTGCTTTCAGTTTTATCCACCGTGTTCCGTCAACTATACTTTCAATTTCACCCCTTACATTTTAGAATGTGCTTGGAATGCTCGTTCTCTCATTCTCGGAATCAAAACTAGAAAGAATTCGTATTCTTTTCTTGCTCGGATACACTTTCAATAAATTTTCCTCATCACTATCGGAAAATTCTTATACCTTTTTCACTTTCAATGCATTAGAAGCTTTCACTCTCATCTTCGCTTTAGAGTAATTTCTATTAGCCACCTAAGGAGGTATCCTCTGAACAATCTTTATTAATTTTGACAATTTTGCTCAACATCTTATTATATTATATCTCCTGGATTTAGAGGAGACTGGGGCAAAATGGTATAGCGGGGCAAAACGGCACTGGGGCATAATGGGATAGCAAAAAATGAAGTTTCTTGGGTGCTTGATTTGGGGCAAAATGGGACAGAGAGGAGTGGAATATCAACCCGTTTTGCCCCGGTCTCACCTACTCATGATTGCTAGAAAAGGCGGATTGGTCAAAATAAAAAATATTGTGCCCCAATTCGATTACCCTATTGAAGATACTTACCATAAGCAGAGACTGTCTAAAATAACAATAAATATAGTAAACTGAAGTAATGATTATACGAACAAAACAAATATATAAAGATTACTCATGGAATTAGCTAATCCGTCAATTTGACGGGTCCCGTAGAGATAGGTATACCACATATGAATCTCAAAAAGTAGAAGGCTTAGGGAAACAAAACTGTGCGTATAAATTCTTTGGAAGAAATGATTAATTTACGATGCAAAACGGTTGAAATCGATCAAGCGGTTTTCGAGATATTTCATTGCAAAGTTTGAATTCCGTCAAATTGACGGGTCCCGTAAACCTAGTGTTAAATGTTAAGATCAGAGAAAATCGGAATTTGAACAATAAGTGTACTGGTAGTGCACACGCTTAATACAAGACTGAGGAATTGTCATTCGTCTGTGAAAGAAATTCATACATTCTACAAAGCCTTCATGATTCCTCCTATAGCAAACCTTTCATTTCGTCTTTGATTTTTAAAATGTTTTTTGAGTCGAACGACTGATTGACATAAAAGAATAAACGTTTCTTTGCTTCTTGGCACAGATATCAGTTGCTGTGGTTATTCGCATAAGCACTAATTTTATTGCAGATATAGGAAAGGTTTAGCCAGGGGCAGAATAATTTCCTAATTTTGATCAGTATCTACATAAGGACAAAACAATTACAATGTTGAAATAGCCGAGCCAAACAATTCTTCTCAAAAGGATGTAACTATCACCTGCATCGTAACTCCTTTACCTTTGTAATACCAACGCGAACCTGTCCGAACGCTGCTCTTTACTGATGTTACATCGACTAGTGATTGACATGCAATCTCCGCGAATGATGAAGAACTGGAACCCTGTTTATTTTCAGAGTGGACTGGAATGCGAGATGCTTTCCTAAATGAAGTAATTTCAAGAACTTCACGGCTAAAGAAAAAAATCGAATGATTCTCGATATCATCGTTCCGTTTTCGTTTATTCTCAACATTCCTATCAGAAATCCAACAGTAAACAGTTGTTTCTTTTTATTTGAAATGATTTCACGACCTCTTTAGTTCCTATAACTCCTGCCACCGATCCCTGCTTCTGTCAAAACAAACTGCACACGATTTCAATCGTACACTTTATTGGTGATTCACCAAAAAAAGTTAAGCCAATTGTGTCTTCACAACTTGATTTGGATAACCAAGTCATAATCATTGGCTTCTTATTGCGTGCATGAAAACGCAAGGCCACTTCTACGGAACCAACAAGTGGAAAGGAAAACATTTCCTTATTAAAGGTTCAAGTATGGAATCTCTTCCACTACAAGAAAGAAAAGACAAGTTTGGTCAGAGCAGAGAGATCCCGGCTGGTTAGAGAGACGATCACTTCGGTGTTCGGATCAGAAAGAGTATTCTCTCTGTGAAGCAGAGAGTGGAATAAATAGTTCACTTCAATCCTTAACAAAACCTGAAACAAAGAAAGAGAATTATTCTCTCTTTGCCTCCCAGGGGAAATGAAAACTGTTGTTACTGTTGCATTTTAGTCATTCATAGAGTCATTGATCTGATAGAAATTTTGCACAATAAATAAACTTGATAGTGTCGGGAGGCAAGCCGATTACTTCACAAGTATTCATGATTAATGCCAACTTTTCATTTCCGAGTAAGCATTGTTGCAGTTCTTAATTAAAGTAATAAGCATAGTTCGATAGAAATTAGTTTCTCTGAACAAGTTCTTGCCTTCTTAACCACTTCGGTACAACTATCGACTATAGTCAACGACTACACACAGCGTAGTTAATATGCGCCGTACCAAAGTGAGTAATGATAATACATACTTTTGAAAGAATTGCTGGTGAAAAGTTTTGCATGTTTGATGCAGCCGCTTGTAATTATACACTGACTATACTTTCTTTCTCAACATTTTACTTGATATTGCGAGGACGCTTGGCGGGGCTATGATACATATGGTGGTAAAATCTCAGACCCGCAATCAGTTGTAATTAGTGCGGTTCGATCACCCGGTTATCACGACAAATTTTTTTAACATTACATTTTAGTGTCTTTCAGCGTTGGTTTGAGTAACACCTTAAATAATGGATCGTAAGCGAAACAACTGTAGCAATTGAAAGCAAAGAATGTAAAAAACAACACGAGAGAATTTGGTTACAGTGCTGTGGCAGTTTTGGAATTACCTTGGTAAGGACACAGACTCGCAATCGATGGATCATAATTCTTCCTCGCATTTGGAAAATTTGTCCAGAGTGATGTATGTAACTATGATATCGCCGTAGAACCAGGAAATCTTTTTCATATAATATAAAGGTACGCCTCCCACTACGCGTTACATACGTTCCTTGAAAATAACGAGTTGTGAGAAATTGTGTTACAGGAGACGTGAACTTAACATATTGCGTACTGTGCTCTGCTCGTGCAACGCACTCGCAGGGCCCGCACATTTTTGAGAAGAAGAAGAGACTAGAAACACTTTATACAATGCATATATTAACTTTTTTAATTCGCATTTGGTAGCAGATATTCACATAAAGTATTCTTAAATTTTACTATATATATTTTATACATCTTTTACATTTTTTACATTTTTAAAAATTTTAATTATTTATTTTACAAGTTTGAATAATACTTTAGCATATGATACCTAGTGAAGCATTCTATACTAACCGACTGATTTTTACATTCTCAGAATGTTGACATTCATTTTTTTTCGCTAACCATTAGTTAAGGGAATACGCAAGACTTCCTTACCCTAGTAACGTAACAAGAAAGTCTCTTTTTAGTTTCTTAAATCGTCGATTGAGTGGAAGAAACCTAAAAACGAGATATCTCGTCTCCCGGCCGCAACGTTCGGATTCCTAAAGACGAGATATCTCGTCTCCCGTACGCAATGTGTTAATACAAAAATTGGGATTCGGTTGCAGAAAGAGAAAATTGCTTTTCATGGTGTAACATTTTCATCATTGTTTATATTTGTGTACTTAAAAACATTTCATAAAAAAACATAATTAAATTGGAACATCACATATAAACTAAACAGGTTATAATTTCAAGTAAAAGCTCGACAGAGGAAGTGAGAAAAGCTTTTCTTTGACCGTGATCAGTGTCACTGACGTATTACAACGCTAATGTGCACTAGTATGCGAGACATTAAATATGATGCATTTACTAAACCGCGTTGTAGGAGGTCTATCTGAATATGTATAATCTATAGCCATATAATAGTTTTATATTAGGTTGCTACATCTTAGGCGAAATGACGGCAGCAGTCGAAGAGAAGTTTATAAGTTTCGAAGACTTGCTCAAAATGAATAATTTACACGATTGATCCATTCATGTTATTATTTGTTTTCGTGATTACAATACAAACTTTGTTTTTACATTTGCAAGTCGCGAGGTGCTTCAAGATTTAAATTTCTATTTCCATACTATTTGGAGTCTTCATGAATGATGTTTCTCAGTCCCATTTCTACAAAATAACTTTATGTGCACATGATACTGTAGCTTCTCCGTTTGTGTGCATTATTGTCACCTTATCTGGGAGATTTGAGCATTTCGCAATGGATTGTTTAATTTCTCCTTAATTTTTTCTCATTTGAATTTCGGGAATAAACTCTGAGAAAGTGAGGTGACCAAATATATTTTGTCCGGCATGTGAAAAATAGCTAGGGGGCAACATATTCTTGAGACCTATGACCCTTTCAACATACGATGTCTTTCCAATATTAGACAGACCATACAAATAGAAAACTTTACGATTATGATACCAATTCCTGATCGTATCGTTCCACCATATTGTAACATCCATGACCCAACATTGGAATATAAATTCGCACTTTTTAAAGCCACGGAAACTGCGTATGCACGCCACTTTTAACTCTCTGTATAATTTCTCTAAATAATGATATTTATTGAAATGATGGGCCACAAATGGATCAGCGTGTTGAAATTCATCTGTACGCGCAATTTAATGCAGAAACTGATAATGTAACGATAAATCATTTATTTCGATACCTTCGAAAAAACATCATCGTCTGACTTCGTCATATACAGTACCGGACAAATGAATTCGGCCAAATAATTTCTCTTATTTTTGATGAATAAGTCACGATATTAATATAAAATGAATTGAGCAGTTTCTGAAGGTCAGGGTGATAAATAATGTATGTAAACCAGGTCAGCAAATTATAACATAAAACATATATTTTGAACAATAAACAAAAATTTGATTGACAAAAGTATTCGGAAAAAACTTATATCTTGAGAAAATTATAATATAAACGAATGTTATTCATGAAAATAAAAGAATAAATTAATATTTAGTAGAATAACATCTAGAATCAACAACTGCCTGCATTCTTTTGGGCATAGAATTCAAAAGACTATTTAATGTAGCAGGAGTAATGGTTTGCCATTTTTGGCAAAGACTTTCATACAATTTAGCAGTATTTAGAAATTTTTCATTTTTTATTTATAGTTTCAATTGTTCCCAAAGATATTTTATTAGATTTAGGTCCGGACTTTGCGTTGACCACTTAAGAACGTTCACATTATTTACACGAATCCAATTTTTCACGGTACGGGAGGCTTGTTTTGTATCATTATCATGTTTGACTATCCAATTTTCGTCCATGACTTCCCTCACGTGAGGCAACATATCTGTCTCTACTATTTCTACGTATTGTTCCTTCTTCATTATACCTTTAATTTGCAGCTATGGACCAACGCCGTGACCGGAAAAGCACCCCCAAACCATGTTTCCTCCTCCATGCTTTACTGTGGGAATTTGATAACGCACATTGAATCTTTGACCTTTTCGTCGACGTACCCACTGAATTCCATCAGATCCAAATAATTTAAATTTGCTTTCATCGCTGAAAAGCACATTGGACCAGTCTTCTATTGACCAATGAAGGTGTTCCTGAGCAAATTTAAGTCGGGCCATCCTATTCTTTTTCGAAATCAATGGTTTCTTGACTCCAAGTCCTTCATGTAACCCGAGAGACACTAGACGACGTCGTACTGTACGCACACTAATGTCCAAGTCGTTAGTTTCGATTAAACTTCTATGGATCTCTACTGCAGTTCTCCTGGGATCAGCAACTGAGAGACGTCGTATTTGCCTGTCTTGTCTAATTGAGGTCTTTTTCGGACGGCCAGACTTGAATTTAACCTTTTCGCTACGGGAAACTTCTCCGCTGCGGTATTCCCGCTGAACGTGCCACCGCGCCAAAAACGTACGCGGCACGCGGGTAACATCGTCAGCGGCCGCGTTACGCTTCACTGCAACTCGAGTTGGTTTAATGGTGTTTATTGCAGAAAGAAACTTTCCACAAATTAAAATATTTATAACTTTTAAACATGTTCATTTTTTTTATTAAACTTTAAAATTAAATAACATTAAAGAATATAATTGAATGACATTAATTGCAGTTAATAATGATATTGTGTATGATATTGTTCGAAACATGGTGTTACACATAGACCAACATCGCAAATTTGACACTGGTATCACGTTTCGCTCCTCCTATCATTTTTCGCACATACAACGCACTTTCTTAATGGATTTTTTCGTTTTGCAGTTGTACTTGTTTACAACGAAGGAAAGTGTCTTCCAGTAAGCCGAAGTGGGTTTACTTGTCTTGATTTGTTTGAAATATTGTTGTTCATTTTTTGCAGGTATTGACTTAAAAGTTGGCGAATTAATTCCAAGTGAAATTTTGCCATTGACATATCTTTACCGGTTTTTAATTTGTATAAGCAGTAAGCGTTCCACACGCATATATTTATTAAATGAAAAAAATATTTTTTATACCATTTCATATTTTTTCGCTGTGAATGAATTGTGGTAATAACCATGTCCGTTTTGCCAACGCTTCCCATTAATCGATTATAATCGACAACACACTTTGGTTTCATTATCATTTCGTGTGTGCGATAATGCCGTTTTGTGTCGACAAATTCTTCATTGTGAAAAGTGGACAACATATACACTTCCCTCTTTTCACACCATTTCATAGCCAACAGAATATCAGAGGAGCGGAAACTTGCTCCACCTTTTTTTAATTTATTTTCTATAATTGGCATTCCTTTTCTTCGTTTTCGAACTGTTCCGCAAGCATTTGTTCCATTTTGATATAAAAAAAAATAAAAAGGATTCGGACTAATTGGTATACTTGTATACTAATTATTCACATACAATGTGTGGCCTTTATTTAAATATGGTTTCGTTAATTCCATGAAAATAGAGCCCGATTTCCCAATAATTTCATTTTCGTTACTTACAAGTAGGGATTGCAATACCGGTATACCGGAATACCGAATACCGGTATTTTGAGCCATTTGTACAATTTTGTAATACCGGTATTCACAAGTTTAAATACCGTTTTTTCGGTATTTACTCGAAACTTTTTAAATTCTCCACTATATGTTCAGGGTTTGCCAACATAGAAAAATAGTATACGTTTCTGTGTACGTTATGATCAAGTTTATAGTAAATTTTCTTAAAATTTTTTACCCACAAACCTATCTACATTCAGAACAATTCGGTACAGTTATCAAAGTTCGTGATGTCACTAATGTCGATAGTGAAAAGGAATTGTCTCTTGAACAAAAATTAGAAATAGCGATAACTAAAAAAACTTCAACAAACCAAAATACAATACAGAAATCAGTTATATTCAAAACCATCCGACAAGAAATCGATTTATTTGAAAATGAGGGATTTAGAGGTAAATACTTGGAAAAAGTATATCGCGCATTGCTGACAGTACCACCAACTAGCGTAGATGCTGAAGGAGCGTTTTCGACAGCTGGTAATTTTTGCACATAATTACAGTGCAGGGTTAATGATAGTACAATTGATGCACTATGTTTTTTAAGATCACATTTCAAAAATATGTAATAGTACAATAGACTGAATAGTGATATTTTCAATTTTTTGTGATTTAAATACAGAAGATGTTCCTTGTTCCTTTACTTTTTTGTTATTCTTTATATACTGTTATAATTTATAAGTTACAAATGATTTATTGTGATATTTCCTATCTTTAATAAAACTAGTAAATGAAACAATTCCTACTACCGGTATTAATACCGGTATTCCGGTATTAAGATCTAAAAAATACCGAATACCGGTATTGAACTTTTGGCCCGATATTGCAATCCCTACTTACAAGGGAACATATCGAACTGTTAATCACCGATTTTTATGAAAATTGAGTATGATGTAGTCGTCGTTAAAATATTCGACACGTATTTTTTTATCGGCAATCGTCCCCGTTTAACACTAGAACTACCGGCCTCAAATCTATCATATTTTAATAAATTAACACTAAAACTACCGACGTTATATCTACTAAAATTTAAATTTATTGAACAAGCACTTCGAAAAAAGATAAATCAAGAAGTGAAAGGATTAGTTAATTAACTAATTTAGGCTTTATATGGTAGAAGTAGAATTTTTACTTCACGGTTCCCCTATCAATTTAGGTAGTTTTTTGAAAAAATTGCGTAGCGGTCATTATGACCGCATTGGTAGGTTTAGTGTTAAATAAGTACTTTGAAAAAGGGGGAATCAAGCGGTGGAAAATTTGATCGATTGGGTGATTTATGTTTATTGATATAGACGCAGAATATAGATTCTGTGACTCTTGTGTAAACTTTGAGAATTTTTTGAAAAAATTGTGTACCAGTCATTTTGACTGGTTTGGTAGTTCTAGTGTTAACGGGTGAAAACCACATCCAAAATTAGGACCCTAAAGTATACTTCGTCGATTATCTCGGAAACTATGAGGGATAGAGCATTTGCGTAAATTGACGAAATTTGCGTCTATTAACAATCAACACAATGGTGAAAATTATTTTGCAAAATCTCAATTTGTTTAAACAATATATGAAAAATTCGAATTGTTTTGTTAGTATTTCCCCTTTGATGGCAATGAATTTTCTTGAGTTTTTGTTGATAGAAACTATATGTCCTTGACAAATATACGGATAAATCAGAATATTTATTTTTTCACCAGGCAAAAAGTTATTAAACTTGAAATTGTACCATTCGACGCGCCAAATAGAGTGTCTACATGGGCCGTTCCTTGTTCATAAGTAGTTGATAGCTCTTAAAAGAACGAATACTATTGGTTTATATTCGTTGCCGGTGAAAATGAAAGAATCTTCGCTTATTTTGATCCTTTTACTTCGGCAGATTTTGACACGCACCGGCCGGCCGCGGCCGCGGCCGTATCGTACGGTAGGAATTCAGTCCCGACGTACACCGAGAACATCGAAGTTCTTCGTTAGGCATACATTTCTGACGAAGTATATTAAAATATTTAAAATACTGAATTCTATTACATTAAAACAATATTATTTATTTGTTAATATCCTGCTTTAAATCGTTAGGGCACATACTAAAAAGTGATCATTAATTTTAAACTTTTTGCACAATACTTAATAATCAAATTTAATAATATAATAACATTTGATATATTTGAAAACATGGATGCATACATAATCCTACATTACATTTTTTGCATTCGTAATGTGTATCCTTTCTTTTGTCATTTTTTGCACACACTACACATTTACGCTTTGCACTTTGCTCAATTGCTGTATTGGTGTCATATGTAGACGGAAAATGCTTTTGCGACAACGGAACTGCTCATTGTTAGGACTTTTACCTTTTGATTTACGTAAGACCAACTATAAAATTTTAAAACGGCAATCATTCGCGAAACAGGTGAAATTTGATCCGGACGCTTATTGGCGCCCACAGTACCAGAAAGCCAACATGTTTGAGATGCCGATAGGCGCCAACAGTAGTCAAAGGGTTAAAGTGGGACAATTTTCGGCTCTCTTGAGATAGGTGGTTTATGACAGGGTTTATGGCAGAATATTTCCAAATCGGCACGATACGGACAAGCTCGACCTGTTCTCGGACTAACAATAAGAAATATAATAAATAAGAAATATAATAAATAAGAAATATAATAAATATAATAAATAAGAACCGTCATGAAGGGTAAAATAAATTTTTGAAAAGTTCGCGATTTGTATCTTTCGTTGAAGGTTAACACGTTGAGCGCCACGTCAGCCACCGGTGGCTGACACGAGTCTTTCCGTTTGGCCCGCGTCAGCCACCGGTGGCTGACAGCCGGTAACACGATATAGAGCTATAAAATGTAGGTTGTTTTATAGAATTACAGAATATTTATTTAAATCTTACTTAATTTTGATGCATTACAGGACTAATGAATTTCATTGAAACATGATAAACATAAAAACGGTTTTCCTTCGCAGCTATTACAAAATGTTACAAGTTGTGTATTTTTCTCTTCGTAATGAAGGACGGCTATTTGTCGACCGGAGTTTAAATAAAATACTTCTTGTTCAAATTTTTCGATACGTTTCGGTAACTGTATGTTACCCTCCTCAGTCGTAAAATTTATTAAAAGAAGACCTAGGATATTTTTCTGTTTGAGGTGGACCTAGGTGCCCTTTGTCTCAGATGTTGGAAGGAGAGTCTCCTTACGGTAAAGAAAACAAAACAGACTTGTCCGCGCGTAACGTGTTGAATGAATGCCTATAGGAATCACGTTTCAAATGTAAACTATCTTCTACTGCGACAGGAAACACTAGCCCTACAATACCACCGCTTCGAAGTAGCGGCGCGCGTGGCCCAAACGGGATTGCCTTAGAAATACGCGTGGCGCTCAACGTGTTAATAATTAAATGTCGGCCAGTCCACTTAACAAATTCGGTTACGTTGTAAATGGCTTAGGACGAGGAACGACTCATGTAGGCACTCTATTTCGTGCGTCGAACGGTACAATTTCAAGTTTAATATCTGTTTTTCTGGTGAAAAAATCAAAATTCTGATTTATCCGTATTTTTGTCAAGGCCATATAGTGTCTATAAGCAAAAACACAAGGAAATTCATTGGCATTAAAGGGGAAATACAGTAAAACCTATTTTTGTGCGGTAGATAGGGACCACATAAAAGAAACCGCACAAAAAAAGAAATATTCAAAAATTTCACAAACACTTATAACAAATAATTTTTTACAACATATCAGAAAAAATTTTTTTTATGCAGTGGATAGTGACCGCATAAAAAAAGTCGCGCTAGGAAAATGTGTCAAAGATTTATGAAGCACTGAGAAAGTGCTTTCAAACAAAACTAATAATTAAATTATATATGGAAACGTAGAAAAAAAATTAATTTCTCATTTTATACATGGAGAAATTTTCAAAATGCACATACTTATTTACTGCTGCTCGTTGTAGTCCAAAACGCGCATCTTCATGTGATACGTATTCTGCTGATAACAAATGAACATAGCGTCTGGCGCCGAACAGCGCTTCGCAGTGTACAGGGTGTTTCAAAAATATTTGTCATGGCTTTCAGGGGTTGTTCTACACCTCTGGATCGATGGAGATTTGCGAAAAAAACTTGCCGCAAAATTCGGGAAAGGGTAGCAAATTTTTTTTATTGGCTCATCGTATTCGTCTTGTTACGTAGGCAAAATGTCTGAGAGGAACCATGGGTCAGAAATGAACCGTTCTCTCGCAAATTAACTTTTAATTGGGCCTTCCGATTAAAATTTCATAGGATTTTTGTATAAACTGCTTTATTACTTTACAATATTAACGCCTGCGACATAACGATTAATGCCTTCGCCTACCGTTCGAATTCGACTACTCTCCGACCTTTCGTCGCGTCCTCGCAACCGTTGCCGTTTTTTCCGCCTCGCGGGTTAACCGCCCGGGGTCTGTCGCTAGGCGCCGCCATTGGTCGCAGCATGGTGCGATCGGCGGATACGCCGATCGAGCGTAGGCCAATCGCTAGGCGTTCGCGGTCCAACCGAACCAGGCGCGTCTTCCTGCTATTACGAGATCTGTCGCACAAGTTCGGCTATGACCGCCTTTACCGGCGCCCGATCCTACATATATAATATCATATTTAATTATATATGGAAAATGTCCTTATATAATCATATATAAATTATATATAACTATATATAGTTATATATAATTAAATATAAATATAATCGCGATATTAATATTACTGGGTATTCCTGTATTAAACAGAAAATAAATTGGAAAGCATTATTTATTCATTAGAGTACATGTATTAAACAACAAATTTATATATATTAGAATACTTATATGAACGCGACTTAGTAACATTAATTTTTAGCATACTGTGATACATATAGAAGCTCCTCAGTGCAATAATACATTTTTTATAATTAAACATTTAATTATATCACATTTCAATGTGTCGTATCACACACATTCTTTAATAAAACTTTATTTAATATATTATATATATTTATTAATATATTATTTATAACTTAGGCAACTCTCTAGCTTAAACAATTTTTTACTATCACACTCGCCAGTCTATATTTTTATGCATATAAGTCTTAAACATAAATTTTAAGAATATTTTTTTTCGAACGTGAACGGAATGTGCTCAGTCCTAAACTTAAATTTATATTCGTATTTTGTCAAATATAATACTTGTATCTATCAAAAACCACGAATTTTTAAGATAAATAATTATAATAATGAGTAAAACTAATAATGTAAAGTTATAAATTAAAGAAACATGTCATACATAGGGTATGGTTATAGAAAATTTTTAAATTATATCAAAATTGTCAATTTTTATAAACAACAATTGTTTATATCATCAAAAGGAAATATAAATAATTGGGGTTTGTTAATAATAAAATAATATCTTGCTTTTCCGACCCATTCTAACGATTAATTGAAAAAAAAACAATTGTTAGTTTAATGTATTTGAGGAATTAAGTTTGTCGGTTACGTTTTTTCTTATCTGCTCTTTTGAATTCACCGATCCATTGAGACGTCGCGCTCTTTAGTTGTCCCTTGGTAGGCACTGCACATCCCTGATTAGTCGCATAATCTAGAGAAAAGTCTCTAATATAATGTTGTCAAGGCGTCATAGATTATAAAAAATAGTATTGACTGTAAATAATAAGGTATTAGTATATACCTATAACTGTGTTTCTAGCAACTCGGTCTAACGGTTCAACTTTCTCAGATTGTTTACCTTGGGCAGAAGGAGGTCGTCCAGTGCGCGTACATTTCAAGACTTTCTCTCGCTTAAATACACCATCAATCAACCTGCGCAGAAATGAAGTTCCAGATTTCCGACTTAAATCTATCGCATCATCATAAACACTTTTTTTGCAGTAGATATCGTTCTTTAGCATAATGGTCTAAGTGTAGAAACAAAACAGAACGATAGATCAACATTTTTATCATTTTATCTATGAAACGGGAGCGTGTTTTGCTACCCGTAACCCAGGGTCATCAGTACCCCTGGTTAATCCAAATGGAGCCTGGTAATCGAAGTTTCGATTCCGGCTCGCAATCCAAGCGGGAGGTACCGTGCGGCTCGTCAGACTTGTCACCTGGGCTTCTCATTTTCAACCGCCTATTCGCACCATTTTGTTTCTTGGAGTCCACTCGCTCAGCGTCTTAAAGGAAGCACCCGCCAAAGTCGTAGCATTCAAATATCCTTATTAGTTTGTCTGGAGGAGCGAGACATTGTATTACATTGTTGTCTCGTTGCGCGCTCCGTTTCATCAAGGAGAATCTCCCCATGTGGCGGGGGTAATTCTGCCGGACTTTATTCTGTTTTTACTATAGAGATGTTAGAAATCTGGTGCCTACGCCGATGTCCTCACTGTCGCCACCCAAATCGCGTTGCCTCCCTTGCTCCGATCTGGAGCGTTCTCTCTCCTTGTCTTTCAGTTCGATTGTATGTGTAGCTCTTAACGAATCGCGAGGTAGAACGTCAAGTGCATGGAACAGTTCCTTTATTCAATCATACATATATACATGATGCTAGGATAGCATAAACATACAATTATATAACTCCTGTATGGTCGCACATTAGCGACTTCTCGCAGGAGAACGGAAATTATACAATACAAGAAAGAATCAATTTGCGCTGTATGATAAAGTTAAACAATTAGTATTACGCCCCAAAAGATTTGATATGATCATCAAAAAAGGCATCTTCGTTACAGAGAGGTACAGGACTGACAAAACAATTATAAAACAATTATAAAAGGGGGAGGGGGAGAAGATATTGGCATGGCCAATATACTAAGTAAAACAAAATGAACAATAATGGGATCTCGACCAAAATAGATAAGCAAAATTGCACGGATTAGTGGTCAAAAATTAGACGATGGAAGAATTAAATAAGTACAGAAATCCATGATAAAGAAAAATTACCGTGCTTGCGATTACAAGTGGCATGAAATTATACTGAATAACGTTCCATACGAATCAAGAGGATAGTAAAGGATGTTGTTGACATCAACGATATTCTTAAAGTAACTTAAAGTAGATATACTAATCTAACTATGTATGGACTAGACTTCCGTTTCCGGTCGCGTGAGAGAGTGAGCGTGATTCAGGTGTGAAGAGTGTTAAGCAGATAGAGCGGCGTGAAAGAGGAAAGAAAGAAGGAGGCGTGTGGTGAGGATTGTTTTAGGAAAGGGCTTGGCGGTAGGGAAAGGGATAGTAACGGAGAAGGCGATAGAAAGAACAGCAGGAGGGACAAAGTAAGCGGCTGGAGAGGTTAGGTTCGGGGGTCCGTAAAGAGGAAACCGCGGGAACAAAGCGTGAAGGGGAGGAAGGTGGCGTCACCCAGCGGGAGAAGGAAAGATTAAGGAGGAAGGAGAGCTTAGGAAGGTGATAAGTGATCGGCAGAGAAGCAGTGAAGAAGGAATGAGCGAGAGGGGAACAGAAGGGAACGGGGTGGAGATGGCAGAAGGGGAGTTCAGAAGAGGGAGAGTAGGAAAGATAAAGAAAGATGACAGACTGGAGCGCTGGTTCAGCACGGAAAGTCTGGAGAGCACAGAAAGCGGTGGGAGGAAAAGGGGAATAGAGGAGGTAGGGGAGAGGGAGGGAGACAGGGTCTTCAAAAGGTGTGAAAAAACGAAAAGGTCGCCAGAGAAGGTAAAGAAGAGGGAAGGGACAGAATTTGAAGGAATGGAGGAAATGATGAGAGGGTTAATAGGTGAGGTGCGACGATTGAGGGAAGAGATGAGGGCGGAGAGGGAGGAAGGGAAAAGACTAGTAGAGGAGTGGAAGAAAGAAAGGGAAAGATGGAGACAGGAGAGGAAGGAAGAGGAGAAAAGAAGGGAAAAGATAGAGACGTGGCTAAAAAGTATAGACGAATGGGTATGTAAAGTAGAGGGGAGAGTAGAGGAAGTGGGCAAGGAAGCGTGGGAAGGGGGGAAGGGAGAGGGAGGGATAAAAGGGGAAATAGAAGAGGACAACAGGAGAAGAATTAGGAGAATAGAAATAATGCAGGATAGGAGAGAAAGGGAGGAGAAAAGGAAGAACATAGTAATAAGGAGGATACAAGTAGAGGGAAAGGAATTGAAAAAGGAAGTAAAGAAGGTGTGGGAGTTAATAGGGATGAAAGAAGAGGGAATAGAAGAGATAGGGAAGATAGGGAAAACGGGAAAGGACGGACGTGGGATGGTAAGAGTTAAAATGGCGATTATGGAGCAGAAAAGGAAGATAATGGAAAGAAGGAGACTGCTAAAGGGAAGGAAGGAATGGATAGACGATGACCTAACGGAGGAAGAAAGGAGAGCTAGGTGGAAAATAGAAAGGGAAGCGGAGAAGGAAAGAGCACAAGGAAAAAACGTACAGGTAGGATACATGAAAATGTGGGTAAACGGTACGGTGAGGAGATGGAACGAGAGAGAGGAAGTGTGGTTCGAAGAACAGGGAAACGGGAAGGGGGTGGAGGAGGGGGGGAAGGGAGGGGAGAGGGAAAGAGGGGGTGCACGGGATACAAGATAATGTTCTGGAATGTCGCGGAACTGAGGAATAAGGATGAGGAATTTTGGAAAGAGTTGGGGAATTGGGACATATTAGTTCAATAGAAACGTGGGTGGAGGAAAGGGGGTGGAATTGGGTAAAGGGACGGCTACCAAAAGGTTATGTGTGGGAGACGCAGTGGGCGAAGAGAGTAGAAAAAAAGGGACGAGCAAAGGGGGGGATGGTAATAGGAGTAAGGAGAGAGTTAGAGTGGGGTAGGGAAGAGGTAGGAGGTGAAGAGGGCATACTGACGGGGAAGGTGAAATTGAATGAGAGTTGGTGGAGGGTGGTAGGGGTATAAATCAATGGAGATCTGGAAAGAAAACTGGAAAAGTTGGGGGAGTGGACAGAAGAAAGGGGGGTGCCGAGAAAGAGTAATTATAGGGGGTGACTTTAACGCGAGAACGGGCCGAGAGGGGGGGGGGTGATAGGGGAGGAGGAGGAGGTTGAGAGAGGGAAAGGGAATAGAAGGTCGAAGGATGAGAAGGTAAACGCAGAAGGAAGGTGATTGATAAGATATCTAGGAGAGAGAGGGTGGGGGATATTAAATGGAAACATAAAGGGAGACGAGACAGGGGAATGGACATACGTAGGCGGGAGGGGGAATACGGTAATAGATTACATACTAGGGAACGAGTACACGAGGGAAGGGGTAGAAAGGTTGGAAGTAAGGGAAAGGACAGAGTCGGACCACCTACCTCTGGCGGTATGGATTAAAGGAGAGAAGAGTAGAGTCATCAAAAATAAGGAAAGAGGGAAGGGAAAAGGGAAATGTGGAGGAAGTTGGTCAGAAGAAGAAATTAAGGGATTCAGAAAAAAATTTTGAGCAGGAGGCGACGGAGAGGAAGGTGTGGAGGCAGACTGGGCAGGACTGAAGGAAAGAATAGAAGAGGCGATGGAGATGGTGGGGAAAGAAAAGAAAAGAGGGAGGAGGGGGTGGTGGGATGAGGAATGTAGGGAAGGGAAAAGGAAAGTAAAAGATGAATTAAGAAATTGGAGGAGGACAGGAGGAGAAGGTAAGGAGTTTAAAGAGGAGAAGAAAAGATACAAGGAGTTATGTGAAGAGAAGAAGAGGGTAGAGAGGGAGAAATGGGAAAGGATGGTTCAAGGACTGAAAAAAGAGAATCAAATCTGGAAAGTAGTAAATATGGAGAAAAAATGGAGAGCGAGGATAGACGAAAGGATAAGAATAGAGGAATGGGAGGAGTATTTTAAAAATTATTAGGGAGGAGTAGATGAGTGGGATGGAAATAAAGGGAAGGTAGAAAGGGGGAGAGACGGGGGGAAGGAGTTAGAAAGGTCGGAGATTAGTAGAGTGATTAGGGGTCTGAAGGAGGGAAAGGCGGCAGGGGGGGGACGGGATTCCAAACGAAGTATGGAAACATGGAGGGAAGGAAGTGGAAGAGTGGATTTGGAGAATTTGCGGCAAAGTCTGGAGGGGGGAGGGTTGGCCGGAGGAGTGGAAGGAGGGTACCATAGTACCGATAATGAAGAAGGGGGACAGCAGCAGGGTGAAAAGCTACAGGGGGGTAACACTGGCCCAAACAGCGTACAAAATTTACGCGGCTGTCCTAGCGGAGAGACTGAGGGAGGAGGTAGAGGAAAGGAATTTGATCCCGGAAAGCCAGGCAGGTTTTAGAAAAGGGAGGGGCTGTATATATAATGTGTACGTTCTAAATTACCTGATAAACAGGCAGGTGGTAAAAAAGAAGGAAAGGAGACTGACAATAATGTTTATGGATCTAAGGGCAGCTTTCGATTCGGTAGACAGGGAAGAACTGGTGAGAACAGTGAGGAAAAGGGGGGTGAGGGAGGGGCTAGTAGTACGATGCGAGGAACTGCTCAACGGAACAAAATGTAAAGTTAGAGTAGGGGAGGAAGAGGGGAAGGGCTTCTGGACAGGAAGAGGAGTGAGACAGGGGTGTCCGCTAAGCCCGTTGCTGTTCACCTTGCTGCTGGCGGACGTAGACGAAGAGCTGGAAAAAGGAGGGTGGGGCGGGGTAAAACTAGGAGGGAAAAAAATTTATACCCTGGCATACGCCGATGATTTAGCGATGATGGCGGAGGGGGAGGAGGAGATGAAGGGGATGATGAGAAAAATGGAGAAGTACCTAGAGGGCAAAAATCTAGTATTGAATACGGAAAAGTCGAAGATAATGAGGTGTAGGAAGGGAGGGGGAAGGTGGAAAAGGGTGAAGTGGTGGGGGGGGGGGGGGAGATTGAAGAAGTGAAGGAATACAAGTACCTGGGATACGTGGTATCTAACAATGGGGGGCAGAAGGCACATGTGGAAGAAAGAATAAGGAAAGGGCGGCGATAATGGGGAAGGTATGGGGGATAGGGAAGAGGAGGTTTGGAAAGGACTGGGGGAGGAGAATTTGGTTGTTTGATAAGTTGGTATGGTCAGTGGTCAGCTATGGGGTCGAGATATGGGGATGGAAAGAGAGAGAAGGTGTGGAAAGGCTACAGGAAAGATACCTAAGGTGGGTCCTGGGGGTAGATAGATCCACACCGGGGTACATGGTAAGGGAGGAACTACAAAGGGAACTACTGAGGGGGAAGGCAGGACTGAGGGCGTGGGGGTACGAAAAAAAGTTAAGTGAAAGGAAAGGGGGGGATTTGACAAGACAGTGTTGGGAGGAGGTAAGGAGGAGGGATGGGTCGGGAGGGGCAAGGGAAGGGTGGGAGAAGGAAAGATGGGAGTTCTTTGAAGAAAAAGGGTGGTCAGCGCAGGAACTTAAGGATATGATGGTCGAAAGAAGGGAAGAAATGAGTGGGAAAATAGTGGCAATAGAAAAAGGAAGACAAGCAAGAGAAAGAAGGGAGAGGATAAATGGCTCAAAGTCAAACAGGTGGTACAGGATGTGTAAAGGAGAAGGGCTGCCGGGGTATCTAAAGAAGGGCTGGGGGGAAAGTAGATGGCAAAGGATGGCCAGATACAGGCTGGGATGTAAGATGAGGGGGGAAAGGTACTGGCTGAGTCAGGAGCAGAGAGAATGTAGAGTGTGTGGATGGGAGAATGAAACGTGGGAACATGTATGGGAGGTATGTATGAGATTGGATGAAGGAAGAGGTTGGCAGGAGTGGGTGAGGGAAGTGTTGGATGACGAAGGAGGAGGGGAAGAATGGGTGAGAAAGATAGATGAATGGAGAAAGAGTAATAAGGAAAAGAATGGAATGGGTGAGGAACAACCGGAAGAGGGGGTCCAGGATAGGGAAGGGGGGGGAGTAAGTGAGGGGTAGGATAACTGTAGTTGTAAGTAGAAAGCGCTCTCTCTCTCTCAAAAAGATGCAGTACAGTAAGAATTAGGAAATAAGCCTAGGTTAAGATGGCGCAAAGAGAAAGAAAAATAGAAATAGGTTAGGATAAGGAAATCATGTATGAAAGAAGCGGAAAAGGAAGGAAAGAGTTGTTAATGGATTTGTAACCCCAAGGGGAACAATAAAAAATATATATACCTATGTATGGACTAAAGAGTATATACCGAGTTTAAACTAAGACTGTCAGAAGGGAGAAAACTGAGTGATTAGCGTTTTATTTTTTCTTGTTTTTTTTTAATGGAAGTGCTCGGTTCAGAGTACGACGATTGGTCAAGATTTAAGCCATGGTAATTTATCGAAATAATTGTAATGCTTTTGGACAGTATCCCGTGGAGGAAGAGATACAGAATGTTGCAGTTGTGATAGATCGGCAGAAACTACCAAAGGATCGTATCGAAGAGCAAGCGAGGCCCTTTTTCTATGCGTATGGTATATGATGGGAATTTTGGAGCGAAAATCCTGAATGTATCCTTCTCTGTCGAGATATGGAAAGGCAGCAGTAGAGAGAAACGCATTTTCGCGAGCCTTCCTAGCCTCCTCGTCCGACATTGTATGTAACGAGGTGATGAGAGGATTGTCAGAGTTTGAGTGCAAAGATTTAAGGATAAACATTCTGGTGATTTTAAGTGCAAAAATATCAAACCGCGAACAGTCAACCCTGCTATAAATTGTTTGATTGTGGAAGTGTCGCTTGGTACCATCCGACATACGTCTGGGCATGAGAAGACCCGTGATCGCCCGGAATATTTTCCTCTCGAAGGTGCGAATGCGCTCCATCACATAAGGCGAAATTGAGAACCAGATTGGGATCGCATAAGATAGTACTGACCTGACATAAAGCTTGTAAAGGAGTAGTTTGACATACTCACCGAGGTGTTTTGAGTAGAAGAGGCGAGCCAATTTAGATGCTATACCTTTTGCTTTCCCGAGACAGTAGTTGGCGTGTTCATTATAGTTTAAGTGTTCGTTGAGAATTACACCCAAATATTTGACCTTTTTCAGCCGAGGGATTAAAAGGTCATATCTTTCCGTCGCGTGAATCGAAAAATTTTTTGAGAGCCTATATTGTTTTTTGCTAATTTGGGACGTGGGCCTAATGAATAGAATAGTCTCGCATTTGAGCATATTTACTCTCACCTTCTTCATGTTACACGCCGAGACAACAAAATCGAAAGCCCTCTGCAAGTGTGACTGAATGTCGAGAGGATCAACGCCGGATTTATAGATGATTAAATCATCAGCAAAGGCCAAAGCTTTGCAAGTATCGTTACTTTTGTTAAAATTGTTTAAAATATCAGAGAAGTATAAGTTGAATAGTAGAGGAGAATTTACGGCGCCCTGCTGCAGACCATTTAAAATATTGAAAGTACGAACGGAAAAACTATTATTGTGAAAAGTTTTAAAAGCGCGGCCAGTGATCATGTTCTCAGTTAGAAGCAACAACTCGGGGGGGAAATTCATTTTGTGTAATTTAACTATCAATCCCGTAGTCCAAACAGTATCAAATGCTTTCTCGAGGTCAATTAAACAAGCCCCAGTCACAGCTGAGCTGTTGAGCGAGTCGGCAATGTCGCGAGTCAATTTGGCAATAGCATGAACCGTAGAGTGCGAGTGTTTGAAACCAAATTGATAATCAGAAATTAATTTATTGGACCGCACAAAATGATTCAAACCTATGTTAATCATGATCTCGAACAATTTGCCCAGGTTTGGCAGCAGACTGATCGGCCGGTAATTATTTAAGTCGCAAAGGTTTTTCCCTTTTTTGTGCAATGGGACGAGCTTGGCCGTTTTCCAACGAATGGGAAAGTAAGATAGACGTAAACATGCGTTAAAAATTAGCGTGAGATATTCAATAACGGAGCCTGGAAGGCGTTTAATGGCGACGTTTGGTATGCCGTCGAACGAGGTGGATTTTTTGTTTTTAAGATATTTGATGGCTCGTAAGATCATTGTGGGAGTTATTAGATAGTTTGTGTGAATTGAAGGCCAGATCTGTTCGTGTAGCGAAGCGAATTGCCAATTGATATTTTCACGCGAATCCCGTATTCGATCGTAAGTCTGCTTTACCTCGTGCTCCTGATTCCTCTCTTCCTCGGTTGTAGGAGTCAGATTTTTTGTATGTACTCTTGCAAAGTGCACCCCAAGTAAGGTCAAACGATCGTCAGTGTTTGACATTACAAAGTTATTATCTATTTTCTGGAGTGTCGATGTATCTATTCCGGATTCAGACCAAAGAAAATCGTCGTTTATCGCGCCTCTTAGTGGCGGAATTGAGTCAATGTTTTTTGGATTTATAATTCTGTTTATAAAAGGGCGTAGCTTAATGGGATCACGAGTATCTAGTTTGGACAGTCTGTCGTTCCAGAATTTATTTGCAACTGCAGAGTAGAGTTTTTTGAGTCTGTAATTGGTACGCTGAATTATTGATTTATAAAATTTGATCATGTTAGACTGTATTGGAGTTAAATTGTCGCGAAGGCGCAATAAACGAAATAATCTGGTGATAAGTTTGGATTTAAATTTTTTGAGCTTATTAATGCGTCGGTCGTCATATTCTCTCGGGCTGTTCAGAGTTTCCACGGTAGGTGTACAGCTCGTCAGAATTACGGAAATATTTTCCTCGAGGGCCTCTATTGAAGAATTAATCGTTTCGATCGACGCATTAAGTAACGATGAGAGATTTAGGCTGTTGATATAATTATGGAGTTTGAGTTTGTATTCTTTCCATTTGGTCAAACGATAATTTAGTCTCAGTACTCTGGGGGCTCGTTCTACGTATGTATTCCAACCGAGGAGAGAGAGATTAATCGTTATGGCCCAATGATCGCTATCATAGGGCAGCAGACCCAGCCTTTGCGTTCCATCGTTAATACGATCGATCAGCCTGCTGTCCACCAAAGCAATGTCCAAGTTCGAGTTAGCCGGATGATAAGTCGGTATTTCCGAATATAGAAGGGAAGCGCGGAAGATAGCACCCTGTAACTGTAGCCAGTCAAAAAGAGCTAATCCCTTGCTGTTGTTGACTGTATTACGCCATGATGTGTGTTTGGCGTTAAGATCGCCCGCGATCACAAAGTGATTCGAGTCATTTGTAACTCGCAACTGAGTATATAGATCATCGAGGTCACGAAGGAACACGATTTTATAATTGAAAGGGCTATACACCGCCGCAATCACGAGGTTTCTACCAGCCGAAAGATCCAAGCGGATCGCAATGGCTTCTAAAGATTTTTCGTGAGAAGTGGAGAGTTCTATACGAGTGAATTTGTATCTTCTGTTAATAACCATAGCGACACCGCCGCCGAAACGGTTGTTTGCTCTGTCTTTGCGTATTATTACAAATTGTGGTGGAACCTCCAAATTATGTCTCGGATTTAGCTTCGTTTCAATGAGACCACATACGTCGGGTCGATGAGAATTAAAAAATTGCTGCAAATATGCACGTTTGTGAAGATTTATAACAGAGTTGACGTTGACAGTAATGATTCGGAGATTGACCAACGGGATACTGTTTTGATCGGTAGTGGCCATTATTGCGGGAAATCATTTCGAACGCCTCTCGTGGTACGACCATGGTAATCAACAGATTGAGCATGATTATCATCTATAAAAGATTGAAGGAGGAAATTAATTTTTTCGGTATTTTCGCCGATGCATTGAAAAATAATTGGTAATTGATCGGCTATACTTTTGATGGCCGAAAATATGTTTTTTAAGTCGACCTGTTGCTCGTTGGACGTAGCATCGAGAGGGACTGATCCTCTGTTCAACGTAGGCGATGAATATGCATGCGCGGCCTTACCTACTAGGCCCCCCACTCCACTCGCAACACTACTGTATAGCGTCATCGGATTGACGAGGGGAGATGGAAGTCTTCTGGTTGCGGCTGGCTGGGGAGCTCTGTTGCTCGTAGGGGCGGCAACGGCTCTTCTCTCCTTGAATTTCGGGCAACCTCGGTATGACGCGGGGTGGCCGAATTTCTCACAGTTGACGCAGTAAATTGCGTCGTGTTTGGTTGCTTCCGTGACCGAGCACTTCCCACGCTCGTGAGATAAATTGCATTTAACGCATCTAAAGTCTAGATGGCAGTTAGCGGATGCATGGCCTATACGTTGACAATTAAAACATTGCAAGAGATCCTGCCTATGCAAATTCTCCCATCTGACGCGTTGATAATTTAAAACATTGATTGATTGAATAAATTTGATATCAGTATTCGCGTCAAATTGTACTACGAACATAGGTAGGGGCAAGCCGGATTGTTTCCATTTCGCGGTTATAAAATTGGAAATACGAGTAGCTTTGACTTTAGGTGCAGTGATGGAATTGATTTCCGACAACAGCTCATTCTTGTCGGTGTTTGGGTCGATACCCTTGAGAAGCATCGTCACTGGTTTTTCGTTCTTCGGCGTATAAGTGAAGAACTTGAGCTGGTTTTTCATCATAATGTCTTTGATCTTTGAATAAGCTTCGAGAGAATTCGGGTATATGACGTGGCTTTTCGAGCCACTTCTTTTTATGGTGAAGGATGCCTTTTGAAGGGCATTCTTAGTTATATTTATTATTAATTGTGGTGAAGCCACATGCACTATCAACGGTGGTGGTTTGTCAGACTTATCTTGTCTAATAGTTTGCTGTGGTGGGGTCGGCTGCCTGAAGGTGGGAGGCTGGTCCCTTGACACCTCCGGTAGAGCGTTGGGCTCGGCAAAGGCCTGGAAACGGTTGGCGGTGGGAGGTTTGTCCAGTGTCGGCATCGGAGAAGGCGCGTGTCGTCCTGCGGGTCTACGGGATCCAATGGTGATCCATTCCGACGTTGGCGATTCAATGGTCCGACCAGATGTAGAGGGTCCAGCGAGCGATTGGATTTGCTCTTTGAGCAATTTTATTTCGTTTAATAGTCTTTTATTTTCGCGCATTAGAGTTTCTTTGCTACAAGACGCTTCAGCGCCTTGTTTGGATGATGCTGTTGACATCGCATCGCTGGATTGTTGATCGAGCGATTTCAATCCTGTGTCACTGTCCATGGTGTTAACTGGATCCGTTTTAGCGTCGGCAGATTGCCGTGCGGCTGTGCGTGAAGCGGAAATTTTGCGCGACTTCTTCATTTGAATGTCCTCGGATGAAGACGGATTGGATGATTTATGTCTTTTTAGAGACAGAGATAGCGATCCCTGGCTAGCAGTCTCAAGGGATGCAAAATTTTCGTCCGAATTATTGGCATCGGCCGCCGCCGATGCGGAAGAATTACTAGCTTCTATGCGTGCTATATGATGTTCCATAAAAATGGACGATCAGAAATGAAAAAAATGAAGAACTGAATTGGGACTTGCGAAAGCAAGCCCCAATAATAGTAACGAAAATTAGCCGATCACTTGGAGTATAACAAGATACACTTTCACAGTACGAATGACTCTCTGTATGGGCACTTAGGAATTTTGGTTATGTCGCGTACGAGCACTGAGATGTTGTCGCTACGAGCTCTCGTCGCGTACTGAAAACGTCAAATGCCTTCGTGTACGTGTGACAAGAGGCATGACGTTTGACGCCTGGCGAATCAGACTCTGCCGAAACAGGCTTACCTCCTAGGTGACACGTCTGACGAGCCGCACGGTACTACTCCTGCTACCTTTCCGCGCACACCATGTGCAATGGCGGCTCTGCGGCGGTGGAGACCATTAAGGTAGATCATATTACCGAGTGCACCTCCAAGAGTGGAACTTGACCAAATCTGGGCACTTTCCTCGGAAAGTATCCGTTCGTGGTTCGTTGGCATAATTACTTCAACAAATCCCACGAAACGAGGTTCCATTCCCTGGTCTTATGATAGATTTAGGTTGAATATAAGGATGCTTAAGGCGGTGTTTACCCAAGTTGGGTACGGCGTGACTAAATGAACTTAAACTAAACAAAAATACAAGGCGAAAATATCGGGGACGTAACACCTTCCCCCTTAAAATAAAAAATGTTACGGTGTAATAGTTTTTTATACACTAACGGTTGGGGTATCCCTAAGTCCGTCGCGGTACTCGTTAAGGATTGTTTGTAGAGTTTCGTGTTTATGGGGAGGGGCCGCACACTGGACACTGAGGGTTTCCCGGGGGCTGGTGGCTCCACTTGGTTGGTCCATGGGAGGAGCCTCAGGATCAGGGGGCGGAGTCTCTCGTCTTCCTAGGTGGAGTAGGAGCTGCGTCAACGATCCGAAGATGTCGCCCAGAAGGTGTAAGCTCCATCCGTATAGAGAGTGCAAGGCATAGCCATGGAGTATGACATCGATTATGGTTTTAATGAATCGGACTATGATGAATATGGAGATGATGTCTGCACTGGCTGACCCGAAGGTTACCAACATTCGCCAGATACGTTTACCGGTGGATTCCGCGATCTTATCCAAGGATTCTTCGTCAAAGAGGTCGACCATGGATAGGGATCCCGATGAAATCGGTTTTCCCATGAGTCCTCTTGCCAGGGTGTCCAGTGCGGCTGGTTTGTCGGCGGGGAACATAATATGGTCCTTCAGTGATTGTAGGTCGCTTGAAGAATATACTCCGCTTGTTGTCAGATTTCCGGCGTCGACGTAACGCCATTTACCTTTCGTGAGGTGTTTCATCTGCTGCGGTGGGAGGGGTTTCTATCGCCTTAGGATTGAGTTGATACCAAGACTTACCCATTTGGTACATGATGGGAATAACATCATTACAGTCTATTTCGTTGCCCATCCGAGTCAGTGTATGTGATCGCGGCGAAATAAACCATGACTCGTTACGGTGGTACACTGGTAGCCGGTGGTAGCACTTGTCCGTGTTTCTAAAGCTACACTCCACTGGTACACATTTTATCGCATGCGCGACTTCACCGGCGATAGTGGCCATATAACCCGGTCCCTTCATTAGCGTGAAAGCAAGTTCGTCCGGATTGGTTGTTGCAATGGAAAGCGCGTTCTTTAACACCTGTTTTTCGAGCTCGCACTTTTGCTGTAGCACGTCGGTATATACTCCTTCAATTTGGGTGCGTAAATGTTTCTCTATGTACACGAACTTGGAATTTACGTAAGTAAAAATGTCTAAGTTATTCACACTAACGCGTGTTTTGGTTTTAAACGTTTGTTCGTTCATAACTTCAAGTATGAAGAGTTTTGGGTGTTCGGTGCGTATTAGTGTGTGCCCACACACCGGAAATTCCGTCGTCTTCGTTAGTGCGAATACGATGTCTCCTGACGTCACCATGTATACAGTGGGGCCATCATCCTCAGGGATGGCCTTGCTAGCCTTGCCTGCGTACAGCACGTCATAATTCCTGAAGTGACAGCCGTCCAGAGGAATCGGCGACCATGACACGTGGCTGCCGTCCACATCTATGCATCCCCCGCTGGTGGTAGCGCATCGTGTTCCGGAAGGAAGAATAAACTCATCCGTCGCCAGTTTGATGGGGGCGTAGCCGTTGGTCAGCGCCATTTTTACTGCTGCTTGGACGACGACATTGTCCCACGTGCCGTGTGGATCCGCATATGTCCCTCCATGGCAGGTACCGTCCATGTTGATTCGGCCCGCCATTGTGAGACTATGGCGGTTAGTGGAGTTGCGAATGAGGCCGGTTATTTGGATCGTTGGGAGGAGGTTGGCCATTCCTGTGACCTGCATTTGTAAGCAGAGGCGTGGCGGTACCTCCATCAGGTACTG
Source organism: Cerceris rybyensis (assembly GCA_910591515.1). Taxonomy (NCBI): domain Eukaryota; kingdom Metazoa; phylum Arthropoda; class Insecta; order Hymenoptera; family Crabronidae; genus Cerceris; species Cerceris rybyensis. The sequence goes on along the minus strand of OU342798.1, from coordinate 18,524,293 downwards.
CCTTCGGCCATTTTGTACGAATGAGACGTGCGAATGCATGCCGCAATAGTATATGGTTCGGTCGATTTCGATCTTGCAAGAAGTAATCTCCGTGCCTGTGTACTCAGAGAGTTGCAGGAGCTGCACCTTGATGCTCTTCTCCTGTGGTTTGGTTTCTGGGATATCGCAGGGTTCGACATCCAGTAACGAGACGGTGGTAATATTAATCCCGCCTCCCGTGCAATCATAGCCGAGGACTGCACTAGTGGTAGGGATGAGGGCGGATAGCCCGAGGACCAAGATGGCGATTCTGGAGAGCTCCATGGCGTTCGGTGTTGCTGAAGAGACTGAGTGGTCCTGCTTGGCTGCTCCGATTCTTATACTATGTCTTATCTCTATATATATACAGCGAGTGGGGGTTAAGCGTCCATTTCCTCGGTCCTGCTTGGACCCTGGCCCTTTGCGAGTTTTAATTTATCAGCGTGAACGGTCCGTACCTTGCCCTTGACAGAGATTCGAATGTTATGTTTAGGCAGTATCTCTAGAATTTCGTGGGGGCCCGTATGCTGGTCGGCGAACTTCCCAGTCTTGGGTTCTGTTAACAAATATACCTTGTCGCCCAAATTGAAATTTTCCGGTCTTTTTCGTCGGTCAAGGTACGTTTTTGATTTGATTTTGGCGCTGGTGAGGTTGTTGCGAGCGTGATTGCGGACTTTGTCCAATCACCTTTGTAATTCTCTTAATTATTCGGCATAAGTGAGATCTGGGAAATCAGTTTGCAACGAGATCTCGGGCGGTACGCGATCGAGGGAGCCGAAGATCAACTCATGTGGAGTATATTGAGTACCCTCGTGCACGCTTGAATTGTAAGAAAAAGTTGCTAGGTCCAAGAGAGTGTCCCATTCGTGGTTCTTGGTCACAAAGTGTTTTAAATACTCAATCAATACATGATGGGACCTCTCTATAGAGCCATTCTCCTGAGGGCGAAAAGCAGTGGTTGTAGTTCGCGATATTCTGCACTTTTTGCATAGTTCCCGTAAAAGACTATTACAGAACGATGAGCCTTGATCAGTGAGAATATTTTTGGGACTGCCGAAACGACATATGAATTTCGAGACGAGAGCGTCCGCGACTTTGGTGGCTGTTGCACTGGTCAAAGGTATAGCGAGCGAGTACTTCGTCAACAAGTCTTGAATCGTGAGTATGAATAGCGATCCGGCTTTTGTTTCCGGTAGTGGACCGACGATATCCATAGCGATCCTGTCAAACGCGTTACCGGGCGTGTCTGTTAGCGTCATTGGTTGTCTAGTTTTTAATCGTGTAAGCTTCTTAGTTTGACAGCTCGAGCAATTCTGTATATAGAGTTGAATATCTTTCTTCAGAGTGGGCCAGTAAAAATTTTGTTTAAGTCTCCTGTACGTCTTCGTGACACCTTTGTGTCCTCCGATCGCGGAGCAATTGTTTTCTATTATAATGTCTGTTCTGATATTTTCGTCTGGGACTGTAACTAAATTTTTACAGATAAAGATTTGTATGAAAAAATTTGAAAAGATATCGATTAATTTAGTTTTGATAACGTGCCATGGAATGTCGTCTAGATCGCCTTCGGCTATGCTAAATCTATTTATTTGGAGTTCAGAGATTACGTCGTACAGAGTCCTTAGTGCATCATCAAGGTTCTCAATTTGCGTTTGCAAAGATATCGAGTCCTTGATGGGGAGGGCTATATGATTCACATTTTTATGTTTCATGACCTTTGCTCGAGCGAGGCGAATGTCGGTGAACTTGGGTAGTAAGTCGATATCTTTTAACGAACGACTTCCCTTATCAGAGTGGTCTCCGTCGAAGGTAATAAAATAAACTATATTGTCCCGGCGCGTCGCGAGGTTGTCACGTACTTCTGTTACTGTTACCGTTATCGGTCTAGGAACTGCCTGTTGCGTATCGAATAATATTTCAGAGTCGGAACTTGTCTCGGAGTCGCCGTCACTGTTATCGTCGGCTGTCGCGTCAGTTTCGTTTGGTTTTTCGTCGATATCTATTTCCGGCTGTTTCGAGTGACTACTTGGAATTTGGTTATCGAGTTTCTTTCGAGTCGGGGCAGCAAACAACTCGTTTGTCGAGTCACTATCGCTGTCACTGTCGTCTTGGGGTCCGATCGCGTGTATTTGTACCGCGGGTGGATTCCGAGATAAAGCGTCGGCATTGACGTTCTGCTTCCCGGCTTTATAGACGATGTCATAATCGTATTCCGCGAGTTTAAGCCTCCAACGTACAAGGCGTGACGTAGGGTCTTTAACAGAATTAAGCCATATTAGCGGCTTTTGGTCTGTCACAAGCGTGAATCTATGACCGTAGAGGTAAGATCGGAAATGGTTAGTTGCGTAGACTATCGCCAAGAGTTCTTTTTCCGTGGTTGAATAATTCTCCTCAGCGGAGTTTAGTAATCGTGATGTGTACGCGATCAGTAAATCCTTTCCTATTGCGCCTTGACTTAGAATTCCTCCTATCGCGTATCCGGATGCGTCGGTCGTAAGCACGAACGGTCTCGAAAAGTCGGGATATTGTAATAGAGGTTCTGAGCAGAGTGAGTCTCTTAGTTGTTCGAAAGCAGCCTGCTGTGCGTTGTTCCACTCGAACGCGTTTTCTTTCTTTAGAAGGTTTGTAAGAGGTTTAGCGATACGTGAAAAGTCGGGTATAAATCTGCGGTAGTAGCCGGCTAAACCTAAAAATTGCTTGATATTCTTCGGATTCTTAGGTTTTGGAAATTTTCTTACCGCGGAAACCTTAGCTGGGTCGGGTTTTACCCCTTCGTTACTAATTATGTGTCCTAGATAATTTACTTCCCTCCGAAGAAATTCTCATTTGTCAGGCTGGAGACGTAGGTTTGCCTTTCGAAGTCGGTCGGCTAGCTTGCGGAATTTATTCTCATGTTCGGTTAAGGAGCTTGAATATATCACTATGTCGTCTAGATACACTGCAAATCCAAGTGTGTTATTTTAAAACACATAAACGTATTATTTCCTTGTAGTCACTTTTTAGACGTTTCCCGGTGTGTTATTATTTAACACAGTACATGTGTGTTATTTTTCAGCATGTAGGTGCGTTATTTTTAAAATATAAATATATATGGGAGAAGAATATTTTATTAGAACAAAACGATTAAACGATTAGAACAATAAATACAATACAAATCAGATCAACTCGGACACAAAATCGACTTCTTCACACCGCTGCTCAATCACGACTCTATTTACAAATGTTACCACTGCTTGTTCAAATATTCCAATCCTACATACAGGGCGGTCCACACAACGTGTGCACCGTTAAAAACTACCAAAATATGCGTTGCACAAAAAAGTTTTTATATAGAAATTGCATGGTCTGAAGGGGCACATTATATAGTGTAGTTATTTTTTTTATAGGTGGAGGCGTTTCGGAGATTTGAAGGTCAACTTTGTTTTTTTAAATGGAATGCTATATTTTTTATATCAAAATATGGAAGAATGTCGAATTCTGAGTAAAAAAGTATTGACATTTATTTGCCCTAAACCTAATAACTAACGAGTAATTTCACTTTATTTCCTGAAAATTTTCTTCGCGTAATATCAAGTTAGAAATTCGCCCTTATCACAGATTTCCGCAGGACAGCGATGTCTATGTGACAGTGTTTATCAACACAACATCTATCATGATTCGCAATCGTCTTCATATTCGTAATCCAGTATTGAAGTTACCTTCGGTGTTGTGTGTATTTACCAGACAGATAAAAGTAAAAATGAAATTTTGTAATAGCGAAAAAGTTGATATGCTTTTAGTTTATGGTGAGTGCAATAAAAATGCAATAAGAGCCAAAGCCATCTATGCCGAAAGGTATCCTGAACGAAATCAGCCATCTCGAGCCATATTTGAGAGAATGTGTCAATCGCTTCGACGAACCGGAAGTCTTAATGTCACTAAACGTAACTTAACGAAAACTGCTACTTCTGATGCAAATGCTATTGCGGTTCTAGCAGCGGTAACAGAAAACCTCCCTATTAGTACACGACAGATTTCACGAGGATCTGGAATTAGCAAAACAAGTGTACTACGCATTCTTCATAATGAAAAACATCGTCCCTATCACCTAGCACTTCATCAGGAGCTCCATGGAACGGATTATGAAAACCGCGTTCGGTTCTGCCAGTGGTTCCTGCATCAAATGAACAGTGATAATTATTTTTTACAAAAAGTTTTGTTCACTGATGAAGCAACGTTTACTAATCGCAGGCAGATTAATTTCAAAAATATGCATTATTGGGCACCAGAAAATCCTCACTGGATGAGAGAAGTCGACCACCAACGTCAATGGAGCGTTAATGTGTGGTGTGGAATACTGGGCAACCAATTGATTGGGCCATATTTTATTAATGATCGACTAACAGGACAAAAATATGCTAACTTTTTGAATGACACTTTACCATCTTTATTGGAAAATGTACCTTTAAATATCCTTACACAAATCTGGTATCAACATGATGGTTGTCCTGCACATTACGCGCGTAATGTAAGGCAAGTACTGGATAGAAAATTTCCTAATCGATGGATTGGTCGTGGCGGACGATTTATGTGGCCTCCACGCTCACCGGACCTTACTCCTTTAGACTATTTTCTGTGGGGCACATTAAAAGACACAGTGTATCGTGAACCACCAACAACATCTGAGAATATGAAACATCGTATTCGTGAAGCATGCATTACACTCAGTGCGGATATGATTCAGAATGCAGTTTCTTCATTAGTTAATAGATTGCATCACTGTATTAATGCCAATGGATATCACTTTGAACATTTACATTAGTTGCGTTAAGCCACTAGGTCACTCATATTAGTAAACACTGTCACGTAAACATCGCTGTCCTGCGGAAATCTGTGATAAGGGCGAATTTCTAACTTGATATTACGCGAAGAAAATTTTCAGGAAATAAAGTGAAATTACTCGTTAGTTATTAGGTTTAGGGCAAATAAATGTCAATACTTTTTTACTCAGAATTCGACATTCTTCCATATTTTGATATAAAAAATATAGCATTCCATTTAAAAAAACAAAGTTGACCTTCAAATCTCCGAAACGCCTCCACCTATAAAAAAAATAACTACACTATATAATGTGCCCCTTCAGACCATGCAACTTCTATATAAAAACTTTTTTGTGCAACGCATATTTTGGTAGTTTTTAACGGTGCACACGTTGTGTGGACCACCCTGTATATATATGTAAAGAGATTGCTTCTCTGATGGTGCCCACAGTCTTCTTGCTATTAACTAACATTTATTAAAAAGATACATAAAACCAACAATAACTATAACATACACTTAGAAACTAATAAAAATAAGCAGTAACAGTTATGGCGTCTTTTCGCTTTCACGTTTCGTTCTTCACTGCTGTTTTGCAACTGTTTTGTTTCTTCTGCCTTGTCTTTTGTTTCACGTCATCATCTCGTTCTCTCTGTCATTCATTCACTTTCTCTCTCACTCATTTCATCTGCCTTCTTACATATTTATAGTTAAATCAATTACATATTCACAGAATTGAATAAAATTATATTAAATATTATTATGATTGGTCAGTATTTTAAAGGATTGCAGGAACTCTGGTATTAATATGCAACCTACCACATTCAAGAATATTTCGATATATTATAGATGAGAATGTTTGGTTAACGTGTCAAATGATGCGAACCAATAATGCAAAAATTACAGTTATTGTTTTTCTACTCTTTTACGTGGTAATAATAACTGACAAATATCTGGTCAGTAAATACATAAAAAACAAACGGCTAACACGTAAAAACGTATAATTCTAACGAAATGTGTAATATTTATACACTTTCGTGCATAAAAGTGAAGTGTGTTTAAATTTAACATACAAAAAAAAATGTATTATTTATTTACTCGGATAAAATGTGTAAAATAACGCATTAGATGTGTTAAAACTTCACGTTAATTTTTTCAAGTGTTTTATTTTAATGCACATAATTGCAGTTACACGTTTAGACGTGTTAATGAAGTGTGCTTACACATTTTGGTGCATTTAAATAACCCACTTTTAACACACTTGGATTTGCAGTGTACACGAAGAGTTCATTTCCCTGAAGACCCATCAACACATTGTCCATTAAACGCTGAAACGTGGCTGGGGCATTCTTTAACCCGAAGGGCATCCGAGTAAATTCATAGTGCCCATGAGGCGTGGAAAAAGCTGTCTTCAGTGCATCGGTTTCGTTCATTGGAATTTGATGGAATCCCGAGGCCAGATCGAAAACGCTAAAGCACTTCGCGCTTCCAAGCTGGTCGAGGATTTCAGTAATGTTTGGGAGGGGATAGGCGTCACTAACTGTCTTTTCATTTAGTGACCTGTAGTCTATCACCATCCGCCAACGTTTGTTGCCTTTGGAATCGGCCTTTTTGGGTACAATCCATAAGGGACTGTTGTATGGGGATACCGATGGTTTAATTATTTCCCCGTCAATGAGCGCGCCTACTTGTTTTTCTATCTCCTCTTTGTGAATGGGAGGGAATCTGTACTGTTTTGTGTGGACCGGGGCGTTATCGACCGTTGCTATTTCGTGCTTCATAGCATTCGTGATCGGTAATTTGTCTGTAGGTAAATGAAACAGGTTCGCGTTATTATTAATGATTTTGACTATACTTTCTTTCTCGGACGCGTTCAAATGATTTAGACGTAGGAGTTTTAGAACATCTTCTTCGCGGCAGGATTGGCTTGTTTCTAAAGAGAGCGCGAAAACTGGCGCGGTCGTGGGAGTGGAATCAGTGGATACAGTGAGATCGGTGAATACAGAGATCCAATGATTTGTTTAACGTGAAGCCCCTGCCTTGCGGCTTATCCCCACGGCCCCCATGGGCGCGGGATCGAGATACGCTCGATCAACGCGTACCAACGGCGTACTACCAGTCCTAGCACGAAGATTGTGCGTCACACTGGTGGGAGCGGAGACTTTCTTAACTCCTACCGGCTATGCAGGTCGGTACCCGAGGTGGAAGTTTTACTGCACCGCACACAGCGACATCCGTAGCATAAAGCCCGCCAATGTCTCGCCAGCATTTGGCTCTTGAAACTTTCGCCCCCACGATGGTCCTACCCACGGCTGGGCCGGAGTGGGCTAAAACTCCGTGGGCAACCCAGCCCCCGTGGTACCAATACACCCTTGGTTTGGGAGCACTTGACTCAGGTCGGTGGGGTCGTTAAGCCCAGTGGGGTCTCCCAGGCCACAGAATGGGGACCCCACACCTTGTCGTAAGACAGCTCGGGGACCCCCGGGCGCGTGAATGCCCGTACCTACCCAGCGTGCTGGGTTGGCCCCTGGGGGAACACTACTCGGGTCCGGTGGGGTCGTAAAGCCCAAAGCCGGGGAACTAAACCACTCACGAAGTCCCCACGGCTCCCTGCCGATGATCGGTGAATACAGTGGGATCGGTGGATACAGCGGATACAGTGGATTCTGAGAAGTTTAAGGAACCAGAGGATTCGGTGGGTAGGATAGTTTGAGGTGCCTCGCTCTCCCCTAGAGGCGGAGGGACTTCGTATTCCTGTAATTCCACGATTGGAGTTTTAAGTACTACGTCCTCCTCAGTCGTGTTCACGGCGTTGATATATGCTATTCCGCGGTCATTTTTCACGGGCGCGTTACCGATAAAAATTCCTTTTCCCGATTCAACAGGGCCTAAATATCCGTCTTCGATTTTGTTTGTGATTATGAGTTTGATAGGGGCTATGCTCCGCGCTGGAATGGTACACGTTAGTCGGTTTTTGAAAGGGAAGCAATGCCCGTTCCATTCTACCCGTTCGTCTACATAATTAATTTTTGCAGAGGCGGCCAAGAAGCTCGTCCCTAGTATCCCGCCTTGAGGAATTGGAAAATCGTCTAAGACGACGTGGAATTTGATGGGTGTATCGTGGATGAATATTTCGACATAGCCTATGGTCTCCACTATTCCCGTCGTGATCCCCTTTAGGAGAATTATGTCACTCTGATCGCATAATGTCGTGGGTATAAGAAAACTGGCTGTGATCAGGTTAGACCCTGCGCCAGAGTCGACCATAAATTCTGTAGAAGGTTTTAGGGTGGGAGAGGAGATCAATATAGACGGGACGTTGGTACAGTGGGACGGATTTATGTGGTGGATGGGGGTGGTTCGACGATTTCCTGGATGGCGTTCACCGAGCGGTTCTGTGCCGGGGCCCGAGTGCCGCCCGTTTGCCTCGCTGCCGCGCCTCCGTTTCCCTGGTTATCACGTAGGTAATTATTATACCGTCGTTTCCTGCATTCATCGATATAGTGGCCTATATTCTTGCAGTATCTGCAAACCAGCGCGTCTCTGTACTCGCGTCTAGATTCTTGCCTTGGAGGTTCCCGGGAGGGATAATCACGTTCCCGGCGGCTATCATATCGCGTCGGTGTAGGGTCCCTCGGTCTCGTCGGCGGGCAGGAGCGACGAGGGGATTCGTATGCACGTCTGTTTCGAGTAGGTGACGCTCGTCGTGGGGGGTTGTAATCGTGTTCGTATCCCGATAAAGGCTGTCCGATAAACGCGTGATCCGGTCTACGTGTAGGAGCATCGCTGAAGCGTTGGTCTAAGACATTCCGTTCGCGATCCAAATTTACTCTCTTGGCGATAACGCAAGCCTGTTCGCAAGCCTCTGTCAATGTTGCACAGTCGAGCATCGTCGGGTGAGATCTGATTTCAGGGAGAAGACCGTCAATGAAATAATGCAAAACGAATCGGTCAATGTCTCGTAAGTGATTTCGCGATAGTTCCTCGTGCCCAAGACGCTCTGTATCGATAATCGCGTCCCGTAGTCGTCTGACGCGGCTTGTATAAACCAATACGCTTTCGTTGCGCTTCATGTAGGTTGCCTTTAATTCCGATCGGTAGTCGTGTGTCGTTCGATCGTGGGTGAAAACCTTACGCAATCTGTCACACAATTGCAAGATCGTTATGCACTCGCAATCTTCTACGTCCGTATATGCTTCCCCCGAAAGCCTTCCGATCAATATTCGTACCATCGACCGTTCGTTGCGCGGGTTGATTGTATCTTTAAGTCTTTTACAGACGCGAGTGAATGTTAGCACTGGGACATTGTGTCCATCGAATCGCGGTATTGAGCTTAAAGTTTCGTTTAAGGATTTTTCATTACAAATTTCCTCTTCCGTTCGGTGTGGTCGAGGGGAATAAGACTCCCGTCGCGCTGGTCGTTCGGTCGCGGATGTCTTTACTGATGTCTCGCGAAGCGTTTTTATTTCGTTTCGGACTCGTTCTATCTCCTGTCGTAATGATTGTAATTCTTTGTTCCGTTCTGTATCGTCGTTTAAGGAAATTAATTTGGATTGAATGATCTCTTCACGCGCGCTAGTACTCTCTTCGCGTTCAGTCAGGGTCTCTTCGCGAGATGCTAATGCGATTTCAGCGTTTCGCATCGCTTCTGCCTTCTCATTCATTTTCTTCTCGCGTTGCGGGAGTGCCTTATCTAATACAGCAACCTCATCTTCCGTAAGGGCATTGCCTCTTGCCCGAGTCTCCATGTTTGAAAGATTATTCGTTACGAGTTTCAAGAGTAACTATTCAGCTCAATCCTACCGCTGTCACCAGAAAATATCACGTCCCAGCGACGTAAATGGACGAAACGAACGATTGGGACAGAAAATCGTCCGAGATAAACCCTGAAGGGAGAAAAATCGGAATTCGCCGCTCCACCTGGGTGGTTTCTGGCTGGGACCCGATTGACTGAATTGTTACTGCGGTTGGGAAAGGAGACTCTGACACGTGGTTTGGAGGAAATGAATGGCTTGGCTCACCGAGATTGGAGTTACAATGCTCTTGAAACAGGCGGCTAGCTGGTTATGATGACGTCATGCGGGTCGCTGTCCGCTCAGCTGGCGATGATCGGGAGTAGTGAGTCAGCTGTGCGCGTCAAGCGCCGATCAGCTGATTCCGTGTGGCGCCGGCTCTCCTACGTTGTCGGCGATCGGGACCGAGTGAGAGAGAAGCGTAGCTCAGTCGATGGTGATTATCTCTGTTGCTCCTGGTTGAGAGCTGGGTTTCTCCACGGGCTGGCTGCTGTGAGATGTTGGAATGAGCACTGAGTTGTACTCCCCGATGGTCCCCGTTCGTTGATGCTTCCTTTGAGTTTCGAGGATCCACGGGATAATATACGAAGAAACGATATGGCTCTCACTTGGGTGAGCGTCGTGCTGTTCGCGTAGGATTTCGCGTCGCCGCTTTCGATAACGCTCGGCTCTCGGATCGCTACTTTGCCCGACGCGGGGAGGAAAGGCGGTGAATCGTGATTCGATTGGAATTAATTTCCACGATAGACCGAGATCCACGTTATCTGGTTTGGAGATTCCGTAGGTCGTAGGATTCTGTTTCTTTAGACGGATGGTAATTCTGGTTGGGACGTCAAATAGGATTTTAGGTGCAGTATTGGGAATTCCAGAAAGATCAATTATAGGAGCGGATTCACTGCTGGATTCGATAATAGGTTCGATGGTGGGTTCAGTGACGGATTCGATTCCCAACAGGTCAGAATTGTAACTGTTTGCAGGTTTGTATAAGCTTCTCAGCAGGCGACGGAACTGCTCTGCTCTTCCCGCCCTACGAACGCGTCGTGGCATTAGAGGCGTGTTTTGCAGGTGAATATGAGTTAACTCGGGAGACCTTTGATTCTCCGTGAGCTCGTCTTAGCGTGCACTGCCAGAGAGAAGTCTCTACGAGCCGTTGGAATGGAATAATAGGCGAGAATCGCACCTCGTGTGCTCGGCTAGCGTGCACTGCCGAAGCAGAGTTCTGCCAGGAAAAGATGGATAAGGTTTTTAAGACGGAGATCTCTGTGTGCTCAACTGGCGTGCACTGCCGGAGATATTAGGGTAGAGGAGACTTTCGTTATGCCGTAACGTACGTAGGTGGTTCGCGATACACTGTTGAAAATCGAGAAGGATCTGGTTGGTAGAACGTGGATATCGAACTGTACAGGGTGTAAAATAATTAATGGTCATGGCTTTAAGGGGTTGTTCTACACCTCTGGATCGATGGAGATTTGCGAAAAAAACCAGCCGCAAAATCTGGGAAACGGTAGCTGATTTTTTTTATTGGCTCATCGTATTCGTCTTGTTACGTAGGTAAAATGTCTGAGAGGAACCATGGGTCAGAAACGTATCGTTCTCTCACAAATTAACTTTTAATTGGGCCTTCCGATTAAAATTTCGCTATTAGTTAAAGCAGAGGCGACGTAAACGAAGTTAGAAAATGGGGCACTGTGTCACCGTACTAGAAGAGAAGTGCATGTGTTTATGCTCTTCTCCCCGGGTGGGCCCTTGAGCGAACCCAACACCGAACGCAGGTCAATGACATTTTTCTAGTCATTTTCTATCTTCGTTTATGTTACCTCTGCTTCAACTATTGGAGCTAGCAAGGGTATTTCATGCGTTTCCTTTCGAAAGGTCGGTGACTCGAAGGCTGCCATATGGGCGAAATTTTGATCAGAAGGCCGAATTAAAAGTTAATTTGTGAGAGAACGGTTCATTTCTGACCCATGGTTCCTCTCAGACATTTTACCTACGTAACAAGACGAATACGATGAGCCAATAAAAAAAATTTGCTACCCTTTCCCCAATTTTGCGGCCGCTTTTTTTCGCAAATCTCCATCGATCCAGAGGTGTAGAACAACCCCTTAAAGCCATGACCATTAATTTTTTTACACCCTGTACACTGAGTTGAAATAACACAATATATATATATATATATTATTAAAAGAACGAAAAACACACGTTAGAAACGAAAGGAGCAACAAGTATTTATTTCTAATAGTAGATAGTACGGTACAACACGAGTGCACGTGGCAACCACTCTCGGCTAATTCGTCTTTTTTTTTCCCCGCCATCTTTCGCGCGTCGATTATCCGGGCCTGTTGCTGCACCGCCCTCTCTAGGCACCGATCTTCTTCTTATCAATATTGTAACTAAGATTCACTACACTTTTAAGGATGAAAACACACAAAAACTTATAAGAACTAGTAAGCTAACTTACAAGGGAACATATTATTATCGAACTCGAACACACCGATTTTGATGAAATTTATGTCAGACGTAGTCCTCGTAAGAATATTAGACACGTATTTTTTTTATCGGCAACCATCCACTCTGAAGGGGTGAAAACACCCCTCAAAGTTGAGGGCAGGAAACACATTTTTGGGATTATCTCGGTAACCAGGGGTCAAAAAAATTTGATTTTTTTTTCAAATTGTTCGTTTTTCGACCAGGAATTTAACTGTGTTAGAAAAGTCGCCAAAAATTTATTTGTTCAAAAAATATATTAAAAAATTAATTTTTTTTGTTAATATCTCCCAGAAAACATTCGCAATAAATTAAATAAATTTATGTACACAAACTATGGTCCAAATTACCGGATACGTGTTTTTGGTTTTTTCGATTTTTAACGATAAGGGTCACACTAGCCACAGTGTGACTAAAAACCTGTGTGCAACACGGAACTTTCATTTTCTTAATTTTATTTTTTACAACACGATGATCAGATAGTTTTCACACTGTTCTAAGAAATGCTCCACTATTCTGATCAATAAAACAGCCATCTTCTATATGCGACCATTTGGCTGTTCGAACAATATCATCTTTTACTTTAAATTGCAAATCGTTAGTTAACAAATTATTGCGTATGCATTTCAAAAGATGCGGAACATCATGTAATGGAACTCTATGATGCCCATTGGTAACTATTACATCACTTTCTTAAATTTCATTATTTTGAAATGTATCGCGTTTCGAATCTAAGATTAAATTCCTAACTGCTTTTTTGTTGTTACAACCTTGGTCGCATGCAGAAGCTACAATTTTTAGACCAACATCATGGGCACGCATAACTGTTTGTTTAAACATATATAGAATCTTTTCCCATGACGTTGCTCCTTTGCAAAATGTAAAAGCAATAGGTTGCTTCCATGGTTGATCACCACGAATTCCTCGCAGAAACCAAACCAAAACATGTTCTGCGATTTCGTTTTCCCGGCAATGTCCTTCATCTACAAATTCACAAACTACATCTGACGGGGCATTGTAATGAAACGAAGGACTTAGTTTCATCTCGTCGAAAATTAAAATGCAATATTTCAATTTGGAGTCGGTAAAATTTTGAACGCGTTTTTCTAGGTCCTCGAACATGGAATCGCAAATACCTGGCGTTGTAGGTATTTGCTGCACAACCTTTCTAAACGTTTCTTTACTTGGAAGACTAAATACACTACTCATAAATTTATAATTTTTAGGACTTTTTTTGTACAAAGCCAACCCAAATGCTTTATCATCCAATGTAAAAGTATGCTTAAACTTATTACATTTTGTATTCCCAAAATTTGATATAATAAATTCCTTAGCTGTAGTGCTCAGGGTTTGTAATATATCTATATTACCCGATCTTACCATTTTCTCCAGTTCGTGAAGGCGTCCCTGTAGATTCGCATTTCTTTGGCGCAATCTGCACATTGTCTTCTTGAGGGCTGCAACAGCGTTGTACAGCTTCTTCTGCCGTGGCTCCACTTTGTGTTGTCTTGATATACCCAAAACTTTGAATAAGCCTAGAAGCAAACACCAAACCAACTCATGCTCAAGCAAACCAAAAGAATTAAGTCCATGCATCAATATCGTAGCAGTACAATTTATTTGATGCTAATACCGAGAAAACGAAATTACTCTTTATTATAGAATTAAAATGGTAGAAGGAATAAAGAATGATGAATTCAATAGGATTACTAGAATTAGAAAGAATAAAAGAAATTAAGTATTATAAACAATGAAAGTGAAAAGCATACCGTTACCAAAGAAAGATATAACTTCGCTTTTCAACATGATCATCAAATCAATTGTTATCAGTTACAAAACTAAATTATTTAAATTGAAAAATTATAACTTCCACCAATTACCACAATCAAAATTATATAGAATACATGCATATAGGAAAAAGTTTAATACTCTCATTTGTTACATTACACTTGTTTCATTCTTTTCATATGTAACAAGAAAAGAATGCATGTTTCATACAGTAATAAGTGACAAGCCACTCATTTAAAAAATATAAATTTCTTACATGTTTTTTGTTTATGTCCAGTGCTGGTTCCTACAGAGCTGCTGGCCATTCCCTGATAATCTTCTATTTCTCTTGTGTTGCGTGGAAGTTAAAGAACTTCCATTACTTCTTGATTATCTCTTCGTTCTTCTACTACCATTTCTTCTGTGGTACCTGACAAAAGAATATTAATAAATAATGAATAAAAAAACTACTCGTAAATAATATATTACAAAAGTTGCGGTTTATATAGATACCTGGAAGAAACAATGTTGATACAGCTGTGTTTGCAAGCTTCTTGGCGAGAAGATATCTGTTTTCAAAATGCTTAGCGCAAATGACTCTCCTACGAATTTTCTCCGCACTTAAATTATCTAAATTTGGATTGCCACTTGCTGCTAACCATTTTGAACAAATTTCTGGCCAAGAGCTTAGAAACGAAAACATCCGTCCACCGGTTATCTGGCAGGATGTCACTTCACATTTTTTCTTCTTATTCATATCTGCAAAAAGGCTTAAATTATAACAATATTCTAACACTTATAACAATTATAAAGGAAAAATAGAAAAGAATAAAATAAAATAAAAAGAAAAGATTTACCATTACAGCTTGCCGACCCTGGTTATGTACATGAAATGGGTAAAAGGAATATATTGGGTTGTCGGAAAAGTTGTGACGCATTTTGCGAACAGGTGACGATTGATCATTTTTTAATGCACTAGAGTCATTCACATCTATATTATCACTATATCATTTAACAGCTGGCGGTTTCAGCGCCATTTTAAAATAACAATTGAGTTATGTCGTTGATTTTTAGAGATTTTACAGTAAGAGTAAGATGGAAGAACAAAGTACGCATTTTCGCCATATTTTGCTGTTCTACTTCCGTAAAGGGAAAAACACGTGTCAAGCTTGTGAAAAATTGCGTAAAGTTCACGGCGGTGATGGTCTACAGCAGAGGTTCCCAAACTTTTTTCTCTCGTAAACCCCTTGTCATGTTTTTCAATTTTAGATAGACCCCCTGCTATTCACTTCGAAAGATTTAAATTTCTAACAGTAATGAAGTACCTATAGTGTGAAAAAGTAAAAAAACAACAACACATTTTTACACATTTGTTATTTAAATTTCAATCATAATATAGTAACTGTTACATGAAAAAACTGAGCAAAAAATAAATTCATTTAATGGGAGGGATGAACTTGATGGTTTAATAATAAATTATCAACATTTGGCATTAATTTAGTTAGGTTGAATCTCAAATCTCCTCGGTTAATGATGTCCAGTTTGTTTCTTTTTTTTGTTATGAGATTTATAACTGCGCTGAAACCACTTTCTACTAGGTATGAAGATGGAAAAGCAATTAAAAACTTCCTCGCGGTATTCCATAAAACGGGATAAGTAACAGGTATGTCTTTTTGAAGCCAGAATTGTTGATATCTGTTTCTAAACTGTACCTTAAGTTCTCCGTTAGTGCTTATTCCAATCAATTCCTCTTGTAATGTAACACCCGTTTCTTCGATGTCACCAAATGGATTGATAGCACTGTCCAACAAATTTGAAGCTGTTTTCTGTTTTCCTATAGCCACTATATAATTCTTATAGAGTTCGTCGTCCTGAACACGAATCCGGCAACGAAATTTGTGGATCACCCTCTGTTTTCGAAAAAAATCAGTATTTGTAAAAACGATCGTTTTCGGTAAAGAAGCTGGTATTACGTGAAAACTAAGAAACGTAGGTTGTTGTTCTTGGTCTCAAAAAATAGGGGAGTGCTTCCCGAGTATGTATATATAAGCATATTATAATATTCCGTATTGATTAATAGCAGTAAATCACAGACAAAGTTAAAAAACGAGCGGATTCGCGAATTTTTTACGCATTGACTTTGCATTTTCACGTAGAGGACTGTTGCTAGCACAAATTTACTGTACACCATTGGATTCTACGTACATTTCTGAATAAAAAACAATCAGCGGAAAATGTCATAACTGTTTTCGTTTCGGCACAATTTAAGAAAATATCCATCCCAAACGTTTTGTCACTACGACGCCATCGCTCTCTGTAAGCGCCGTAGCTACGCGTAATAACCTCACGGGCCCCGCGCATCGATACATTCTGTTGAGGTAGAATTCTCTACCCCTTTACTAAAGTGTAAGGTAATACTTATTTATTTATTTTTTTTTTATAGAGGAGAACACAAATAAGAAATTGCTAAATGTGCATAAATTCTTCTACTAAACTGTTACTTTGACGGATGTAAAGGACCACAGATTTTTCGTTTGTTCGACAGTGCTTCTGTTTTTTAAGCGGCATTTAGCTTTTCTAGACATTTTATGTCCAAGATTCTGAACAGATCTCACTTCTGTCAGAATCGCATACGAATAGGTCATATTGAAACGTTCAGACAGACTTTGGCTTACGCCATATTAGTTGCTTTTTCAGTATTGTTACTTTGCTTTGTTCTTTATTCAGGCTGTTAGTGATATATTTTACCATCGTTTTTCTCGTAAATGGCCAGCATTACATAGAAACCAAAGGGGTGAAATTCCAGCACAATTTACCAATTTTTTCTATAGATATTCATAACAATATGTAATCTTATTACTATAAAATACTCGTAAATGCTATATTATAACATGTTTCACATATTTCTTTCATTTCAAATCTTCTAAATAAAGAAAATTTCGCTATCGTATTCCTACCAAATATACTACAATATTCTCCCCTTTAATTTTTTTCTTTTGTTTAATATTTATGGAAATAATGATAATAAGATTTATCGCGCACATATAAAAGAATTCTTATTCATTGTTTGAAGCGAGTATTGTTTCATTAGTTAAATTAAAGAGAAAAGCAGAATGAAGCAGAGAGGATTTCAGAGCGTACACTGCAAACCCAAGTGTATGAATTTCAATTACTTTACGCGTATGAATGATTGTAGACAGTTTTTACACACTAAAAAGTATGTGTATTAAATAAAATATCACGTGTGTGTGATTTTAATACTTTTTTAATGTGTGAATACCTTCAACAATTTTACAGGTTACGAAATGTGTGAATCAAATCACACACTTAAAGTGTGCGATTTTTAAAGATCGTAAATAAGTATTTGTATACACATAAAATAGACCAAACAGACAATTAAGTCTGTTTATTAACCATTAAAAATTATTTTCTTAATAATAACTGCATACTACTTACTTATTAATTCGAACTTTTGTAATTTTCAAACCTTCCTAACTCTTGGAATTTTTTTCTTAATGGTGTATCATAAATATATAATTTTTGACAATTTTCTATATTAAGATTGCTAATGTGTGAATGTTGTTAGTGTATTATTTAGAATGAAGTGTGTGAATCGCTAATATGTAAATGATTTTAACTTTCTTAAAACGTGAAGTGATTAAAAATTCAATCATTTCATACATAAATGAAGTGTTTAAATTAAATTATACACAAGAAGTGTATGAAATTAATATTTATCCGAATTGAGCTATGTTATTTTCAAACACCATGCCACATTCACACATTAAAAATATGTGTGACATGTGAAATTTACCTACATGATCACACACTTAGGTTTGCAGTGTATACGAAAGCAATAAGTCTACGGAGTTCCACACTATCCGCAAACTAAGACATTTGCGAGTGTGCGTAAAGCATTTCCCCTCTATAAGAAAAAATAAATGGTTAAGTATTACCTTACACTTTAGTAAAGGGGTAAAGAACTCTACCTCAACAGATTGTATAGATGCGCGGGGCCCGTGAAGTTATTACGCGTAGCTACGGCGCTTACAGAGAGCGATGGCGTCGTAGTGACAAAACGTTCGGGATGGATATGTGGAATGCGAGGTGTATAGCGAATATCTTCTAAGTCCTTGAGTTAAAGAGGTGGAAGGCTACTGTGCTTCAACACCGTACTTTTATTTTTTCTTGTTTGAACGCTCACGACCAAGTGTCTTGTCGGTGAGAATTTTCCACCGACGTAGACTCCTTGTAGGCGGAGCGAAGTTTCGGGAGTTTTTCTCTATTACAATATGATTGGTTAATTAACCTGATTGGTAGAGAAAAACTCCCTCCACTTTGAAGGTGTGTCTGGAAAGGTGAGGATGATTTTCGGGAAAAACCTAGCCGGCGGTGACTCACGCCGTGGCCGAGGATTTTGGCTTCCTCGCGACCCGCGGTTTTATGGTGGTGCGTTTCAGGTCGGCAGCAGATGTTCGGCGGACCGTACGCGAGCAAGAGTTTTTTTCTTTACTAACCATTGGTGTAGAAAACTGCGACTTGTAATTGCTTTCGAGTTTGACCCTCGGCAGTTCCAAGTCGCCTTAACTAATTCCGAGAAATCGTAAACCGCGTGTCGCTACAGATATTTTCTTAAATTGTGCCGAAACGAAAACAGTTATGACATTTTCCGCTGATTGTTTTTTATTCAGAAATGTACGTAGAATCCAATGGTGTACAGTAAATTTGTGCTAGCAACAGTCCTCTACGTGAAAATGCAAAGTGAATGCGTAAAAAATTCGCGAATCCGCTCGTTTTTTAACTTTGACTGTGATTTACTGCTATTAATCAATACGGAATATTATAATATGCTTATATATACATACTCGGGAAGCACTCCCCTATTTTTTGAGACCAAGAACAACAACCTACGTTTCTTAGTTTTCACGTAATACCAGCTTCTTTACCGAAAACGATAGTTTTTACAAATACTGATTTTTTTCGAAAACAGAGGGTGATCCACAAATTTCGTTGCCGGATTCGTGTTCAGGACGACGAACTCTATAAGAATTATATAGTAGTTATAGGAAAACAGAAAACAGCTTCAAATTTGTTGAACAGTGTAATCCATTGCGGTACTACCAGCGTCAAAATATCCTCAAATCTAGTTTCAAAATCTGAATAGACGGCATCCAAATGTTGGACACATATTGAAACATCGTCTTCCTGGCAGATTACCTGGGACAAATTGGAGAACTAGGAAAATTCGTACCGTCCAATGTTTTACTTCATCAGTTTAATTCTTGCAAGAAACGCTGAAATGATCGACTTTGTTTTTATCAGATTTAAACTGTCACCTTGCATCTACAAGTTCACCATATTAAATTTAGCAAACAAATCTGTCAAATAAGCAATGTCTGTCTTTCTTTTCAATAAATTTTCTTTGAAATTTTCATCTTTACTATCGAGAAACTCTAAAACAGTTTCAAATAGTGTAAAAAATCTTGTCAGGCATAAGCCTTTCGACAGCCAGTGTACATTAGTGTGAAGAAGTAATTGGTGGAAGTACTCGTCACTTTCTTCACACAACTGCGCATATAACCTTTACTGCATCAATGACAAATTGGAGAGATTCATGCAATCGTACATTCAAATTTTTATCAACTAAATGTTGTCTATGGATGACGCAGTGTATTGCTAATAATCCGGGTACATTTTCTTTTAAAAAACTTACAAAACCACATATAGGAATTGCTTTTTCCAAGAAGTAAGCCTTCAAAACATGAAATATGGATTCGCCTTTAGCATCGGTTGTCAAAGGAAATATACTTCAATATAACATAAAATGAAATAGTATATTCAGTGATAAGAACAAATTATTTATATGTTCGTTATGTATTAAGTGTTGTATTTATTTACATAACTAAACAAAAAAGAGTTAAACAATTTAAGTGATAACCAAATATTTATTAGAATATTATTTGTCTGAATCTCTAAAAAAAGCTTTTGACTACATTTTTTGACAATTTCATATTTTGAATTTCGCACGCACCTGGATGTTTTATTTTATGTTATATTGAAGTATATTTCCTAACATACAATCATATAACATACAATTTCTGTGTCTTCGTTAATCCAAAAAACTCGAACAATGTAAATGAGGCATAAGAATAAGATTTACGGAGTACAGCGGTTACACTGTAATACACAAAAATACACAAAATTTATGAGTCGATGCGATGCGTGGCTATTTTCGCGCGGCCTTAGTGTATGTATGTATGTATTTATTTACTGATTCCCCTTAGCGTTACAGAGCCTTCCGCTTTTCTTTACCAAACTCTCTATTCCAACTTATGTACTACATCTTATCCTTATCCTATATCTACCTTATAAATTATCTTTCACCTATTCTTATTTACATTGCCGCCGGGTTCGCACGAGAGAGAGAGAGAGAGCTCCAAAACGCCACCATCCGTTCTATTCTCATCCATCCACATTCTCTCCGTCATTTCTCCATTCACTCCTATTTCTGGCTTCCGCTTCCCCTCCCATTCTCTTGTGCTCCTTCTTTTCTTCCATCCCTATCCCTATATATTTTCCCTTCTTTTCCTTTCTATTTCCCTCATCCACCATTCTGCTTCTCCCTCCTCCCCCAGTATTTCCCTTACTTGTCCTTGCCAACTCCCTTTATCCTCATTTCCACTTTCACATCCTTCCCATACGTGCTCCCACGTTTCCTCCTGTCTATTACATATTCTGCATCCCGTTTCCCCTTCCTCTAGCCAGTATCTAGCTTCTCTCATCTCTCCCCCCATTCTAAATCTTGCTACCCTTTGCCATCTACTCTCGCCCCATCCTTTCCTTAGGTATGCCGCTATTTCTTCCCCCACTACATATCTATAGCATTTATTATACCTCGATTCTTTTATCTTTTCCCATCTTTCTGCTCTTTCTTCCTCCCTTTCTTTTCTTATCATCTCCTCAAACCACTCCTCCTCTTCCGTTCCCCTGCCCTCTACTTCTATTTCTATTCCGTTTCCTGTTTTCTTCTTTTTCCTCAAGCACTCCTTTCTCTCTTCTTCCCATCCTGGCAACTCTTTTCTCTGTCCCTCCCTTTTCTCTATTTCTTCCAAGCATTTCCTCGCTTTCTCACTTCCTTTTCCCTCTTTCAATTTCCTTTCATAACTCCATGCCTTCCTCATTGCCCTTAACCTTAACTTCTCCCGTTTCATCTCCTCCCTTACCATATATCCCGGAGTTCTCCAATCCACTCCTAGAACCCATCTAATTGCCTTCTCCTGTGTCGCCTCTATCTCCTTCCTTTTCCTCCAGCCCCAAATCTCTGCCCCGTACTCCATTACCGTCCAAACTAGTCTATCAAAAAGCCAGATTCTCCTCTCCCAATCCCCACTGAAAATCCTCTTCCCTATACCCCAAACCTGTTTCCATACTGTTCTGGCCTTTTTGACCCTCTCTTTTATGTGGCCCTCCTGCCCCCCGTTTCTTTTGAACCTATATCCCAAATACGTAAACTTCCTTACTTCCTCTATCCCTACCCCTTCCCATTTCCATTTTACTTTCTTCCTTCTGCCTCCTCCCTTTCCGAATCTGATTATCTTCGTCTTCTCTACATTTGCCCTTAACCTCTTTTCCTTCATGTACTTTTCTACCTTCCTTGTCAAAAGCCTCATCCCCTCTTCCTCTTCCGCTAAGATGACTATATCATCCGCGTACGACAAAGAAAAGACCCATTCCCCTGCTAACTTTACACCCCCTACCTTCTGTCCCTTTCCTAATTCCTCTTCCAGATCCGCGGTTAATAAGTTAAAGAGTATCGGGCTGAGCGGGCATCCTTGCCTGATTCCCTTATCTAACCATATCTCTCCTCCTACCTCCCCTCTCACTTTCACTCTACTCTTTGTTTCCTTATAAATTTCCTTTATCCTCTCTATAATCCCGTTCCTAACCCCTCTCCTTTCCAATTGTCTCCATACTATCTCTTGATCCACTGTGTCGAATGCCGCCTTGAGATCTATAAACATTGCCATCATTTTCTTCCCTTTCCCATTGACGTGTCTATTTATTAGATAATTTAGGACATATATATTATCTATAGTTCCCATCCCAGTCCTAAAACCCGTTTGATTTTGCGGTGCCAGTTTCTTCTCCTCTATCTCCTCCTCTAGTCTCTTTGCTAGGCCCATGGTATACATCCCGTACAGCGTGGGCATCAGCGTTACCCCCCTATATTCCTTTACCGTGTTCCCCTCCCCCTTCATCACTATCGGCACTATCCATCCCTCTTTCCAATCCTCAGGCCATCCCTCTCCTCTCCATACCCTGTTGCACATTCTTCTTGCCCTTTCCTCTACCTCTCCCCCCCACCCCATATTTCCATTTTTCATTTGGGATTCCATCTTTTCCTGTCGCTTTTCCTCTCTTTAGCTTCCTCAAGATTTCCTTGAACTCCTCCCTTCCCAACTCTTCTTCTCCATCCTCCCCTGTCTTCCTGTCCCATTTTCCTTCCCTCTTTTCTTCCAATCCCTCCAATACCTCCATGAAGTGCCGTTTCCATTCCTCCATCTTGATTTCCCCATTCACCCCTTTCCTTTTTACCTCCATGAAGTGCCGTTTCCATTCCTCCATCTTGATTTCCCCATTCGCCCCTTTCCTTTTTACCCTTTCTCCATTAGTTATATTCCAAACGTCTCCCTCATTTCTGGCTTCTTCTACCTCCTTACTAAACCTCTTCTTTTCCTCCTCTTTCTTCCCTTCACACATTTCTTTGTACTTCTTCTTTCCTTCCCTTTCCTCTCCTCCATCATCGGCAGGGAGCCGTGGGGGCTTCGTGAGTGGTTTAGTCCCCCGGTTTTGGGCTTTACGACCCCACCGGACCCGAGTAGTGTTCCCCCAGGGGCCTACCCAGTTACCTGGGTAGGTACGGGCATTCGCGCGCCCGGGGGTCCCCGAGCTGTCTTACGGCAAGGTGTGGGGTCCCCATTCTGTGGCCTGGGAGATCCCACTGGGCTTAACGACCCCACCGACCTGAGTCAAGTGCTCCCAAACCAAGGGTGTATTGGTACCACGGGGGCTGGGTTGCCCACGGAGTTTTAGCCCACTCCGGCCCAGCCGTGGGTAGGTCCATCGTGGGGGCGAAAGTTTCAAGAGCCAAATGCTGGCGAGACATTGGCGGGCTTATGCTACGGATGTCGCTGTGTGAGATGCAGTAAACCTTCCATCTCGGGTGCCGACCTGCAGAGCCGGTAGGAGTTAAGAAAGTCTCCGCTCCGACCAGTGTGACGCACAATCTTCGTGTTAAGACTGGTAGTCCGCTGCTTATGCACGTACGCGTTGATCGAGCGTATCTCGATCCCGCGCCCATGGGGGCCGTGAGGATTAAGCCGCGAGGCAGGTACTTCACGTTAAACAAATCATTGACGTTCCTCTCCTCCATCTCCTTAGTGCCCTCCTTACCTCATTTTTCATCTCTCTACTTTCCTCGTCCCACCAAATTCCTTTCATTTTCTTCCCATTCTCCTTCTCCATTTTCCCCATAGCTCTCTTAAACTCCTCCGAAATCTCCTTCATTTCCCCCTCCCAGCTTCTCCCTTCCATTTCTTTCCATTCTATCTCACTCCTAAATTTCCCTTGTTCCTCCCTTGTCCATTACCTCCTTGTTCCTTCCTTTCTTCCTTCCTTTCTCACTCTTCTCTTCCTTTCGGTTCTCCCTTTCATTTTCGTTACTATCGGCTGATGGTCCGTGTCTATGCTTTCCCCAATCACCATCTCTTCTATCCTCTCCTTCGTTTCTACATCCACTATAACATAATTTATTACCGTATCACCCCTCGCTCCTGTGTACGTAAATTCTCCCTCCTCATCCCCCCTAATGTTTCCGTTTATTATTTGCCATCCCATCTCCTCTACGAATTCAATTAATATCTTTCCTTCCTTGTTCATCTTCTTATCTTTTGATCTTCTCTCTCTCTTCTCCTCTTCTACTTCTACCCCTTCCACTCCCCCTCCCATCAACCCTGTCCTTGCATTAAAATCCCCTCCTATAATATTTCCTATTCCTTCCTCTCCCCTATCCATCCACTCCTTTAACACCTCTAGTTTCTCTTTTATACTGCTATTTATGTACACTCCCACTACCCTCCATTCTTCCCCGTCCACTTTAATCCTTCTTATCATTATCCCCTCTATTTCTTTCATTTTCCTATCTTCCTCTTCACCTATCAACTCTTTTCTCACTCCCATCTTCCTTCCATCGCCCTACCCTTCCTGTTTCTCCTTTTCCCCCATTGTACTCTCCAATCATATCGGCTTGGGAGCTTTCTTTTCACTTTCTCCCATCCCTTCTCCTCCAACCATGTTTCCAATAAAACTATCACGTCCCATTTTGCTATCTTTTCCGAGAATTCTTTTCCTTTATTCTAAACCCCTGCCACATTCCAGTATCCTATTTTCCATCCCCTTTTCTCCCCTGCTCCTGTTTCTTTTCTTTCTTCCCTTGCCCTCCTTCTTATTTTTCCTTTTCTTCCCTTCCCCTGTCTACCTCCTTCCCTTTCTGCTCTTCCCCCTATCCTTTTATTCTTCCTCTCGTATCTATTATTCCCCCTTCCTTCTCATCCCACCTCCGTAATTCTCCCTCTATCCGCATCCTACCATATCCAACCCTTACCTTCCTTCCACGCGATCCTCCCTAAATTCCATTGTACTTTCCTTTCCTCCCAAGTCAGATCATTCTCTATCCTTTCCTTTCTTCCCTTCAAGTTCTTCTTCCTTTCCATTACCTGTCTTTTCTGCTCTGTATTTCCTAGCTCTACAACTACCATTCCCTCTCCCTTTTCTGACAATCTTCCTACTCTTCTCACCTTTTTCACCTCCACCTCCGCCCCTATTTTCTTCATCAGTTCTTTTACTTCTTCTTCTGTCTCTCCTTCCACTTTAAACCCTTTTATTATTATATTTTTCCTCCTTTCTCTTTGTTTTCTATCTTCTCCTCCATATATCTTAATCTTCGCTTTACTTCCCCCACCCCTTCCCCTTCTTTTCCCATTCCTGCCTTTCTTTCCATTTCCCCTATCCTCCTTTCCATTTCTTTATTTTTCTTCTTCAATTCTTCGTCCCTCTTCCCAACCTCCTCAAGTTTTTTTCCTACCTCTTCCATTCTATTCCATAGTTCCTTTCTTTCTATCTCCCATTTCTTCGCTCTGCTCCTTATTTCTTCCTTCAAATTCTCCATCTCCTTCCGTAAACCCTCCCCTTGTTGTTTTACCCCTTCTAATCCTATATTCATCTCCTTTCTCATCTGCAGTATTAGGCCCACCATTTCCTTTTCCTCCTTCTCTTCTGTTTTTTGTTCCGGTAACCTTATCATCCTTTTGCTCCTTTCAAAAGCCCACTCTCCTTTTTCTCCCCCCTCCTCTTCCTCTCTCTTTCTTTTCCAGAATTCCTCTACCGATCCTACACTTGTACTTCTCTCCCTTTCCTTCCCTATCCTTTCCACATTCGTGGGTCTCCCTCTCTTCTTCACCTCCCCCTCCTTTCTATTTTCCATCCTGACCACTTCGTACCCTTCCTTACCTACTTTTCCTGTTTCCTACTTTCTTCCACAGATCGCGCTCTATCCCTATCCACTATCCCACTCTTGACTCGCGTATTCCTTCCCTTCTCTTCTTCACTCCCAGCGTAACTCCTACCGTTACCTTCCTAACCTCACTTCCTCCTACTCCCTTTACTCTCTTTTTCCCTTTGAGGGATTTTCTCCTTCCCTTCTCTATTCTGCCCAAAGAGCCTACTCCTTCTTCGCTCCTTTCACTTCACTATCTTTTCTCCTGCTTTACCCTCCTAACTTTCTTACAAACACTCCTCTCGCTTTCCCACGTGCACTCACATTCACATCCGGAAGCGGAAGCCCTCGCGCGGCCTTAGTGAAAGCACCGATTGTTGTTTCTCTTTTAGAAGACTCACAGCTTTGTGGAGTGAGTGAGACGCACACTGTAGAGCGAGTGAGACGCGTATAAAATTCTCCGAGATCAAGTGAAAGCAGTTTTAGACCGACGATATTAATTATATTAATAATATTATATTTTTGTAATTTTTTTAATGTCAAAATTATATGCATTATACTGTTTTTTGCAATTTTTGAAATTTCTTACCATTGACTCCCATTTTCATTTCTTAGATCCCCAACTTTTTTTCGCCCACGTAGACCACTTGCAGGTCTTCATCGACCCCTGGGGGTCGATATAGACCGCTTTGGGAATCACTGGTCTACAGGAACGTCAGGGCCAACGATGGTTCACAAAATGTGGTTCGAAAACGGTCTTGGACCCGACATGGTAGTCCGCTTCGAACGACATCGAAAGCAGGCATGCATCGGAGAAAAGCATTGCTCTCAGTGTGGCGGGATTTTAAAGATGTCGCATTTTTCGAGCTCCTACCAAGGAACCAAACTATTAATTCGACTGTGTACTGTCGGCAAGTGGACATTTTGAACGAATCGATCATCCAAAAACGCCAGAGCTTGTTAATAGTAAAGGGGTGGTGTTTCATCACGACAACGTGAGGCCACATACAAGTTTAATCACACGTAAAAAATTGTTGGAGTTTGGATGGGATGTACTGTCACATCCAGAATACTCTCCCGACCTTGCACCATCAGACTTCCACTTGTTTCGTGCTCTACCAAACTCCTTGCGTGGTGTATCTTTTAATTCCATTGGGACGGTAAATCAGCACCTTGTTCAGTTTTTCGCTTATAAAGATAGCTCCTTCTATGAACGAGGAATTATGAAACTACCTGAAAGATGGCAAAAGGTCTTGGAACAAAACGGACAATATATCAGTGATTGATCTTTGTTCTCTATATAAATAAATGACTTTAAAATAGATACAAAATATGCGTCATGACTTTTCCGACATTCCAATATAATTGAAATTATGCTCTACCAAGCTTAAGGCTAGTAGAGGACAGGATGGATGGAACGATCTGTTGAGACCCGTACAGGTCTAGTGAAATCGAAATTTGAAAGAATAAGGACTTTAAATAATATTGTTTTTGAACCAAAGTTAAACTGGTAAAATGAAGTATATTCAAACTGTTCTGAGGAAATTATACAAGTCAAAGAATGAGGGAGAGAAACTTTGGAACTCTGAATTTTCGAAGATAAACTGACAACGTATGGGTGGTGAAATTTATTCGAAACGAAGTATATATATATATATATATATATATATATATATATAAAACACAACGTTGTGTCTGTGTATATGTATATGTTTGTTCGGCTTACAATTCTCGCTTTCGGCGATACAATTTTGTAGCTCTCGCTGTGTCTACAAGTTTGGTTTATGTTCGGATATCTGGACAAAGATAAAGAGTTAGGAGTTGCACTTTGTATATGAATATGCGTTGACATATGTCTAACGGGCTAAAAATTATACGATTATACGATACAGAATATTTGACGGAAGATAATATATTAGAATCGTCGATATTTGCTATTTCTGTAAATGCTTTTATGAATGATTCTGATTGTCTTAAAAGTTCGAGCGGTTTGTTTCCCCTCTTCTATAGAAAGCGGGATTAAAATCGCATCCTGTAAATAGGGTAAAGGCTCCAATTATTGAACGATTTTGATGGAAACGATAGAAATACCTACATATCATGTCAATTTATTATTTGAATTAATGAGTGGTTACAAGTGTTTACATCTTTTTTAAAGGATTAGCTTTCAATTTATAATACTTTTTTTCTATTATATAAGAATTAGATTAAAATTATTATAATAAACTTCACAGCCGATTGCTCCTAATATTGAACAATTAGCACCAAATATTGAACGGTAATGTTCCAAATATTGAACAGTAGTATCACATTCATAGTATTTATAAATAATCCTTATTTTTAATCTAGAATAGTACATGTTTTAATTTTTTAAACGCATATTTTAAAAGTATAAAATTAATCTCAACAAAAAGTAATAAATTAATCACTATCAGAGTCAATTATCAGTCTTTGATATCGTTTTTTTGGTAAAGCACCTTTTTTTATTTTATTGGTTGCAGATTTGTTTAATTCTTTTTTATTCATTTTTTCTTCTTTTTCTTTTTGTTTTTTACGCAGTTCTTCTTCTTCTTGTTCACGCTTTTTAAGTTTTTCTTCTTCTATCATTTTCTTTTTCAATAACCGTTCTTCCTTTTTTTTTCTCTCTCAATGAGAGCTTTTTCCTTTTCAACCTTCTTAGCATCACGTTCAGCTTGTCGTTGTAATTTTATTTCTTTTTCTCGAATTTCAAGCTCCAATTTTTTCTTTTCAAGTTCTTCAAACTTGTGACGCGTAATGGCGTGGATTTGGTCCATTTTATTCAGTTTATTTTTTGTTTTATTATCAATTTTAGTATAATGTAAGTGTTTTTCCCATATTTTGTTTATATTAATAACTTCTAAATTTTCAGTTGGTGAATTGTTATTATTTGTTTCACCTTGAGATAATGTTGTTGACTGATACATTCATATTTTCAAAATTATCATGAGATGTATTATTCTTTGACACATTGTTATCTTCAACACTCATATCAATATCGGTGGCTGATACCATACTGTTATTGCTATTAGTAATATCATGATTATTTAATTGTTCCAATCCAGTAACTGATTCGACTAACGAACTACTAATATTCGGAAAAATAAAATCGGAGAATAAAGATTTGGTAGATCTTGTGCACCAATCACATGAAGTGAACCGTCTAAACAGAAAAGTGAAACGAAACAAATTATTATGAAATTAATTTAATAAATCAATTAATAGAATCAAACTTACCGAACTGAATTTCATAATTATCCGGTAAAGACACAGTTGAATTTTCCAACGAGTTCTGGCTGGCTGCTTCAATTGTCGATTGATCTTCTGGTAAATTTGAAAGTACTATGTCCTTGAAGTTTTTCCAAATATTATATAATATAATTTCAGACGATGAATTTTTATTAGACTCATATGTGTCAATAAATTCTTCAACTAGTTCTATTGGCATTTGGCTTTCAATCATCATTAACATCTTGATATTTAAATTTTCCGATAAATTATTTTGAATATTTGATAACGAGTTACTTTCATTAATTTGAGACATTTCTTCACGCAGAACTCTGTGTCTAGTCGACATACACTTAGAGTAATCGACCCTGTCAGGATTGAACGGGAATAATCCACATGCTTCGAATGATTTTTTAATTATTTCAGGCTTTGCTGATATTCTGTCAAATGCTATTTTGAATAATGGAGCAAAATTAACTTTTGTAATTGATTTAGTCGATTTTTGGGAATGATCTGCTACTACTTTTTTCCACTTAGCCTTAAGAGGATAAAATATGCCAACATCACATGGCTGTAAAATGTGCGTTGAATTTGCTAAAAGACAGTAAAGAATAATTTTTTTCTCTACGCGAAAACGATGCAGATCCATGTTAATGTGTGGTTTATGTCCATCACACAATATTAAAACTGGAAACTTTGTTCCTCTTTCAACAAGACGAGGGTATAATACATTAGCAATGTATTCATAAAAATTTGCACTATTTATCCATCCAGTATCACTTCGTCCCATGGCAAATGCTTTAGAAAGTGAAGCAGCAATATCCCGAGGCATTTTTTTATGAGCATAAATGATCATTGGATCAAACGAAGTTCCATCAGCCGAAAAAGAACAAAGGACGCTAATAGACTGTTTTTCCATTCCTGTGGCAATTTTATACAAATTCTTGTCGCCTCTTGGACCTAAAATTTTTCCAGTTTTAGGACACAAAGACATGCCAAGTTCATCTAGATTAATAATGCGTTCTGGAGAATCAAAAATTTCTTTTACTCCAAGATCTATTTCTATATGAGTTTGTAAACCAGTGAACCATTCTCTGAGTCCTTCTTCTGTCACACCAGCCCTAGCTTTTGATAAGATCTCGCTGTTTTTTAAACTTATTTCTGGATGTCTATTTAAAAATAGTTCCATCCATTTACGTCCAGGACGATCATCAGTAAAAGGATTCACACGTTTAGCTTCCTTTAAAACTTTTTGGACAGCATCTTTCACATCGTCGCGACACATAGGAAAACCCAATTTAGCTTTAGTTATTATCCAATTTTTTATCAAGACTTCTTCTTCTGTTTAAGAATCGTTGAAGGGCCTGGTTTACATTGCACAACTTCATTTTTATTAAGTTTATTAAATAAAGTACTTTTCGGTATATTATACTGCTGACTAGCTTTGCCGATACTCAAGTTTGAATTTCTAATACTATTTAAAGCATTTTCTAAATTTTCTGTAGTGTATTATTTAAATAAATAATAAATTATTTTGTAACTTCTTTAAGGTTAAACACACAAACTTTGAGGTTAACTTGTTATTGCATGATAAATAATACCCTTGTCATTCGAGTGATCATTCAATGGTGCTTTGAATTTAATAGATGTTCCAATTATTGAACAATTGATAATTTAATGGTGCATTCGATAATTTATGACCCCAATTGTTGAACAGCACAATATTTAAATTATTACCACAATATTATTAAAAAAAAAATATTGATAATTAATCTCTGTTATCTTATATTTGTGATTAATACTCACTTATTTATTATAAAGTAATTAAACATATAAAAATTAATTATAAAAGTACTTACCTAACACAGCAAGGTTAAGTTTCTAATGAACGATTTTCATGGTTTTCAGATAGTGGTACACAAACTTTATATTTTTTAATTGTATTACTGCGCAATATATTTGCGCACACGGGCTTTTATAATTAAAATATAACTAAAAATTAATAATTGTATATTTAATATAAAATTAAACCTCGAATTATTTTAAAAATTAAGTTTTTATGTTGTCCGTTCAATAAATGGAACTCGTTCAATATTTGGTGCCTTTACCCTACATGAAATCCTGGCAACGATGCGCACAAGCGAGGTCCTAATATTTGGTACAGTTGAGTGACATCGATGTAACGTTGTGCATTTCCAGTTCCGAGTAACAAATGAATTTTTAGGTTGCTCTGAATATGATTCATATTCCCCAATAGAATCATTAAAATATCTGTATCAGAACATCTTTTTACTACGTTATCATCGGTATGTAATTGACAAATGTGGAAAACTATCTTTGTATCCGTTTCTTCATGAGCTGTACAATTTAAATCCTGCTCTACGCTTCTTTCTATTTTTTCATTATGTTTTTCATATTTGTAGCATACGTCGTGATTAATATATATTGTTCTTCCTCCTATAAATGGCGCCACATAATCATTTTTCCAATCTTGGCAAATATATTCAATTAAAGCCTCTTTAAAATGAATATATTTTAATTCATTAGAGAAATCAGCAGGTCGTAATTGATCAGAACTGTGAATATGATAATTCTGACCCTCTATTCTGCCTCTTAAGGTGTGTTCGTGGTCTTTTATTGATGGAGTAAAGTAGCGATCAAATGCGATAATAATTTTGCGTGCATTCGATGATCCATTGTGATTAATTTCTTTGAAATATTTCCAAATGATAATGGAACTTCTGTCATTGAATGTAAAAGAAAGAATCCGTCATAAATCATTACATCATACCATGCTGGAGGACTACTGACCACATTTTTTTCCACAATTTTTAATAATGTAATGTATTTTTTATTTCAACCTTGGTTTATATTATATATCAAATTGTTCCCACTATTCCGGTTGACAGTTTATTTTGTTTTATTTTATTTTCTCTACATGTTTCAACATCTTACGATGCCCTCTTCAGGAGTTTCTACAATTAATGAAGCTTATAATTAATGTGTCAATGTATGTGTGTGTGTCTGTAATGTCAAGATTTTGAACGGATGAAAAGGGAAATTTATAGTGTTTTCGGTTTACCTGTTGTTACGTGTTGCTTGTTTTTCCGCGAAAATTATGTGCCTCTATAGTTTTTCGGGGTATTTACTGGATCTTGATGTTTTTTCGAAATTGTCTCGTACATTCTCGGACGTGATGCCGAGTTTCTTTGGAGAAGACGATCCTCTTTCCGTAACTGGCGATGTTCGTTATGATTTGTATTTCCCGTAATGGAGGTGGTGGGTTTTTTTTTTGTTCTCAGGTGTCGTGAGATTTCGTACATTTTCGCAGTTTCGCTTCGGGGTACTTCGGTCTTTATCGTCTAATTTCGCTTTTACCTTCATACCTCATTGTGTGATGTGTGTGTGTGTATGTGAGTGTGTGTGTGTGTGTGTGTATGCGCGCGTCTTTCTTGATTTATGAAATTCTATTTCTTTTTTCTACATGTTAATTCGCTTATCTAATGTTCCTGTGGTTGATGTGTTAGTTTTTATTTTTACTTTACATTTTGCAGTTTATAGTTTTTGTAAGCTCTATTTTGTGATACTGTTTGTATGGTGTTGTATTCTTAATTTTTAACTTTTAACATGTAGGACATTATGTATTGAATTTGTGGGTGTTTGGTTACGAGGGAGTGGGTGGTAATGGCTGTGTGTGTGCGTGTGTGATGTGATTTTAATGTTATTTTCGGGAGTGTATCACCCCATCTCTCATTCTATTTCTTGTTGAATGAGTGATGGGAAGATACTAACTAAAGCACTTGGCGTTTACCTCCTTACTTAATATGTTTCCTTATTTATTATTATACAGGGGCGTAACTATCGTGGATTTTGGTGGTTTTTCCTAGACTATTGTTACTATGGAGTCTGAACTTGAATTTTGGATGGTGTGATTTACCAGTGATCAACAATAATAACTTAAGCTCTGAAAATAACAACCACACCATCCAAAATTCAAGTTCAGACTCCAAAGCAACACGGCATCACGTCCGAGAATGTAGGAGACAATTTCGAAAAAACATCAAGATCCAATAAATACCCCGAAAAACTATAGAATCACATAAGTTTCGCGGAAAAACACGCAACACGTAACAACAGGTAAACCGAAAACACTATAAATTTCCCTTTCCATCCGTTCAAAACCTTCACATTACAGACACACACACATACATTGACACATTAATTGTAAGCTTCATTAATTGTAGGAACTCCTAAAGAGGGCATCGTAAGATGTTGAAACATGTAGAGAAAATAAAATAAAACAAAATAAACTGTCAACCGAAATAGTGAGAACAATTTGAAATTTTTAATAATGCTGATTTGTCCGTTTTACAAATTGCTCCATCTAAATGACACATTGCTAGTGGAACTGGTGTTAATGGGTAAGTTAGTACTGCGTCAATATTTAAGGTTTTTTCTAATGAAAGTATTAATAGCTGCGCGAATAAATCACGTTGCATTTGTACTTCCACTAATTTACCTGAAATGGCTAATTTCTTCTTAGGCACAGCATTTGCAAAAGTTAACACTTTCGTTCTAGGAATTGTTCTTTCAAATCTATGAGGATCTGTAGTACATTCTGTGATGAATTTTTCATGAAGTTCATTCCCTCTTGCTTCTATATTAAGCAAAAATTCTGCTCTCCAATTGCTTGACCCGTTGAAATATTAAATAAGAAATTTTTGTCATAGTTATCGGAAAAAGGATTACTTTGTTTTAAGTGCGAAATTAAATTTTCTAATTGAATGGAATGTTTTTTAACCTCTTAGGAACGGTGGGATTTTGCGCGCGGCTGCTTCTAACAATAAGTACGGCAGCGTTCAACGCGAATTGCGTGTAAAGATACGGCACTATAATGTGTGACGGATACTGCTGTTCTTTACACGGGTACATTGGAATGAAGTGTTTGATGATTAAATTATAATTTTTCTTAAAGATATGATACATGCATTTTAACTTTAACAATTTATTCTAATAATTAATAATACAATTCAGTATGGTACGTCTTAAAACACGGTACAACACAAAGCCAACATCACAATCTTCACGTTCGTAGCGCGATCGTCGTCTTTTATCGTTTTTTGAACATACAACACAATTTCGTAGCGTCTTTTTAGATTTGTCGGTACAGTAGGATGGGAAATGTTTCTCGTTTAGTCTAAACAGGTGATCAACCGTAGATTTACTGCAGATAATGTTATTGTTCATGTTCCTGTACTTTTTAGAAATTTCTTTTAGTAATTTAAGATGAAAGGCTCGCATTGTAACGTTCGTTTTTTTCAAACCTGTACAAACAGTATGCATTCCAAATAGCGACATCAAGCAAATGAAAAAAAATTTCTTGTACCATTTGATGGAGATGGGTTAAGTTAGCGCCGGACTAGAAGCAATCTTAATGAATTATATCTCAAAAAATTGCTCGCAATTTGCTCATCAAGAATGTAAAATTGCTCACTCTGCGCCAATTCTTAAAAAAAAGTTATTAAACAATTTCGTAACAAACACTGATTTGACGATTACTAACAAGGAGACATTACGACCGTGGACATGGGGATTTTAATGAGCTTCATATTAGGTGAAAGTACATCGAAAAATATTTGTGTCATGTCCGGGCGTTTTTGTGAATGGGCCCTCAATTTTGAGAAATCGCATTTTGAAAAACGCAATTTTTCTGTAATAAGTGATATACTCTTAAAGAGAACGGGTCTATCGAATAAGTGCGATGGCTCGGCGGATGCGTGCTTGGCTTATGCTTTTGCACTCCGCCGTGCTTCAGGTTCGAATCCTGCCTGATGAATAATTTTTTTTTTCTTTTCTGTAATATTTCAATCCTCCTAATATCATTTAATTGAAAATTTGTATATCGATAATATATTATAACTTTTAAAAAATGTTTAGGTACTACAAAATTACATTTCTTGGATGCAAGCAAATAAAAGGACAACTGTTTTATTACCTGGTTCGCTATTCGTCACAACGAATATATTTACCGTTACGGTACTTGTGTTTTATTACTTTACCGTAAACTTTTTGTAACTTTTCAAGTGTTCGGTAAATATTTCAAAAGCATTCTTTCACAATTTTAACGTGATCATTAGTTTCCTTGCAACTACCGAAGTGAAAGGAAGCGTTATCCAGTCAAAGAATTTCTTTTGACTATCACAGTGTTATTTACATTGAACATTATTTAATCTTTCTGTAAAAATGCATTGGCACATAATCAATTATGTGCACCTGTTTTTGAAGACATGTTGAAATATGCTTGGTTTGCTTCAAAATTACTTTCAACTAGAAAAGTTTTTATGAACGTAAACCAAGCATGTTTTCCGTCTGAAATTTCTAGATCCAAATGTTCTTGTTCGAAAGCAGCGTTTATAAAATGTTCCTGGTGCCGGAAATTTATATGTTTTGTGTGTTTTTATGAATCATTTCACCCTAACACTTGCGAAATCAGTAATTTAAATAGATAGATAAATATATTAGTTTTAATCTTTTCTGAAATCAGTTTTTTAAAGCGTTATCTACTTACAAAAAAAAAATTACTCATCAGGCAGGATTCGAACCTGAAGCGCGGCGGAGTGCAAAAGTATGAGCCAAGCACGCATCCGCCGAGCCATCGCACTTATTCGATAGTCCCGTTCTCTTTAAGAGTATATCTTGTACTACAGAAAAATTGCGTTTTTCAAAATGCGATTTCTCAAAATTGAGGGCCCATTCACAAAAACGCCCGGACATGACACAAATATTTTTCGATGTACTTTCACCTAATATGAAGCTCATTAAAATCCCCATGTCCACGGTCGTAATGTCTCCTTGTAAGTTATTCGAGTACGAACGGGATCCTTTCTGGGCTCAAAAGATAGCGATTAATTTGCTCATCACTGCCCCACCTTTTTATTTGCGTTTTATTAAGGTTTTTTGAGTTAAAAATAATAATAAAATTTTCGATGTTTTAAGGCCTGGGAAAGCGACAGTAGCGCCGCTAGTTTTGAAACATGGAACTAGCGCCCAGTAAAAGCGGTTCTCAAACCAAATCCGAAATAAAAGTTCCCGCGAAGGAGAGTTCGATTGAATATAGCAAAAA
The DNA here is from genome assembly GCA_910591515.1 of Cerceris rybyensis. Lineage (NCBI taxonomy): Eukaryota > Metazoa > Arthropoda > Insecta > Hymenoptera > Crabronidae > Cerceris > Cerceris rybyensis. The sequence goes on along the minus strand of OU342798.1, from coordinate 18,488,511 downwards.
AAAAAGAATTTACATGTAACTTTAACACATAAGGCAATGATGTATTTGTATGTGTTTTTAAAAATACTTACAGTACAAATTTATAAGATGCGGAGATCTATAAAACTTGTGATTAACGAATGGAGCCAAGAAAATTATATTTCTATGTTCTTCATAAGCCAAATAAAATGTTCATCTTTGCAAATATAAAGGTATTGAAGCTTGTTTACCATGATCATTCAACAACCTAAATTTAAGTATTTCCTCATGCATCAGTGAAAATTTATATTTCTGATAACGATGTTATAGAAGTCTAGATATAGTTGAAATACTGGAAAAACTTAATCCAGATAAAAACTGAACCAAAAAATCATCGGATCCATGATTCGGATAAAAACAACACGAAATTTAATCTCAATATCATAATGACGTTTCAATAATAAATCCTGAATAATTTCAAAATTTCTATTAATAAAAATAACGTATTCACGCTTAAGTATGAAACTGAATGGTAAGAAACGTCGTTACCGTGTCGTAATTGCAAGAAATTGGAAACAAATATGATTAATCTGCCCTACGTGGTGAATCAGTTGCGTACAGCGCACTTGAGTTTTCGAAAAGCACACATAAGCGATTCGAATGTGACTGGTCGACTTTTGAAAAAGTTTTTTTGGCATAAACGTATTTGGGCATAATTACACTTTTCAATCGAACTCTCCTTCGCGGGAACTTTTATTTCGGATTTGGTTTGAGAACCGCTTTTACTGGGCGCTAGTTCCATGTTTCAAAACTAGCGACGCTACTATCGCTTTCCCAGGCCTTAAAACATCGAAAATTTAATTATTATTTTTAACTCAAAAAACGTTAATAAAACGCAAATAAAAAGTGATGAGCAAATTAATCGGAACCTTTTGAGCCCAGAAAGGATCCCGTTCGTACTCGAATAACTTAGTAATCGCCAAATCAGTGTTTGTTACGAAATTGTTTAATAACTTTTTTTTAAGAATTGGCGCAGAGTGAGCAATTTTACATTCTTGATGAGCAAATTGCGAGCAATTTTTTGAGATATAATTCATTCAAATTGCTTCTAGTCCGGCGCTAACTTAACTTCACTATTTGATGGTCTTTCGGATAGACTGCAGACTAGATATTACTTTATCTCTATTGTCGACTGCTCCCATATTGGTAGTGTAATCGACAATGCAAGATGGATTTTGTACCCTTTCTCCTGTCCGATAATTTATTTTTTTCGTAGTTTCGTAATCCGCGGAGTGGCAAGTTGACAACACGTATACATGGCGTTTGTCTTTCCATTTGACAGCGAGCATATTGGACGACGATCGGTAAGATAACTCACCACTTGCTAATTTTTCACTCATAACGGGCATATCTTTTCTTCGCGATTTGACGGTACCGCACGCGTTCGTTTTGTTATTATACAAGTAACTAAATAAGCTTGGACTGGTATACCAGTTATCGACAAATAATGTATACCCCTTTCCTAAATAAGACTTAAGTAATGTCAGTACCACCTCAGCCGACTTTCCTAAATGTTTGTCGTACATTTCTGTGATATCGGAATCGCTTTCGGCATATACAACAAAATTTAACACAAATCCCGTCTTGCAGTCACATAATACAAAGGATTTTATACCAAACCTATTGCGTTTGGACGGAATATATTGTTTGAATGAGAGACGTCCTTTGTATAACAATAAGCTTTCGTCGATGCATAAATTGCGAAACGGAGTAAAACAATTTGTAAACGAACTGCAAAGCTTATCGCAAAGTTCTCTAATTTTTGTCAATATATTGGCTTTTGCAGGCTGAATTTCACTAAAATAAAGGTTGCGTAACGTAAACGCGTATCTGTCTCTACTCATTATTTTGCTGAAAATATCAGTTTGATGAAATTTATCTTTTGACCAATACTCTCAAAAATGCAGTTTCTTTACCCGCCACATTAAGAAACGAATTACAAACAAATTATACATTTCACGTAATGTGACTTCTCCTTCGTGAACTTTTGTAAAAGAGCGCCAGCAAGTGTTCTTCTTGAACTTCCTACATTCATTAGTTTTTTCCGCAATAAATGAAACCAAATCTTCTGAGAAGAACAGCTGGAAATAATCGGTCGGTGTTGCTGATCGATTGAGCCGAGTCCTCATGCCAGAATTTCAGGAATCAAATACATGTACTTGCGGTTCCAAATTTTCATGTGACCAGATTATTCTTCTGACGGTTTCCCTTCTGGGCACATCGGAATCATCTGAGTCGGAAGAGCTGACAATGAGTATTCTAAATCTTTTTATATTCTTCCTGCCACGCATGTTCTTGTTCATATTATCTTCTATTTCTGAGTCGCTTCCTGAATTGTAATAAACTACTCTTCGTTTTCTACCTTGAAGCGGCATTTTATGGTTATAGATTCTAATAAATTATAAGGATGTGTTAAAAGGCACGATAAAAGGAGAATCCGGGATATTAAGATCAAATGGTATGTTTATTAAAATAAAAAGCAACAATTCATACCTGACACCGGTAGAAAGAGAACAGACTGTATATTCTGGCTGTATATTGTGAAAACAATTAACAATCGATGTGAATGCAAAACAAATGAGAAACAATATGTTAAAACGATTACAGAAAAACCTGTTTTTGTGCGGTAGATAGGGACCGCATAAAAGAAACAGCACAAAAAAGAAATATTCAGAAATTTCACAAACACTTATAACAAATAATTTTTTACAACATATTAGAAAAAATTTTTAAATGCGGTGGATAGGGACCGCATAAAAAAGTCACGCTAGGAAAATGTGTCAAAGATTTATGAGGCACTGAGAAAGTGCTTTCAAACAAAAGTAATAATTAAATTATACATGGAAACGTTGAAAAAAAAATTAATTTCTCATTTTACACATGGAGAAATTTTCAAAATGCGCATAATTTACTGCTGCTCGTCGTAGTCCAAAACGCGCATCTTCTTGTGATGCGTATTCTACTGATAAAAAATGAACATAGCGTCTGGAGCCGAACAGCGCTTTGTAGTTTACATGTGCACACTGATAGAAAACTTTGCAACAGTGTATAATGCCAACAACGACGGAATTCATATACCGCACAAAAATAAAATCGCATAAAACAAATCGCATAAAGAAGGACCGCACAAAAACAGGTTTTACTGTACTTTATTCAAATGGTGAGCGTGTGTGCAAGTAGAGTTCGTCGTATGGTAGCGTGTCGTTCAGAAAGATGGCATCCGCGAAAGCCACTATAGTGGCACGTCGTACACACAAATGACATCCGCGAAAGCCACTAATAATAAGTGGCGCGTCGTAGAGAGAGATGGCATCCGCGAAAGCCACTATAGTGGCGCGTAGTGCCTGAGAGGTTAATTCAATTATTATCCAGATCTGCTGTAACATCTTGGCTTTTTCGTAACCCTCTTTGTTCCATTATGTGACTTATTACAGCTGTGCGGATACTATGGCTCTTACACCAACGCTGACGTTTATGGTCTGTTCCAAGGTAAGATCCACTGGTTGCCTCGAGAATGGCTTATCAGTTCTTTTGATACCATATGATCCCTTTTCATATCTTAACTATAGCCCTGGATGAGATGTAGCCTCTGGAGCACTTATATCAATATTATCATGATATAAAACGGTATATCGTGAATAGTTTTGTTGATTAAAAACAAAAAAAATATTGGTAATTTTTGACAATATAAATTTAAATAATTCAAAATCGGGCTTTCTAATGCTTTTACATAATAAAAAGTAATAATTAATTAAATTGATATATATCATAAAAAATTGGGCAGTTTTTCCATGTTTGCCTTATAGTGTTCGTTCTTGATATCTTTCATATTTTTCCAATATTCCTATTAATTTGTGATTATGAATTGCTGGATCATCAGATTTTTCTGATTTAAACTGAATCAAATATTGCCTAATTTCATCACTAATTTCCATGTTTTTTGTGTTTAAAAAATTTTCAAAATGTATCGATTAAAGAGCTAATGAGAGTAGGGTATGTAATCTTTTACAACGATTCAAGTGCTGACTTGTTATAAAAGTATTGACAGAACCACTAGCTAGTACTTCTGCATTTATCATCACGTTATTTATACCACAACTATCGATAAATTTTCCAATAGCTTTAAAATAAGCCATCATTATATGAAAGGAACCAAAATGAATGAATAAATTATAGAAACGTGGTTTTTCGCTGCTTTGTATTTACAGAGCAATTTTTTCGATAGCTAGGTCATATGTGATTTCCATATAAGTTTCATTGCATCCGTATCCACCTGTTGACCCTGTCTCATTGTTTCTAAGACGATCTATGTATTTGTTGGTGAGGAATTGATCGTTGTTAAGTATGCATTCTTCTGTTTGTAACTTGTATCATGTTGAATCATATTTTGAAATCCTACTCAAGACGGTGTATGAGGTACCTTTAAGAAATGAGAAATTACTCAAGCAAGATCGATACGTTTGAACGATTGCATTTTAGAAGAATCACATAATCGCAGTGGACTATCAATAGGTTATAATATTTCCTGTATTTTCGGTTTTTTGTTGTATGCTTCTAATTCAAATGTGACAGCATCAAACGTTCTTCTTCTTCTTTTTGATCCTGCGGGTTTAGGTTGATTTGATCCATTATTATCTTCAAAAATGCTGCTTTCCGTATGACTACTGTCTGCTTCACTTTCAGATTCATCATTTGAATTAGACACATTCTGAAAAATTATTCCAACAGTGTCGTGCAAAGTATCTTTCCCGCATGTTGTATCAACAAAAGGATCAGAGTTATCATACGCTAGTCCAGTGCATAGCTTATTAGAACGTAAGATTCCTTCTGGACAAATATCATTGCGATTAGTTGAAGCAAATGTTGCTTCAATTTCGATTTCTTCTAAAACAGTGTAACTGCAGCAATGTCCAAATTTGTTTAAAATATTGATTATTTTTTTACTGTTCGTCAGACCTTTCAAAGCCATGCCAAGAGATACGTGTTTAGATGGTTTTATTTTACCATGTGAAGTAGCGTAGATTAAATCTTCAGCAAAAGATGTTGAAATTCTATTAACATTCACATTACGCTTACGTCGAAAACTTGAACAAATAATTTTTGAAAAAAAAAAATCAGTTAACATTGGTGGTACTTCGCATTCTCCTTTTATTAAATCATTCGTTGTAGGTTCATTCGGTAGTAGATTATGTTGGATGCTCTGGATTACCGAACGTAGAATTTGGGCAGCTCTATCTAAAATATCTTGTTGTCTTAGCATGTCTAAATCAGTTTTTTTAAATTTCCGCGATATGGTTTAACGATATGGTTTTGATGATAAACAGTAATGATATATTGCAATTATGGAAAGAACTTATACAATCGTACACTATACATACATGTAAGATCTAAGATATCCCATAGTACAGAGGTCCAAAAAGAGATTCAAATCGAGAGACTCTGCGTCGTGCGTCCACACGTTCCGCTCAGGGTAACATGGAAACAGCGCCGCTAGTAATCACGGGAACGAACTAAAGGCATCAATTTATGTATAGCATGCCTATCTATATTAACGTACCGTGCGGCTCGTCAGACCTGACACCTAGGAGGTAAGCCTGTTTCGGCAGAGTCTGATTCGCCAGGTGTCCAGCGTCATGCCTCTTGTCACACGTACACGAAGGCACTTGACGTTCCATAAGTCGAACAAACCACCACCGTTGATCGTGCATGTGGCTTCACCGCAGTTAATAATAAACATAACTAAGAATGCCCTTCAAAAGGCATCCTTCACTATAAAAAGAAGTGGCTCGAAAAGCCACGTCATATACCCGAATTCTCTCGAAGCTTATTCGAAGATCAAAGACATTATTTATTTATTTATTGTTGCATTGACGGGAAGAATCCCTTTACAAAGAGAAAGTGTACAACATAAATGATTATAAAGATATAAAAAAAAAAAAAAAATATATAAATGTCTAAAAACAAAATAACATAATAAATTTTACATAACAAAAAACAAAAAAAAAATATAAATCACAAAGAGACCAGTGTATATACATAAATAAAGTAAATGCATACATAACAAACAAATTATTTAAGGGCTAGCATTAGGGTAAGATAGGGAAAGTAGTAACTCTCTCTTGAACGCGTAGATTGAGGAAGAAAAGAAATCGACATTATTGGATAGTGTATTGCCTAGGATACAGATTCGGATGACCGGGTTTATGTGGCTGAAACGGGAGGAGAAGGATTTAGGATAGAAGAGGAGGGGAGATCTGGTCGAACGGATGGGAGCATGGAGAAATATAAGGGATAGAAGTTGAGGACAATCTATTTGACCATTGATAATTTTAAAAAGAAACATGGCTTCGGTTATAGTTCGTCTGGATTGAAGAGAGGAAAGCTTGTGCATTCTCATGATGTGCGTATAGTCATGCTCGCGAGAATTCATAGGACAATTAGATTTAAATGCGAGAAATCTTAGAAAATGGTGCTGGATTCTCTCTAGCATGACGTTGTGCCTCATTGTATAAGGATTCCATATGATGGAGGCGTACTCAAGATGAGGAAGCACAAGCGCCGAATAAAGTTTGATAAGAGTTTTGGGATTCTTGAATTGGGTACAATTACGTTTGATAAAACCCACCATTCTAGACGCCTTGGCCGTAATATGGATTATGTGAGATGAGAATGAAAGGGTGGAGTCAATTGTTATCCCAAGGTCTCTCACACAATTTACGGTGCTTAGATTGTGATTTTGAAGTTTGTATGTAAAACGGATTGGATTTTTGCTACGAGAGAAGCTGATTTTGACACACTTGGCAAGGTTGAAGTCCATGAGATTGGCCATGGACCACAATTCAAGTCTTGTGATGTCCTCTTGTAATTCCAGGGCGTCAGAAATGTTGGTAATGGTTTTATAGATCTTTAGGTCATCTGCAAAAAGCAGAAATTTACTATTCTTGAGCGCTACGGAAATGTCGTTGATGAACATGGTGAATAGAAGTGGACCAAGGTGGGAGCCTTGAGGGACACCGGAGGTGACATGAACATCTCTGGAGTGTCGTCCACGGTACTTAACTCGTTGAGTACGACCAGAAATGTAGCTATGGAACCAGTTAAGTAGATTTCCGGAAATACCAAAATTGGCTAATTTGTCCAGAAGGAGGTAATGATTTACCTTATCGAAAGCCTTGGAGAAGTCGGCGTAAATAGAATCTACCTGGTAGTGGCTGTCCAAGGCAGTGGACAGGTAGTCGATGTATACAGCTAGGTTTGTAACGGTGGATCTACCACTGATAAAGCCATGCTGTTCGGTGGACAGGGAGGTAGACAGAAGAAAATTAAGTTTTTTTGTAATGATGGATTCGAAGATCTTGGGTGCTATGTCAAGGAGAGATATGGGTCTGTAGTTACTAATCTCGGAGTTGTCGCCAGATTTGAAAATAGGAGTGATTAGACTTAGTTTCCATGTTTTGGGAAATAAACCCGATTCTAGAGACTTGTTAAACAGGATCCAAAGTGGTCTAGCTAGAATGAATTTACATTTTGTGAAGACTATAGGCGGAATACCGTCCTCACCAGGACTTTTGTGAAGGTTTAATTGGTCGATTTCGTGTAGGACTTCGCCAATGCTAATAGATAAGCTGGAGAGGTTAAGGATAGAGCTGCTTTGAGGTGGATGGTAGAGCCCATTTGTTTGCTTATTATACACCGACTCGAAATAATCCGCAAAAAGGTTAGCAACAGATATTTCATCATGTGTAGATATGTTGTTCCATGACATGTATGTTGGGAGCGTATTTGAACGTCGCCTGGAATTAACAAATTTCCAGAACGATTTGATGTCGTATTGAATGTTGCTTTCGATTTTAGCCAGATATTTCGAATAGCATTCCCGAAAGAGCTTTTTACACTTAGATCTAAGATTACTAAAAGAAGTATAGTCGATGGTGCTGCGAGATTGCTTGAATAATCTGTGAGCAACTTTTTTATTTTTAATGGTTGAGATAAGCTCACTGGAGAACCACTTGGGATAACTGTGGGCTGGTCTTGAAATTTTCGGTACGAATAGATCAATGGATTGGTAAAGTTTTGCATAAAAAAAGTCAACGGCATCATCAAGAGAAGAGGAGAGCATAGCACCATCCCAGTCAGTGGAATTGAAGAACTCGGTTATGTTGGAGTAGTCTGCGTTAAGGAAGTCAAGTGAGTAGGAGTTTTTGGAGGTGGGGATGCGGTGATGGAAGGGATTTATGTGGATAAGTAGGGGTGGGTGATAATTGTCCATTGGAATGAGATATTCGAGAGTATTGGATACGGAGGCTTCCGTAATGTTTGATAGGACAAGGTCAAGAATTGAGCCTTGAGAGTTAGCTAAGTTGTTGAGTTGGTTGATGTTATTTAAGTTTAGAAATTCAGTGAAGTGCTCGAGAATTACCTGGAGGTTACTGCTGGCTGGTGGATGAAGGATAGGTGTGATGAGAGGGCTGATTGATGGCGGCCATCGAAACGAGGGAAGATTGTAATCGCCAGCAATGAGTATGTTAGCTTGGGGATTTGATTGGTATATGCTGTTTATAAAATCGAAGTGTTCGATGTACGTAAACGAGGGAGAAGCAGGAGGTATGTAGATAGTACCGATAATAAGCTGCGTAGAAGGAAGAAAAATTTTGACAAAGGCATGCTCGATATGGTTTGACGGAGTCTGAAGGAATTGACATGGAATGGTTTTCCTGACTGCGATTAAAACTCCGCCTCCTCTCTTGGCAGTACTAGAGAGCTTGTTACGGTCAACTCGGAAGACAGCGTACTCAGTTAACCCTAGTTCCTCATTGACTATATTAGAGTTTAACCATGTTTCGGTGAAGATAATAGCGTCGAAATTAACAGCGGTGGTTAGGACGGTGTTACGTAAGAGGTTCGTTTTAGTCCGGAGGCCGCGAACGTTTTGGTAGTATATTGAGAGAGCTGATCCTAGTTTTTTGAACTGGGGGATGACGGACTATCTACGATACAAGGCACATTGTTTATGTATTTGATAGTTTTCCCTATGTCCCCTTTAGCGTGGAGATCAGCCAGCTGTGTCCTAAGTTGCTTCAGGTAAGATCTTTCGAGAGCCGTTTTATCGGAGGTGATGTTAATATTAGGTGGAATCTTCTTTCTATTACTTAAGATACGTCGAGCTAGTTCTGAAGAAGGAAGAGTGACTCGCAGTAGTCTACAGTGTCCTGCGGTCCTTCTGCCTATTCTTGTGATTCGAGTAGGACGCAGGTCAGTGGAGTAAACTTGCTCAAGTATCTTGGAGACTGCATCCTGATCGTGTTTATGTGCATCAGGAGAGGACAGGTTATCGTTGGCTTCTTGAAGACCGTGGATAATGATGTTTGTAGATCTTTTGTCCCTGTCGTTGATTTCAGAAAGAATACTGTGAGTGAGCACAGTGACGTCATTCGGGCCGTTGGATGGTATAATTTGGGCACTCTCGAGGTTCTGCAGGCGTTTGGATAAATCGTCCATATCTGTGCGTAAGCTCCTTAGATCGTCCCTCAAAGTAGAGAATTCAGCTTTAAAAAGACTTTGGAATTCGTGGCGAATATTCTGGAATTCCATGTGTAAGAGGTCCCGGAGGTCCTGTGTTATCGATAGAGGTTGTGGCAAGGACTGTAATTGAGTCGTACGTAATGGAGATGTCGTTGATGTCTGTTTACAACTCAGTAGACTGCCGTTATGCCAAGGGTGACCGGTACGAGACAAACAGGAAGGTCCGGGATGTGAACTGATATTACAGTCGGCGCACTTCACTGGGTTGACGACGAGGTTTCTGCACCCTTTGCATTTGTCGGACATAGTGAGCAGTTAAGATGAGAATGCACAAAAATAGGCAAATCCTGTTCACTATGGGCACCGATCGCAGAAAACGTGTGACGCTGACGATAGCAGAGGTGAAAAATAGGCGATGAGACAACGAAATATACGAGTGTTACTGTGGCGAAACGGTTAGACGCGGAGCGTAAACAAAGTACGTGTTGACACCTCGGCTGACTGTGAGAAACATTATGATGAAAAACCAGCTCAAGTTCTTCACTTATACGCCGAAGAACGAAAAACCATTGACGATGCTTCTCAAGGGTATCGACCCAAACACCGACAAGAATGAACTGTTGTCGGAAATTAATTCCATCACCGCACCTAAAGCCAAAGCCACTCGTATTTCCAATTTTGTAACCGCGAAATCGAAACAATCCGGCTTGCCCCTGCCTATGTTCGTAGTGCAATTTGACGCCAATACAGATATCAAATTTGTTCAATCGATCAATGTTTTAAATTATCAACGCGTCAGATGGGAGAAATTGCATAGGCAGGATCTTTTACAATGTTTTAACTGTCAACGTATAGGCCATGCATCCGCTAACTGTCATCTAGATTTTAGATGTGTTAAATGTAATTTATCTCACGAGCGTGGGAAGTGCTCGGTCACAGAAGCAACCAAACACGACGCAATTTACTGCGTCAACTGTGAGAAGTTCGGCCACCCCGCGTCATATCGAGGCTGTCCGAAATTCAAGGAGAGAAGAGCCGTTGCCGCCCCTACGAGCAACAGAGCTCCCCAGCCAGCCGCATCCAGAAGACTTCCATCTCCCCTCGTCAATCCGATGACGCTATACAGTAGTGTTGCGAGTGGAGTGGGGGGCCTAGTAGGTAAGGCCGCGCATGCATATTCATCGAATACGTTGAACAGAGGATCAGTCCCTCTCGATGCTACGTCCAACGAGCAACAGGACGATTTAAAAAACATATTTTCGGCCATCAAAAGTATAGCCGATCAATTACCAATTATTTTTCAACGCATCGGCGAAAATACCGAAAAAATTAATTTCCTCATTCAATCTTTTATAGATGATAATCATGCTCAATCTGTTGATTACCATGGACGTACCACGAGAGGCATTCGAAATGATTTCCCGCAATAATGGCCACTACCGATCAAAACAGTATCCCGTTGGTCAATCTCCGAATCATTACTGTCAACGTCAACTCTGTTATAAATCTTCACAAACGTGCATATTTGCAGCAATTTTTGAACTCTCATCGACCCGACGTATGTGGTCTCATTGAAACGAAGCTAAATCCGAGACATAATTTGGAGGTTCCACCACAATTTGTAATAATACGCAAAGACAGAGCAAACAACCGTTTCGGCGGCGGTGTCGCTATGGTTATTAATAGAAAATACAAATTCACTCGTATAGAACTCTCCACTTCTCACGAAAAATCTTTAGAAGCCATTGCGATCCGCTTGGATCTTTCGGCTGGTAGAAGCCTCGTGATCGCAGCGGTGTATAGCCCTTTCAATGATAAAATCGTATTCCTTCGTGACCTCGATGATCTATGTACTCAGTTGCGAGTTGCAAATGACTCGAATCACTTTGTGATCGCGGGCGATCTTAACGCCAAACACACATCATGGCGTAATACAGTCAACAACAGCAAGGGGTTAGCTCTTTTTGACTGGCTACAGTTACAGGGTGCTATCTTCCGCGCTTCCCTTCTATATTCGGAAATACCGACTTATCATCCGGCTAACTCGAACTTGGACATTGCTTTGGTGGACAGCAGGCTGATCGATCGTGTTAACGATGGAACGCAGAGGCTGGGTCTGCTGCCCTATGATAGCGATCATTGGGCCATAACGATTAATCTCTCTCTCCTCGGTTGGAATACATACGTAGAACGAGCTCCCAGAGTACTGAGACTAAATTATCGTTTGACCAAATGGAAAGAATACAAACTCAAACTCCATAATTATATCAACAGCCTAAATCTCCCATCGTTACTTAATGCGTCGATCGAAATCATTAATGCTTCAATAGAGGCCCTCGAGGAAAATATTTCCGTAATTCTGACGAGCTGTACACCTACCGTGGAGGCTCTGAACTGCCCGAGAGAATATGACGACCGACGCATTAATAAGCTCAAAAAATTTAAATCCAAACTTATCACCAGATTATTTCGTTTATTGCGCCTTCGCGACAATTTAACTCCAATACAGTCTAACATGATCAAATTTTATAAATCAATAATTCAGCGTACCAATTACAGACTCAAAAAACTCTACTCTGCAGTTGCAAATAAATTCTGGAACGACAGACTGTCCAAACTAGATACTCGTGATTCCATTAAGCTACACCCTTTTATAAACAGAATTATAAATCCAAAAAACATTGACTCAATTCCGCCACTAAGAGGCGCGATAAACGACGATTTTCTTTGGTCTGAATCCGGAATAGATACATCGACACTCCAGAAAATAGATAATAACTATGTAGTGTCAAGCACTGACGATCGTTTGACCTTACTTGGGGTGCACTTTGCAAGAGTACATACAAAAAATCTGACTCCTACAACCGAGGAAGAGAGGAATCACGAGCACGAGGTAAAGCAGACTTACGATCGAATACGGGATTCGCGTGAAAATATCAATTGGCAATTCGCTTCGCTACACGAACAGATCTGGCCTTCAATTCACACAAACTATCTAATAACTCCCACAATGATCTTACGAGCCATCAAATATCTTAAAAACAAAAGATCCACCTCGTTCGACGGCATACCAAACGTCGCCATCAAACGCCTGCCAGGCTCCGTTATTGAATATCTCACGCTAATTTTTAACGCATGTTTACGTCTGTCTTACTTTCCCATTCGTTGGAAAACGGCCAAGCTCATCCCATTGCACAAAAAAGGGAAAAACCTTTGCGACTTATATAATTACCGGCCGATCAGTCTGCTGCCAAACCTGGGCAAATTGTTCGAGATCATGATTAACATACGTTTGAATCATTTTGTGCGGTCCAATAAATTAATTTCTGATTATCAATTTGGTTTCAAACACTCTCACTCTACGGTTCATGCTATTGCCAAATTGACTCGCGACATTGCCGACTCGCTCAACAGCTCAGCTGTGACTGGGGCTTGTTTAATTGACCTCGAGAAAGCATTTGATACTGTTTGGACTACGGGATTGATAGTTAAATTACACAAAATGAATTTCCCCCCCCGAGTTGTTGCTTCTAACTGAGAACATGATCACTGGCCGCGCTTTTAAAACTTTTCACAATAATACTTTTTCCGTTCGTACTTTCAATATTTTAAATGGTCTGCAGCAGGGCGCCGTAAATTCTCCTCTACTATTCAACTTATACTTCTCTGATATTTTAAACAATTTTAACAAAAGTAACGATACTTGCAAAGCGTTGGCCTTTGCTGATGATTTAATCATCTATAAATCCGGCGTTGATCCTCTCGACATTCAGTCACACTTGCAGAGGGCTTTCGATTTTGTTGTCTCGGCGTGTAACATGAAGAAGGTGAGAGTAAATATGCTCAAATGCGAGACTATTCTATTCATTAGGCCCACGTCCCAAATTAGCAAAAACCAATACAGGCTCTCAAAAAATTTTTCGATTCACGCGACGGAAAGATATGACCTTTTAATCCCTCGGCTGAAAAAGGTCAAATATTTGGGTGTAATTCTCAACGAACACTTAAACTATAATGAACACGCCAACTACTGTCTCGGGAAAGCAAAAGGTATAGCATCTAAATTGGCTCGCCTCTTCTACTCAAAACACCTCGGTGAGAATGTCAAACTACTCCTTTACAAGCTTTATGTCAGGTCAGTACTATCTTATGCGATCCCAATCTGGTTCTCAATTTCGCCTTATGTGATGGAGCGCATTCGCACCTTCGAGAGGAAAATATTCCGGGCGATCACGGGTCTTCTCATGCCCAGACGTATGTCGGATGGTACCAAGCGACACTTCCGCAATCAAACAATTTATAGCAGGGTTGACTGTTCGCGGTTTGATATTTTTGCACTTAAAATCACCAGAATGTTTATCCTTAAATCTTTGCACTCAAACTCTGACAATCCTCTCATCACCTCGTTACATACAATGTCGGACGAGGAGGCTAGGAAGGCTCGCGAAAATGGGTTTCTCTCAACTGCTGCCTTTCCCTATCTCGACAGAGAAGGATACATTCAGGATTTTCGCTCCAAAATTCCCATCATATACCATACGCATAGAAAAAGGGCCTCGCTTGCTCTTCGATACGATCCTTTGGTAGTTTCTGCCGATCTATCACAACTACAACATTCTGTATCTCTTCCTCCACGGGATACTGTCCAAAAGCATTACAATTATCTCGATAAATTACCATGGCTTAAATCTTGACCGATCGTCGTACTCTGAACCGAGCACTTCCATTATCTTAGTTTAAACTCTGTATATACTCTTTAGTCCATAACATAGTTAGATTAGTATATTTACTTTAAGTTACTTTAAGAATATCGTTGATGTCAACAACATCCTTTACTATCCTCTTGATTCATATGGCACGTTATTCAGTATAATTTCATGCCACTTGTAATCGCAAGCACGGTAATTTTTCTTTATCATGGATTTCTTTACTTATTTAATTCTTCCATCGTCTAATTCTTGACCACTAATCCGTGCAATTTTTCTTATTTATTTTGGTCAAGATCTCATTATTGTTCATTTTGTTTTACTTAGTATATTGGCCGTGCCAATATCTTCTCCCTCCCCCCTTTTTTATAATTGTTAATTGTTTTGTCAGTCCTGGTACCTCTCTGTAACGAAGATGCCTTTTTTGATGATCATATCAAATCTTTTGGGGCGTAATACTAATTGCTTAACTCTATCATACAGCGCAATTTGATTCTTTTCTTGTATTATATAATTTCCGTTTTCCTGCGAGAAGTCGCTAATGTGCGACCATACAGGAGTTATATAGTTGTATGTTTATGCTATCCTAGCATCATGTATATATGTATGATTGAATAAAGGAACTGTTCCAAGCACTTGACGTTCCATAAGTCGAACAAACCACCACCGTTGATCGTGCATGTGGCTTCACCGCAGTTAATAATAAACATAACTAAGAATGCCCTTCAAAAGGCATCCTTCACTATAAAAAGAAGTGGCTCGAAAAGCCACGTCATATACCCGAATTCTCTCGAAGCTTATTCGAAGATCAAAGACATTATGATGAAAAACCAGCTCAAGTTCTTCACTTATACGCCGAAGAACGAAAAACCATTGACGATGCTTCTCAAGGGTATCGACCCAAACACCGACAAGAATGAACTGTTGTCGGAAATTAATTCCATCACCGCACCTAAAGCCAAAGCCACTCGTATTTCCAATTTTGTAACCGCGAAATCGAAACAATCCGGCTTGCCCCTGCCTATGTTCGTAGTGCAATTTGACGCCAATACAGATATCAAATTTGTTCAATCGATCAATGTTTTAAATTATCAACGCGTCAGATGGGAGAAATTGCATAGGCAGGATCTTTTACAATGTTTTAACTGTCAACGTATAGGCCATGCATCCGCTAACTGTCATCTAGATTTTAGATGTGTTAAATGTAATTTATCTCACGAGCGTGGGAAGTGCTCGGTCACAGAAGCAACCAAACACGACGCAATTTACTGCGTCAACTGTGAGAAGTTCGGCCACCCCGCGTCATATCGAGGCTGTCCGAAATTCAAGGAGAGAAGAGCCGTTGCCGCCCCTACGAGCAACAGAGCTCCCCAGCCAGCCGCATCCAGAAGACTTCCATCTCCCCTCGTCAATCCGATGACGCTATACAGTAGTGTTGCGAGTGGAGTGGGGGGCCTAGTAGGTAAGGCCGCGCATGCATATTCATCGAATACGTTGAACAGAGGATCAGTCCCTCTCGATGCTACGTCCAACGAGCAACAGGACGATTTAAAAAACATATTTTCGGCCATCAAAAGTATAGCCGATCAATTACCAATTATTTTTCAACGCATCGGCGAAAATACCGAAAAAATTAATTTCCTCATTCAATCTTTTATAGATGATAATCATGCTCAATCTGTTGATTACCATGGACGTACCACGAGAGGCATTCGAAATGATTTCCCGCAATAATGGCCACTACCGATCAAAACAGTATCCCGTTGGTCAATCTCCGAATCATTACTGTCAACGTCAACTCTTTTATAAATCTTCACAAACGTGCATATTTGCAGCAATTTTTGAACTCTCATCGACCCGACGTATGTGGTCTCATTGAAACGAAGCTAAATCCGAGACATAATTTGGAGGTTCCACCACAATTTGTAATAATACGCAAAGACAGAGCAAACAACCGTTTCGGCGGCGGTGTCGCTATGGTTATTAATAGAAAATACAAATTCACTCGTATAGAACTCTCCACTTCTCACGAAAAATCTTTAGAAGCCATTGCGATCCGCTTGGATCTTTCGGCTGGTAGAAGCCTCGTGATCGCAGCGGTGTATAGCCCTTTCAATGATAAAATCGTATTCCTTCGTGACCTCGATGATCTATGTACTCAGTTGCGAGTTGCAAATGACTCGAATCACTTTGTGATCGCGGGCGATCTTAACGCCAAACACACATCATGGCGTAATACAGTCAACAACAGCAAGGGGTTAGCTCTTTTTGACTGGCTACAGTTACAGGGTGCTATCTTCCGCGCTTCCCTTCTATATTCGGAAATACCGACTTATCATCCGGCTAACTCGAACTTGGACATTGCTTTGGTGGACAGCAGGCTGATCGATCGTATTAACGATGGAACGCAAAGGCTGGGTCTGCTGCCCTATGATAGCGATCATTGGGCCATAACGATTAATCTCTCTCTCCTCGGTTGGAATACATACGTAGAACGAGCCCCCAGAGTACTGAGACTAAATTATCGTTTGACCAAATGGAAAGAATACAAACTCAAACTCCATAATTATATCAACAGCCTAAATCTCCCTTCGTTACTTAATGCGTCGATCGAAATGATTAATGCTTCAATAGAGGCCCTCGAGGAAAATATTTCCGTAATTCTGACGAGCTGTACACCTACCGTGGAGGCTCTGAACTGCCCGAGAGAATATGACGACCGACGCATTAATAAGCTCAAAAAATTTAAATCCAAACTTATCACCAGATTATTTCGTTTATTGAGCCTTCGCGACAATTTAACTCCAATACAGTCTAACATGATCAAATTTTATAAATCAATAATTCAGCGTACCAATTACAGACTCAAAAAACTCTACTCTGCAGTTGCAAATAAATTCTGGAACGACAGACTGTCCAAACTAGATACTCGTGATTCCATTAAGTTACACCCTTTTATAAACAGAATTATAAATCAAAAAAACATTGACTCAATTCCGCCACTAAGAGGCGCGATAAACGACGATTTTCTTTGGTCTGAATCCGGAATAGATACATCGACACTCCAGAAAATAGATAATAACTATGTAGTGTCAAGCACTGACGATCGTTTGACTTTACTTGGGGTGCACTTTGCAAGAGTACATACAAAAAATCTGACTCCTACAACCGAGGAAGAGAGGAATCACGAGCACGAGGTAAAGCAGACTTACGATCGAATGCGGGATTCGCGTGAAAATATCATTTGGCAATTCGCTTCACTACACGAACAGATCTGGCCTTCAATTCACACAAACTATCTAATAACTCCCACAATGACCTTACGAGCCATCAAATATCTTAAAAACAAAAGATCCACCTCGTTCGACGGCATACCAAACGTCGCCATCAAACGCCTGCCAGGCTCCGTTATTGAATATCTCACGCTAATTTTTAACGCATGTTTACGTCTGTCTTACTTTCCCATTCGTTGGAAAACGGCCAAGCTCATCCCATTGCACAAAAAAGGGAAAAACCTTTGCGACTTAAATAATTACCGGCCGATCAGTCTGCTGCCAAACCTGGGCAAATTGTTCGAGATCATGATTAACATACGTTTGAATCATTTTGTGCGGTCCAATAAATTAATTTCTGATTATCAATTTGGTTTCAAACACTCGCACTCTACGGTTCATGCTATTGCGAAATTGACTCGCGACATTGCCGACTCGCTCAACAGCTCAGCTGTGACTGGGGCTTGTTTAATTGACCTCGAGAAAGCATTTGATACTGTTTGGACTACGGGATTGATAGTTAAATTACACAAAATGAATTTCCCCCCCGAGTTGTTGCTTCTAACTGAGAACATGATCACTGGCCGCGCTTTTAAAACTTTTCACAATAATACTTTTTCCGTTCGTACTTTCAATATTTTAAATGGTCTGCAGCAGGGCGCCGTAAATTCTCCTCTACTATTCAACTTATACTTCTCTGATATTTTAAACAATTTTAACAAAAGTAACGATACTTGCAAAGCTTTGGCCTTTGCTGATGATTTAATCATCTATAAATCCGGCGTTGATCCTCTCGACATTCAGTCACACTTGCAGAGGGCTTTCGATTTTGTTGTCTCGGCGTGTAACATGAAGAAGGTGAGAGTAAATATGCTCAAATGCGAGACTATTCTATTCATTAGGCCCACGTCCCAAATTAGCAAAAAGCAATACAGGCTCTCAAAAAATTTTTCGATTCACGCGACGGAAAGATATGACCTTTTAATCCCTCGGCTGAAAAAGGTCAAATATTTGGGTGTAATTCTCAACGAACACTTAAACTATAATGAACACGCCAACTACTGTCTCGGGAAAGCAAAAGGTATAGCATCTAAATTGGCTCGCCTCTTCTACTCAAAACACCTCGGTGAGAATGTCAAACTACTCCTTTACAAGCTTTATGTCAGGTCAGTACTATCTTATGCGATCCCAATCTGGTTCTCAATTTCGCCTTATGTGATGGAGCGCATTCGCACCTTCGAGAGGAAAATATTCCGGGCGATCACGGGTCTTCTCATGCCCAGACGTATGTCGGATGGTACCAAGCGACACTTCCACAATCAAACAATTTATAGCAGGGTTGACTGTTCGCGGTTTGATATTTTTGCACTTAAAATCACCAGAATGTTTATCCGTAAATCTTTGCACTCAAACTCTGACAATCCTCTCATCACCTCGCTACATACAATGTCGGACGAGGAGGCTAGGAAGGCTCGCGAAAATGGGTTTCTCTCTACTGCTGCCTTTCCCTATCTCGACAGAGAAGGATACATTCAGGATTTTCGCTCCAAAATTCCCATCATATACCATACGCATAGAAAAAGGGCCTCGCTTGCTCTTCGATACGATCCTTTGGTAGTTTCTGCCGATCCATCACAACTGCAACATTCTGTATCTCTTCCTCCACGGGATACTGTCCAAAAGCATTACAATTATCTGGATAAATTACCATGGCTTAAATCTTGACCGATCGTCGTACTCTGAACCGAGCACTTCCATTATCTTAGTTTAAACTCTGTATATATACGCTTTAGTCCATAACATAGTTAGATTAGTATATTTACTTTAAGTTACTTTAAGAATATCGTTGATGTCAGCAACATCCTTTACTATCCTCTTGATTCATATGGCACGTTATTCAGTATAATTTCATGCCACTTGTCATCGCAAGCACGGTAATTTTCTTTATCATGGATTTCTTTACTTATTTAATTCTTCCATCGTCTAATTCTTGACCACTAATCCGTGCAATTTTTCTTATCTATTTTGGTCGAGATCTCATTATTGTTCATTTTGTTTTACTTAGTATATTGGCCGTGCCAATATCTCCCCCCCCCTTTTATAATTGTTAATTGTTTTGTCAGTCCTGGTACCTCTCTGTAACGAAGATGCCTTTTTTGATGATCATATCAAATCTTTTGGTGC
This sequence comes from Cerceris rybyensis, assembly GCA_910591515.1. Classification (NCBI taxonomy): domain Eukaryota; kingdom Metazoa; phylum Arthropoda; class Insecta; order Hymenoptera; family Crabronidae; genus Cerceris; species Cerceris rybyensis. The sequence goes on along the minus strand of OU342798.1, from coordinate 18,468,809 downwards.
GTAATACTAATTGCTTAACTTTATCATAGAGCGCAATTTGATTCTTTTCTTGTATTGTATAATTTCCGTTTTCCTGCGAGAAGTCGCTCATGTGCGACCATACAGGAATTATATTGTATGTTTATGCTATCCTAGCATCATGTATATATGTATGATTGAATAAAGGAACTGTTCCATGCACTTGACGTTCCGTTCTTGCCCATACAGAGAGTCATTCGTACTGTGAAAGTGTATCTTGTTATACTCCAAGTGATCGGCTAATTTTCGTTACTATTATTGGGGCTTGCTTTCGCAAGTCCCAATACAGTTCTTCATTTTTTTCATTTCTGATCGTCCATTTTTATGGAACATCATATAGCACGCATAGAAGCTAGTAATTCTTCCGCATCGGCGGCGGCCGATGCCAATAATTCGGACGAAAATTTTGCATCCCTTGAGACTGCTAGCCAGGGATCGCTATCTCTGTCTCTAAAAAGACATAAATCATCCAATCCGTCTTCATCCGAGGACATTCAAATGAAGAAGTCGCGCAAAATTTCCGCTTCACGCACAGCCGCACGGCAATCTGCCGACGCTAAAACGGCTCCAGTTAACACCATGGACAGTGACACAGGATTGAAATCGCTCGATCAACAATCCAGCGATGCGATGTCTACAGCATCATCCAAACAAGGCGCTGAAGCATCTTGTAGCAAAGAAACTCTAGTGCGTGAAAATAAAAGACTATTAAACGAAATAAAATTGCTCAAAGAGCAAATCCAATCGCTCGCTGGACCCTCTACATCTGGTCGGACCATTGAATCGCCAACGTCGGAATGGATCACCATTGGATCCCGTAGACCCGCAGGACGACACGCGCCTTCTCCGATGCCGACGCTGGACAAACCTCCCACCGCCAACCGTTTTCAGGCCTTTGCCGAGCCCAACGCTCTACCGGAGGTGTCAAGGGACCAGCCTCCCACCTTCAGGCATCCGACCCCACCACAGCAAACTATTAAACAAGATAAGTTAAACAAACCACCACCGTTGATCGTGCATGTGGCTTCACCACAATTAATAATAAACATAACTAAGAATGCCCTTCAAAAGGCATCCTTCACTATAAAAAGAAGTGGCTCGAAAAGCCACGTCATATACCCGAATTCTCTCGAAGCTTATTCGAAGATCAAAGATATTATGATGAAAAACCAGCTCAAGTTCTTCACTTATACGCCGAAGAACGAAAAACCACTGACGATGCTTCTCAAGGGTATCGATCCAAACACCGACAAGAATGAGCTGTTGTCGGAAATTAATTCCATCACCGCACCTAAAGCTAAAGCCACTCGTATTTCAAATTTTGTAACCGCGAAATCGAAACAATCCGGCTTGCCCCTGCCTATGTTCGTAGTGCAATTTGACGCTAATACAGATATCAAATTTGTTCAATCGATCAATGTTCTAAATTATCAACGCGTCAGATGGGAGAAATTGCATAGGCAGGATCTTTTACAATGTTTTAACTGTCAACGTATAGGCCATGCATCCGCTAACTGCCATCTAGACTTTAGATGCGTTAAATGCAATTTATCTCACGAGCGTGGGAAGTGCTCGGTCACGGAAGCAACCAAACACGACGCAATTTACTGCGTCAACTGTGAGAAATTCGGCCACCCCGCGTCATACCGAGGTTGCCCGAAATTCAAGGAGAGAAGAGCCGTTGCCGCCCCTACGAGCAACAGAGCTCCCCAGCCAGCCGCAACCAGAAGACTTCCATCTCCCCTCGTCAATCCGACGACGCTATACAGTAGTGTTGCGAGTGGAGTGGGGGGCCTAGTAGGTAAGGCCGCACATGCTTATTCATCGACTACGTTTAACAGAGGATCAGTCCCTCTCGATGCTACGTCCAACGAGCAACAGGTCGACTTAAAAAACATGTTTTCGGCCATCAAAAGTATAGCCGATCAATTACCAATTATTTTTCAACGCATCGGCGAAAATACCGAAAAAATTAATTTCCTCCTTCAATCTTTTATAAATGATAATCATACTCAATCTGTTGATTATCATGGACGTACCACGAAAGGCGTTCGAAATGATTTCCCGCAATAATGGCCACTACCGATCAAAACAGTATCCCGTTGGACAATCTCCGAATCATTACTGTCAACGTCAACTCTGTTATAAATCTTCACAAACGTGCATATTTGCAGCAATTTTTGAACTCTCATCGACCCGACGTATGTAGTCTCATTGAAACGAAGCTAAATCCGAGACATAATTTGGAGGTTCCACCACAATTTGTAATAATACGCAAAGACAGAGCAAACAACCGTTTCGGCGGCGGTGTCGCTATGGTTATTAATAGAAAATACAAATTCACTCGTATAGAACTCTCCACTTCTCACGAAAAATCTTTAGAAGCCATTGCGATCCGCTTGGATCTTTCGGCTGGTAGAAGTCTCGTGATCGCGGCGGTGTATAGCCCCTTCAATGACAAAATCGTGTTCCTTCGTGACCTCGATGATCTATGTGCTCAGTTGCGAGTTGCAAATGACTCGAATCACTTTGTGATCGCGGGCGATCTTAACGCCAAACACACATCATGGCGTAATACAGTCAACAACAGCAAGGGGTTAGCTCTTTTTGACTGGCTACAGTTACAGGGTGCTATCTTCCGCGCTTCCCTTCTATATTCGGAAATACCGACTTATTATCCGGCTAACTCGAACTTGGACATTGCTTTGGTGGACAGCGGGCTGATCGATCGTATTAACGATGGAACGCAAAGGCTGGGTCTGCTGCCCTATGATAGCGATCATTGGGCCATAACGATTAATCTCTCTCTCCTCGGTTGGAATACATACGTAGAACGAGCCCCCAGAGTACTGAGACTAAATTATCGTTTGACCAAATGGAAAGAATACAAACTCAAACTCCATAATTATATCAACAGCCTAAATCTCCCATCGTTACTTAATGCGTCGATCGAAATCATTAATGCTTCAATAGAGGCCCTCGAGGAAAATATTTCCGTAATTCTGACGAGCTGTACACCTACCGTGGAGGCTCTGAACTGCCCGAGAGAATATGACGACCGACGCATTAATAAGCTCAAAAAATTTAAATCCAAACTTATCACCAGATTATTTCGTTTATTGAGCTTTCGCGACAATTTAACTCCAATACAGTCTAACATGATCAAATTTTATAAATCAATAATTCAGCGTACCAATTACAGACTCAAAAAACTCTACTCTGCAGTTGCAAATAAATTCTGGAACGACAGACTGTCCAAACTAGATACTCGTGATTCCATTAAGCTACACCCTTTTATAAACAGAATTATAAATCCAAAAAACATTGACTCAATTCCGCCACTAAGAGGCGCGATAAACGACGATTATCTTTGGTCTGAATCCGGAATAGATACATCGACACTCCAGAAAATAGATAATAACTATGTAGTGTCAAGCACTGACGATCGTTTGACCTTACTTGGGGTGCACTTTGCAAGAGTACATACAAAAAATCTGACTCCTACAACCGAGGAAGAGACGAATCACGAGCACGAGGTAAAGCAGACTTACGATCGAATACGGGATTCGCGTGAAAATATCAATTGGCAATTCGCTTCGCTACACGAACAGATCTGGCCTTCAATTCACACAAACTATCTAATAACTCCCACAATGATCTTACGAGCCATCAAATATCTTAAAAACAAAAGATCCACCTCGTTCGACGGCATACCAAACGTCGCCATCAAACGCCTGCCAGGCTCCGTTATTGAATATCTCACGCTAATTTTTAACGCATGTTTACGTCTGTCTTACTTTCCCATTCGTTGGAAAACGGCCAAGCTCATCCCATTGCACAAAAAAGGGAAAAACCTTTGCGACTTAAATAATTACCGGCCGATCAGTCTGCTGCCAAACCTGGGCAAATTGTTCGAGATCATGATTAACATATGTTTGAATCATTTTGTGCGGTCCAATAAATTAATTTCTGATTATCAATTTGGTTTCAAACACTCGCACTCTACGGTTCATGCTATTGCCAAATTGACTCGCGACATTGCCGACTCGCTCAACAGCTCAGCTGTGACTGGGGCTTGTTTAATTGACCTCGAGAAAGCATTTGATACTGTTTGGACTACGGGATTGATAGTTAAATTACACAAAATGAATTTCCCCCCCGAGTTGTTGCTTCTAACTGAGAACATGATCACTGGCCGCGCTTTTAAAACTTTTCACAATAATACTTTTTCCGTTCGTACTTTCAATATTGTAAATGGTCTGCAGCAGGGCGCCGTAAATTCTCCTCTACTATTCAACTTATACTTCTCCGATATTTTAAACAATTTTAACAAAAGTAACGATACTTGCAAAGCTTTGGCCTTTGCTGATGATTTAATCATCTATAAATCCGGCGTTGATCCTCTCGACATTCAGTCACACTTGCAGAGGGCTTTCGATTTTGTTGTCTCGGCGTGTAACATGAAGAAGGTGAGAGTAAATATGCTCAAATGCGAGACTATTCTATTCATTAGGCCCACGTCCCAAATTAGCAAAAAACAATACAGGCTCTCAAAAAATTTTTCGATTCACGCGACGGAAAGATATGACCTTTTAATCCCTCGGCTGAAAGAGGTCAAATATTTGGGTGTAATTCTCAACGAACACTTAAACTATAATGAACACGCCAACTACTGTCTCGGGAAAGCAAAAGGTATAGCATCTAAATTGGCTCGCCTCTTCTACTCAAAACACCTTGGTGAGAATGTCAAACTACTCCTTTATAAGCTTTATGTCAGGTCAGTACTATCTTATGCGATCCCAATCTGGTTCTCAATTTCGCCTTATGTGATGGAGCGCATTCGCACCTTCGAGAGGAAAATATTCCGGGCGATCACGGGTCTTCTCATGCCCAGACGTATGTCGGATGGTACCAAGCGACACTTCCACAATCAAACAATTTATAGCAGGGTTGACTGTTCGCGGTTTGATATTTTTGCACTTAAAATCACCAGAATGTTTATCCTTAAATCTTTGCACTCAAACTCTGACAATCCTCTCATCACCTCGTTACATTCAATGTCGGAGGAGGAGGCTAGGAAGGCTCGCGAAAATGGGTTTCTCTCTACTGCTGCCTTTCCCTATCTCGACAGAGAAGGATACATTCAGGATTTTCGCTCCAAAATTCCCATCATATACCATACGCATAGAAAAAGGGCCTCGCTTGCTCTTCGATACGATCCTTTGGTAGTTTCTGCCGATCTATCACAACTGCAACATTCTGTATCTCTTCCTCCACGGGATACTGTCCAAAAGCATTACAATTATCTCGATAAATTACCATGGCTTAAATCTTGACCGATCGTCGTACTCTGAACCGAGCACTTCCATTATCCTAGTTTAAACTCTGTATATACTCTTTAGTCCATAACATAGTTAGATTAGTATATCTACTTTAAGTTACTTTAAGAATATCGTTGATGTCAACAACATCCTTTACTATCCTCTTGATTCATATGGCACGTTATTCAGTATAATTTCATGCCACTTGTCATCGCAAGCACGGTAATTTTCTTTATCATGGATTTCTTTACTTATTTAATTCTTCCATCGTCTAATTCTTGACCACTAATCCGTGCAATTTTTCTTATTTATTTTGGTCAAGATCACATTATTGTTCGTTTTGTTTTACTTAGTATATTGGCCGTGCCAATATCTTCTCCCCCCCCCCCCCCCTCTTTTTTATAATTGTTTAATTGTTTTGTCAGTCCTGGTACCTCTCTGTAACGAAGATGCCTTTTTTGATGAGCATATCAAATCTTTTGGGGCGTAATACTAATTGTTTAACTTTATCATACAGCGCAAATTGATTCTTTCTTGTATTGTATAATTTCCGTTCTCCTGCGAGAAGTCGCTAATGTGCGACCATGCAGGAGTTATATAATTGTATGTTTATGCTATCCTAGCATCATGTATATATGTATGATTGAATAAAGGAACTGTTCCATGCACTTGACGTTCTACCTCGCGATTCGTTAAAAGAGCTACACATACAAATCGAACTAAAATACGAAGAGAGAGAACGCTGCAGATCGAAGCAAGGGAGACAACGCGATTTGGGTGGCGACAGTGAGGACATCGGCGTAGGCACCAGATTTCTAACATCTCTATAGCAAAAACAGAATAAACTCCGGCAGAATTACCCCCACCAGATGGGGAGATTCACCTTGATGAAACGGAGCGCGCGACGAGACAACAATGTAATACAATGTCTCACTCTTCCAGCCAAACTAGTAAGTATATTTGAATGCTACGACTTTGTCGGGTGCTTCCTTTAAGAGGCTGAGCGAGTGGATTCCAAGAAACAAAATGGTGCGAAAAGGCGGTTGAAAACGAGAAGCTCCGCCGCCGAGGTGTCAGGTCTGACGAGCCGCACGGTACATATAGTGGTTGTATTATAGGTGGCATTGTTTTCTTTATAATTTAATTTTAAAATGGAAATCATAAGAGTTTTAATTACAGTAGAATCCTTCTAATGTTGCTCCCTCTAAGGTTGCTCTCTCGCTAATGTTGACAGGATACTCCCGTTACTGTTACTTGTATTTTCCCCCACTTGAACTTCTTATTGCCCAGTAGAATTTTAGTTTCGTGGCGCGTCATGTAGGTTATGGATGTTTACATGATCCTTCGCTCAAGTTTCAATTCTGCGCATGCTTATGCGCATAGGGGAAAATAAGTCATGAAAAATGGGGATAGAAGGGAGTGTCAACATTAGCGAATGATCCTGGCCCGAGTTGTCAACATTAGAGAGATTCTACTGTAGTACTTTTTTATTGGTATGCATAATGAAAATAATCATAATATACTGTTGAAGTGCACGTCTCGATCGATTGATCTCGAAGTTGACGTATTGGCGCGGGACTAACTAAAATGCCGTAGCCTGATTATTTTGGGTCCCCTGAATTAGCTGATACTCGTGAATGCTGAGTTTGATAGAATTTATTTCACATGGTTCCTCTCAGACATTTTACCTACGTAACAAGACGAATACGATGAGCCAATAAAAAAGATTTGCTATCCTTTCCCGAATTTTGCGGCAGGTTTTTTTCACAAATCTCCATCGATCCAGAGGTGTAGAACAACCCCTGAAAGCCATGACAAATAGTTTTGAAACACCCTGTACAATATAAATATAATGGCATATGAATTGTTTAAAATGTTTGTTTAGAATGTTTTTGTACATATTCATATGCCATTTGCATGAGATCATCTGCATGCACAGGTGGCTGTTGTGCACCTTTTAATATTCTTCTTATAACTGAAAAGTAGTTTTTTATAATATCAAAGTTCTGAAATTGAAATGGAATTTCATTATCCAGAACTGCTTTCAATGCGGCGCCAAATTTGGAAATATATGAAATTTTGGGAAGATACTGTCCACAGGTGAATATAATTGCTCTCATACATTTGATGAAAGTTTTGTCATCGACAAGTATGCTCGTGCAATTAGAATAACAAACTTCACAAGTGACGGATTTTATAACTTTGTAGCCATAATTTAAGGATTTGTGGAAAACTTCGGGTCGTGGTAAGGATCTGGAGACAGAGGAATGATTTTTTTGAGTTTTATTCCTTTTTTACAAATGGGTAAAGGCATACAAGGGTTGGATGATTCTATTCGGTGGAGCAAAATTTCAAAAAATAGATCAAGCTTGACAAAGGGACTTGCAATTTATTTAGAAAGGCGTGAATCTACCAATATACTGCGTAACTCGAAATCTATTTAAATTCGACAACTATCCCGTTTCGTTCTGTCTAAGTCGTCTTGGGCGTCCAGGATATGCTCTGTACTCTCTCGTTTCTCACGAGGACCCAGGAACACTTCCGTACTCTCCCATTTCGTCTAGGTCGTCTAGGGTGTCCAGGATATGCTCTGTAGTCTCTCGTTTCTCACGAGGACCCAGGAACACTCCCGTACTCTCCCATTTCGTCTAAGTCGTCTAGGGCGTCCAGGATATGCTCTGTACTCTCTCGTTTCTCACGAGGACCCAGGAACACTCCCGTACTCTCCCGTTCGTCCAGCTAATCGGGCGTCCAGGATATGCTCTGTACTCTCTCGTCCAAGACGAGGACCCAGGAACACTCCCGTACTCTCCCGTTTCCCCCTCTAAGCAGGCGTCCAGCTATTCGCCGTACTCTCCTGCCAGAGAGGCCCTACGGCTAACCGAGAGCGGCCGATGGTATTACCTCGTCCTCTCTCTCGCCGCCGAAGAAGAATTCTGTAGCGTTGCAAGCCCTATTTTATACTCGCTCGTTGCTACCCTTGATCGTGAAAATCAACAGTCGCGTTGTCAAGCTTGCTCTCGCGGATCGCGCCTCGTTCCTCGCGACTCCCTTCCGCGGTCCATTGCCGATCTCCGAAGCTTCTCGATGCTTCTCGATGCTTCTCGATCCTTCCCGAAGCTTCCAGAAGCTTCTCGATGCTTCTAGATGCTTCTCGATGCGTCTCGATGCGTCTCGATGTCTCCAGAGACCTCTCGAAACCTCCCGAAGCTCGTCGCTTCGAGCCTTTATAATATTCGCCATGTTACAACTTTCTTTAAAATAATCTTTTTTATACCAACTATCACATTCTCATCTACTTCATTATTTCCATTGGTTATTACTGTAATAGTTGGTAAAGAAACTACGTTTGATGAACTATCTTGTGAAGCTGTTCTGTTAAAAAAAAAGACATTTAAAATTAAACAAATAATCACTTGTATCGTCTAATTCACAGTTTCCGGTCAAATTGGAATCCATGTATGAATTTAAGAGAAGACTTTTATAAAAACCGACAAACGCCGAACATGTCGGAGTTCTATTTCTAATGGCATATTGGCGAATCTGACTGAAAAAATTTTCCAAGGAATCTTGATTAATAATGCTAAATTTTGAAAATCCAATTTGTTTTAAATTATTTTTAATTAATTTATATCCTTTCAAAGTATGAATCCAATTTGCAAGAACCTGTGGAGTAGCCCGATCTGTTGTATTTTTTTTAACAAAGCGCATTGTTTCTATTATGGACATAGCATCATTCCATATTTGACTTTGTTCGTCATTATTTACAGATGGAATGATGCTCTTCCTATTTAAACTATCAAATAAATTATTAAAAAATAATAACAATTGCGCTGTATGTTCTCCTTCTCGAGGCATATTTCTTTGTTGACACACGCTTTTAGCTCCACTGCGACTCATTAATGGCATTACACTAGCGGCAGTGTGACTAAAAACCTGTGTACAACAGGAAACTTTCATTTTTTTAATTTTATTTTTTACAACATGTTGATCAGTCAGTTTTCGCATTGTTCTATCAAGGGAACTACCCGAGGTGTCCGCCCCCGATTTTGATGAAATTTGGTACAGTTGTTCAGGACGCGAAAATAATGTAATAATGACAGGTATTTAAAATATTTTATTCAAAAGATTAAATTTAATTGTTGTGCATGTTTATTAATTCTTAGGATCTCTATTATCTTTATTTGATATTAATCTTACCTAAATGAACCCTAACTAAACTAAATTAATCATGTGTGCTGTTTTGTATATAACGTAAATGGTTAAGGTAGTTGCTCCACGCAGGTACCGTCGCTAGATCGGGTTCATCCCCCCATAGAAATAAAATTAGTATTTTCTACGGAATGTATTAGGAAGTTGTTCCAAAATATAAAATATTTCATTTTAGAGTTTTTGATATTAAAATAAAACTAAAATCCAAAATTAATCATAATGCAACTTTAAAAAAATTTTTAAATCTGCACTTTAATTATGCTACGTTATTGAAACACACATTGTGCTTATTCCGTATATGTACACACGTACACAACCATCCATTTATTTGTGACGAGGACTTGGCACTATCTGTTTAACCTGTACATATGTATACTGTCATATGGTATCTATAGTAATATCCCCTCCTCTACTAATAATTATGAAACGAAGACTTTATTTTTCCATATTTATGAAAAACTAACTGGTAACAGCATGTTTTTTTTTTCTAAATGATTCAGAATATATTATTCTATTACACTGTAGTTTTTCGTTTCAACGTTGTTTATTTTCGCCACAATAAAAATTAATATATACTACTTTCCCACGCTTTTCCAATGCAGTGTGTACAAAAGTATCATTTTTAATTGCAATTATTTAGCGTATAACGTGGTGAACGGTCATCAAATTTCACTATCATATGTATTGCATATCTATTTATATATAGTTCAAGTTTGAACAATTTCTTGTTTATTTCGAATCATGAGACAACTACCTTAACGACAAAAAGTAAATTTATGGAACACAACCTGCCATTATTACATGTGCGTGGCGTAAAAAATCACTTTGCTTTGAACATTTCTTCAAAGCGTATCATTTTTGCGAACTATATGTTTCATAGAAGCTATAATAGTATATGAATATTATATTCATAAATTAAATTATTTTTTTTTGTTATAAATAAATTATGTTTTAAATTATTTATAAACATATTGTTTTCATACGTAAAAAACAACGAAATTTTCCCTTATGACATTTTATGACATCTACGACAGTTTGTGATTGCTGCGTCTTGCCGTATCCGCGCAGCTTGAGTATTGTAAGACAAAACGAAAAAATTTTTGATTTTTTACAAAAACAATAATATTCTAGATGAGGAGGGAAGTATTTGTTCCATAATACATTTTATCCCATCATCACTCGTTTATCAGATATAGTGATGTAAAGTGCCAAAACCGAAAAAAGGAAAGGGTTAATTTCATGACTCCAGAATAAATTAGGGAAAAACGCGAAAACACGTAACTTTTATTTTTGATTTCTCTATCATTTAAAATAAGTTTGGTTAAAATCGGATCGTAAACTTTAAAGATATGACGAAAAAAATGTCATTTTTTAATAAAAAATTAACAAATAATCGTTAAATCAAAGGGTATAGCAGGATAAGGTGGTCAAAAGTGCCCTTGAACCGATTTCAATGGGGGTAGTCTCATTCGATAGATAATGCTCGGCGATCATTGTGTACCAAATTTTAACCCTTTATCTTGATCGGAAGGATAGTTATGGGGAAAATTAAAAAAACAGGTTTTTGGCCCTTTTCCCCCATTTATTGAGGTGTAAAAAATCCGAAAAAATTCTGGCATATTCTACACGGTACCAGACATGTTGGAGAATTTTTTCAGATTTTTCCGTCGAAGTACCTAAGCGTGAAAAATGGGCAAAGTCAAAAAAAAAGGAAAAAAGAAGATTTCGTATTGAAATCTTCGAGGTACAACTTTTTGTTTTATATAGTAACAATCTAACACCTACGATTGTTATCCCCAATTTTTTTTCAGATTTTTAAACCACCTGCCTCATTATGAAAAAAATCGAAAACCGATTTTCGGTACGTATTTTGATCTAAAACGCAAGAAGTAATTGTTATTTTTCCATTATTTTCATAGAGTATGTTCATTTTGTGGTTTTTAATGTTTTACCATTACAGATAATTTCATAACAATAAAAGGAATTGAGATAACTCACTTATCTGTAAACTATGTGTTACATTATGTACCATAATTTTGAACGTTCTTTCAACAGCAGCAGTGGCGACGCGTCTAGAGTGTCTGCTCTGGAACCGCTATGAACTTTTTGTCGCGGGTTCGTGTCCCGGAAGGTATCTTTTTTTTTTCTTTTTTTTTTAATCTGTAAATGCATAAAAATAATCAATAATCATTTTTAACAGCTATTGCGATAATCCTAAATGCATAAAAAATGTATATCGTATAGAAAATAGTTTTAGAGCATATCTGTTGTTTTGCCGGCTCTCTCTAGCAATATGTTATCCCATGGTTACGGATATTTTTAAACATTTAAGGGGGGATTCCCATTTGAAGTGTTGAAAAATCGTGTTCTTTTAGTAATTTTTATTAAGGAAACCATTGGATAAATCTTTGTCATAATTCACACATGTATTTGTTATGTATTCAGTGAACTACAGTTCAATTTATAATTGATTATCTTGAGAATTATGGCTTTGACGTCGTTTGAGGTGGGACGCCTCCTGGAAATTCCCGGTCGCTGGCTGACACGATAACTGATCTTCAAGTTGCCGGAAATAAAAAATTCAAATGGCAATTTACTCCTTATGAATGTAGTTCTGGTGTGAACTACGGACAATTTTTTTTTTCAAAAACTAAAGAAACTGCGAACATTGGAAAAAAAATTTGTTCTTTTCGCAAAAAATTTCGTCAGACGTTTGTTCATAAAAAAAAAGTTGTGCATGTATATGTTTTTTCGTAGTTCCTACTGAAGACAGATGTTTTCTCAAGAATTGTGCCAAATTTGAAGGCAATCGACTGAATAGTTCGGGAGATATCATGTCAGCCGTCCAGAAAAAACCTGTTTCGAGAAAAACGCGTTTGAAGTTTTACAAACAGTTTTTGTATGTAAAAAAATGTATATATATCTAGTACTTACAGCATATTCTTGTTAATCAGCTATGCCAGGTCCATACAGTACACCTTCTTCCTCTTCAAAATATTCATTTCGTTCCGTTTGCCGATTTTGTTGTAAAATTCGCGCCTCTTTCGTTGCATCAAGGCTCCGTCTGACCGACCTATGCAGCCGCTGTTCGTCTCGGGCGTTACAAAATTTTTTGGCATTGTCGCCAATGGCGATGACAATGGTCGCCATTGTTTTTAGAATTGCATAAAAACCTTCGTTAAATATGCCAGTGGCTAAATAAGCCGCCGTTTCTACGCTTTTTGTTCCGCAATGAAGGTGTTTGGGCGCGAGTCGCCAGACTGGAGAGTTAAAACTTTCGTTATTATTTTGACTTTCGCCACCCAAACATCTCTCTAATAGTTCCTTGTTGGACATATCCACGTAAATTGGCACTATAGCAGCAGCAAGATCTTCATTCATTGGCTTCTCATGATCGAATTGATCCAGCGTTCCTTTTGCTTCTGCTTTGCGCCACTTGCACCAACTGTCTGGACCTGGTGGACACAGCATATGCCTGGATTTGGCGTTTGTAGAGATTTTATGGTAACATATGGCCCACACAGCACTGTACATATCATCAAGGGAATTCGGATTTCTTCTGATAGCTGGACCTTCCAATTTCTTGCCTTCCGTGTCTCAACAGCTATAGACGTATCATAAACCTAAGAATTCCAGGAACCAGCGTTCGGCTGTTTACCTGGCCTAATCACTCATAGAGTATTCAAGTTCCACCCCACCAACTTTGAATTTGACACCGACGGATGGGTGGAGTATCAAAGTCAAAGACTATATACCTGCTACACTAAACAGGAGCCGCTCGGGTATTGCCCGCGCGCTATCTCAGCATACGTGCGCGCCGAGTTCGTTATTGACTCATAACTTTGTCAATTTAACGAATTTCAGATTGAAATTTTGCACATTGTTTCTCAAGAGTATGAACAACAATAATAATTATAATTAAAAAAAACTTTTTTTTGAAGCCCTGGAATGGGAATCCCCCCTTAAATTACGGAAATGTTAACTTATTATGGTATATAAAAATGTATTTATAGGTAGATCAAGAAATACTTAATGCGTATTTTTTTACCCGTCTGTCTGTATCGAGGTGGTGAAAATGACTCGGTTTCGGACGAAATCTTCCGATGTAACTTTTCGGAGGCTAGGAAGACGTCAATGACCTGCGTTCGGTGTCGGGTTCACTCAAGGGCCCACCCGTGGAGAAGAACATAAACACTTGTGCTTCTCTTCGAGTTCGGTGACACAGTGCCCCATTTTCTAACTTTGTCTACGTCGCCTCTGCTTCAACCACTGGCGAAATTTTAATCGAGAAGGCCGAATTAAAAGTTAATTTGCGAGATAACGGTTCATTTCTGACCCATGGTTCCTCTCAGACATTTTGCCTACGTAACAAGACGAATACGATAAGCCAATAAAAAAAATTTGCTACCCTTTCGCGAATTTTGCGGCAAGTTTTTTTCGCAAATCTCCATCGATCCAGAGGTGTAGAACAACCCCTGAAAGCCGTGACAAATATTTTTGAAACACCCTGTACAAGATAGAATAGATAGGACAGAGGTGACGTCAATCGAAGACATGCTAGGAGAACTACGAAAGTTAGAAGGCCTGGTACAAAGAAAGAAAACATTCAATTACAGCAAGATAAGCAATGCCGAAACTAGTAACCAACGAGGAACGAGAATGAATGAAAAAAAAACATGTCCGTATTGTGAATTAAAAGGTTTCTCTGGTAGATTCCACCCCGAAGCGATATGCAGACTAAAACAAAGAGACCAAAAAAATATAAAAACGGTAAACAATATAGCAATCCAAGAACACCTAATTGAAACGCTAGTCGACCAAAAAAACTAAAATGGCTGCCATTGATAACAATAGAAGTGTTTCTAAACGGTACTAAAATACATGCAGTCTACGATTCAGGCTCAAACGTCACTCTACTTAACTCAAAAATCGTAAAAAAAATGTGGCTACCGATAAAGGAAGACAGAAATACTTTCACCACACTCAATGGCAGAAAAAAGACTTCAGGAAGGATAGAAGCAAAGCTAAGAGTACACGGAATTGAAAAACTTGTCAACATACTCATAATGGAGAATGAAGATGTTGGATACGACATACTACTAGGTCTCGATTCGATAAAAAAATTTCGTCTAAAACAAGATTATGATTTGAAAATTTACCAACAAGAAGAAACAAACTCAAGAATAGAGTTCTCAATAGGAAACAAAGACCATCAAAAAAAATCAATGAAGGTATCCCCATAGAACAAATCAACGTGAAACTGGAGCACTTGCCAAATGAAAAAAGAAAAGAAGTAAAATATTTAATACACAAATACAAATCAATTTTCGCGAAGAATAAATTTGACGTCGGAAAAGTGAAGGATCACGAGGCGCAAATAAAGCTCGCAGAACGAAAATTTATAGCAAAGAAACCTTATCGGTGTTCAATAAACGACCAAAAAGAAATAAAATTCCAAATTAAGGAACTAATAAAAACAGATTTGATCGAAGAAGCATGCTCACATTTGCAGCTCCAGTGACACTGGCCTATAAACGAGGCAAAGGGACAAAGACAAGGATGTGCATCGACTTTCGAGAACTAAACAAGTTAGTCATCCCCGAACCACAACCATTTCCACTAATAGACGAAATCATCGCAAAAACAAGCGGAGCCGAATGGTTCTCGGCACTAGACATAAACTCCGCATTCTGGTCGATCCCACTACGTACAAAAGATAGATATAAAACGGCATTTGTAACGCAAAATGGCCACTGGCAATGGAAATGTTTACCATTTGGGTGAAAAAATTCCCCAGGTATTTTTCAACGCATACTAAGCAACATAATCCGAAGGAACAATCTCAGCGCATGGTGTATAAACTATATCGACGACATAGTTATATTCTCAAAATCATTTGAAGAGCATATGGAACACGTAGAAAAAGTACTACGAGCAATATACAAAGAAGGATTCAAACTAAAATTCGAAAAATGCAGTCTCGCAAAAAACGAAATAAAATACCTGGGACATATTATCTCAAAGAATACGGTCCGGCCGACGACAGAAAATGTGATATCCATCCGAAATTTCCCAATACCAAACACAAGAAGAAACGTACGCCAATTTTTGGGAAAAGTAAACTTTAACCGAAAATACATTCCGAATACGATTAGTCTTTTAGAACCACTACACAACCTACTTAGAAAAAATGTAGATTTCTCATGGACACAGGAATGCCAAGAAGCATTCATGAAAACAAAAAATTTATTGTGCTCGGAACCAGTACTTGCAATCTATAACACGAATGCACCGACAGTCATATATACAGATGCTAGCATAGAAGGACTCGGAGCGGTACTAAAACAACAACAACCGAATGGAGAGCTTAAACCAGTCGATTACTTCTCAAAAAGACTGAAAGACTATCAAAAAAAGAAGGCAATATTCTTAGAGTGTCTCGCTATCAAAGAAGCAATTGTATACTGGCAATATAGATTAATAGGAAAAAAATTCACAGTGGTCTGCGACCACAAACCACTCGAAGGACAAAACATTAGATGCAGAACAGACGAAGAATTAGGGGATATCTTACACTTTCTTTCACAATTCGATTTTGACATCAAATACGAACCAGGGAAAACAAACGTAGAAGCAGACTATCTCTCACGAAACCCTGGAATCGCAGAAGTGGAAGATATGAAAGAGGGTTTAAAAACAGTAAACTTCGCCGAAATAAAAGACATAAAAGAAGACCAAAGAATGAACAAAGAACACATAAACCTAACGAAAAGTAAACACGAGGAGAACGGTATAGTATACAAAATCAAAAACAATAGAAAACAAGTGATAGTGTCAGAAGAATTTGGAAAAAACCTGATTAAAAAGGTACATAGAAACTACGGACATATTTGCAAAATCAAAGTCATAAGCAAAATAAGAAACTACTACTACTTTAAAAATATGGAGAAATGACAAAACGGTTCTGCGACAGCTGTGAAATCTGCTCAAGAAATAAAACACGAAGCAAACACTATGGATTACTGTCAAAACTTGGACCAGCAGAAAAACCATTTGATATAGTTTCATTAGACACAATAGGGGGATTTGCAGGAAATAAATCATCAAAAAAATACCTACACCTACTAGTCGATCATTTCACGAGATATGCTTTTATACTAACGTCAAAGAATCAAACGGCAGAAGATTTTGTTAAACTATTGA
Source organism: Cerceris rybyensis (assembly GCA_910591515.1). NCBI lineage: Eukaryota > Metazoa > Arthropoda > Insecta > Hymenoptera > Crabronidae > Cerceris > Cerceris rybyensis. The sequence continues at coordinate 18,452,055 of OU342798.1, read as the reverse complement.
AAAAAATTCAAGATAAACATCAGATACAAACACTTCTTACAGACCAATATAGCGGGATAAACTCAGACGCATTTAAAAACTATCTCAAACAACAGAAAATTAATCTGATTTTCACGGCAGTAAACTGCCCATTTTCAAATGGACTAAACGAAAGGTTAAACCAAACCCTTGTGAATAGAATTAGATGTAAAATAAACGAGACAAAATCTAGAGCATGGTCCAAGATAGCCGAAGAATGTACAGAACAATACAACCGAACAGATCACTCAGTCACCGGATTCAGCCCAGAATACTTGATGTTCGGAGAAATGGACCCAGCAATCCCAGAAGAATTAAGGCCGATAAGAGATTTAGATAAGGACAGAATACAGGCATACAAAAATTCACAAAGAAACCATATTTATAACAAAAGCAAATACGATAAAAATAGAGAAAAATACGACTTTGAAGTAGGACAAATGGTATACGTAGAAAACGGATCAAAACTAAACAGAAAAAAACTAGAGGAAGTAAGAATCGGGCCGTTCCCAATAATCAAAAAAATCTCAAACAGTATCTTTGAAGTCGACTCAGGCCACAGGAAGAAAGAATCAAATTACTATCACATATCGAAACTTATGCCACACACCAAATTCGAAGACAGGAAAGATTCCCAAACTTCAGAGACGTCGCTTTAAATATCTTGGGGCGGGGGGATGTAAAGTGCTGAGCCCTTCCTTTAAATAGCGCGGCGATGCCGATCGCTTGTCGGTAAAGAAAAGAAAAGGGGGGACAGGTGAAGGAGAGAGATCGAATAGAAATTAGCGACAAGGGTACATAGGAAATAAGGAATACTTTCGATTACTCTTTTAGGTTAGTAAAAAGTATTAATTGTTGACCCATTTATGTATTTATTACAAATAAAATTACTCTTTTAGAGGCATCGAATGTCTAGTTCTTCCGATTCAAGAAAGTTGGATCGAAGGCGAACCCTACGCTTACAAAGTTATAAGCGAAAAAAGAAAAAAATCGGGAACTTTGAAGGGTGGTTTCACGCCCTAAACATGCGATTTAGCAGATATAAAAAAATACGTATCGATTATTTTCGCGTCCCGAACAACTGTACCAAAGGGTCTAGCCGAATAAGGGGGTCAAAAGTGCCCTTGAACCGATTTTATTCGACGATGGGTCATTCGATAGGTGATGATGAAAAACCATTGCACACAAATTTTTAATCCGATACCTTCACCGGGAGGGTAGTTATAGGGTAAAATCGAAAAACCAGTTTTTGCCTCATTTTCCCCAATTAATGTGGAGCAAAAATTCCAAAAAAATTCTAACACATTCTAAACATGAATGTACACGTTAGGGATTTTTTCCAGATTTTTCCTTTGCAAGTTACACTCACGAAAAATGAAAAACCGAAAAAAAAATTTTTAAACATCGATTTCGTATTAAAATCTTCCGAGCACAACTTTTTCCTTTTTACAGTAGTTGCATAATGTTATCATTGTTATACCCTAATTTTTTCAGATTTTTTGAGTACGGTGCATCACGGTCGGAAAAATCAAAAACCGATTTCTGGGACACATTTTGGGCTGAAACTCGCCCATTATTTGCCATTCTTGCATGATTTTAATACAGTATGTTCATATTGTGACCTTCAATGTTTCTGCATAGAAATATGTAGATGTTAAAGAACAATATCGGGATAATTAAATAAATTGCTGATTGTATGGTCTTTATAACCTAGAATTTTAACCGTTCTTTCAATAGCATCAATGGCGCAGTGGCTATGGTGTCTGCCTGTTGATCGCTGGACACTTTTTTGTCGCGGGTTCGAATCTCCATATGGGACTTAAGGTTTTTTTCTGTCATTTTTTTTTTTTTTTTTTTATAAAAGACAACAATATTCAGTAGTAGCTTTAAAATGTTTTACAGATATTTTTATGCCTTTCAACAATATAAAACCTATAGAAAAATAATCGTAAAACATGCTTTTCTTACAATTAGACATGCAACGTTTTGCAATTATAAGTATTCTCAAACATTTTATATTGTTCATAGATATTGGTTTATTGCAATGTATGAAAATATATTTTAAATATGAAAGAAATATAAAATTCAATGTACAGAATGTAAAAAAGTACTTGTAATTGTAAATCGTGACATGACTGAAAAGAGTCGATGAAGAAAAAAGTATACTGTATAATTATTTTTAGAAGTATGTGTGAAACATTTTAAAGCTACTACTGAATATTGTTATGTCTTTTATAAAAAAAAAAAAAAAATGACAGAAAAAAAACTTAAGTCCCATATGGAGATTCGAACCCGCGACAAAAAAGTGTCCAGCGATTCCACAGGCAGACACCATAGCCACTGCGCCATTGATGCTATTGAAAGAACGGTTAAAATTCTAGGTTATAAAGACCATACAATCAGCAATTTATTTAATTATCCCGATATTGTTCTTTAACATCTACATATTTCTATGCAGAAACATTGAAGGTCACAATATGAACATACTGTATTAAAATCATGCAAGAATGGCAAATAATGGGCGAGTTTCAGCCCAAAATGTGTCCCAGAAATCGGTTTTTGAATTTTCCGACCGTGATGCACCGTACTCAAAAAATCTGAAAAAATTAGGGTATAACAATGATAACATTATGCAACTACTGTAAAAAGGAAAAAGTTGTGCTCGGAAGATTTCAATACGAAATCGATGTTTAAAACTTTTTTTTTCGGTTTTTCATTTTTCGTGAGTGTAACTTGCAAAGGAAAAATCTGGAAAAAATCCCTAACGTGTACATTCATGTTTAGAATGTGTTAGAATTTTTTTGGAATTTTTGCTCCACATTAATTGGGGAAAATGAGGCAAAAACTGGTTTTTCGATTTTACCCTATAACTACCCTCCCGGTGAAGGTATCGGATTAAAAATTTGTGTGCAATGGTTTTTCATCATCACCTATCGAATGACCCATCGTCGAATAAAATCGGCTCAAGGGCACTTTTGACCCCCTTATTCGGCTAGACCCTTTCATCCAAATCGGAGGCGGACACCTCGGGTAGTTCCCTTGTAAGAAATGCTCCACTACTCTGATCAATAAAATATGCATCTTCAATATGCGACCATTAGGCTGTTCGAATAACGTTGTCTTTCAATTTAAATTCTAAGTCTTTTGTTAATAAATTATTCCGTATGCATTTTAAAAGACGTGGGACATCATATAGTGGAACTATATGATGCCCATTAAGTATTATTACATTATCTTCAATAATTTCATTACGTTGAAAAGCATCGCGTTTTGAATCTAAAATTAAATTTTTTATTGCTTTACTATTAATACCACCTTGGTCAGATACAGATCCTACAATTTCCAGACCAACATCATGGGCACGCATAACAATTTGTTTGAACATATATACAATCTTTTCCCATGACGTTGCTCCTCTGCAAAACGTGACTGCAATCGGTTGTTTCCATGGTCGATCACCATGAACTTCTCTCAAAAACCAAACTAAAACGTGGTCTGCGATTTGATTTTGCCGGCAATGTCCTTCATCGACAAATCCTTCAAAACGAAGGACTTAGTTTCATCTCGTCGAAAATTAAAATACAATATTTGAATATAACATCATTAAAATTTAGTACACGTTTTTCTATGTCATCAAACATGGAGTTGCAAATACCTGGTGTTACAGGTATTTGCGGCACAACCTTTCTAAGCGTTTCCTGACTTGGAAGACAAAACTCATAAATTTATAATTTTTTGGACTTTTTTTGTACATAGCTAATGCAAATGCTTTATCTTCCAATGTAAAAATACGCTTAAACTTATTGCATTTTGCGTTTCTAAAATTAGAAATAATAAATTCTTAAGCTGTTGTGCTCAAGGTCGTAATACATCTATATTATCTGTATTTATCATTCGTTTGAATTCCTGGAAGCGTCCCTGCAGATTTATATTTCGTTTTCGCAGCCTGCATGTTGCCTTCTTGAGGGCTGCAATGATGTTGTATATTTTCTTCTACTGTGGTTCCAAATTCTTCTGTCTTGACAGTCCCAATACTGTAATTAATGCTGGAAGCACACACCAAACTAAACCATGCTCAAACAAACCAAAAGAATTAAGTTCATGCTTTATCAGTTGTCTTTAATTTAAGACTCAGTTTATTTAACAATTCACAAATAACACAAAAATTAACAGTCAAACGGTACAATAGTTAATAATAATGTTCGCGAAGCAGAACGAAATAAAAGAAACAAGTAAAGATTGCACGTGATGAGAAGCGTGAATTTCGGCTGAGAGAGCGACAAGGCGAACGGAACAGCGCAAGCAAACCGCGAATAGAGGGAGCGAGCAGGATGAGCGGAGTAGTTTGTAGGAAGAGGAAAAGGGAAGAGGGTGGGGATTAGGAAACCGGTAAGGAATATTCTGGAAGAGTTCGGTTGGGAGTTTAAAATAGGGCAGAAAAACTGGGATAAGGTGAAGGATAAGAGCGACAGAGAACGACGAGCAGAAGACAAGGATGGTGAGTGGGGAGCGATGAACTGAGGTGTAAACATGTTGAAGGAGCGTGGAGAGGAGAGAGGCAGGCAGAGAGACAACATCGAACGGCTGATTTCAAATCAGCTGTTCGATGGAAAACAAGAAACAGATTAGGGAAAGTGAAAGGAATTTGGAGAAAAGGAAGGAATTGTGCGGATGAAAAGGAATCTCTAACATCAGTTTTGTAGCGATTCTATTGATTTGATAGTAATGCTGAGGAAACGAAATTACTCTTTGTTAAAGGATAAAAGTGGTATAAAGAATAAAGAATGATGAATTCAATAGGATTAACAGAATTAGAAAGCATAAAAGAAATTAAGTTTTATAACCATTGAAAGTGAGAAACATACCGTCACCAAAGAAATATTATAGATAACTTCGCTTTTCTGCATAATTATCAAATCAATTGTTATTCGTTACAAAACTAAATTATCTAATTTGAAAATTTATAGCTTCCACCAATCACATATACAGTATTCCCTGGTTATATGCACAAGGAGGGGCCCTCGATAACTGCCTCGCGACCATCCCCACCACATAGGGGGATCCCCCTCGGCGAGCCGCCACATTCAGCGACGGGGAAGTGTGACATGATACTTTGGGATCGTGTCCATGAGCCAATACTAATCGAAGGACTGAACTTTTCCGTTTTTGATTATTTTTCGTTAAAAACTTCGCTATCGTGTTTGTGACAATTTTGTGATTAAAATGATACCAAACACGACATAATTTGAGCAACATTTACTTAATATTTAAATCGCTTATTTGCTATATAGATAATTCAAACATGTCGTGTTTGGTATCATTTTAATCAGAAAATTGTCACAAATACGTTAACGAAGTTTCCAAAACGAAAAAATTGAAAATGGAAAAGTTCAATCCTCCAATTAGTATTGACACAGCGATATGTTCGGGCCGGTCCCCCTGTACGTTGGGCCTCTCTGTCTCTTCTACTATCTGTCTTTTTCTAAGCTCGGCACTCGGCTCGAGCCGTGAGATAAACACAGTGTTGACATTCAGCTACGACCAGTGCATATAAGTTTTGCACAGGGACTCTATAGCAGTGCATATATAGAGTTTGGTAACTATTCAATGTTTACGAATTTAGAAAGGGGTAAGCAATGGGACAACGTCCTCCCCCCCCCCCCCCCCCCCCCCCTCTAGAAGATGAAGGGGTTGATGGAACCGAGACTCGTCTTCGATGCACACGCGATTGACGGCGATGAGTCCGTTTCTACGAACGTTTTAAGGAGCATTCTTTGCTCTATGCACGAGCTGATGAAATAAATTTTTACGATGCCTAAAGTTTGTTAGATGTCTGTGCTATGGAGAGACACGTTCCTCAAAACGTTTGTACATACATACGAACAGAGTCATCTCTGTCACAGTTTTTATCCTTTATCCTTTGCATCTTCGACGGGGTGGTTTTTCACTGTTTTCCGCTTTTTAAATTCACGGTCAACTTGAGCTGTATGCAAATACCGAATTGTCATTCACGTCAATAAAAGCACAGCAGTGTCGAGAGGTGTGCAATGTTTAAATGCACTGTTCTGTGTTTACGTCGCTGCTCCAATTGAGCGCCGAACTTAGAAAAGACAGTAAGTATAATTCAAACCATATCGTGTTGGGTATCATCTTAATCAGAAAAATTTCACAAATACGTTATCGAAATTTGCAAAAAAGAAATATCAAAAATGGAAAAGTTTTATCCTCCGATTAGTATGTATTAAATTAGTCAAAGAGAAGACGTGACTAAGCGACGGACACATGATATAATTGAGACATGAATTTAAGGCAAACATTTAAGTCTAATTAACTTTAACATAGTATTTTTAAAAATACATGGCATGAGCAAACGTTGGGGATGAGAAGCAAGAGGAAATAATAGGTGAGGATGAGCTGTTCGAGAAAGAAGATACTTCTTTTAGTAATAAGAAATTATAATATTAAATCTTGTTGAACAACAGTGATAGCAACAACGACAACAATAACAGTGGCAGCAATACTCTTAATAATAATAATGTCGGCGATGATGATGATGATGATGATGATGATGGTTATGATACAAGCTGTGGTGATGATGCTTATGTAATATGTGCAACATGATGACTGAGGCTTACAAGGAGACGGTACGGTAGTCGGGTCTCAGAATTTTTTCAAACTTGGCAGAGGGGGAGGCCACCCCTCGAATATTAAGAGTGTAAAGCCATTCGACTAGATGGCCAGGCATTTTCGAGAAAAACGCCTTTTTTAATTTAAAGCGCAATAAATACAAGGGACGCTACCATGTGTTCAAAAGAGTTCGTAGCTCATTTGGTAGCGTGCTGGTCTAATAACCGATAGGTCGATGGATCGAGTCTCGCTCCGTGCAACTTTTTTTCTCCCCCCTTTTTTCTTTACTTTCTGCATGTATTACCAATAAAATTATTGGAATAAAATTATTGGAATGAGAATTTTATTTTACTTTAGATAATAAAATAAATACACAGTTTTACGTACTCGTATACTTCGTAGCGACTGTCGTTACAACTTTTGTTTGAACCCGAAATCTTTCGTGTCCCGTTACATATTGCACGAGGCGTGCCCGACCGAGATAATGTTTAGTGAATAAAACATTTTGTTATCATTGATAACTGAGGATTAATTTAATAAAAAAAACACAATATAATTAATACAATGTGACTGTCCTCGACCGCCGTTCGGTCGCGAGTGAACAAAAAAACGTCGCTCTGCTTCTCGAGGCCCCATACCACCCGTGTACCCCGCAATTCTTGCCGCCCCCTTACCCAAGTCGCTAACTTCGAAGGCATCGAAGGAGCAACGTCGAGACGACGCGAGATGACACACAACCCGGTATAGAGGCGCTCTACATTATCCGCAACATTCCGCCCACCTTGAACGCACGAGCGTTCAACAGAAACACACACATATGCATACATACCAATACATACATGCATGCCGTTCCGAAAGTAACATAAGATGATATATATTTATTACATACAACGCTAATCAGTCCTTATTACTAACATACTTGAGTTCAATATCCAATTTTCACAGAATCACGTGAGATTGACTCTTCTTCGTCAATCGGGAGTAAACTAATCTTTGTGACAGGCCGTTTAACCACAGTATCGTTCATTTTAAGAGAAACGACTCTAATAACACCATCTGAACCACAATGGGTATCCACAATGCGTCCGAGACGCCACTGTAACGGGGGAAGATTGTCTTCCCTAACGAGAACTAACATACCACGAGATATCTTCTTGGCATCGGAAAAACGCCACTTATGTCTTTGTTGCAAGTGGTGCAAATATTCACGTTGCCACCGTCGCCAAAAATGTTGTAACATTTGTTGTATCAATTGATACCTGGAAAGCCGATTTTGTTTGATGTCTCGTAGATCCGTGTCCGGTAATGCCTTCAGTGACTCTCCGACAAGAAAGTGTCCAGGTGTTAATGGGTCCAAATCTTCAGAATTATCGGACATAGGATAGAGAGGGCGCGAATTTAAACAAGCCTCTATTTGCGTCAGCAGCGTATACAATTCCTCAAAAGTAAGTCTTTGTTCGCCTACCACACGCCGTATGTGATATTTCGTAGATCTTATCGCTCTTTCCCAAAGTCCTCCGAAATGAGGGGAATGTGCCGGAATAAAATTCCACTGGATAGATTCTTTCGACAAGTAATCTCTAACCCGCTTGTTATGATCTTTACTGTCAAGTAAAGCCTTGAGCTCCGTTAATTCGTTACGAGCTCCAACGAAATTAGTACCATTATCTGAATAGATACAGTGGCATAGTCCCCTTCGAGATATAAACCTACGCAAGCAATTAAGAAACGCATCCGTACTTAAGTCTGTCGCAAGTTCTATATGTACAGCCTTGGTTACAAAACACACAAACATACATACATACGCCTTCACCGTGATACGAGATCGAGTTTTTTCTTTAATACAAAAGGGACCTGCATAGTCAACGCCGGATGTATAAAATGCACGCGCCGGCGTCACACGAGCCGCCGGTAAATCACTCATTACATATGCTGGCTTGGTGGGTTTGAATCTAAAACATCTGATGCACTTCCGTAATACGCTCTTAACAGTTCCTTTACACATCAACGGCCAATATCGAGTTCGGATAGATGACATCACATGTTGACATCCCGCATGCAACAATCTTAAATGCTCATGTTCAATAATCAATATGGTTAATCGATGTTTCGACGGCAATATCATTGGATGTTTATGATCATACGGAATTGACGCATACCGTATCCTACCGCCCACCCTGAGGATACCCTCTGTATCCAAGAAAGGATTTAAAGAGCGAATCTGGCTGGAGTGAGTTACTTGATTTCCCGATTGTAATGCCTGCATGTCGGCGAGAAAATGTTCGCGTTGTGCTAACCTTACTAATAATTTTCTCGTATTTTCGAGTTCTCCTGAAGTCAGCTGATTGTTCCCGATACGAATAACACTATCTTCAATGAGTGTGTTTTCTGGAAGTCGGTTTCTCCTAGCTATCCGAATCTTCGTAATCCATCGCAAGCAATACGATATTACTCGCAATAACCGCGTGAAAGAAGAGAAGCGATTAAAAATATCCGATTTTATCGTGTGAGTTGATATGAGTGACACCTCCTTTTGCCGTTTTTCCGGTATTTCAAACGGTGCAATCTCCGTATAAGGCACAAGTTCGATAGATTGCGTCAACCATTGTGGACCCGACCACCATAAATCATTGTTTATCAATTCTGTGAGAGACGCGCCGCGCGAAATCATATCAGATGGGTTATCTTGTGACGTCACGTGTCTCCACCCCTCCGAATCCGTGAGTTCTTGAATCTCGGCCACCCTATTCCTTACGAAGGTGGTCCACCGACTAGGAGATGCCTTAATCCATGCCAATGCGACCATAGAGTCGCTCCAGAAATATTCTCTATTTATTTTCAATTTAAGCGAAGACCGAATTTTACTTGTTAACTGAGCCAAAAGAAGCGCGCCGCACAATTCTAAGCGCGGGATTGTCAATGATTTTAAAGGGGCGACCCGAGATTTAGAACAAACTAACCGCAGAGACCAATTTCCAGTCGCATCTTGCGATCTTAAGTAAATACACGCCCCGTATGCGCGTTCCGACGCGTCGCAGAACCCATGTAGTTCTATAGTCTTTGGTGCGTTGCATAAAATACGACGCGGTATAAACACATTTTTTAAGTGTGGTAAATCATCACAGAACGATTTCCATTGAGAATATAAGTCTTGCGGCACCGACTCATCCCAACCCGTATGCAGCTGCCATAACCGTTGCATAATTAATTTAGCGTTAACGATAATAGGGCTCACTAGTCCCAACGGATCGAAAATCTTCGCAATATCCGACAAGATAGTTCGCTTTGTCACGCGTTTTGTTTCCGCCGATGTAACTGCATACCGTAATTGATCGCTGGCCGGTGCCCATAACAAACCGAGAATTTTTGTTCCGTAGTCAACTTGAATATTAAATGGAACTGATTCATTTTGAATATTCGGTACTAATCGTTCGTTATTCGAGGACCATTTCCGTAAATTAAATCCCGAATCCGCCAAAATCGTTGTGATGTCCGTCTTTAACTTCATTGCCGAAGTGAGATTGTTTGATCCCGTTAACAGATCGTCGATATAGAAATCGTTAATTATTGCATCGCTTGCAGTCGGAGATTTCTCAGCGCACTCGATTCCTACTTGCCGTAAAACGCGTGTAGCCAAGAATGGTGCGGATGCCGTACCGTATGTCACCGTATTTAACTCAAACGTTTGAATCCGTTTGTCTTTATCCGAGCGCCATAGAATTCTCTGAAATTTTCGCTCTTCAGAGTCCACTTCTATCTGGCGGTACATTTTTTCGATGTCCGCCGACATCACGAATCGGTGTTTTCTAAACCGCACAACAATTGAAAATAAGTTGCTTTGTACCGTAGGCCCAACGAATTGTGTATCATTTAGTGATAACCCGCTTGATGTGTTGGCGGAACCATCAAAGACTACCCTGAGTTTAGTAGTGGTGCTAGTTGCTTTGTACACTGCGTGGTGAGGTAAGTAATATCCCGTATTACCCATGCCTGCCGATTCCGGTATCGGTGTCATATGTCCTAAGAGTTCGTAATCTTTCATAAATTGTTTGTATTCAGCTTGAAACGTCGGCTGCCTTTGTAATCGTTTCTCTAAAGATAACAGACGTTTCTCTGCTTGGTCTCGAGACTGACCTAATTGCGACACGTTTTCCTTGAAAGGAATTTTAACCGAATAACGACCGTTTGGTAATTTTACAACCGTTCGCAGAAAATGTTGTTCACATTTATCCGATGGATCAATAAAAACATTATCTCTCTTATTTATGTCCGATTCTATTTCCCAGAATTTAGTCAAGGCATTGTCCAGCCTTGTATTAGATACTGTTTGGCATACCGGCCCGTGATGTTTATTTGGCAGATTAAATCTACCACCGAGAATCCAACCGAGATGAGTTTTTTGTAATATGAGACCTCCTAGTCCAAGCTTGTGTTGTCCGATGCACAACAATTGAAGATATAATCCGGCACCCAGCAACATGTCGATATCTCGAGAACCTTTAAATTGCGGATCTGCTAATTTTATCCATTCGGGAATTACAAAATTCGTTTTGTCGAGTGGTACGTTAGGCATCGGTTCTGTTATGTTTTCAATTGCAAGACAAGAGACATGAGTTCTAAAGTTATTGTGCAATGAATGAATTTCGAGATTCGCCTTGTATTTTATAAAATGTTCTCGACCGCCTAATCCTTTAAGAGATAGATTTATTTTAGAACATGGTAATCCAAGCTTCTTAACGAATGATTCACGAATCAAATTTACTTGTGATCCCGAGTCCAACAATACCCGACAATGTTGCAGTTTACCCTTAGCGTCACGTATCGATACTATCGCCGTCGATAGTACAGCGTGTTCATATGTGTCTTCTACCATATTTACAACGATCGACTGTGATGCAGTTGATGTTGATGCTGTTTTATTTGCTGAAACGTCTGCCGAATTATGTAACAGATTACGTGCCGCGTCCCGATGCAGCAACGAATGATGTTTTCCACCACATTGCTTACAAGACTGACGCGTGCAATTTTTAACACCGTGACCCTGTCGAAGGCAATTATAACATAGTTGCAATTTTTGTACTATGTCTCGCCGTTGTGCCATATCAAGAGCCTTAAAACCCTCACAAGCAAAAATCATATGTGAACCCCTGCAATGTACACATTGTTCGCTGCTTGTTGCCGTATGTACAGCCATATCCCGTGATTTCCCTTTCGAAAACAATTTTTTATCCGACCGAGGTACAATGGCTGACTTGCTATTTGCAACCTGCTCTAAGTAGCTAGATTGCTCTTCAAGAAATTGACGTAAATCACTTAAATTTGGGTTTCGCGACATACCCACCGACAGCCGATCCCATTCTCGTTTCGTTCGAGGATCTAGTTTTTCAGACACGCTGAGAACTACGAGGGTATCCCAATGTGTTACCGGCTCACCAAGCGAGCCTAAAGCTGACAAATGACTATTCATATCATCTAGGAGAACTCTGAGAGACTCAGGAGAGTCTTTGTTTTGTGCCGGTAAATGTAATAATGCCTCTCCGTGATGTCGTATCAATCGCCGGGAGTTTTCGTATCTGTCTTTCAAAGCCTTCCAAGCCAAAGCATAATTCGCGTCAGACACCCCTAACGTTTGTATTGTGCGTGCGGCGTTACCCTTTAACGCTGAGCTTAGATAATGAAACCTTTGAACATTATTTAATGTTTCATTGTGATGAATAAGACTCTCAAATGTGTCCCGAAATTTAAGCCAATCATTATAATCTCCGTCGAAAGGAGGTAATGAAATTGTCGGTAATTTTATATGTGACTGCAGTTCCGAAACTGCAGTTGATGCCGCCGCCGGAGACGCACGCGAGCTTCCTTGACGCGAAGAAATATAATCTTCTACCTGAGCCATAATATTGAAATACGCTGTTTCGAAGTGATCTCGTTCCGCATAGTGTGCCGCTTCAGCATCCGTATTGCTGACTGCTAATTCGATTTTCTGTTGTACACTATCGAACCGATCATACAATCCTTTGTTGGCATCAAGTCGTTTTTTAAGAGCGGCGATTGTCGTATCCGTCGGTAAGGTTTCGCAAAATTTCTTGAATCGCGTTAACGCTGCTTTGATTAAACCTCGCTCCGCGATCCACGTTTTTATCTCACCCTCCATGATTTACAATAATTACGCTTCCGTTAATACTGCTGACGCAAATAATTTACAACGCAATTAGACTTACAGAACAATGAGGCTATGCCGATGCGTATACTCGTAGTGCCGCAATATTCCAAGAATCCTATGCCAGACGAGCGTTCCTCGCGAACGCATTTGTTTCGAGACCCACGTGCTCGATGACCGCTGCTCTCCGATGACCGTTGATCCGCTACCTTCCGATGACCGTTGCGTCGTGGACCCTTGTGTCCTTATCCGTTGACTGCTGTGCCGTTCAGCGTAGTTTCCGATAATCGACGTTTTTATTGACTGTAGAGTTTATTCATCCACACACTGCGCGGTGGAGAATCCGTGATTCATGATCGGTCACTTGATATTAAAACCGTAAAGTTCCGCATTGCATAGTCCGTAATATCCATAGAATCCGTAATTATCCGGCTCGAAGGACCAATGTTTGAACCCGAAATCTTTCGTGTCCCGTTACATATTGCACGAGGCGTGCCCGACCGAGATAATGTTTAGTGAATAAAACATTTTGTTATCATTGATAACTGAGGATTAATTTAATAAAAAAAACACAATATAATTAATACAATGTGACTGTCCTCGACCGCCGTTCGGTCGCGAGTGAACAAAAAAACGTCGCTCTGCTTCTCGAGGCCCCATACCACCCGTGTACCCCGCAATTCTTGCCGCCCCCTTACCCAAGTCGCTAACTTCGAAGGCATCGAAGGAGCAACGTCGAGACGACGCGAGATGACACACAACCCGGTATAGAGGCGCTCTACATTATCCGCAACAACTTTATTAAAATTACATTTTATAAAACATTTAACAAAACTACATTTTACTAGCTGATGAGCAAGACGTTCGACATGCAATAAAATCCTTATGGTATATAACAATAAGGAGATTTAACAACCAGTGCGACGCGACAGTCGCGACAAAGTATACGAGTACGTAAAACTGTGTATTCACTTTATTATGTAAAGTAAAATAAAATTTCCGTTCCAATAATTTTATTTGAAATATACGTAGAAAGCAAGGAAAAAAAGGGGGAGAAAAAAAGTTGCACGGAGCGAGACCCGATCCAGCGACCTATCGGTTATTAGACCAGCACGCTACCAAATGAGCTACGAACTCTTTTGAATACATGATAGCGTCCCTTGTATTTATGCGCTTTAAATTAAAAAAGGCGTTTTTCTCGAAAATGCCTGGCCATCTAGTCGAATGGCTTTACACGCTTAATATTCGAGGGGTGACCTCCCCCTCTGCCAAGTTTGAACAAATTCTGACACCCGACTACCGTACCGTCTCCTTGTTAGTCGAACATTTCAGTTTGGGTCATCGGCAGCTAAAAAATAAAATTTAAGTATTAAAATGAAAGTTCTATTTATAACTTTTGTGAAAGTATATAATTGTACTTGTGATGTTATCTGTACAAACCTAAAATGTGTTTTTTTAAAACATTCACCATGTCTTTGACAACTGGTGCGTCCCTTGAAACGAGCTGCTCCAAACGCTCGAACACATCCAGTGCCTCACTTCTTTCATAAGAATGCGGCATACATTCCTCGTTGGTGTTTTGCGTTTCAACTTCTTCACACGTTATGACTTCTTCCGCGTTATACTCGTTGATGAACTGTGAAACTTCGTTTTGAGTGTACGTATCCCCTGTTACGTTCATCATATTAATTCGAAGAGCACGTTCTAACGTCCGATTCGGTGACATGAGTTTATTCCAGGAGTTCGAAATATTGTCTTCTGTCACTTCCATCCAGGAAGCATAAAGCATTTCGATGCAATCTTTGATTGTGAATTTTATATAAAATTCATTCAATCCTCCCTCGTAGCTGGCAACTTTCTGGATCATTTTGTGCCGGTATACATTTTTAAATTTGGCAATTACGCCTTGATCCATGGGTTGTATTAGGCTTGTGGTATTTGCCGGTAAAAATATTATTTTGAAATTTTCTTCATTTTGGAATACTTCCGGTAACTTATGCCCTGCGCAATTGTCAACAATTAAAATTATTTTTCCGGTCAGTCCTTTTTGAAGTTGATGTTCTCGTACGCTGGGTTTAAAATAATTTTGATACCACTCTATAAATAATTCCCGGGTCATCCAGGCGTTTTTCTGTGATTTGAAAATCACCGGAAGGTTTGGTTTGATATGTTTTAACGCCCTAGGATTTTCGTATCTATTAATGACAAAAGGCGTTAGCTTGTGCGTTCCAGAGGCGTTCGCACATAATGCCACCGTTATGCGCTCTTTACGGTTTTTCAGCCCTTTTATATTGTGCTCTTCTCGGAGTGTTAATGTTTTGCACGGGAGCGCTTTCCATAGAAGGCCCGTCTCGTCCATGTTGTAAATATTATCTTCTTGCACGTCGTCAACGCCAATATCGTTTAATAAATTTTGAAAGTCCTGGCAAAATTTTTCTGCCGCAGTGGTATCTGCGCTGGCTGTTTCTCCATGTAATTTGGTTAAACGTATTTCGTGTCTCTTCTTAAAACCTTCCAGCCAGCCTTTGCTAATTTTGAAACTTGATGGCAACCCGAGGGTGTTCTTTAGTTGGGCTGCCTTTTCTACCAGTACAGCGTCTGTTATGATATCTCCGAAAGTCCGTCTTTGGACGAACCATTCCAACAAACGCTCCTCCAATTCTTCATATTTCGGTAGCTTTATCCTCTGCCGTTGCTGTTGCACTTTTCCTTTGTCAGAAAACTTTGTAATGTCCTGTGCGTTATTTTTTATTCTAATAATGGTTGTCCGATGCACATTATATTTTTTGGCAAGAATTGCAACACTGAAGGTTTCTAACTCTTCTAACACTTTCAATCGGTCTTTCATACACAAGGTAACTCTTCTTTTACTGGCCATATCCAATACTTAAAGCACTTAAATCACAAAATATAACAAAATAAAATTAAATATAACTAAATACAGTAATCCCTGGATAAATGCACAAGAAATTTCCCTGGATAAATGCATCGCGGCCATCCCCTCCACATAGGGGGATCCCCCTCGGTCGAACCTCGACGTTCGGCGACGAGGCAGTGTAATATGATATCATCGGAACGTGTCGGTGTCGCAATACTAATCGGAGGATGGAATTTTTCCATTTTTGATTTTTTTGTTTTGAAAACTTCGCTAACGTATTCGTGATAATTTTGTGATTAAAATGATACCAAACACGACATAGTTTGGGCAATATTTACTTAATATTTAATTCGTTTACTTGCTATTTAGATAACTCAAACATATCGTGTTTGGTATCATTTTAATCAGAAAATTGTCACAAATACGTTAGCGAAGGTTTCAAAACAAAAAAATCAAAAATGGAAAAATTCCATCCTCCGATTAGTATTGCGACACCGATACGTTAGGGCCGGTCCCCCTGTGCGTTGGGCCTCTCTGTCTTTTCTACCGTCTGTCCTTTTCTAAGCTCGGCGCTCGCCTGGAGCCTCAACGTAAACACAGTCCGGAGGTTCAGCTATGACCTGTGCATTTAAGTCTTGCACTGGGAACCATTTAGCAGTGGAGCTATCGAATAAGGTAACTATTCTATGTTTTCATCTGACTCCAGCTGACCACGAATCTAGAAAAGGGTAAGCAATGGGAAATCGCCCCCTCGAAGATGATAGGGTTAAACGAACCGGGACTCGTTCGCGATGCACACGCGATTGACAGCGATGCGTCCATCTTTGCTCCATTCACGAGCTCATGGAGTAGATTTTGACGATGCTCAAAGTTTTTTAGATATCTATGCTGTTGAGAGAAACGTTCCTCAAAACGTTCGTACGAACGGTCTCCTCACTGTCAATCGCGTGTGCATCACAAACGAGTCACAGTAGCTTTAACCTTTGCATCTCCAAGGGGGTGGTTTCCCACTGTTTTCCACTTTCTAAATTCGCGGTCAGCTAGAGCCGTATGAAACCGCTGAATTGTTACGCAACTCAGTAAATGCACAGCTATATTGAAACCTGTGCAAGGTTTAAATGCACAGGTTTCGGTTCAATGGCAGGACTGTGTTTACGGCTCTAGCCGAGTTTGTTGTTGTTATGATTGTTATGATTGTTATTTAATAAGATTTAATATTATAATTTGTTATTACTAAAAGAAGCATCTTCCTTCTCAAATAGCTCGTCCTCAGCTATTATAGCCCCTTGTTTCCCACCCCTAAAGTTTTCTCATTTTATGTATTTTTTTTAAATAATATGTTAAAATTACTTAGAATTAAGCGTTGGCCTTAAATTCACGTCTTAATTATGTCATGTGTCCGTGCGTCGTAACGTCTTTTCCTGGACTATACTATACTAATCGGAGGATAAAACATTTCCATTTTTGTTTTCCTTTCTTGAAATCTTCGCTAACGCATTTGCGAGATTTTTCTGATTAAAATGATACCCAGCACGATATGGTTTGAATTATATTTAATGCCTTTTCTAAGTTCGGCGCTCAATTGGAGCAGCAACTGTGCATCACTGTGCATTTAAACATTGCACAGCTGTCGATATTGCTGTGCATTTATTGAGTTGCGTAACAATTCAGCGGTTTCATACGGCTCTAGCTGACCGCGAATTTAGAAAGTGGAAAACAGTGGGAAACCACCCTCTCGGAGATGCAAAGGTTAAAGCTACTGTGACTCGTTTGTGATGCACACGCGATTGACAGCGAGGAGACCGTTCGTACGAACGTTTTGAGGAACGTTTCTCTCAATAGCATAGATATCTAAAAAACTTTGAGCATCGTCAAAATCTACTCCATTAGCTCGTGAATGGAGCAAAGATGGACGCATCGCCGTCAATCGCGTGTGCATCGCGAACGAGTCCCGGTTCGTTAACCCTATCATCTTCGAGGGGGCGATTTCCCATTGCTTACCCTTTTCTAGATTCGTGGTCAGCTGGAGTCGGATGAAAACATAGAATAGTTACCTTATTCAATAGCTCCACTGCTAAATGGTTCCCAGTGCAAGACTTAAATGCACAGGTCATAGCTGAACCTCCGAACTGTGTTTACGTTGAGGCTCCAGGCGAGCGCCGAGCTTAGAAAAGGACAGACGGTAGAAAAGACAGAGAGGCCCAACGCACAGGGGGACCGGCCCTAACGTATCGGTGTCGCAATACTCATCGGAGGATGGAATTTTTCCATTTTTGATTTTTTTGTTTTGAAACCTTCGCTAACGTATTTGTGACAATTTTCTGATTAAAATGATACCAAACACGATATGTTTGAGTTATCTAAATAGCAAGTAAACGAATTAAATATTAAGTAAATATTGCCCAAACTATGTCGTGTTTGGTATCATTTTAATCACAAAATTGTCACGAATACGTTAGCGAAGTTTTCAAAACAAAAAAATCAAAAATGGAAAAATCCCATCCTCCGATTAGTATTGCGACACCGACACGTTCGGGCCGGTCCCCCTGTAGCTTGGACCTCTCTGTCTCTTCTACTGTCTGTTCTTTTCTAAGTTCACGCTCGGCTGGAGCCCGAACGTAAACACAAAATAGAAACCACCACTTCGTAACTGCACTGTTTCGGTCCCGAATTCAGTGCATTTATCCAGGATTTACTGTATAACTAAAATATAGCACTAATATCTAACGCTAAAAACTAACACTGTATATATGTATATATATTACTAGTCTACACGAAAACTAAACTGAGTAAAAATAACACACTTAAAAAAGAAAGACTAATGAAAACTAATAAGCTTAAAGTATTAGATATTTTAGTATTCGAAACGCTGTGTAAGAAGGCTTTGGGAAAAATGTCATGCTGCCTGCTATGGTCCTCTTTTATAGAAAATGCAACGTTTTCCCCACCGCGGAACCAGATTCTATGGCACCCTCCGCACGCCACAAGCACTTTGTACAATCCACACTTTAGAATAAAAATTTGAACTTGACAATTCTTGAAATGCAACAATGGTTTATTAGCTATTTTGCATTTAAAATTATATCCTTGCTTTGTATATCGCATAAATATTATTGTTAATCAAATTTGATCTATAACTATTCAATATTATTTCTCTATTTTTGGTTTTACATCAAAATTTTTCAACAGTCCATCATATCGCTTGCTCATGCAGTTGTTATATGTATCGAAAGCTATTTGTGAAATACACATCATGTATTTCTTATCAAAAAATTTTTTTATAATTTCAACGGTCAATAAATTCTTGGTTCGAGTATGTATTTATTTTATAATCGACTTTGTAAATTCTTAAAGTATTATACCAAGTAAAGAAAATAAATTGCTATTTTTACAAATGGACGCAATCCATTATCCATATTCCAATATGCGTACAGTATTTGGGAAATTCGAAAGCATCGCTTGAGAATTGTACCCACGTGCCTAGACGGTTGTATGAAGCAAGCAGGTCAGTGGCTCCGAAAATAGAATGCGAAGACTCATAGTTTAACCCTGCAACCCTGAAAAGTTTTCGAATGCGATTGTGAAAGTACTTTTCTCGTGCATAGAAGCTTAATTAAGGTTACAGTACACGTATAAATTTTTAATTTTTTTAAGATCTCTGTGACAAAATTCAATACTATAATATTGAATTTTAATATTGAATAATATATTATTCACTTTCGTAAAAAAAAACATTAACCCTTTATACTTCTTAATTTTTTGTTACCTACTAACAAGTCCTTAATTAATTTGCAAAATATATAAAACAAGACTTCAGTAACAACTAGTATTGCAACAGGAATTATTATTATATTGTTATTATTATACAATTTTTTTAGAAATTGTGTTGTGCAAAGTGGAATCTAATTCGACATCAATGTTGACGTCCTCCTTACAGCCATGGATTTTCTATACAGCATTATTTTCTCGGAGTTTTCCTAACTGTATTTCTGGCCCGATAATCAACAAACTGTTTGTCCTCAATGTACATATTCAGAACCTTTTCAAAGATTTATTGTATGAGCAATCCCATGACTATTTCAAGGAAAACAGCTTTAATTCGAAATACAAATTTTTAATTATTTTGTACCAATAGCATACCCATGTAATAAACCCTGGACAACATCTAATTGTAAGTTTGCTTTTATTCGTTCGTGAATGGAAAAAAGAACATACCTGAAAATGTTCTTAGGGACGGAACTGTCGCGGTTAATCACGTGTCTATCACGTGACGAGCCTCGTTACGTTTAACTGTTGTATCTTCGAGGGGGTGGTTTTTCATTGTCTGTCCCTCTCTAAATTTACACTCGGCTGGAGCCGCGTGAAAACTGTGAACGGTTACGGGACTCGATATAAATGCTCAGCTGTATCGAAACCTATGCAAGGTTTAAATGCTCAAGCAGCGGTTCAATTGCAGGTCTGTGTTTACGACCCTAGCTGAGTTTGTTGTTGTTGCTATCACTATTATTCAACAAGATTTAATATTATAATTTGTTATTACTAAAAGAAGCATCTTCCTTCTCAAACATCTCGTCCTCACTTATTATTTCCTCTTTAGTAGATATGTTCTAAATTGCATTTGAGTGACTTTATTTACAGGTACACAGTTTACTTATCCTACTCTCTAGGGCGCTTTCAAAATTATCTGCAGGAGGACCACGTCTCACCCTTTTTGTCACCTCGGTCGTCCCTACATTGTTGGTAGATTTATTTTCCTACTCTCGTGGTTCGAGAGTAGGGAGATGGTAACGTTTGTCCTTGTCTAGGTGGATTCTGAGGAAAGTTGTTAAAATTGCCCTGAGAGGCCCGTAGACCATAGTGGTGTCCCTGGTATGGAAGGTTCCACATCTGGTAAACACCCGCCAAGGTGCGACCGTCTCGAGGCAAGGTATCAACCTAGACCAGGCTGTTGAAATAGTTACACGCCGCGAGCCTTTTCTGAGTCGCTCCGCCTGCTTCTCCTTCCCAACTATTTTACCCAACCAGGAATGACTTGCCAGACTCGGCGTATTACACGAGTATAGTGGCGCTTTAGGGCGCCATTCGCCTCTGTTCGCTCGCGCTGGAAAGACGCCGCGCACGCCGATTACGGGAAAAAAAATCGATGCGCGTATCCCGTCGACTGACGTTATCTGTCAACGAACAGTTTCAGATCGCGTCACATGGCGTTTAGGTTAAAACAAAAGTATTACTAGTAAAAAAGTATGCTCAGATATGCCTTGAATTAAATGTGATTAACAGATTGTTAGCAGAAAAACATTGAAATTTTACTTTGTTGCATTCTTCGATACAAAATGAAAGAAGCGCGTTTTCGCTGCTTGAGACTCAACCGGTTAAAATCTCTTGCTAAGTCGACCGTGACGGCAACAATGTATTCTTTGACGCGAGAGCTAACGTTTTGCTATCGCCGTATTTTTAAATTATTTGCGTTGGAAATTAATTTATACGTGCGCGTGCTAGATCGTAACACAACTGTTTCTTTAGTATACATATGAATTAAAGAAACAAGAGGTAAAAAATTAAAGATTACTGGATATAATTTTAATAAACTGTCGTTATGATTGTTGTATGTATGGTTGTGTGTATAAATGTCTGCACAGTAGAACCATTTATTTTAGAAGAAAATGCTATATGTATATATAAAAGTTTCATAATATTGTGGAGATAATATCGATGCAATACTAATTTTTTTATTTATTTATTTCTTCAACTTTACTTGAAGGAAAACTTCATTGTTTGTACAGAAATATATATCTACATTGAATGAAAACATATATTCACAAATAGAAATATATGTTTACGTTGTTTAAATTAGATACCGTCAATGTTTCCATTGGTATTTTGAGATACAATATAAGTTTTTCAATGTTATTCCTGTCACTGTTCTCTGCCGAATTTGCCAAACCACCGCCGGAAGTCCAAAAACATTAAGATCTCTTAATCGCATTTAATTCAAGACATATCTGAGCATACTTTTTTACTAGTAATACTTTTGTTTTAACCTAAACGCCATGTGACGCGATCTGAAACTGTTCGTTGACAGATAACGTCAGTCGACGGGATACGCGCATCGATTTTTTTGGCGGGAAAGCGCCACTATACTCGTGTAATACGCCGAGTCTGGCAAGTCATTCCTAGTTGGGTAAAATAGTTGGGAAGGAGAAGCAGGCGGAGCGACTCAGAAAAGGCTCGCGGCGTGTAACTAATTCAACAGCCTGACCTAGACAATGGGACTTCTTTTCCACGGCTCACGCTCCGGCCCCTGTCCACCACGGGCAGTCGTAGACCCGCGAGACCCGAAGCCTGGAAATTTAGTTAAATTTTTACTAGCTAACAGGCCCCGCACATGGTCGACCCTCCGGAGCTGAACAATGGCGAAGACCGAATCGTAAACCGTGGTTCCTACACCTCTTGTTTCTCATCCCCAACGTTTGCTCATGCCATGTATTTTTTAAAAATACTATGTTAAAGTTAATTAGACTTAAGTGTTTGCATTACATTCATGTCTCAATTATGTCATGTGTCCGTCGCTTCGTCACGTCTTCTCTTTGACTAATTTAATACATACTAATCGGAGTGTGGATACGAAGTGTAGGTTAAAATTCTAGTTGGTTGAGGTGGAAGGTTAGTACTTCTACACCGTTTATTTAAGAATTTCTGTATGACTGCTCGCGATCAAGTGTCTAGTCGGTGAGAATTTTCCACCGACGTAGACTTCTTGTAGGCGGAGCGAAGTTTTGGGAGTTTTTCTCTATTACAGTTTGATTGCTTAATTAACCTGATTGGTAGAGAAAACTCACTCCACTTTGAAGGTGGTGACTGGAAAAGAGAGGACGTTTTTGGGGAAAACCTGGCCGGCGGTGAGTCACGCCGTGGCCGAGGATTTTTGGCTTCCTCGCGACCCGCGGTTTATGACGGTGCATTCCAGGTGGTCAGCAGATGGCTAGACACAACCGTACGCGAACAAGAATTTATTTATTTATTATCCATTGTCGTCAAAAACATCTGCGACTTGTAACTACTTTTGAGGATCATTGTTTTGAGCCTCGGCAGTTCCAAGTTGGCTTAAGGAATTCCGAGAAACAGTAAACCGCGTGTCGCTACAGGAGGATAAAACTTTTCCATTTTTGATATTTCTTTTTTGCAAATTTCGATAACGTATTTGTGAAATTTTTCTGATTAAGATGATACCCAACACGATATGGTTTGAATTATACTTACTGTCTTTTCTAAGTTCGGCGCTCAATTGGAGCAGCGACGTAAACACAGAACAGTGCATTTAAACATTGCACACCTCTCGACACTGCTGTGCTTTTATTGACGTGAATGACAATTCGGTATTTGCATACAGCTCAAGTTGACCGTGAATTTAAAAAGCGGAAAACAGTGAAAAACCACCCCGTCGAAGATGCAAAGGATAAAGGATAAAAACTGTGACAGAGATGACTCTGTTCGTATGTATGTACAAACGTTTTGAGGAACGTGTCTCTCCATAGCACAGACATCTAACAAACTTTAGGCATCGTAAAAATTTATTTCATCAGCTCGTGCATAGAGCAAAGAATGCTCCTTAAAACGTTCGTAGAAACGGACTCATCGCCGTCAATCGCGTGTGCATCGAAGACGAGTCTCGGTTCCATCAACCCCTTCATCTTCTAGAGGGGGGGGGGGGGGGGGGGAGGACGTTGTCCCATTGCTTACCCCTTTCTAAATTCGTAAACATTGAATAGTTACCAAACTCTATATATGCACTGCTATAGAGTCCCTGTGCAAAACTTATATGCACTGGTCGTAGCTGAATGTCAACACTGTGTTTATCTCACGGCTCGAGCCGAGTGCCGAGCTTAGAAAAAGACAGATAGTAGAAGAGACAGAGAGGCCCAACGTACAGGGGGACCGGCCCGAACATATCGCTGTGTCAATACTAATTGGAGGATTGAACTTTTCCATTTTCAATTTTTTCGTTTTGGAAACTTCGTTAACGTATTTGTGACAATTTTCTGATTAAAATGATACCAAACACGACATGTTTGAATTATCTATATAGCAAATAAGCGATTTAAATATTAAGTAAATGTTGCTCAAATTATGTCGTGTTTGGTATCATTTTAATCACAAAATTGTCACAAACACGATAGCGAAGTTTTTAACGAAAAATAATCAAAAACGGAAAAGTTCAGTCCTTCGATTAGTATTGGCTCATGGACACGATCGGGCCGATCCCCCTATAGCTTAGATCTCTCTGTCTCTTCTACTGTCTGTTCTTTTCTAAGTTCACGCTCGGCTGGAGCCAGAACGTAAACACAAAATAGAAACCACCACTTCGTAACTCCACAGTTTCGGTCCCGAATTCTGTGCATATATCCAGGGTTTACTGTAGAAACAATATAGAATCATCATATAGAAACAATTTTAATACTCGTTCGCCACATTAAACTTGTTTCATTCTTTGATATCTAACAAGAAAGGAATGCATGTTTCATACAGTAATATGTAACAAGCCACTTATTTAAAAAATTGAAATTGCTTACATGTTTGTTGCTTATATTCAGTACTGCTTCCTACAGAGTCACTGGCCATTCCCTGATGGAATTTGGAGAACTTCCATTGCTCTTTGTTCACCTCTTGGTTCTTCTACTTTCATATCTTCTGTGGTGTCTAACAAAAGAATAGTAATAAATAATGAATAAAAAGGTACTTATAAATAATATGTTACAAAAGTTACAGTTAATATACATAGATACCTGGAAGAAACAATGTCGGCACAGCTGTGTTGGCAAGCTTCTTGGCCAGAAAATATCTTTGTTCAAAATGCTTAGCGCAAATCACTCTCCTATGGATTTTGTCCTCACTTAAAGTTACCAAATCTGGATTGCCATTTGCTGCTAACCATTTTGAAAAAATTTCTGGCCGAGAACTTGGTAGAGGGAACGAAAACATCGCACAGTGGAAACTGTTCCTCAACAAATATTCTGATTCGACGTGCCACGCACGTCGTTCTGGTCTCCGCAACTGACGCGCGAGGCACGTCTTTCGAGCGCGAGCGATTAACTACGAATGTCGCCCCAAATGCGCCACCACGCCAGTGCCAATAGGCACGACCGTGACGCCTACAGAGTGGCTGTGAATCAGTGACATCTCGGCTGTATGTTTGCGTGAAGGAGGCGGTGTTTCTCGAAGGACGGCTCTGGCGTGCAAAAAATTCTTGACGCTGGTCTAAGGAATATATTGTTACGGCTGCCGGAGGCTACACGATTCGCGGTTCTACGCGGCATTATCTTTATTTCCAATGGCACTATTTTGTATTATATAACGATCGAGATCCACTCGCTACGGAGATCCGGAAACTCCGACTGCTTCGTTACATCCGGTCTCCAGGACGACGACAGAATCGATCTTCCGATTCGATCCTTGACGGGTTCGAGGGGCAACTTCGACCGGTATCACTTCAGGTCGCATAACAATATTTACGAAGTTTCAACTAGGTACTTTTCGGTACTTTTTAGTTATTCAATGTTTAAGTGGAACGTGTACCGTGATTTTCACCATAATTACGTAGCTTGTTAGTCTCTAATGGTAAACTAACAATAAGAGCAATTAAGTAATAAAAGTGATATATCTGAAATCTCCATTCTTATTAATGCCAACGAGATGTTATAATTGCATCACGATATTTACGTCGCAGACACTGGGCATTTTGTGACCGCGTGCTCCACGGGAACTCGCCACCCGTGCTGTGTCACATAAACTTTAGAAAGGCATAACAACAAAAGGCGCAGGTAGGCGCAGCCGATCTTTGCAGGAGCTGTTTCTACAAGGTTCAAACTAGATACTCTCAAAAGGGTATAGCCGGTTAAGATGGTCAAATGTGCCCTTGAACCGAATTCAAATCGCGATGAGTCATTCGAAAGCTTATAAAAAAAGAATGATTTCTGCCAAGTTTCAACTTTGAATCTCGACCCGGGGGGTAGTAAAGGGTAAAAATAGAAAATCAGGTTTTTGCCGAATTTCTCCTATACCAGCGGATAAAAAATTTTGAAAAAATTCAGAGGCACTTCTGTTATCAGGGCACATATTAGAGAATTTTTTCAGATTTTTAAATTGAAAAAACAAGCTGTGAAAAATAAAAAACGCTAAAAAATGATGAAAAATGCCGATTGTGTATCGAAGCAGTCTTGGCACTATAATTATATTTTTACTGTAAGTACGTATCATTGTTACTATTGTCCTGAATTTTTTCAGATTTTTCAATTTGGTGCGCCGCAGTTAAAAAAATTAAAAACCGATTTTTTCGTCGTTTTTTCCGTGTCAGAGTAACTTATACGTCGAATTGCTTCATGAAATAGGTATTTTATGCGATCTTCTATGTTTATACGTACAGCAAAACATCACAGGAATTAAAGAAACTGAAAAAACCGAATCATTTGAAACTGTTATGCGCCTTACATTGTAAAGTATGTACTGTATTTTCCAACGGCGTCGGTGGCGCAGCGGTAGAGTGTCGAGCTGCCGCTGCGAACTTTTTGAACGTAGGTTCGAGCCTCGAACTTCCAAGTCCCTTAGGCTAAGTTTTTTTTTTTTCGTTAATTACATATATTTCCTAACTTTACGACACAACGATCAATATTTACTTTCAAATGTTTTAAGAATATTTGAAAAACATATTAACCTGAAATATACGTAAATATAAGTTTGGACTGCTTGTTATGCCGCCGTTTATCCTGTCAATTACGGCATTGTTTGAAATTGGTTTTCAAATCTCTTACCTTTAACAGTTTTGGATGGATGGCAACAAAAATCGTGTTGTTGTTTTTCTACTATTTAGCCTTTTCGTCTATTCGAATTAGATCATACAATTCTATTCTCTCTTTTATTCAAAATGTATGTTAGAATTTCTGTCACGGGTTCAATGCATGAAAGGTAAGAGATTTGAAAACCAATTTCAAACAATGCCGTAATTGACAGGATAAACGGCGGCATAACAAGCAGTCCAAACTTATATTTACGTATATTTCAGGTTAATATGTTTTTCAAATATTCTTAAAACATTTGAAAGTAAATATTGATCGTTGTGTCGTAAAGTTAGGAAATATATGTAATTAACGAAAAAAAAAAAACTTAACCCAAGGGACTCGGAAGTTCGAGGCTCGAACCTACGTTCAAAAAGTTCGCAGCGGCAGCTCGACACTCTACCGCTGCGCCACCGACGCCGTTGGAAAATACGGTACATACTTTACAATGTAAGGCGCATAACAGTTTCAAATGATTCGGTTTTTTCAGTTTCTTTAATTCCTGTGATGTTTTGCTGTACGTATAAACATAGAAGATCGCATAAAATACCTATTTCATGAAGCAATTCGACGTATAAGTTACTCTGACACGGAAAAAACGACGAAAAAATCGGTTTTTAATTTTTTTAACTGCGGCGCACCAAATTGAAAAATCTGAAAAAAATTCAGGACAATAGTAACAATGATACGTACTTACAGTAAAAATATAATTATAGTCCCAAGACTGCTTCGATACACAATCGGCATTTTTCATCATTTTTTAGCGTTTTTTATTTTTCACAGCTTGTTTTTTCAATTTAAAAATCTGAAAAAATTCTCTAATATGTGCCCTGATAACAGAAGTGCCTCTGAATTTTTTCAAAATTTTTTATCCGCTGGTATAGGAGAAATTCGGCAAAAACCTGATTTTCTATTTTTACCCTTTACTACCCCCCGGGTCGAGATTCAAAGTTGAAACTTGGCAGAAATCATTCTTTTTTTATAAGCTTTCGAATGACTCATCGCGATTTGAATTCGGTTCAAGGGCACATTTGACCATCTTAACCGGCTATACCCTTTCCAAGGGGTACTTTGGGATACAATATAAGTTTTTCTCTGCAAAAGTTTGCAAATTATGGCATAAAACATGTGTCTAAAAAAACTTACATAACTTGTTTAAAAAATAATTTTTCGAAAAATCGTTGATGGATACTTCAAGGTTAACTAATGGTGATAAACTGTGCAAAAAATAAAAAGTATCGCAAAATTCTTAATGCCTCTAACAGTATCTTCTGTTCAGAGAAGTATTTGTACGTTCTCGCGCTGTTGAAATTTGTTGATTTTAAGCACTGGTTTTTGCATTTAGATGATTGCAAAATCAATTATTATTACTATCGCTGTTCTCAGCAAACATTCTAGATTAAGATAAGATTATTAAAATTCAAATCCGAGGCTTGATTTTTTTCCACCTAGATTACCCATTTCGTTCCACTGTGCACCGGTTAACCTGCAGGATGTTATTTCGCACCTTTTCTTCTTATTCATATCTGTAAAAAAACTTCAATTGTAACAGTATTTTAACACTTATAACAATTATAAAGAAAAAGGAAAGTAATTATAATTGTAAAATGTCTAAAGTCTATGTACTACTATGAAATACTACTAAAATTAATGAAATAATAATAACTATAACTAAAAGTAAATAAACTTAAGAATTATAACTATATATTAATAAAATTAAAAAATTAATAAAATTGTAATTACAAACTAATAAAAAATTAAGTATTAAATAATACAGTGGAACCTCGAATCGATTGACACCTCGGGGGCACAGTTCTAAGAATTTGACAATTGAATCGAGGTATGCCACTAAACTTTTTTCCCCTTCTACTTCTTGAGCAGAACGAGACAGCCGTATGTGCTCATCTTTGTTAATACGGGTAGAAGGGGTAATTAAGATGGCGGTAAAACATAACCTAGCTGGCACGAAAAGCGAAAAGGTTTTGAAAAAGACTTCATATGTAACTCATTTTTTTCTTCAAATTAGCCGAAACTTTTTGTTTATCGGAGGTATGATGTATTGTAAAACTTAAAGTTAGTTTAAAAAGGATTAAATAAATATTGATACGATTTTGTTCTCAGATATAAATTCAATCTTTTATTTAACTTTGGCATAAATAGCAAATAATTATTTTATTTTTAAGACGTATAACGTATATATATTTTTTTTAAACAAATTATTTCAAATTATCTGTTGAGATAAATAAACTGAACCATTCCTTTCTATAAATTAACATATATTAATTTTTTTATGATTTCTTTATAACATACATTATAAATTATTTTAAATGATCTGTTTGGATGAAAAAATTAACTTACACATTCTTTTTAATGAAAAAGCTTATCAAATTATTTTTGGTAACTTTGTTGCTTATAATAAAAATAATAAATTCTTTTAAATTATCTTTTACCATAATTAATAGTAAGTATCACAATTAGTCATCACGATCTTTGTTCAAGTTTCATTAAACTTTTTCAAAGTTATTATTAATATAATCCGCAATTTCACGTAAATCTTGTAATTTTTCAGTAAGGTAGGGTATCGATTTTTCTTTGCAATATTGCATTAGTTTTTTGAAAGAATCTT
The DNA here is from genome assembly GCA_910591515.1 of Cerceris rybyensis. Taxonomy (NCBI): domain Eukaryota; kingdom Metazoa; phylum Arthropoda; class Insecta; order Hymenoptera; family Crabronidae; genus Cerceris; species Cerceris rybyensis. The sequence continues at coordinate 18,422,917 of OU342798.1, read as the reverse complement.
TAGCTTCTTCGTCAGACACGAATGAGTTGCTGAGAATATCACAACTCATATCTGTTTTGTGAGCATTTAACGATTCTTCTCGAAAATCATCATGATTTCCATTTGAATTTTCGTCACAGTTCGTTACTTCCCTCTGCTCATGTTGCATTACTTCCATAAATTCTTCGTTTGTTAACCCTCGCAGTACTCCGCCCGGGTTCGCTCGGACCCCGATGTAAGATGCAACTTCGACCAATACATACATATATCTTTCGACTTGCGGCGTTCGTTTTGATCGCTAGCATTCTGTTCCTCGCGGCATCATTTGTTTATTTTGTAGAGATAAGAGACGAATATCTCTCGTAGCATACAATGTATATAGGAATGGAAGCCTACCGAAGTACAGTGGCAAGGAGGGTATCCCTCTAGACGCGCCTTCATCATTTTACTTTCAGCAGTGTCCAAAGTGACTTTGCGGTGGAAGGACTGACTCTTTGCGGAACACTAATTCCGTCCATTATTTCGGTCTATTTATTATCCATTTTTAATTTTTAATATAAAGTATCAAACGCACCTGATGTTGAATTGTAATAGATAGTAATTCCCGAATTAAAATTTTTATTCCACTGGAAACAGAACGTTCCAAATAAATGCTTGAGATTAGAAAATACTCTATGTAGTATCGCAAACTTTGGGTCTTTTTAGAAGTTTGCTGTGAAATAGCTTTAGATGTTAAGGGCGAGGGATGGAATATTTATGACTTCCTTCTAATTAGAAGACACATAGACAAGCCAAAGATTTTCATTTATGTGTAATATTTGCATTTTTCAATTACACTATTTCTATGATAAAAACAGATGAGAAAATGAAAATAGAATAAATGCAATACTGGATTTTGTTGCTGGAGAAGGAGAAGCTGCCAAATAATATTGCTTGTAGTAGCTCGATCATATTTACAAACACAGTGATAGGCATAGTGGCGGCTTCTCCTTTGAAATCTCCAGTGAGAACGCGCTATGGGTCCGAGCGACCCCGAGCGACGGCCGTGCCGCTGCTTCTACCGTCACACAGTGGTTCATTTGGCCGAAAACCTGGCCAAAACTCAAGGAGTTTTTCAATTTAGCTGAAAATTGGTGTATTAGTATTATTTGGGTCGCTGATTAAGAATCTGAACTCAAAATTTCGAAAAACAAAATGGCGGCTTCAATATGGCGGATGCGAGTATTGAAAAGTTGTCGGACCGGCATGAAAATCAGTAGTCTTATGATTTTCCGGTCGCTGATTAAGAATCCGAACTCAGAATTTCCAAAAACAAACTGGCGGCTCTAATATGGCAGGTGCGAGTATCAAAAAATTGTCGGATCGGCACGAAAATCAATAGTCTTATGATAGCCCGGCCCTATGTCATAAATGCACATCCCGAAGCATGGCGCGCGCGACAAACAAATAAGAATATCGCGTACAATTGCAAAAAGTCGCAAAATTTTACAACGGGGACTTCTTCGGGAAGCTTTAAAGTTTAATTTTTAAAAAAATATATTCTGATATTCCTTTTCCTTCAAAAGTTATAATGATATTTATTGCAACAGTCACTGTATCTTAATACCAGCATATCACAGCTATTCCATCTTCGAATTTACCATTGTTTAATAAAAATCTCGACTGAAAGAGATTGATAGAACATTGTGAGAAACAAACATAGCCTTCATACGTGCAACTAGGCAGATTTTCAGCCGAAACGTCAAAGATCTTTCGGTTTATAACGGTAAGCGGTCGAGGTGATCGCGGCTATCTATTGTTGCTTTGGAACAAAAGGCCACCAGCTTGCTTAAAATTATTTTGATTTTTAACCCGAACGAAATAAATATAGCGTTTCGTTAATTACAAGGGTAACCTTAGTGAAGGATTAGCATTATTCGTTTGTCCAAGGCACGATAGCCTGGCAGTATGTCATAAACGTATTTCCCCGAGCATGTCGCGTGCGACAAACAAATAAGAATATCTCGTAGAATCGTAAAATGTCGCAAAATTTTACAACGGGGACTTCTTCGGGAAGCTTCAAAGTTTAATTTAAAAAAAAATTCGCGTTGTACTTTTGCGTTCTTCACAACTATTTCCTCTGCAAAAGGAAAAAAATGTATGGGTTTTGCAATCTGTGCCATCGCAGTTGTAAAATATTAAATAAAAAAATGAAACCAAGGTACTTATAATTTAAAAGTATGACGAATAGCTACAAATACTTACAAAGTTGACTGTACTATTATTTCACATTGAAAACGTATTCTGAATTTCGACGTGAATACGTTACATTATTCAAGTGCCAACTTTGACATTGCATATCTCTAAGAACGTTGTTCAATAAAAACTTTTATTAATGGAAACCGATGCTCTGATATGTTACAAATAAAACGCAATTGCTAAATTTTGAAAATCGCGAAAAAAGTTTTTGGCTTTTTGGCCAGGTTTTCGGCCAAATGAACCACTGTGCGTCAGTACTCCGAGGGTTAATGTTTCTTCAGGTGTCATAATAGTTGGAGGATAAAGCCAATCTTGTAAGTTTGCCATTGAAATGTGTTGGTACAAAAAGCAGTTTTGTACTAACGGTAAGAATACTGATGCTACATTATTAATCGTTTCGGAGTGGATTGGCTGTGATGTATCACTTTCGTCTACAATTAAATTTGGCATTAACTGAAAAAGAAATTATTTTTTTGTTTAAATAAAGCAAAGAATACAAAATCCATTAGAAAATAAAAATATAATTTACCGGTTTCCATGCTTTTATTATAGTAGTAGGCGTTAATTCATTCCAGCTATCCGCAATCCAATAAATAACTCTTCGTAAATCGATATTCTTCATAATTTCAATAACATCATTATTGGCGTGTACATTATCGATGATGTGTTTCATCAATTTTTGTAGATATTTCAATTTTAAACATTGTAAAATACCCTGATCCATCGGTTGTATTAGTGCTGCGGTATTAGGCGGTAAATAACACATTTTAATATTCACTGTTTCTAAAAGCTCTTTAGGATGTGAAGAGCAATTATCCACGAAAAGTACTGCCTTTATTGGAAGATTCATTGCTTCAAGAAATTGTGAAACTCTGGGTGTAAATTCATTATGAAACCATTTTGAAAAAATTGTCCCAACCATCCACGCGCTTTTTTGTGAACAATAATAGACTGGAAAATCTGATGACATGATATTCTTGATACACCTCGGCTTAGCAGATTTGCCAATTACTACTAATGGCAATTTTAAGGATCCAGCAACATTGCTACAAGCCATTACTGTCACGCGCTCTCGTTTTTGTTTGAATCCTGGAGCAGAAATTTCGACTTTTGAAGCCAACGTGGATTTGGGCATACTCTTATAATTTAACCCCGTTTCGTCACAATTAAATATCTGATGTTTTGATAAGTTTTCTGAAGCAATGTAGCTATTGAAAGTATGAACAAAATTTTCTGCACTATTTTTATCAGCTGAGTTTTTTTCTCCAGTAACAGTTATGCAGCGAATATTGTGACGTTTTTTAAATTTCTCCAGCCAACCATTGCTAGCACTAAAGTTTTCTAAATTGCCAACGAGTTGTTTATGAAAAAATTTAGCTTGCATTTTTATCTGTGTTCCACTCAATGGCACACCTGATTTCCTGCGTACTTTAAACCACTCCCAAACAGCAGTTTCCACTATGTCATTTTTAAGCTTGTATGGTTTCTTTCTTTTTTTTTAAACATCCCCTTCAAACTCGTTAGTAGATTTTACTATTTCCGTTTCTTGTTTTTTCCATAATCTGATGGTATTTACATGAACGTTGAGATCTGTTGAAAGCAAGCGGGCATTACCGACGTAAGGCTTTCTTAAAGCGATAACGAACGGTAGGTGGGGCCCGTGACGTTTGTCATTTTGACCTCTGTGTCTAGAGAGCGTCATGCGAGAATTTAGTCCTAAGCAACCCACCGTACCAAACGCATCGTATATATTTTCAATAAACATATTTAGTCAGGAATAGCCGTCTTGTTCAAATTCCATTCCTTGTCCACGCCCTGCTAACAGGTTATGGGCCCAGGGAATCGTGAGTGAGTAAAAAGGAAAAGGAAAGTGAAACGCGACGTGCGATTATTTTATTCCGGTTTTGTGACTGAATAAGCGTGATAAGAGGATGGCAACCCTCGCGCGAATTATGATACTTGGAAGATTCAGATGCGTGCATTATTAGTGAAAAGTGACGCGTGGGGCTACGTTAGCGGCGAAATAAAGGCACCGATGGTGACGGCAGAGAATGCCGCATCGATAGCCGCGTTTAAGGCATGGTCGACGATCGACGAAAAGGCAAAAGCGGACATCGTGCTGTCGATCAACCCGTCCGAGCTCAAGCAGGTAAAGGACTGCAAAACCTCCAGAGAAATGTGGCAAAGGCTAGAAACCATCTACCAGTCGCGGGGTCCTGCGCGCAAGGCAACGCTATTAAAAAGATTAACGTTGCAGCGGATGAACGAGGGCGAGAATATTCGCGAACACCTCGACAAGTTCTTCGACGCAGTGGATAAACTCGGTGAGATGGACGTGAACATACATCGAGATTTATTAGCGATTTTATTATTGTATAGCCTACCGCCGAGTTATGAAAACTTTCGATGCGCGATCGAGTCTCGCGACGAATTACCATCGCCCGAGACTCTGCGAATCAAATTGACGGAGGAGAGCGACGCGCGTAAAAATGAGATGCGCGAAATCATGCCGAATGCGATGATTGCTGGAGGACGAGCGAAAACGAATCGCGGAAGGACAACCGACGAGAAGGCCAAGGAATCTGCAGACGGGGATAAGTCACAGATCAAGTGTTTCCGATGCCGAAAATTTGGACATAAAGCGTCCCAATGTCATTCGCGACGATCGGCAAAAATGGTCAGTGCCGATATATCGGTATTCGCATCAATCGAAGCGGGGCTAAGTCGCGAAACGACGAGTGCGGGTCGCGGTAACGGTGACGAGTGGTGTCTGGACAGTGGCTGTACTTCTCATTTGTGCAAAAACTTGGACAGTTTCGCAAAAATCGGTGAGAAAAGTCCGGGAAAAATTAACCTTGCGAGTAGTGCGACAACGGACGTAAATGTACGTGGAACGGTGCAATTTTCAGTTGACTTTGACGGGTCGAAAACGGCCGTGACGTTAAACAACGCGTTGCACGTACCGGATTTGCGTACGAACTTGTTATCCGTCGGAAAGATCGCGGATCGTGGCTACAAAGTAGTTTTTACGAAGGACAAAGCAAGGGTGATCGATAAAGACGGCAAAGACAAGCTCATAGCTGATCGCAGAAACGGGCTGTATTACGTGCGACAGAAAAGGATCACGCAGGGCGCCGCTGTCGCGAACGAGGCCTCGGAGGGACCAAGGACGCCGGGGGTGCAGGAAACATGGCACAGGCGCTTGGGGCACCTCAACCAAGCCGATCTTCTTCAGGCGAGGCGTAACGGCATCATACCAAGCGGTGACGTCAGAGACTTCAAGAGGACGCTGAACTGTGAGGTTTGTTTAAGCGGCAAGATGACGAAGAGTCCCTTCCCGGAAAGATCCGAGCGTTCTAAGTGTTTATTAGAGATTATACACAGTGACGTGTGCGGTCCGATGCGAACGTCGTCGAACGGTGGTAACCGATACTTCGTTACGTTTATAGACGATTATTCGGGTTGGTGTGAGATACGCTTTATAAAATCGAAAGATCAGGTATTCGATGCGTTCAAAGAATTTAAAGCGTATATCGAAAAACAAACGGGCTGTAAAATTAAGAAATTTCAGTCGGACAACGGCAAAGAATATGTAAATGCACGTTTTGATAGTTTCCTAAAAGATCACGGGATAGAGCGTAGACTGGCGGTCGCGTATAATCCGCAACAGAACGGCGTGGCGGAAAGAAGGAATCGGACGTTATTAGATATCGCGAGATGCCTACTTATACAGTCCGAATTACCTCCATCGTTCTGGGCGGAGGCCGTATTAACAGCGAATTACGTACGCAATCGGTGCCCGTCGAAAATACTGGAAGGAAAATCTCCTTTCGAAATTATGCAAAAAAAGTCACCGTGTGTAAATTATTTTAGGGACTTCGGATGCATTGTATACGCGTTGGATAACAACCCGAATAAGGGGAAGTTTGAACCCCGATCTCAAAAAGGTATTTTTGTGGGATACGCGGAAAATTCTAAGGGTTACCGTATATGGCTGCCGGAAAAGAGGCGTGTCGCAATAGCTAGGGACGTTAAATTTATAGAAAAATTCGGTGCGGTCCCGGAAAGAAAGCGTGATAATTTTCGACATGGAATTATAACAGGCAGGGAAGATAAAGATGAATATCGTGACGAGAACGGTATTTCAATCGATTTGACAACTCCGTATGGAAATCGGGAGGAAATCGAGAGCGATGATATTCGCGAGCGCGTCGAGGAAAGCATCGAGTCCAGTAACGACGAAATCGAAGCAGACGCGGAAAACGAGAATCGCGAAATCGTGGAGACAAGAAGGGGTCGCGGTAGGCCTCGAAAGGTACATACGGGAATGAGGGGAAGACCTCGAAAATTGTTTAATATGGTACCAACTGGAAATTTGGTTGAGGTCGAGCAGGCGTTTGCAGCCGAAATTCCCCTAAAACAGGCCATTACGGGTTCAGACGCGAATGAATGGCACGAAGCCATTGCGTGCGAGCTAAGATCTATAATTAAAAACGATACGTGGGAGCTCGTGGAAAGACCGAAAAGCGGAAAAGTTAACGGAAGTCGATTAGTATTGCGAAATAAATTTGGTCCAAACGGAGAACTAGAGAGACGGAAAGCTAGAATAGTAGCGCGAGGATTTTCGCAGCGTTACGGAATAGATTTCAACGAAACTTTTGCCCCCGTGGCGCGATTGGAGTCTATTAGAATTTTGGCCGCTCTCAGTGCGCAGTATAATATGACTACACACCAAATTGATATAACGTCCGCGTATTTAAATGGTTATCTCGAGGAAGAGATATTAATGGAAGTTCCCGATCATGTTAGTGTACCGTTAGAATTACTTATCAAAAGGGAGAAAAGTAAAGATATAAAAGCGAAAGCGTTCGAGATGCAACGCGCCTTGAGTCAAGGAGACAAAGTTTGTCGGATGCGGAAAGCTCTCTACGGTTTAAAGCAAGCCGGTCGTAGTTGGCATCGTAGACTGGACGGCGAATTAAAAAAATATGGTTTGATCTCGAGCGGGGCCGATCCATGCGTATACTATCAGGGGCAAGGAAAAGATGTTTTAATTGCGTTAGTCTACGTGGACGATATTCTTATTGCCTCGCGTCACCCTGATAAGGTCGAACTATTACAAAATCACCTGAAAAGCGTTTTCGAGGTGAAGGATCTCGGCAGCGTTAAATGTTGTTTAGGCATTGAATTTCAACAGTCGGAAGGCGTAACTAAAATACACCAGCGAGGATATGTGAAAGATATTCTCAGTCGTTACGGAATGTTGGATTGTAAGCCTGTCTCGACGCCGTTGGAATTAAATGCCAAGCTGCGAAAGAGCGAGAGAGATCCGAAGGAAGATGACAAAAATCTCCCGTTTAGAGAATTGATAGGATCACTCATGTATCTCGCGATCGCCACAAGGCCTGATATAGCACATGCGGTGAGTGTATTGAGCCAATTCAATAATTGTTACGACCGTACTCACTGGGCTAGTGCGAAGCGTATCTTGCGTTACCTGAGGGGCACGAGCGATTTAGGCTTAGTATATAAGGCGAGCGAAAAACAGGTGAAAGGATTCGTCGATGCGGATTGGGCTAATTGCACCGTCGACAGGAGATCTTTCACGGGTTATTGTTTCCTATTGGGAGGAGCCGCTATCTCCTGGGAGTCGAAGAAACAAAAAACGGTCGCGTTATCTTCCGTGGAGGCCGAATATATGGGCCTGAGCGAAGCCGCAAAGGCGGCGATATATTTGCGACGCTTCCTTACCGACATAGGTTTCGGGGACTTGTCGAGTGTGGTGCTGCATTGTGATAATCAGGGTGCGATAAGACTCGCGAAGAACCCGGTTTTCCACAATCGTACGAAGCATATTGACGTAAGGCATCATTTCGTGCGTACTTCTTTAGAGGCTGGCGATTTTATTTTGGAATATTTGCCAACGGCAGAAATGGTTGCGGATGTACTTACGAAGGGCGTACCGGGCCCGAGACACATAAATTTGTCGAACGCGCTTGGATTGTGTAATACGCGGCATAAAGATGCAACCCGTTCGATCTCGAGGGGAAGTGTTGAAAGCAAGCGGGCATTACCGACGTAAGGCTTTCTTAAAGCGATAACGAACGGTAGGTGGGGCCCGTGACGTTTGTCATTTTGACCTCTGTGTCTAGAGAGCGTCATGCGAGAATTTAGTCCTAAGCAACCCACCGTACCAAACGCATCGTATATATTTTCAATAAACATATTTAGTCAGGAATAGCCGTCTTGTTCAAATTCCATTCCTTGTCCACGCCCTGCTAACAAGATCTGTAGCAATAGTTTTTTCACTAATTCCATTCTTTAACTCTTTTAATGCATTCATCTTCACAAACAGTGGTTGAACCACAGTTCTTTTCCTATTACAACTATTATCACCCATTATTAATTATAATTATTAAAATAATAATGACTAAAATAATAATGACTAATTAAAATATTAACTTCACCTAACATAATGCTACGGTATGTACATGAGTAGTGATGCCTGATCACGTGTAACCGTCATCCATCTTGAACATGCGCACTGTATGATGCCCTGAGTATGTGCAACAAAGTATGCGTACTGAGACGCTTCGAGGAGAAATTGAGAGAAGTAGGAGTGTAGTACCGCAAGAGGGGTAAATAGAAGAGAGGTGCAAGCGAATCGAGGTTCCACTGTAATTATAATTAATGTTTCTTTGGCTGCACGCTCGTAATCGGTCGAGTAGATTCGAAACAATTGAAGATTGTTTTTGGAGCTACAGATCACACCGATTTCCTCTTGCAAATGTAGTTGAAATTCGTTAATTCCGTGTGTATGTAAGAGTAGCGTCAGTATCGCCACCCGGCGATCGCGGGACGCGTAACTAGGAACCGCTTGTCCCATTACAGCTTGTCGACTTTGGTTGTGATACTTCAAATGCGGCCAAAGGGTTAATTTGTTCATCATGTTGTATATGATTTTGTTGTTTGTATCGCCGCCGACTAAATTCAGTAATTTTACCCGGAAGAAGATATTTGATTTTTTCTATGATAAAAATTTGAAGCGGTATTGTCATAATAATTAATTGTAGAAATACTGCATTGTAATTTTGTTCTTCTGGATTTATATGAAAACAAACCAGTAAATTAAATTTTTCAAAACTTTCTGCTATCATGGTATCAAAATTGGTAATTTCGTCGACAGATTTCAACGGCAGTTGGCCCAGGAAAGACCTTGGCTCGCCATAACACCATATATTTTGAGACATATTATTGCATTAACTGCTATATTATTTAATACCCTTGCGACGCGTTCTAATTTCTTGAAAATTTGTTTTATTTCATATTTTAATTCTGCATATTGACGATTTAGTAATGTCAATTGTCCTTAAGTGAACGGCGTTGTATCATCTATATCTTTACCTGTGCAATTGCATAATACATGATATTCGTATCATTACGTTTATTATTTAACATATATGTGGTGTGTCGTCCGGTGGACTACAGGGGTACCACCATCTAAATATTGTACTCGAAATTTTATTTTCTTTAAGTTAGTTACTAGCTCGATCTTCTCCTTCTACACCCATCGATAACACTGTTCAACAAATTTGAACTTTTTTTATTTTCTCAAATATCCAATGGATGACCCTCGTAAAGTTAGTCATCCTAAACACGAATCCGTCGGCAGAATTGCTCCATCACCCTCAGTTTTTTAGTAAAATGAGTTTTTGTAAAAACACCAAATTTCGGCAGAAAATGAGATATTACGCGAAAAGTATAAACGATGCGAAGTTGAAATTGGTCTTAAACGATAGAGGAAATCATGCCGAATATTTTAGTGTATATATTTATTAAAATTGGTTGTTGCAAATAGTAACAAATGACCGTCAAAGTTTAAAAAAGTGCGGATGCGCGAACTTACTATGCTATACTTTAACATTTTTATGAAAAGTTATTTATCTAGCACGAATTTGCTATACTGTTTCGCATTCCTTAGACATTTTTCAAGAGAAAACTGCCCCCAAAAGTTTCGGGAACTGTTTTCATTCCCGACGGGTCGAAAAAATATCCGTCGGGAACGTGTAATCGGTGTTCGACGCCATGCTGCTATTCTACGCGGGCCGCCAGTGAGACAGTGCCGTAACTACGCGTTATCGACGCCGATCTGACAGTACCATCGGAAGGGCTCTCAACTCTGACAAATATAAATAAATAATTGTTTTTTTTATGTTTTAGTTAGAATTCTGATCTGTTCTTACAGTTGTTTAAGTTTTTCATGCTAAGCAATTGAAATTGCTTTCCTTTGTTCGGAATAAAATGTGTGCTCTACGGGACACTATGTTCTACGCAGGCCGACTCTTTGCCGGACGTCTGCATGGCATATGTCAAGTGTCGAGTACGACTTATTGTTAGAGCAGATATTTTCCAGAACCCACTTTCACTAAAATTTCGTTTCTCACGACTCTTTATACCGTAACCGTTTCTTTCCGTTTTTCCTTGCACCCATAAATTAACGTTCTTTCTTCGTCTCCTACGCTTCTAAATTCCCTCAACTTCTAAACCGCCCACTTTTACCATCTCCAACTTTTTTCTAGCGAATAAAAATCAATGACCTCCCTCTCACAAATTCTTAAAATCATCAATAGCAATTAGTTCCAATTTTGAAGACTAAACTTTTTTTCTCCCGAGACATTGTGTTTCCTGCACTTCCTTGATTCAGTCTAACTGGAAATAGAAAACAATCTTCGCATTTGAAAAAAGAAAACAACCTTTCTCAGGCGAACTTAATTTTAAGTGTTAATACAGTGCGACCTGTGAATAAGAACGGAAAAGCCGCCGCGGGGAAGTGTTTTTCTCGGAAGTCGAGTACCCCCACCATGCGTGCGGCCATTCAAATGAGTGTTGCCATCCTCACCCATATAAATAAAAGCGTTGTATGTTTCCATGTAGTTATGCGTTTGTATGTAAAGAGCGCTCGGAAGTTAAGTCCGAGTGGGGGACCGTGAGCGAACACCAGACTGGGGAAGTGTTCTTATTCTCAGGCATTCTCAGCGTTCTTATTCCCAGGTCGCACTGTATATATATCGATATTCATCTTATTTTATTTATACACTTGATTCTAAAATAAGAAATTAATAACAAATTATATTTAAACTTTATAGGAGAAACTTTTTGTGTATATGTATAGGCAGATTTAAGTGGCAAGTGGTTCATACTAAGTGTCAAGTGGTTCATACTAAGTGTCAAGTGGTAATTGTTTTGTATCAAGTCTTAAGTGTGTGTCGTTTACTGCAATGTTTCGCAAGTGCAAAAATCAGCCAGACTCTTTCTGTTATGTTTGTGGTTGAGGTGGTACCAAAATCGCAACGACGAAGTAAGTATATCACTGTTAATAGCATTTGCGGTGACCAAATTATAAATAATATTTTTAAACAAAAATTAATGAAAAATAATTGATCATTTATATTTATCAGAGTTGAGAGCCCTTCAGATGGTACTGTCAGATCGGCGTCGATAACGCGTAGTTACGGCACTGTCTCAATGGCGGCCCGCGTAGAATAGCAGCATGGCGTCGAACGGCGATTACACGTTCCCGACGGATATTTTTTCGACCCATCGGGATTGAAAACAGTAACCGAAACTTTTGGGGGCAGTTTTCTCTTGAGAAATGTCTAAGGAATGCGATCCAGTATAGCAAATTCGTGCTAGATAAATAACTTTTCATAAAAATGTTAAAGTATAGCATAGTAAGTTCGCGCATCCGCACTTTTTTAAACTTTGACGGTCATTTGTTACTATTTGCAACAACCAATTTTAATAAATATATACACTAAAATATTCGGCATGATTTCCTCTATCGTTTAAGACCAATTTCAACTTCGCATCGTTTATACTTTTCGCGTAATATCACATTTTCTGCCGAAATTTGGTGTTTTTACAAAAACTCATTTTACTAAAAAACTGAGGGTGATGGAGCAATTCTGCCGACGGATTCGTGTTTAGGATGACTAACTCTACGAGGATCACCCATTGGATATTTGAGAAAAAAAATCGTGTTGAACAGTGTAATCCAGTCAAGTCAAGGTCTTGCTCGATGGAGCCGTTTCTCGAGCTGCGCCGCCTCCTTCACTGACACATACAGCCGAGATGTCACTGATTCACAGACACTCCAGCGGCGTTACGGTCGTACCTACTGGTACAAGCGTGGTAGCATGTGGCGGTATATTGGGGCGACATTTATATTTTAAAAATTTTGCGACAGCAAAATGCCAAACTTGTTCGCCTCAAAGAATGTAGAATAATGTAAGAAGTTATGGGGGCGATACATTGTACAATGTTGTGTTGTCTTTTAACAGTAAAGAGGTAATATAGGTTTCCACATTACCCATGGAAATATGCAAATGCACTCTTTGTTACAAAGTTATCTTCTGAAAATCTATTCCACTGTATCAATGTCCTTTTCCGCTGAATCGTTGTCGAGAAATCGCATTAAAATATAAATGAAGAAAATGTTTTTTAACAATCATACAGATGAAAGAAACCGTTGAGATGCATCTCTATATGTTGCGGCGGCAACAATGTGTTCTTTTTCGCTGGGAAACGTAGCGTTCTATTATCGTATAGTTACTTTTAACAATTTGCGCTAATAATTGATTTACAACTATTGGTGCTGGAACACAATACTATATTTAGACGTAATGCATAACGTAGTGGTTAATTTCGGTAAAACCGTCGCCAGAAGCCCAAAAATATTAAAATATATTAATTGTACTTTGTTTAACACATATTCGAGCATACTTTTTCACTAACAATACTTTTGTGTTACCCTACATGCGATATAGTGCGGTGTGAAATTGTATTTCGACAAATAACCTTAATCGACGTGTCACGCACGACGTTCTGATCTCCGCGACTGACGCGCAAGGCACGACTTTTCAGCGCGACTGATCGACTACGAATGTCGCCCCGAATACGCCCGTGCTCATGCCAATAGGTCCGCTACTATTAAGGGGAGGCAAAGTCAATCAGCGAGCTCTCGAGTGTATAGGAAGGAGTAGCAGGCGGAGCAGCTCGAGAAACGGCTCTGTCGAGCAAGACCTTGACTTGACTGGTGTAATCCACGTCTGCGCTTACAGCGCGTGATTCAGTGGGCCAACGGCTTTCTTGGTAATCTTCAATTAGGCCACGTGAGGAAGAATCGATGGGACAGTGGGAGAAAACGTATATAAATTGGATGCGCACCGAGCGCAGCAGACTTTTGTACCCGTACTTTTTAGGGGACTCTCTCGCAGAGACTTCTAGGAGTCCCTCTGACTCTTATTGTCATTTTAGTCTTAGTCAAATAATGAAGAGACAAAGTATAACTCTTCAAACGATTCAACTACGTTCTCGACGATATTTCCAAGGAGGTTCTAATTGTAAGTATCAATCCAATTTCTAAATCCATACTCTTAGGAGTTAACTCAATTCCAATTCAAACTCAAACTCCAATCTTATTCAGACTCTTAGGAAGTCTATTAAAATCGATCGTATTTTGTATCTACATTTATATCGTTATATTGTAACCATTAATTTAACCACCTTTTACTCGTTTGTAACAATATATTTTATATTTGTTTATTTAAACTTCGTATACGTTACTCAGGAAACCACCTTCTTCGATCTTCCTACTTTTACGTAATTTCTTCTCCCATATTAATCTTCTATTCAATTCCGCTGCGTATGATGATCCTCACGAGCAAAATCTAAGACAATCCACCTTTTCCCGACCAACCGACCGACCGACTGACTAGCTTTCTCAGCTATTTCATATACATTGCTTAATTACTACATAACATTGCTTTTAACAAATTCCTTTACCATACGCTTGGATGCCTCTAATCGTGTGCATTGTTTGATTTCAGCTGGTAAGGCGTTGTACATTAATACTCCTTCGTAAAACAGACTTTTCTGCGCTCTCCTTGTTACACGGAAATCTACCATGATATTTCCTGCTTGTCTACTTTGTATGTCACATATCTCTCCTACAAATCTAACTCTATTACTCAATTCCTTTGGCATCATGTTTCGCACCATCTTATAAATAAATATACACATATTATCATATAGCCTCTGTTTTATGTTCATAAATTGCAACGTTTGGAGCATATTCTCAACTCTAGTACGCCTGTCACACTGCAATGTGACTCTCATGGCTCTATTCTGCATTTTTTGTAACCTACTCAGCTGTGTCTCCCCCATACCAATTAGCAACGTACCGCAATACTCGAAATGGGGTGCTATTATCGTTTTGTAAATGATAGACCTGGCGTAGGCTGATATATGATTTCCAACTCTATTTAAAAAGCTTATTTTCTTTCCTATTTTCTTTACCATATAAACGCAGTGACTGCTAAATCTGAGTTTGTCATCGATCATTACACCCAGGTATTTCATCACTTCTACCCGTTCTATCTCCATTCCATCCAAACATTTCACCGTAACATTGCCGCTAATCTCTTTTCTTATACTTCTTACAATCATGTACTTCGTTTTTTCCACATTCATGTTTAATCTATTCCTGTTCATCCACTCTTCCGTTATATTTAATGCCACATTCATTTTCCTCTCTAGCTCAGCACTACTTTCACCTGTTACATATGTAGGTTAGTTTTCCAATCTTAAAGCCAGACCAATGTTCCTAAGAAATTTATTATGTCAATTCATTAAAAATATACAATACAAATTCTTTTACACACATTATAAACTATATGGAAAGAATGTTCCTGTCAGATACCTAAGAAAATTGGTTTCTGAAGCTCTTAATTCAGTTTCGTTTGTTCACGTCGATATCCTTCCCTCACACTCCTGCCACCTGTCCGCCGGTCCTACTTCTCCTTTAAACGGGAATACGTTTCCCGTTTACACCCCCGCACTTGGGACCAAATCCCCTCCCGCCGCTCTCGAAAACGGGATCAGTTTTCTGCAGTGGAAGAAATTCTTGCACCGGCGACTTCTTTCTATTTGCAGTTCATAAATAGAACCAGATATCCGCTGTACGATCTTGTGGGGTCCTGTCCTGATAGGTTCTAGTTTGTTCCGATTGAGTTTATTTTCTCTTTCCACGTAAACTAATTCACCGACTTGGAAATTATTTTTCTGCAGGTGTCGGTCAAAACGATCTTTATTCGCTTTGTGCTGTTTTTGCGAGTTCTGGAAAGCTTCTTTACGATCCTCTTCTAGTGACCGATGAACTTCTAATTCGACTGGTACAATCGATGGCCATTTACCTGTGAGGAGATACTCCGGTGAAAACCGTGTAGCACTGTGTGTAGTGCTATTATATTCTTGTAGACATTCTGTCAGAACTGATGTCCATGGTTTCGTTGGTGTTTCTTGCAACCTGCAGCGAATTCGGTTAACCAGTGTCTCATTTAACCGTTTGTTCAGTCCGTTAGATGAAGGACAGTTGACCGTTGTAAAGAATATGTTTACTTTGTTTCTTTTCAGAAAACGTTGGAACTCTCCGGACTTAATTGCCGGGTATTGGTCTGCCAGAATAATCTGAATCTGGTTTTTCTTTAGAATTGGTTGTACCAATTTAATAAAATCCTTGGCATTCTGAGTCTTTGATGTATATGCCCAAGCGTATCTAGTAAAATGGTCAACCAGTAAGTGTAGATACTTCTTTGGTGATCTACCTGCCTTAAAACCACCAATTGTATCTAGTGACATTATTTGGTATGGTTTCTCTGCTGGACCTAACTGGGATAGAAATCCGGTTGGGCGGCCGTAGCGGGTTTTGCTTTTCTTGCATGTTTCACATTTTTCATAATACTGTTTGACTAATTTATCCATCGCTGGGAAGTAATAGTATTGGCGGATTTTGCTAATCAGGTGGGAGGTACCTATATGTCCATAATAGAGATGGATCCTATGGATCAATTTCTTGCCTAAATCTTGCGAAACTACGATTCTTTCTCGGTTAGTGTGTTTTTTGAACCATATTTTGTTTCGCTGATAGAAATTCTTCTTCCTTCCTCCTGAATCTGCTTCGGCTTGATCTTTTTTGATTTCTTCCAATGTTACCATGTTCACTATTTGGAGAATGTCGTCTTCATTCTGGAATTCTACGAGAACCGGATTTCGCGATAATGCGTCTGCCTCTTGATTTGTTGTACCCGGTGAATATCTAACAGAAAAATTATACTGTGATAGATAATATACCATATCCCCAAGAATCTCATCGGTTCTGGACTTCAGTTTTAAATTTTCGAGCGGTTTGTGATCGGATATAACCGTAAATTTGATTCCTAATAGCCAGTGTTGCCAGTAGCGTATCGCTTCCTTGATAGCGTAACATTCGAGGTATGTTGCTTTCCATTTTTTCTGTGAAGGTGATAATTTCCATGAGAAATAGGCTACTGGCAACAATTCGCCATTGACCTGCACTTGTTTCAATATAGCGCCTATTCCGATTCCACTGGCATCTGTGAAAATAAAGGTTGCCTTCGCTGGATCAAATATCGCCAAAATCGGTGCTTGACACAACATATTCTTCACAGTTTGGAAAGCTGTGTGACATTCAGTCGACCATATGAATAGGTTGCACTCTTTCAGTAGTTCGTGTAACGGGTTTAGAAGTTTTGCGCTATTGGGTATATATTTATGGTAAAAGTTAACTTTCCCTAAAAATTGTCTGACGTTTTTCTTCGACGTTGGTTCCGGAAAGTTCCGAATGGACACAAGGTTGTCAGACTGTGGACGAACTGTGTTGTAACCCAAAACATGGCCAAGGTACCTCACTTCTGACTTAGCAAATTCGCATTTGCTTAACTTTAATCGAAAACCTTCCGTTCTAAGTGCTTGTAACAACGTCGACAAATGTTTTATGTGATCCGTAAACGACTTGGAAAATATAAGAATATCGTCAATATAATTACAACAAAACATATGTAACTTATATCTTCTTAGTATGTTCGCTAGAATTCTTTGAAATATTGCAGGCGATATCTTTAATCCAAATGGCAATCTCTTCCATTGATAGTGGCCAGTCTGAGTTACAAATGCAGTTTTATATCGATCTTTCTCTCTAATAGGGATCGACCAAAACGCCGAACTGATGTCAACTACTGAATACCACATGCAGTTTCTTGTCTTTACTATTGTGTCTTCAATCCTTGGAAAAGGTTGCGATTCTATGACTAGTATTTCATTTAAACCTCTAAAATCAATACATAGCCTTGATTTTCTGCCATCTTCTTTTTTGTATGCCAGTGTTACCGGTGCAGCAAAAGGTGATGTCGATTCTTCTATCAGATCTGCTTTTAACAAGTTGGATACCTGTGAATCGATTTCTTCCTGGTCCGGAATGGAACAACGATATGGTTTCTTTGAAATATAACGGTGCTCGGTTAATCTAATCTGAGCTTCTTCATTCTTGACTTGTCCCACTTCATATTTGTTATTCGTGAAGACCGCCGAATGCGTATGCAAAACCTTCAACAGATCATTTTCATCTGAATCTTGAAGATGTCTTAATTTCTTTTTCAGATCACTTTCAATCAGTGTCTCGGTAAAAGTTACCGGTAGTCTTGCTCCGTTTCCTGGAGCCGAAACTTTTTCAAGTTTGTTTTCTTTCGTTCGTTGAAGAATATTGAGATTCTCATCTTGGCTGAGACGAAATTGCTGGATAGTATCTAATCCTAGTAGAATGTTGTACGAGAAATTATTATTCTTCACTACATGCATATTTACTAGGTGTTCTCTTTTATCAATTTTCAGAGCTACTCTAACTCGAGAGTTGCTTTTCTGTACACCACTAATTGTCCGAAGAAATTCGGTGTTGTTCTTCACTGAACATTCGAAATCTTTGATAAGTTTTTCATCGATTAATGTGACATTTGATCCACTGTCATATATCGCTTCGATCGCTCTGCTCCTATTTAGAAGAACGTTGAGCTTAATTAGTGGTGGTGTTCCTCGTTTTTTGGATTCGTTAATATTTCCGTATCCTCTTCTTGCACTGAAATAGCATTCACCATTTTCCTTTCATCTGTTTTCTTTTCATTGTTTTTTCTCCTATTCCAGCCTAATTCAGGCAGATGATATCGATTTGGTTTTCCTATTGCTTCACACATCGAACATGGTTTACGTCCAGTTGGTCCCTGTACTCTATTCCTGTTTCTCACTTGCTGTACTGCTATGCTCGGTATTAATTTTTGTGAAGGATCACTAGGTATTTTGTCAGCTGCTGATGAGTATTTTCGTAATTGATTCATCAGTTTTTCTGTAGTTGTAATTTCTTCTTTGTTCAACTTTTCTTGTATATCCGAAGGTAATCCCACAACAATATGATTTGTTCTCGATGTAGTTGTCATTCCTGGTTCTGTTTCCAATAATAATTTTTCCTTCTTTAATGCATAGTCGAGTAGGGACCCCGAAATCCATTTAAACGTATAAGCGTAATGCACCTGCTTCCAGCTTTTATCAGCAAATGTTTCCAAGAATATTCTCTTCCACTCCGTCCATTCGCTTTCTATTGTTAATCGTGCTCGTACTGCTCAATACCAGTCTTTCGCACTCTCGTACAGAAATAGTCGCAGTATCTGGATTTTCTGGACGTCCGATAGCACTTTATTACGCTCGCATTCACGTTCGAAATTTCCCATCCATTCAACGGCGTTTTGTTTACCTGTGAATGTATCTAATGCAAACAATTTAATAATTTGAGAAAGGTCAATTTCTTTCTTTTCTCTCTCCATTACCAATGTTTGTAGTAGTGCTTGTAGTTCTTGTTGGCTGTTGCTTGAGTGATTGGAACTGTCTGTTGGATAATTTTCCTCTTCCAGGTATAGGTCTTTAAATACTGCATTGCCCTCTTCATCAAAATATAATGGGATTAATTTCTCTGATAATGAAACTACTATATTTCGAAACTGTCCTTTCTTATTCATGGATTTGCAAGCTTTGGCAATCGTGTTCAATTTGAACAATTCCACGTGGTGTTCCGGTAGTTGACATTCTGCTGGGAAAGTATAAGTTATCTCGTCCTTCAATACTCTGATCGATTTCACCTTTGTGATAACCGTTTTCTTGCTAGTTTCGGCTCTTTCCAAACGGAATCTCGCTTGAATTGTCGACATCGTGAGAAGAAACCAATTTGTAGGTTAGTTTTCCAATCTTAAAGCCAGACCAATGTTCCTAAGAAATTTATTATGTCAATTCATTAAAAATATACAATACAAATTCTTTTACACACATTATAAACTATATGGAAAGAATGTTCCTGTCAGATACCTAAGAAAATTGGTTTCTGAAGCTCTTAATTCAGTTTCGTTTGTTCACGTCGATATCCTTCCCTCACACTCCTGCCACCTGTCCGCCGGTCCTACTTCTCCTTTAAACGGGAATACGTTTCCCGTTTACACATACAGTAAAACTCCGATAAATGCCGAAGAAGTTTGTACCGATAAATGCATCGCGACTATCCCGTCCACATAGGGGGATCCCCCTCGGTCGAACCTCGACGTTCGGCGACGAGGCAGTGTAACACGATACTATCGGAACCATCGGAACGTATCCATGTGATAATACTAATCCGAGACTTGAACTTTTCCATTTTTGATTTTTTTTGGTTGAAAACTTCGCTAACGTATTTGTGACAAGTTTCTGATTAAAATGATACCAAACACGACATAGTTTGAGCAATATTTACTTAATATTTAATTCGTTTACTTGCTATTTAGATAACTCAAACATATCGTGTTTGGTATCATTTTAATCATAAAAATGTCACAAATACGTTAGCGAAGTTTTCAAAACAAAAAAATCAAAAATGGAAAAGTTCCATCCTCTGCTTAGTATTGCGTCATCCATGCGTTAGGGCCGGTCCCCCTGTGCGTTGGGCCTCTCTGTCTTTTCTACTGTCTGTCCTTTTCTAAGCTCGGCGCTCGCTGGAGCCTCAACGTAAACAGTCCTGACATACAGCAGCGTCCTATGCATTTGAGTTTCGCACAGGGAACCATTTAGCAGTTCAGTTAACGGTACAGGTAACTATTCTATGTTTTCATCTGACTCCAGCTGACCACGAATCTAGAAAGGGGTAAGCAATGGGAAACCGCCCCCTCGAAGATGATAGGGTTAAAGGAACCGGGACTCGGTTGCGGTGCACACGCGATTGACGGCGATGCGTTCATCTTTGCTCCATTCACGAGCTAATGGACTACATTTTGACGATGCTCAAAGTTTGTTAGATATCTATGCTATTGAGAGAAACGTTCCTCAAAACGTTCGTACGAACGTACTCCTCGCTGTCAATCGCGTGTTCATCATAATCGTGCCTTAGTACCTTTAACCCCTGCATCTTCGGGGGTGAGGGGTCCCCCCATTGTTTGCCACTTTCTAAATTCGAGGTCAGTTAGACTCGCATGAAAACGCTGAATTGTTACCAACTCAATAAATGTACAGCAAATCGACAGCTGTGCAATGTCTAAATGCACAGGGCTGTGTCTACGTTACGGCTCCAATTGAGCGCCGAACTTAGAAAATGCATTAAATATAATTCAAACCGTATCGCGTTCGGTATCATTTTAATAAAAAAAAATCTCACAAATACGTTAACGAGTTTTCAAAAAATAAGAACCAAAAATGGAAAAGTTCCATACTCCGATTAGTAGAGCGTAATGCAATAGAAGACGTTACGACGTGGCAGAAGTATTACATAATTAAGGCGTGAGTTTAAGGCCGACACTGAGTTCTAATTAATTTTAATATAGTATTATGGAAAATACATAAAATGAGGAGACGTTGAGGGTAGCAAACAAGAGGCCATAATAGGTGAAGACGACCTGGTTGAGAAGGATGATGTTTCTTTTATTAACAACAAGTTTTAATATTAAATTTTAGTAAACAGCAAACATAATAACAACAACAAACTCGGCTGGAGCCGTAACGTAAACACAGTCCTGCCATTCAGCCGCAACCTGTGCATTTAAACCTTGCACAGGTTGCATATAGCTGTTAATTTGTCGAGTTGCGTAACTATTCAGTGTTTTCATGCGACTCCAGCTGACCGTAAATTCAGAAAGGAACAGACCATGGAAAACCACCCCCTCGAAGATGCAACAGTTAAAAATAACGGAAGTCGCCATGTGATGGACACGTGATTGACAGCGAGGAGTCCGTTCGTACGAACGTTTTGAGGAACGTTTCTCTCAATAGCATAGATATCTAACAAACTTTGAGCATCGTCAAAATGTAGTCCATTAGCTCGTGAATGGAGCAAAGATGAACGCATCGCCGTCAATCGCGTGTGCACCGCAACCGAGTCCCGGTTCCTTTAACCCTATCATCTTCGAGGGGGCGGTTTCCCATTGCTTACCCCTGTTACGTGCCAGGGCCAGGAGCGTTGCGAGTGGCCGAGGTAAAAGAATAAGGTAGAGTGTTCGTTTGGATGTTGGTTTTTAGAAGTTGTTAGTACCGAGCAATCTCGTGTATAGGAGACACGAGATAGCCGTAGGAAGTGAATCACTTGTGGACTTTCCAGTGTATGGTTACCACTGGATGCCACGGGAGGTTGGAACACTTGTAGACTAGCTCGTGCGATTAACACGAGGTGCTACGGGAGGTTGGAACACTTGTAGACTAGCTCGTGCGATTAACACGAGGTGCTACGGGAGGTTGGAACACTTGTAGACTAGCTCGTGCGATTAACACGAGGTGCTACAGGAATGTTAGTAAGGCTGACGTAACTTTATAATTGTTGCAATACACCTCGAGC
Source organism: Cerceris rybyensis (assembly GCA_910591515.1). Classification (NCBI taxonomy): domain Eukaryota; kingdom Metazoa; phylum Arthropoda; class Insecta; order Hymenoptera; family Crabronidae; genus Cerceris; species Cerceris rybyensis. The sequence continues at coordinate 18,400,956 of OU342798.1, read as the reverse complement.
GGTAAAGATGTATTGCTGTGGGATCGCAGGCTGGAGATTTCTAATAGGTAGTCGTAAAGGATTTAAACCCGAAGTGATCAAACTCGAACAAGTTATATTTTCGTATAAATGGCTGGTTACAGTTAAAGTGTACTGTATGTGTGTGGTACAAAGGTGTTACGTGGAGTCGTGTAATGTGTTCGCACGCACCTAGTTGCACTACTCTCTATTTTGACGCACTGAGGGAATGCGGGGTATTAGAACAGAAATGCCTAATAGATATCGCGGACTTTACGCGTATTCTATATGGTTATATCGTACCGAGAACTCTAAGTTTCGTCTAACGATTAGATCTATACGCGTAGTTTAATCGGTGTAACCACGCGACGATCTTACAGTGAACTAAGCCCATGACATGAACTGCAGTCGATCTTTTATAGGTCGAAAAAGTGGTGGGGTGCTTCTATTTCCAAGAATTTCTCGAGGGATGTAATAGAAAAGGTGTCTTACTGTTAAGAGGTCATTCGCCTGTTCGAGTTCCTATTTCCTAACGTAATTATTCTAAGCAAACAGAGCGACTTCGGGACTGATCGAGGGGTCCGGCTGCACAAGTGGTAGATTTCCGGCCCCGAGTTGGAGAGTCTAAATTTCTTAGACTCAGGGCCGTATGTAACACCTCCCCTCCAAGACGAAACATCGCTGATTGCGATGCTTTCTTTATTGGTTACGAAAGGCGCTCTGTTTGCGATTTCCAAACGTAAAACTTAAACTTCTACAATTAACAAATTAAGGAAAGATTGCTGCCGTCTCAAACAGCCACGCTTTGGCCGGAGCACTGACTGTCTCCGCAGTTGCTTAGAGTATGCCTGAGAATATCGTAAGATATTAGCAACTACGAAGTGTCTTTTAGGCAGCAACTTTTTACAAAATCAAAGAAAGAGAAGAAAAAGAAAACTAGGTTTATATTCTATTCTACGGTGAGTGTTGCCGGGTGGTTTACAAAGATTTGTTTATTAATCGGACTCGGATTCAGTATCTGTTATGTGTGCGTGTTTCAATTTGTCTTGGTGTTTTATAACTAGCTTATTAGTGTCTGTTCGGAGCACTACATTATTTAAATCGGTAACATCTATGATTTCGAACGGTCCTAAGTAGTGAGGATCAAATTTACTAATTCGCGGTTCTTTTAAAACGTACGCATAGTCCCCAACCTTAAAGGTTATTGGGTTTATGTGTTTATCATATTGTCGTTTTGAACGTAACTTTGCGTTTTCAATATTATCTGCTGCTATATTACGGATTTCGGTCATTCTAGTTATTAATTCCGTGAGATAAGTGCCGTAGGTTTCTAAATTTCTACCGGATGGGAATGAACTAGGTAACGTCGCCAGTTTTCCAAATATTAATTCATGTGGAGTGAAATTGGTGGCCTCATGTACTGATGTGTTGTACGAAAACATTGCAAATGGCAACAGCAAATCCCAGTCTTCGTATGATTCCATATAATGCTTGATGTATTCTGTTAAAACTATATGGCTTCTTTCGAGAGATCCGTTGGTCTGTGGTCTGTAACCAGAAGTTGTAATTTGTTTAATTTTGAAAATTTCTGCGAGGTTAGTCATAAGTTTCCCAATAAAACTTGTTCCTTTGTCTGTTAGTATTGCGCGTGGTGTTCCGAAGGTTGCTATGAAATGCCGTGCAAACGCGTCTGCAATCGTGGTGGCTCGTATGTTTGGTATCGCTATGGCAAGGCAATATTTTGTTAGATTATCCTGTATTGTTAATATGTATTTGTTACCGCTTGGAGTTTCTGGTAATGGTCCTACTGTATCCATCGCAACTTTATCGAATGGTTCCGCTGGTGTATCGGTGATGAGCATCGGTTGACGAGTTTTTGCTCGTACCAACTTCTGTTCCTGACAACTCTTGCATTTCCTTATAAAATCTTGTATTTCGTTTCTCATACCTTGCCAATGATATCGTGCTCGTAAACGGTTATATGTTTTAGTCACGCCTTTGTGACCTCCTATTATGCTGCTATGTGCTTCTTTTATTAAATCTTTCTGATCTTCCAAAGCTGGGGTTTTAACTGTGGCGCTACACAAAATGATTTGAGTATTTGCGTTATTGAAAATTTTGCTTACTAGTTGATGGAACCGTTTCGTTGTGATATTGTCGTGTCCGTCTCCGATTGTGGATATTCTAACGGCTGAAATTTTAGTTTCTTCTAGTGCTTTCTTTAAATTCCTCAAACCTTGCGATACATCGTCTTCTGTTAATTTTTCATAAAAGTGTTGGGTGCCTATGATATTGAAAGTTTTATATTGTCCTCGTGTTGATATTATGATTTGTCCCTTAGTGGGGTTTTCTTGTAATAGTTGTTGTTGAGAAATAATTTGTTGATCAGCTAACGATTTTCCTATGGGATTAACTAAGTGGCAATCTGCAGATATGAAATGTGCGAGGTGTCCTTTTTCAGTGGTAAGTGCTGTAGGGGAAATTGTAATATGCGGACTGCGTTTTCCATATTCAAATTCTGTTGTGCTTGAGCTATCTTCGTCGTCTGAACTGTTTGTTTCCGAGGTTACCACGGCACGCGGCAGCCCTCGTCCATTAGTTTTATGGAGTTCAGGTATAAGCCTATTTATGAATGGTATCCCTCTTGAATTGGTGATATTCCGAGGCGCCGGCTTCACCACAGGTGTCGATGTTGTTAGTGACTGAAGAATTTGACCTGTATTATCTTCATTGTCCGATTCTGTCGCGGATAATGGTGGTAGGTTTATAATATTGGGAAATTTATGCTCGACTTGGCCTTCGGTATTCATTTTAATTGTCGCGTCCATTACCGTTTCGTCTAGGTCGGTCTCGTCTGGTAACAGTGTCGTATCTGCATCACTATGAGAATTGTTATTAAAAGAGTAGGAAAATGAGTTTTCTAATTGTGTGGAATGCGCTGCTGGTGGTCCTATGGTTGACAATTCGTCTCCTAAGGTTTTTTCGTGTTGTAGGCTTGGGAGCAAACTTTCCCTAGAGGTTCTTTTCTTCCGTAGGAGTTGCAAATTTTTAGTTCGGGGTGTAACGACGTCTTCTGTTGATTCTTCTGAACTGTTGTCATTGTATATTGGTCTTTTGTCTCGATCTCTTCTGAGCTCTCGAATACGGTGTCCTATGGTACTCTCATTTGGGTTTATCCGTGGAATTTGTAATTTAAAGTCCTTGTCTCTGCATTCTCGAGGTATTAGCGGAAGACAGATGGTCGATGGGTTTCTGGAGAGAGCATCAGCGTTCTTATTTGTTTTTCCGGCTTTATGAACGACGTTATATTCATATTCCAATAGTCTTAATTTCCACTTTACTAGTCTGGAAGTCGGATCTTTGACGGAGTGTAACCAAACTAAGGGTCTGTGATCGGTAACCAATGTAAATTTTCGTCCGTAGACATATGGTCTGAAATACTTAACAGCGTATACCATGGCGAGACATTCCTTTTCGGTAGCGGAGTAATTTATTTCGGCTTTGTTGAGGCTTCTTGAGGCGTATGCGATGGGTAGGTCCTTTCCTATTTCTCCTTGACTCAAAACGGCTCCTAATGCAAAGTCAGATGCATCTGTAGTGATAATGAATGGTTGAGAAAAGTCGGGGTACTGAAGTATCGGTTGTTCGCACAGCTCGTCTCTTAATATATTGAAACTACGTTCCTGTTCTTCGGTCCATCTGAATTTTTTCCCTTTTCCTAAAATATCTATCAAAGGTTTTGCTTTTCTTGAAAAATCTGGTATGAATCTTCTGTAATAACCGGCAAGTCCTAAAAATTGCTGGATATTCCTCTGTGTTTTTGGAGTCGGAAAATTCCTTACTGCTTTTAGTTTTGCTGGATCGGGTTTAACTCCCTTTCCAGAAATAATATGTCCTAGATAGGCAACCTCTTTTCGAAGAAATTGACATTTGGTGGTTTGCAGGGTAAGACCATGTTCTCTGAGACGGTTTAAAAGTTTTTTGACCTTAATATTGTGTTCCTGAAGAGATGACGCGTAGATCACAATGTCGTCCAAATATACGAATAATTCTGTTCCTTGTAGTCCTGTTAGAACTTGATCCATCAAACGTTGAAATGTTGGGGGTGCATTTTTCAGACCAAATGGCATCCGTGCAAATTCGTAGTGTCCATGAGGTGTCGTAAAAGCTGTTTTCGGTCGATCCTTAGGATTAGTTTCTATTTGATGAAAACCGCTGGCTAAATCAAATATAGAAAAATATTTTGCGCCTCCTAGTTTGTCCAGGATTTCGGTGATCTGTGGTAATGGGTATTTATCGCCTATAGTCTTTTCGTTGAGCGCCCGAAAATCTATTACCATACGCCACCGTTTATTGCCCTTGGCATCTGCTTTCTTAGGCACGATCCACAATGGGGAGTTGTACGGTGAGGTCGATGGCTTTATTATCCCGTCGGCTAACAGTTCGTTTACCTGTTTCTTTATTTCCTCCTGATGAATGGGCGGATAGCGGTACTGCCTGGTGTTAATTGGAATATCATCTGTTGTGTGAATAGAATGCTGAAAATTTCTAACTTTACCCAGCTTATCTCCAGGTAAATAAAATCTGTCCGGAAATTCGTGAATGATATTTAAAATATGTTGGCGTTCCTCTTGATTAAGATGATCGAATTTTAAATTTTCCTGAATGAGTTTAGTTCTATCTCGAATATTAACAGGTTTCTTATGAAAATTTTGTGGAAAATACTCGCCATCTGAAGAACTAAGTATTTCATATGGTTCGAGGTCGATTTCTATATCTTCTTCTCCGGTGTTTGTTGCGAAGATGTAGCAATTACCTTGATTGTTGGTTACTGCAGCTTCACCGATGAAAAGATCCTTTTGCGTTTTAATACGTGGCAAGTATCCTTCTTTAATCTCTGGATTAGCTATCCTTACGCTAATTTGTTGTGACGTCCGTTTTGGTATACGGTGTGTAGTTTTCTGTGGGGTTGTCTGGAATTCTGCAATATTACTAAAGCGAATAGGTTTAGTTGGTTTGTTACTAGTGACTATTGTTCCATGATGATACGAGATCTCTGCTTTTTCTTGTAATAGGTAAGGACTGCCAATAAGTCCGTCTGCAGCAATTGGTAATGATTTTATTACATAGAAGAATGCGGGTGCATCGTTAATATGCAAGACTGTGGTACCCAGAGTACGTATTGCCGTTTGTGAAAGACCAGTAATATCAATTTCGTCTCGGTTGATAATTGGGGCCTTCTCTCCAAGAGCGTCGAGAAGAACTAGGTTGACTGAAGCACCACCGTCTATTAGGAATTCACCTTCGCTTGCTTCCAATTCCGGGACTCTGACTCGAATTCGCGGGGTTGCTGTTTCCTTGATGAGGTATTTGACTCCTGTTCCCGAAACCTGACGGTTTTCCGTTGACTTTGCTTTGTGGGGCCCACCACGTTGTCGCTGTGGCGAGCCATTTCGGAGTTTAAAGAACCGGTACGTTCCATTGAAGACTCGCGTGACGAATTCGATCGTTGACGTGAATGAAATTTTCTTCGAGAATGCTTTCGACACGTCTCGGCGTCGTGCCCTCGTACACCGCAGCTCCAGCAGTATAATGATGTTTGCTCGGCTCTATTGTTTCCGCGGCGCACCGAATGTCTACCTTCTGTATCCGAAACAGAAGAATCGTACGAAGGGGACCGTGAAGCGATCCTCCTATCTACGGTCATTGCCGTTGTACGCGATCTATGGGACCCAGATTCCCTTTCAGATCCCGATTCACTTCTATCCCTGTACCGATATCTATAACGATCGATAGGACTCGGTGAACGCGGGTAATCTACTCTGCGTCTGTCTTCATATTCTTGCGAATATCTTTTCGGCGAAAAATCTTTATAATCGCGGCGCGATGATCTAACCGGAGAATCATCTTCCGTCGCGTGTCTACGATTTCTCAACCGATGCTCTATTTGCAGTACGGCTGCAAAAGCTTCATCTAATGATTTTAATTTACTACCTAGAACGGCGATTTTCCACGCAACGCGATCTGGTAGGCCTTCAATAAAATTCTCGAGTACATCGGATTCCATTTCCTCTATGAATTTGTCAGCGTTTTCACCGTGTCTATCGCGAATCGCGGTACGCGTACGGTGTAAGAGCTGCTGAACCCTATCTATGTACTCTCTTAAATTTTCGTCTCTGTTAATTCTGAGACGCGCGATTTCTGCCCGAAAGTACGATAAGTTCTTTCCTCGAGCGTATCGCGTTTTTAAATGTTTAAGTAGTTCCTCTACTTTTGAAAAAGATTTATCCTGAATACTAGTTCTAGCGGGCCCAATAAGCTTTGTTAGGATTATAGCTAAATATTCCTGCTCGGCACCCTCCGGTATCAAGACTAAACCGTTTTCTACGCTTTGAACAAAGCTAATCAACGATGGGTGTTTTCCATCGAATTTCGGAATCGCGATTGTCGCATTTTGCAGACAATTATGTCGCGTAAGGGCGGTCATTGAATTCGCCATCGACAGCGTTAAATTCGCGATGTCTACCGACGCAACGTTACCGCTATTATTAAAAGCCATTTCGAAATACTTGTGAGTGTTCTTGATCACTCAAAAATTTTATACAACAATAAAGAAATTTTAACAAACCGCCTGGTATCCCACCGCTGTCACCAGTTTGTTACGTGCCAGGGCCAGGAGCGTTGCGAGTGGCCGAGGTAAAAGAATAAGGTAGAGTGTTCGTTTGGATGTTGGTTTTTAGAAGTTGTTAGTACCGAGCAATCTCGTGTATAGAAGACACCAGATAGCCGTAGGAAGTGAATCACTTGTGGACTTTCCAGTGTATGGTTACCACTGGATGCCACGGGAGGTTGGAACACTTGTAGACTAGCTCGTGCGATTAACACGAGGTGCTACGGGAGGTTGGAACACTTGTAGACTAGCTCGTGCGATTAACACGAGGTGCTACGGGAGGTTGGAACACTTGTAGACTAGCTCGTGCGATTAACACGAGGTGCTACAGGAATGTTAGTAAGGCTGACGTAACTTTATAATTGTTGCAATACACCTCGAGCGGTAAAGATGTATTGCTGTGGGATCGCAGGCTGGAGATTTCTAATAGGTAGTCGTAAAGGATTTAAACCCGAAGTGATCAAAACTCGAACAAGTTATATTTTCGTATAAATGGCTGGATACAGTTAAAGTGTACTGTATGTGTGTGGTACAAAGGTGTTACGTGGAGTCGTGTAATGTGTTCGCACGCACCTAGTTGCACTACTCTCTATTTTGACGCACTGAGGAAATGCGGGGTATTAGAACAGAAATGCCTAATAGATATCGCGGACTTTACGCGTATTCTATATGGTTATATCGTAGCGAGAACTCTAAGTTTCGTCTAACGATTAGATCTATACGCGTAGTTTAATCGGTGTAACAACGTGACGATCTTACAGTGAACTAAGCCCCTGAGATGTTCTGCGGTTGATCTTTTATAGGTCGAAAAAGTGGTGGGGTACTACTATTTCCAGGAATTTCCCGAGGGAAGTAATAGAAAAGGTGTCTTACTGTTAAGAGGTCATTCGCCTGTTCGAGCTCCTATTTCCTAACGTAATTATTCTAAGCAAACAGAGCGACTTCGGGACTGATCGAGGGGTCCGGCTGCACAAGTGGTAGATTTCCGGCCCCGAGTTGGAGAGTCTAAATTTCTTAGACTCAGGGCCGTATGTAACACCCCTTTCTAGATTTGTGGTCAGCTGGAGTCAGATGAAAACATAGAATAGTTACCTGTACCGTTAACTGCACTGCTAAATGGTTCCCTGTGCGAAACTCAAATGCATAGGACGCTGCTGTATGTCAGGACTGTTTACGTTGAGGATCCAGCGAGCGCCGAGCTTAGAAAAGGACAGACAGTAGAAAAGACAGAGAGGCCCAACGCACAGGGGGACCGGCCCTAACGCATGGATGACGCAATACTAAGCGGAGGATGGAACTTTTCCATTTTTGATCTTTTTGTTTTGAAAACTTCGCTAACGTATTTGTGACATTTTTATGGTTAAAATGATACCAAACACGATATGTTTGAGTTATCTAAATAGCAAGTAAACGAATTAAATATTAAGTAAATATTGCTCAAACTATGTCGTGTTTGGTATCATTTTAATCAGAAACTTGTCACAAATACGTTAGCGAAGTTTTCAACCAAAAAAAATCAAAAATGGAAAAGTTCAAGTCTCGGATTAGTATTATCACATGGATACGTTCGGGCCGGTCCCCCTGTAGGTTGGACCTCTTTGTCTCTTCTACTGTCTGTTCTTTTCTAAGCTCACGCTCGGCTGGAGCCTGAACGTAAACACAAAATAGAAACCACTGCTTCGTAACTGCACTGATTCGGTCCCGAATTCTCTGCATTTATCGAGGTTTTACTGTATATCAAGGTGTCATCTGCAAACATTTTTATGTTATACAATTCGGTGCCAATTGTAACAATATCATTTATACATACTGTAAACAATAACGGGTCCCAACACCGATCCCTGAGGTACTCCGTATACAGTCGCCACACTTTGCGACCACTCATCATTCAGACGAACTCGCTGCATTCTATCTTCTAAATACGATCTAAACCAATAATGTGCCGTTCCCCTAATACCATATTGATATAATTTATCTAATATCCTCTTTCTATCCACCGTTTCAAAAGCACGCCTAAGGTCCAAGAAAATAACTCCTACCATTTCTTTTTCACTAATTATCAGCTTCCATTCATCTATAACTGTTTGAATCGCCGTTTCGCACGAATAATTTTTCCTAAAGCCTGACTGGTCTTCCGTTATGATATTATTGTTCTCTAGGTACTCTTCAATTTGCTTTTTAACTACTAATTACAGCACTTTCTCATAAATTGGCAACATAATCTTTCCCGGTCTTGTTTACCATACTAATTGCTCTATCTACCTGTACCTAATCAAGGTGCGCAAAGCATGGGGAGCGCGGCTAATTCAAATGAAAGAAAGCATACTTTCTTTACATATTAATAGGCCTATACTCGCTTGCCTTCCCTGGTCTATTTACTTTTGGTATTAGTACTATAGTAGACGTTTTCCATTCGCTCGGAAAGTAGCCCTCACTCATTGATTTACTAATTATTTCGCAAAATTCTCTACTTATCACATGCAGCACCAGTTTAGAATACTGCTACTTACTGCTTCTTCCGTACCTTTCTTTTTTGGTAAATTCTTAACAATATTTTCAAGTTGCTCTATCTTTATCATTTCAAATGTCTCCAACTCTCCCCTCACCTCCAGACAATAGATAGTTCTCCTTCCTGGGCTCTCTATGTGCTCCCTCTTAATTGATGATATTATCCTATTAATACTGTTTATGTAATACAGGTTAAACATATCCGCTATCCCGCGTTCATTCCTATCCTCTACATCCTCAAAAACTATATCCTCTACCACTTTTGTTCCCCCTGGTCCTCCCCTAATAATTTCTCTCAATGTCTTCCACATACTCGTAGGATCATTAATGTTTTGATCTATCATACTTTCATAATACTCTTTTTTCTTTTTCCTAATTATTGAAACTACCGCGTTCCTTTCAATCTTAAATTGCTGTCATGTTTGTTCCGTATTTACTTTAATTGCTCTCTTATACGCCTCGTCTCTTTTTATCGCTACTTCCTCTATTTCCTTTGTATACTACCTCTTCCGCTCCCATATTTTTGGGATTTTGAAAACTTTCCTAGGAGCCTACCTATCTAGCGCATTCACTATACTACTAACAAACTTTCTCGCTCTTGTATAAACATCTAGATCTTGCTTTCCCTCTACATTACGTTCTACTAATTTAACAAATTCATTCTCATTAAACTTACTATAGTCCCTCCCACTAAATTCCTTATATTTATTTTCATTTGTAGTCATGTTTATCGTAACATTTATCCACGCATGATGCGCTATCTTGGGTTCATATTCTACTTGTACATTTACTTCCCTATTCGTAAATAATAAATCTATAGTTGCCTTTCTATATTGAGTAACTCTCGTTGGTTTATTAACATATTGCACCATCCCTAGGGTCTGCATGTTCGTTATCAACTTATTAGCATAAAAGGAGTCTGCCGTACAGTCCATGTTAAAGTCCCCTAGTATGATACATTCCTCTTTAATCGTTAATTCTTCGAGAATCTCCTCAAATAGTCTTATGAAATCCCCATGTGACGCACTCTGTGAATGATAGACTACCATCAGTATTCCTTTGAATATCGTTGCATTCACCTTTATCGCAACACACCAAAAGTTTCCCTCCAATTTTCTCGACAGAACCAGATCACATCTAATATCACCTCTCACATACATAGCCACCGCTCCTGTAAATCCATTTTCCGCATTACATCTAATCACATTATAACCAGGTACACTTATTTCACCGTCTTCAATTTCATCTGTCAATCTCGAGTCCGACAACGCCAAGATTGCAGGCTTCATACTCTTCAGGATCTGATGATGTATCTCGTCCTTATGTGCTATTAGACTTTGCGCATTCGTATACATTATTTGCTCCTCTTCCTTCCATGATTGCTAATCCTTCCTCTTTACAATTTCCCAGCCATTCCTCCTCTCCTCTTCCTTGAGTAGCCGCTTATACGTGGGACAATCCGGGCTGAATGCATCATGCTCGTCGTTTATTTTCAGATTATATGTTTTTATTTTAAACATACAGTTGACACATTTCTTTTTACTTTCTGTGCATTCGGTCACCAAGTGATCTCCTGCACACTTATGGCACGCTACGCTTCTCGTACAATTTTTTGCAATGTGATAAAAACCCAGACATCTAAAACATCTCTTTATTCCGATATGATTAAATACCAGACACTTTTTCCAACCTATATTTAATTTCTCTTTTTTTAACATCATATCCTGCATTCCCTCATCTACTTCCACTATTATAGATCCACTATCATTTACCGTGCTTCTCGATTGGCTCTCGCCGCTCATCCTACCTTTCATAATTTTCTTTACCGCTCTTATATCATTTCCTTCCATATTGTTTTGCCTCTTGATTGTATGAATCAACTCTTCATCCTCCAATCCCATCTCCTCTTCGCCAACATTAATGATTTTTGTCTTCGGTTTCCTTTGTATAGGGTCCGTGACATTATAATTCTCCCCTAGCTTGTTCTGCACCAAATCCTTTAGCTTCATCACTTCCTCAGCGGTTTCACATCCCAAAATGACTGCACCTTCTCTCCCCTTCCGTACTCTCTTGGATCGAACCAGTGAGATTTTACTGGTTCAACCAGTGAATACAAATCTCACTGGCGAACCAGTGAAATTTGCGTCCGCTGCCGCAGCGCCATGCGCTGTGTTTTATTTTTGAATATGCTGACGAGTGAGATTCACTGGTAAACCAGTGAATTTTGATGGCCGCCGAGATCACTGGTGGAACCAGTGAGTGTCATTGGTAAACAAGTGAGTTTCTACTGGCGAACCAGTGAAATTCCACTGGTTCGATCTAAGAGAGTACCTTTGTTATTCCCACTGACATATTCTTAATGTCTACGCTTTCCTTTATCTCTCTTTTTGTGGTCTCGCTTTCTTGTTTAGTCTTTGGCTTGACGATTATAACTTTTTCTTTCTTCCTCTTTACAGCATCACTATAATTGCCAGGCATACCTTCCGGTTGACAGGACATACTTCCATGTATTTCCTTTCTTATTATCTCCTGTAATTCCTGCTTAATGTATTTTACTTCCTCTTGCACTGCTTCCTTAATCATACTTTTTATTTCCATTTTCACATTTCTCACACCAGCCACCTCATCCTTCATCTCCTTTATTGTTCTCACCAGCCAGTCAATTTTCATATCCATACTCGTAACCTCCGTCGCTCTGCTACCACTGCCTATTGACCCTCGTAGATCCAATCCTGGGTCTGCCGGCTGACACCGGTGTCGCTGTATCTTCGGTTTCTACCACGAATTTTTCAAATTGGCCCGCGCATGGCACATATTCTCGATTTTTATCATAAGTTTTATGCTTACTCACACATCCCGGATGGAAAAATAGCTTCACACACTTTTTACAGGCCACCACCTGACTCTTTATCTCCTTCTTGCACGCGGAACATTTATATTCTGCATAGTTCCCTTCCATATCGACAGATATCGGCCGGCGCTAATTAGCCGCTAATTAGACGCTACCTACACTCTGCCACGTGGCACCTGTCGCGTGTCGCTCATAACCTACTCACAACCCAATGTAGAACTATTACAATTACTCCCACAGCTCACTGTATTTCAACTCGCCCAGTTTTCTATTTGTTCTTTACATGTAGCTGTCCAGTATCAACACACTTTAGATATTTACTCTGCCTCTTTTATCACAAAACATGCCCTGATATTACGGAGCGATTTTGGAGAGAGAGGAACACACTACGAACGAATGGCTGGGTCCCAGCCATTTGACCGCCCGGTCGGGAAGGCAAAATACCAGCATAAATCCCTGTAATACAGTTTTGAAACGATATCTCTATTTCGAGTTTACCAGAGTAGTGATTTCTATTCTCTGCTCGTTTCACCTCCGTCGCTGGGACGTGACATATATTTTTGGTGACAGCGGTAGGATTGTAGAATTGCAAATTGCTTCATCGTCATAAGTCTTTCGCTTAAAATTTTCTAATTATCATTACAAACGTAAAATGGAGACCCGTGCAAAAGGTAAAGCCCTAACCGAAGACGAATTCGCGGTATTAGAAAAAGCCCTTTCATCACGCGAAACGGAAATTAACGATAAAGCGGAATAAATTTGGAACGCAGAAATAGAATTGCATACGCACAAACAGAAATTAACTATGCGGGAAGAAAGCGTTAACGAACGCGAAGAGCAAATTTAATCGAAATTAGCTGGCACTAGTGATGCTCCAATCCCAGATTCAGAATTGCTGACTTTACGCCTACAATTAAAACGTGTTCAAATGGAAATAAGAACGCTCCGAGAAACTTCCGCAGCAACCTCCGCATCTGAATAACCGTGTAGTCTGGAACTACATCCACCCCCGCCACGTCGCGAAGGGGAATTTTGCAACGAAAAGTTACTCAAAGAGACACTACATTCCATTCCGCGAGTTGACGGACGTAATATTCCTGTACTAACATTCACACGTGCCTGTAAACGCCTAAAGGATATTGTAAAACTACGTAGCGAACGTTCAGCAGTGAAAATATTAATCGAGAGATTGTTCGGAGAAGCGTACACTGCTGTCGAAGAATTTGATTTTGCGAGAATCATACAATCATGCGACAGGCTACGAGAGACTTTTACAGCTCACCAAACGACTCACGATTATCGTTCTGAATTAAAAGCGACATATATGAAACGTAACGAAAACGTACTGATATATACAGCTCGTGTCAGGGATTTACGAGACGCAATAATAGACACCGAAAGACTAGGCCTCGAAGAGCTCTTGCGGAATAATTTACGTGAAATTGGTCTATTCGTGTTACGATACTATGTCGACGGACTCCTTCCAGAAATTCGCGTACATCCTGCGATGCAAGATTGCCGAACTTTAGCTGAGGCATGTGAGCAAGCTTGTACGATTTCCAAACGCCTAAATCTAGATTACGAAAGAAATATACTGGATAGCCAGTATAAAGGTAACTTTACGCGGAGACAAAATAGACTATAGTCCAACGATTCTTTTGAACGTAGGCCGTGATATCGCAATTCCTAATCCTCAGTAACGTATATCAGTCAAGTCTAGGTCTTGCTCGACAGAGCCGTTTCTCGAGCTGCTCCGCCTGCTACTCCTTCCTATACACTCGAGAGCTCGCTGATTGACTTTGCCTCCCCTTAATAGTAGCGGACCTATTGGCATGAGCACGGGCGTATTCTGAGCGACATTCGTAGTCAATCAGTCGCGCTGAAAAGTCGTTCCTTGCGCGTCAGTCGCGGAGATCAGAACGTCGTGCGTGGCACGTCGATTAAGGTTATTTGTCGAAATACAATTTCACACCGCACTATATCGCATGTAGGGTAACACAAAAGTATTGTTAGTGAAAAAGTATGCTCGAATATGTGTTAAACAAAGTACAATTAATATATTTTAATATTTTTGGGCTTCTGACGACGATTTTATCGAAATTAACCACTACGTTATGCATTACGACTAAATATAGTATTGTGTTCCAGCACCAATAGTTGTAAATCAATTATTAGCGCAAATTGTTAAAAGTAACTACACGATAATAGAACGCTAGGTTTCCCAGCGTAAAAGAACACATTGTTGCCGCCGCAGTTGTCTTGGCTATAGGTTTTGCAATACTGCCTATTCTCTCGTAAACTGACATTACTTATCACTTGTGAGTGATAAGTAATAGGTTTCCACATTACCCATGAGGTACTATTTTCAATGCATTTTTTTTAAGTGTTATACAATTCATTGTGCCAGTCTTGAAAATGTTTTCAGTAACTTTATTCGTCTCAAAATGCTCGACGCAAAGTTCTAATATACCAATTAAAACATAATTAATTATAAGAAGCTCTTAGTAACAAAGAGTGGTTCTGCCTCGTTTAATTTCAATATTGTTTTGTAATAAAATGCCAAAGTATTGTCAATTTTACATATAGAGATGTATCTCAACGATTTCTTTCATCTGTATGATTGTGAAAAAACATTTTCTTCATTTATATTTTAATGCGATTTCTCGACAACGATTCAGCGGAAAAGGACATTGATACAGTGGAATAGATTTTCAGAAGATAACTTTGTAACAAAGAGTGCATTTGCATATTTCCATGGGTAATGTGGAAACCTATATTACCTCTTTACTGTTAAAAGACAACACAACATTGTACAATGCATCGCCCCAATAACTTCTTACATTATTCTACATTCTTTGAGGCGAACAAGTTTGGCATTTTGCTGTCACAAAATTTTTAAAATATAAATGTGGCCCCAATATACCGCCACATGCTACCACGCTTGTACCAGTAGGTACGACCGTAACGCCGCTGGAGTGACTGTGAATCAGTGACATCTCGGCTGTATGTGTAGGTGAAGGAGGCGGCGCAGCTCGAGAAACGGCTCTGTCGAGCAAGACCTTGACTTGACTGACGTATATACTTCACTCAAATATGGGGTGTCGTTAGACCCCAGTGACAATTGAAATACGGTAGAAATTACAGGAAGAGGACATTTTACTAGATACGTCCATGGAAACAACCGCCGCACAGTGGTCGATTTCGCCGAAATCCTGGCCAAAACCCCAAGGAGTTTTTCAATTTAGCTGAAAATTGGTATATTACTATTATTTCGGTCGCTGATTAAGAATCCGAACTCAGAATTTTCAAAAACAAAATGGCGGCTCTAATATGGCGGGTGCGAGTATCGAAAAATTGTCGGATCGGCACGAAAATCAGTAGTCTTATGTTTTTTCGGTCGCTGATTAAGAATCCATCTCAGAATTTTCAAAAACAAAATGGCGGCTTAATATGGCGGGTGCGAGTATCGAAAAATTGTCGGATCGGCACGAAAATCAGTAGTCTTATGTTTTTCCGGTCGCTGATTAAGAATCCGGACACAGAATTTCCAAAAACAAAATGGCGGCTCTAATATGGCAGGTGCGAGTATCGAAAAATTGTCGGATCGGCACGAAAATCAGTAGTCTTATGATAGCCCGGCCCTATGTCATAAATGCACTTCCCCGAGCATGGCGCGCGCGACAAACAAATAACAATAACTCGAAGAATCGCAAAAAGTCGCAAGAAAACTCAACGAGGTCTTCTTCGGGAAGCTTCAAAGTTTAATTTAAAAAAAAAATTAGCTTGGATGGTTTTAGAATTCACAACTATTTCACTAGCAGAAAGAAAAAAATATATAGGATTTACATTCTGTGCCATCACAGTTGTAAAATATTAAATAAAAAAATGAAACCAAGATATTTATAAATTAAAAGTATAATAAATAGCTACCAATACTGAAAAAGTGGATCAAACTTTAATTTCACATTGAAAACGTATTCTCAATTTCGACGTGAAAACGTTACATTATTTAAGTGCCAACTTTGACATTGCATATCTCTAAGAGTATTGTTCAATAAAAATTTTTATTAATGGAAAACAATGCTCTGATGTGTTACAAATCAAACACAATTGCTAAATTTTGAAAATTATAAAAAAAAATGTTGGGGTTTTGGCCAGGATTTCGGCGAAATCGACCACTGTGCGCCGTCGAGCTGTGACGCATGCGCACGACGACTCGCACGTGGGAGAAAATCCCACGTCCTGGCATCACTGTCCTACACCTCGAAGGTCAAGGGATTACTTCGGCCACCGCGGCAGCGACGCGTACCAGGAATACCGGCGCCATGAGCCGCAAAGACGTGAACCGTTTTAGACGCGATTATACACCACCACGTCGTCCTTTACCTCGCCAAGACTCGTGCGATTACGCCACGACTCGTGAGATTACGCCACGCAGCGTCGATCATCGCCTCAACGAAATACTCGCGATTATCGTCGAGAATCTCCTCGTGAATATAATCCACCACGGCGCGAATACTAAACTCCACGACGCAACGACAACCGCGACGTTCGGACGTGTAGATACTACAAAACTTACGGACACTCAATCGACGAATTCCGAAAGCGGCAGTATAACAATTCCAGTCTTAAGCCAACTGTCACAGACGTCGGACGTGTTTGTTTTGTTCTCTACGTCGCACGTTATACTCAGTGTTCAAATCACCTTTCAACCGACAATTGAAATGGATTCTCGCACTTGCAAAGGTTGCTCCACAAAAGTCGCTAAACCAGTTATATGCGAGCACTGCAATATTGTTGCCCATCCTGGATGTGTGCAACGTACTGGATATCCGTTCTCGAACAACAAATTTCTCAACTGCAATGCTGCAATTAATTCCTCTGCACTTCCTCCAATAACACTCGACCCCGGATGCAATCAACTTCTGGATAATCTTCGACATCTTAGACAGGGTTTAGATGATCTTACATCTAGATTCGCTGCATTCGAGAAGAAAATACTTGACAAGGTCTTGGAAGTGAAGCGGGAGTTTTTCACGCAGATCACCTCTATTAACACCAGAGTTGCATCATTGGAGCAAAAGGTCTCAAACCTTTCTTCACCAGCCGTGAAAACCAATGATGCCGACGATCCGTTTGCTGAACTGGCCGAAAGAGAACGTCGCTCACGCAATGTTGTCTTATTTAACCTTGAGGAGACATACTCTTCCTCATCATCTATTCCAACCAACAACAATTCAACAACCGATCGCATACTGATAACAGACATTTTCAAACAAATCGATCCGAATGGCGTCAATAGTATAAAAATCACAAGGTTTGGAGCCTCCACGCCCAGTGAAAGTCACCCTTGACTCGCGGGACTCTGTTATGAAAATCCTAAGGAACAAATCAAAATACAAAGGACCAACACGAATCATCGAGGACAGAACACCTATGCAACAAACTCATCTTAAGAAATTGAGAGAAGAACTCTCCCGTTTGCAAGCTTCTGGAGTTACCAATAAAACAATCCGGTTTGTGAATGGCGTACCTAAAATAGTCAATTCAAATTCAAATTCAAATCGCAAAGACCTTAGTGATAAAAAAAACTAATGTGTTGTCCTTTGGTATACTATCAAAATGTTAGAGGCTTAAGAACCAAACTTAGTACTCTTCGACAAGCTATTGCTTCTATATCAGAACCTAAATCTATCATTATTCTTGTGGAAACCTGGCTAAATGATAGTTTCAACAACTCCGAACTTGGATTAGTTGATTATAACATTTATCGGTGTGATCGCAACTCTGATACGAGTAATAGCCGCTTAGGCGGTGGTGTTTTAATCGCAGTACACTCATCGCTTTACAGTCGCCTAGTCGTGTACGTGCTACGTGTGTTGAGCAAGTTTTTGTTGAGGTAAAGGGTCCCTCTATTGGAATCATGCTCGGTGCGGTTTATTTACCTCCAGGCAGTGACTCAGCTGTTTATGCCGCACACGGAAAATCGGCTGAAGAAGCATTTCTCTCCTCACCGCTTAGTACCGATTTCTTTCTTATCGGCGACTTTAACCTACCTCATACCAAATGGTACAATGATACCAATGGCGACCTGCTTTATTCATGCTCACAACACTGCTATTCACACAGGCAGGCATCTGTGTTACACGCTCACCTAAGTACACTCGGACTTCATCAATCTAACAATATTACGAATTCACATGGTAACACGCTTGATCTGGCTTTCTGCACCCTCCGTAACGTAAATATTCACCACTCCCTCGATTATCTTATTCCTCCGGATCCTTACCACCCACCCTTGCAATTTTCCCTTCCTTATCAAATCCCATCCTCTTTTTCCAGTTCAATCCTCCTAGTAAAAAACTTCTGGAATGCCGATCTGTCTTCCTTCAACAACTATATATCCTCTATAAATTGGGATAACGAGCTTTCAACTCTTTCTACAGACGAAGCTGTGGATGTCCTCTACTCCCACCTCTACCACGCTATCAACCTATTCGTCCCTTACAAGATCATCCGTCGTTCCACTTTCCCTTCTTGGTTCTCCTCAGAGCTAATATCCGCTATTCGTTCCAAAAAACAAGCTCACAAGCGATATAAGCAATCCAACAACTTTTCTGACTACCTATCTTTCTGCAAGCTTAGATCTGTATGCTGTAACCTACATAACTTATGTTGGTCTGCATACGTCGATAATATTGAAAAGAGCATCCCTTCTAACATTAATACCTTCTGGGCCTTTAATAAATCTATAACGAAATCCTCTCCTCGTCCATCGACCATGTCTTATAATCAAAATATTCTCTCGGATGACCTTTCTATAGCCAACAGCTTTGCTGATTTTTTTTAATCAGTTTACTCGGCTGAAACCCGGTCTGACCTCAGCCTCGAAACTAAAACTCAGGCTAATCTCAACCTTTCCAACCTGAGAATTGACATTGGTGATATTTTTAAGGCTATCACGAAACTTAATATTCGCTCCAGCCCTGGTAATGATGATATACATCCCATTCTAATCAAATCTTGTCCTTTTGTCCTCTCCAGAATCCTATGGATTATCTTTAATAAATCACTCTCCTTCGGTACCTTTCCCTCTAAGTGGAAGACACGTATTGTTCGTCCAATTCACAAGAATGGTGACGTAGCAAATATTACAAATTATAGGCCAATTAGCACTCAAATAATCTTTGCAAAAATCTTTGACAGCCTCGTCAGCAACAAACTGACGTTTCTCTGCAAATCGGTCATAATAAACGAACAACATGGATTTATGCCAGGTCGATCATCTACAACTAACCTCCTTCTTTACTCACATTACCTTTTTAACTCCGTGGAGAAGGGCTTTCAAGTTGATGCCATCTATACCGACCTTAACAAGGCATTTGACTCTGTTTGCCATTCCATATTGCTATCAAACCTCCGCGCCTATGGTTTTGCCGGTGGCATCTTGGCATGGTTACATAGCTTTCTAATAGATAGAACTCAAACGGTGAAATTCAACAACTCCTTCTCACGCCTATATAAAGTCACTTCAGGAGTTCCCCAAGGCTCTCATTTAGGTCCCCTCCTATTTAATTTGTATATCAACGATATTTCAAACTGTTTCTCCTACTGTTCATTTTTTCTATTCGCCGATGACCTAAAGCTTTACCATGCTATCGAACACCCGGAGAGTCATCAGCTTATCCAAAATGACTTATGCAACCTGGAATTATGGTGTACTACAAACAAGCTTTCAATGAATTTAAACAAATGCTCTGTCTTACATTTTACTCGCTCAACTACGCCTAGCAGGTACACGTATACTCTAAATCAGTGAGGCGCAGTAGTTGATCGTTTCGGCGTCCTTCGAGCAATCCCGCCTGCTTCTCCCAACCGTTCTGTTTCGGCCAACCAAGCTTGTCTTGCCTTTCACCTCGCAGGGTCGGTTCTATTGGCGCGAGCGTGGCAGCATACTGGGACGTCATTCGCAACTAAACGCTCGCGCTGGAAAGATGTGCCGCGCTCGCCGACGACTGTAAACAGATCGATGCGCGTGACGCATCGATTCAGATTATACGTCGAGAATTATGTCTTAATTACGCTTATTGTTAGTTTCCTAGTAAAGAGTAGCGAACTAGGTAATCAGGGTGGAAGGTAATCATGTTCCCATTATACACGGTTCATTTAAAAACTGAATAACTAAGAAGTACCGAAAGGTACCGGATTGGAATTTCTCAAATGTATTCAGTGATTTCGTACTAATCGTTCGTCTACCTGCTCTTCTTTGTTGTACCTGCCTGAAATCTTAAAATCTATCAGCAAGACAATCACGACGGCAACAATGTATTGTTTGATGCGAGGGCAAACGTTTTTACAACGCTGAATTTTCCATTTATTTGCGCTGGAAATTAAATTATATCGCCTGAGACTTAGATCTTTAAGACATATCTGAGCATACTTTTTTACGAATAACACTGTTATTTTATCCTACACGCGACGTAGTGCAATCTGAAACTGTTTCTCGACGTATAATCTGAATCGATGCGTCACGCGCATCGATCTGTTTACAGTCGTCGGCGAGCGCGACACATCTTTCCAGCGCGAGCGTTTAGTTGCGAATGACGTCCCAGTATGCTGCCACGCTCGCGCCAATAGATCCGACCCTGCGAGGTGAAAGGCAAGACAAGCTTGGTTGGCCGAAACAGAACGGTTGGGAGAAGCAGGCGGGATTGCTCGAAGGACGCCGAAACGATCAACTACTGCGCCTCACTGCTCTAAATAATACAGTTCTCCCAGCAGTGAAAACCATTCGTGATCTAGGTGTAATATTCTCAACTAATTTATCATTTAATGAACATATTATTAAGACCGTCAGCAATTGCCGCAAAACTCTTGGCCTCATACACAGAATGGCACGGTTTTTCAAAAAGGCCTCTTCATTGAGAATGTTGTACTGCGCTTTAGTGAGATCACGCGTGGAATATTGCTCTGTAGTCTGGTCACCGCAACACCGCTTCCAAATTGACCTTATCGAAGGTATTCAACACAGCTTCTTACGCATTGCTGCCAGAACCCTGCGGTGTCCTATGTCGAGGGATGACCATGACTACCGGCCAATCTTGTCACGTCTAAATCTACAACCTCTTGATCGCAGACGCTTAATGCTTGATTTGTTATTTGCACATAAGATTCTGAACGGATCCATAAACTGTCCAGAGATCCTATCAATTATAAAAATCAACGTACCCAGACCATCCAGCAGGCATTACATGTTCTTATACCAAAGTTATCATCGTACACAATATGGAATTCACAGTTGCGTTAGTAGGTTAACGACCAGCGTAAACCGCTTCTACAAGGATCTAAATTTTTTTGGTCCACTCTCAACATTTAAACTCAATGTGATCATTCTTCTTAGCAAATGATTCAACTTTCCCGCTCCTTCATCCCTTCCTATAATCCTTACTCCTGAAGTCCTGTTCTTACTTTCTTCCTTTCTTATCTATTTTATATGTATTATATACTTTAGTTTTTATCTATTTTATATTATTTTATGTTATTTAATTTTAAGCTGAATTTAATCTATTGTTTCTTATTGTGTTACATTTATATTTTATATTTTATATATATATACATACACACACAAATTGTCATCACTTTGTAGTACACCAAAGGGCGTATTGCTCGTTGATAATAATAATAAATAATAAATAATAAATAATTCCCTTCGACAAAATTCGGGAAACGCGGACCCGGTGCCGAGGCAGGCGGGCGAGTCTCGGAACGATGCGCTGCACAGTGGGGCCATTGCACGCCAAACGCGGCAGAAAACATTTTATGATTGTAATAGGGTTTTACAGTTTTTTAATTTTATGAATTTATTGAATTAGTTAGGATAATAACATATCTATTTATAATTTGGTAGTCTTGCTTATAAATAAACTAAATAATAATTATTAAATAAAAAATATAAAAAATTAAATAATTATTGTTTCTATTTGAAGAGCATTCTTCCACGATAAAAATTCACGTGTCAATCATAAAATTATTGTGTGTAGTTTATTCAAAAATTAATGTTGAAACAATGAAAGAAAATCGTCGAAGTTTTTTATCTTTTGCAGACAAAAACTAAAAAGTCCCAGTAGATCCCACTCTCTGATTAACGACACTGTTTTCTGTGATCCTTTCCCTAAACGATCTTGTAAAAAATTAATCCGCCCGGATCCGCCTCGGACGCATTTTTATTGTTTAAAGAGTCGCGCGCACCTCGGCAAGGCGCTGCCGCGGGACTGTCTCATAAACTTTTGGTAGATATAACAATGAAGAACGCAGGTAGACGCACGAACTTTTTGCAGAAATAACTTCTATATAGTATGAGGAATATATGTGGAAAGTTTTAGCCGAATACCTTTCGATACTTTTAAGTTAATTAATTTTTAAGTGAACCCTGCCCCGCGAAGTATAGGATTCTCTTTCAATCAATTAACCTAGCTTATTCCTCTCTGCTCGCAACCTGGCAATAAAAGCGATGAAGTAATAAAAGTGACGCTTTAGAATTCTTCGTCCTTGTTAATGCTAAAGAGGTTTACTTTTTATTGCGCTGTATCTGGAAGAAATCCAGGAATGATTTGACCGCGTGACCCATTGGGTCTCTACACCTGGTCTCCGTTATATACGCTTTAGGAAAGAATATGAACGAAAAGTTCAGGTAAACGTTGTCAATTTTTCAAGGGCTTTTAGTACAAACTGATTAAATTAGGAAAAGGCAAAAAGTTAATCCCATGTTGTAAATGGGTACTTGACATAGCTACCCTCTATATATCAACCGCCATTTTGTTTTTAAAATTTTTGAGTTCAGATTCGTAATCAGCGACCCAAAAAATAATAGAATACAAATTTGTAACTAAAGCCGATGTATTTTGAGCCCGTGGTGACGAGTTGAAAAAGATTGAAAACTGCGCGAGGTGCATGACCAGCTACATTCACTCTCCGGACCACTGTGGTACATGGTGCGCCAACAAATGTTTATCTCTGTATTTTTTAAAGATGCAGATAGTAGTAGCTAATTTTTTTTTTAAAAAAAAGGTAAGGCTTCACTCTAAAGAAAGCAATTAAAATGAACACTGAATAACACTGCATTCATGATTAAAAAATAGAATGAAAATTGAACATGTTCAATTAGTTATAACTTAAAAAATGTTAAAGATATAAAAATGTACTTTGGTGGAATTTAAATACATACCAGGTACACTTAGTTCAATTACTCATCATTTAATTTGAAGAACCAAAGCAATAATAAACAACGACTTTAATTTTGGACGATTTAGAGGTTGACTATTTCAAAACCATGTAGTCCTGTTAAAAATCGACAAATGATAAAAAAAATCACGCTAAATTGTGGCCAATGTGTCCCATTAACTCTTAGCGAAATATTATTTCATTGTGGGTATATTCGTATAAAACCACTTTTTTCCGCTTTTGACGTGCAACGGCCCCACTGTGCGCTGGTTCGCCCAGTGAAGGTCATTCAGGACCTCGCCACTCCATCTCAATCCACACAGTAAATCCTGTAATGTTTTCCAAAGTTCCATCCATCATAATATCCTCTCCCACACTTAAATCTACGACGGAATTCATGGTAGTGTGGGATTGTGAATGTATGAGTGCGATAATGAAGCGTGTTTGTGTGTGTGTGTTCGGTGTGGAAGCGTGTCTGTGTGAATGTTTCGATCTCTCGAACGATCGTCGTCGGCGCTTTTGACGAGTCTCAAATGTTTCGTTGACGGCGATGCGTTCGAGAGAAATAAGGCAGTGTTACAGCGATCCTTGAGCCACAAAGGTTGGCGAGCGTTTTGAGCTGCGGAAATCAGCGTGCGAAGTGCGAACTGTGTTAATCTGTGTTATTATTATTAAATTCATTCTTTCTTTTCATGTTCCTAACTACGATTCGTCTATCTAGAACTTATTTTCCTTTTCCTTTTCTATCTCCTTTCTTTCCTTCTTTCTTAATAAAATCCTACAGTAGACTCCGGTTCCGCACCTAATCTCATTAAAATAGATCCGGTCGAGCCTTTAACGCCGTATTGTGAAGATGTTATTCTCTTAACAGGTTGAATGCCACCGATGTTTCCCTTATTTCGTCCTTTCTACTGTAGTGAAACTTTTTTTATGAAAATCACATATTCATAAAACAGAACTTTTAAGGACACTGATTGATCGGTGTTTAGCAGATCTTCATCTTCTTAACGCCAAAATTTAAATATTCAATATGTTAGAAAATTCATAAATATTGAAATTTAAACGTAATATAAAATTTCATTCAATTCAATAGCGCCGGTCACCGGTGACCCCCATGGCACTCAACCTGTTAAAAGGCATTACTACTGGGACGCTAGAAACGCTTGGTTCCGTAGAGATTTTAATACACCGTACTCCTGTTAAATTTTATATAGTACCGAACGATTTTCCAATTCCTCAAGGCGGAATTCTTGGAACTAATTTTCTAGCCCCATCCGCGAAAATTAATTACGTCAACGAACGCGTAGAATGGCACGATATACATTTTCTATTTAACACACAGCCGGTGTGTTATATTCCTGCGCGCAGCATCGCGCCTATTCAATTAGCCGTGAAAAATTATATTCCTCAGGGATACGTAGACCTCTTAGAAACCGGTAGCGACATTTTCGTAGGCAACGCGCTTACAACGAACCATAACGGAATCGTGTATATAAATTCAATTAATACGACGGAGAAAGACGTCGTCTTCGATCCACCGTTGGTCGAGTTACAACAGTTCGAGGAAATTTCCACCTTAGGGCCAGGAAAACTCTTCTTCTATTCCTTCTAAATCCAAAGATTCCATGGTTCCTCGCGATTCCTCTGTATCTTCTATATCCGCCGCAACCGCTCAAGTTCCAGTGCTCAACGCTTCCTCTGTATCCTTCGAAACCTCCGGCTTGCCTAACGAGGTAAAATCTCGTTATTTATTTCTTACCTCTCGAGGTAAGATCTACGACTTGATCACTTGAACGAAATAGAGCGCGATAGCGTAACGCGCATAATTCATCGTAATGCAGAACTCTTTCTACTTCCAGACGACAAATTGTCGTATACTTCTGCTATAAAGCATTCTATTCGGACTACAGATAACGTGACGATTCACACTAAACAGTACCGTTTTCCGCAAGTGCAGAAGCACGAAATTGAAAAGCAGGTAGAAACTCTCTTAGATAATGAGATAATTACGACATCGGTCTCTCCGTAATATAGTCCGTTATGGGTCGTTCCTAAAAAAGCCGACTCGAAAGGAAATAAACGTAGGCGAATGGTAATCGATTATAGGGCGCTTAACGAAAAGACGGTGAGCGACGCGTATCCCCTCCCGAATGTCACTGAAATCCTCGGTCAACTCGGGAGTGCGAAATACTTTAGCGTCTTCGATCTCGCATCGGGTTTTCATCAAATTCCGATGGACGAACAAGACCAACGGAAAATTGCATTTTCCACTCCGCACTGTCATTACGAGTTCACGCGAATGCCTTTCGGACTCAAAAATGCCCCAGCGAAATTCCAATGTCTCATGAATAACGTTTTGTGCGGGCTACAAGGCAACGAGCTATTCGTTTATCTCGATGATATTGTGATCTACTCCAGCTCCTTATAGACTAAGAGCCAGCGCCTGCCAGACATACGTTAAAGTATAAAAGCTGAAAATTTTTTTGCGTGTTCGTACTGGTGTAGGGAACAATGTTTAGGGGCTACAAACCTTGACTAACGGTGCCTTCGGCAGGTAACAGGTAATTTAGGGGTGCAGTACATGACCTCTGGCACGTTATAGTATAAAAGCTGAAATTTACACAGAGTCTTCAAATGACCATTCTTAGTCAATATTTAAAATGACAGACCTATCCGAAGGGTCTAACACTCCCCCAGACGCGATAGAAGGGCAAATGCACTGACAATGAGAGAGCATTGCTCAGGTATATGAATGCATTTAAGAGAGTATTCGTGCCGTTTAAATTTTATAATTAATGAAAATTATATGTGAATATTACTTAAAAATTATCATACAATAATTTTCAAATAACCAGACATATTCGAAGGGTTAAACACCCCCTTAGACTGAATAAAGGCCAGCTAGAACTATATATGAGAGAGCATCAGAAAACTGTTAAGTTAAGTGAACTTGATGCGAAGAAAATTATTTATTCAGTACATAGCGTAACAATCAAATTTCGCGCGGTGAAATAAGATTCGCGTACAGCGCCTAGCGGTAGGACCCATTAGGTGCAGAGAGTCGCGAGCGAGCAACCGAACTGTACGCACGTACTATGCGCTAATTATATTACCTTTATACATCATTATACATATATAATAAATCTGTAATATCTTTACATTATAAATCGCCCTGAAGTAAATTTGCCTTTATTTTTCAATTAATGTTCCCCCAGAGGAACAAACCCCTCTGGGGGTAGGTACATTAAAGTATTCTGCACAGTGTGCGGTAAATTTTATTATATTATTTAAGACGCCCGGATAACTGCCCGAGGCGACAGCAAGGCTTTTTATATAAATTTCTCCAGGGCATTATTGCCCGCTGGGAATGCGATTCTTGGTCAGTATATATATTTCTGAGCGGCATTCAACGCATAAAAAGATAAATAAATAAATAGGTATATAAGTATATAAATAAGTAAATAAATAGATAAATAGGACGAGCGGAACAAATAAATATATGAATAAATAGGTAAAACGGACAAATACCACGAGGTAAAATTGACACATATGTATAGAGAATATTAGGTTCCGGCTCGTTCCGCCGCTCATATTCACGCCATCGCATAAAATCAGATAATATAAAGGATAAAATTCACGATAACACGATAGTATAAAACAGGATATAAACTAGTGTAGAATAAAACAAAACCGCTCGTGTAGAAGGCGAGCATAAAATCATACAATCTATAAAACGGAGTAAAATTATATAAAATAAAATAGGAAATAAATAACGTAATATCAGTAAAATTAATAAAATGGAGTAAAAGAAGAGCGTATAAATTAGTATTACAATCAAATCGCCGAGGTGGAATGTATATAAGATAAAATAAAATAGGACGAGATATCCACCACGGGATTGGGCAATAGCCCCGCGACATTCATAGGGTAAAGGCACCAAATATTGAACGAGTTCCATTTATTGAACGGACAACATAAAAACTTAATTTTTAAAATAATTCGAGGTTTAATTTTATATTAAATATACAATTATTAATTTTTAGTTATATTTTAATTATAAAAGCCCGTGTGCGCAAATATATTGCGCAGTAATACAATTAAAAAATATAAAGTTTGTGTACCACTATCTGAAAACCATGAAAATCGTTCATTAGAAACTTAACCTTGCTGTGTTAGGTAAGTACTTTTATAATTAATTTTTATATGTTTAATTACTTTATAATAAATAAGTGAGTATTAATCATAAATATAAGATAACAGAGATTAATTATCAATATTTTTTTTTTTAATAATATTGTGGTAATAATTTAAATATTGTGCTGTTCAACAATTGGGGTCATAAATTATCGAATGCACCATTAAATTATCAATTGTTCAATAATTGGAACATCTATTAAATTCAAAGCACCATTGAATGATCACTCGAATGACAAGGGTATTATTTATCATGCAATAACAAGTTAACCTCAAAGTTTGTGTGTTTAACCTTAAAGAAGTTACAAAATAATTTATTATTTATTTAAATAATACACTACAGAAAATTTAGAAAATGCTTTAAATAGTATTAGAAATTCAAACTTGAGTATCGGCAAAGCTAGTCAGCAGTATAATATACCGAAAAGTACTTTATTTAATAAACTTAATAAAAATGAAGTTGTGCAATGTAAACCAGGCCCTTCAACGATTCTTAAACAGAAGAAGAAGTCTTGATAAAAAATTGGATAATAACTAAAGCTAAATTGGGTTTTCCTATGTGTCGCGACGATGTGAAAGATGCTGTCCAAAAAGTTTTAAAGGAAGCTAAACGTGTGAATCCTTTTACTGATGATCGTCCTGGACGTAAATGGATGGAACTATTTTTAAATAGACATCCAGAAATAAGTTTAAAAAACAGCGAGATCTTATCAAAAGCTAGGGCTGGTGTGACAGAAGAAGGACTCAGAGAATGGTTCACTGGTTTACAAACTCATATAGAAATAGATCTTGGAGTAAAAGAAATTTTTGATTCTCCAGAACGCATTATTAATCTAGATGAACTTGGCATGTCTTTGTGTCCTAAAACTGGAAAAATTTTAGGTCCAAGAGGCGACAAGAATTTGTATAAAATTGCCACAGGAATGGAAAAACAGTCTATTAGCGTCCTTTGTTCTTTTTCGGCTGATGGAACTTCGTTTGATCCAATGATCATTTATGCTCATAAAAAAATGCCTCGGGATATTGCTGCTTCACTTTCTAAAGCATTTGCCATGGGACGAAGTGATACTGGATGGATAAATAGTGCAAATTTTTATGAATACATTGCTAATGTATTATACCCTCGTCTTGTTGAAAGAGGAACAAAGTTTCCAGTTTTAATATTGTGTGATGGACATAAACCACACATTAACATGGATCTGCATCGTTTTCGCGTAGAGAAAAAAATTATTCTTTACTGTCTTTTAGCAAATTCAACGCACATTTTACAGCCATGTGATGTTGGCATATTTTATCCTCTTAAGGCTAAGTGGAAAAAAGTAGTAGCAGATCATTCCCAAAAATCGACTAAATCAATTACAAAAGTTAATTTTGCTCCATTATTCAAAATAGCATTTGACAGAATATCAGCAAAGCCTGAAATAATTAAAAAATCATTCGAAGCATGTGGATTATTCCCGTTCAATCCTGACAGGGTCGATTACTCTAAGTGTATGTCGACTAGACACAGAGTTCTGCGTGAAGAAATGTCTCAAATTAATGAAAGTAACTCGTTATCAAATATTCAAAATAATTTATCGGAAAATTTAAATATCAAGATGTTAATGATGATTGAAAGCCAAATGCCAATAGAACTAGTTGAAGAATTTATTGACACATATGAGTCTAATAAAAATTCATCGTCTGAAATTATATTATATAATATTTGGAAAAACTTCAAGGACATAGTACTTTCAAATTTACCAGAAGATCAATCGACAATTGAAGCAGCCAGCCAGAACTCGTTGGAAAATTCAACTGTGTCTTTACCGGATAATTATGAAATTCAGTTCGGTAAGTTTGATTCTATTAATTGATTTATTAAATTAATTTCATAATAATTTGTTTCGTTTCACTTTTCTGTTTAGACGGTTCACTTCATGTGATTGGTGCACAAGATCTACCAAATCTTTATTCTCCGATTTTATTTTTCCGAATATTAGTAGTTCGTTAGTCGAATCAGTTACTGGATTGGAACAATTAAATAATCATGATATTACTAATAGCAATAACAGTATGGTATCAGCCACCGATATTGATATGAGTGTTGAAGATAACAATGTGTCAAAGAATAATACATCTCATGATAATTTTGAAAATATGAATGTATCAGTCAACAACATTATCTCAAGGTGAAACAAATAATAACAATTCACCAACTGAAAATTTAGAAGTTATTAATATAAACAAAATATGGGAAAAACACTTACATTATACTAAAATTGATAATAAAACAAAAAATAAACTGAATAAAATGGACCAAATCCACGCCATTACGCGTCACAAGTTTGAAGAACTTGAAAAGAAAAAATTGGAGCTTGAAATTCGAGAAAAAGAAATAAAATTACAACGACAAGCTGAACGTGATGCTAAGAAGGTTGAAAAGGAAAAAGCTCTCATTGAGAGAGAAAAAAAAAGGAAGAACGGTTATTGAAAAAGAAAATGATAGAAGAAGAAAAACTTAAAAAGCGTGAACAAGAAGAAGAAGAACTGCGTAAAAAACAAAAAGAAAAAGAAGAAAAAATGAATAAAAAAGAATTAAACAAATCTGCAACCAATAAAATAAAAAAAGGTGCTTTACCAAAAAAACGATATCAAAGACTGATAATTGACTCTGATAGTGATTAATTTATTACTTTTTGTTGAGATTAATTTTATACTTTTAAAATATGCGTTTAAAAAATTAAAACATGTACTATTCTAGATTAAAAATAAGGATTATTTATAAATACTATGAATGTGATACTACTGTTCAATATTTGGAACATTACCGTTCAATATTTGGTGCTAATTGTTCAATATTAGGAGCAATCGGCTGTGAAGTTTATTATAATAATTTTAATCTAATTCTTATATAATAGAAAAAAAGTATTATAAATTGAAAGCTAATCCTTTAAAAAAGATGTAAACACTTGTAACCACTCATTAATTCAAATAATAAATTGACATGATATGTAGGTATTTCTATCGTTTCCATCAAAATCGTTCAATAATTGGAGCCTTTACCCTACCTCCCTCCGGTGCATCGCATCGCAGAATTCAAAGATCTCGCAGGATCAGGCAATGCACCGGAGGGCAACACGCACTCAATGCACTCATTCATACCCGGGGCGAGTCCCCGTTGCCTCCTCCGCATCGACCGAGGCACCGATGCAATTTTGCGAGGGCCCTTCCAGAGCAGCCGGTTGGCCGACAGTACTTTCCGAGGAGGGATCTCTGTACTGTCGAACTCCCGACACGTGCTCCACGTATATGTCCCTCGACCAGCGGATGGTATCCGAAATCATGAGACGGCGCATCATAGCTGCGTAAAGCTCGCTAACGCGAAGCAGTCTCAGCACCGCCTCATTTTTCGGACACCACGAGCCGAGTGCGCCGACGAGGAAGGCGTCTACGTAGACGCGGTAACCATCCCGTGCAAGCCTCTCAGCCAAGGGAGCGTATTTAGCGAGTTTACGCTCCCTCGCTTCCTTGAAGGCTTCCGCTCGGTTTTCGAACGGGATGGCTACGTCGACCATCACTATCGTCCGGGAAGCCTCGTGGCGAACCACGAGATCCGAACGGAGCGAGGCCAGTTCCCCGTCGACGCCCTCAATCCGCTGGTTTACCCGAAGGACGCCAGGTAACCGGGAAGCATTTTTAAGGCGGTCCAGTACGGCGTTATGCCGTAGCTGGATTGCAGCCGAATGCGGTCCACAATGGCAGAGTACGTGGGGTAAGGTCTCGAGACCTCCCCCGCATCGCCGGCAACGTTTATCTCCCTCACCCCAGCGCCTGTTGCCGTTCAAAGGAACGACGTCAAGCCTGGCGCGATGGATAAAACGCCAATCAGCGAAGCGGGTGAAGCTGCCCGTTCGGAGGAAGTGATTGCTCACTTTCGACCTCACGGACACCTCGTAGACCTTACCCTGGTCTTTCTTTAAAAGCAGTGTATGCAAGTAGAACTCTGCCACTGCTTCTCGCACCCGATGTACAACCTGCGACCTCGACTGCGGAGTCAAGATCACAGGACGCCCATTCGACCCACGGAGCCTCAGGGACAGCTCCTCCCTCTCCGACGTCCATTGCCACCGGATCAGCAGCCTCTCGCCCTGCCTGCGGGCGGCGTTACGCGCGTTGGCCCAGATTCCAGGGGACGTGGCATCCCTTT
Source organism: Cerceris rybyensis (assembly GCA_910591515.1). Lineage (NCBI taxonomy): Eukaryota > Metazoa > Arthropoda > Insecta > Hymenoptera > Crabronidae > Cerceris > Cerceris rybyensis. Next base: position 18,369,327 of record OU342798.1, on the reverse strand, counting down.
GCAGCCGTCCCTCCCGGGAACCCGAGAGGTAAGCCGCAAGGTCCACATTGGAGGGAAATAATCCGGTCTTGCGAAGCGTGGCCTCCCGCAGCGACGACCACGCCAACTCTCTCACCGGCGCGTCAGGAGACGTGAGTAACCTGATCGCGTGTGCAATAGTGAGAGCGTCCGCGAGGTCCGCGAGCGGAAGGAGCCCCGCTCCCCCCCGGCTGGGAGGGAGAAAGACGACCTCCGCGCTCGCGCGCTGGGGGAGGTTCATCCACGACTTCGCAAGCCGCTTGATATATTTATCCACCTCCTTTAGTGGTCCCCTGAGTATTTTAGAACCGCGCAGCAAGAAGTCGAGCTGGGGAAGTATAAATACTGCCACCGACTCAAGCCTCTGCCACGGGGTTAATTTCGAGGCGTCTACCGCACGCAGGCACTCGATCAGCTGCTCCAAGGTCGCAATGGGCGTCTGCTGAACCCGAAATCCCGTGAGAATGCCCAGATGTTCGTAGGGCTCCCCGGCTCCCAACGCTCGGATTGGGACATCCTGAAGGACGAACTCGGAGGGCAGGACCCTGCCGCCATTCCCTCCGATGACGTGGAGGGAGGCACATTTAGCAGGGTTAAACCGTAACCCTATCCTCCTCGCCTCGTCCTCCACTGCACGAAGCAGATCCCGCATTCCCTCGGGCGTTTCCGCGACGAGAGCAAGGTCGTCCGCATACGCTAAGATGTTAAAGCGTTGACCGTGCAGCGTATAACCCGCTCTCGTGCCGATTGCCTTTCGGACAACCGACTCGATTGCGAGGTTAAACACGATTGGGCTTAGCGGACATCCTTGCTTCACGCCCGAGCGAATAGGGATGGGGCTCGTGTACCCCTCTGCAGCACGAGCACGCGTCGAGCAACCCGTATACATCGCCTTCCACGTAGCGTGGAGGCGGGGGTGTACACCGGCAGCCTCGAGGGCATTGCTGATAGTCGAATGCGGGATCGATCCAAAAGCATTGGACAAATCCACCCAAGCGACTACCGCCTGTTTCCTCGGTCTGCGCGCATCCGCAAGGATCTCCCCGAGTACGAAGTTGTGCTCGTAGCACCCCTCGCATCGAAGGAAACCCTTCTGGCTCCAGCTGAGCCTCCCGTTCGTAACCGCCCAGTCGGTCAAGCGGTCAGCGAGCAGGGCAGCGAAGAGCTTTGACGCGGTGTTGCCGAGCGCCAACGGTCGCCAGTTCGAAAGGTCGTCCATGTCCCCCTTCTTGAACACCAAAACTGTGTTGGAGGTCTTCCAGGGTGTAGGAACCGACTCCAGGCGGTAACATGCATTGAATACCGCCGTCAGCAGCCGAGAGCCCGGATCAGCCATTCGAAGGTCGGCGTACGAGACGCCGTCGGGCCCAGGCGCAGAGTTACTCATACGCCCGAGCCGACGTTCGACCTCCTTTTCAGTGAATGGCTGAGCCAGGCCCTCCGCGCCGACTGCTGGAGCCCCCGTATTCCACGCGGGAGTAAGACCGGATAGGTCATTCCCTCCACCATACACTTCCTCGAAGTATCGTTGGATTTCCTCCCTCTGCACCTGGCAGAAGGGGGAAGATCCGCCGAATACTTCTCGGATTGCACGGCTTCGGTTCAGCCTATACAATCTTTGAAGCCTTGCGGCCTCCCGCACAGGATTCCTACGTCCTTCTCCCTGTGAGGGGGTGGGATGACTGGGTCGACCTGCACGACCGGTATCGCGTCCGGATCCACCGCGCCGCGCTTCCGCGCCACCCGCATCGCCGACCGCCGTGCGGCCGGAGCGGCTTGTACCGGCCTCGCTTCGAGCGGTCGAGCCTCGATTTTCCCCGCAGCCTTGGAAGTACATGGCGACTTCCGTCGCCATACACTCCAGATCTTCGATACAGGAGACAGAGTTCGCGATTTCCAGGAGGAGATCCCGCTGCTGCAGTTCCTCGCGAGTAGCGCGGCGTTTTGAAGCGCCAGCGCGGCTCAGATTGCTGCCAGCCGGGTTCCCCCCGGGTCGCTCTTCTCCCCGCGACGACCTTCCACGGCTGCTCCTCTCCCTCGCTGTCCTCCGCTATCCTTTCCTCAGCGAGGGGTGGCTGGTGGTCGGCCGGAGTCGTCTTCTTTGAGGCCGGCCTCAAAATTACCACCTCGCGCACCACCGGCAACGCCCTTACCGCCGGACGATCCCCTTGGATCGGGCGCGCCGGATCGGAGACGCTGGCCGAAACCAGCGGCGCTCCACAGCACGAGGTCGTAATTGTAACCGTAGTCAGTGCTACGGAGGCGGCCGACGTGCAGGGGCGGGAATTATTGACGGCGACCCCCACTGGACTCCTGGAAAAAGGGAGTCCCGTGGTCGCCGGCAACCGCATCGGTGAAAAATGCACGTCGGCTTGTGCCTCCACGGGCACTTTCGGCAATTTCTCTCCTCCGCTAGTGGGAGGAGAGCTCGGTCCAGCATTTTTCCGTTCAACGGTGGCTGCAGGCCGCGGGGGTGACTTCCCGAGCGGTTTAACCTGCAGCGCACCTTTTGCTGGACCGGTCACCACCGGTCGAGTGACGGCTGACGTTCGAGATGGTAGTTTACCTACCACCGGCACGCTCGCCGCCCTTCGAGATCTTAGAGCGGGCGGCGAGATTCTCTCTTCTCCAATCGATCCTTTTCGTCCCCCCGGGCCGCGGGGGGCACAAGCAGAAGAGGGGATGACTTGTCCTTCACTGGATTTTCGTCCCCCCGCGGCTCGGGGGGCCCTCCTGTCATCCGGCGGTGCCGTTCCGGCTCGACGCGTCCTTACCCCCGACAGTCGGGGGTGGACAGGTACTGGAGGGATTGTCCCAGTGCTGCTCCTGCCCCCGACTCGCCGGGGGCTGCTTCTGCGGCTGCTGGGGGGGGGGGGTGGTGGTGGAAGTTCCCTGCGCTCTTCCAGCAGCCGCGACCCTCGTTGGCGCTTTCATCTGCGCGGGCCTGGAGGTGGTGGAGGCAGCAGATTTGGAGGCAGAAGTTGCAGGAGGAGAGATTTTCTTGCTCAAAGTGCGCGCCGGTGGCCTACCCTCGCCACTCGGTCGGCGGGTTGCCGAAATTCCCGCACTACGGGAGGCGGCCTCTTTCGGCAGCCGTGGTTTACTCGCCCGCTTAATGGCGTCGCGGGTCGCTTGAACCGCCATCGCTGCGGCCGATGGCGGCGTCATGATGACGTCGGCATAGGTCGTCGCGGGTTGCCGCGCCGATGAAATCAAATATTTCTCCCGCCGGAACGCCGGCGAGATCCGTTCCGCGTAACTTGTTATTGCTGTCGCAGCGGTCACAGAAACCGTTGCGGTTGTTTGCGCCGCTGCGACAGTTAAAATTGTCGGTGACCCCCCAGCGGAAAGGGGGGTCACAACCGTTTCTGTAACGGTAGAAAAACCGGCCGAATTCGCGAAATCGCCGACCCGTCCACCCGTTTCGGACGATGCAGAGGTGCCGGGAGCCAACGACCCGATATCCGCTGCATTTATGCGGGAGTTCGCGCGCGGAGGCGTCACGGGAACCGGACCGTGGACTTTCGCGTAATGCGACTTCACCGATTTGAGAGTATAAACTCCCTGACCGATGAAGTCGCACTTTCCGCATCTATAAGCCACGGCCGATATCCCGTGAGCCTTTTTCAAATGCTTCGTTAACTCGCCTCTACCCGCATAAATGCCTCCACTGCGCAACACGCGAGGGTCAGTGCATAATTCACTGCATTTCGCGCAAGAGTATCCCTCGACCGATGGATATTCAATTAAGAATTTATCTATTTTCGCGAACGCGAGCACTTTATACGAGGAGGAATAAGGAATATTAGAAAAATTTGCCGTAGAAGGCGAAAGCGACAGAAGGATTTTCCTACGAAATCCCAGCCGTTGAAATCAAATTTCCTCGCGAAAACAGAATTCGTAGGCTAGGAGAACGAAGGGGGAGGAGATAAAGGTGAAAGGAGTAAATAAGGGTATAGGAATATGATTTACCGGTTCAGAAGGAACCGGGGGAACGTTACGCTAAGCAAAAGGAAGAGAGAGAAAGCGATAGTAGGAATTTGCCTTCGTCGCTCTTAGCAACGAACGTTACTTCTCTCGCGAAAAGCAACGCGCGCGCTTCAAACGTCGAAGGAGGAGGATTTAAATTGGGAAGGAATATTAGGTTAAAGGAGGGAGGTTAACCAGTTCAGAAGGAACTGGCCGAATAGAGGCAAAAGGAAAGAAAGAGGTTGGGGGAACCGCGGCACTTAGAAAAATTTAAACGATTTACCTCGTGTGCTCGCGCTCGCTGTCTCGGGATCTCTCGGCGTCCCTCGGATGCTGCTGACCAGTGTCCCACGGAGGCAGGGGCAGTTGCTTCCCGTTGCGGAAGTCGCCGTTGCTCCTCGGCCTTTGCTGGAGAGTCCCACGCGACGCAATCACTCTTCGGAACTTGTAAAATTTCGGGACTTCCAGCGACGAATTTCCACTCCTCGTTGCGGCAGCTGCTGGACTTAGGCTGTAAAAGTTCAAACAGAACCAGCAGTCTGCTCGCGCGTGAAAATGCCTAAGTCAGGCGTCGAAGTAGCCCGACTGAGGAGCCAGAATATTAACACTGAAATGTGTTGTGATTGAAATAATAAGGAGGCGGGTGAGCAGTTAGTACTCCTGATGAGAGTACTGCAAATGTTTTTACTAAAGAGAAAAAGCTGCTCTTTTATCGATTATTGGGCCGATCTCAACGGTGCTGCAAGGCTGAGCCGACCCGCGGAGGGTGCGAGGCAAGCCTCGTACACCCGCCTCCCTTCAAAAATGAATTTAATATTCTGACTCCTCGATGAGGAGTGCATCAGATATTAAACTGATAAGAACAGATAAACCCTTTTATTTTTCAATTAATGTTCCCCCAGAGGAACAAACCCCTCTGGGGGTAATACATTGCAGAATTCGCGCTATTGCGCATGTTAATATTAAGTTAAATAGTTGTGCCGCCCGGGTGGCTGCCCGGCGCGGCTGCAGCACGTTTGCGGGCGGTCTATCAGGGCGTAATTGCCCTATACAGGGTGGTCCACACAACGTGTGCACCGTTAAAAACTACCAAAATATGCGTTGCACAAAAAAGTTTTTATATAGAAGTTGCATGGTCTGAAGCGGCACATTATATAGTGTAGTTATTTTTTTATAGGTGGAGGCGTTTCGGAGATTTGAAGGTCAACTTTGTTTTTTTAAATGGAATGCTATATTTTTTATATCAAAATATGGAAGAATGTCGAATTCTGAGTAAAAAAGTATTGACATTTATTTGCCCTAAACCTAATAACTAACGAGTAATTTCACTTTATTTCCTGAAAATTTTCTTCGCGTAATATCAAGTTAGAAATCCGACCTTATCACAGATTTCCGCAGGACAGCGATGTTTACGTGACAGTGTTTACTAATATGAGTGACCTAGTGGCTTAACGCAACTAATGTAAATGTTCAAAGTGATATCCATTGGCATTAATACAGTGATGCAATCTATTAACTAATGAAGAAACTGCATTCTGAATCATATCCGCACTGAGTGTAATGCATGCTTCACGAATACGATGTTTCATATTCTCAGATGTTGTTGGTGGTTCACGATACACTGTGTCTTTTAATGTGCCCCACAGAAAATAGTCTAAAGGAGTAAGGTTCGGTGAGCGTGGAGGCCACATAAATCGTCCGCCACGACCAATCCATCGATTAGGAAATTTTCTATCCAGTACTTGCCTTACATTACGCGCGTAATGTGCAGGACAACCATCATGTTGATACCAGATTTGTGTAAGGATATTTAAAGGTACATTTTCCAATAAAGATGGTAAAGTGTCATTCAAAAAGTTAGCATATTTTTGTCCTGTTAGTCGATCATTAATAAAATATGGCCCAATCAATTGGTTGCCCAGTATTCCACACCACACATTAACGCTCCATTGACGTTGGTGGTCGACTTCTCTCATCCAGTGAGGATTTTCTGGTGCCCAATAATGCATATTTTTCAAATTAATCTGCCTGCGATTAGTAAACGTTGCTTCATCAGTGAACAAAACTTTTTGTAAAAAATAATTATCACTGTTCATTTGATGCAGGAACCACTGGCAGAACCGAACGCGGTTTTCATAATCCGTTCCATGGAGCTCCTGATGAAGTGCTAGGTGATAGGGACGATGTTTTTCATTATGAAGAATGCGTAGTACACTTGTTTTGCTAATTTCAGATCCTCGTGAAATCTGTCGTGTACTAATATGGGGGTTTTCTGTTACCGCTGCTAGGACCGCAATAGCATTTGCATCAGAAGTAGCAGTTTTCGTTAAGTTACGTTTAGTAACATTAAGACTTCCGGTTCGTCGAAGCGATTGACACATTCTCTCAAATATGGTTCGAGATGGCTGATTTCGTTCAGGATACCTTTCGGCATAGATGGCTTTGGCTCTTATTGCATTTTTATGGCACTCACCATAAACTAAAAGCATATCAACTTTTTCGCTATTACAAAATTTCATTTTTACTTTTATCTGTCTGGTAAATACACACAACACCGAAGGTAACTTCAATACTGGATTACGAATATGAAGACGATTGCGAATCATGATAGATGTTGTGTTGATAAACACTGTCACGTAAACATCGCTGTCCTGCGGAAATCTGTGATACGGTCGAATTTCTAACTTGATATTACGCGAAGAAAATTTTCAGGAAATAAAGTGAAATTACTCGTTAGTTATTAGGTTTAGGGCAAATAAATGTCAATACTTTTTTACTCAGAATTCGACATTCTTCCATATTTTGATATAAAAAATATAGCATTCCATTTAAAAAAACAAAGTTGACCTTCAAATCTCCGAAACGCCTCCACCTATAAAAAAAATAACTACACTATATAATGTGCCCCTTCAGACCATGCAACTTCTATATAAAAACTTTTTTGTGCAACGCATATTTTGGTAGTTTTTAACGGTGCACACGTTGTGTGGACCACCCTGTATATAGTATTATGCGTTTTGCGGCGTGCAGGATTTAGCATAGTTCGATTGGGCGGCGTTAGTGTCCACATATGGACTACAAATAAATAAAGTAAAATAAGTATGGAAGGTTCCCAGCGATCACACAGAGTAACACACCATAAATAATAAAGTATGATCTGGTGTATTTGGACCTGCTGGAACTTCCAGCCACTCAAGACTAGCGCCTACGCAAACAGTAAATAAATACGTAAAACCATAAAAGATCCTCCAACATACCATAATAAAATAGAGAAGTAACCGGAAATTCCGGGTGTTGAAGGATAAAATTTCCTTTATTTTTCAATTAATGTTCCCCCAGAGGAACAAATCCCCCTGGGGGTGGTACATTACAAATTGGGCGCAGCTGCGCATAAAATAGATATTTAAATAGTTATGCCGCCCGGGTGGCTGCCCGGAGCGGCTGCAGCGCATCACCAGGTAAGCAATTTATCTGGGGCTTAATATTCCCCGTATAACATTAATTTCGCATGTATACTGGCGGTCGTGTGAGGTGTGAGTGGACCTTTCCTGATAAATAGATAAGTGGCGAAATTGCACCGTATTTATCAATAGATGAACAATAAATAAATAAATAAATAAATAAGTAAATAAATAAATAAATAAATAAATACGTAGGTGAGAGTATAGGTATATGTGTAGAAATAAAAATCAATTTGATAAAAGTTAATAAAATAAAATAAGATAAGATAAAATAACATAAAATAGACTAGATTCGGGATTAAGTAGGATAATACCTCGCCATATACCTCTCGTCACCTTGATTTCGCAGGCCACTCACGTTTTCGCCTTCGCATATAAGTAATTAATAAACGATAAAACAGTAGAAAGGAGTAAAATAACATATAATATAGAGTAAAATATCGTGCGATAGAGTAAAATAAATTGAGTAAAATATAAATACGATAAATAGCTCGTGTAGAGGGCGAGCGTACAGAGTAAAATTGTAATAAATAATGAGATAGTAAATAAAAAGAAAAAAAGAAAAATAAGATAGATAAGATAAAATGTTTAAAACCCTGGTGGACTAGAATGTGTAGGTATAGTTAATATAAAGTTCTCCACCAGGGGGGTGGGCAGTAGCCCCGCGACATTCATACTGCACTCTGGTGCATCGGGTCGCAGGAAGATCGCGCAGGATCGTGCGATGCACCAGAGGGCCTCACGCATTCAATTCGTTCGTTCACACCCGGGGCGAGTCCCCGTTGTCTCCTCCACGCTGTCCGAGGCCTCGGCGTGATAATTTAAATCAAATCAGGCCCTCGGGGAGCATGCTGGGTTGCATTCTCAATGGGGGGGGGGGGGGCGGTATTGTCGCACCCCCGAGACATGCTCGACGTAAATATCCCTCGACCAGCGGATGGTGTCTGAAACCATGAGACGACGCATCATTGCCGCATACCGCTCTCTAACGCGGAGCAGCCTCAGCACCGCCTCATTTTCCGGCCACCACGAGCCGAGTGCGCTGACGAGGAAGGCGCGCACTAGGACACGGTAGCCGTCCCTTGAAAGCTTCTCGGCCAGGGGGGCGTACTTAGCGATTTTACGCTCCCTGGCCGCTACGAAAGCCTCCAAACGGTTTTCAAATGGGACGGCAACGTCCACGATGACAATCGTCCTCGACGCTTCGTGGCGAACCACGAGGTCGGGACGCAGTGCCGCAAATTCCTCGCCAGCTCCCTCGATCCGCTGGTTAATGCGGATGCTTCCTGGCATCCGGGTCGCGGCTTTTAGGCGCACCAGAATTGCGTTATGTCGCAACTGGATTGCAGCCGAATGCGGTCCACAATGGTAGATCACGTGGGGTAAGGTCTCGAGACTCTCCCCGCAGCACCGGCAACGCTTGTCGCCATCTCCCCAGCGCCTGTTGCCGTTCAGAGGAACAACATCAAGCCTGGCTCGATGGATGAAGCGCCAATCGGCGAAATGAGTGAAGCTGCCCGTCCGGAGAAAGTGATTACTCACTCCCTCGCGGCCGGACACCTCGAAGACCTTACCCTGGTCTCTCTTTAGGAGCAGAGTGCTCTGATAGTATTCTGCCACGGTTTCACGCATCCTTGCTACAACCTGCCCTCGTGACCGCGGAGTCACGATGACAGGACGCCCCCGCGCACCACGCAAACTCAGGGCGAGTTCGTTTAATTCAAGCGACCATCGCCAGCTGAATCCCCACCGGTCTGCATGCTTGCGCGCGGCGGTGCGGGTAGACGACCAAATACCAGGGACCGTTGCCTCCCACTGCGATCTTCCTGTTCGGTCGCCCGAAAGGAAAGCCGCAAGGTCGGCGTTGGAGGTCGCCGTGGCAAGCCCGCGAGTCGCGGCCACCCGCAGCGAGGACCACGCCAAATCCCTCACCGGAGCATCAGGCGCACTAAGCAGCCTGAATGCATGTGCAATGGTGAGGGCGTCGGCGAGATCCGCAAGCGGGAGAAGTCCTCCGCCCCCCCCCCCCTACTGGGAGAGAGGAAGACGATCTCCGCACTCGCTCGCTGAGGGAGGTTCATCCACGGCTTCGCGAGCCGCCGGACATATTTGTCGACCTCCTTTAACGGCCCCCGGAGAATCTTGGCCCCTCTTAGCAGGAAGTCGAGCCGAGGCAGAACGAACACTGCCACCGCCTCGAGTTTCTGCCACGGTGCCAATTTGGAGTCGTCGACCGCGCGCAAGCACTCGATCAGCTCCTCGATGCTGGCGATCGGCGTCTGATCCACCCTGAATCCCGTGGGAATCCCAAGATGGTCGTAGGATTCCCCTTCCGCCAGTGCCCCCATTGGGATATCCTGGAGGGTGAAGACGAAGGGAATAACCCCGCCGCCACGACCGCCGATGACGTGCAGTGTGGCACATTTGGCGGGGTTGAAGCGAAGCCCGATCCTCCGTGCTTCCCCCTCCACTGCCCTCAGCAGGCCCCGCATTCCCTCGGGCGTATCCGCGATGAGTGCGAGGTCGTCCGCATACGCCAAGATGGAAAAGCGTTGGCCATGCAACGAATAACCCGCTCCCGAGCCGATGGCCTTTCGGATCACCGACTCGATCGCAAGGTTAAACGTGATTGGGCTCAGCGGACAGCCTTGCCTCACGCCCGAACGAATGGGGATGGGGCTCCTGTACCCCTCTGCCGCGCGAATGCGCGTGGTGCAGCCGTCGTACATGGAATTCCATGTATTAAAAATACGTGGGTGCACTCCGGCGCTGACAAGAGCATTGCGAATGGTTGCATGCGGGATGGACCCAAACGCATTGGACAGATCCAGCCAGGCAACCACCGCCTGTTTTCTCGTCTTGCGCGCGTCCGCAAGTACCTCCCCCAGAACGAAGTTGTGCTCATAGCACCCCTCGCACCGAAGGAAGCCCTTTTGCGCCCAGCTGATACGCCCGCTCCCGACCGCCCAGTCGGTCAAGCGGTCCGCGATCAACGCCGCGAAGAGTTTACCCGCGTTATTGCCAAGCGCGAGTGGGCGCCAATTAGAAAGGTCGCTCTTATTCCCTTTCTTATATACCAAGACCGTGTTGGAGGTCTTCCAAGACGATGGAACCGACTCCAGGCGGTAGCATAGATTAAACACCGCTGTGAGCAAGCGAGAACCCGGGTCAGCCATTCTCAGATCGGAATAGGTGATTCCATCCGGCCCGGGCGCAGAATTACTCGCACGCCCGAGCCGGTCACCGACTTCCTTCTCCGAGAACAGCCTTGCCAGGCCCTCGCTGTCCACTTCTGGAGTCCCCGTAGTCCGCCCGAAAGGTGGAGGGCGGCTCGGCAGGCAATCGCTTTCGCCATGCACTTCCTTGAAGTATCGGAAAACTTCCTCCCTCTGCACCTGGCAGAAGGGTGAAGATCCTCCAAAAACTTCGCGGATAGCTCGGCTCCGGTTTTGCCTGTAAAGCCTCTGAATCCTCGCAGCCTCCCGGACAGGATTCCATCGCCTTTCTCCCTGTGAAGGGTCAGACCGACTGGTTTCCTCTCGGCGACCACTCACTCGCTCGGCGCCTCCGCGGTTACCTCCCGCATTGCGCCGATCACTTCCCGCCGTTCCTCCCCGGCGGCCGTTCCCAGTCTCGCTTCGAGCGGTCGTGCTGCGTTTCTCTCCGCAGCTTTGGAAGTAGGCAGCGATTTCCGTCGCCACCACTTCCAGGTCTTCAGCAGTAGAAGCGGCTTCGGCGAGGCCTATCAACAGGTCCCTCTGTTGGAGTTCGTCACGCGTCGCACGGCGCTTGAAAGCACCAGAGCGGCGCGGATTTCCTCCCTCAGGGGGCTGCCTGGCCCCCCTCGTCCGCTCCTGCTGCGGAGTCGAAACACGACCGCTTTCCGGTCGACCTGAGCGGGGCGGATCGCGAGCGGTTGACGGACCCGCAGCGACGCGCCGGCTCACCCCGGCTGCACCCCGGACAGACGCGCTCTGGCTCGTGGATATACGAACCGCGTCGAGATGCGTCGGGGGAGGGGTGGACACACCAGCCAGTGTCGCCCTCCCCCTCCCTCCCGCTCTCCCCGGGACCTGAAAAGTGGCGATGCCAAATTATTATTTTTGTTTTTTGAACTCCTCACCTCACCTCCCGGAGGGGGAAGCAGGGGGAAGTTCGCCGTTGTGACGGGCGGCGGAGGCGGCGACGCGCGAGCCGGCGGCGAAGTTTGACACGGTCGCGCCGACAGCCCCGGGGGAGTAAGCGGCGGCGTCGTCTTCCGCGCTCTTCTCCCCGTGACAACCTGCCACGGCAGTCCTCCCTCGCTGGTTTCCTCGACGACTTCCTCAGCGGGGAGGAGTCCAGGTGGTGATGGCGTCTTCTTCTAGGCCGCTCTCAGGATCACCACCTCCCGGCAACGCACTTTCCCCCGGGCGAACCCCTTGGATCGTACGCTCCGGTGCGGAGACGCACGGTGACATCCGCGGCGCTCCGCAGCACGAGGTGGTGACCGTTACCGTAGTGAGTGCAGCGGAGGTGGCTGACGTGCATATGCGGGTATTATTGCCAGCAGTCGTCTCTGGACTCCTAGAAAAAGGGAGACCTAGGACTGCTGGCAACCGCTTCGATGGAATTTGCACGTCAGCTTTAACCTCCGCGGGTACCTCCGACATTATCGCGACTCCGCTCACGGGAGACGCGCTCGATCCGGGGGTATTACGTTCAATCGCGGCTGCGAGCCGCGGGCTTTGACTTGCCCTCGATCCGACTCGCAGACCGCTTATCCCCGGACCGGTCACCGCCGATCGAGCAGCGGAAGATTTCGGAGGCAGTTTCACCTCCACCGGAACACTCGCCGCCCTCCTCGGTCTCAAAATGGGCGGCGTCGACCTTCCTTTCCCCTCCGAGCCTCTTCGTCCCCCCGTCCCACGGGGGGCACAAGCAGTAGTCGGGTTGATTACTCCCTCACTGGATCGTCGCCCCCCCCCGTGGTGCGGGGGGCCCTCCTCTCGGGCGGAGATGTTGTACCGGCCCTCGTTGTCCTTACCCCCGACACTCGGGGGCGGGCAACAACTGGAGGGGTTGTTCCAGTGCCGCTTACACCCCCGGATTGCCGGGGTTCGCTTCTGCGGCTGCTGGGCGGGGTGAAGATGGTAGAAACCCTCGCGCTTCCAGCAGCCGTGGCCTTTGTTGGCGCCTTCCTTGTCGGGGCCGGCCTGGTGGTGGCGGTGGCGGTGGAGGAGGTGAGGGTTGCTTTGGGAGGTCGTCCTCGACCCGCTTTATTACGGGGCTTGAATTTTGCGCCGGTGGGGCGCCCTCGCTACCCTTTCGGCGGGCTGTCGAAAGTCCCGCACTACGTGAGACAGCGACCTCTATTTTCTGCTGCCGTGCTTTGGTTGCCTCCCTGATATCCGCTCGAGTGGCCATTGTAGTAAGTGCGGCGGTAGATGGCGGTGCCGCCGTCACGGAGGCAAAGGTTGTCGCGGGTTGCCGCGTGCTCGAATTCAAATTTCCTCCCCGGAGGAAAATCGGCGCGACCGTTACCGCGACGTTAGAGCACGAGGTCGCGGCGGGCGACGAAACCGTTACGGTTGTTGTCGTCGCCGCGACCGTTAAAATTGTCGGTGACCCTCCCGCGGTAAGGGGGGCCACGTTCGCTGAAATCGGCGGATTTCCACCGATTTCTTCGCCCGCCGGACTCGCGGGAACGTCCGACCGTCCACCCGTACCGGACGACGTCGACGGACCAGGGTTCGACGGTCCCATGATCGCTGCACGCACGCGGGTGCATTCTCTAGGCGGTGTCACGGGGATCGGGCCGTGATTCTTCGCATAGTGCAGCTTCACCGACTTCAGGGAATAGACTCCGGAGCCGATGAAGCCGCACTCCTTGCATCTATAATTCACGGTCTTCGCCCCGTGACTCCTTTTTAAATGTTTAACTAATTCACCGCGACCCGCGTACATGCCTCCGATTTTCAACAGGCGAGGGTTAGAGCACGATTCTCTACAAATCTCGCAAGGGAGACCTTCCGCCGATGGATATTCCAGCGTGAACTCCATATTTCGATCGCGAGCTCGCGTGCAATATCGAGGGGAAATAAGGAATAAAAGAGTTTCTACCGAAGAAAGTAGTAGCGATAGCAGGAAGTGACTCAATTTTCACGTCGTGGAAACGGATTTCCTCGCGAAAATACGCAACTTTATCGCGAAAATCGAGACGGAGGAGTTTCGTTGACAGGAATGGGTTCGTAGGTAAGGAGTAACCAGTCCTGAAGGGACCGGGGGAGATTTAAATTTTAGCAAAACGGAAAGTAGAAGACAGCGACAGTGGGTCATATGCCTTCGGCGACCTTCGGCGAGACGCGTTGATTCTCTTGACGAGCCTCAACGTTCACGCGTCGGATCGGCAAAGGAGGAGGACGAGCGGGAAGGAAAAAGGGGTAGTTGGAGTTGGGATGCCAACTCAGAAGGAGTTGGGGGAATAGCGGCAAAAGGAAAAGAGAAAGGGGGAAGAACGCGGCACTTAGAGAGAATTTTAAGTCGCGTTACCTCGATAACGCTCGCGATCCGGCTTCGGGCTCCCTCGGAGTCCCTCGGCTGTCGAGGAAGCGTCCCACGATGGCCGGGACCGTCGATCCCTGTTGCAGGACTCGCCGTTGCTCCTCGGTCCTTCGCTGGTAGTTCCCTCGCGACGCAGGCACACTCGGGTAAAACTTCGGGTTCAGGAACTCCAGCGACAATTTTCTCCTCACCGTTGAGCAGCTGCTGATTTCAATCTAAAAATTTGCAGATTTTTAGGCAGACTGCTCACAAGAGAAGGCGCGGGGAGTCAGAATTTCCAAAAAGGAAAAAAAAAATAATAAGATCAAAGTAAATGAATTAAAGTAGTATGCGGAAGTGGGTCAGGAGTGCACCACCTCGCGCGACCCTGGAGGGTTATTGCACTTTTTTGGTGATTTGGGGTAGGCCTCACGCATCCGCCTCCTCCAAGAAAATAAAATAAATAAATTTAATAATCTGACTCCCTGGTGAGGTGAGAAGCGATACTACTATACTTTTCCTTTTCTTTCAACAATAGACATTAAATTTAGATTGTTTATTTATTAATATAAGTAGATAAATTAACTTATCTTAATGTTAAGTAGTAAATACACACACATATATATATATATATATATATATTATTCAAATAGACCTAAGTGTTCGAATATTATTGCAAAATAATTCTCAAGAAAATATATAAAATACAATAATATATTAAAATATTATATTCATATTTCGTTAAATATTATTAAAATATTCTAAATTTTGTTAGTTATGTCATGATTATTGAATAGTACATATCTACTTTTATATATTTTATATTATTTTAAAACTCTACAAATTAATTCCAAAATACTGACTAATATTATTTTCCATTTATTCATATACATAAGTAACGCTCTATCGATGCATTTGACTTTATACCGCTAATATACAATAATATTTTATATAGTAATATTTTATAATATAATAATATTTTATATTATTTTGAAACTCTACTAATTAATTCCAAACGAATATTTGTTTCCATTTATTCATATACATAAGTTACGATCTATCGATGCATTTGACTTTATACCGCTAATATACAATAATATTTTATATAGTAATATTTTATATAGTAATATTTTATAATATAATAATATTTTATATTATTTTGAAACTCTACTAATTAATTCCAAACGAATATTTTTTTCCATTTATTCATATACATAAGTTACGATCTATCGATGCATTTGACTTTATACCGCTAATTAATATTAAGCTAAATTTAATTTATTTACTTATATTAATAAATAAACAATCTAAATTTAATGTCTATGTACTGAATAAATAATTTTCTTTGCATCAAGTTCACTTAACTTAACAGTTTTCTGATTCTCTCTCATATGTAGTTCTAGCTGGCCTTTATTCAGTCTAAGGGGGTGTTTAACCCTTCGAATATGTCTGGTTATTTGAAAATTATTGTATGATAATTTTTAAGTAATATTCACATATAATTTTCATTAATTATAAAATTTAAACTGCACGAATACTCTCTTAAATGCATTCATATACCTGAGCAATGCTCTCTCATTGTCAGTGCATTTGCCCTTCTATCGCGTCTGGGGGAGTGTTAGACTCTTCTGATAGGTGTGTCATTTTAAATATTGACTAAGAATGGTCATTTGAAGACTCTGTGTAAATTTCAGCTTTTATACTATAATGTGCCATAGGTCATGTACTGCACCCCTAAATTACCTGTTACCTGCCGAAGGCACCGTTAGTCAAGGTTTGTAGCCCCTAAACATTGTTCCCTACACCAGTAAGAACACGCAAAAAAATTTTCAGCTTTTATACTTTAACGTATGTCTGGCAGGCGCTGGCTCTTAGTCTATTAGCGGAACACGAAGTTAAATTTCGCCGGTTAGCCGAGCGTCACAAGGAAGCTAATTTAAAATCACAACTCGACAAATGCGAATTCCTGCGAAAAGAAGTTGCATATCTTGGTCATGTTATTAGTGTAAACGGGGTAAAACCCGATCCAAAGAAGGTCTCTGCTGTAAAAGATTTTCTTCGACCGAAAAGCTCAAAGAATATCAAACAGTTTTTAGGTCTCGCGGGTTATTATAAACGCTTTATACCCAAATTTTCACACATCGCGAAACCATTGACTAACTTGCTGAAAGAGGACGTACAATTTGAATGGCGCGAACCTCAAGAAACTGCATTCAATACGCTTAGAGATCTCCTTTGCGTTGAACCAATATTGCAATATCCAGATTTTAATAAACCTTTTAATATTACGACGGACGCATCGGAACATGCTATTGGAGGTATTCTTAGTCAAGGGCCTCCAGGGAAAGATCTTCCAATCGCTTACACCTCTCGTCTTTTGAACGGTGCAGACCTCAATTATTCGACAATCGAAATGGAGTGTTTATCCATCGTATATTCGGTACAACATTTCCGACCATACATCTATGGTAGAGAATTCCAATTAATTACCGATCACAAACCATTAGTATGGATGAATTCAGTTAAAGATCCAACTTCGAAATTGCTTAGGTGGTGTTTGAAATTGGCAGAGTATGAATATAAAATAATTTACAAGACCGGGAAAAATAATGTTAACGCAGATGCTCTCTCACGCAATCCTATCATCGAGACTAAACAATCGCTACCCTTGCATACCATTCCCAGCGGTGAACGAGACACCCGAATCCTCGTCTTATACTCTGAACTGAACGAAGACGATAACGTTACTACGAATGACGACGACTCAGATATTTCCGAAGGACAACCTCCTGATCCAGAAAGTTTCTCACGTGGTACATCTGACTCTCGCTTCATATACATCCGAGATAAGCTTACCATGAGAAAAGACAATACAGTCGTATTTATTTCCCATCGAGGTGAGCCTAGCGACGAAGGATCGCGAGAATTACAAGATTTGCATCAACTTCCTCCAGTCCACAACGCGATTATAGCTACTGCTCGAATTATTAAAACGGATGAAAATCACATCATTATGATACACGTGAAGAAATCTGCCGAACGAAAGGCAACCGAAAGAGATTTAAAGGACGCAATTCTTTCTTTAGCCGATACAACTACTTGTTTAGTTTACTAACTAGATCTTCGAACGTTTAGTATAGCTAAAACCGACATTGACGACATGCCTTGGAATTTCATTTATAAACGATTAGTTTCCGCTTTAGCTAAGCAAAATATTAAAGTTATAATTTGTCAAGGTTTAACTATTACTCCGCCGGTAGAACAAAGAGAAGCAATTATTACAGAAAACCATTCTTCAGCAATAGGAGGACATAAAGGAGTGAAAAAAAACTACAGTCGTATTCGACAGAATTTCTTTTGGACTAATATGAAAACGGACGTACAGAAATTGATACAAACCTGTAGTAGCTGTCAAACGAAGAAATTAACCCGGCGAGAGTGTGGTAGGGTATGTCATACTACCCACCGTGTTTCTTATTTGCGTGTATTTTTTGTTTGTGGCCTTCAAAACTGTTGTTGCTTTGAGTAGCTGGAGTAAAGGGGCTTTACAGCCGTTACTTTACAAAGTTTTGCAGTCAATTTTGTAAACGGGTATGTCATAGCCTGCCATATACACCTTGTTACATTTTTCACCACACTCTCGCCGGGTTAACGAGACAAAAGACAAGACTACCCATGACTCTTACGGATACTCCAGGTACAGCTTTCCATAAAGTTGCGTTGGATATACTCGGTCTACTTCCAGCAACTCCTTCCAATAATGTATATATACTAACATTGCAAGACTTATTAACCAAGTATTCCTTAGCCATTCCTCTAAAGCGAGTATCCGCCGTTGATATAGCTAACGCGTTGATTACGAAATTTATTTGTTACTTCGGTGCCCCGAAAGCCATTCTCACCGATCAAGGAACTAATTTCATAAATTCATTACTTCGGACTATCGCAAAACGATTCAAAATCTCTCAATTTAAAACGACTGCATTCCATCCGCAAAGTAATGGTTCTGTCGAAAGATCTCACCATGTATTGGTGGAATATTTGAAGCATTTCATAAATAAAAATTCCAACTGGGATGAATGGTTGGATTTCGCTATGTTCTCTTATAATACCAGTGCCCACGAAGGCACCAAATTCACTCCATTCGAACTGATTTTTGGTAAAACCGCACGCATACCTTCGAGTTATAATACGGAACCGATCTTACGAAACGAGACGTACGAAGCGTATTTGGAAGACCTGCAAATTAAAATTAAGAAAACGTAAGAAATAGCTAAACAGAATCTAATTAAGTCAAAGGAACGTACTAACAAGTATTACGATCGGAAGTCAACGTTCAAGAATTCCGAGTAAACGACGAAGTTTACCTGTTAAAAG
Organism: Cerceris rybyensis; assembly: GCA_910591515.1. NCBI lineage: Eukaryota > Metazoa > Arthropoda > Insecta > Hymenoptera > Crabronidae > Cerceris > Cerceris rybyensis. Next base: position 18,350,980 of record OU342798.1, on the reverse strand, counting down.
AACCGATGAAAGGGAAACTAGATAATCATTATACCGGACCGCATGTAATAACGGAATTATTCGGCAGTAAAAACGCTAAACTCTTACTTAATAATAATGAGACGCGAATCGTACATCTAGATAAGCTAAAGCACGCAAGGAGGGGTTAAGTCAGAAAAATTAAGACTAGAAATACTTCCTTTCCTTATCTTTTTCCCTTTTTTATTTTTATTTTCAATCCCACACACTCCATGCCTCTACATCGATACTTTCAAATTCCTCTAGAGGTGAGCCCTCCAAAGGGGATCTCTCTTACAGGTCCAGCCCGAACAGGCTCCTTAACCCACAAATGTCTGTTTCACCTGGCAGAGCTCGCCAAAAGAACACGGCCCTTCTTTTTGCCACTCGGCGCCAAGCCTGAATTAAGGACCTCCTTTCAATGTTGACGTACCCCGGCACGTCGGGGCCACACGCCGACTGAAATAAGAAAATTTTGTAAATTAGAAACGTTATTACTACCGCGTTCCTCTTGTATCTTACATAAAAAAAATGTACTCACTATAAGCAACGATAACTTACCAATAGCCACGATTGAATCCTATCGAATTTCATCCTCCTTCAATGCTATGGCGGGACAAAGGAATTTAGCGATCTCCATCGGCCCCGATGCCCCTTTTATAAGCCGAAAAATCAGGGGAGGAAAATTCCGCCTCGATAATCGAACATCGAACGGAAAACTCAGGAGAGAGGGTAAAAGAACCAGAAGCCACGCGTACATTCGAATTGGTAATGAACGAGCAATGGTACCCCCACTCCCTATACTACACCACGTGCGGGATACGAACTACACTACTCTAGTAGGCGACGAGTTCGACGCACAGTCTCACCAAAGCAGCGACCATGGACACGACTGTCATCACCAGCGTGATTCTTCTACTCTTCACCCCGTCAAGACTAAGCATTACGATTGCGGAACGAGAGGATTCAATATAACCACTGTTTCACTCGTGGAGGTAGCACCGTGCAAATTCAACGACGTGGAACCAGAAAAAACCAACGTCAAACCACAGCTCCTACAACTATCAGAATATTCAGGCACCGAGTTTATGTCATGTAAGGTAGAAATAAACCGAATAATTTATCATTGTGGAATGCACTCTCACGTATCTATAGTTCTAAATGGAAGACAACAATACATGATGGAGTCCCACCACATTTATGCAAGCAAATGCAAGTCACAGGGATGCCCAGCATACTCCCTAACGCACAGATTACCGGATTGAACCGGAACCGCACCAACTATCGCAGTCTTACGCTGTCAGGACAAGTCAACGTCGACGGAACTTGTATCGGAGGCCAGTACAGTGATCCTTACGGGACCTGGAACAACGTAGTAGTCCTAGCCGCCCTTAAAATTACTTTGAAGGATGGATATTCTGCCATCAAACTTTCTACCAACGAGATCATTCTAAACTCAGGTACGAGATGCCCAGTATCACAGGGTGAGTGCATAGAAACCGACGCTAGTATTGCTATTTGGTCTCCCATTCCACAAGACGGTTGTCATTTCCATAATTACGATGTACTATAAGAAGGTCAAGGGATAAAGGTAAGCTCGTCAAACAACACCAAAGCCACCTTATACACGGTAACATCCGGAGAAACAATATTCGCTCTTATGAAGACCACAGAGATACCGCTCTGTGGATTCAATTTGATTCGGACCGAACATCCAAAATTATTTATACTTGAAGTAAACAATGGGAAAACTTTCAAGGCAAAAACGGGAATCAACCTCAACAATCTAGATCCATTTGCATACATAAATTCAAAATTTGTATACGTAGAAAGGCATATTAAAACCCAAATGCAGGAGCTCTACAAAGATATAGTCAGTCAGAAGTGCAAACTGGAACAACAAGTACTCCAAAACGTCTTATCCATCGCACGACCAAACCAGATGAATTCGTCTACGCTCTCATGGAAGGACCGGGCTACATGGCATCGATTTCTGGTGAAGTAGCCCATATTATTAAATGTGTGCCAATGCAGTGCCGTTAAAGACCTACTGACACTTGCTATCTCCAACTACCAGTCCATTATCGAAACGAATCGTGGTTTATAACACTCAAATCGCATATTCTTACGAAATCAGCGACCACAAAAGATTGTAATTAAGTGCTGCCGACTGTATATCGTATACATGATATTTGGTACCGTCTTACGCCTAAACTCGCAGAAACGACTGCATCACCATCTATACAGCCGCGAATGCAAAATCGCTGACGCTACATCGACGCAGGAAACCTGTCTACGAGCGGAATCTACACCGAAGGTGACCTGAAAAACCTGAGGGAGCACATCATGTTCCCAGCTGAAAAACCTGCCACACTCGACAATTTGGCACGAGGAGCTATGGGAAAACCAGTCCCCGTTGGAAGCATCTCGATGGTAAGCCTTCTTGACGAAAATACAATCGATAAAATTGCAGAATCTGCGGGACAACGACTATGGACGATCGTCGTTAACTTCGGATCTGCCAGCGCAGCTGTCATCGGGATATTCCTGATTGTCAGAATCATAAAGCTAATAATCGACGTGATCCTGCACGGATACGCACTGCATTCAATTTACGGGTGGAGCCTTTATCTCCTAGGAGCCATTTTTGGGTCCATCACGCAGCTTCTTTAGCACCTTGGAAAGACAGCAGAGAAACCACCGCCAGACCCTGAATCTCCCTCCGCCCCGAGTGCAGTGAACCCAGTACAATTAGAATCTCCCAGTGACAAAATGGGTGACGGTGTGCGAAACAATCCAAACGTAGACATTGCGAGTTATGCGCGGTTGCGAATGTTATTGGATGAATGTAAGAATGGAACGGAGGACAAAAATGCTGCTCCGCAACATTTTTCTTCCTCAGGGGGGGGGGGGGGTGACGTCCGGTGGACTGTAGCGGTACCAACACCCAAATATTGTACTCATAATTTTATTTTCTTTAAGTTAGTTACTAACGCCATCTTCTCTTTCTACACCCATCGATAATTCACGTCAGCGCTTGCAGCGCGTGATTCAAAGGGCCAACGGCTTTCTTGGTAATCTTCAATTAGGCCACGTAAGGAAGAATCGATTGCACAGTGGGAGAAGACGTATATAAATAGGATGCGTACCGAGCGCAAACACTCTTAGGACTCGTCTCATTGTCAGACTTATTCTTACAGACTTCTAGGAGTCACTCTGATTCTTATAACTAGTTTAATCTTAAGTCCAGTTCTTTTAAGTGAAGAGTCAAAGTATAACTCTCCGAACGATTCAACGACGTTATTACCAAGGAGTTCTAACTATCAATCCAATTTCTATATCCATACTCTTAGGAGTCGATTCAATTCCAAATCAAACTCAAACTCCAATCGTATCCGGACTCTTAGGAAGTCTATTCAAGTCGGTCGTATTTTGTATCCACATTTATATCGTAACATTGTAACCATTAGTTTAATCACTTTTATTTGTTGTAACAATATATTTTATACTTTTCCATTTAAACTCTGCATACTTTAATTAAGAAACCACCTTCTTCGATCTTCCTATTTTTACCTAATTTCTATCTTCAATTCACTTCCGCTGCGTATGATAATCCTTACGGGCAAAATCTAAGTCAATCCATCTTTCTTAGTTCCACTGTGAGAGGACGAACCGCACGTGGAACTTCCCCGATCTCTTGTGAGAGGACGAACCGCTCAGAGATCAATCCTTCATACCAAAACTAAGACTCGCTCATTGGATTTTTACGCATTCCTTAAGATATTTTGATGATGAAAACCAGACGCTCAGGCAGAAGGAATCACCTTCGTCGCCTTTTCGCGCAATTATATAAACCCGCGCTTCCATCTATGCTTCCTCTCGGAAGAGAAGAGCAAAACGAACGACCATCTGTAATCGAGTCGCATAAATCTGAACTAATAGTAAAAATCATCGATGCTCCGACAACGGTCGAATCAGTGTCAGTCAAACTAGTCGAGAAAGAGATTCCGTGGGTTCTGACCCCCGTGGACATTCCAGCGCCTACGAAGGCTTTCTCGGTCAACCCCCGAGATCCGAGACTCTGAGTTTATCGAGCAAGACCGCAAGAATAGGATATAAGCATTTCATTTCCCTTTTAGGAATCACGAGACTATTCGAAAGACGCCTGATCGAATTAGCCCGACAGACGTTGATGTATTCAAATTATCGGCAGACGGTACATAGTTGCCGTCAAATTGTCACAGGGACGTGATAATTTTGCCTGTTCCATTACCAGCACCAATTCAGCGCCTAAGACTCGGCAACCAGCTCTACGTCGCGACGCGTCGGTCAGGCAGGATCTCTACACTTCGAGATCTTCTCTCCTTTCCTCGAGGGAATCTGCAGGAGAGAGAGACAGAGACAGGAACACACTACGAACGATAAGTCAAACTATCATTTATTCTTTCTCGCATATTTCAAAGACTTGTAGCGAAACGCTTTGCAATGGCTGGGTCCCAGCCATTTGACCGCCCAGGCGGGAAGGCAAAGTACTAGCATAAATCCCGGCAATACGGTTAAACGATATCTCTATTTCGAGTTTACTAGACTAGTGATTTCATTTCTCTGCACGTTTCACCTCCGTCGCTGGGACGTGACAATATCCTACATCTTATAGATCCGGAATATTCTTTGGTCAACAAGGAAAAATGAGTTAAGGAAGTTCTTTGTAGATATTTTCGTACCTTCTTTCTCATTCGTATTAGGGATACCAGGATTTTATCGTTTGCAATGGCGTCCATCCTGGCTGAGCGTGAGGTCCTAGAAGAAAGAACCCTACATCTGTTATGGCAGGAATGTAAAAATTCATTTAGATTGGAAATTTCATCATCTAGATGTATGGTACATGAAAATTTACTTATGTAGAATGAGCAATGATGTTTCTCTTTTACTGGTATTTCTGTACTAACTTATTTATTAATCTACACCTGCGTCAAGAATATTTTGCACGCCAGAGCCGTCTTTCGAGAAACACCGCCTCCTTCACCCATTCATACAGCCGAGATGTCACTGATTCACAGCAGCTCTGTAGGCGTCACGGTCGTGCCTATTGGCACTGGCGTGGTGGCGCATTGGGGCGACATTCGTAGTTAATCACTCGCGCTGGAAAGACGTGCCTCGCGCGTCAGTCGTGGAGATCAGAACGACGCGCGTGGCACGTTCTGAGTCGACGTATATTTGTGAGGAACAGTTTCAGATGGCACTACGTCGCATGGCCGCAGCGGCCGCGACGGCAACAATGTATTCTCTAGTACGAGGAAGCCTAGCGTTCTAGTATCGGATAGTTATTTCTAACAATTTGTGCTAGTAATTAATTTACAAATGTGCGTACTGGAACGCAATACTATATTTATGGCGTAAGACTTAATAAATTGGTCGATTTCGGAAAAGCGATCGCCAGAAGTTCAAAAACATTAAAATATATTAATTGTATTTGATTTAAAACATATCTGAGGATACTTTTTCACTAACAATACTTTTGTCTTATCCTACATGCGACGTAGTGCCACCTAAAACTGCTCCTCAACAAATATTCTGAGTCGACGTGCCACGCACGTCGTTCTGATCTCCGCGACTGATGCGCGAGGCACGTCTTTCCAGCGCGAGTGATTAACTACGAATGTCGCCCAAATGCGCCACCACGCCAGTGCCAATAGGTACGACCGTGACGCCTACAGAGTGGCTGTGAATCAATGACATCTCGGCTGTATGTGTGGGTGAAGGAGGCGGTGTTTCTCGAAGGACGGCTCTGGCGTGCAAAATATTCTTGACGCTGATCTACACTGTACACTTAAGAATTAACGCCTGCGACTGGTATATTTTCGACTCTTAGAAACTAACGCCTTCCACACTCTCACTCTCTCTCGCCTTCGCCCGTCTGTCTTTTCGTCTTCTTACAATACGACTGACCTTTATCGCGTCCTCGCGACCGTTCCCGTTTTTCGCACCGCGGAATAACGGTCCGGCGTCTGTTGCTATGCGCTGTCATTGGTCGCAGCACGGTGCGAACGGCCTAATCGCTGATCGTGCGTAAGCCAATCGCTAGGCGCTCGCGGTTCAACAGAACCATGCGCGCCTTCCCGCTATTTCACGATTTCGCCGCACGAGTTCGGCTGTGACCGCCTTTACTGGCGCCCGATTCTACACTTATAATGGATCACTGGTCGCACAATTTAAAATGCCTATCCCAGTCAGTTATTGAGTTGTAATAATTAGGGATGTCAATGCCTTAGGGAGAGACAACCGTAATTATGACCGGGCGGTGAGATGTGCCGAACAAATCCAGAAGTGGGCGACGCAGGTGTAATAATTCTAAAGTTGGAGCGTAACATGAAGTTATAGAGCACAGTACCTGCTTTATTGGCAGCGGAATTTTGCGAAAAACGATGTTTGGCATTCCAATCACCGCTGATCAAGAAGGGCGACCCGCAGTGTAAGATGGAGTCTATATCATCTCTGCTTAATGTTTGTCCCGGGGTAATGTAAATTACGCCAATGTGAATTCTTGGTTGAAACAATTGAATCACGAACAGGTCAAGATCCGTTAGAGTCCGTATCAGTGAGAAATTCAGATAGTTATTGATAATTATGGCCACTCCACCGCCACGTGAGCCTCTGTCCCTTTGAACAACGGAGTATTCAGGTATCGCGAAAACATATGATGAATTAAACTAAGTTTCAGTAACTAAAAGGATGTCACATGCGTTACTATGCAGATGAGTGATGACCTTATTACGCTTGAGAGACCAGGACCCGGCGTTCCATAGCATTATTTTTGGAAGAGAAGCCATTTAATTTAGTTGAGAAATGACTTTCCAATATAGAGAGATAATATAAGAAATATGTTTTGTGGCGTCAAGGTCTGATGTGGATGACTTTAACGACCACTACTCTCACTCGCGGTTCGCGTCGATTATACTTCGCGAATGAGTGATTTTTCTGCGCGGTAATTCTCGACCGACGGAGAATTGTTCGTTCGCGAAGATGACTATAACTCCAAAATATAAAATAGCAAACTATGACGGTTTTCGTCGTCAGCGAGCTCGATATCGTTTGCGTTTCGGTGTTCGGAAGGTAAGTGACTTCGAGGATTTTTCCTCCGAAGTCCCTCGACGACGCTATGGGCCGGACATCCCCACTTGCTGAATTTTCGCGACGTTTCAGCAGGCGGGTTTTTTCGGATTTTCCGGGCAGTGCGCGATGTTGATTGGCCGCACTTTCCTCCGAGAGGAGTGACCACCCCCATGGGACTCTCGACGAGAAGGGCCCCACGGAGGCGGGAGTTCACCCCCTGCGAATACGTGGTGGAGGAAAGTGCAACCAGATGTGCCCAAAAAATCCTAGTCCGGCTGATCGGCAGAATTTCTCTTCGAAAGGCGCGATTTATGACCGATTTGTCATCGCGAGTCAGCGGCGGTCGATGGGACCTTTCGGGCCGAAGTCCCTGTTTACCACCCGCTGCCAGAGCATGACGGATTAACGAAAACGTTCATTCAAAACGAAGGCTGCTTAATTCCTCAAGGACCGGAGTTCTAGCTGTCTTGGCGCACGATGGTCGCCAAATGTTGGATGGTAATAAAAAATCTGGCAGCCAGGCCCGGGCCTCAAAGAACGGCAAACTTTCGCTTCGTTCCGAACGCGCTTTTGTTTCCGTACGACGGAACAAAATATAAGATTTAACACTGGATATAAGAGTATCAACAGTAGGTAATATAAGATCCATATCGCAAATTGAGTTTAACTCCTTGAAAATTTGGAATATCGGATAATTCACTGAATATATTATGGTTGGGATTTTGGTCGGATAAAGGAGTTTGTAGAAGGTGAGTACGAGCACCAACACTGAGCCTAAGGACGTCTGCGTAGGAGCGGGAGGAATTAACGGGATGAGAAATCAGAGTACTCTTGGGTGGTAATGGAAAGATGCCGTTTTCAAGGTTGAAATACTGCTTAGTAGCATTAGCTGCGGATTTGGTATTAGCGGAACGATATTAACCCCTTGAGTACTGAGAGCGCCTATAGGCGCTCGACACAATTTGGCTTTCTAATACGAAGGACGCCTATAGGCGTTTGAAAAGTTTGGCTTTCTGACACTGATTGCGCCTATAAGTGCTCGACATAATTTGGCTTTTTGATACAGAGGGCACTTTTAAATTTGTAATATCTATGGTAATTCGGTTCAGAGAAACATATAATATTGTTTTAATGTAATGAAATTTAGTTTTTTGATTATTGAATATGTTTTTACAAAAATGCACACCCAAAAGTGCTCCATTCGCGGTTTGTCGTGGTTCAATTCCTGTCGTATGGTACGGCCGGCTAGTCTCAAAGTCTCCTGTAGTCGGAGGGTAAAGATACTTTGCAAGGGCAGGGCACTTGCTAAAGTTGGCAGTGTGGTCACCGGCGCAGTTTGCGTAGTGAGGGGTTATGTCACACGGTTTGGTACAAAGAGAGGAACAGTGGGGACCGGCGCACTTGATGCAGCGCTCTGGGAGATTACAGTTATATGCCGAGTGCCCGTAGGCCTGGTATCTGAAACATTGTGTATACAAGCGCTTAGAAAAGTTTGTTTCCCAGTACACACGGACGCTATATAAGTGTCCTACTTTGGATACTGCGGAGACAGTAGTGACTGGAGGGAAGGATACCTTATAGATTTGAAACGTGGGGCTGAAGTTTTTAGGAGTGATATTGGAACATGTCAGAGGAGAAAGGTCATTGGCCATTAACTCCTCTAGCAGTTCAGTAGAGGGGATATGAGGGAGGCCATTGAGGACCATGAGAAGGGACCTTTCGGTCGCGGCACTGAAAGTGAAGAAAGGAACACTGGCGTCTTTTAAGGATTCCTTGAACTTGTTGTAGTTGTCGTAAGGGAAGAATAGTAAACGTATGCTTTTTCCGATGAACGTAGCTTGGTACGCCGATGCACCAAAATCTAGCACCATTTTTTTGTTAATTGATGGAATATTACCGTTAAAATTTGAAATGTATAAGGGGGCAGGTCTCACCTTACGAGCAGGTGCAGAGGAGCTTTGGGGGTCTACTGCAGGAATAGTAGTAGACGATACTGGCGGAGGTTTAGGGCGAGGATCTAGGGTAGGAGGGAGGTCCTCGTTGAAAAAGGACAGAGCATGAAACTTGTTTCTGACTGGAATATTAAAGTCAGTGAAAGATGACTGAGATGATTGTGCGTCAAGGTCGGTCCGGGGCACCTTCCGACGCTCTTTTTTGGATTTAGGAGATCCCAAATTCGACGGGGATTTAGATGGAGTTTTGGAGTTAGTTTCAGGAACAGTAATAACTAGGGGTTAACAGAGGAAGGAACTAAGTCCTCCGTTTGGAACGAAGCGGGATGAACGAAATTTTTTGCGGATTCTTCCGAACTGGATCCCATGATTTGCCTCGGGTGGACTTCTGATTCGTTACGCCGATCGTCACCAGAGATATATTTGGCTGCTGCCGAAGTACCACTAGATGATTCAGTTGCTACCGGTAGCGGCTGTAATTTCAGTGCGACAGTTTTGGAGGTCGTCGCAGACGGATTACTTAGAGCAGATAGATACACTGTTTTGTTTACAAGAGTGATGCGCTTGAGCGTCAGCGAACGCGGCTGAGACTTCCATTTCATCCCCACCACAGGATCCAGGATGAGACCGTGAATAATTAATTACAAAACAGTTAATTAGTGCTACGGATGTCGCTGTGTGAGGTGCAGTAAAACTTCCACCTCGGGTGCCGACCTGCATAGCCCGTAGGAGTTTAGAAAGTTTCCGCTCTTACCAGTGTGAAGCACACTATTCGTGCCCAAGACTGGGAGTACGCCGTTCGTACCCGTTGATCGAGCATATCTCGATCCCGCACCCATGGGGTCCGTGTGATGAAGCCGCAAGGTACGTACCATACCTTAAACAAATGATCAGCGACCTGATGTCCAGTGTGGGGAAGCAAGTCCTTCACGTGCGCCCTCCCGCGGTGTCGGCGGCAGTTAATCTCTCCAAGACGGTAGATGTCGAGCGAGATCCTTCCAATTACTGGGAAAGGACCCGCATACCGTGGCGGAAGATACGCGCTGAATGCCTTGGTGGCGCTCGACAGCGGATGTTCTCGTTTCACGACCCAATCGCACATTTTGGGAGCCCAGTCTCGATGGCGGCGGTCGTCGGTCCACGTTGTCGGTCGAAGGCCCTGCCCAAGTACGTCTTCACCAATTCGTACGCCTCCTTCAGTCGCCGGGAATTCTCCGCCGTGTGAGGTCCGCGGATGTTCGGTGGCACTGGTTCTCGGCCCTGGTTGAGAAAGGCCGGAGAGTACCCGGGGGTGTCATGTTTCGCCGTATTGAAGACGAACGCCAGCTCCGGGAGCCAGCGATACCATAGCCGGTTGTCATCCTCCGTGTACTGCGCGATCATCGTTTTAATGCTTCGGTTGGCTTGTTCTACGGGATTGCACAGCGGCGAGTACAGTGGAGTCTCCTGGTGTCGGATGCCGAGCTCCGTTAGTGTCCGGGCGAACTCGTGACTCTCGAACTGGCGACCGTTGTGACAGATCACGGTCCGCGGGCCGTCGGGATCCGCCACGGCCCGACGAAGTCGAATGTGACCACGTCCCATGGTTGCTGGGCCAGGTTTGTGCTCATTTCCTCCGCTGGAGACTTCGTCGGTGCCTTATAGCGGAGGCAGGTGTCGTACTGTCGGACGTTCCGGGCCACGGCACCGTCAGAAGTAGCGGTGCGCAGCTCAGGCGGCGGTTTTGGCGATTCCCAGATGTCCGGCCGCGGGGGAGTCGTGAATCTTTGCGAGGACCGTTGCACGCTCAATCCGACGGACGCATGCCTTCCACGGCGACAGCTGTTAGTCATCGGCCACTTGGTGTCGGCCTGAGCAGTTTCGGTACAGCCGACCGTCCTGGATGCGGTACTCCGGATATCGCGCCGGCTGTTCCTGGACCGCGGCCTTGATCCTGTCATACCATTGATCTGGCCCGTCGTTGAGTCCAGCAATCTCATTGGGCTGCAGTGACAGTGGGTCCACCACTCTTCCAGTACTTGATCGGCACGTCGTATTGCTGGGGCTCCACGTTCCAGCGGGCAAGAAGGCCGGTTGGCCCCTCTAGCTTGCTGAGCCATTTGAGGGCTTGGTGGTCCGTGAGGACTGTGAACGTGTATCCTTCCAGATACGGTCACATTTTCCGTCTGACCCAAACGACCGCTAGGCGTTTCTTCTCCGTTACGGAGTAGTTCTGTTCAGCTGGTTTGAGCGTTCGGCTCGCATACGCTATCATGCGCTCGCCATCCTCGTGGTCTTGGGTGAGGTTGACCCCCAAGCCGTATTGACTCGCGTCCAGGGAGAGGTAACTCCCATGTTTTAAATTTCGACCGCGGACGTACTGCCATCTGAACGAGAAAGCTTTTTCTGGAACTAATTTCTATATATATATATAATATTATTTTATATCTCAGTTGGGAGGGGGGGGGGGGGGGGGGGTTGAATAACCCGACCAAATTTGTTTCTGAAAATAAGAGATTTTTATTTTAATCTATACTATTATTTACAACTATTTACAATGTTTAGACCGATACCTGAAAATAAGAGAAACGACAATTACGGTCGATTATTCGTCTCTCTTTCTATATAACTTTTTCTTTGTATCGCTTTCTTTACTTCCACTCTTTATCTTTTCTATTTTCACGTGCTCTGTCTTTAATTACCTCTTCCGGTCTCCGCCCAGTGTTCGACGAGCCATCTATGGCACATCTCCTCTAAGGGCGCCCAATTTTAAAGAGACTGTAGTCTCTTTACATCTCCCCTCCTCGAGACAAAAATTGTACAATTTTTGTTATCTAGCTTCAGTTTGTAACAGTGGAATTAGTTTTGTGACATGGAATAGATTTGTATCCTGATTTCTTTTTCCAGTTTTTATTTTATAGATTGAGTTTGAAATTTTTTTTTCTATTATAAATGGACCGATTCTTAGTTCTTCTAATTTTTTTCTATTGAGTTTATTCCCATTTTCTATGTATACCATATCTCTCACGTTGAATTCATGATGTCTTCTATTTTTGTCAAATACGCTTTTATTATACTTATGTGATTTCTGTGTTCTTTCCAGTGCCAACTTCTTGTCTCTTAACCAGTCTTCCCCGTTTTCCTTTGTTTTTAATTCTTCTGGTATATTGCTAGTGTTTTTGCCATATAACAGATACTCTGGTGTGAATCCTGTGGTTGTATGTTCTAGTCTATTATATTTGTTTACACATTCTCTTGCTATAGATGTCCATGATCTTTTCTTTTCTTCTTCGTTTATCTTACATCTTATTCTATTTGTTAGCGTCTGATTTAAGCGTTCATTCAGACCATTAGATGATGGGGTATTTACTGCCGTAAAAATTAATTGCACTTTTTCCTTTTCTAAGTAATCTTTAAATTCTCCCGAATTTATTCCTGGGTATTGGTCTGATAAAATTGTTCTGATCTTTCCTATTTCTAGCACATTTTGGATCAGTTTTATGAAGTCTTTGGCGTTTTGAGTTTTTGATGTTGAAATAAACGCATATCTTGTGAAATGATCGACAAGTAGATGCATGTATTTTTTCGTCGATCTAGTGCCTCCAAATCCTCCAATCGTATCTAAAGACATGATTTCGAATGCTTCAGTCGCTGGTCCTAATTGTGACATTGAACCGAATTTATGTTGTCCTCTTGATTTGTTCTTAATACATGTATCACATTCTTTACATATTTTTTTTATATTGTCTGTTAAATTCTTGGCTGTGTAATATGGGCTTATTTTCATTCTTGTTTGTGTTATTCCTGTGTGTCCCCATTCCTTGTGTGTTCTTTTTATTAAATCAATGCTGAATTTTTCGGATAATATGATTTTCAATCTTTTTTTTACTTTCTTATAATATATTTCCTGTCTTTTTATTAATTTCTCTTTTATCTTTTGTAATAATATGTTATTCATTTGATCTAGTTTAATTTCATCTATTTCAATAAGATTTACTGTTTTTAGTAAGTCTACCTCTTCTATATTTGACTGTAGTACAGGGTTTCTACTTAAGCAATCGACTTCTGTGTTATTTTTTCCTGGGATGTATATAATTTTAAATTCGTATTGAGATAAGTAGTGCGTTAGATCGCCTAATTCTTCGTCTGTTCGTGCTTTTAAGTTTATATTTTGTAGTGGTTTGTGGTCGGAGTAGATTTCGAAGTATTTACCTATTAACCAGTGTTGCCAGTATTGTATTGCTTCCTTCATGGCTAAACATTCAAGATATATTGCTTTTTTTCTTTTTTGAGTTTCGTTAAGCTTTTTTGAGAAGTAGGCTACAGGTTTTTCTTTCCCGTCATCTTGTGTTTGTTTTAATATTGCGCCTATGCCTTGAAGTGATGCATCTGTATATATCTTGATTGGAAGGTCTTTGTCGAATATCTCTAATACTGGTTTGGAGCATAGCATCTCTTTTATTTTTCCGAAAACTTTTTCGCAATCCTCTGTCCATATAAACTTTGCATTTTTCTTTAATAGTTGATGTAATGGATCTAGTAATATTGAGCTCTTCTCTATGTATTCGTTGTAAAAATTTATTTTGCCTAGAAATTGTCTTATCTGCTTTTGTGTAGTAGGCGTCGGGAAATTCTTTATTGCTGTTATATTATCTTTCAATGGCGCAACTGTATTTTCTCCTATTACATGTCCAAAATATCTAATTGATTTAGCGGCAAACGTACATGTTTTAAATTTTAGCCTAAATCCTTCTTTTTTTATTGCATCCAAAACTTTTTCAATGTGATCTAGGTGTTCTTCGAACGTGAATGAATGTATTAGGATGTCGTCTATATAGTTTACCGAAAATTCGCTTAGTCCATGTTTTCTCAGTATGTTGCTTAGGATTCTTTGGAATATAGCTGGAGATGTTTTTAAGCCAAATGGTAAGCATGTCCAATGAAAGTGGCCTTCCTGCGTTACAAATCCTGTTTTTCTTCTATCTTCGATTCTTACAAGGAGAGGTCGCGAAGTGTCACACATCAAATGAGTAGAATTTTTGTGTGTGAGTTCACATAGGTGTAAGGTTAAAAAGTGTAAAAGCTTTTTTTCCAGCGAGCTTTTGTTTATGAGAAATAAATTTTTACATATCCACGGCCAAATATGTATCTATTTGTTTTTGTGATTACTCAACGAGTGCCGTGGCGCAGTTGATAAGGCTCCGCGGTCGAAATGCTGAGGTCCGTAGTTCGAGTCCCCTTATAGATTGAATTTTTTTTATTTCATATAGAAATATTTAATATTTTATTAATGAAAATTTGGTTTACAGTGTCATAATTTTTCTTTATTTTCACAACACCTGAACGTTTATGACAGGATTGTTAAGGGAAATTAGAAAGTTATAGAAAACAAATGTACGAAACGAATATTGTAGGTATTGCTCCCTGCTGCGGTGAAATTCTTTTGTTTTTGATAAATTTCCCTTCCTCTTCCTGCATCTGTCTCGTCAGTTTTCTTTCGAATTTAAAAAAACATTTTTTGTTGTGAAAATAAAGAAAAATGATGACACTGTGAACCAAATTTTCATTAATAAAATATTAAATATTTCTATATGAAATAAAAAAAATTCGACATATAAGGGGAGTCGAACTACGAACCTCAGCATTTCGACCGCGGAACCTTATCAACTGTGCCACGGCACTCGTTGCGTACTCACGAAAACAAATAGATACATATTCGCCGTGGAAATGTAAAAATTTATTTCTCATAAACAAAAGCCCGCTGGAAAAAAAGCTTTTACACTTTTTAACCTTACACCTATGTGAACTCACACACAAAATTTCTACTCATTCGGTGTGTGACACTTCGCGACCTCTCCTTGTTAGTGGTATTGACCAAAAAGCTGAGTTGATGTCTAGTGTCGTGAAGTACTTACAGTTTCTGGCTCTTACTATTATATCCTCTATTAAAGGAAATGGTTGTGCCTGAGGAATAATATTTTTGTTTAAGTCTCTGAAGTTTATACACATACGTGTTTTTCCTTCATTTTTCTTATATGCTAGTGTGACGGGTGCCGCAAAAGGACTATAAGACTCTTCGATTAAATTTTTTTCTAATAGTTTGGCTATTTGTCTTTCTATTTCTTTTTTATCATCTATACTACATCTGTATGGTCTTTTGCTGCAGTATTTCTCCACTATTAAATCGATTCTAGCTTCATATTCCTTAACCGTTCCCACATCGTATTTGTCTTTTGCAAACACTGATTTGTTGTTATTTATTAATTTTTCTATTTTAATCTTTTTATTCTTATCTAAATGTTCTATGTTTATTTGGAATTTATCCGTTTCGACATGTTCGTTAAAGTTTACCGAACTATTTATGGTTTTGTTTGGTATTATCTTTGGTGTTTCTATCACATTTTCCGCTTTTTGTGAAACTTCTAAATTTTCATTTAGTCTTAGCTTGAAAATGCGAATTAAGTCTAGTCCTATAATAAAGTCTTCAAAATCTTTATTTTCAATTATGTATACGTCTACATCTTTTTCTATATTAAATATTTTTATTTTTAATTTTACCAATCCATTTGTATGTTTTACACCATTGACGGACTTTAGGAATGCTTTATTTTACATCTTCTATATTATTTGTTACCTTTATCAATCTCGAGTTTATTAAGGAAACTTGGGAACCTGGATCATATGTTCCCATTATCTCTATTTTACTTTCAATTAGCATCTTTAGTCTAATCAATGGTGTGATTACTCGTTTTTTTTTTTCTGTATGTAGATCCACTTCTATTACTGAATTGCTTCCTATTGTATTAGGCTTTTCTTTTTTTTCTAGTTTAAACCAGCATTTTTCCTCTGGGTGGTATCTTATACCTTTCCCTATATCCTCACAAGTCCTACATGGTTTTTTTTCATCACTTTTTATTTTATGTTCTGGTTTACCTCCTTTTTTAAATATTTTTATCTTATCTGCTATTCCCTGTAGTTTTTGTAATTCATTAATTAAATCTTTTGTATTTTTAATTTCATCTCTGTCAATTTTCTCTCTGATAAATTCTGGCAAACCAAATGCAATTCTATCTATCATTGTATCCATGTCCATGATTTTATTTATTTCTAATAATAGTTTTTCTTTCTTTATTGCATATTGTACTAGTGAGCCTTCTTTGTATTTAAAATAATGAGCATATGCCCTGCTATTCCATCCTTTACCTGAAAAGGTTTCTATTAATATCTGTTTCCATCCATTCCAGTCGTTATCATGTTCTCCTTTTATTATTGTGGAAGTGTACCAGTCTTGGCACACTTCATCTAAGAATAATCTTAATAATTCAATTTTGGTTTCGTCTTTTTCTAATTTAAATCTTCCACATTCTTTTTCAAATGTGTCCAGCCATTGTCTAACATTGGATGTCTTGTAATTAAATGTTTCTAATACAAATTTATCTGCAATGTGTTTTAAGTTTTTTTCCTCTTCTTTCTTTTCTGATTTTTCAACTAATTTTTCTAATATTTTTGCTAAGTCAAAGTGTTCCTTCTTATTTTCTTGGGATATTTCTTTTAGATATTTTCCCCCAAACTGGAGATTTCCTTCCTCATCCAAGTATGTGTTTTGTAATTCTTTTGACAGAGTTATCCATATTTTTATTTCATCATGTCGTTTTGTTAGAGACCCTTTTACTTTTTTGAACGCATCTGTCTTTCTTAACTCCTCGTGAAAATCTGCACTGATGAACTCCTCTGGTATAGCATACCTCTCCCCTTGTTCTGTGGCAATTGAGGTTATGGCTACTACCGTACTCTTGCTGTCCTTTGACGAAGCGACGGCTTTAAACTCAAATTTTAATTTCATTTTGGCGACGAAAATTGTCGTTTTATAATATTATTTTATATCTCAGTTGGGAGGGGGGGGGGGGGGGGGGGTTTGAATAACCCGACCAAATTTGTTTCTGAAAATAAGAGATTTTTATTTTAATCTATACTATTATTTACAACTATTTACAACTATTTACAATGTTTAGACCGATACCTGAAAATAAGAGAAACGACAATTACGGTCGATTATTCGTCTCTCTTTCTATATAACTTTTTCTTTGTATCACTTTCTCTACTTCCACTCGTTAACTTTTCTATTTTGCACGTGCTCTGTCTTTAATTACCTCTTCCGGTCTCCGTCCAGTGTTCGACGAGCCATCTCTGGCACATCTCCTCTAACGGCGCCCAATTTTAAAGAGACTGTAGTCTCTTTACATATATATACCATACTGTTCTATATATACCATATATATAGTACTACAGCTTTCAACTTTAGAATGATTAGAAAGGTATGAGTATACGAAATTCTATTTCCCAATAGTTTGTGATTTTTTTCACGCTATTGTGAAATAGAGTTTAGTATACTTTTTATATAAAATATATCAAGGGAATACATTAAGTTACAACTTATTTATTTCTACAATAGTATAAATTTAAAATACATTTGTTTACATTGGTCACTTATAGCTACTTATCTTATAATTACATTATTCACTTTTTTATATACTATCCCTCCTCCTTTCTCAAACGGGCTTGGGACCGTCTATGGCGGAGTTAGGCCTGGTGCACCAGCCAGGGACCCTTTGATAAGTACTGACGGCCGGGTCAGCCGAGACCGGGATTTTTAAAGAGGTGTATCTCCTCTCTTCACTGTCGTAATCTTCTCTTCAAACGAAGATTGTACTTTTGTTGAGCTTTCCTCATGACAGTGTTATTCGATTTTTTCGAATATTTTCCGCTCAACCCCATATTAATTTTGTCGCACCAGTTCTTTAAATGAATGTTGATGAGTGACTTAATAATTGTCTCTTTAAGTGGTGGTGCTCGCTTCCTTCTGATAAAATAACTCGCAAAGGTGCATCCTGTTTGAAGGAATGACCGTTTACGGAATTAAATAACTTGTCAAAAAAATTTAGTGTAGCGGCTATCACCATCCCATCATCTCTTGGTACTTTCCACGATTCCGGGATTGTATCGCAAGTACCTGTAAAAGGTAGAGTACTAATTGAAATATATGTAAATGCCAAGAATGTGCAAATACATAGCGATACTGTTATAAAAGTTAACTTACATTGTGAATAATGTTCTACGGCCGCAGCCACTGTAGTGCTAAATACAATCAGCATCAATATTCATTTCCTCTGTTCCTAAAGCAATACAAAAATACATTGCATTTACAAACTCTCTATAATACCTAATTTACTTATAAATATTTTCTTAATACTTACTTGGTGCTACATGTAGAACTTGCTGGCTTTGTACCTCATATGAAGTGCTAGGTGCACTATCCATTGTTTCTGCACTTTCCATTTCCATTGGCAGATTCAAAACCGGAATTGCATATGAACGCAATTGGCGATACTTCCCGGCCAGATAAGCATTTTCATGACAGTGCTTATAACATACTTTGTATGTTTACCGCTGTTGTGCACTAATTTTCATGAGCTCGATGTTCCCTATTGCCTGCATCCATAAATTAGATTTTTCCGCATTTTTGGGAAATTTATGGCCTGGAGCCTCTCCACCTGAACAGCATCATGGAACTGCGCACAGTCTCCTCATGTTTATCTATTAAAAAGTAACACAGAATGAACACTGCAAATGCAATATATAATTGAGAAACAAAAAAAAGAATAAATGTTAAATTAATAAGTTGTAGCCATAGCTCGATCGTGGATGTAGGAATGCAGGGTAAATCAGGAAAGGTTTTCTGGGGAAAAATTTCATTTTATTCATTACCTCTCTTTCGAGGAAGATGGATAATATACAGATAGGATCGGTAGAGCGGACAATAAGGTTTTAACGAGAAAACGAACAAACATAATAGATTTAGAATCGACCGGAAAATCGACTAGGCTTGACTATGAAAATGATTCTGTACAAATATAACCTCTCGCGATTCCACCCGTGACTCTAATTACGCGGCTCTATTTTACCGACGGGCGTCCAGGATATGCTCTGTACTCTCTCGTCCGGTAGGCGTCCAGGAAAAACATCCGTACTCTCCATACCGAAACGAGGACCCAGGAACACTCCCGTACTCTCCCGTGTCGTCACTGTATTTGGGCGTCCAGGATATGCTCTGTACTCTCTCGATCGGTAGGCGTCCAGGAAAAACATCCGTACTCTCCATACCGAATCGAGGACCCAGGAACACTCCCGTACTCTCCCGTCTCGTCACTGTATTTGGGCGTCCAGGATATGCTCTGTACTCTCTCGATCGGTAGGCGTCCAGGAAAAGCGTCCGTACTCTCCATACCGAATCGAGGACCCAGGAACAATCCCGTACTCTCCCGTCCCGTCACTGTATTTGGGCGTCCAGGATATGCTCTGTACTCTCTCGATCGGTAGGCGTCCAGGAAAAGCGTCCGTACTCTCCATACCGAATCGAGGACCCAGGAACAATCCCGTACTCTCCCATTCCGTCCAATCTAACCGGGCGTCCAGGAAATGCTCTGTACTCTCTCGATCGGTAGGCGTCCAGGAAAAGCGTCCGTACTCTCCATACCGAATCGAGGACCCAGGAACAATCCCGTACTCTCCCGTTTTCCCTCTAGCAGGCGTCCAGGAAAAGCGTCCGTACTCTCCTGCCAGAGGTCCCTATTCTGCATACCGAGAGCGACCGTGGAAAGCCTCGTTCTCTCTCTCGGAGCAGAAGAAGAATTCTGTCGTGTCGTGCACCTTCTTTTGTACTGGACCGTTGCTACCCTCGGTCTCCGAAATCAACAACCCCGTCGTCAAGCCTGGTCTCGCGGTCTCGCGCTTCGCGCCTCCACTCCCTTCCGCGGTCCATTGCCGATCTCCGAAGCTTCTCGATGCTTCTCGATGGTTCCCGAAGCTTCCAGAAGCTTCTCGGTGCTTCTAGATGCTTCTCGATGCGTCTCGATGCGTCTCGAGGCCTCCAGAGGCCTCTCGAAACCTTCCGAAACTCGTCGCTTCGAGCCTTTATAATTTTCGCCACGCTACAGTCTCCCCCTCTGGACGCGAAATCGTCCCGATGAGCAGTCCAGGATACTAGGCGTCGTCGTCATATCTGGGAATGAAGCCGTCTCGGTCTGCATCTCGTAACTGCTCGTTCCAGAATACATCACTCGACGATGTAGGATCCGTCTCCTCCTCCCCCTGGAGAGGAGCTGCTCCGAGGATGTGGCTGCTCGCATCGTTCCCGAGGGCGCACAGCTTCGCCTCGTTGGTGGTTTGGTAGACTGGAAGGTCCTTCAAAGCTCCTCCAGCTCGATGAACGCCTGCCGTTGTTGCGAAGACCATTGCCAGGTTGCCCTTTTTCCCTCGAGTTAAGCGAGTAAGACCGCCTGCAATACTAGCAAAATGTGGTGCAAACGACGATTCTATAAGCGTATCTGCAAAAGGATATAGATGTTTTTGTATCCCGCGCGGCTCTCGTCGTTCTCGAGCATCTTCTTCGCAGTTTGTCCCTCTTCGCAGGTGGTAGGCGGTAAGAAGGGACTGCAACTGGGGCGTGATTCCCCGTTATTATTCGATTTTCTTCTCGTTTGTAGAAGGATTTTCTCGTCCTCCCTCAGCTTTACTCCGTTTGCGGTGTCATATCCGTGCGGGCCGACTCGTAGTTCCGGACGCATTTCTCGAAGAGTTCGTCCATTCGCGACCAGGCGGGATCTTCGTCCACGTTCTTCCTCTTCCGCGGGCTCTTGATGGGACTGAGTAGCGGTGGTGGCGGCACGAACTCCTCCCTTATCTCGTCGAGATATGCCTGGAGACCCTGAGATGTTGAGGTAGGGTTAGGAGCCAAGGTCGACAGCGAAACGGGTGGTTCGACGTCCATCTTCGCCTCCTTCGTTTCCCGGTGTGAGTCGTATTCGCGGTTAGGCTCGTCGATGAAGTGCCACGTGCGCTGAGCCGTGTTGATGACGACGCTCGCATCCTCCAGAAAATCAATCCCCAGCAGCGTTCTGTCGTCTTTACTGCCAGGCAGTACGATAAATTGGCATCGTACTGTACGGCCTTCCAGCGTAACGGTAGCCTCCGTGACGAGCACCTCGCGCATCCGTGGATTTCCGTCGGCCAACGCCACTCGCATCTGCTTCTTAGCGAATTTATGCCCCTTCGCTTTGAGGACCGCGAACAGGCTTTGGCTGGCGACGCTGCATTTCGCCCCCGTGTCCAAGTATGCTTGGCCGGTTTCTCCCGCGATGTTGACGATCACAGTCGGTCGTGGCCTCGGCTGGATCATGTCCACGGAGCAGAAGGCAGCTTGAGTAACGGGTGCTACTTTCTTGCTGCAGTCCGGGCATTTGCTCCTTACGAATCCCGGTTTACCGCAACCATAGCACTTTAGATGTGCCTGCGGGGCGCTGTCCCTCACGTCGGTCCTCGGCGGTGGTCGTTGATCGCGTCCGTGAGTCGCTTGGAACCTTCGGTGCCTGCAAGAAATCGTTGAGTGGCCAAAGCTTCGGCAGATACCGCAGCGCGACCGCTCCTTCAAATGGTGATCGCCTTCCCTTTTCGGTGGTCGTTCCTGCTGCTTCGCTTCCCTCTCCAATGCCTCGAACTCCTTCGCACGTTTCACGAGGTCCGCGAAAGAGGTAACGGACTCCCTTGAAATCCCTTCTCGCAGATGGAAGCGCAAGAGTCCGTAAAGCATGTCCAGTTGGACGGATTCCATAGGCAGTTCAGGAAGTTCTGACAGCAGGGCCCTTTTTCTGCTAATAAAAAGGTCGGTTGGCACCGTCGAATCTTGTTGGTGGCGGAAAATTTCCGTGTACACCTGGTGCGCCGGGCGTCGAGGCGCAAAAGTGGCACGAATTAGCTCCAGAGCGTCCTTCCAAGCGTTTATCGTTGGGTGTACGCCTCTCCACCAGGTAGCTGCATGGCCTTCAAGGAGTAAAGGCAACCCCCGAAGAGCATTCTCGTCGGAAATATGCTCGATATCTTTAAATATCGAAACTGTTGCGACGAACTCCACGACTTTCGCGTAGTTGTGGTTCCCGTCGAACCGCGCGGTGCACCGCGCAAAACTCCCCTCCTCTACCGGCTGGGTCCGCTGGATGGATTCCAGGATTTGTGTGAATTGGGAAGAGGACATCTGGAGGGTGGTAGAAGCCATGCTGGAATCGGATGGGTCGCGGTCCAGGGCCAGCTTGTTGGGCGCCAGATTTGTAGCCATAGCTCGATCGTGGATGTAGGAATGCAGGGTAAATCAGGAAAGGTTTTCTGGGGAAAAATTTCATTTTATTCATTACCTCTCTTTCGAGGAAGATGGATAATATACAGATAGGATCGGTAGAGCGGACAATAAGGTTTTAACGAGAAAACGAACAAACATAATAGATTTAGAATCGACCGGAAAATCGACTAGGCTTGACTATGAAAATGATTCTGTACAAAAATAACCTCTCGCGATTCCACCCGTGACTCTAATTACGCGGCTCTATTTTACCGACGGGCGTCCAGGATATGCTCTGTACTCTCTCGTCCGGTAGGCGTCCAGGAAAAACATCCGTACTCTCCATACCGAAACGAGGACCCAGGAACACTCCCGTACTCTCCCGTGTCGTCACTGTATTTGGGCGTCCAGGATATGCTCTGTACTCTCTCGATCGGTAGGCGTCCAGGAAAAGCGTCCGTACTCTCCATACCGAATCGAGGACTCAGGAACACTCCCGTACTCTCCCGTCTCGTCACTGTATTTGGGCGTCCAGGATATGCTCTGTACTCTCTCGATCGGTAGGCGTCCAGGAAAAGCGTCCGTACTCTCCATACCGAATCGAGGACCCAGGAACAATCCCGTACTCTCCCGTTTTCCCTCTAGCAGGCGTCCAGGAAAAGCGTCCGTACTCTCCTGCCAGAGGTCCCTATTCTGCATACCGAGAGCGACCGTGGAAAGCCTCGTTCTCTCTCTCGGAGCAGAAGAAGAATTCTGTCGTGTCTTCTTTTGTACTGGACCGTTGCTACCCTCGGTCTCCGAAATCAACAACCCCGTCGTCAAGCCTGGTCTCGCGGTCTCGCGCTTCGCGCCTCCACTCCCTTCCGCGGTCCATTGCCGATCTCCGAAGCTTCTCGATGCTTCTCGATACTTCTCGATGTTTCCCGAAGCTTCCAGAAGCTTCTCGGTGCTTCTAGATGCTTCTCGATGCGTCTCGATGCGTCTCGAGGCCTCCAGAGGCCTCTCGAAACCTTCCGAAGCTCGTCGCTTCGAGCCTTTATAATTTTCGCCACGCTACAAAGTGAAAAAAAAGTAATATATATAATAGTATATATAAAATAATGAATAAAATAATATAAATAATAGTAAAATGTAAAATAGTAAAATGATATGCGATAACAATTCTAGTTTCTGGTAGTATCCGCTCGTGGTTATGTATCACAAATGGTCGTGCCAGAAATGATGGAGGCGGAATTGCGCGGATTACACGAATTGGAGAAGTAGTAAATGTGTAAGTTCCTCACAGATTACAGAAACTGTACAGGGTGTAAAAAAATTAATGGTCATGGCTTTAAGGGGTTGTTCTACACCTCTGGATCGATGGAGATTTGCGAAAAAAACCTGCCGCAAAATTCGGGAAAGGGTAGCAAATTTTTTTTATTGGCTCATCGTATTCGTCTTGTTACGTAGGTAAAATGTCTGAGAGGAACCATGGGTCAGAAACGAACCGTTCTCTCACAAATTAACTTTTAATTCGGCCTTCCGATAAAAATTTCGCCCATATGGCAGCCTTCGAGTCACCGACCTTTCGAAAGGAAACACATGAAATACCCCTGCTAGCTCCGATAGTTGAAGCAGAGGCAACATAAACGAAGATAGAAAATGACTAGAAAAATGTCATTGACCTGCGTTCGGTGTTGGGTTCGCTCATGGGCCCACCCGGGGAGAAGAGCATAAACACATGCACTTCTGTTCTGGTACGGTGACACAGTGCCCCATTTTCTAACTTCGTTTACGTCGCCTCTGCTTTAACTAATGGTGAAATTTTTATCGGAAGGCCGAATTAAAAGTT
Source organism: Cerceris rybyensis (assembly GCA_910591515.1). NCBI lineage: Eukaryota > Metazoa > Arthropoda > Insecta > Hymenoptera > Crabronidae > Cerceris > Cerceris rybyensis. Next base: position 18,326,940 of record OU342798.1, on the reverse strand, counting down.
AATTTGCGAGAGAACGGTTCGTTTCTGACCCATGGTTCCTCTCAGACATTTTACCTACGTAACAAGACGAATACGATGAGCCAATAAAAAAAATTTGCTACCCTTTCCCGAATTTTGCGGCAGGTTTTTTTCGCAAATCTCCATCGATCCAGAGGTGTAGAACAACCCCTTAAAACCATGACCATTAATTTTTTTACACCCTGTACGTGTATGAGTTTTCATACGTGCTGCCATCTGAACGAGAAAGCTTTATCTGAAACTAACGTGGTCGAAGAATCTCCATAGGAGTTTCCTCCCCCTACTCGCGTCCGTTTGCAGGACGAATGTCCCTAGAGAAGTCCTGGTAGGTTAGGACTGGAGCCATGGTGAGTCGTTACTGCGTTGCTCCAGCGCCATCTCTCCTTTTTCTTTAGTAGCTGGTGCAGCGGGTGGGCTAGTTCGGCGAATACGGTGATGAACCGGCTGTACCACGAGAGTATGCCGAAGAACCGTCGGAGCTGTTTAAGGTTGGTCGGGGCGGTCATCTCCATGATGGCTTGCACCTTCTCCGGGTCCGTTTGGATATCCCGTGCGTTGATGAGTGGTCCTAGGTACCGCATCTCCGGCATGCAGAATTTACATTTCTCCGTGTTGATGCGGACATTGGCACTCCGGAGTCGTCGAAACACCGTTCAGAGGAGATCCAGGTGTTCCTCGACCGTTCGGCTCAGGACGATAATATCCTCTAGATATGCGAACGCTCAGGGTTCCATTTCCGGGCTGATAATCCGATCCTACAGACATTGAAACGTGGCTGGTGCGGAGTGGAGGCCGAACGGCATTACCTTGAACTGGTACAGGCCGCGCCCCGGGACGGCGAAAGTGGTGACCGGTCGGCTTTCGGGGGTCAGTGGAACCTGCCAGTAGCCATTTCGAAAGTCCAACGTAGAGAGGTAGCGTGCATCCCTGAGTTCGTCCGGGGTAACGTGGACCTGGGGTAGTGAGTAGGCGTCCCGTTCGGATTTCTCGTTTTGACCCTTCGGAAGTCGATGCAGAAGCGGTGTCTGCCCTCCTTGTTCCTTACGATGACCACCAGTGAACTCCATGGGCTACATGAGGGTTCGATGACGTCGTCCCGGAGCATCGCCTCTACTTCCTGGTCGATCACTTTCTGCATGACCGGGTTTCAGGGTGATATCGGGGTTTGATCGGCTCTCTTGGCCTACTATAATGGTGTAATAGTGGCGTCGGACCGTGGATGTCGCCGAATTGTGATAGTTCGTCTAGCAGCCGCTGCAACTCGGCCTGTTGCCGTGCCGTATATGACCTCAGCCCGGCCGTTCGCCCGGTGGCTGGTGCCTCTATGGTAGTTTGTTGGCGCGGCCGTTTGATCGTAGCGTTCTTGACGGCAGATTGCCGGAGTGGCCTTTGGCTCGTTGCGGCTTTTGGAAGGTGAAGGCGTGGGTGTGTTGCCACGAGGCGGCCGGAGCTTCCAGGGGTGTTCACCAGATGTGGAATTTTCCATATCAAGACACCCCCACGGTGGCGGACGTCTCGAGGCGACCTTAACAATTTTTTGCAACCCGCCTAGACAAGGATAAGAAAACTTTCCCTTACTCTAGTTATTCGAGAGTAGGGAGAGAAAGTATCAAGAAAGAGTAGGGATTACTGAAGGATAGAAAAGGGTGGCACGCGGTCGTCCCAAAAATTCTATTCTGGTGAAAAAGCGAACTAGCAAAGAGCGATACGATATATGTAACCAACTTTGGACATTTATAAATAAACTCTACGATTGCGTACACCAAGGACACGATCTCTAAAAACCCATACCTTGCCCATGATATATTGTGTCAGGGACCAAGTTCCGGAGAGGCGGATGCATGTACCTACCTGATACTTGATCCCCAACTTCTCTTCCCCATTGAAACAAAGCGCTCCCCAGAAAACGCAATAAATAAATAAGTTATATTTACACACACACTCATCCCAATAAATACTGTCACGCGTTGTGTCTCTCTCTCGCATTAATATATAAATAAATAAATAATTTAGGCGCAGGGTGGACGCCGCTCAGTTATCCGACCGGAAGCAATGCCGCGCATGCTTGCGTCATTACCTATGAACGTAGATTCAAGATCTAGCTGCCGCATTCGAATGGCATTACAATCCTCGGCCTTATGTCCGCCCTTGCCGCACCGGTACTAGAGGCCGGATCTGTCCACTGTAGTCGAACAGTTTTGACGGACATGTACGACCTCTAGACATTTTTAGCACTGCCCGGAGAAACTGGTCATTTAAATGCCCAGCTTTCTCCAAGGCCTTTGCCACCGCGAGGGAGCATCTGACCCACACCGAGAAAAGTCAGGAGGTCGTCCTCCGGAGGTTCCTGACGCGGACGTCTCCCTCGCTGCAGCTACCTGCCTTCGCGACCGCCTTTCGGACATCATCCGGTCCCGCCAGTTCGGTTAGACCGGTGATGCCGATTTCGGTGGTCTTCTGAGGGCAGGTGCCTATAACTTCTGTCGCTTCCGTGGCCTTCTTCAGGGCGGCCAAGAGCCCAGCAGCCTTGAGGAGGCTGTCGGGTCCGGGGACCTCCAAGTCGAGGGCCCCGGTGACCGCCCTTTTGGGCCGCATATCCTCGATGCCCAAGGCCTCCAAATCGACCTTTGGTATCGCCTGGGCCATTGCTGGATCCAAGATATTTTCCTGGCAGACCGGGGACGAAACCGTGACCGCCGAAGTCTTCGGTGGACGCAGCAATTTCGGCGCCTCGGGCCGACCAGCTTTGCCCTTGGGGACAGTCTTGGTGGGTGGTATCACCACCTCCAACTGCCCCCTGGGCTTGTCTTTTTCCCCCGTGGAGGAGCCGGAGCCTGGGCTTTGACCGACTGAAAGGGGGAAGCTTTCTTCTTCCATACCCGACCATTCGCATTTGACTTCGTTCTTCCTTCTTCGAGATTTTACCGGACTGAGCAGCGTGGTGGTGGCGCAAACTCTTCGTTCAGTCGGTTAGATATTGTTCCAGACTTCGAGGTGGCGCCGATTCCGAGACAAACGTGGAGGCAACAATTTGTGGCTCGGCGTTTTCCTTTGACTGGTCCGTCTCACGTTGCGTGTGTCGTCTACAAAGTGCCAGTTGCGCTGGGCTGTATTAATAACGATGCCCGCATTCTCCAGGAAGTCAATTTCCAGCAGCGTCCTGTCGTTCTTACTGCCAGGCATTACGATAAATTTGCATTGTATCGTACGGCCTTCCAGTGTCACAACAGCCTCCGTGACGAGCACCTCTCGTATCCGTGGGTTTCCGTCGGCCAGTGCCACTCGCATCTTCTTGTTGGAAAATTCATGTCCTTTCGCCTTCAGAACTGCGAACAAGGTCTGGTTCGCTACGCAGCATTTTGCCCCAGTGTCCAGGTATGTCTGACCCTCCTCTCCAGTGATAGTCACGGCAACTGTTGCTCTGGACGTTGGTAGAACCATGTCGATGGAGCAGAATGCGGCTTGGATTGTGGGCGTCGTCCTTTTGCTGCAGTCCGGACATCTGCTTCGTACAAAGCCTGGCTTGCCGCAACCGTAACATTCCAGAGACGTCTGCGGGGTGTTGTCAGCAATGGTCTTCGGTGTTGGCCGCTGTTCTCTTTCGTGGGTCGGGCTAGCCTGGAATTTCCGGGATCTGCACGCGACCTTCGCATGTCCGAATTTTTGGCAGATGCCGCCGGGCAGTTGGTCCTTTGAACCTAATTTTCGCCTGGCAAGACGTTCCTGCTGTTGAGCTTCCCGATCCAACGTCTCGCACTCCCTTGCTCGTTTTACTAGCTCTGAAAAACAAGAGATCGTTGCCCTCGCAATCCGCTTGCGCAGTTGCGAACGCAACAGTCCGTACAGCATGTCGATCTGCACGGATTCCGGAGGAAGTTCGCGCAGTTCCGACAGCAAGGCCTTTTTCTTGCTAACGAAGACGTCGGTCGGGATTTTCTCGTCCTGACTGTCCCTAAAAATATCTGTATAGACGTGATGCGCTGGTCGTCGTGGCGCGTACGTGGCGCGAATTAGTTCCAGGGCCTCGTCCCACGATTTTATCATCGGCCGCATGCCTCTCCACCACGTCGCCGCGTGACCTTCGAGAAGCAGAAGTAGCCCCCGAAGAGCATTTTCCTCTGAAAGATGCTCGATGTCCTTGAATATGGAAACCGTCGCGACGAATTCCACAACTTTTGCACAGTTGTGGTTTCCGTCGAAGCGCGCGGTACATCACGCGAAACTCCCCTCCTCTACCGACTGGTTCCGTTGGATGGATTCCAGGATCTGGGTAAACTGGGTGGAGGACAGCTGAAGGGTTGTAGAAGCCGTGCTAGATTCAGAAGGATCGTGGTCTAGGGCCAGCTCGTTGGGCGCCATATTTGTAGCCTTTATAGTTTGGATATGATGGGTGGATATTCAGCTCGGGAAATGGATCTGGAGACAGTGGAATTATTTTTTAAATTTTATTCCTCTTAACGAATGGGTAAAGGTTACAAGGATTGTATAATTCTATTCGGTAGAGCATAATTTCACAAAATAGATCAAGTAAATTCAAGCTTGACAAAGTGACTTGCAAATTATTTAGGGAGACGTGAATCTACCAATGTACTACGTGACTCGAATCTATTTAAACTCGGTCAATTAGGATATGCTCTTTACTGTCTCAATTGGTAGGCGTCCCGGAATTATCACCGTACTCTCCATTCTGATGAGAGGAATAAGAAACGTTCATATCCCTTCTCGTTCTGTGTAAATCGTCCGTGCGTCCAGGAAATGCTCTACACTCTCTCGCTTTACACGAGAACCCAGGAACACTCCCATACTCTCCCATCTCGTCTAAGTCGTCTCGGGCGTCTAGGAAATGCTCTGCACTCTCTCGCTTTTAGACGAGGACCCAGGAACACTCCCGTACTCTCACGTTCCCCCTGTAAGCAGGCGTCCAGCTATCTCCTCCCAGAGAAGCCCTAACTGCTTATCGTGAGCGGCCGATGGTCTTACCTCGTCCTCTCTCTCTCGGCGCGGAAAAATGATTCTGTTTTTTTTTGTTTTAATGATTGAGTAGGGAGGCGAGACGCACTCCAAACCACAAGAGTGGATGTTCTCTTAGGAGAGTGCACGCTCCCTGGGAGGAAGTTCCCGCGAACAGAAGCCCACATACCTTCCAATGGAAGTAAAAGTGGAGTTACTAATAGAGGTAACGTATGGTTTCGAAAACTTGAGACTTATTGAGGAAAATTTGCAAAAAACCTCAGAAACTGATTAAAAGGGAATAGAGATAGGGGGAAAGGATAAGGAATTCGTAAATGAATTGTCTTGACGTGCACATGTTTTACTGAAAACAGTGCAGTCAGACCTACGAGCTCAGCGCTTGAGCGGAACTGACACTTTGGGGTTATATGGTAACAAATCCTGAGTGCAATTCCCAGTGACACGGACCAAAGGATTTGAATGAGTAGAAACATTATAAGTCTTAAGCATTTTAGAAATTAATGAATTTAGTAGAGAAACACGTGCTTCCTTATGAAGTTCAAAAGTCGAAAATCTATTGGATTTGTTTGAAATAATCTTGAGAATTTTGGATTGAACGGTTTGAATTTTTTTGCGTTGGTGATGCGAAAGAATGTTCTACCACAGTATTGCTCCATGGGTAAGTATGGGTCGCAGGCAAATGACGTAAGTAAGAATGCGTAAACGGAGCGGTAAATATAATTTTGGCCCGATAAATTTGATCGTAGCAAAAGTAGCAGAAAGGGTTTTCGACATGCGGTCCGAAGCAGCATGGAACCAATTAAGACCATGGTCTAAAATAACTCCCAGGTATCTAACCCGCGACGACCACTCAATGACCTCACCTCCAACTGATATCTTGTGCGAAGTAAGAAATTGAGAATTATTCGAACGACTGAAAAAGATAGCCTCAGTTTTAGAAGCGTTAACTTGAAGCTTCGAGTCGGAAAACTATTGAAGTACTATGTTCAGATACTCTTGAATCCTGTTAATAAGGCGAAGAGTGTTCTTCCGTGTTGACGAGGAAAATAAAGCGGTGTCATCCGCGTAAAAAGCACATTCACATGACAAATAATTAGGAATATCATTAATGTACAGAATAAAGAGATATGGCCCAAGATCGGAGTTGAGGTACTCCAGTAAAGATGTTATAAATAGTAGATTTATGTGAATTATAAAGTACGTAACAAATACGTTCTTCAAGATATGATTTTAAAAGTCTTAGTATGGTATATGGTAAGCCCATACGATTGAGTTTATAGAGAAGTGCATTATGCCAAACAGTGTCAAACGCCTTAGATAGGTCGAGGAGAATCATGGCGGTGTCACGCCGGGTGTTAAAGTTGTGCGTGATATGCTGAGTGATGCGAGCAACCTGATGTATAGTAGAGTGTCTACCTCGAAATCCAAATTGTTGGTTAATGAGAATATTATTATCATGACCATAAGCCTCAATATTATGAAGAATTACTTTTTCAAAGATTTTTCCGATAATGGGAAGAAGACTGATTGGTCTTTAACTAGAAGGATTAGCTGGAGGTTTGCCAGGCTTAAGTATGGGAACAACTTTTGCCACCTTCCAGGGAGCAGGAAAGTAACAGAAGTTGAACGAGAATTTAAAGTAGTAATATATTTGACAAAAGATCTTATGTGAAGCATTAGACAGCATCGGAACAGAAATGTGGTCAGAGCCAGATGCCTTACGTGGTTTCATTTTACAAACGATTTCGTAGATTCTAGAAGGAGAGAAGAGAGATACTGGAGGTTTATCCGCATAAGAATCCCATTCAAAGTTATCAGAAAAATATTGAACTGATTGATATTTGGAAGACGGAAGGTTAAGCGCGTCCTTGTGGACAGAAGCAAAGTTATTGGCCAAGGCATCAGCTTTTTCAAATGAGGAGTACAATTTAACTCCATTCACTTCGAAAAACGGAGAGGGTAGATTTCTATTGGAACGTGAATATAATCTATAAGTGCTCCAAAAAGTAGGATCTGGTTTTGTAAAAGATTTGAGCATAGAGAGCCAGGAATCTTGACGGAGAAAGGAAATTCTTCGACTAATAGAGCAAGAGTATTCTTTGATCATAATGGAGAAATAATTATGACCAGTGCGTTGGTACATTTTACGTAACTTCGTTCTGAGTTTGCCGAGCGAAATAAGAATCGCAGCATTTGCAAGGGCGTCTTGCCGTGTACGTCGGATTGTGTTAACCTTTCTGAAGACTGATTGGGAGGCACAAGAGGATAAAAAAGTATTAAATTCGATAATAGAATCATCAATCTCTTGTTTGGAGTTAAAATTAGAAATGATTTTCCAATTAAGAGATAAAGAGCGATAACGCTCCCAATCAATAGTGGAATTATACAATGGAGAGGCTGAGAAGTTAGACTTAAACGAGACTTTAAAAGAAACAGGTCGATGTGAAGTACCGAAGAGATCCAATGTGACACGTGTAAACTCTACCGGAATATCCGTAATAAAGAAGTCAATAACCGAGGAAACACATCGAGGCTGGTAAAGAGTGGGTTTCTCGGGTGAAACAATCCGGAAGCTAGAGCGAATCATAGTGTCGTATAGGACAGTACCCGCTTTATTGGCTGTGTTGTTATGTCAGAAACGATGTTTACCGTTCCAATCACTACCAATCAGAAAAGGAGTACCGTGGTGCAATATGGTATCAAAGTCACTTCTGGATAAAAGGGTCTAGCAGAATAAGGCGGTCAGAAGTGCCCTTGAGCCGATTTTATTCGACGATGGGTCATTCGATAGGTGATCATGAAAAGCCATTGTACACTTTTTAATTCGATACCTTCACCGGGAGGCTAGGTATAGGGTAATATCGAAAAATCAGTTTTTGCCTCATTTCCTCCAATTAATGTGAAGCAAAAATTCTCAAAAAAGTCTGACTCATTCTAAACATGAATGTACAGTGTGTAAAAAATTAATGGTCATGGCTTTCAGGAGTTGTTCTATACCTCTGGATCGATGGAGATTTGCGAAAAAAGACCAGCCGCAAAATTCGGGAAAGGGTATCACATTTTTTTATTGGCTTATCGTATACGACTTATTACGTAGGCAAAATGTCTGAGAGGAACCATGGGTCAGAAACGAACCGTTTTCTCGCAAATCAACTTTTAATTTTGGGCCTCCCGATTAAAATTTCGCCGATGGTTAACCCTCGCGTTCCTACAGCGGGGTCTCTGGAGACACAGCGTTTTACGCACGATGACACACACTGACAAACATGTAATTTGAGTACCACTTCTCGACTTCGGAGCGATAACATACACATTTACAAAGTTGTATTCGATACAACCCAATAGTGTTAAGTGATTCGTCAGCGAACAGTTCTTTTCGAGTCGCGTTAGTTCTTTGCAAAGATTGATACAAGTATGACGTGTGTAAGGAAGAAAATTTACCGTACAAGCGTTTATTGTACGAAAGAGTCAGTCAGCTTGACCAGGCCTGTTTTGAAAACGATGGCTTACCAAAGGTTTTTTTACCTGCGTAAGCGAATAGAAAAACCGTTGATTCATTCACTTGGATTTCGTCAACATGCCGTCCAAGGGGCGAAAGTACCGGGTACGGAGTACGGATGGTCATAAATTATGACCTTTCCTAATTACAACGACATGGGTCTAGGAGACGATATTTTGGCCTCGACATTTTTGGGCATTTTTAGTCGAACCGTCGCACAGTGGTCCCAAATCGCTAAAACGTGCGAAGAACCTCAAAAATGAACTTTTCGTTAGGGCCATTTTTATTAGTGCATTTGGTACTCAGATAATTTGCCTATGAAAACCTGGAAGGGCAGGGTTTTATTTACGTATACACTGCGACGTTGTCGCATTTTGAAAATCACGTTCATTAGTCCCGCAATCATCGTGAGCGTAACCACTGTTTTGCTGGCCGCAGTATAAAGTGAATAACTTTTGTGAAAGTGAGTCTATTTCGATTCTGCAAAATGGATGGAGTTCATGGAAGTAAGTACAACATTTATTGATAAAAGAAAAATTAAAATTGTTAATGGTTATGTTTTAAAACTGCAATGCAAATAGTAGGAAATATGGGGTCAATCTTTATGTGAGAATTTCACATATGTAGTGAAGAAGTTAAGTGCTCCACAGTGTTCCACTATGATTCTTGTTTAGGCTTATAGGTTACACTTTCAACTTGCGGCACCTCCAAGGTTTAGGTGCTATTAGGCGCTATTAGGGTATTTTTGTAATTTTTTGTGCAGCGGTGTACTCGCGTTCTGAGCTTACAAGCGCGTTTCATCGACAACCGTGGACGATACATGTAGGACAAAATGACTAATATCGATATATCGATTACGCGATCGATAATCAAGAACCTCAGCGTGGGGTGCCACCACTTCCGATTGGACTTTTGTACCTTATAGAGATTGTTGGTTTCATTGTACGAATAGAGATAGAAGTTTTAAATATATATTAATTAGTACCCTAAAAATAATATTGTGTGTGCTCATTTTACAACAATACAAAAAAAATTGTCATAAATTTTATACTATTTGAGAGTAACTTATTATTCAATCATAATACATTTGTTTAAACTAATATACATAGTTCATAAAAAGGTAAAATAAATTTTTTTCTTGCAAGTATAAGTGTTACGATAGCCATTCGTTTTATTTCATTAATATATATCAAAAATGTTTAAATTCTTTCTAATATTTATTATTTTTCTATATTATTAAATTATTGAATGATTGGCACCCAGCAAACATTACATTGAGGGATTTTTGAATGTGAATCTTGGGAGCTTTGAAAGCGAATATTTCTATTTATTAGACTACATGTTAAACATGTTTTTTAAATCTATTATAATCACTAATGCATCATTTTGCGAATTTATTCCATTTCAGCATCTGCTGATGGCGAACAATTTTTTCCGTGCTTCGAGACTATTTATTTGAAATTCACTGCGTCAACAAATTTATTGGAATTACTAAATAAATTGTTTTCTTGTGATAGATTTTCTTGCTTATTAACGAAAAATATTTATTGTTACATATATATGTTGTTACTTTAATAATTCTTTATTTAAGATACAAAACAAAGTAATAGATTCGATCAGTAGACAACAAAAAACTAAGAAAAAGAAAATACTTATGTTAAGGGAACGAAAAATAAATGAAACCAAATTGATGCACACGGACACACTTGCACTGCGAAGAAACAAGGTCTGACCACACTTTAAGCTACCGTAAGAAGAAACCGGATAAGAAAAATGGATCCGTGCAGCCATGGCGTTTTTCGCGATAGCGGCACATTATTTGCGTCTTGCGGTACCGCGCAATTTTAATCTCTCAAGAATATAATTACTTGTCAAAGTAAATATGAGTTACATACTAGATTTCGCGCAAAACCGGAAATGTTTAGACACACGCGTCGGCCATATTGAAACCGCTATTTAGTTTTTGGGAATTGTAAGCTCAGATTCGTATTCAGCGACCCAAAAAATATTGGGATACTAACTTTCGTGCCGAAACAGTAATTCTTAGATATATGTGACCGCCATATTGAATCCGCCATTTTGTTTTTGTAAATTTTGAGTTCAGATTCGTAATCAACGACCCAAATTACCCCGGTATGTGAATTTTCAGCTAAATTGAAGCATGCTTTGAGGTTTTTCGCATGTTTTGGCCATTTGGGACCACTGTGCGTCGTAGTAGAAAGAACGTGCAAAAGATATCTCATTGTATTCAAGTTTTCGATTCACTTTATCAGTGCTAAAAGTACTACTTGTAATTTTTCTAAAACGTTTAAAATGGCAACTGGAGAATCTCTTTTTGAGCAATTGGTGACGGATGATAACATTCACAATTACAACGAATCATCCGACGATGGTTCTAATTCATCGGAGAGTGATGGTGAACCGGAATTGTAAGAGTGTGAACTGGATGAATTTGACATAGACCTATCCAGTGAAGAGGCGGATCCACCAGATGTTACTTTTGTGGGTCGCACTTGGAAATATATTGCGCCCTCCAATAACACGACATCGCACAATGTATCTCCAGAGTACTCACTAACTGAAAAAAGTGAATTAGCATCAACCATTGATGATTGTTTTCATTTATTTATAAATGATGAAATCATCGACAAAATACTGTTGTACACAAATAAGAAGGCCGACCAAAGTATGTCGCCAAATACTACATGGAAGAAAATAGATCGGATAGAACTCGATGCGTTCTTTGGTCTATTAATGCTAATAGGACGTTTTAGAGAATCACGTGAACGTAAATCCGATCTATGGAAACAAGATATAGCACTTTCTCGGCCGTATTATACTGCAACGACGTCGCGCGATCGCTTTACAGATATATTGAAGTATATCCGCTTCGATGATTGCACGACTCGCGAAGCTAGAAAACAAAGTGATAAGTTTGCAGCATTGAGAGAAATTTCTGAGCTATTCATTGAAAATTGTAAAGACTCGTACAATGCAACAAATATTGGGTGCATCGACGAGCAGCTCATGACATTTCGTGAACGATGTCGCTTCAAAGTTTATATGCCAAGTAAACCAGGGAAATATGGCATAAAAATTTTGACACTTTGCGACTTCAAAACTTTTTATTACTGTAATATGAACATATATCTTGGGAAATTAAATAACACGCCAGAAAAACAGCAAGGACAGCGTGTAGTCAAATAATTGTTGAAAATGTGGAAAGATTCCAATCGCTGCATTACCACAGATAATTATTTTACAGACATAACTCTTGCAGAAGAATTACTGCAGGACAAAATTTGTATGGTTGGCACCTTACGAAAAAATAGACGGGACTTACCAAAAATGCTTGTGCAAACAAGGAGTCATGCACAATATTCATCAGAATATTTATTTACGAAGGACGTAACATTAGTATCTTACGTACCGAAACCGAGAAAATGTGTAATTATGCTATCGACGCTCCACCACGAGCATAATGTATCAACAGAGGAAAACAATTTTAAACCGGAAATAATAAACTATTACAACAATACAAAAAGTGGTGTAGATGTTTTAGATAAACTATTGCGAGGATATTCGTGTAGAAGATGTACACGCCGTTGGAGTTTATCTTTATTTATGCATTTCCTAGATATTGCAGCATACAATTCATTCGTTATTTGGCAAATGAAGAACCCGGCATGGCAAAGCCAAAACCCAATGAAATCAAAAAGAAAACTGTTTCTGGAATCGTTAGCAAAAATGCTAACTGCAAAAAACATAGATAGGCGGGCTACCCAATTTGAGAACCACGATGTAACGTTTGATGCAAACATTGTATATGCCAGGGTGTTGAATTAGTTGCTCGCCGCGAGCCTTTTCTGAGTCGCTCCGCCTGCTTCTCCCTACCAACTATTTTACCCAACCAGGAATGACTTTCCAGGCTCGGCGTATTGCACGAGTATAGTAGCGCTTTACGGCGCCATTCGCCTCTGATCGCACGCGCTGGAAAGACGCGGCGCACGCCGATTACGGGAAAAAAATCGATGCGCGAATCCCGTCGTCTGACGTTATCTGTCAACGAACAGTTTCAGATCGCGTCACATCGCGTATAGGTTAAAACAAAAGTATTACTAGTAAAAAAAGTATACCCAGATATGTCTTGAATTACATGCGATTAACAGATTTTAATGTTTTTGGACTTCCGGCGGTGGTTTTGGCGAATTCGGCTGAGAATTGTGATAGGCAGACACCATAGCCACTGCGCCATTAATGCTTTTGAAAGAACGGTTAAAATTCTAGGTTATACGGACCATACAATTAGCAATTTATTTAATTATCCCGATATTGTTCTTTATCATCTACATATTTATATGAAGAAACATTGAAGATCACAATATGAACATACTCTATTAAAATTATGCAAGAATGGCAGATAATGGGTGAGTTTCAGCCCAAAATGTGTCACAGAAATCGGTTTTTGATTTTTCCGACCGTGATGCACCGTACTCAAAAAATCTGAAACAATTAGGGTATAACAATGATAACATTATGCAACTACTGTGAAAAGGAAAAAGTTGTGCTCGGAAGATTTCAATACGAAATCGATGTTTAAAAAATTTTTGTTTGTTTTCCATTTTTCATGGGTGGAACTTGCAAAGGAAAAATCTAAAACAAATGCCTAACGTGTACATTCATGTTTAGAATGTGTTAAAATTTTTTTGGAATTTTTGCACTATATTAATTGGGGAAAATGAGGCAAAAACTGATTTTTCGATTTTACCCTATAACTACCCTCCCGGTGAAGGTATCGGATTAAAAATTTGCGTGCAATGGTTTTTCATCATCACCTATCGAATGACCCATCGTCGAATAAAATCGGCTCAAGGGAACTTTTGACCCCCTTATTCGGCTAGACCCTTTGTACCGTAAGTATTTTTAAAAAACACATACAACTACATCATTGCCTTATGTGTTAAAGTTACATGTAAATTCTTTTTTTTGCAATATTCTGCTTTTTAATCATCAATTTTTAATCATAATAAAATTTGGAATTTTTACGAAGCACATTTAACAAGACAATAGACTTATAAATATGTTCTACTCTAACTAGTATTGTAAGTAAAAAAGTATAGTACTATAAAAAGTCAGTTCTACGCATTCTTTTTGTGCGAATAATGCTTTTTACATTATAAACTGTAGTTTGTACATTTTTAAATCACAGTTATCCCACGCTGTAGGGATCTATGCACCTTATCAAGGTGTACAGGGTGTTTCAAAAATATTTGTCATGGCTTTCAGGGGTTGTTCTACACCTCTGGATCGATGGAGATTTGCGAAAAAAACTTGCCGCAAAATTCGGGAAAGGGTAGCAAATTTTTTTATTGGCTCATCGTATTCGTCTTGTTACGTAGGCAAAATGTCTGAGAGGAACCATGGGTCAGAAACGAACCGTTCTCTCACAAATTAACTTTTAATTGGGCCTTACGATTAAAATTTCGCCGATAGTTAAAGCAGAGGCGACGTAAACGAAGCTAGAAAATAGGGCACTGTGTCACCGAACCAGAACCTCTCTCCCTGATATCTTTCTCACCTATAGTCCGCTCTCCTTCTATCTTCCTCTTTACCTTGTCCCAGTTCACTTACCTTATTTTAAATGTCCTTTCCCAACCAATTTCTTTCCTTCTCGAATCTTCCATACCGTTTCCCTATTCCCCACCTACTTCCTTTATCCCAAAACAATAAAAGTCCTCGCTTCCTCGTCCTCTTGCTCATTTCGCTTTATTCCGCGAACCGCTCAAGTTTAACTTACGCTATTTGGTCACTTGCAAATAGCGATAGTGAAATACGCGCACTTCGCTATTTCTCAATACTAGCCGCTTACTATAATAGTTCTTAGTTTCATTTAAGTTTTCTTTTTTTTTATTTTTCGTTGTTCATTCAGGTGCTGTTCTTTAGTGTTTTACTTGTATTGTAAATTGTGAATAAAGTACTGTGGGATCGGGGCGGAGGAGCCCTCCTATAAAAGAACTTAGGAACAAAGAACGTGAAAAGAAAGTGTCAGCAGCGAGGGGTCGCTGGCGCAGTGGTTCCGCGCCGACCCAGGCGATCGTCGACGTTCAGCTACTCTGGCCGAGTTGCTGCCTTGGATGGGTTGCCGCGCGCCTCTCCTTTCTTTTTCACGATCCTACAGTACTGTTCAAAACAAATCAGTATTTTTAAATCGCAGACAAATAAGTCGTTGCCTTATATGTTAATCTTATATCTAATTTGTTTTTTTTATACACTAGTAACTGGTATCGGAAAAAGAAACGAAAGTAAGAAAGTGAAGTATTATAAAAAGTGTTCCGCGCATTCTTTTTGCGGGAATATTTTACAAACTAGTTGGTATTTTTTAAAATTACGGGTGGTTTTTCAGACAAGTACGTAAAGCACTAGAACAATTTTCAGTCTTTTCCTATCAGCAGTGATATGGTATGATTTAATATCCAAGTCGTTGAGTTCGTACCATTTATTATTAACCGTTCTAGTGTAGGCGATGTAGTGGCCGGTGGACGACGTCGAATATGCAGCCGATTCATACACAATAACACCTGACAAAATGCAATCGATGTTCCGTAGTTTTAATTTAATAGGAATATCTCGTACGTATACACCATCTTTAACAATGTACCCTTTTTGGATTGAATCAACATATGCGCATTCCGTGTCGATGCAAATGTATGCTCCCAAATCTATAGTTTTTAGTGCGGTAGGCTGGCGGCAAAATTGACAGTAAAAGTTAGATGATTCTTGAATAGATTTTGCGACGATTTCTTGCAATACACAAAAACCTTCTTGCCAGATTGGCTTCAAATTAATGCCTATATAGAGACATTTCATGCTCTCCATCGCGATGCACCGATGCATCGGTGTAGTGCAGTCGAGTCAAGATCTTGCTCGACAGAGCCGTTTCTCGAGCTGTTCCGCCTGCTACTCCTTCCTATACACTCGAGAGCTCGCTGATTGACTTTGCCTCCCCTTAATAGTAGCGGACCTATTGGCATGAGCACGGGCGTATTCGGGGCGACATTCGTAGTCAATCAGTCGCGCTGAAAAGACGTGCCTTGCGCGTCAGTCGCGAAGATCAGAACGTCGTGCGTGGCACGTCGATTAAGGTTATTTGTCGAAATACAATTTCACACCGCACTATATCGCATGTAGGGTAACACAAAAGTATTGTTAGTGAAAAAGTATGCTCGAATATGTGTTAAATAAAGTACAATTAATATATTTTAATATTTTTGGGCTTCTGGTGACGGTTTTACCGAAATTAACCACTACGTTATGCATTACGACTAAATATAGTATTGTGTTCCAGCACCAATAGTTGTAAATCAATTATTAGCGCAAATTGTTAAAAGTAACTATACGATAATAGAACGCTAGGTTTCCCAGCGTAAAAGAAAACATTGTTGCCGCCGCAACATATAGAGATGCATCTCAACGGTTTCTTTCATCTGTATGATTGTTAAAAAACATTTTCTTCATTTATATTTTAATGCGATTTCTCGACAACGATTCAGCGGAAAAGGACATTGATACAGTGGAATAGATTTTCAGAAGATAACTTTGTAACAAAGAGTGCATTTGCATATTTCCATGGGTAATGTGGAAACCTATATTACCTCTTTACTGTTAAAAGACAACACAACATTATACAATGTATCGCCCCAATAACTTCTTACATTATTCTACATTCTTTGAGGCGAACAAGTTTGGCATTTTGCTGTCGCAAAATTTTTAAAATATAAATGTCGCCCCAATATACCGCCACATGCTATCACGCTTGTACCAGTAGGTACGACCGTAACGCCGCCGGAGGGCCTGTGAATCAGTGACATCTCGGCTGTATGTGTAGGTGAAGGAGGCGGCGCAGCTCGAGAAACGGCTCTGTCGAGCAAGACCTTGACTCGACTGGTGTAGTGTATTTTTCCATTAATCTTTGAAATACCTGAGACGCATTTTCTTCGCAATCGATTCTATTGTTTTTCGCCGAGTAAAATACATGAAACATATAAACTCGTTCGTCGTATATTTTTTTGGGGCCTTTTTTAACATACATCTTGTAAGGGATTGCTTGGCGGAGGCAGGGGTAAGGCAGAAAAGCTAAGACGTTGGTTTACGCGAATACTTTTAATGCGTCCACCTCCTATGACGGGCTTGACGAGACTGCTCCTCGTTCGATGAGCAGCGATGTTCATCTTTTTCGCCGCCGGTATTCGGAGAAAAGACTCTGGGAACCGGGCGGCGCGATATCAGACGCGACACAATACAAGCGCAATGGCTCGCGGCACGGCGTTTGATGGCTCACTACTTACAATCTTTAGCATGCGAAATATGCAGTTCGATGGTTTCTCTTCGCTGTCAACAAAAATATGGAACGGTTTGGAGCTCAGATATTCCGCGACAAGAATTACCAAAACAGAATCGAAAGGGCATGTATTGGTAAAATAGAAATAATTCTTATTTATTAGTTTTCGATTCTGGTGGCATCCGTTTCGCATTATGCGTTGAGAAGAGCGCGAGCTTCTTTCAGGTTTGTGATGAATAAAATTAATATCTGGGCAGGGAGTAACGTACTGTCCTCGTTTTGTACAGTCTGTTTTATCTATAATTGGCTCGGGATCAACGCGATTTTCCATTATCAAACGTTCGGAATTAGATAATTTAATAGAAAAGCTAGTTTCCGATGTTCGTTCTAAAATAATGTTCTCATATGATTTCCTAGTCGAGTGGAATTTTGGTCGAAAATCGCGTATATCAAGTATCGAATTAGTCAAAGAATGATGGTCAGTATCGTGAGAATCAAAAAACATATCGTCGTTATCTTCACCTTTGTTCCGCCAATTTTCTCGCCGTTCGTACAAATTTTTTTCTTTGTTCGCGAGTAAAATTGTATGTACAGGGTGTAAAAAAATTAATGGTCATGGCTTTAAGGGGTTGTTCTACACCTCTGGATCGATGGAGATTTGCAAAAAAAACGGCCGCAAAATTCGGGAAAGGGTAGCAAATTTTTTTTATTGGCTCATCGTATTCGTCGTGTTACGTAGGTAAAATGTCTGAGAGGAACCATGGGTCAGAAACGAACCGTTCTCTCACAAATTAACTTTTAATTGGGTCTTCTGATAACAATTTCGCCATTAGTTAAAGCAGAGGCGACGTAAACAAAGTTAGAAAATGGGGCACTGTGTCACCGTACCAGAAGAGAAGTGCATGTGTTTATACTCTTCTCCCCGGGTGGGCCCTTGAGCGAACCCAACACAGTGATGCCAGGACATGGGATTTTTCCCACCCGTGCGCGCTACCCAATTCTCAGTAGCGTATATACTTCACTCAAATATGGGGTATCGTCAGACCCCTGTGACAATTGAAATACGGTAGAAATTATAGGAAGAGGACATTTTACTAGATACGTCCATGGAAACAACCGCTGTCGAGCTGTGACGTCAGCATGCGCATGCGCACGATGACTCCCACGTGGGAGAAAATCCCACGTCCTGGCATCACTGACCCAACACCGAACGCAGGTCAATGACATTTTCCTAGTCATTTTCTATCTTCGTTTATGTTGCTTCTGCTTCAACTAGTGGAGCTAGCACGGGTATTTCATGTGTTTCCTTTCGAAAGGTCGGTGACTCGAAGGCTGCCATATGGGCGAAATTTTGATCGGAAGGCCGAATTAAAAGTTAATTTGTGAGAGAACGGTTCGTTTCTGACCCATGGTTCCTCTCAGACATTTTACCTACGTAACAAGACGAATACGATGAGCCAATAAAAAAAATTTGCTACCCTTTCCCGAATTTTGCGGCCGGTTTTTTTTTGCAAATCTCCATCGATCCAGAGGTGTAGAACAACCCCTTAAAGCCATGACCATTAATTTTTTTACACGTACATTGATTATAGAGGAAGAGCCAGTGACCAATTTTAGGTGGTCATTTCAAAAGTCACGAAACTTTCCACAGTAAATCCTCTATACCTACTGAAAATCAAAAGCCACTTCTGGCAGCCCTCTGTGGCCGGGGTAAACTACCCTAAAATTTTAAGGAGGGTAAGAAATAAGATTTGTTTTAGTCAAAGTATCAGTCATCAAATTTCAGGAAATTAGTTTCGACAGTATTTTGTCTTCATGGAATTTTTGCCAGAACATTTACATCCCTCCTAATTGTTGACAGAACGCTATAAATATTTTAAAAAAGATTTTCATTTTTGTCATTTTATCAGTCTTCAAATTTTAACAGAACAAATAAAATAAATGAACAATAAATAATATAAAATGCCAGAACGGAATTCCATCACCAACAATCTGCCAGAGCGAAAAACATGTCCGTGCGAGTGCAAGTAAGACAGAAATATGGAAACCTGCGGGTTAGAGAGAAAACACATATGGAGAGTAAAATATATAGAAGTCGAATATATACAATTGAAGAAAAATATCATTATACTAATTAAAAAATACAAAATTTATGTTGTTAGTGAAATTATTACGTTGTTTAATAGTCTTCATCCTCGTGTGCACTATCATATTGGTCGCCGTGACCCTCAATGAATACAGAATCATTTGAATCTTCTGTTAACTCAATTTGAGGCTCTAATATTCCATCATCTGTGAACAAGATTAATAATAATTAATATGAATGTACGTAATTCATAGAAAAAATACACTTACCATCGATATTGGTATAATCTGCTTCGATATCAATGTGTTCGTTAGCGATGGCATCACTTACTGTAGGTGGTAGCTGATCTCCCTCGAACCAGTGAAAATCGTACTGACCATCATTCAACACCCATCCATTCTCTTCTGGACTCAATATTGTAGGCAAATCCAGGTGCGCATTTCTCCATATGCACGCGATATACAGTAATACCTGGATAAATGCACAAGAAATTTCCCTGGATAAATGCATCGCGGCAATCCCCTCCACATAGGGGGATCCCCCTCGGTCGAACCTCGACGTTCGGCGACGAGGCAGTGTAATATGATATCATCGGAACGTGTCGGTGTCGCAATACTAATCGGAGGATGGAATTTTTCCATTTTTGATTTTTTTGTTTTGAAAACTTCGCTAACGTATTTGTGACAATTTTGTGATTAAAATGATACCAAACACGACATAGTTTGGGCAATATTTACTTAATATTTAATTCGTTTACTTGCTATTTAGATAACTCAAACATATCGTGTTTGGTATCATTTTAATCAGAAAATTGTCACAAATACGTTAGCGAAGGTTTCAAAACAAAAAAATCGAAAATGGAAAAATTCCATCCTCCGATTAGTATTGCGACACCGATACGTTAGGGCCGGTCCCCCTGTGCGTTGGGCGTCTCTGTCTTTTCTACCGTCTGTCCTTTTCTAAGCTCGGCGCTCGCCTGGAGCCTCAACGTAAACACAGTCCGGAGGTTCAGCTATGACCTGTGCATTTAAGTCTTGCACTGGGAACCATTTAGCAGTGCAGCTATAGAATAAGGCAACTATTCTATGTTTTCATCTGACTCCAGCTGACCACGAATCTAGAAAGGGGTAAGCAATGGGAAATCGCCCCCTCGAAGATGATAGGGTTAAACGAACCGGGACTCGTTCGCGATGCACAAGGGATTGACGGCGATGCGTCCATCTTTGCTCCATTCACGAGCTCATGGAGTAGATTTTGACGATGCTCAAAGTTTTTTAGATATCTATTCTGTTGAGAGAAACGTTCCTCAAAACGTTCGTACGAACGGTCTCCTCGCTGTCAATCGCGTGTGCATCACAAACGAGTCACAGTAGCTTTAACCTTTGCATCTCCGAGGGGGTGGTTTCCCACTGTTTTCCACTTTCTAAATTCGCGGTCAGCTAGAGCCGTATGAAAGCGCTGAATTGTTACGCAACTCAATAAATGCACAGCAATATCGACAGCTGTGCAATGTTTAAATGCACAGTGATGCACAGTTGCTGCTCCAATTGAGCGCCGAACTTAGAAAAGGCATTAAATATAATTCAAACCATATCGTGCTGGGTATCATTTTAATCAGAAAAATCTCGCAAATGCGTTAGCGAAGATTTCAAGAAAGGAAAACGAAAATGGAAATGTTTTATCCTCCGATTAGTATAGTATAGTCCAGGAAAAGACGTTACGACGCACGGACACATGACATAATTAAGACGTGAATTTAAGGCCAACGCTTAATTCCAAGTAATTTTAACATATTATTTAAAAAAAATACATAAAATGAGAAAACTTTAGGGGTGGGAAACAAGGGGCAATAATAGCTGAGGACGAGCTATTTGAGAAGGAAGATGCTTCTTTTAGTAATAACAAATTATAATATTAAATCTTATTAAATAACAATCATAACAACAACTATAACAACGATGGTAACAATACTATAAATAGTAATGATAATGACGATGATAATAATGAATAATGAAGATGATTATTAAAAACGCGGCGGTGATAATACTAATATAATATGAACACCGTGATGACGGTGGCTGGGATGTAACAAAAGCTTGAATGAACATTTTAATTATTGTCATCGGCACCTAAAAAAATAAAATTTAAGTATTAAAATGAAAATTGTGTTTATAGCTTTTGTAAAATTATGTAATAGTACTTATGATGCTATCTCTGCAAACCTAAAATGTGTTTTTTTAAGACGCTAACCATGTCTTTGACAACAGGTGCGTCCGACGAAACAAGCTGTTCCAACCGCTGAAACACGTCCACTGCCTCGGATCTCCCACTAACACTCGGTGTGCAGCTCTCCGGTCTTTGCGATTCGCTTTCCTCTTCCCATGTTCTATTTTCCTCGGCATTGCAATCGCTAATGAACTGAGCGACTTCGTCTTCTGAAAACGTATCACCTGTTAAATTGACCATGTCCATCTGCAGAGCTCGTTCATATCTGCGAGTTTGGGGAATAATTTTATTCCAGGCATTAATGATATTGTCTGCCGACACTTCCATCCAGGATGCACATAGCGTGTCTATGCAATCCTTTAAGTCAAATTTTTTGTGAAATTCATTTATTCCTCCTTCATAAGAACCAACTTTCTGCACCGTTTTGCGACGGTATACTGCTTTGAATTTCGCAATTACGCCTTGATCCATTGGTTGTATTAAACTCGTCGTGTTTGATGGCAGAAATATTATTTTATATCGTTCTTCGTTTAGTAATTCTGCTGGCACTCTATGTCCTCTACAATTATCTATGATCAATACTACTTTTCCTATCAGTCCTTTTTCAAGTTGGTGCGCTCGTACACTGGGTTTAAAGCAATTTTCATACCAATCGACAAATAGGTCTCGCGTCATCCAGGCGTTTTTTTGGGATTTAAAAATTACTGGAAGATTCTGTTTGTAATTTTTTAGCGCTCTAGGGTTTTCGTACCTATTTATGACGAACGGCATCAACTTGTGCGTTCCGGAGGCATTTGCACATAAAGCCACCGTTATACGCTCCTTCCGGCTTTTATGTCCTTTCACGTACATTTCTTCCCGAAGCGCTAACGTTTTGGAAGGTAGTGCTTTCCATAGAAGGCCAGTCTCATCCATATTATATATGCTGCCTTCTTCGATGTCGTCAATATCAATTTGTTTCAATAATTCCTCAAAATCGCGGCAAAAGTTTTCTGCAGCAACGGAGTCTGCACTTGCAGCTTCGCCATACGCCCTTGTAAGACGTATGTCGTTCCTTTTTTTGAAGCCAACCCTTACTGATCTTGAAAGTTGATGGCAATCCTAGTGTGTTCTTCAACTGGGTTGCCTTTTCTACAAGTACAGCGTCATTTATAATGTCTCCAAAAGTCCGTCTTTCGACGAACCACTCCACCAAACGGTGCTCCAATCCTTCGTACTTCGGCAACTTAATTCTTTGCCGTTTCTGCTGTTGCTTTCCTTTATCAGAAAACTTTAGAATATCTTCTGCGTTATTTTTAATTCTAATTATTGTTGATCTATGCACGTCATATTTTCTCGCTACAATTGCAACACTAAACATTTCTAAATCTTCTAACACTTTTAAGCGATCTTTCATAGACAAGGTCACCTTTTTTTTACTGGCCATATTCAACACTTAAAACACTAAATGTAACACTAAAAACTAACACTGTATATATGTATATATATATAAACTATTCTACACGAAAACTAAACTACGTAAAAATAATAAACTTCAAAAAACAAAGGCTACTGAAAACTAATAAGGTTTAAGTATTAGATGTTTTGATATTCGAAACGCTGTATAAGAAAGCTCTGGGAAAAATGTCATGCTGCCTGCCATGGTCCTCTTTTATAGATAATGCAACGTTTTCCCCACCCTCGAACCAGATTTTATGGCACCCTCCGCACTCCATAAGCGCTATGCACAATCCACACTTTAGAATAAAAATTTGAACTTTACGATTGTTGAAATGCAACGATTATTTCATTAGCTATTTTATATTTAACATTATATCCTTGCTTTTAATATTTCATAAATATTATTGTTAATCAAATGTAATCTATAATCATTCAAAATTATTTCGCTATTTCTTGTTTTACATCAAAATTTTTCAACAGCCCATCACATCGCTTTCTCGTGCAATTCGTATACATGACGAAAGGTATTTGTGAAATACAGATCATGTATTTTTTATCGAAAAATTAATTTTATAATGTAAATGGTCAACAAATTCTTGGTTTGAGTATATTTTTTATAATTGATTTTAAGCTTTGTAAATTTTTAAAGTACTGTTTGAGAAGTCAATTTATTCAATGAATAATGAGTACAACGATGGTGAAAATGAGTGAGTTTTTCATTAACAATGCACAGTACTTCGTGAATTATAGGAAATTGCACTTCTGAGACGCCGATGAGAACAATTGCCACGTGGTGGCGGCGAACCGGCCGCGTGGTGAGAACGCGAAGAAAAATTGAGGTTGTACCCGAGTAGTCTGCTTTTAAGTTTTACTTCCTTCGCGCACAGATGAGCAGTAGCACAAACTGTTTTTAGTTCACACTTTCAGAAATCACAAAACTGAAATAAAATGTAATAATAATGAGCCGCACGAACTTTCTTCGAAAAGTCTCGAAAGAACAATGAGCAATGGCGATCGGAGACCACGTGTTTCTTTGCGAGCAAGCATGGCAGCGTGATTGTACGCTGCAGTCCAGCATGTGCTGCCAGCTCGTGAGCGCGCTCACAAAGATGAGCGTTCTTTCTCGAACAAGTACTAAGTAAGGAAAAGGAATTGCTATTTTTAAAGACCTTATATATTTTTAAGAAGGAGGTAATACGGACGACACGTATTTATGGAAATAAATAAAGATTTGCAATTCACTTTCACTGTCCATTAGGGTGGTCCTTATTTTTCAACTTTTGAGTTTTTCTGGTCTTACCCTTTTAAATTATGACACCTGATGAAAAAATGATATGTGCCAAATTTCAGCGAAATCGGACAACGGGAACCCGTGCCGCATCTGTGACAAAGTTTTAACATTTAACCGCTTGCGCTTGAAAGACGTGCAGCGCACGTCGTAATGCTTTTGTCTCAAAATCGCCAACGACGGTACACGTGCGGTACACGTCGGTTCCAGGTTGTTTGGAAAGAAAGTTGTTGTTTAGGTGTAACTTGTATCCTTAAGGTTACGAGAATCACAGCGTGTCATCATTTTTATGTATTTTCGCAGTCGTGCAGAGCGGGCCTATTTGGCAAAAACCCATTGATGACCGCACGGTTGCACGTGGCCACCAGAACGTGCCGTTCTTGCAAGCTATATTTATGACATATGTCATAAATTTATCGTTTCCTAAATTTACGTCAATCTCGTAGTTCAAGGCCCCCACCCTCTGCCTGGGCCTTCGTTGGGTTTTGGCAAGTACCAATGCAAGCCTTGCATTTTTTGGTTATCACCCAAAAAGCCCAGGCAGAATCAACATTTAATCACAGGCCCAACTTCCTTCCTCTTAGCATGTTACTAACAATAAGTCCTCCTCCCACGGTATGTCGACGGAGGAAGGGGTTTTTGAAAAAACTGATAAAGGGAACGGAGACCAGGCCTGAGGAGCATTACATTTTTTAATACCATTCACTACATACTTCGCGCTTGTTATATCTTTTTACTTGTTATTTTTTGTTAAATCTTCATTGTTATCTTGAAGCACACGAGTCAACATAAACGCTAGTGCTTCTCCTTTAGTTCTTACTGAGAGCTGACACTTTGTGTTTCGAAGAGCAACATCAATTGAAATAGTAAGAATATGGAAACTAGAAGTGCCGATGAGATATATCTATTAGGCCATAGTGAAAGTCAAATTATTGGAACGAAGCTTCCTGGTAATGGTCAAGCTTTACGTGTACTCTTTTACAACTTACGTAAAATAAATTTAGACCTTCGATCGAGTGCCACGATTGTAATAAAGGAGGTGGAAGTCTTTTGGGATAAGGCACGTATTCCCGAAAGACATACACACAATAGTATTAAAAAACTAATACGATTATATCAGAATTGGCGAAAGTTACAACGCTCTAACAAACGTCGAAGTGAGTTGCAAAAAAAGAGAGAACAAGAATTTCTTGAATCGATGGATGATCTTTTTGACATCGCTCATGAAAATGCATTAAATAGTATCAACATCGAAAAAGACAGACTTTTCCGTTTAAATCAAAGGAAAAAGGGAAGAGAAGGCTCAATGATAGGAACCGATATGAGTTTAATGAAAAGGGAGGTTTGCGTCGGAGAGCAATTAGAATAGAAAAAGAAGAGTCACGGATGAAACGACATGGCGCAATAGCAAAAACAGAAGGTAAATATTGGTTAAATACATTTCTAATTCTGAATGTGTTCTTGAAAATGTCTGAATTTAATGTAAAGGCTGTAGGAGGATAAGTATGATCCAGCGGCCTTAGCTCTTATCATGCTCGTTTTTTTTTGTTAAATTAGTACCTATGTGAGTACTTATCACAGCAATTTTCAACCCTTAAAAATTCATCCCCAGGGAGTAATCGTTAAATAAACAAATTTTTTCAAAAATTTATAACTTGAGAACGACTACTTTGATTTTATTGAAATTTATTCAGGACGTACATATAACTAAGGTCTCTGATTAAAAAAAATTTCAGACTTGATGAATTGACATAACCTTAGAAAAAAAATTAAAACATTTTTCAATGACTACTATTGGTAGGTTATGTTTGAGGCACAACTACCAAACTTTTTTTATAGCTTTCTAACACCATTTTGCACCATATATAATTTTGGTATAATTTATTTCTTGGTGCGTCATATCCAAAAAAAAATAAAAAGTCTAATTTGAATCATATTTAATTTTTTTAAATATGTTATAATTATGGCACACCCATCCTAATTTTTTTCTAGTTTTCTAACGTCATTTTGCATCATATATAATTTTCGTATAATTTATTTCTTGGTGCGTCATATGCAAAATGTTGGTTTATTGCATAGTTGGTGCAATAAGGGTGTAGGGCGGACTAAAATAAGGCAACAGTATCTTAGTTAAGATAAGGATTAAATATTTATTTTAATTATTTGTGAACACTTGCACTGCGTATGCCAACTCTAACTATACAACATGGCGCAACATCCGGCAGGCTTCATTTCCATGTGTCGATGATCTATACTTAAATATGGACGGTTTTTCCCAATACTCCCCCTTCAACGGCACATGGAACACAGGCTTTACTAAAGTTTAGTAGCTTTACGCATATGTCATGCTTGTTCTTTGCAAGTGGCTTGGTCAACACATCCGCTGCCATCGCATTTGTGCTTATATATTCTACCTCTATTTCTCCTTGTTCCTGAGCATCTCTTACAAAGTGATAGCGTATATCAATATGTTTACTTCTTGCATGACACGTATTGTTTTTGGACAACTGTATAGCACTTTGGTTGTCACATAACACTTTGGTGGGTCCATCTGGCAATTTAAATTTCAAATGGTTTAATAAACCTCTTACATATATGACTTCTTTTGTTACATCTGATAGTCCCATGTACTCTGCCTCCATAGTAGACAGTGCCACTGACTTTTGTTTTCTACTCACAAGGAGAGGTCGCGAAGTGTCACACACCAAATGAGTAGAATTTTTGTGTGTGAGTTCACATAGGTGTAAGGTTAAAAAGTGTAAAAGCTTTTTTTCCAGCGGGCTTTTGTTTATGAGAAATAAATTTTTACATTTCCACGGCCAAATATGTATCTATTTGTTTTTGTGATTACTCAACGAGTGCCGTGGCGCTGTTGATAAGGCTCCGCGGTCGAAATGCTGAGGTCCGTAGTTCGAGTCCCCTTTATAGATTGAATTTTTTTTATTTCATATAGAAATATTTAATATTTTATTAATGAAAATTTGGTTTACAGTGTCATAATTTTTCTTTATTTTCACAACACCTGAACGTTTATGACAGGATTGTTAAGGGAAATTAGAAAGTTATAGAAAACAAATGTACGAAACGAATATTGTAGGTATTGCTCCCTGCTGCGCTGAAATTCTTTTGTTTTTGATAATTTTCCCTTCCACTTCCTGCATCTGTCTCGTCAGTTTTCTTTCGAATTTAAAAAAACATTTTTTGTTGTGAAAATGAAGAAAAATGATGATACTGTGAACCAAATTTTCATTAATAAAATATTAAATATTTCTATATGAAATAAAAAAAATTCGACATATAAGGGGACTCGAACTACGAACCTCAGCATTTCGACCGCGGAACCTTATCAATTGTGCCACGGCACTCGTTGCGTACTCACGAAAACAAATAGATACATATTTGCCGTGGAAATGTAAAAATTTATTTCTCATAAACAAAAGCCCGCTGGAAAAAAAGCTTTTACACTTTTTAACGTTACACCTATGTGAACTCACACACAAAATTTCTACTCATTCGGTGTGTGACACTTCGCGACCTCTCCTTGTCAGCCAGCTAATTGGACCGCCCGCCAGTTTCACAACATATCCTGTGCATGATTTCCTATTTAGGGTATCTGCTCCCCAATCGGAATCTACATAAACTGATAAACCTTCGTTTATTTTCTTATATTGTAATGCTAAATCTTTGGTTTCTTTTAAATAACGCAATATCCGCTTCCCCATCTTCCAATGTATCTCCATAGGATTATTTGCAAAACGGCTAAGTACATTGGTCGCAAAAGCTATATCGGGCCTCGTTGCAGACGATAGATAATTTAAACATCCAACCAACTCTCTATACGGCTTGTTTAATTTTTGTACATTATCAGTTGGTTTTGGTGTTATCGCTGCAATGTCAAGATTTAATTCTACGGGTGTACTTTGAGGTTTACATTCCTTCATATCGAACCTATACAATAAATCCTCTATGTACCGCTCTTGGGATAACGTTATTTTCCCGGTGTTACCATCCCGTTTCACGCACATGCCTAAGATATCCTGGACGTTTCCTAAATCTTTCATCTTAAACTTATTGCTTAGCAAACCTTTCACTCTATTTAATGCTTCTAAATCTTTTGACGCGATCAACAAATCATCGACGTAAACAACTATTATTATATCACTAGATTCTTTATGTTCTACATATACGCATGGATTGATAGGTGTATTGTGAAAATCTATATCTGTTAAGTAAGTGTGTAATTTTCTGTACCACTCTCTTCCAGATTGTTTAAGACCGTATAGTGGTTTATTCAACTTACATACTAGATTTTCCATACCTGCTTTCTCAAACAATTCCGGTTGCTGCATATATATACTTTCTGTTAACTCACCTTGCACGTAGGCGCTTATCACATCCATGTGATGGATATGCATCTCATTTATTGCACTTACAGCTAATAGCGCACGTATTGTTTCTAATCTGGCTACAGGTGCATAAATCTCGTCATAGTCAATCCCAGGTTTCTGCTGATCCCCGCGGGCGACAAGTCTCGCCTTATATTTATCTATGCTGCCATCCTGATGCCTTTTGACCTTAAACACCCATTTATTCTTTAGTACTCTTACCTGTTTTGGTTTATTTACTAATGTCCAAGTATTGTTTTCGTTTAGGACATCTATTTCCGCTTGCATAGCTACTAGTCAATCGTCCGCATCCGTCCTTGCCATGGCTTCATCCACACTCAGTGGTTCGTCTTCTTCAGCAGATTCTGCATTTTCCTCAATAGGTCTTGTAGAATATAATTTCCTGGGTCTCCCTCTCATTCCGGTTCTTAGTAATTTTGGGCGTCCGGCGGCCCTTGTAGTCAAAGGAGTATCGTAATTTGTTTCTTGAGTAGGCGACGGTCTCACCTGTTCCGACGGGATGTCGTGTTGCGTCTGGGCATAATCATTTCTTTCATCGGAGACATCCTCGAGAACTAATTTCTCCACATTTCTTTCTTCCTCGTTTATACTTTGCTGCTCTTCAGTAAATCGTACATCCCTTCTTACGAATACCGTCTGAGTCCCTCGCTCCCACACACGATAAGCCTTTGATTCAGTTGAGTATCCAACAAGTACGTACACCTTGCCCTTCGGCTCAAATTTGTTTCTCCGTTGGTTTTTCTCCAATGCGACAACCCTGCTTCCAATCTTTCTTAGGAAGCCAACGTAGGGTTTTTGGTGAGTCCATTCCTCGTACGGAGTGCTAT
Organism: Cerceris rybyensis; assembly: GCA_910591515.1. NCBI lineage: Eukaryota > Metazoa > Arthropoda > Insecta > Hymenoptera > Crabronidae > Cerceris > Cerceris rybyensis. The sequence continues at coordinate 18,297,841 of OU342798.1, read as the reverse complement.
CCTTGTTGGCCTTTGTTGGACATCGGTTTCTTAAAAATGCCGACGCATTTATTGCTTCAGCCCAGAGCGATGTTGGTAGATTTCCCTGCAGGAGCATGCATCGGGCCATCTCCACCAATGTACGATTTGCTCGCTCTGCAACTCCATTTTGTTGGGGTGTGTACGGTGTAGAGAACTGACGTGATATGCCATTAGATTTGAGAAATTCATCAAATTCCTGCGATTTGTATTCTTTTGCATTATCTGTTCGCAGACACTTTATCTTATGACCTGTAACATTTTCAGAGTAAGCTTTATATTCTTTAAACGCATGCAATGCATCAGATTTATTCTTAAGAGTTTTTATATAAATATATCGGCTTTTATCGTCTATAAATGTGATAAAGTATTTAGCTCCCCCTAGCGAAGCCGTACTAAACGGACCACAAATGTCACTGTGCACCAGATCCAATGTTTCCTTCGCTCTGTGACTAGATGCACTGAATGGTAATTGATGTATTTTGCATCTATTACAAGTTTCACAACTGGGGTTGAGATTTTCGAGAGTCTCATTAATGCCGATTACCATTTCTTTATTCTTCAAATTTCTAACCTCGGTGAAATTCAAATGACCAAGTCTCTCATGCCATTTTGTCAAAACACTACTTTGGGTCTGAAGCATTGCCTTTTGCTTCACTACTTCGTCAACTATGAATAACCCATCCTTTTCTTTGGCATACATTGCAACTGTTCCATTTCTGCGCAAGACTTTAGCACCATATTTATTAAAGGAAACAGTGAAACCATGTTTTACAATTTGAGATACAGACAGCAAGTTATTTTTAAACAAAGGCGCCAGCATGGTTTCTTCTAATGTCACATTATTTTGTGTTTTATCTGAAATCTTTACAGATAGATCTACTTTTCCTATTCCTGCTGAATCTACAGTTTCACTAGTCGCTGTATAGATTTTATCTGTATTTTCTTTTATATCTACAAACTTGCTCCTATGATGCGTTATATGCCTTGTAGCACCACTGTCCAAAATCCATGAACTTGATGCTGTATGATGACTTTGAAACGCAGTCGTTGTCATCGCTTCATTTCTCTTTCCAGGATGAACATCAGATTTATAACGACAATTCTTGGCCATGTGTCCCTGTTTCTTACATAAATGACAGGTTCCATTGAATTTTTTGTGGCTTACCTTTTATAAAGGAGTGTTGTTGAAACTTTTTCTTCGATATAAAAGCACTTTGGTGACTATGCTCATCGCTTGTACTCTCAGCATCTGTTCGTCTGATTTCTTCTTCCAATAACTTTACCTTCAGTTCTTCTAGAGTTGGCATCTTTTCCCTCGACTCAATCGCCACACAGAAATTTTCATATTGACTGGGCAATGAGATGAGCAACATAATTGGCAGGACTGTCTCTGGCAATTTTATCCCTGAATCTTCCAGCTGTTCTACCTTTTGAACAAAGTCGTCAATATATTGTGCCATGGTTTGGTGTGATCCCTTTTTCATTTTATAGAGTTGTTTGAACAACACACACTGCCTGAGTGGTCCCTTCGATTCGTGAACCTTCTTAAGCATTTCCCAGGCTTCTTTCGAAGTTTCAGCGCGTTTAACATTATTATACTGTCCTTTATCCAAACTTAATATGATTAGATCGAGGGCTTTCTCATCCTTTGTTGTCCATATGACCGTGTTTTCCTCTGTTTTTAAAACTGTGCCGTTCACATACCCCCATAGCTCGTTATATCGCAATATACTTCTGATTGCGACTCTCCACGCTTCATAATTTTCGTTCGTGAGCTTTTCAATATTTTGCAAGTTTGAGAGGGCCATTGTCTGTTACACTCTTTATCCGCCTTTTTCACCGGCACGTGGCACGTGGCTTCTTAACCTCACTTTTCTTAAACTTTTATTTAACACAATGAAAAACACCCTGGTCCCATAACCTGTTGGTTTATTGCATAGTTGGTGCAATAAGGGTGTAGGGCGGACTAAAATAAGGCAACAGTATCTTAGTTAAGATAAGGATTAAATATTTATTTTAATTATTTGTGAACACTTGCACTGCGTATGCCAACTCTAACTATACAACATGGCGCAACATCCGGCAGGCTTCATTTCCATGTGTCGATGATCTATACTTAAATATGAACGGTTTTTCCCAATACAAAAAAAAATAAGAAGTATAATTTTAAACATTTTCAATTTTTTCATTATGTTATCATTATAGCACAATCATCTTAATTTTTTTTTAGCTTCCTAACATTATTTTGCACCATGTATAATTTTGGTATAATTTATTTCTTGGTGCGTCATATCCAAAAAAAATAAAAAGTCTAATTTTAATCATATTTAATTTTTTTTAAATATGTTATAATTATGGCACACCCATCCTAATTTTTTTCTAGTTTTCTAACATCATTTTGCACCATATATAATTTTGGTATAATTTATTTCTTGGTGCGTCATATGCAAAAAAAATAAAAAGTATAATTTTAATCATTTTCAATTTTTTTCATTATGTTATCATTATAGCACAATCATCTTAATTTTTTTTTAGCTTCCTAACATTATTTTGCACCATGTATAATTTCGGTAGAATTTATTTTTCGGTGCGTCATATGCAAAATAAATGAAAAGTCTAATTTGAATCATCCTCAATTTTTTCCAATATGTTACCGTTATAGCACAATCATGTTATTTTTTTTGGTTTCCTCACATCGTTTTACTTTATCTATAATAATTTCTGAATTCAGAGAAAATTTCTGGTTTCCTCACATCGTTTTCCTTTATCTATAATAATTTCTGAATTCAGAGAAAATTTCTGAATTCAGAAATTATTATAGATAAAGTAAAACGATGTGAGGAAACCAAAAAAAATAACATGATTGTGCTATAACGGTAACATATTGGAGAAAATTGAGGATGATTCAAATTAGATTTTTCATTTATTTTGCATATGACGCACCGAAAAATAAATTCTACCGAAATTATACATGGTGCAAAATAATGTTAGGAAGCTAAAAAAAAATTAAGATGATTGTGCTATAATGATAACATAATGAAAAAAATTGAAAATGATTAAAATTATACTTTTTATTTTTTTTGCATATGACGCACCAAGAAATAAATTATACCAAAATTATATATGGTGCAAAATGATGTTAGAAAAATAGAAAAAAATTAGGATGGGTGTGCCATAATTATAACATATTTAAAAAAAATTAAATATGATTAAAATTAGACTTTTTATTTTTTTTGGATATGACGCACCAAGAAATAAATTATACCAAAATTATATATGGTGCAAAATGGTGTTAGAAAGCTATAAAAAAAGTTTGGTAGTTGTGCCTCAAACATAACCTACCAATAGTAGTCATTGAAAAATGTTTTAATTTTTTTTTAAAGGTTATGTCAATTCATCAAGTCTGGAATTTTTTTAAATCAGAGACCTTAGTTATATGATGGTCCTGAATAAATTTCAATAAAATCAAAATAGTTGTTCTCAAGTTATGAATTTTTGAAAATATTTGTTTATTTAACGATTACTCCCTGGGGATGAATTTTTAAGGGTTGAAAATTGCTGTGATAAGTACTTACATAGGAACCTTTTTAACAAAAAAAAGCGAACATGATCGGAGCTAAGGCCGCTGGATCATACTTATCCTCCTATAGCCTTTCCTCGTATATTACAGAATTTGTACAATTGGAGTCAACTTCGTCTGATGGTGAACAATATATTTCATCACAATTTGAACTTAAAGATACTGTGTTAGAAGAAGCAGTGTGCTAAGTAGCAATACACAAATTTAGTGAGCATTTGTGGTACTTGATTGCAGAATGTGCAATTTTAGCCTTATTTAGTACACAATTATCATATGATATAAAGAGGCGTATGTTGCAGAATTTGAATTCTAATAAAACTGAAACTCCCTATAAAAGGATTATTTTAAAAGACGTAAGAGACTATATTAATATTGGCATAGAAAATTTGCTGATTACGGATTACAATAGCTTGCTTACGAAAAATGAAGATGACAAACAATTCATTTTTCAAGTAGTAGAAGATTATCGTCGGTATTACCCCGATGCGAATAAATCAACCGTAATGAAAGTCGGCATCTATTGACTCGTGTCCATTAATTTATAAGTTTTATTATTTATAATTTTATTAAATAGTTATAGATTTAGCTCAAATAATACGATGTAGATGTACAAAATATTTTCTTTGAATATTTTAAGGACTACTTTAAAACTGTAAATGACATTTATATTGAAATCGGTGTATATCATATAAAAATTGTAAAACTTCTCCTTAAATGCGGCACGTGTCCCTGATATCCGATCTCGTTGAAATTTTGGGAACATAGTTTTCTTATCACAAGTCAAAATTTGAGAGGGTAAGACAAAACAAAACTGAGAAAAAGTATTTTACCCCTATAGCTAAGGACCACCCTACTGTCCATTTTCTACACAGAGTAATACATTCATTACAAATGATTGTGGTTTCAAAAAGTATATTTCTGCCTACATATTGGAACATACGTACCTATTACTTATTGTGAGTCATCGTAACTTCAACAGTTTGAACTTTTTTACAATATATATTGTCCGCGGTTCATTTTAGTGCATTGGTTATTGTCGCAGGTCCGAAAAGATATACTTTACGCCAAGTTCGTGCGACGTCTGCTTTTCGTCAAGCAAAATTACATGAGTTAGTCAATAACATTTGGATTAGGTTACGTGTTTGAAGGGTATATGGCTCATGAGTAGACTGCGGATTTTTATGCATTTATGACAAATTAAATGCGGCTAAAATATACAAAAAGGACATAATATAAAAATATATGTAAAATGCCTAAAGTATGGTATTTGTTGTAATATTTATTGAGTGCAATAAATCCCTAGATAGGTTTTCCTGTCTCACCTGCATTTGTAAAACTCGAAATTTGCATAAACATCCGCAGTCTACTCATGAGTAACGTCTTTTTGTAAACGACTTTCCCTTCTCTATCACCATCTTCAGCCAGAGCAAATCGTACATATATTTCTTAGACCTTTCCTTTAAAAATAGAATGAATATTTTTCCTTAAAGTCCATGTTAGTATGGTTCTTAGTTTCAACGTAAAAATACATTTTACAATACCAGCAGAATGTCTTCAATTATTAAACAAATGAACTATGTAAAATTTATGTTACCTTGAATTGAGGGAAATCGCATGACGTATGTTTATTCGAAAAAAATTCAACAAAACTAAGTTTTTTTAATGTGAAATATTTTTTCGTTATTCAATCGATCTTACGTTTTACACATATTATCTTTGTTGACGATTAAAAATATGATTTTGGAAACAATCGTTATTAAAAATAAATAACAGCCATCGTAATCGTGATACTTACGTACTGCACTCGTCTGTATTAAAATTCTGCGAGTGGACTTCGCATTGACAATATTGTATAAGTATCATAATAGCCATTTAATTTAACAGAGTAAGCTGTATCTGACAAATGAAAGCAATCTATTGTCCATACTAATATGCATATAGTTGAGAAATTCGAAAGCATCGTTTGACAATTGTACCCACGTGCCCAGATGGTTTTATGAGGCAAGCAGGTCAGTGGGCTCCGAAAGCATAGTGCGGAGACTGTGGCAAAATTCAAGCACATTTATTGTTAAAGAGTCATAAAACTTAGGATCTGGTGGAGCGGCAAACATCTTATCGACAACTGTCTTCGAAAATAAACCCATGGGTACGATTGGGGCTCGGCCAGGGTGCGCACATCTGTGTATTATTTGTAAATAATTAATATAAGGAATTTTTGTACGTACCCGCCGATGACCCTAACGGGACTTTGGGCTTGCTCAGAGGCAGCTGGTAGGTTTGAAATCCTCCATCAGGTGTTGAGGGCATGTTGTCGCTTTCCCTCTCTTGAAGTCCTCGAGGGGGTGGAGGAAATTATTTTTCAAAGACACCACCCCATCGAAGGACAAAAATCTCATACAAGACTTCAAGAGAGGGGCGCATAACTGCTTACCACTCAACATTTTCTACTTGTGAATATCAGGGTAAAAATCATGTAAAACGGGGTGGTCCTTCGAGACCGAGTAATAGAAGCATCTCAGTGCAAAATTCATTCAGGACGCAAATTTTCAAAGTTCGATAGAGCCCATAACAAATTTATTGAGATACTTGTTATTATTTCAATTGTGATTGTGTACATTGAACTTGATAAAGAATTCTCATTCTTTAATATAATTGAAGTTTCATACATCTTTTTTCTAACATCAGAATTTAGATTGGCTACCTCTATGCGGACAATCCTGTGTTCGGTTTCATAAAAAAACATTAACCCTTTGCACTCCTTAATTAATTTGCAAAACATATAAAAAAAGCCTTCAGTAACAAGTTGTATTACAACAGAAATTATTACTATTATACTGTTATTATTATTATAATTTGTTTAGGAGTTTTGTTGTGTAAAGTAGAATCTAATTCGACATTAAAGTTGAAGTAAGAAATGTAATGTCGAGGCACATTTGACATAGGAGTGCTAAGGGTTAATAGATTGAAGACTCCTTTCAAATTACGTTTATGGATTTTCTATACAGTATTATTTTCACGGCGTTTTTCTAACTGTATTTCTGGCCCAATATTTAGCAAACCGTTCGTCCTCAATGTATTCAAAACCTTTCTGAAGATTTATTGCATGAGCAATCCCATGACTATTTTGACGAAAACGGCTTTAGTTAAATGACTCTACTTCCACGAATTCCACCGGCCGCACCTGGTGTTTTGCTTTTAACAATTTTAATTATTTTGTACCAACAGCGTAGCCATGTAATAAACGGGCAACATCCAAGTTTGCTTCCATCAGTTCGTGAATGGAAAAAATAACATACCTGAAAAGGTTCGTAGGGATAGAACCGTCGCGGTCAATCACGTGTCCATCACATGGCGAAGCTCGTTACCTTTAACAATTGCATCTTCAAGGAACTGGTTTTTAATTTTCTGGTCCTTTCTAAATTCACACTCAGCTGGAGCAGCGTAAAAACAGTGAATAGTTATGCAACTCGATATAAATGCACAGCTATATTGAAACCTGTGCAAGGTTTAAATGCACAGGTTTCGGTTCAATGGCAGGACTGTGTTTACGGCTCTAGCCGAGTTTGTTGTTGTTATGATTGTTATGATTGTTATTTAATAAGATTTAATATTATAATTTGTTATTACTAAAAGAAGCATCTTCCTTATCAAATAGCTCGTCCTCAGCTATTATTGCCCCTTGTTTCCCACCCCTAAAGTTTTCTCATTTTATGTATTTTTTTTAAATAATATGTTAAAATTACTTGGAATTAAGCGTTGGCCTTAAATTCACATCTTAATTATGTCATGTGTCCGTGCGTCGTAACGTCTTTTCCTGGACTATACTATACTAATCGGAGGATAAAACATTTCCATTTTCGTTTTCCTTTCTTGAAATCTTCGCTAACGCATTTGCGAGATTTTTCTGATTAAAATGATACCCAGCACGATATGGTTTGAATTATATTTAATGCCTTTTCTAAGTTCGGCGCTCAATTGGAGCAGCAACTGTGCATCACTGTGCATTTAAACATTGCACAGCGTCGATATTGCTGTGCATTTATTGAGTTGCGTAACAATTCAGCGCTTTCATACGGCTCTAGCTGACCGCGAATTTAGAAAGTGGAAAACAGTGGGAAACCACCCCCTCGGAGATGCAAAGGTTAAAGCTACTGTGACTCGTTTGTGATGCACACGCGATTGACAGCGAGGAGACCGTTCGTACGAACGTTTTGAGGAACGTTTCTCTCAACAGCATAGATATCTAAAAAACTTTGAGCATCGTCAAAATCTACTCCATGAGCTCGTGAATGGAGCAAAGATGGACGCATCGCCGTCAATCCCTTGTGCATCGCGAACGAGTCCCGGTTCGTTTAACCCTATCATCTTCGAGGGGGCGATTTCCCATTGCTTACCCCTTTCTAGATTCGTGGTCAGCTGGAGTCAGATGAAAACATAGAATAGTTGCCTTATTCGATAGCTGCACTGCTAAATGGTTCCCAGTGCAAGACTTAAATGCACAGGTCATAGCTGAACCTCCGGACTGTGTTTACGTTAAGGCTCCAGGCGAGCGCCGAGCTTAGAAAAGGACAGACGGTAGAAAAGACAGAGAGGCCCAACGCACAGGGGGACCGGCCCTAACATATCGGTGTCGCAATACTAATCGGAGGATGGAATTTTTCCATTTTCGATTTTTTTGTTTTGAAACCTTCGCTAACGTATTTGTGACAATTTTCTGATTAAAATGATACCAAACACGATATGTTTGAGTTATCTAAATAGCAAGTAAACGAATTAAACATTAAGTAAATATTGCCCAAACTATGTCGTGTTTGGTATCATTTTAATCACAAAATTGTCACAAATACGTTAGCGAAGTTTTCAAAACAAAAAAATCAAAAATGGAAAAATTCCATCCTCCGATTAGTATTGCGACACCGACACGTTCGGGCCGGTCTCCCTGTAGCTTGGACCTCTCTGTCTCTTCTACTGTCTGTTCTTTTCTAAGTTCACGCTCGGCTGGAGCCCGAATGTAAACACAAAATAGAAACCACCACTTCGTAACTGCACTGTTTCGGTCCCGAATTCAGTGCATTTATCCAGGATTTACTGTATTTTATTCTTAATACGTGTTGATGAAGTTCACCTTGGCATGGAGGCAAATGACATGCATCAAATTTAATCAATTTATTTTCAAACGGTTCATCAATATTTTCAGCTGTGAAATTTCTCATAAATAATTCGAATCTTCCGCTATTTGTGTCGTCACCATTCTTTATTTTATAGATTTGGCATACAAATTTTTCTAATGTTGCAAAAATGTCAGTATGTATTACATCTTCAGTTACATTGGCAAGATTGATGAAAGCTTCTTGATAAATTTTGAATTTCATCAGTAGCTTAAACGGAATAATTTTTCCTTTTTTATAAAATGCTGGATTATAATCACATCCAGTAAAGGCGTGATATGCAGGTAAACTCTTGCAAATATCTGGACCAATTTTTTGGTATATATTTGAAATGTTAATATAACGTTGGTTATTGCCTGTACTAATATTCATCCAAATTTTCATATTTATATTTTGTAGGTGATCCATATTTCCAAGCATAATGATAAGAACATCTGTATCTGAACATCGAATAAGTATATTTTCTTCATCTTCTATTTTACAAATGTGATAAACAATTTTCGTGTCAGCTTCCTCGTGATCTGGGCAAGATAATTGTGGAAAAACCGTGGAGATGACTTTATCATCGATACATTCATAACGATGGCATTCTTTGAAGTTATGATAAATGATTTTATTACCAATAAACGGAGCCATTTCATCTGTTGCCCAGTGTTGAATGAAAAAATTTACTATTGCTTCTTTAAACTTGTTATTCCTTAATCCTTTTGTAAAATCAATTGGTCTCTCTTGATCTGCTACTACTATTGTATATTCTCGGATATTATGCTCTCTTAATTGTCTTTCATAAGTTTTTATAGATGGTTCGAAGTATTGGTCGAAAATAACATCAATTCTTCTGCCTCCAAATTGTGCAGCCATACTTAAAAATCGTTTTGAGATTTTATCGAATGTTTTTGGTACATCTTTCATTGTGTGTAATAAGAAAAATCCATCGATGACTACCACACCTATAGAACTTGGCTCATCATGATTGACACCTTTTTCTAAAAATTTTAAAAGCGAAGATTTTTCTGTTTTACAGATTGCTCCATCTATGTGACACATTGAAAAAGGTACTGGAGTTAATGGATATGATAGAACTTTAGTAATATCTACTTTATATTTGATTGATATTGCTAATAGCCTACCAAACAAATCTCTTTGTAGACGAACTTCTTGAATTTGTTGTCCAATTTTTATTTTTTTTCTCCCCAGTTCGGATGAAAAATTACGTATTTCTATTTTGTTGATGGCTTGTTCAAATCTCACAGTTGATGTAGAACATTGAGAAATAAACTTCTTTCTTAATTTTTCTCCAATGGTTTCAATATTTAATAAATAATTAGCAACTTCTTCTGATGCTGCTTTTCCACTACAGATGTTAAAAAGAAAATCTCTGGATAATTCTGAACTGAATGGATTTATATACTTTGAAAAAGCAGCGAGAAATCTCTGAAGTTGTGTAGAACTTTATCGTATGGAATGTTTCTCTAAATCTGTGGAAATATCTTGTTTCTTTTTAATTCCTGTCTCATTATAAGTGTAACTAATTACACTTGTTCTTATATCATGACTTTTTGCCCACCTTTGTCGAGCAGATATTGAGTTTGTAAAATGTAAAATTCCTGTTAATCGCTTGGCAGCAACTGCATTGACTGTTTGTTCTAATGTTAAATCAGTCGGTTGTCTAGAGAAAGCCTTATTCGTTTGTTTAACTCCAAAAAATCCGTTTTTGAATGCTTCATACAATTCAGGGTAATCCTCTTCAATTTTCAACAAATTGTCACAATATTTAACTAACCATCTAGCGCAATTTTGTTGATTACAACTGAAAAATAAATTTGTTATTTTTGGTAAGACCCATTTATACAAATTGAAGTCTCCAGTGCGAAAACTTCTACTTAAATACAAATAATAATGTACTAATTTAATATAAGTCATGTAAAATTTTTGTGTCAATCCAAACTCTCCTTTCAATGTATTCTCCTGATATTTACAATATTCAGTCAATAAGTTTTTCAATGATGGTTTATTTGTTTTTACGTTAGGAGACTTATTGCTCCAGAGGCTTATGAGTTCAGATACGATTTCATCATCGAGTTCAATATTTTTAGTCTCTAAGAAAGATCTAAAGTGTAATATTTCCAGTCCTAGGGCCATCATCGGATGAAGACGCTTGCATCGATTAAAATCTTTGCCTTCTATAAATCCTGAGATTGATCCACTCGTCAATAGATCACTCTCTATCATAATTGTTGTTAAGCCACAATCATTGATAAATTTGCCAATCGTTTTGAAATATGCCATCATTATGTGAAACCCACCTAAATGAATAAAAATATTATTAAATCGTAGCTTTTCTTCTGATTGAATTTGTATAGCGATTTTTGCAATCGCTAAGTCGTAAGTTACTTGGATGAAGGGCTGCTTTACTTCTTCTGGAATTTTTTGGGTCTGTTTTAAAGTTTCATAAACGACAGTTTTATCTGTAGGAGATAAGTTTACTGGAGTTAAGTAACAAATTTTTTGTGGAAGACTTTGATCATCTATGATTTGGCTATTAAAACCAGCCCACATCGGAAGGTTTGGAACTTTGAATGCATGACATAACATCTAAATCAGATCAATATTTCTTATTATTGTAATGTCTAATTCAGTAGCTGATAATTGACGGAGATCATCGTTTGGTAATAAAAGATTCATCATCTTCGGCTTTTTTAAGTAAGGTGTTAGTTCAGGTGCTATTGCATCAAAAGTTCTTCGTCTTCTTCGTCTTGGTCGATTGACGGTTTCTGTTGTATTTGGGGGAATTTGTTCGGGTTGTACTTCGGGTTCTCTTTCAGATTCTTCTGCAGAATTTTCTTCTTCCATTGTTTGTGACATTATATCCTGGTAAATTATACCAACAGTGTCATGGAGGGTATCTTTTCCATTTACAGTTTCAACATATCTGTCAAAATTATCAAATGCAACACCAGTATGTAAATTTGGTGATTGAATAATACTTGGTGGGCACAAAGTTGATGAATTTGATGACGAAAAAGTTGCTTCTGTTTCCAATTCTTCAATTGTGTGGTAGCTACAACAATGCCCGTAACGGTTTATGATATCAATGGTTTTTCTGCTGCTTGTGAGATTCTTCAATGATAAACCCAATGTAACATGTTTTGATGTTTTAATGCTACCATTGGACACATTGTATATTATGTCTTCAGCAACGGACTTTACTATTCTTTGACAAGCAGTACTTTTATGCCGTCTGCGATTTGTACCACCGAATAATGTATAGCAAAAATCTTTCAAGTTATCTGGAATTGAGCACTCGCCTGCAACTAAATCTTGAACGGAAATATCGCTTGAAAAGGGTTTTTTTGTTATTTTTAATACAGTTTTTCTCAAAAGAAGTGCCGCTTTTTGTAAAAGTTCAGATTCTTCTAATTGTTGGAATATTAAATGTGGTATTGTAGAGTCTTTCGGTATGATAACAATTCGATTATGCATGTTGACAATTCTTAAATCTTTACCATAATTATTTTCAATTTTTTTTTGTAATTGATGAGCCGTATATTCAGCTTCATATTCGTGGGAGTGCTCTTCGACTATTGCTTTTACTGAAGTCATGTATAAAGAATGAAGGTGTGACAAAAAAAAACTTCTCTTTGCTGTTAAAATATTTTCTTCAATAAATTCACTTAATTCATCAAATGCTAATTCATGATAGCGACGATAGGTATGCCAATCAGTTGTTGGTGTTTCTTTCTCAATTGATTTACATTTATTAATAATCGACATTTTACAAATATTGTGATAAAAAAATGTGTCTCTACTCAAATTTTGGAATCTTTCCCACATATTATTTGCATCATTTAATTTGCAGTATTTTTGAATAAGTTTAGTTACAGTACCGTTCTTCGTTGCATATAATTTTTGTTCTTTACCACGATGTTGTTTTCTTTTCTTTTCGCAGAAGAAACATTCAGCATCTAATCCTGGTTCGATTATTTCAAGGTCATTATTTTCATCCTCGTGTTCTTCATCATTGATAGCATCTTGTTCCATTTTATCTGTTTCCGTGGATGTATGTGAAGTCGATGGCTGAGGTGATACCGGACGATTTTCTGGGGTCGCAGTCACAACACTTTCTTCATGTAAATATTTTTGCCCTACGGCAGTAAAATTTGCGTAACACTTTCTGTGGTATCCAATATCACTGTTAATATCATCAGGTAAAACCACATCACAAAACCGTATTTGATGTTTCTTACGAACGGCTAACATTCTCCTGCATTTATTTAATTTTTCTACTGTGTCAAATAGTAAAATTTTATCACCAGTTTTTTTACAAATTGCACAAATCATTTTTTAACAATGTAATTATAAATCTGAGTATAAAAAAAAGAAATGTCTATAGTATACGAGTCTGAAGTATTATATAATAAAATATGCAAGTAAACACACGTATAAATATACTTCACGATACTTTGAAAATTTTCTGTACCCACTTGCGCTATAAAGACGAGCCACGCACGTCGAGATACTTTTGTTATAAAACCGCCAGCGACGTGTATAACACGTCGATAGGCATTTGTCGCAAAATCAAAATCGACGTGCGTGGCACGTCGACTAACAATTGAATCGTTCATTATTCGAGTTACAGTTCCAGTTCCTTACCGCATGTTATATTGTAGAGCGCGGCACGGCTACCGAAAGTTAAATCGTAGCGTAAGTGGTTAAAAAAAAAAAATTTTGTTGTAATACCTCAGTATAAAATATTTATTCTGATGGAAAAATCAACGCACGAGTAAAACTCAACTGCACTCCAAAAATATTCATAAACGACTACTGAGACGTTAAATCATTTGCAACAACCCAAACCGTTAGAAGATCCCCAGTTTTTGTTCATACCTATGTTAGGACTTTTGAGTCTATGTGTTTTATCACAAATTTATCATCTCGCACCGGCGCACAGTGGTCCAGAGCGTGAATTTAGCCGGTCACGTACCTCGCGCAGTTTTCAATCTTTTTCAAATCGTCACCACGGGCTCAAAACACATCGGATTTAGTTAAAAATTGGTATTCTATTATTTTTTGGGTCGCTGATTACGAATCTGAACTCAAAAATTTTAAAAACAAAATGGCGGTTGATATATAGAGGGCAGCTATGTACATTAGCTTAGTCAGCTTACATTGCTAACTTCAAAAGGGAAAAACTAAAAAGTAGCACAAAGTAGCCTCTGAGAACTTTGAAGAAGTTTAGTTTAAACTATATAGAAATAATTCCTGCTAAAATTGGCTTTATCTATCTGCACCTTTTGTTGATATTCCTTCCTAAAGTTTATGTAACCCAGACCAGCTGCATAGACCCAGTGGGACTCGTGGTCAGTAAATTCCCGGGTTTGTTAAAGATATCGTGCAATAAAAACAAAATCTTATTGGCACTAACGAGGACGAAGACTTCTAAAGCATCACTTTTATTACTTAATTGCTTTATTGTTAGCATGCGAGCAAAGAGGAATGAGCTAGGTTATCCGATTGAAAGGAAATCCTAGTCTTCGCCGTGCAGGGTTCACTTAAAAATTAAATAACTTATAAGTATCGAAAAATATTCGGCTAAAACTTTCCACATATATTCCTTAGACTATATAGAAGTTATTTCTGCAAATATTTCGTGCATCTACCTGGGCCCTTCATTATTATACCTGTCGAAAGTTTATGAGACAGTCTGGCGACAGCGCCTTGTCGAGGTGCGCGCGAGTCTTTAAATAATAAAAAACCATCCGAGGCGGATCCGGGCGGATGATATTTTTGCAGGATCGTTTAGGGGAAGGATTGCAGAAAAGAATGGTGTTAATTAGATAGTGTAAGTATGTAGCACATTTTAGATTTTCTCTGCAAAAGATAAAAAACTTCGACGATTTTCTCTCATGTCTTCAACATTAATTTTTGAATAAACTACAAACAATACTTTTATGTTCGACACATGAATTTTTATCGTGGAAGAATGCTCTTCAAATAGAAACAATAATTATTAAAAAATATTGCATAGTTTTGTCAGAATGTTAGAAAGAAGACAACGTGGTTTTTCGATAGAAAAAGGCCTCCAGAAAAAGTTTCAACTTTAAGCGTTTGTTGTAAGTACAATTTTGATCCAATTTCAAAAATTTTTTATTTCTGAGGTCAGTGGACATTTAGGAATCGATATATCAAAAAAGAAAATCGAAATTCCAAAATCGATTTTTTGACTTTTGTCCGGCTAAATGCACATTCTGGATCACCGTGCGTGGTGACGATTTGAAAAAGATTGAAAACTGCGCGATGTGCGTGATCGGCTAAATTCACGCTCTGGACCACTGTGCGACCGCCCAAAAACGCACAAGTTTTTTTTGCCTGAATGCTTATCTTGTGCATATTATAAAATATTTTTTGTACTCCTAGTGGCGAAAGAATTATTTTTTTCGGAAAAATAACAAGTTTTTCATCATACCTCTTTATCTAAGGGAAATCCTTCTATAACTTATATAACCAAATAACATTAACAACAACAATTAATTATAAAAAGCAGAACACAAAAGTAATAATATAAGAAATAAACACACCATAAACTAAAAATCGTAAGACGAAAATGCTATTACAAGGATGACGTATACTGCACACTGATCGCTCAAAGACTTAAGAAAGAGACAAAAGCTAACGGCAAAAGACGGAGAGATTATCTGTGTTTATTCCTCCAATATACAATGTATAAAATTTTTCGGATATGTATACATTTCAGTGTAAGATGTCAAAGGACTGAATTCTAAAATATCAGCGGCTAAGATAAACAAACCGTAGAGTGGCGGCCGTATCAGCTGTGCCCGTGAACGTCACGGGTATGCACAAATTCGACCGTTTCGCGTGCCCGTGAACGTCACGGGCATGAGCGTTAAGTGGTTAAATGGTCAGGGCAATCGATCCAATTCTCGCAAATGGAAACTTTTTTTAAAATGTCGTAATCTACTGAATCATGGAAAGAAAATTTCCAGAGGGTCTGAAGAAACCAATCTACAATTTCTTTACAGTTACCATCACTTTGGCTAATAATAAAAAGCAATCGTACTGCGTATTCAAAATCCGTGAAATTCTCGATTGTGCTTAAAAAGCCCACAGCTCGCAAATAAAAATCTTTAACTGCAAATTTTACTTTCGTATGACAGGGAAATCTCGTTATCCAATGTATTAAATGTGCAATATCAATGCGTAGGTACGTCTGCGGCAATTGATTAACTTCGGGTTTCAAGAAACGATAACAAATTAAAAGATAATTTTTGTATGTCATCTGGTTAAAAGCCATCGATATAGCATTTTGAAGCATAATGGACATGTCAGTGACAACTTCGATTGGAATTCTGGCATTACTGCGTATCTATTCTCGGAGCCACCATTCTACTTTATGCATGTCTTGACCTTCTGATAAAAGTTGTGCCACTGGATCTATTAAATCGCCGATGTAGCTTATCACTTGGTATAAAAAGATGTGGCTACCGAGTTGCTGACCCGGGCGATGAATTTTCCTAACGATGCTACCTGTCGCATCGATTGAAATTCGTGGACGCAACTTTAATAGATCATTATGCACATCAATTTGTTCGTTTGTCCAGTAAAGTAAAGAAAATTTGTCACCTGACCAATCCCGAATTGTAGAAGCGTACTTAGGACTTGTTTTCAATTGCTGTAGATAGTCAAAGTAATTTCCTAGGATATCAAATTTATCTTCATTGCCTCAAAATTAATTTTATTTCATTACACAGCCATTGGGAATGATGGGAGCCATTTGATCGCCATACTTTTGATAGCGTTTTAACGTATCACTTTTCACTGTACTCAATTTCTTTACTTTTAATTCCTTTTTATAAAGTCTTCGCAATTTACCAGAAACATGCCTCGTTTTGTTATGTGGGATATTTTTGGTGTCCAACATTTGAAATTCATAATTTACAGCCTCATTACGATTAATATGTATCTTACTTTCTCCATATATCTGAGCTCCACATTCTTTACAAGAGCCTCTTGTTCTTATCAAGTGAATTTTATTTTCATGGCAGTAACAAATTTTATGTCCTTTAAACGAAATCGGACAAGTTATTTTCTTTTCATGCCAAATTGTTCACTAAGAATATGAGTCCAACCTGATAGTAATTCAAAATATTTTGTTCCATTTTCTTTTATTAAGCATTTCAGATTTCATCTGAGATCTATTTCTGCTGTACATAGAAACTTTACATTAAATACATATTCTTACAGACTATATCAAATCAAATTAAATTCGTAGATTACAGTCTTTAAGAAAATTAAAGACAAGCAAGCAAACTTTAATGTTAGGTCGGGCAATTAACATTTACAAACACAAAGGTAATTGGAGACCGATTTTTCGCTGTTGGTAAACCAGCTTAGCTCGCTGCCAGTCTAAGAGGCTACAGTGCCGGAACAACAGGATTAATGTCCTGACTGATGTGGCCACACTCACACGTCGGGTCACTAATAATTCCTACACGAAACAAAGACTCTTTAAGGCTATAATGATCAGCTCTGCACCGATTAATAGTTACAATACATTCGCGTGAAAGATTTTCATGTTTAAACCATTTTCTTTTTTCTTTACATGGGGAATTCTTCAGAAAACACCCGCCGCCTGAGGGGGCGACGGGCAGTGTGGGATTCTTACCCACTAAAACCCCATGCCAACCCCGGGGGCCCCGGACACCGGTTCGCAACTCTTCCGTAGCCCGCCAAAACTCTGATCCCGGTGGTGATGGCCTGCTATCCGCACCGGGTCTTCCCATAAGAGTTGACGTCGTCATGCGGTTAGCTTACATAACGGCTTCCCATCCCATTCTGCTGGACAAGTCCATGCCAGGCAGAGTTCCTCAACTCATACCTGGCCCATGATATATTGCGTCGGGAATCAGGCTCCGGAGAGGCGAATGCATGTACCTCCCCAGATGCCTGATTCCCGACTTCCCATCCCCTTGAAATAAAACCCTCCCTGAAAATTCCCAATAAATAATAAATAAACAAATAAATAACATTCACACATCCATTCATATTAAATAAATACAGACATTCCTTCTATTCTCACATAAATAAATAAATAAATAAATAACTAGGCGTACGTCCTCCATCCGCAGAAGAACTTCTTCGCATAAGGTGGCCACGGTACTCCACTTCTCCTCTGAGAGGAGCATCTCGCTCACCACGTTTTGTGGTGAGAGGACCCCCCCTCCCCCCACACACACACAGAGAATCCCTAAGGACACCGCGCTGATCCGCCCAGGCCGGGCAGACCTCCAGCGTGTGCTGCGCGCTGTCCTCCTCCGAGTCGCAGTGGTAACACTCTGCGGCCTCCTCCTTCCCGAAGTTGTACAGGTACTCACCGAAGCAACCATGCCCGGTGAGCACCTGCGTCAGGCGGTAGCTGAGGCGGCCATGCTATCTATTCACCCATTCACGAAGGAACGGGCGAATAGCCTTCACAGCGCATCTTTCCGCGTTAGCCGGATCGTCTTACCAATCCAGCCAACGGTTCCAGACCCGCTGCTCACAAGGAGAGGACCCCAACTGTCCGACTTCGATTTTAACGAGGCTTTGCAAGATGATAGCTTGTAGGTTCCTAATGATATGTGTAACACATTAGCCGTAGTTATGCAGTAGTTTTAAAAATATAAGCGATTAAAGTTCGTACCTGTTTGTATACTATGAATGTGAATCTGGTTACAACAGCTCTGGTGGCGCAGTGACTGCGGTTTAAGGCTCACGAGCCGAACATCTTGCGTTCGAATCCCCGTGACGGACAATTTTTTTTTCTATTTTAATTTCATGAAATTGCGCACGAAACACATGGTTTCCAGACTTTTATTCTAGGCTCGCTGCATGGCAATCGCTATTGAAAGTACATCGAAAATACGGAAATAAATCAAACTGCAGGGTAAAGATTTCCAGAGACCTAGGCCATTAAAAGTAAAGAAAAGTGGCACCCGCGTGGCTGAAAAAACGTAAACTTTCCGAAACAGATTCTTTCTCGGACTGTGCAGTAAGCCTTGTAAAATTGATTGTACGCCTTAAAAAACGCACGGCTAATGCTTCCTCCAACGGTTTAAAATTAACTAACTTTTATTTAGCTAGCTATACAGTTTGAATTGTCTTCGAGGACTTTGAAGATTAAATATTTCGAAAAGCTGTAAGAAGACAGTTTGCGAGGTCCGAAACGTACATAATGTAAATGTATATATTGCAAGTGTACGATAATTGTTATTCTGCATTGTGTGCAATTTTATCTAATTAAAATAGAAAAAAAAAAGTTACCCGTCATGGGGGAGTCGAACGTACGACGTTCGGGTCGTGAGCCTTAAACCGCTGCCACTGCTCCAACACAGCTGTTATAACCCAAATTACATTTATAGTATATGAAGAGGGATGAACTTTAATCGCTTATATCTTTAAAACTACTGCATAACTACGGCTAATATTTTACACATATCATTAGGGACCTACATGCTATCGTCTTGCAAAGCCTCGTTAAAATCGAAGTCGGACAGTTGGGGTCCTCTCCTTGTCAGCCTGGCTTCTCACCTCACTTCCGGAAGTATCCGGCCGTTCAACCACGTCCGCCTGCCGCGCAGCACGGGGATCTACATAGATCTCCGCGGCCATGACCGCATAGCAGGAAAACGGGGGTGAACTGGCCGGAACTGTGGCGGCCGCATAGGATATCGTGCGGTAACCCCGCACGACCCTAACCGCCATCACCCGGTGCACCTTGCGAAGGACACAGTCCCCCCGGGCGTTGACGGCCAGTCCGCCGGACCATATCGGCGCTCCGTAGAACGCCATGGACCGGACGACTGCGATGTATAGCCTCCTAACCTTCCCACTCGGCCCCCCAAGATTCGGCGCGAGACGGCCCAAGGCAGCCGCCGCACGCTCCAACCGGGGAGCCAAGTTCTCGAAGTGATGCGAGAACCACCAGTAGCTATTCATGATGAGGCCCAAGTATTTCAACCTGCGCCTCACCGGGACATCCATCCCGCTCACCTTGATGGAGGCCTTCGGCGGCACGCGTCGACCGGAGACCTCACACAAACAGATGGCCTCCGTCTTGGCGGCCGGTACCTCCAGCCCCAATCCCTGAATGACGGAGACCACTAGTGCCACCGCTTCCTCGGCAATCCTTATGGTGCTCCTCCAATCCGTCCCGACGACAACGATCATGGTGTCGACTGCATACGCTACCAGTGACATGCCGTCGGGGAGGGTGATCCTCAGAACAGCATCGTAGGGTAAGTCCCAAGGTAGTGGACTCAGAACGGATCCCTGTGGGACGCCCCGATGCACGGCGTGGAACTCCTCGCCGTCCCTCCCGTACCGTCTGATATTCCTGACCCTCAGATAATCCCGGACCAGTCTCTTCAGATAGGAGGGCACCCGATGATAATTGAGCGTCCTACCTATAGCTTTCCAGGAAACGGTGTTGAAAGCGTTCGCCGGTCTGCCGAGGCTGGAACTCTGTCGATCGCGTCGACAGTGGAGCGACCGCGCCTAAAACCATACTGGGCCTCAGAGAGGTCGGGGCCATCCCCAGACAGGTACTCGACGATTCTACCAGCAATCACTCTTTCGAGTAACTTTCCAGTCTCGTCGAGCAAGCATATCGGCCGATACGCAGAGGGTTTCTCCGCGGGCTTCCCCTTCTTCCGGAGGTGCACTAGCCTCGCCTTTTTCCATTGTGAGGGGACCCGACCCGTCCTCAAATAAGCGTCAGAGAGGCGCTTGAAGCCGGGCCGAGGGACACCGCACGAATACCCCAGGGCTTTTCCAGGGATATCGTTCGACTACTTTAAGAAGTCTCCTGAGCGGCGGAGCTTCTCGCTAAATACCGCCGATTCGCACCGTTTTTTTAATTTAATCCACCCTGCACAGCCTCCTGAAGGAGGCACTCGACAATGTCGTAACATTGAAATATCTTTATGACGCCTGGCGAATTAGATCCTGCCGAAACAGGCCTATCTCCGAGGAGACTTCTTGAGGTTGTCGCGTTATACCATCCGGGCCTGGTGCCGTGTTACGGGCAGGCATGTGCCGGATGGCCCCGGAGAGCTCCTCGTCTGAGACCCCCGGCTCGTCGGTCCACTCTTCACAGGCAACCGGAACTTCCTCGACGGGCTCGTCGGCACCATCCTCCCCGTGAGGGAAGAGCACCGACACAACCCGCCGAAGGAACTGAGGGTCAAGCCTCTCCGTCAACGGGGGCGCCCATGGCCTGAGTTTCCTCATGATCATTCTGTACGGACGCCCCCACGGATCAGCATTTAGACCGAAGAGGAGCTCCTTCCACGCCTGGTCCTTCGCATCGAATATGGCCAGACTCAGAGCTCGGTGCTCCTCGGAATACTCCAAGCGCCGCGCGAGAATCTCTTCCTCCGTGACCCGTCTTCTTCGACGGGTCCGAGTGTACCGTCGTCTGGCTCGCACGCACTGAGCGCGGAGATTAGCAATCTCCTCAGACCACCAGTACACCGATCCTCGACGAGGAGCGTCGACCCGGAGCATGGTTGCGTCACAAATGGATTTCATCACGCCCCGAAACCAGTCGGCACCCGCCTCCGGATCGTCGAGAACCTCGCCCGGCATTTCCTGCCAGGCGACAACAGCAGAGGCCGCCATCTTCGCGGCATCCCTCTCTAGGCATTTTAACGCCCATCGCGGTGTCGGATCGAGTCGACGAGGACCGGTCGACGCTGGAGTGGCGAAATCTATAAAGATATAGACGTGGTCAGTTAAGGTGGCCACCTCCACCGCTACTCTCCAGCCGGTCACATAGCGCGCCATACCAGGGTTGGCAAACGATAAATCAACTATCGACTCACCCCTAGCGTGAACGCACGTTCTCTTGTTTCGCTGGTTCATAAGAACCAGGCCACGACTCATCGCCCACTCAACTAATGCATCACCCTTTGGAGTAGTCCTGGGGCTGCCCCATGCAGTCGCATGAGCATGAAGTCCCCCAGGACCAGAGTCTGGTGAGGCCGGCAGGCCTCCACACACCTGCCCACCTCGTCCAGATACTCCTTGAATAGGCCAAGGTCCATCGTAGGCGATGCATCGCATCCGATCCAGTGATGCCAGGACGTGGGATTTTTTCCGACGTGAGAGCCTTCGTGCGCATGCGCATGCTGACGTCACAGCTCGACGGCGGTTGTTTCCATGGACGTAGCTATGTGCAACATTAGGTACGCGTAAGGGACCCTTCCCAGTCGTTTCCCGCGTTTATCTTTAAAGTGAAGGTGAGCCGCGTGATATTATACAATATATTGAATTTTCGTGCAATATTAGTGTAGTGCAGTGACAGAAACAACCAGGAACCTAGTTCGAGTGGATTGGCGGATAAGAAGAAAAACAATAAAGAGAAAGTATTCCAATCATCTTGGTTAAAAAATAATATTTTCAAAAATTGGTTAAAGTCTGATGAGAATAAAAAAAAGCTTTCTGCACGGCTTGCAATAAAGTCTTGGTATGCGGAAAATCAGAACTTATTAGACATTCGCGGACTAAATTTCATATTAAAAATACAAGCAAAAGCTGTGATATCACACCATCTGTTTCATTACCAAATGTTGATAGTAATTCAGATTTGGACCATGTTAATAAAGTCAAAACAGCCGAAATAAAATTAGCTGCATTTTACGCGGAACACATAGCTTTTCAAACTATTAATCACATGGTCCCTTTATTAAAGGAAACCTGTTCAGACCCGCGGGTGGTTAAAGATCTAAAATTGTCACGGACTAAATGTTCCCAAATGATTAAAAATGTAGTAGGCAAACGCGAAAGCGATAAGCTTATTGCCGAATTAAAAGCTCAGAAATTTTCGATATTAATTGATGAAAGCACTTCATCACAAAGCACACAAAGCATCACAAAGTAAAAAATCTATTACAGAATTATAAGAGTTAATCAGTTTAGATGCTAGAGATTGCTCTATAGATAAGTTGTATTCTTCCTTTAAAAATTGTTTAGCATCTAAAAACATTCCATTATCTAATATTGTAGGAATGGCTTGTGATAATGCGTCTGTGATGACAGGCATTAAAGATTCATTTGTAAGTAGATTAAACAAAGAGGTACCGGCCCTCGTTGTATTGAAATGTATATGCCATTCCTCAGCTTTAATTGCTGGTAAAGCTTGTTCAAAATTGCCGGATTCTTGCGAAAATCTTTTACATTCAATTGCAACATATTTTCATGGACGTGCAAAACCATCAGCCACCCTGTGGGAATTTCAGGAATTCTTTGAAGTAGAGTCCCGAAAAATTTTAAAATTATCAGGTACAAGATGGCTCGTCTTACAGAAGTGTGTTACAAGACTTCTCGATAACTGGGAAGTTTTAAAACATTACTTCTACCTGGAAACATTAGAAACTAAAAATAATTCGGCAGCATTTATTTCAATTTCCTTAAACGACTGCAAAATTAAAGCTTTTATGTTATTTTTAAAATATTCTTTAAATTTTTTTAACGATTTCAATGCCTTGTTCCAAGGTAGAAAAACTTTAATACATAAATTGGCGGATACTAGCGAACATTTAATAAAACAGATGGGACACAATTTTTTGCTACCTCATGCGTTAAAAAACATTAACAAAGACAGCATTGGCCACCAAAATTTTCTACCGTTGAATTCAGTATATGTCGGTCCGGAATGTGAAACTTTTTTGGAAACACAAAGTGGCGAATTTATTCATAATTTTAAATCTACATGTATATCGTTCTATTCAACCGCTTTTGAAGAAATGGTAAAAAGATTGCCATAAAATGTCGAAATTTTTCGCGATTTGAAATTTTTAGATACAAATATAGCTTTGCACGAGGAAAGTAGACTTGCCTTTCCAGATTTAAGGAATGTAGCAAGAAATTTTCAAATTTCTGATGTCACAGCCTTAGCTTACGAATGGAGAATGCTCCCTATTGTCTTTGATGACGAAACCAAATCTCTTTTGGCCAATTTAAAAATTGATGATATGTGGAAGACTATTTTCGAAAAAAAAAATTTAAATGAAGAACCGCTTTTTCCAAATTTAGAAATTTTAGTCCAAGCAGTTTTATCTCTTCCACATTCTAATGCCGAAGCAGAAAGATTATTTTCTATTGTTACAGATGTGAAGAATAAAAAGAGAAATAAGATTGATGCGGCCACTTTAGACGCGGTGTGTAAAATTCGATGCTCTTTCCAAGCTAATAATACTGATTGCCGTTCTTTTCAAGTAGATTCAAAACATTTAGAATTGCATGAATACAAGAATTTATATTCCCCCCGTAATAATAGATTCAGTCAGTAAAATAATTAATACATCTATAGATTTTAGTGCATGATACAAATAATTTTTTTCTTCGCATTAAACCAATATAAAACAATTGTTTCATATTTGCTTGACTTAAAATCTTTCTTTACGTTTGAAACGCATTTTTTTGTCACGATCTTTTTATCTTTTTAAGCATCAACACACTCTCTCTTTTTATTTTTCTGTTGATTAATAATATTGCTGTCACAATTATAATATGCCCGTGATCATTTTCAATTAATCTTATTTTCGGCATATTTTTTATGATAAATATTTTCTTTTGTTTTGTTATTGTGACAGCATTACGTTCTGTGATAATGTTGGATTAGTGCAATGTTCTTTTCGCAGAGAATACTTTAATTTATTTCTTATGTATATAGTTTTTTCTTTTTATTTTTGAGATCCAGCATGAACAGGTGCATGTTTCTTTGCGCAATATTAAGATATTTTTAGTTATGTTTTTTTTTATATATTTTATGAAATATTTATTATATATTTTGTTTTCCCTTTTTTATTTATTTTTTATTTCATTAGGCAAACATATGTGTGTGATTAATCTGTGATATATTTCTTTCTTTTAGCAACCTCCTGCGGCCGCTTCACCAAAGTATATTTTTATTTGAAAGATTTTATTTTATTATGAAAATAGTATATTTTTATGTATTATATGTTTTATGTATAACGTTCTTGTTTGAATACTAGTAAGGTTTTCTGCAGTTTTCCTTACTCTCGCAACAAATGTTGGTATTCATATAATAAATCGGCTGCAGATGTACAAAATAATAAAAAAATATATATTCACTTATTTCCGTATAAATATGTTATTTCTTTTAAAAATGTCTTCTTCCTGTAATTTTTACCGTATTTCAATTGTCACGGGGGTCTAACGATACCCCATATTTGACTGAAGTATATACGTTAGTGAGAATTGGGTAGTGCGCACGGGTGGGAAAAATCCCACGTCCTGGCATCACTGATCCGATCACCGCATGTTCCCCCCACGCCACCGCCACGAAGCCCCTGCCACGATGGAGAACGTGACAGGAAGAAACTCCGTGGCCCATTTCCCACGTGACCGGCGCAACCCCACCCAGATCTCTGCCCAATTAGGGCGATCAAGGATCCTGTAAGGCTCAGCAAACACCGCCAGGCCGATCCCCCCCTTCCGGATGGTCTGCTGCAACAAGTCGTGCGCACTCTGGCAGTGGTTGAGGTTGCACTGGAGGAGGCGTGCAGACATTATGAAGTCTGCTTAGATGGCTCCTCGAGGGACACGCTCCCTCCTCTATCATCGTAATCTCGGGCATCAGAGGAGACTCATTCTCCTCCGACAGCCACAGCGTGGTGGGCGGGGAGTCGCCCGTCCCCGCTTTCTCAATGGGGATGGGAAGGGGAGAAGGAGTCGGAATGGGGGAAGGTGAGGGAAGGGAAGAGGTGGTAGGAAGAGTGGAGGGAGAGGAAACAATCTCCACCTCCGCCTCCATCACCGTCACCTTCTCCTTCTCTTTCTCCTTAGCAGGGGAGGAGGTCTTAACCTTTCCACTGCTAGTGTTAGCAGGAGGAGGCCTCGCTCCTCCCCTGTTAAGGGCGGCCTTCGGCGGTGGCTTGCAGGCCGGGCCCCCCATCCTGTGATACGCCGCTCCACCCCTTGCGGAGAAGAGCGGTTAGGATGGGGCGGCCTTGCAGTCTGCAGCCTTATGACCGCCCCTGCCTCACCGATAGCAGAGGCCGGACCTATCCACCGTGCTAGTGCACTTCTGGCGGACATGCCCGACCTCGAAGCATTTATAGCATTGTAGCGGTCTCCTTTCGAAGACCGCTACTTTTGCCTGGAGGAACTGAACAGTAATATGTTCAGCTCTCTCCAGGGTTTTACCCACGGCGAGGCGACAAGCCGAAAAGAGTCTGGACGTTCCCGACCCGGACCTCCCCCTCGCTGCAGCCAGCTGCTTTCGCGACCGCCTTTCGGACATCATCCGGTCCTGACAACTCCGTCAGGCCGGTGATCCCGATCTCGGCGGTCTTTTGAGGGCAAATGACTTTCAACCCCGTCCCCTCTGTTGCCTTTTGAAGGGCGGCCAAAAGCCCGGCAGCCTTGAGGAGGCTGTCAAGCCCGGGTACCTCCATAACGAGGGCCCCGATGACCGCCCCTTTGGGCCGCATCCCCTCGATGCCCAGGGCCTTCAAGTCGATCCTGGACATCGCCTGGGACATTGCTCGTCCCAGGATATTCTCCTGGACGACCGTGGCCGAGACCGTGACCGCCGAAGTCTTCGGCGGCCGGGGCAATTTCGGCGCCTCAGGTCGACCAGGTTTCCCCTTGGGGGCGGCTTGGTGGGTGGTGTCACTACCCTCTGGCCGCCCCCCAGGATTCACCTTCTTCCCCTGTGGAGCCGGAGCCTGGGCTTTGGCCGGCTGCGCGGGGGGAGTTTTCTTCTTCCCCCTCTTCACCACCACCCATCGGCAGGGAGCCGTGGGGGCTTCGTGAGTGGTTTAGTCCCCCGGCTTTGGGCTTTACGACCCCACCGAACCCGAGTAGTGTTCCCCCAGGGGTCTACCCAGTTTTTCTGGGTAGGTACGGGCACTCGCGCGCCCGGGGGTCCCCGAGCTGTCTTACGGCAAGGTGTGGGGTCCCCATTCTGCGGCCTGGGCTACCCCACTGGGCTTAACGACCCCACCGACCTGAGTTAAGTGCTCCCAAACCAAGGGTGTATTGTAACAGCGGGGTTGGGTAGCCCACGGCGATTTTAGTCCACTCCGGCCCAGCCGTGGGTAGGACCATCGCGGGGGCAAAAGTTTCAAGAGCCATATGCTGGCGAGACATTGGCGAGTTTTCATGCTACGGATGACACTGTGTGAGGTGTAGTAAAACTTCCACCTCGGCTACCTACGTGCATAGCCGGTAGGAGTTAAGAAAGTCTCCGCTCCCACCAGTGTGACGCACAATCTTCGTGCCAAGACTGCTAGTACGCCGTTCGTACGCGTTGATCGAGCGTATCTCGATTCCGCGCCCATGGGGGCCGTGAGGATAAGGCCGCGAGGCAGGTGCTTCACGTAAAACAACTCTCGACAACTCTTTACCACCTCCCCCCAGCTCTCCACTTTGGGTTCCGTAGGTGGAGTCCTCATAGGAGCGGGAGGAGCTTGGAAAGCTCCCGTCACTCCCGAGGCCTCCACCCCAGAACCCTTCTTCCTCTTCTTTTTCTTGTTCCCGTCCTCTTTGGGAGGAACGGGAAGAGGCTCCTTGGCCACTTGTGTCTCAGCAGCCGAGGGTGTTCCCTCACCCTCAAGCCGCTTAATGTCCCTGCCAAGGGCCAGCAGCCTGGAACTGAAGCTTAACTCCAGGCTACTTAATCTTTTCTCAAGGTCCCCCATAGGACCCGACTCGGGCTGAGATAGCCCGACCGGGGCCTCAACGTGGGCCTTGTCGACCACCATGGCCTCGTTTGTCCCTTGGACTGCGGCGCCATGAAGACCGCTCTCCTTTTCTCCGGGAGACTTCCTTGAGGAGGTAACCTCTCTTCGCCTCTCATCGCTTCCGACCCTAAGATCTTTCAACAGGCTTCGTCGACCAAAAAATCGAGATACTCATTGTACAATATCGTGATATTTAACATGGGCTCTTATTGGAGGTTACGAAACTTGACGATTTTCAAGAATAAATATCTTGATTTTTGAGTCTATAAAGGTCCATGAAATTTTACATACATGTACGTATAACATGTATGTAAAGACGCAAGAATGTTCTGCAAAGGTTATAGCAGGTTAAGAAGATCAAAAGTGCCCTTCAACTGATTTCAATACGGGTGGTGTCATTCGATAAATAATGCTCGGCGATCATTGTGTACACAATTTTAACCCTGTATCTTTATCGGAAGGGTAGTTATGGGAAAAATTAAAAAAACAGGTATCTGTCCCATTTTGCTTATTTATTGAGGGAAAAAAAAATTCGAAAAAATTGTGACATTCTACAAGGTACCATACATGTTTGAGAATTTTTCAGATTTTGCCATTGAAGAAGCTCAGTGTAACAAATGATGACAAATTTTTCCATAAGAGTTTCACTCCTCTGCGTTCAGTCATCATTCGTTCACACAGATTTTATAATAAAGTCAATATCGAAGATAAAAACACGTCTCGGTGAACTCGTCTCACTATTATTGACGTAACACAGTGAGAAGTGTCGCAGGCGTCCAGTCCTTTTTACCAGTCGCACCTATACGCTCTACGCGAAAACAATTACACTACTTGCTACGTTTGAAATATATTAATTAAATTCTTTAATCGGTCTACTTTTTATTATACGCCACCCTGCTTACTCCTATCACAGTCACTCATTCAAAATACAAAAAAAAGAAAAACCAACCCACTCGAAGTCATTTAATTATTGCTCTGAGTATTGTGCGGAGTCCGTAGTTTGACGCGCAAACGACGCAAAAATCGCGGAACGCCAATTCGGCTTTAAGAGACAAAACCTTGTCGCCGCATACGAGTGACCAGGAATGTAAACGACAACACACGCCGGGCGCTCAATGACACCAACCAATTGTGTGTCCAAAACGAAATTCATCCAATGAAATCGAACTTTCGCATATTATTTTCACGGCCTCGGCGTGTAGGGGTAGGTTCCGAAAAGGTGGACGCAGCTTGCGTTTTACGTAAGGCTCACCGGGTGATGGCTGTCAGGTTCGTGCGGGGTTACCGCACGATTTCCTACGCGGCCGCCACAGTTCTGGCTGGTTCGCCTCCGTTCTCCTGCTATGCGGTCATGGCTGCGGAGGTCTATGTAGACCTTCGTGCTGCGCGGCAGGCGGACGGGGTAGAACAGCCGGATACTTCCGCAAGTGAAGTGAGAAGCCAGGCTGAGCAGCGTGTCTGGAACCGTTGGCTGGATTGCTTAGACGATCCGGCCAACGCGGAAAGTCGCGCTGTGAAGGCTGTTCGCCCGTTCCTTAGGGAATGGGTGAACAGAAAGCATGGCAACCTCACTTACCGTCTGACGCAGGTGCTCACCGGTCATGGTTGCTTCGGTGAGTACCTGTATGGGATTGGGAAGGAGGAGACCGCCGAGTGCCACCACTGCGACTTGGAGGAGGACACCGCGTAGCACACGCTGGAGGTCTGCCCAACGTGGGCGGTTCAGCGCGGTGTCATGAGGGGTGTGTTGGGTGGGGGGGACCTCTCACTACAAAATGTAGTGAGAGAGATACTTCTCTCAGAGGAGAAATGGAGGGCCGTGGCGACCTTCTGCGAGGAGGTTCTCCTGCAGAAGGAAGCCGCGGAAAGGGAGCGGGAGGGGCTCAGGGAGGCGCCCAGATCTGCTCGCCGTCCGACTCGGGCGTGGAGACGGTAGTCCTGGGGGGCGGGGGGGGGGGGGGGGGGGTCATGATGTGAGCATGCGCATCGTGGCCTCCCTTGGATTACCGAATGGCGTCTACCCTGCGCCCAATGCAAATTTGTGTTTATATATTATTTATTTATTTATTTTGAATATGTGTGTGACTGTATTTACTGGCATGAATGTGTGTGTGAATGATCAAGGGTATTTTTCAGGGAGGGCTTTATTATCAGGGGATGGGTAGTCGGTGATCAAGCTCCCGGAGAGGTTCATGCTTCTCCTCTTCGGGGTTTGGTCATCGACGAAAAATAATCATGGGCCAGGTATGGGTTGAGGAACCCTGCCTGGCATGGACTTGTCCACCATGATGGGACGGGAAGCCATCATATAAGCTAACCGACATGATGGCTTCGGTTTGGGATGGCCTGGTGTGGATGACTAGTCACCCTCACGGATGACTGGTTATCTCCACCGGGGCCTGAGTCTGGCGGGCTGCGGAAGAGTTGCGAGTCGGTGCCCGGGGTCCGCCACTAAAAGACTCGGCGAGGTTGCCATGGGGTTTTAGTGGGTAAGAATCCCACACTACCCGTCGCCCTCCTCAGGCGGTGGGTGTCTTTTGAAGATTTCCTCATGTAAAAAAAAAAGTGGACACAGCTACTCGGGAATACAATGGAACACACATTTGATTCAAAACTCAGATTTTATATTTTCCAAATATATTACAATGATATGGTCAATACAAATAGCAGCAACGTAGAAATACAACCGCTCGGCGATGGGAATATAATAATCAAATATAAAACAATGAGAAATCATATGACTGTAAGGTGCTCGGACGTGGTTACGTGAATATTGTTCGATACACGATCGACAATAAACACGCCATTAACTAATCGAGTCCAAGTAACTGGATTTTCCAGTATTCCGATTCAACGGCAAAATCACTCCCGCTAAGTGGAAGAATCAGAATCGATGCTTAGCCTCGATAGTACCGAAGCCACTTACGTGTAGCCCAATAATCAAAAGTATATTAACACGTTCACGCCGGCATTGAAATTTGCGTTTTTCTCCTACGGGCCCTCAACGGGCCGAATTTTCTGTGACATCTGAAGATTAGTTGCACGATAGCACATTAGAAAATAAAAAAGGACTATTATAAATAATAACTTTTCCTTGATTTCGACACGTTGGATTGTAAAGAATTCACAGTTACAAGGAGCCATAGAGGGTTAAGACCATGTTGAGGCGAAATTGCAACGTGGGCCTTGAGGTTGCGATGGCAAAATTTCTAAATTCTTTATTTTAGTTTTGCAGCTGTGTAGACCCGTCCATCTGGCAAACACCTTCGAATATCGCAGGATAGCACGTGGCTACCAGACTTGTACTCAAGAATTCCTGCGCTAGATTTATGACAGGTGTCATAAATCTAGCAGTTTTCATCTACACCTGGGTTACCCTCGCGGCCCAAGGCCCCCCTCTGCCTGGGCCTTCCGTGGGTTTTGGCAAAACCAATGCAAACGCTGCATTTTGGTAACCACCCACGAAGTCCAGGCAGAACCAATAACATTTCACCAAGGCCCAACATTCTCCTCCCTATCAAGCCACCCCTTCCTCCTCGTCGGGGTTGCCGACAGAGGAAGGGGTGCTTCCGAAATTTATAAAAGATCCGAAAAGTGAGCCAAAACTTCAGATTCTCCTGTAACTCAAGATTTTCTCCCGTAACAATATTCTATTCGTAACAACAAGTTTTTTTCTATACACATTTGGCTCGCTCATATTTATATTTGTTTATCTATTTGTTATTTATTTGTTTCCGTGTACATACTAGTTCTCTGTTACAATAAACAAACACCAAAACCATTTCGGGAGTGTAGTGTTTATTAATCTCCGAGAGAAGAAAACAAACTAGACTCCAACGACTTAACTGTCCGACGAGTCGCAACAGACCATCTGAACGACACTGAAGCGCGAGCCACCGGTGGTACGCGCCGCCCGATGGGACACCCAAGCGCGGGCCACCGGTGGTACGCGCCGGCGTGAATGTGTTAATAATCAATGTACGCGCCGAGCGATTGCCGTACGTCTGTTCTCTACGAGCACCCGTCGTCAAATGACCAGGGGGTCCAAGCCTACGTGTTAATTTTGCGGACACAATTTAGTCCCGCAATGAACTTTAGGTGTCGCTACTTTTGCGCGATTGCAGCGCCTCTTCTGACGTTTTTCTAAATAATTCATATATTAGGTGCGCGTGTGTTCACATGTACACGAGCACACACATGTATGCACACACGAACACATTTAACCACCTACATGGACATGCGCACCCGCGCAACCATTTTCATATTTTTTTTTTAAGGGAAAAAGGATAACACAAAAGTAAAATTATGAATTATAAAATTTTATTTTAAAATTATGAATTATAAAAGTTTATTTTAAAACTATGAATTATAAAACTTTATTTTAAAATTATGAACGTAATATATATGTATATTTATGTTTATAAAAAATGTAATTATAGAACGCAATATATAATACATTTTAAAATTATTTAGCCTAACGATTACAAATATGTCGTGCGTGCAGCATCAAAGTATCATGATCCTTCGGTAATTCTATATGGCCATGTAAAATTTTATTTATAAGGGAAACATATTCTCTAATATTATAACGCGTGAACTCTTCAACAACGGTCGATCGCAATAGATTGACGTGCTCGCACGGTACAAATTTGAAATGAATATATTTTATAATGTTATGTACTAAAGTGCATAATAAATTTTGTAGGTGGGCGATGGTCGGCATATAATAGAAACAAAGATGTGCCACTTTTTCAATTTGTTCACGAAATGTATTGTCCTGTCGCGATACATTTTGTGAACAGACCAGACATGCTTTATATTTTTTTTAAATGTTTGGTAAAATTTTGTTACGAAATAGGCCGAAATAATTATTGCAAGAAAAAGTCATGTCTGGTTCTGGCAGATTTGGAATGTTAATATTATTTTTACCACTTGCGACAGGAGCACAAATAAATCTTTTGAGATCGGAAAGAAAGCCGGCGGATTCGTCTGGTTCGCAATTAGTGCATTTAGAATTTAAGCTACTCGAACAATTATTTAATAGTAAAGTTTTATATGTATTGATAAAATTTAAACAATTAGGATTAATATCGCGACATCTATGTTGACGAACTAAACCAAAAAATTCTCTAAACTATCTTGATTAAAAATTTTTGTCTCAAAGCACTCGAATTCCAATTCCTCCAAGCAGGTTTTTAAAATCTTGAATCCATGTAAAGTATGGATCCAGTTTTTTAAAAAGTCTGGATGGGTTTTATCCGCCGGCTTCCTTTTTATAAATGCCATTGAATTAAAGACATTTATAGCATTATTCCATATCTCGATATTCTTTTCAGCAGAAAACATTTCCTTCGCACCTGTTTTATAATTCAATGAATCAAATAATTCATTTAAAAAAAGACACAATCGCGATGTATAAATTCCATCGGATGGCATCTTTTTCGTCCCGCACAAACTGGAATAGTTTGCATTACTAAAAGTATCAGTAACAGAACCAAAAGTTAAACTAAAAATTTGAGCACAAAGAGAAACTTTCATCTTTTCCGTTTGTGAGGGATACACGTGTGCAAAAGAAATATTTTTGGCTAGCCAACATGGCCCCCTATTTTGATCTATAAAGAAGGCATCCTCAATGTGCTTCCACATTGCGATACCTTCGTCCTTGTTAATTGTAAATTTCAAATTTTTGCTAATTAAATTATTCCTCATGCACTTTAGCAAATGCGGAACATCATATAGTGGAACGATACGACTGCCATCAATGACAACTACATTATGATGTGTTTCATTACTGGCATGAAATGAGGCACGGCGTGAATCTAATAATAAATGCTTTAAAGCTTTGGCATTTGTTGTGCCTTGGTCGCAAACAGATGCTACTACATTAATGCATACTTCATGGCATTTCCTAACTATCTTTTTATAAAGAAGGGAAATATCTTCCCACGGCGTAGTGCCTTTACAAAATGAAAAAGCAACTGGTTGCTTCCAAGGCTCGCTTATGCCTTTCAGCATCCACACCATAACGTGGTCAGCAATAATTGACTGCCGTACCGTTCCATTATCGGAAAATCCGATAACTTCATCATTATACATATCATATGATAATGATGGAGTTAACTTCATTTCATCAAAAAGAAGAACTGCGCATCGATCTTTATCACTATAATATTGCATTTGTGCTTCTAAATTTATGAAAACAAAATCATGCATTCCCGCATTAATGTTAAACCCAGCCATAAATTTCCTAATTGTTTCCAAAGACGGAAGAATTAGTAATTTTGATAAAAATCGATAACCACTCGCAGAACATCTTTTCATAATAGATAACGCTAGCACTTTATCATTGGTTGTAAAGTGTCGCGAATATCTATTTTTATTAATATTACGTATATTAGATGCTACAAGTTGCTTCATCGCCTCTGGCAGACACTCGTACTTCTCATCCAAATTATGGTTGGAGCATCTTGCAGCATCTAATATTCGTTCCTTATAACATAAATTACGCCTTTTCAGTCGCCGCACTTCCCCAGTTAACGTGGTGATTGCAGCTTACATCTTCTTATCCAGTTCGCTGAGCCGCTTCTCCCTCGTTGCGCCAAACAGTTTCACGATAGATTCTAAGATGAGAAAATAATACTCAATTAATAATATATATGAAATAAATATTACGCTACAATCAGTGCTGTGATACGGCGAAAGGAATACATTTCTGCGATAAGTTAAAATTAATTTTATATTATTTTACAGTTTTAGATAATATAATGTGATACTAACCATATTTCCTTTTCTTTGGATTTTTCTTTAATTTTCCCTCGGCGTTACTGCATTCTCCTGTTTCCATTCCAGATGTAGCTGTCATAACAAAATAAATATGAGTAATGGAACATAAAACGGTATCCACTTAATTAGAGAATTGACAAAAATAATGTATAAAAATATCATCAAAATCGCATGGAATAATAATGGAAGCGGAAGTAAATCGATGCCCGGTCACATGGTTATTCACGTGATCTTTCCGATCACATAGAGCGCGAGATTTAAATTCTCAATGACAATAAGAATGTTATTATTATTATTTCTAAAAAATATATAATAATATTGTCATATATAATAATAACAATCAATAAATAATATTATTATTATATATTTAAGAGAAATATACTATTACTCTAACATGTTTCTACACGACAGTTGCTTACTCAATAATTAATAACTAATAAGTAATTGTTGAAAACTCGTATAAAAACATCGCTATAAAAATACATATACCTTGTGATCAAAAAGTACCCGGAATTTGTCAATAAAACGAAAACGGTTCAATTATTCATCCATATTTATTTTATTCCCTTCAAAGTAATCTCCATCGTAAGCAATACACGTATCCCAACGCTTCTTCCAATCTTCAAAACACTTTTTATAGGCTGATTTTGGAATCGCTTTCAGCTCCTTCTGCGAATTCTCCTTTATCGCATCAATTGTCTGAATACGCTTTCCGCAAAGTGGTAACTTGAGTCGTGGGAATAGGAAAAAGTCACACGGGGCTATGTCAGGTGAATACGGAGCTTGCGGAACGATATTAATATTGTTTTTGGTCAAATAGTCGCGTACAAGATGAGAGGTGTGAGCCGGTGCATTGTCGTGGTGAAGAAACCATGAATAGCAAAATTCGCAGAGTACACCAAAGAATGACTTGTTGACAAAGCTATTACGCACAAACTATCTGATAGATTGCGCTTAAAATTGACATGTAAACAACTGACAACTATACCAACTTAGAAAAAAAATGATTTCGGCAATATCTCAAGCGTGGTTTGTTTAAATAAGAAATTCCGGATACTTTTTGATCACAATGTACATTGTTAAGGAGAGAACGGCATTTTCAACCCTGCACTTTCGATCGTTGTGTCCAATTGTGTCTTACCGTTTTCTCCCACATCTGGCTCATAAAGCCCGAAAGAATGCACTCAGATGTTTTGAGTGGTTTCAAGTGTAGAACCACTTTCTCCCGATACATCTGGTTTTTGTCCGTTGGTCTATTTCCTTTTAATGCTAATTAGAAATCTAAGGCGTTCGGAAAATCCGTCATACTATGAAATTTACTTTGACGCTTTATAATTAATATTGATTTATATACTTACATTCTGCTAACTGCGTAGAGTCAGATTCGAAAATCTCCTCCGTTGATGAAGCAGCTCTGCTCGATGTTTCTAAAACAAAAAAACAATTTTCTGAATAATACATTCTAATATTATACCTTCAAACAAACACATGATAACGAAATCATATTCACTTAACCGCGTAATAAATCAATTGCCAAAACCACATTTTTTGGAAGCAAAACATCGACAAAATTAA
Organism: Cerceris rybyensis; assembly: GCA_910591515.1. Lineage (NCBI taxonomy): Eukaryota > Metazoa > Arthropoda > Insecta > Hymenoptera > Crabronidae > Cerceris > Cerceris rybyensis. The sequence goes on along the minus strand of OU342798.1, from coordinate 18,261,944 downwards.
TCTTGTTCCAAATTTTATGCGAATTTGAAATTTTAATCCGAGGGTCTCTATGCACTGCGGGTATTGTGTAAAACAATTTTTCTTTTCTCATACGAACCCCACCTCGTTATCTTAGGAAATAGAATAAATATTACGGAGTATGAAATATAGTTGTACCTGGTAAATATAATGTAGGTATTGCCGTATTACATAGTCTGCTGGATAATAAAAATCGCTCCTCAAAATGCCTCGGGCAGATCCCCTTTGCGTCCAGAGTTGTCGCCTGTAAATTAAATAAATTTGGATCACCACAAGCAACTATCCACTTTGAACGCCTTGTATCATCACTGCGTGGAAAGTAAAATACTTTACCGGATGATAAACAATTCTTTGCGCAACACAAAACCATTCTGAATTGAAGAGCAGACTCTTCTCGAGCCAGCTCACAATCAGAAGAAAAGCTTTCGAATTTTATGCAGCCCTCCAGCTTTCGCCATTTCGAATTCGTTATAGATGGCACTGATTCTGTGGGAGTCAGGGTTACTCTACCAACATAAATAATAATATGCCTCACATGTATGAACTATAACAATTTATTGATTAGGACCGATAGCTTAGGCGATACAGTTGGAACGGTAGAAGTCGTTAGCCACACGTGTAGTCGATTCGGTGATCACGTTCTAAATTCCCTTCTTCCGTCCGCGGCACCAACGCCTGCTTCCGCTGGCGACGTTTGGGCAAACTACTTGCCCCTGGCTTAGACTGTCGGCAAGGTAGGGAGTCTGAAGCCCCCACAATTCCGCTGAAACTACTGCCATCTACAGTCCAAAGGTGAACTATTCCTTTAAAACTTTGCATCCGTACTCCCATATAAGCTTGGACCCCCTGCAAGTGACTCTGCTTCGGAGCCGCTGCGCCAATGTTGACAATGGTCCACCTTGCTATTCGCCGTCTACGGTCAACGGCTCGCATTGGCAACAATTTTCCCCAGCGGTACAGAGGTACTTTCCGTACCTTACGACTGAGATGCCAACGTTTTGACATTGGTGGCGGGTCGTCTCAGTGTTCCTCTAGCAGTTCTAACATCCATCACTCGGATCCTTCCGTCCTTGCCTGGATACGTGGCAGTAACGATTCCTTTTGGTCACGTATTTCGGGGAAGAGCGTGATCAGCAATTATTACCACGTCATCTAGTTGCAAGGCTGTGTGTCTCGATCCCATTTACGCCTTGCTTATAGGCTCGGAAGGTTGATCCATCAATTCCAGAAATGGTCTGCCAATCTCTGAGCTGTCCTCCATTGCTTCTTGCTGCATATATTTTCATTACAAGGAGGGGTCACGACAATTGACCCAGATGATGCACAGTGCAGCCAAACGGTAGAGTTCGGGACAAATATCCAAATTCGGTCATAAACATTATTATATTTGAATTTACTTGCATAAACTATTTCTAATATTTATAATATTGTGGGATCAGAATCGCAGGTACGGATGATTGCGGATTGAATTCGATTAGGAAAATTAGTTAAAAGTATAGTCGTCCCACTTTATTATTTGTTGGAAATAATTAATTTAATAATATTAAGATACGAGTAATTATTATGCTGTAGACGCATACACATGTGTGTAGTGAGTGTGTAGTGAGAGTGATGGTAGATGAGTGAGGTATGCGTGCGCATCGTTAGTTCCGATAGAAAAGCCCACGAGTGAGAGTGTCTCAAAGAACAAGCGAGCATAATCCATTTACAGTAATCCCTGGATAAATGCACAAGAAATTTCCCTGGATAAATGCATCGCGGCCATCCCCTCCACATAGGGGGATCCCCCTCGGTCGAACCTCGACGTTCGGCAACGAGGCAGTGTAATATGATATCATCGGAACGTGTCGGTGTCGCAATACTAATCGGAGGATGGAATTTTTCCATTTTTGATTTTTTTGTTTTGAAACCTTCGCTAACGTATTTGTGACAATTTTCTGATTAAAATGATACCAAACACGATATGTTTGAGTTATCTAAATAGCAAGTAAACGAATTAAATATTAAGTAAATATTGCCCAAACTATGTCGTGTTTGGTATCATTTTAATCACAAAATTGTCACAAATACGTTAGCGAAGTTTTCAAAACCAAAAAATCAAAAATGGAAAAATTTCATCCTCCGATTAGTATTGCGACACCGACACGTTCGGGCCGGCCCCCCTGTAGCTTGGACCTATCTGTCTCTTCTACTGTCTGTTCTTTTCTAAGTTCACGCTCGGCTGGAGCCCGAACGTAAACACAAAATAGAAACCACCACTTCGTAACTGCACTGTTTCGGTCCCGAATTCAGTGCATTTATCCAGGATTTACTGTATATAGAATCAATCTTTTGTTATAATGTGTTATTAATTATATTTTGTTAAAGTAAATTAAAAGAGCGATGAAGAACAAACTTATTTTCACGATCCATCCTCATAAACTTAACATGGTAGCAGTCCGTGGTTCCAGAGAAAAAGTAAGGTTAAGTCACCACGTGTAGTAAAGAAAAGTTGAAGAAGTCGCAATAAATTTTAAAATAAAGAAGTGAACTGTTGTCTAAAAGGAATAAGATGGAAATTTAAGAGTTGTTGAAGAGAATTTTATGAATTTAAGTGAAAATCTAAAAAAATACGCGCAAATTGAGAATTGGAAGGTTAAATTGAACAAACACACATGCAACGAAATCGAAGTAAAAATGTCGAAAGCTGACGACGTTAAAGTACCGATATTCGACGGTGAGGACTATGCATTATGGAAGAAGAGAATATTGTTATTTTTAGAGATGAAAAAATGTAAAGCAAATGCAACACGTGAAAGAACCACAAACGATAAGGAGCCTGAGTGGAATGAATCAAACATTATAGCAATGAATTATATCTATTCAAGTGTTTCAAATAAACAGTTAGAATTTATCGGTGAGGAAGATTCCGTGTATAAAATTATGCAAAAATTTGACAAACTTTATTTAAAAACTTCAACAGCGTCACAAATATGTGTTCGGAACAGACTTGATCGTTTGAGACTAAAAGACGTTGAAAATTCGAGTGCTTTCTTTCTTGAATTTGAAAGATTAATTAATGAACTTAAAAGTGCTGGGGCTACGATTAAAGAATCAGAAAAACTAGATTATTTATTAAAAACATTACCAGACTCGCTCAGTCATCTTGGAGATTTGATAGATAGAGTACAAGAAAATGACAGAAACTGTGAATATATAAAAAATAAAATTGTGATCATTGAAACTGTTGGAAATCGACTAGATTGGCGATGCGTTGTCACGGCCGGTGGCGCGATCTGCCGATCGCACCTTTTTCTGCTTTTCGCGTGGCGACCCCCATCTATTGTTTTCATACAGATTGTGCGTTCATCGCTATGCACGCGTCACGTGTAATATTTTTCTCTACCATAATATAACGTTTTACAACGAAAAGATTGTTCCGATTATTGTGGTTCCGATCCACGTCGCCTCCCATCCTCACAGGTTATGGGCCCAGGTGATCGCGACTGCGGAAAAATAATCGTGGAAGAACAATCGTGTCGCGTGGTGAACACGTGTCGTGGTAGAGGTTAGGATATCGAAGGAATCTCCTGGGAACTGCGCAGTAAAATGAGTACGACGACTCTAGCCCGAATGGAACTCCTCAATAAGGAAAACTTCGATACGTGGAAAATGCAAATGCAAGCTCTTCTCACGAAGAACGACGCGTGGCCGTACGTAAGCGGCGAGAATAAGAAACCGGCGGTCGTCGCGAGTGACGCAGCATCCGTACAAGCTGGGAAAACGTGGGAAAATAACGACGGTAAGGCAAAGGCAGATATTATATTAGCAATAAGCCCATCCGAATTGAAACAGATCAAAGGATGCGCCACTTCTCGAGATGTATGGCTGAAGCTAGAGGCGATATATCAAACGAAAGGCCCGGCGCGGAAGGCGACATTGCTGAAACAACTAGTTCTGCAAAGAATGGAAGAAGGTGCCGACGTACGAGTACATCTGCAGAAATTCTTCGACGCCGTCGATAAGTTAATGGAAATGGAGGTAGAAATCAATCCTGATTTACTTGCAATTTTACTTCTATATAGTTTCCCACCGTCATTCGAAAATTTCCGGTGCGCCATCGAGTCGCGCGATGACCTGCCAACTCCTGAGACATTGCGGACAAAGATCGTCGAAGAGCACGAGGCTCGCACGAACGACGTCCGAAGGACGAGTTCGGACGCTATGATGGTTCGCAAGGGATGGAACAAGAACGCAAAGAGGTCAGATAAATCGAAATCGAGCGGCAACGCGGAATTTAAAATTCGATGTCATCGCTGTAAGAAATTGGGACATAAAGCGGCCGAATGCAAGGCGGACAAACCAAAAAACTCCGATTCGCCCGGGAATCGCGCGGGAAGCGTGACGCTGTGTGCGATAGAGGAACCTCGGGAATCGCGAGAGGCGCTCAACGCGGAAAGTGTTCGCAACGCGGCATCTTGGTGTCTCGACAGCGGTGCGACCTCCCATATATGCGGGCAGTTAAATCGTTTCGCCGAAATTGATGACTCGAAACGCGGGAAACTGAGTTTGGCGAACGACGCGTCAACGGAGGTGGTCGCGCAGGGAAGCGTCTCGTTCGGTACGGACGTCGGTGGCAAACGGACGGATAACGTTGAATAAAGTACTTCATGTGCCGGACTTACGCGTGAACTTGTTGTCGGTCGCGAAGATCACGGACAATAACTTCGAGGTGAAATTCACCAAGACGCACGCGATGATCGTCGACGATCGCGGAGACACAAGACTGTGTGCGGAACGCAACGGCGACTTATATTACGTGCGTACGACGGAGAACGCGGGTAGTTCGAAACTTTCGGAGTCGTCCGTTTCATCGAAATCGTCGTGCGACCTGAGAACGTGGCATCGACGCATGGGGCATCTCAACGCGCAAGATCTCGTGAAAGCGGTAAGCAACGGCACTGGGCGCGGATCGAAATTGAACAAAATCGATTCCGACTTTGAGTGTGAGACCTGCATTCGTGGAAAGATGTCCAGGACCCCCTTCCCGACGGCATCCGACGTCAAGGCCGACTTGCTGGAAATCGTACACACCGACCTCTGCGGCCCAATAAGAGTTGAATCTAAGGGACGGGCCAAATATTTCATCACGTTCATTGATCACTGTTCCAGATGGTGCGAGGTCTGTTTCCTCAAAGGTAAAAATGAAGCGTTCACTGCCTTTAAAGAGGTGAAAGCCTTAATGGAAAACGTGACAGGTAAGAAAATAAGATATCTCCAATCGGACAACGGGAAGGAATTTACGAGCTACGAGTTCGAAACTTACTTAAAAAGACATGGTATTCAGCGTAGGCTGTCTGTGCCCTACAATCCCGAGCAGAATGGGATCGCTGAAAGGAAAAACAGGACTCTAATGGAAATGGCAAGATGCTTGTTGAAAGGTTCTGGTCTTCCTGCGTCACTATGGGCGGAAGCTGTATCGACCGCCAACTATATCCGAAACCGGTGCCCCACGAAAGGTCTCGACGGACTCACCCCCTATTCATCGTGGACAGGGAAAACTCCAAACGTGAGCTACTTCAGGGAATTCGGAAGTCAGGTGTTTTACCTAGACAGGATTCCTGGAAAGGGGAAGCTCGACGAACGCGCGAAGGAGGGCATCTTTATCGGATACGATTCAAGCTCAAAGGGATATCGGATATGGAGTCCCAAGAAGAATAAGGTAGAGATATCGAGGGACGTTCGTTTCTTAAAGTACAACGCAAGAGGAACAGGTACGTACGAGGATTTCATGCCTGTAACGGAGGCAGTCCCGAGCAGCGAGGGTTCCGTGGAACCCGACGTGCGGACTGAGGTCGAGATTGAGTTGGTGCCAACTCGCGAAGAAGAGGAACCCGTCGATTATCCGGATAGTCCCAACGAAGACGTCGATCCATCGCATACTCCGAGAAGACTACCCGGGAGACCGAGAAAAGAACGCACCGGGAGACCTGGCCGTCCGCGTAGACTTTTCCATACAGCCGATGTTTCCGTTTTTGAGCGTGTGCTACTGGCGGAAGTGCCTATGAAGCAGGCCCTTTCAGGCCCGGACTCGGAGGACTGGTATCAAGCCATGGCTGACGAAATCAAGTCGACGCTGAGGAACGATACGGGGAGCATCGTCAACAGACCTAAAAATCGTACGATCATCGGGAGCCGAATGGTGTTACGCAACAAATACAACCCCGATGGTACGTTAAACAAAAGGAAGGCAAGGATCGTGGCTCAAGGCTTTGCTCAGAAGCCCGGAATTCACTTCAACGAAACCTTCGCTCCGGTCGCTCGGATGAGCTCGATTCGACTGCTCATGTCTCTGGCTGCTGCCCACGAGATGTCATTGCGGCAATTTGACATCGCGACGGCTTACCTCAACGGGACGTTAGAGGAGGAATTATTTATGGAAACTCCTCGGTTTCTAACGAGATGTCTGGAGATGATCATCGAGCAGGAACCCGAGGGCAGCAACGCGCGACGCAAAGCGAGTGTCATGCTCCAAGAGCTGAAGAAGGGCGACAAGGTGTGTCTGCTGAAGAAGTCACTGTACGGCCTCCGTCAGGCCGGGAGATGCTGGTATGCGAAGCTCAACGAGTTGCTTCGGAAGTTCGGGGCCGAACCTACTAGTGCGGATCCCTGCGTTTACCGTCTAGGACGAGGGGAAGATTCGCTCCTCATTGCCATCTACGTGGACGACATACTGGTAGCATCTCGCGATACCGCCGTCATAGAGAAACTCAAGGGTTTTCTTTCAAAGAATCTGGAGTTGAGGGATCTTGGAGAGCCGAAATATTGCCTGGGAATCGAATTCTCGCGAGATGGGAAGGCTCTTAAGTTGAATCAACGAGGCCACATACTGGACATTCTCGATCGTTTTGGAATGTCGGAGTGCAAGCCGGTAAGAACCCCCATGGACGCGAACGTGAAGCTCGCTGCACCGACTGAAGATCTCAGCGATGAAGAGAAGGGTTTACCTTACCGAGAGCTTATAGGTTCTCTAATGTACCTGGCTACTTCCACACGTCCTGACATCGCCCACTCTGTCAGCGTCTTGAGTCAATTCAATCATAAGTTCGACCGTAGCCACTGGACAGCCGCTAAGCGCGTCCTTAGGTACCTGAAGGGAACATCGAATCTCGGTCTCACGTTCGGGGCCTCCAAGGAGCCTCTCGTTGGATACGCCGACTCAGATTGGGGAAACTGCTCCATTGACAGAAGGTCGTACACCGGTTACTGTTTCATCCTCGGAAAAGGAGTAATTTCGTGGAATTCGAGTAAACAGAGAAGCGTCGCCCTGTCCTCGACCGAGGCGGAGTACGTGGGGCTGTCGGAAGCTGCGAAAGAAGGAGTTTATCTTCGCCGATTCCTGATCGACCTCGGATTTGAAAAATTGGCCGATACGAAGCTTTTCAATGATAATACGGGTGCCTTAATGCTGTCTGGCAACCCAGTATTCCATGCTCGCAGCAAACACATCGACATCCGTCACCATTTCATACGCGACATTCTCACCGACAGGATTCTAGATGTAGCGCACCTCCCTCCCGAAGATATGGCCGCGGACATCCTGACGAAAGGTCTTCCCGGACCGAAGCATGCTCACTGCTTGGAGCTGTTAAACATGTGGTGCTGAGTTTCCTTTGGTGCAAATGAGACATTCGCTATCGCCGGTGATAGCGCATCGAGGGGAAGTGTTGGAAATCGACTACATTGGCGATGCGTTGTCACGGCCGGTGGCGCGATCTGCCGATCGCACCTCTTTCTGCTTTTCGCGTGGCGACCCCCATCTATTGTTTTCATACAGATTGTGCGTTCATCGCTATGCACGCGTCACGTGTAATATTTTTCTCTACCATAATATAACGTTTTACAACGAAAAGATTGTTCCGATTATTGTGGTTCCGATCCACGTCGCCTCCCATCCTCACAGAAACTAAGAACAAAAATACAAACAACAACGTAAAATCAAGTGTGTTCAAGTCGGAAGTTCGCGACGTGGAGTGTCATAGATGTCATAAGAGAGGGCATTATGCAAGAGAATGTCACAGTCAACTGAGAGGAGGTGCTAGTCAAAGAGGAAGATGGCCAGGAGGTGGTCAATATCAAAAACAACAACACCAACCTTTCCAGCGACGACAATATAGTACAGCATATCAAACTAGAGGTTTTGCCAACACCATGGGAACAAACCTTAGAACAAACAAGAGGAAGAGGTTATGGATTCAGAGGTCAAGGAAGAGGCTGGTATCAGGATAGTATCGGCGACAATCAACAAAACGTTAAGTACATGTATAATGAGGGAGGAAAAACGAAGTCGAATGAAACATTTCTCGTTGAAGTGGAAAGTGAAAGAAGAAATGATAGAGTGAAGGAGAGTAAAAATTGTGAGAAAGATAGTCGTGTTTTTAAAAATGATTCAAATAAAATAAATTGGATACTAGATAGTGGATGCTCTGACCACATAATTAATGACGATTCGTATTTTGCAGAATGTTCAGAATTAAGAAAACCTGTAGTCGTAAAAGTAGGAGACGGTAGACCATTGAGAGTTACAAAAATGGGTAAAGTATGTATGTATCTTATCGTAGATGGTATAGAGTATGAAATAACAGTATCAAATGTATTTTACGTTAAAGAAATGGATAGAAATTTACTTAGTTATGCGAGAATCACTGATAATTATAACATTGTTTCTATTAAGGATAAATCATTAATTTGCAATAGATTTGGAAAAGTACTAGGAATAGCATACAAAGATAATGGGCTTTATAAAATAGAAGGTTATGTTTTGAATAATAATCACTGTGAAAATAACATATATACTATGACGGAAAAGGAGAGATTCCACAGACTGTTAGGACACATAAATTTTAATTATTTAAACAAAATGTGTAAAGAGAATTTTATTGACGGCATCCCGAGAAATTTAGAAAATATTTATCTAAGATGTGGTACCTGTATTCAGAATAAAATGCACAACTTACCATTTAAAAATGATAGGGCCAGAGCAAAGAAATTTTAGAAATAGTACACACAGACGTAAATGGCCCACATCATAATATTGGGTATGATGATTCAAAATATTTTGTAACATTCTTAGACGATTATAGTAAATGCTCAATAGTTTTTACAATTAAATCAAAGAGTGAAGTTTATGTGCTTCCTTGATTATATAAATAAAGTGGAGAATTATACAGGCAAAAAGATTAAGAAACTGAGGTGCGATAGTGGCAAAGAGTACGTCAACCGAGATATATTTAATTTGATAAGAGAAAAGAGTATTATTTTAAATAAATGTCCACCATACGTACACGAGCTAAATGGTACTGCCGAGCGATTTAATCGAACAATTATGGATTCAGCAAGATGTTTAATGTCGGATGCAGGTTTACATATTCAATACTGGCCAGAAGCAATTTTAACAGCTAGTTACTTAAAGAATAGAACTATTGCAAATACAATCGAAAATAAAAGTCCTTATGAAATATTTTTTGGTAAGAGACCCAGTATTGAAAATCTAAAATTGTATGGAAGTAAAGTTTTTTGTAGAGTACCAGAAAGTCAAAGAAATAATAAATGGGATCGAAAATCAGATTGTGGAATCCTAGTTGGTTATGAAAATGTAGGATATAGAGTATTGTTTGATAATAAGGTCATAGTTGCGAGACATGTAGACGTTATTGAGGAAAATGAAACTTTGATTGGATTTAATGGTGATAATGAAAATAAAAGCGATGATAATACTGATAAAGATCAAGTAAATGACAACAAAATAGAAGACCCAAAGGGAATGGAAGGTCCAAAACTTGAAAATGTAGGAAAATCAAGTAGGGATAACGATAATTATGTTGATTGCGACGAAAAAGAATTAATACCTAGAAGGTCTACTAGAGAGATAAGCAAACCCGAGAGATATGGTCAGGTAGAAACATATTATATTTATGTAAATTATAAAAGTGCGAATAGTCCGAAAACTTATGATGAAGCGTTGAGTAGTAATGAATCTGAATTATGGAAAGATGCGATGGAAAAAGAGATAAGGTGCATAAATAAAAACCAAACATGGAAATTAGTACTCAGACCAAAAGACAAGAAAATAATAGATTTGAAATGGGTGTTTACAAATAAAGCAAATAATTTGAAAAAAGCTAGGTTAGTAGTAAGGGGCTTTCAACAAAATGAAGTTCTTGAAGATATCTATTCACCTGTTGCAAAGTTACAAATTTTGAAATTGTTATTAGCATTTTGTGTACAAAACAAATATTTAATTGAACAAATGGATGTGGAGACGGCGTTCTTGAATGGAGAAATTAAGTCGGAAGTTTATGTAAAGCAACCAGACGGATACGATGATGGAACTGACAGAGTGTATAAATTAGAAAAAGCTTTGTATGGTTTGCGTGAGAGTCCGAGAGCGTGATACGAATGCTTCGATAAATTCATTGTAAAATTAGGTTTTCAGAAGAGTAAAAGTGATTATTGCTTATATATATTTAAAGACAAAACTGGTGAAAAAATTTACATAATTCTATTTGTAGATGATCTATTAGTTTGCGGAAAAGGTAAAAAATTAGAAGAAATAAAAATAAAATTACGACAAAGATTTTCAATGAAAGATTTGGGAAAGGTAAAAACATATCTTGGCATAAATATTAATTATAATTACGAAAATGAAGTAATGGCTCTAGATCAAAGTGAATACATTGAAACCTTATTGTTAGCAAAACATTATAGAATTACTGATAGTAAATTATACAACACCCCTATGGAACAAAATTTGAATTTAGAAGTTACACAATCAGCATCTAACGACATAAAATTTCGCAATATTATTGGAGCTTTACTGTATATTAGCACAAGTACAAGATTTGATATTAGTTATAGCATAAATTACTTAAGTAGATTTCAAAATTGCTATAATGAGTCACATTACAAGTACGCATTAAGAATTTTGAAATATCTGTATTTGACCAAAGATTTAAAATTAACTTATAGAAGAAATTTGAAGGCTGACATTTTGGATTGCTTTGTTGATGCTGACTGGGCAGGAGACTCTGTGGATAGGCGATCCACTACAGGGTTTGTAATTCGAGCATATGGAAATGTAATCTATTGGAAAACAAGAAAACAAAGTAGTGTGTCAAAATCATCAACATGTGCAGAATATGTGGCGTTGTCAGAGGCTGTGAGTGAAGTTAAATTTATAAAAAGTTTACTGAGTGACCTTAAAACTGTGGCGGCAGCACGATCGAGTGCCACCACCGATCTACGACCGCCATTACGCCTACGCCACCCCTAGTTCAAGGATCGTCCGCTAGACATCGTGTCCATCGAAGGATCGCTCTCGCAAGTTCTCCAACGACGATCGGTATCTATATATACGATCAACCGGCAGATACCATCGTCCCATCCGGGGCACAGCGTCTAGGGCAGGGCCTGTTCGGTCAGCCCTACTGACGAGTCCACGAGCAGGCCCAGGACGAAACGCAGCGCGCTAACCAACACCTTTACCCTTTCCTAGGAACAGAAGGACACCCGCAGGACCGGCCGCAGCATCATCACCGAGACCAGCCGGTGACCTCCTCCAACCTTTGGGCGCGGATGGGCCCAATCTACAGCCGCGGCCGGCCCGAGCACGCGGGTTCCTTTAGTGGTGACCCCGAACGTGTATATATAGTTTAGTATTAGTAGTTCCTAGGAAAGCGGTAGCAGCAGCAGCGACAGACGACAATCCTGGACAACATCCGAAGACTTCTCACTCTCGCTCGCGCTCCGTACTTAGCGTTCTACAGCAACTTCGATCGCAGCCGACTCGCTCTATCCTCGACGGCACACAATCCTCGGATATCGCAGCGCTCGCAGCCGATCGCAAATGCTCGACGACCTATGCGCGGAGTTAAACAGCTACCAGAGGCCATCCACCGGCAGAAGTCACCAGGATCCGAACATCTCGTCTCCATCCAACGAACTATGTACATAGTTGTAAATATTCTAGCGTTATCACTGGCAAGGGGGTACTGTGGCGGCAGCACGATCGAGTGCCACCACCGATCTACGACCGCCATTACGCCTACGCCACCCCTAGTTCAAGGATCGTCCGCTAGACATCGTGTCCATCGAAGGATCGCTCTCGCAAGTTCTCCAACGACGATCGGTATCTATATATACGATCAACCGGCAGATACCATCGTCTCATCCGGGGCACAGCGTCTAGGGCAGGGCCTGTTCGGTCAGCCCTACTGACGAGTCCACGAGCAGGCCCAGGACGAAACGCAGCGCGCTAACCAACACCTTTACCCTTTCCTAGGAACAGAAGGACACCCGCAGGACCGGCCGCAGCATCATCACCGAGACCAGCCGGTGACCTTCTCCAACCTTTGGGCGCGGATGGGCCCAATCTACAGCCGCGGCCGGCCCGAGCACGCGGGTTCCTTTAAAACCAAAGTTGAGTCACCAATTAAAATCCATGAAGATAATACAAGTACAGTCTTAATTGCAAAGTATGGAAACTTAACAAAAAGGTCAAAATATATTGAAATTCACTACCACTTTGTCAATGAGTATTATGAGAAAAAGGAAATCGATATAATAAAAGTCGATACTGAAAACAATTTAGCGGACATGTTTACAAAAGCGTTAGGTAGATTTAAGTTTGAAAAAATACGATTATTGTTAAATTTGGATAATTGAGAATTTATATTTTATTATAAATATCATTTAAGTTTATTATTAAATAAGATGTAATTTAAATTGTTACCGGCGAGGTCCAGGAATTCGAGTTTTTAAAAAGGATTTTTATTGCGTCTTCTTAAACTCTACTTCTACAAACTATTCAATCTTACAACACTACTCGTTACAATACTCGGAGAAGTACAGAGAATGGACCGAAGCCGATTCCTTGAAGTTGATCCGCTCCTTGACTGCGGACTTCTGCTTGAATCTGGATCTGAATGATGAATGCTATGCTCCTTCGTTTGGTCACTCTTTTATATTGGAGCTGATGAATAAGTCCCTTGTTTTGTAAATAATGATTATGGGCTTATCTTATCTCTCGTAGACTGACGGTCACAAAATAAATTTTTGTATTCTGAAAAATAACTAGATATAGGAAATATGTACAGCATAAAGTTAAGGAGGTGTATTAAGATACGAGTAATTATTATGCTGTACACGCATACACATGTGTGTAGTGAGTGTGTAGTGAGAGTGATGGTAGATGAGTGAGGTATGCGTGCGCATCGTTAGTTCCGATAGAAAAGCCCACGAGTGAGAGTGTCTCAAAGAACAAGCGAGTATAATCCATTTATATAGAATCAATCTTTTGTTATAATGTGTTATTAATTATATTTTGTTAAAGTAAAGTAAAAGAGCGGTGAAGAACAAACTTATTTTCACGATCGATCCTCATAAACTTAACAAATAATATCGTCGTACGTCCTTACACTTCGATTTTCGTCGTACGTCTGACACATCGGCTGACGAAGGTCGCCTTCGTCGCCGTAAAAGAACTTAAGATATATCTATATATTAACGTGGTTGCCTGAGATTTCATCACAGCTCGCAACACGCGTTAGTCGCATAATAAAAAGTAGATTCAAATAAGTTTTTTTCGACTCCACAATATTAATGTTGAAGTCCGTGAACAAAAAGGCCAGACTATTGAAAAATGAACTTTATTGTAAGATACCCCGATTGGAATGTTCGAGAAAACAAAAAAAGGAAACGGTGAAGCGTACAATGTATTGCTCGTACAAAAGCCGGATGCTTACTGACTCCTTGAATATACGTTAGGCTAAATGCCCTAGCCACACACACATACATTCAACACGCAGTACGTAAACACACAGAAACAATCAACAGAGCGCTTGATTGCTTTCGTGTAAAAAGAACGCGGATTTGACTATATCTAACACGCCTTCTTCAAATTCGACGTTCTTGCATCCTCAACAAACACTCATTCCCATGCTTGACATGTGTTTAAAATGCGCTGGCCCCGGCAACGGTTTCGTTAGCATGTCAGCTGGCATTTCCTCAGTCGGCGTGTGTACCAATTTGAGTTTATTTTCTCGAAGCACTTGACGAACAAAATGATATCTCGTTGCAATGTGTTTTGTCCTTGCATGATACACCGCGTTCTCGGCTATTGATTTAGCCCCTCGATTATCAGTACCAATTGTTACACACGACAACTCCGGCATTTTCATGTCCAGCATTAAATTCCTTAGATATATCGCTTCTCGAGATGCCTCTGACAGCGCTATGTGCTCGGCTTCTGTTGTCGAAATCGCGACAGTCTTTTGTTTACACGACCGCAAGGTAATCGCCGCACCACTGAATACAAACAAATATCCCGTATACGATATTCTGTCTCTTACATCTGCTGCGTGATCCGCGTCTGAGTAACCAACTATACCAAGTCTATTTCTTTTGTACACAAGCGCTTGATTTTGCGTGCCTTTTAACCCTTTCGGCCGGAGCGGTGACTATAGTCACCTAACGCCCGACGCTCGCTCTGTACGAGCGGTGACTATAGTCACCCAACATTTGACGCTCGTTATGTACGAGCGGTGACTTAGGTCACCCGCGAATATTTATGAGCAGAATATATATATTATCTCCATGGTAATCCATCGCAAGCATTTTGCAACTTGTTTTACGCTGCCTAATTGTAGACTGACAAAATGAGCAACAGTATAAAGAAAATATTTGAACAGTACGCTTGTCTCGGTGAGACCGTTCATAGAACAGCCTCATAAAGGGACATTCTCTAATACACCTATAGAGCGACAATTTCGGATCGCTGGCGGGCTGGAGCCTGCAGCCGAAGACACCGTCGCCGCAGCGCTCGGGTCTTCGAATCACGGAGATCCAATCAGGCGTGGACCTGCTAGGCGCCACAACCCCCAAGCGGCAGGGTATGCCGTATACGAGCACGCCGGGACAAAGCCGGACCACCCTGGACTCGGAGGATTCAGGGCTGGCGTCCCAGCCATCCCCGATGCCAAAAGGAACGCCGCCAAAGAAAAGCCAGCCGATCAAAGAGCAGCAGCTGAGCCAATGATATTTTTAGTTTTTCTTGTTTTGTTATTATTTTTCTTTATAGATTATAAGCAATAGTTTTAAGTTCATATATGTATATATTTAGACATAGGCATTATTGACAGGTTGAGGTTAAGTTCAGTATTTTTCTTTAATTACTTTATATTATATTAATCTTCGTTCCTATTAGTTATAAGTTACCACCGAGTCGTTACGATCAGTATTATAATTTTGTTTTATCTAGTAAGATTGAGTTGATTTTTTTTTGTTTCATTAGCTTCCACAGCAAATATATTTATATACAGATATATACATATATCTAATTAAGTAAATATAAAAATACCAAGTAAAACTGATATTATGTCAAGGTGATAGAAACACATAAGTGATATTATGTTAAGTATTACAAAATTGTCAAACAATGTTACTATTGAGTTTTCGGTACAAAAACATGTATTAGCGGAAGGAGAGCGAAGTTTAAAACAAGAATATATATTTTTTTTACTATCCTGCAAGCGTTTGAGTTATCACTCACCCTTAAACCTAATTGCTTGGTAAAATAAAAGATAGAAATAAGAATGAATCAAAGGTAGAGCGAAGAAAAGATAAGGTAGATGCACTAAAACAAAGCCGCTGTGGGATCGAGCGAGATCATCTCCGGTGTTTACATTGTTGCTTCGGAGAGATCGAATCCGCCGACACTTTACAAGGTGACCGACTTGATGGTGCGGCGCGCCGAGTCGGTTCGCCTAGCGACGACAGTCGGTCGTATGCCTACCAGCCAAGCGAATGTGTTTTCTTTTATAACCTACAAATAAATACATCTACTTTTCTTTGCATTTAAACCGAGTTCCTACACCGCCATCTACGGGAAAATCGGATAATTAAATTAATGAGGTATTCCGACCGATGTCGATACCGACATCCGGCGAGCGGAAAATGAACCAAATCTTAAACGGGCAACAGCATCGGCCGACCAGAATATGTACCAATAATCAATGATGAATTAACGGAATTTATCAGATAGAACAAATTCACGTAAATAGTGATGATTAAAAAACTCCCGAGCGAAAGCGAAGGAGGATGAACAAAACTCCCGAGCGAAAGCGAAGGAGGATGAACAAAGCTCCCGAGCGAAAGCGTAGGAGGATTAACAAAACTCCCGAGCGAAAGCGAAGGAGGGTTTAATTAATTGGCTGACGAGTTAATTAATTAATTAATTTATAAGGTAGTCATAAGAGAAATAGGTTAAGACCAAAGCCAAAGGGGAAACAAATATGCGTTTAATGATAATCAACCCCACCTAGCTAGGGGTAAATAGCAATTGAAGCTAAAAGTCCAAAAATTTCGAAATTTTGAAAATAAGGTTGGGCGAAGGAAAGCCGACCTAACGCGAATTGACCCAAGATGGCAACGCGGTAAAAGCCATTTCGGGACCCCAAGCACTGTTTAAACAAATGGCCCCGAAATGACCCTTAAATAAACAATGATAATTTAAAGACAAACCATGCGTTATAATTGGTAAACAACAAGGGAAGAAATAAAAGCCTGAGCGATGGGCTACTGCGGGGATGAATGTAGAACCCGAAACAACGTCATTTGTTTATAACAATTACATAAAAAGATAAATCGGGGACACGAAACTGCTGTCCAGTAGAATGTAACAGTCAGGAAAAACGTTTTGAACAAATATCAAAACCCCGACCAAATCGGGCAAGAACAAAGGAATTTGACAATAACAAACAGAAAAGGTCAATATCAAGGCAAGAGAGTTGGACGTTCGTTACGAGGTAAATCAAGACGGCAAAGGATAGAGATAAAACACTGAATTTGTTGAAACCACCCAAAATAGTTATGTTAGGAAATGTAAAAATTTATAACAATTAAAATCTTGTAAAAAAGGGATGCGCGAAAAAACAACGCATAGAAGAGGTTGCACATGAGAGCGACATCAAAAACTAGCTCGAAGCGAGAACATCCGATTGTTAATTAACAAATTCAGATGTAATGTAAATTGCAATATTGCTACTGGTCACAAATGGAAGGACGCGAATGCCGATAATCGTAATCGATTAATAAACGAAGGCGGTGACAGAAAATACGGCATCCCAACTCACTTGCCAATAATTGACATTGACAAAGAATAATAAACAAAATCCAACGAAGCTATTGAGCATAGTTGGCTGGTGCAAGCGTGCATAAAACGGATCGAGATTGAGCGGATAATTGATTGCGAGAAAATTTTAACACCCATCATTGTTAATAAACAATTTCGGAAAAACAAAATAAACAAATAATCCAAAATAAAGGACTGAAGAAGCAGATATGCAAGTCAAAATGACGCGGGTAGCCTAGGCGAAGTAATGCCATAACAAAAACGAACGTAAATTGTTTAATTAACAAATTTCAAAATAATGCAAAATCCGAATTGTTAACAACAATAGTTGGGTGATAAAATTATTAGGCTAAAAAGCGGATAATATGTATTCGTAAAGAATTATAACATAAACAACGACACAACAAACGACCGGCGGAAGTCAGCAAATCGCGACTGCGCATGCGCATGACGTCATCAGTCGCGATAAGTATAAAAGGCGAGCACGCGGTGACCAATTATGATTGTGATTTCTGAAATCGCGCCGAAGGAAGTAATTAGCGTCGTTTGTTGGGAGCATAAGGCAAATCCGCTGCCATGTGTCGGAGGAAGTGTCTTTAGTTAGAAGTACTGAATATACAAGTCGATCCAATTGTTTTATTATATACGATCATAAATATTCAGTGATAATAACTGCAATCCGTTAATTGCAGGAGAAATACGATACCCATCGTCGGATATTAATTAGGATAGTTACCATTGCGATAGGCTTAGACATACGCGTTTAGATTTAGAAACAAGATAGTCAAGGGGGTATCGAACAATGGAATTAGAGTCAGTGCAAATAGTGTATAGTAAAACGATAATATTAAGTGTACATATTCAGTTAGGATTAGATTTAGGATTAGGATTAGAAGTTAAGTGCGGGAGTGTAAAAGCAGAGTACCCGAAATAAAGTGCGGTATTGTTATTTACACAAAAAATCGAGTTGGATTATTTGTCTGCCCATCATCCAACTGACCTGCGCTAAGGATAGGCCATCGGAATAAAGGGTGGATATTGCGACCGGGCAGCAGTATAGGAGTAAGCCAACGGTAAGCATCACAGCCAACCTATTCCATAAAATCACAGATTCTAAAAAGTGAAGAAATTTTGGTAATTTTTGACGATAAAATTACCTGGCGACCGTGAGCCCCTATCCAACCATCAATGAACGGTTACATCGGCTCGCTCAGACGTTCGGAATATTTTCACGGTATATGGTTTAATTTTTCTGCATTATCACATCATTTCATTTTATTATATTTTTTGATTATTTTGTACCCCTCAAAGATAATGAATACGAATTGCAAAAGAAGGAAAGGAAACTGTTACTCCATCGAAAAAGAGAGCAATGAGATATACGACAAATCTTCAGAGTCCGATAGCGATACTGCAGTAAATAATATTTATACTAGAAAGAAGCCAATTCGTCGGACAAAAGTACTTAGCACGTCAGAATCAGAAGATGATAATATTGAAGATGCTTTGCCATCAACTTCTTTTCATAATATCCAATGGACTACGGAGAATGCTGAATTTACATTTCATAATTTTGATGTTTCCAATTCCGGACTTCAGACAGAAAACTTAAAATTTTCCTCGACAATATTACATTATTTTGAATCATTCTTTTCACCTGATCTTGTAGGCTTTATTGTAGATGAGACAAATAAGTTTTGGGCATGTACAGTAAATGATAAGACGCGCGATGTCTAAATTGGAACAATTGTCGACGAACTATACTGTTTTCTCGCTTGTACTTTACAAATGTCGCGAAACAAAAAATTAAGGCTTCGTGAATATTGGTCCACGGATAAACTTTTAAGATCTGATATTCTTAGCGAAATTATGTGTAAGGATAGTGTTGAAAATGCGCCTTCTTCCTCGATGAGGCGTTGTCGAGGACGATCCTCAACTTTGTACTTACTTCTTTTTTTTCTGTCTTAATCCAATATGGTGTATTTCTTTTTGTGGTAAATAAATAGTAAAAACGACGAGATGTGTTTTCTTATTATTAAAATACAACAGGTTATGGTCCCAGGCAGCTTGCTACTGCACTGAAATAAAATAAAAGTAAGGAAAATAAAAAAACACGCAAAAAGGGGCCCGAAAGCGCCGACTTAACCTAAAAAAACATGGTGAAGAAGTGCCACGTGGCCGTGTCGTTTCGCAATACGCAGAAAATACAATTCAACGATATCACAAAGCGTAGTACAAATTGAAAAACTGAGTCGTGAAAACTATGAGGCATGGAAAATTCAAATGTAATATGCCCTGGTTCAAAACGACCAATGGGAATACGTAAACGGAACATGCGTAAAACCCGAAGATGCAGCCGCAGCCGCCGCATGGGTGAAGAACGACCAGAAAGCAATGGCAAAAATAATATTTTCAATAGATTTCGCAGTTATGGACCATATTAAGGATTGCGAAACATCTACATGCTTATGGCTAAAATTAGAGGATGTATTCCAGTCAAAGAGGCCAGCTCGAAAAGTTAAATTGCTAAAGCAGTTGCTCTTCACGAAATTAGAAGATGGGGAAAGTATGAGCGATTATTTACATACGTTCATCGGCATAACCGACCATCTAGCTCAAATAGGTATTGTGGTACCAGAAGACATATTAGTTGTACTACTATTGCATAGCATACCTCAATCATATGAGAGCCTCAAATGCGCAATTGAAGCTAGGGACGAGCTACCCACACTAGAAGTATTAAAATTGAGATTGTTGGATGAGGCTCAAACCAAAAACCGGAAGAACGGACCGGATCCAGGATGCTCTGCAATGTATACTAAAGACTCGAAGAATAAACCAAGGCATGAAAACCAAAAAACAACCAGATGGAATAAAAACAAACGCAAAACAAAACCTACATGCCATTTTTGTAACAAGCTTGGTCACAGGATATCAGATTGCTGGAATAAGTTTCCTGACAAGAAACCAAGCACAGCACAAGTTGAAGAACATTTTCTAACCATAAATAAAGAGTATGCCCTCTCACACACAAACAAGGACAACTTAGGGTGTGTGGATAGTGGGGCAACCACGCACATGTGCCATGACAAATCATTATTCATGGATCTGAAACCGATATTAGACCAACAAGTCACATTGGCAACACACACTGCAGCAACAGTCAAGGGCCTGGGAACTGTGTGCTTGACAGTCAACAATGCTAAGACTAAGAAAATACTAAAACTAAATAACACTTTATGTTCCAGAATTAAGAATGAACCTTATGTCAGTGTCCAAAGCTACTGAAAAGGGACATAAGATCATTTTTGAAGGACGAAGCGAAATTGCACTGTGAAATCAACAAAATCGATTGTTTCATATAAATAATATAAAATACCATCTAGCAATAAGCGTTGGCAAAGACGACAATAATCTTGTTACTTGGCATTATCGTTATGGACACTTGAATGAGGAAGATTTAAAAAAACTTGGAACTTTAAACATGGTACATGGACTAAATTTACAACTAGCTGAAAAAATGTATCCTTGTGAAATATGTATAAAGAACAAACAAGCGCAGACACCGTTTCCAACAAACCAGCGTCAGAAGTATTCAGAAGTCCTACAATTGATACTTTTCTTTTTTTTCATAAGTCTTTACATAATAGATTAGATTATAGCCATGGGCAATATTACAATTCTTGATTCCTCCATGGTCGCACTGCGACTTCTCAAAGGAAAAATTTAACTGGTCGTTGAAAATATCCATTTGAGTGCACAATTTAAATTAAATGATTAAATGACGATAATATAATGAATTGCCTCAAAATAATTGTTAGACAATTAAAAAAAAAGGCTTCCTCGCTACACGGACACAAGGACGGACAAGACAGTTACGAAGAAAAAGAAAAAGGTGTTAAGGTACACCAACGTATCGGGAGTAAAGCTCCTTGAGTAATATAAACGTCGTTTGAACATAGATTGTCTTGGCCCGAGTTGAAGTATACAGAAGTAAAAACTGAGTTGAAAAAACGGCCAGACATACTTATAAGAAAAATTAAATAATTAAAGAACAGTCTGATAACTAAAACAGTATCCTTTTTCGCATAAGTGCGCTAATAATCTTAATTGTTAGTATAATGAATGATATTAATGCCTCTGATAAGAGGAATACTTATTACTAGGTAGGTCTTAATTATAAATATATACTGATGTATGAAAAGTATGTACAAATGAGGGATGAATGCATATACTATGCATTTATGATAAAAACGCCTGTCGTGACGGGGCGCGAGGGGCAGTCAAACCATCCATGGCAATTTTTGTAGATATTTGTAGTTTTTATGGTCCGTGTCTCGCGGGGGAAGAGAAACGGAGAATTGTAGATGAGAAGGATTGGATGCTATGAATTCAGGATCGTAAAGCAGAGCCGCTGACCCTTTTTTACGGGTAATGTGATAGATGATTGGAATTTTTGATTGATGGTTTTGGATGTAGCCCTTTTTATCGAGATATGGAAAAGCCGAAATGGACAAATAACCAGTGTCTTTAGCTTTATCCGCCTCGAGGTCGGGCATAATATGTAATGATTTGATGAGAGGATTATTTGTTGGGGATTGGATTGCTTTTAAGATGAACATACGCGTTGTTTTCACGGCGAAAATGTCGAATCTGGAGCAATTTAGCTTGTTGTAAATTGTTTGATTGTGTATGCGTTTGTAGAATCCGCTAGGCGTTCTGCGCGGTGTCAGAAGTCCTGTGATTGCCCGGAATAGCTTTCTCTCAAAAATGCGAATGCGCTCCATTACATAAGGGGCAATGGGATACCATATAGGTATCGCATATGATAAAATAGACCGTACATAAAGTTTGTATAGTAATAGTTTAATTTTTTCTCCTAGATATTTAGAGTAAAACAGCCTTGCAAGTCTGGATGCGCTACCTTTTGCTTTTTCCAGGCAATAGTTAGCATGCTCGTTATAGTTGAGCCTTTCGCTCAGAATGACTCCTAAATATTTGACTTTTTTGGCACGCGGTAAGACTATATCGCGATTACCAGGTGAATGTATGACAAACTCTTTTGCCAATTTTTGGCGTCTTCTGCTTATTAAGCGTGCTTGTCGCGTAAATAAGATGGTCTCGCACTTGTGCATATTAACTCTAACCTTCCTGAAATCGCATTCTTTAACCACGAGGTTGAACGCATTTTGGAGCCGGTTTTGAACTGCAAGTGGATCTGGGTCGGATTCATATATAATGAGATCGTCGGCAAAAGCTATTGCTTTACATGTTGAGTTAGCATTGTTAAAGTTATTTAAAATTTCTGAGAAGTATAGATTAAAGAGGAGAGGTGAGTTTACAGCTCCTTGCTGTAAGCCATTTTGAATAAAGAAGGATTGTGACGCGTATTGACCGTTATGGAATACTCTAAAGGATCTGTTAGAAATTAAATTTTCAATTAAGCGTAATAAATGGATTGGTATGTTCGTTTTTGCGAGTTTTACCACCAGCCCCGTGGTCCAGACGGTATCAAATGCTTTCTCAAGATCAATCAGAACAGCTCCAGTCATGAGAGAATTATTTAGGGAATCGGCAATGTCTCTGGTAAATTTAGCTATTGCATGAATTGTAGAGTGAGAGTGTTTGAATCCAAACTGATGGCCTGGTATCAACTTATTGGACTGCACAAATGCGTTCAATCTTATATTTATCATGATTTCAAAGAGTTTTCCTAAATTCGGTAGCAGGCTGATCGGACGATAGCTATTGAGATCGCTGGCTTTTTTGCCTTTTTTCAAGAGTGGTATGAGTTTAGCGTTTTTCCATCTGGATGGAAAGTATGATAAGCGCAAGGAGGCGTTAAAGATCAAAGTAAGGAATTTCAAAGCTGAACCGGGTAGATGTTTTACCACGACGTTAGGAATGCCGTCAGTAGAAGCGGAATACTTGTTTTTTAAAGTTTTTATTGCTCTATTTAAGATAGCTGGGTTTATAAAGTAATCATCGTGAATTGAGGGCCATATTTGTTCGTTAACCGAATTAAAGTACCATTCAACGGATCTGTTTGAGGTATGGATGGCTTCGTATTCAGCTTTCACCGACTGTTCATGACGTTTTGAATCATGGTCAGTAGTAATAAGATTTTTTATATGTACTCTGGCAAAGTGAGCACCCAGCAAAAGGAGTTTTTCGTTAAGATCCGTAACGATGAAGTCATTGTCGATCTTTTGTAATACCGTTGTATCTATACCCGTTTCAGCCCACAGGTGCCCATCGTCAACGGAGCCCCTCAGCGGGGGGACCGCATCCCCGGATCTGGGTTTCATAATTCTATTTATGAGTGAAAATAATTTTTTGCGTTCTCTTGTATCTAGTTTTGAAAGTCTATCGTTCCAGAATTTATTAGCAATTGCAGTGTATAGTTTACGATGCCTGTAGTTTATGCGTTTAAGG
This sequence comes from Cerceris rybyensis, assembly GCA_910591515.1. Taxonomy (NCBI): domain Eukaryota; kingdom Metazoa; phylum Arthropoda; class Insecta; order Hymenoptera; family Crabronidae; genus Cerceris; species Cerceris rybyensis. The sequence goes on along the minus strand of OU342798.1, from coordinate 18,238,324 downwards.
ATCTGTTTATAAAATTTTATTAAGTTTCGATTAGCTGTATTAACGTTATTGTACCTGAGTAAGTTAAATAATTTTGTGATGGTTTTCGATTTTAATTTTTTCAGTCTAATAATGCTCCAGTGATCATAATCTTTAGGGCTATTTAATGATTCGATGATTGGAGTACATCGATTCAGAGTGGAGGAGATATTATCCTCGAGATTTTCAATAGCTGTATTAATCATTTCAACTGGGACATTTAAAAGTGAGTTGAGATTTTGTTCATCAATGAATTTATGTATCGAGAGTCTGTACTCTTTCCAATTTGTTTGCTTATATGAGAGACGGATAGGTCTTGGAACGCTTTCAAGGGATGCACTCCATCCGTCGAGGGACAGGTCGACCAAAGTGGCCCAATGGTCACTTTCATAGGGCAACACCTCGAGTCTTTGTGTACCGTTGTTAATTCTATCTGCCAATCTATCGTCCGCCAACGCGATATCGAGATTCGAATTAGCCGGATGAAAAGTTGGAGTTTCTGAGTATAATAAAGTGGCTCTATAACTTGCGCCCTGCAGACGCAGCCATTCGTACAAGGCTAAACCTTTACCGTTATTTACCGAATTCAGCCAGGATGAGTGTTTGGCATTTAAATCGCCGGAGATAATATAATAGTTAGCGTCATTTGCGAGACGTAGTTGATTAAAAAGATCATCGAGATCCCGTAAAAAGAGAGTCTTATCCTTGGTAGGACTATAAACCGAAGCAATCACGAGACTTCTGTTTTCTGATAATTCAAGTCTGATGGCCACTGCCTCGATGGACCTTTCGCTGGAAAACGAAAGCTCAATCCTAGTAAATTTATATGTGTTTTTTATTACTATGGCGACGCCACCGCCAAAACGATTATTCATTCTGTCCCTGCGAATCATTATATATTCGGGAGGTAATTCAACAACATATCTAGGATTAAGCTTTGTCTCAACGAGACAGCAAACATCAGGGTGATTTCTTACGAGAAACTGTTGTAAGTAGGCTCTTTTATGCAAGTTGATTATGGAATTGACATTCGCCGTGATGATACGGATGTTCTCGAGCAGTATAGGTTGATTTGTGATTGGTGCTATTGTTTTACTGGTGGGTGGTTTGTCTGCCTCTCGCGCTCCGCCCTTGATAGGTGGTATGTTGTGTATCCTCATCTATAAAGGATTGAAAGAGGAAGTTAATTTTTTCCGAATTTTCGTTAATTCTTTGGAAGATAAGTGGAATTTGATCGGCTATGCCTTTGATGGCTGCTAGTATTGAATTTAAATTAATTTGTTGATCGGCCTGATCATTTGCCGATTGCAACGGTCGATTTGTCGTTGTTGGTACGGCGGTGTTCGAGGAGGGGAGGGCGGCTGCTGCTCCTGCTGCGACTCGGCTGTATGAAAGGCCAGGGTTGACCATCTGCGATTGTTGTCTTCTAGGAGTTGGAGCCGTTGTTGACCTTTGCATGCGGGAGGCAGCAATAGCCGCTCTTCTCTCCTTGAACCTAGGGCAGCCTCTGTAGGAGGCTGGGTGTCCGAAGTTCTCGCAATTGACGCAGTAGATTGCATCATGTTTTGTCGCTTCTGTGACTGAGCATTTGCCTCGTTGATGAGACAGGTTGCATTTCACGCATCTAAAATCGAGATTACAATTAACCGACGAGTGACCGATTCTTTGGCAGTTGAAACACTGCAAGAGGTCTTGTCTTCGGAATTTTTCCCATTTTACTCTTTGGTAGTTTAAGATATTTAAATTTTGAATAAACTTGAAATCCGAGTTAGCGGTGAATTGAATAATAAACATTGGCAGAGGTATGCCTGATTGTTTGGATTTCACGGTTGAGAATTTCGTGCCGCGGATGGCCTTGGCCTTAGAAGCGGCAATGGAATTTATTTCCGATAACAGTTCGTCTATTTGTGTATTAGGATCAATGCCTTTCAAAAGAAGCGTAAGCGGTTTTTCATCCTTCGGTGTATAAGTGAAGAATTTGATTTCATTGTTTGTAAGTATAACCTTCAGTTTAGTGAAGATTTCATTGGAATTCGCGTGTATTACGTGACTTTTGTTGCTGGCTCGCTTAATAGTAAAAGCTGCTTTTGGCAGCGAATTTCTTGAAATATTAATAATGATTTGCGGTGATGCCGCGTGTACTACGATTGGAGGAGGTTTTCCTGTCCTTTTTGCAGTTGTCTCTGGCTGCACTGTTGGATGGACTTCGCTGTCCTGTCGCTCGGATTGCCGTGGTCCATCCAGGTCTGAGAGGGACAGGAAGCGGTTTGAAGGCTTTTCCATCGTCGGTTGATGCGGACGTTGTGTAGGCGATCTTCTTCCTGTAGGGGAAGACTTACTCACTTGAGTCCATCCCGAGGTGGATGGATTTTCCTCGGACCTCACTGAAGGTGTAGGCGGTGCGGTTTTAAGCTGCGCTTCCAATAGCTTGATCCTGTTAAGCAGACGTATATTTTCCTGCTGGAGCGCTGTTAGGGTTTGATTTGGTGCCTCCCCTTCCTGCCTGGCTGATGAAATGGACATCGTATCGCTGGCTGCGTCCTTATTCGATCCGTTGTTATCCTCCATTGTAGCGGGAGAGTTGTCGCGTGAGGTTGATGCACCACGTGGGGAAGCACGCTTCGTCGCCGTCTTCTTTGTCTTTTTGGGTAGCATATTTTCCGTCGATGTAGAAATTTGGTCGACGGTTGATCTTTTTAGAGATCTGGCTCTTGGTCTTGTTGCCGGTGATGCAATCGGTGCATCATCGGTGTCTTTTCCGCTTTGTGTGCCTTTTTGCACTAATTTTGCTTGGTCTTTGAGAGAGGAATGTTTTTCCATACACTTCACTCACTTAATACACAAAGTAAAAATTCGAAAAAAGGGGGACTTGCGCGGGCAAGCCCAGCAGTAGAAAACGGAAGAAAATGTCTTATAATAGTTAGGTTTTTGATTCAAACACTTAAACTGAACTTTGAATTTCACAGTGTAGTACGTATAGTTGCGAAATGGGAGCTCTCAGAGGCACGTCTTATCTCTTCGAGCTCTCGGCGCAGAGTCACTACAATTGATACATTCTGACATATGTGGTCCCATGCATACCACCTCAAATGGAGGGGCTCGCTATTTTATAACATTTACAGATGAGTATTCAAACTGGGTGGAAGTATACTTTATGAAGGCAAAAAGTGAAGCAAAGGAATGTTTCATAAAATATAAAAAACTGGTTGAAGATCAAACTAATAAGAAATTGAAATGTCTGCGAACAGACAACGGCACAGAATATAAGTCAAATGATTTCAGGCAATATTTAGAGGCAAATGGGATCCGTCACGAATTTTCTGCACCGTATACTCCTCAGCAAAATGGTACAGTTGAACGTATGAATCGTACGTTAGTGGAGATGGCTCGCTGCATGCTGTCCCAAGCTGGTCTGTCAAAAAGTTTCTGGACAGAAGCTGTTGCAACAGCGGCGTACGAAACAGGTGTCCCACGAGGAAAGTTACTAAACAAAACGCCACATGAAATTTGGCTCGGTTATAAACCAAATGTAAGTCATTTAAAAGTGTATGGGTGTCCAGCATTTGCCCTAGAAAAGAAATCAGGTCGAGACAAGTTCAAGTCAAAATAAAAAAAAATGTATATTCGTTGGGTACTCTAACGAAAGAAAAGCATATCGTTTATGGGACCCGAACATGAGGAAGATTTTGGAAACCAGAGACGTCAAATTTTTGGAACACAATAAATCACACGGGAGTGACAACGAGTCGACACATGAAGGAACGTCGGAAAAAACAGTATGCCCGACACAGATGTTTGAGACATTAAATGAGGACGCAATTGAAGAGGATGTACCTAATACCACGGATGACGAAGAGTTGGAAAATAGCGAAACAATCCTTGAGGAAAGGGAGTCACATGAAAACTCGCCTCCCGTTACTGAAACTCCCGGAAGAGGAAGAAGGCGTCTTAAACTTCTACGAACAGGCAATCCAGGTAGGCCACGAAAATTATATGCCGAAGCTCAATACGAATCTCAGCAGGAGACAAATTTGACCATCGGAACGGAGCAGTATCTTTCCTTTGAGGAAGCAACATCAGGACCAGACGCTGATAGCTGGAGACAGGCCATGCAAGGTGAGTACGACTCGCTCGTGGAAAGTGGGTGCTGGACGCTAGTAAAAAGACCAAAAGGTGAAAACGTAATCGGAAATAGATGGGTATACAAAACTAAGCTCAACAGTGATGGTACTATAGAAAGATTTAGAGCTAGATTGGTTGCTAAATGATGTAGCCAGAACTATGGAGAGGACTACCATGAAACCTTTGCTCCGGTCGCCAGATTGAGTTCACTACGTACTCTAGTAAGTCTATCAGTCGAGCGAGGTCTAAAATTGTACCACTTAGATGTAGTAATGGCCTACATAAATGGAAAACTCGACGAGGAAGTGTACAGGGTGTTTCAAAAATATTTGTCATGGCTTTCAGGGGTTGTTCTACACCTCTGGATCGATGGAGATTTGCGAAAAAAACTTGCCGCAAAATTCGGGAAAGGGTAGCAAATTTTTTTATTGGCTCATCGTATTCGTCTTGTTACGTAGGCAAAATGTCTGAGAGGAACCATGGGTCAGAAATGAACCGTTCTCTCACAAATTAACTTTTAATTGGGCCTTACGATTAAAATTTCGCCCATACGACAGCCTTCGAGTCGCCGACCTTTCGAAAAGAAACACATGAGATACCCTTGCTAGCTCCAATAGTTGAAACAGGGGCAACATAATTGAAGAGAGAGAAAATGACTAGAAAATGTCAATGACCTGCGTTCGGTGTCGGGTTCACTCAAGGGCCCACCCGGGAAGAAGAGTATAAACACTTACACTTCTCTTCTGGTTCGGTGACACAGTCCCCTATTTTCTAGCTTCGTTTACGTCGCCTCTACTTTAACTATCGGCGAAATTTTAATCGGAAGGGCCAATTAAAAGTTAATTTGCGAGAGAACGGTTCGTTTCTGACCCATGGTTCCTCTCAGACATTTTGCCTACGTAACAAGACGAATACGATGAGCCAATAAAAAAAATTTGCTACCCTTTCCCGAATTTTGCGGCAAGTTTTTTTCGCAAATCTCCATCGATCCAGAGGTGTAGAACAACCCCTGAAAGCCATGACAAATATTTTTGAAACACCCTGTACATAGAGCAAGCAAGAGGCTTCGAAGACCCAGAGCGGAAGGACCATGTATACAAATTGAACCGATCGCTTTACGGATTGAAACAGTCGGGACGACAATGGTCAAAAGTACTGAGGGATCGATTAATTCATCTCAAATTTGAAAGAAAAAGAAATAATAAGTATGTAATTATAATTTTAGTTTATGTGGACGACTTAATAATAGCCACTAATAGCAACTTATTCTTCAACGAGCTTAAGGACGATTTTAAACGTTTTTTCAAAATGAAAGATTTAGGACCACTTACAATTAGCCACTGCTTGGGTATCGAGTTCAAAAGGGATAAGGATAACCGAATTCTAATACATCAAAGAAAATATACTCATGAAATTTTACAGAAATTTCGGATGCAAGATGCCAAGCCTGTTGCCACTCCTCTTGACCCAGGTAACAAACTAACCAAGCTTGAATCAGAAGCGGAAGATGATGAGAGGTTCGACAGCAAATTATATCGATCAGCAATAGGAGCATTGATGTACCTAAGCGTGGCAACCAGACCAGATATGGCACACACTGTCAGCAAACTGAGTCAGTTTAATTCAGCTCCCTCGAAAACACACTGGAAGGCTGTCAAACGCGTTTTAAGATACTTGCAAGGTACTAAGAATCACGGGTTAATATTCGAAAAAACGGGAATAGATCTCGTAGGATATGCGGATGCAGATTGGGCCGGTGATGTAACTGATCGGCGATCATACACCGGGTACTGCTTTAAAATGACAAGCTCAGCTATTACTTGCGAAGCACGGAAAAAAAAATCCGTAGCGTTGTCGAGCACGGAAGCGGAATATGTAGCGCTGTCTAAAGCCGCCAAAGAAGCCGTCTACTTACGTAAGTTACTGTAGGAATTAGGTAGTTTTCAAGGTGATAAACCAACAAAGATATACTGCGCCAATCAAGGAGCTCTGAAATTAGCAGAGAACCCAGTATATTACTCCAGGTCAAAACATATACAAATTCGCCACCACTATGTCCGTGAAGTTTTTGAACAAGGTAAATTGACGTTGGAATACATACCAACTCAAAATATGGTAGCGGACATATTTACAAAAGGACTATATGGACAGGCTCACCAGAAGTGTAGCGTAGGGTTAAACTTATTAGCTTGTCCGGACGTAGTTGGCGGCGAGGGAGGGTGTTGAAAATGTGCCTTCTTCCTCGATAAGGCGTTGTCGAGGACGATCCTCAACTTTTTACTTACTTCTTTTTTTTCCGTCTTAATCCAATATGGTGTATTTCTTTTTGTGATAAATAAATAGTAAAAACGACGAGATGTGTTTTCTTAGTATTAAAATACAACACATAGATATTTAGTTTTATTGAAAATGTTGCATTTTAGCGATGATAATAACAATTCTTCTTCTCGTTTGCAAAAAATTAGTAACGTTTCAAGCAGACTTCAAAAATCGGTCAAAGACTTGTTTTATCCATTTCAAAATTTATGTATAGATGAAAGTCTATTACTGTACAAAGGCAGGCTATCTTATAAACAGTATATACTAGCCAAGAGAAACCGATTTGGCATCAAAACATATGTATTATGTGATTGTAAAACTGGCTATGTACAGGGTGTAAAAAAATTAATGGTCATGGCTTTAAGGGGTTGTTCTACACCTCTGGATCGATGGAGATTTGCGAAAAAAACCGGCCGCAAAATTCGGGAAAGGGTAGCAAATTTTTTTTATTGGCTCATCGTATTCGTCTTGTTACGTAGGCAAAATGTCTGAGAGTAACCATGGGTCAGAAATGAACCGTTCTCTCGCAAACTAACTTTTAATTGGGCCTTCCGATTAAAATTTCGCCTATAGTTAAAGCAGAGGCGACGTAAACGAAGCTAGAAAATAGGGCACTGTGTCACCGAACCAGAAGAGAAGTGTAAATGTTTATACCCTTCTTCCCGGGTGGGCCCTTGAGTGAAACCGACACCGAACGCAGGTCATTAACATTTTCTAGCCTTTTTCTCTCTCTTCAATTATGTTGCCTCTGTTTCAACTATTGGAGCTAGCAAGGGTATCTCATGTGTTTCCTTTCGAAAGGTCGGCGACTCAAAGGCTGTCGTATGGGCGAAATTTTAATCGTAAGGCCCAATTAAAGGTTAATTTGCGAGAGAACGGTTCATTTCTGACCCATGGTTCCTCTCAGACATTTTGCCTACGTAACAAGACGAATACGATGAGGCAATAAAAAAAATTTGCTACCCTTTCCCGAATTTTGCGGCAAGTTTTTTTCGCAAATCTCCATCGATCCAGAGGTGTAGAACAACCCCTTAAAGCCATGACCATTAATTTTTTTTACACCCTATACTAGATATTATCGTATCGGCAGGGGGCCGTGGGGACCTCGTGAGTGGTTTGGTTCCCCGGCTTTGGGCTTTACGACCCCACCGGACCCGAGTAGTGTTCCCCCAGGGGCCTACCCAGCACGCTGGGTAGGTACGGGCATTTGCGCGCCCGGGGGTCCCCGAGCTAGTTTCGGCAAGGTGTGGGGTCCCCATTCTGTGGCCTGGGAGACCCCACTGGGCTTAACGACCCCACCGACCTGAGTCAAGTGCTCCCAAACCAAGGGTGTATTGGTACCACGGGGGCTGGGTTGCCCGCGGAGTTTTAGCCCACTCCGGCCCAGCCGTGGGTAGGTCCATCGTGGGGGCGAAAGTTTCAAGAGCCAAATGCTGGCGAGACATTGGCGGGCTTACGCTACGGATGTCGCTGTGTGAGATGCAGTAAAACTTCCATCTCGGGCGCCGGCCTGCAGAGCCGGTAGGAGTTAAGAAAGTCTCCGCTCCGACCAGTGTGAGACATAAGCTTCGTGTTTAGACTGGTAGTATGCTGCTTAGGCACATACGCGTTGATCGAGCGTATCTCGATCCCGCGCCCATGGGGGCCGTGGGGATTAAGCCGAAGGGCAGGTGCTCCACGTTAAACAAATCATGACGTTCATGACGTTCATGACTAGATATTATCGTATATACGGGCAATGAATCACACGTGACAGAGAACATGGAAAACATTGGCAAAACAGGAAATATCGTTTTAATACTTTTGAAAACATACTTGGGAAAAGGTCATTCACTGTATGTTGATAATTATTATAGCAGTTCTGCTCTTTTTAATTTATTACATACAAATGTAACTTCTGGAACTGTAAAGCGAAGACGAAAAGGAATGCCTGTAATGGACAGAAAATTAGAAAAAGGCGAGGTTGATTTTCGGAAATCAAGTAATTTGCTGGCCCTTAAATGGCGAGACGAAAGGGACGTACTTATGTTATCTACTTTCCATACTAGCGAATTTATATCTACAGGAAAGAGAAATTATAGGACGCAAGAAATCGTATGTAAACCTAAATGTATAGTCAATTATAATTCGTCAATGGGCGCTGTCGACAAATGTGATATGGTCGTACGTTCTATTAAATCCATTAGAAAATCTGTAAAATGGTACAAGAAATACATTTCATTTGCTAGATATTGCCGTTTGGACTTCTTATTGTTTATATAAATACAAAACAGGAAAAGAGATTTCTATAGCTACTTTTCATCTTGAATTAATACGACAAATTTTACGAAAATATCATAAAAACGATGTTAGACAAAGCGGTCCTAAATCTGCGGATAAATATCCTTTGAGACTTACTGGTAGACACTTCCCAGTGATTTACACTAACGATAAAACAAAACGAAAATGTGCACTGAGAAAGTGTATTGTTTGTACTAACAAGGGAACCTATCGAACTGTTAATCACCGATTTTGATGAAAATTGAGTATGATGTAGTCCTCGTTAAAATATTCGACACGTATTTTTTTTATCGGCAATCGTCGCCGCTTAAGGGGTGAAAACCACCCCCAAAGTAAGGACCCTAAAGTATATTTCGTCGATTATCTCGGAAACTATGAGAGATAGAGCATTTGCGTACATTGACGAAATTTGCGTCTATTAACAATCAACACAATGGTAAAAATTATTTTGCAAAATCTCCATTTGTTTAAACAATATATGAAAAATTCGAATTTTTTTGTTAGTATTTCCCCTTTAATGCCAATGAATTTTCTTGAGTTTTTGTTTATAGAAACTATATGTCCTTGACAAAAATACGGACAAATCAGAATTTTGATTTTTTCACCAGAAAAAAAGTTATTAAACTTGAAATTGTACCGTTCGACGCGCGAAATAGAGTGCCTATATGAGTCGTTCCTTGTTCATAACCAGTTGGTAGCTCTGAAAAGAGCTGATTTTATAGACTTACATAAGTTATTGTTTCAAATAGGTGGTGGAGGCCCAATTAATAGAAGTTATGCTATGTAATTATCACAGTAGTGATATTCTTCAAAGAAGTGCTTAAAACATAAATGTTGTTTACACCACGAGCACCTGAAGGCAACTACGTCTTCACAATTGAAACAGCTTATGATGTCAAATTGTAATTCTGTAAAACAAAATGTTACTAGATTTACAAATTCGTGTGGCCTTCTTTCAACATAACCGCATCGAAACCATGCGTATCTAAACAGATCTTCAAATCTCAGGGAAGATAATTGATTGTGAATAATGGATTGTAATTTTATGATATTATTCCTGCTATATAAATTAACGTTAATATTTAAATTCAGTGTTAAATCTGATATCTTCCTGGCGAAATTTTTCCAAATACGGAATCCATAAACATCCAGTGGTTGTACCATTCCTGTTGTACCTTTTGGTATTTTTAAAAATTCTACTGTTTTTCGTTCCGGAATCGCACTTCTCATCAATTCCTCATCATATCCAGTCCACGAACCGAGTAAAAGAACAGCATTGTTCGATATATTAGGCAGAAACACACTTTCGAACCATCTTTTTAAAAGCTCTTTGGTTAATTTCCCTGACGTGGTTGCCCCAGTGGTGATATTAGGGGTTTGGAGTATTGTTTGTTGCACACGGGGCCCTAACCGCCCGCTTGGTTCTTTTAATACAATAAATAACAGCGAAAGCAATTTTTCGTCTGCTGTGGTCGTTGGTTGAATGGTATAACTATGTGTAACTGCTGATTCTGATTGTATTATACCTTGGGTTTCTTTTTCGCCTTTCCATGCAAAGTTCTTCCTGCATGCATTTCTAACTGGAATCCACTTTGGTTCGTATTAAAAATATTTTGTGGTCCCTATTCATCAAAGTATGTTTTGACATTTGCCTCGAATTGCTTCGCAGATTCCGCAGGTATGGAAAAATTTTCATTATAGCACCGGGTTACGAATTTCGTTGTTTTTCTTGAGACAATACCGTATTTTACTTTGAACTTGTGTAGCCAGTAAGATGATGCTTGAAATCCTTCTAAATTGCATTTTCGATTTTCTTGCAATGACCATCTCCGAATATCAATATCGTGTATTAATATTTTTCTGTTTCGTGCCTCTACGAACATTTCTAAAGTTGTTGTAGCAATTTGTTTTAATTTATCGCTGCGAGAGCCACCTGTGGACACTTGTTTTTCCCATCTGTACAATTGCATCAAGTGCTTTACTAGTTTATATCTTCCTTTCACTGTTTCAACTGATAACCTTTTCCTTTTTCCACTTTTCCAGTAGTTTACAGCATTTTCTTTGTATTCAAAATCTATTTCAATTGGATCAGTTCTTATCGAATCATCTTCAATATCGGGTGGGCTCCCAGATCCAGTTTCAGTCGTGTGCAACTCCGAAGATGAACATGATGCAGTTGCTTCTTCATCGCCATAACTACATAATCAAATAGCAATTCTCATAGCAAACTCAACAAATAGCAATTCTTGCTCCGTTTCTATTTCATAAGCATAACCCGAACACTTATATCTATTGATTATATCTATAATACTGTTTGCTACTTCGATATCTGCAGCACTTACCGGTGTTTCTCGTTCGTCATTATTATAACTATATGTTTGAATTAAAATATTGATAATATTTACAGGATTTACTTCCATGACTACAAATCTAAACTGCTTTTTTTGGTTATAAGCGAGAAAAAATGATAAGAATGACGAAAGAAGGTACTTACTGTAAGCTATTGCTGCAAGAAGTGGGTAGTATTTTCTAAAATATCCGTAATTGCAGAAACTGTTTAATTAGAGTACGAAAGTCTATGCGAACGTGGATGATAGAATGCCGCAAATATCAATCGGTCTCTATTATATATTTTGCAAACAAAGTGGAGTTTCGACGTTACGATGTCTTCCATTGGATATTATCATAATTGTTAAGCTCCGCCCTATTTTACCTCGTGCAGAGGCCTGTTTCGAATTATCTTGTAAAAAGGAGAAAAGTGTCCGGAATTTTTCATCAAGATTAAATGCCTTAATTTCATGATCCATTGATGAGGAGTCATAAATTTGGATACTTCTAAACAAGCTATAGGCAAACAAAGGCCTAGGCTGCTTCTACTCTTTATGAGCGGTCAATACATTTTCTATAAACGCATTTCACCCCAATTTTTCTTTTATTATGGACTCATCGTACCGTTTTTAAGAATCATTAAAGGAAATTATCCCTTTAGTTCTATGCACTTGTAATATCTCGTGGTTTACAATGTAACCGAATTTGTTAAGGGGACTGGTCGAGATTTAATTAGTAACCTTCAACAAAAGATTCAAATCGAGAACTTTTCAAAAATTAATTTTGCCCTTGATTACGGTTCTTATTGTTAGTCCGAGAGCAGGTCGAGTTTGTCCGTATCGTGCGGATTTGGGAGTATCCCGCCATAAACACCGCCCATCGCAAGGGAGCCGAAAATTGTCCCACTCTAAAATAAGCAAAGATTCTTTCATTTTCACCAGCAACGAATATAAATCAATAGTATTCATTTTTTTAAGACCTATCAACTACTCATGAACAAGGAACGACCCATGTAAACACTGTATTTCGCGCGTCGAACGGTACAAATTCAAGTTTAATAACTTTTTTTCTGGTGAAAAAATCAAAATTCTGATTTATCCGTATTTTTGTCAAGGACATATAGTTTCTATAAACAAAAACTCAAGACAATTCATTGGCATTAAAGGGGAAATACTAACAAAAAATTCGAATTTTTCATATATTGTTTAAACAAATGGAGATTTTGTAAAATAATTTTTACCATTGTGTTGATTGTTAATAGACGCAAATTTCGTCAATTTACGCAAATGCTCTATCTCTCATAGTTTCCGAGATAATCGACGAAATATACTTTAGGGTCCTAACTTTGGGGGTGGTTTTCACACCTTAAACGGCGACGATTGAGGATAAAAAAAATACGTGTCGAATATTGTAACGAGGACTACATCATACTCAATTTTCATCAAAATCGGTGATTAACAGTTCGATAGGTTCCCTTCTAATTGTAAGATAGGTAAATCTGGTCTTATACACGCAGGTTTCAATTTATTTCTATGTACTATTTTAAAATGACCTTTCTTCGTTTCTATTTCTACAGTAAGGTCGTTAAATACTCTGGTAATCTTATAAGGGCCTAGCCAATCACAGTCAAAGTTCGCAGTTCTTGGTTCTTTAAGCAGGTATACGTCTTCCCCCGAATTGAAATTGTGTGTTCTAAGAGTCCGATCGTACCAAGTTTTACTCTTTCGTTTTGCACTTTCTAAATTTTGTGCTGCTCTGGTCTGAGTAACGTTAAGCCTATTAAGGAGGTCATCTAAATATTGTACGAAGGTACGTGGTGACTCTTTTTTCTAAAATTCTGTCGGTATTACTGCCTTGACTCCAAAAACTAATTCATCCTGTACCCTCATGTACAGAAGTATTGTAAGAAAAGATCCCGAACCTAATCCAGTCGTCCCAATTATTTTTACTGCAATAGTGTTTAAGATAATTTATGAATTCGCGATGAGCCCTTTCAAGCGATCCTAAAGATTGTGGGTGAAAAGCAGTTGAGGTTATTCGTTGAATTTTGAAAATTTTACAGAATCATTTCATGATTTGGCTGACAAAATATCGACCCTGGTCAGTATGGATAGCCCTTGGGCATCCAAATCTACTAATAAATTGTTCGGCAAGGGCAGAAGCAACAGTTACTGCGTCGATATTACGTAAAGGAATGGCGTCCGAATACTTCGTGAGGTTATCTTGTAATGTAAGTAAATAATGGTTTCCTTTTTATGTCACAGGTAATGGTCCGACTATGTCCATTTGTACTTTCTCGAAAGCTTGTTTGGGGGTGTCAGTAATTTGCATGGGTTGTCTAATTTTAGCGGTGTAGGATTTATTCTTTTAGCATGTAGAACAAGACCGCACAAATTCATCGATTTCTTTTGCCATGCCAGGCCAATCGAAACGTTCCTGTATTAATTGTTTGAGTTTAAACGAGCCTCTGTGGCCACCCACCGAGGACTCATGAAATTCCTGAATTATTCGAGTACGTTCTGATTCTGAGGGAATCTCAATTTCATCTGTACATACCGTGATTGTATACGAGGAATCATTAAAGATTTCCTTAAGTAACCTTATTACCAAATTATATTGGAAAGTATTGAATCTTTCGGCATCCACTAAAATACTAAATGTTCGATAATTTATGGAACCTGTGAGAGTCTTGAGGGATTTCAACGACGACTCAATGTTCTTAAAATCCAAATTTTCATTTACACTGTCCTTGAAGAACATAAGAAAAACCGAATATTTATTACCAGGAAGACCCATAGCATCACCGAAATTAACACTACACTCGCATATTTGTTCCAAAGAAAATCCAACTAACCTTAACAAATCTGTAGTAGATCGAGATATTTCATTGACATTCAGAGGACAAGAATGAACAAGGTGATCCTTTCGCATAATGAGATGGTGTTTAGAGAAAATAATAACTAGACTGCGGATGTTTATGCAAATTTCGAGTTTCACAAATGTAGGTGAGACAGGAAAACCTATCTAGGGATTTATTGCACTCAATAAATATTACAACAAATACCATACTTTGGATATTTTAGATATATTTTTATATTATGTCCTTTTTCTATATTTTAGCCGTATTTAATTTATCATAAATGCATAAAAATCCGCAGTCTGATAATAACTGGTAATGAAGACACTTGGGTCGTTAGTCCGTTACTGACTACATTATTCATTAAAACATTACCTTCGTTTATTTCAGACACTTTCACTACTTGCTGCTCATTCTCACGCTCCATTGAGGTCACTTCACCTTGGGCCTCACCCGCCTGATCTTGCTTGTCACACTTACCAAGGCTCGCAGCCACAGGTAAAATATCAGGCTCGTCAGCAAGCCCACACAGGGCACCAGTCCACACAGGACACCGGTCCAGACAAGACTCAAGAGGTTCCCCATGCCTCAACCCTAACGCAAGATTCTCATCGAGCACCGATTCACCTTTATGACCTCCGAAGCGGGTTCCTGGGGTTCGGATTATATACCCGTTAGCCAACGGAAACTCACAAGGAAGCTATTCGAAGTGCAACTCACGGATTCGAATAAAATTTTGTGGGTTTGTAGAGTGATCCAAGACAAGAAAAATGGTATACTCCATTCGTGCCCAATCGCCCTTTAAGGGCATGAAATTTAACCTCAAAGTGAAATCGACACTTACACTTCCTCGCTTATATCTCCTAAAGTACAAAAGATAGAAAAAAATGTTTTAGGTAAAAGTTTAACGGTAAAAGGAGCGCTATAAAATTGCATTAACAAATTTTTAAAAACAACTTTCCTTCTTGAAAAAAAAATTTTTTATTGCGTTATTTTAAACAATTTTTAAATCTTTGTGTCAATGAAAAATGTGGCACTTTTTATTCTGAATTCAACCATAACCATATTTTCATTATACACCGCTAGGGTTACAGAGATACACGACAAAACGTACCCCCAGCGCGCGGTACCGCGCAATAGTGCGCTAACAACACATAGAGTTACATATTAAGAATGCTCATTTTTGTTGCAGGACATAACTATGTGACGAAGATGGGTGTGATAACATAAAAATCGCAAATTATGAAATATTTCATAAAGATTAATGACTTACAATACAAATCGTACTATATCCCATATATACATACATAAATATTTTTTAAACGCTTATTTAACAGTTTATTACATTGTAAGCACACGCGATTACATGTACTTCACTCGACATAGTTTTCGCAAAGTGAAAAAAACGAAATACTATCTTCATTAAAAAAGTGATCTACACACAGATACTTTTTGCACCAAGCACATCTCATAATAGCAGGCTTGTCACATACTTCACAACGTGGCAGTTTATCTGCTTCAGGAAATTTAAAACAGAAATCTACCGGATTTTCAAACCGTTGTGGTAACCTTTCCTCTAGGTATCCACTTTTATACCAAGAGTATTTAAATAATTCTCTGAATCTCGGGGAAGACAATTGGTTGTGGGTGAGTGATTGCAATTTGATGATGTTATTTCGTAGATGTAAATTTATATTAATATCGTACAGCAAAACTCGATCGGAAAAGGTTCTAACAAAGTTTTTCCATATCCGGAAACCAAAAACGTCCAACGGTTGTATCAAACCTGTCGTCCCTTTCGGTATAGTTAACGTAATAAGTTGCTTGTCACTCGGAATACTTTGCTGAAACGTGGACGGACAATGACCACTCCACGAATCAATTAGTAGTACACTTCGAGGCCCAGTCTTTGGTAAAAAGACTTCTGCGAGCCAGGTGTTGAAATGGTGCGATGTTAACTTCCCAGATTTGGAAGCAGTGACAAACACATTATCCGGTCTGAATAAGTTTCCTTCTACCCGAGGTCCAAATTCTCCACTTGGTTCTTTTAATACTATGAACAAAGGTGACAGTAACTGACCGCTCGCGGAAATGGTAGGGAGAATCGTATAACTGTGAGTGGTTGAGGATATTGACTGCACGGCTACTTCTACGGTCTTTGTACCACGATACGATAACGTACGACCAGAATGAATTTCCAAATTAAATCCACTCTCATCGGCATTGTATACATTATTCGGTTCGTACGTTGAAATATACGGTTTCACCTGGTCTACAAATTCGTTTGCTGCCAATTGTACACTTTGCTTGTTTCGGATTGCGGAACGACTTACGAATTTCGTAACCTTCCTCGAAACGATGTTGTGCGCTCTCTTGAAATTCACGACCCACTGGTGGCTAGCTTTAAATCCTGGCAGATTTACGTCCTCCTTTGCTTCTAGCGCCCAATACTTTAAATCCATATTGTGCACAAACGAGCCTCGATCGGTAGCAGCTTCAAATTTGTCCAGCACAAATTTCGCGATTGACATAATTTTATCCCTGTATGTACCGCCTCTTGCCAACGTTTCTTCCCATTTATATAATTGTTTAATCGATTTTACTTTTCGAAATTTGTGCTGTACGCTATCGAGAGTCCTACGCATTTTCTTGCCGCTTCTCCAGAACTCAGCTGCGCGAGTTTTATAGCCGAGGTCTACATTACCACTTTCGCCTGGGATGCAACTGTCATCAAATTCGTTGTTACCAAATTCTTCGTCTTCCTGGATGTCTTCATCAGGAACAAATTCACATTCTTGAGGTCGTGTTGGATCTTCATATTCCAGGGTCATAACGTAGTCGGCCGCAAATGAATTTTCAGTGATACTCTCATGTATCATTCTGTGTATGATCTCCTAGAGTTCGACCTCCCGGTGATTAATTGGAGATGGTGGTATGCTGGTTATGTGAAGCATTACTATTAGTAGATTAATAACGTTTTCCGGATTTATGTACACCATTTTATTCAAAGCCACGTGCAGTTGAACGAGTTCCAGTAACACTGACAATGAATTCCAGAGCCGAAGACTGGGTATTTATAAGGAGACTGGATATTTGTCAGTGCAAACCTCATAAAATATGGGGATAATAATTAATTGAATATTTGCGAAAACAGACCATTTTATTACATTTAACGATATCATTTCGTCTTTAGTAATTCTTCTTTCTCTTAACTTCCATTGTTAGTCTGTTTTCGTAAATATTCGATTAACCATTATCCCCTTATCTTATGAACTTTGCACTGAATTGCCCAATTCAGATCGGATAATGTGTTTGTCACTGCTTCCAAATCTGGGAAGTTAACATCGCACCATTTCAACACCTGACTCGCAGAAGTCTTTTTACCAAAGACTGGGCCTCGAAGTGTACTACTAATTGATTCGTGGAGTGGTCATTGTCCGTCCACGTTTCAGCAAAGTATTCCGAGTGACAAGCAACTTATTACGTTAACTATACCGAAAGGGACGACAGGTTTGATACAACCGTTGGACGTTTTTGGTTTCCGGATATGGAAAAACTTTGTTAGAACCTTTTCCGATCGAGTTTTGCTGTACAATATTAATATAAATTTACATCTACGAAATAATATCATCAAATTGCAATCACTCACCCACAACCAATTGTCTTCCCCGAGATTCAGAGAATTATTTAAATACTCTTGGTATAAAAGTGGATACCTAGAGGAAAGGCTACCACAACGGTTTGAAAATCCGGTAGATTTCTGTTTTAAATTTCCTGAAGCAGATAAACTGCCACGTTGTGAAGTATGTGACAAGCCTGCTATTATAAGATGTGCTTGGTGCAAAAAGTATCTGTGTGTAGATCACTTTTTTAATGAAGATAGTATTTCGTTTTTTTCACTTTGCGAAAACTATGTCGAGTGAAGTACATGTAATCGCGTGTGCTTACAATGTAATAAACTGTTAAATAAGCGTTTAAAAAATATTTATGTATGTATATATGGGATATAGTACGATTTGTATTTTAAGTCATTAATCTTTATGAAATATTTCATAATTTGCGATTTTTATGTTACCACACCCATCTTCGTCACATAGTTATGTCCTGCAACAAAAATGAGCATTCTTAATATGAAACTCTATGTGTTGTTAGCGCACTATTGCGCGGTACCGCGCGCTGGGGGTACGTTTTGTCGTGTATCGCTGTAACCCTAGCGGTGTATAATAAAAATATGGTTATGGTTGAATTCAGAATAAAAAGTGCCACATTTTTCATTGACACAAAGATTTAAAAATTGTTTAAAATAACGCAAACAAATTTTTTTTTTCAAGAAGGAAAGTTGTTTTTAAAAGTTTGTTAATGCCAATTTATAGCGCCCCTTTTACCGTTAAACTTTTACCTAAAACATTTTTTTCTATCTTTTGTCATTTAGGAGATATAAGCGAGGAAGTGCAAGTGTCGATTTCACTTTGAGGTTAAATTTCATGACCTTCAAGGGCGATTGGGCACGAATGGAGTATACCATTTTTCTTGTCTTGGATCACTCTACAAACCCACAAAATTTCATTCGAATCCGTGAGTCCCCACTTCGAATACCTTCCTTGTTAGAAAGGAATGTCAATAATGAAAAGAAAGACGGAAACCGAGAATTTGCATCCTGGAAAATGGTAGAGCTTGCGTACAAAATAGATACGCATTCACTTGCAAGTGGTCCTATAATGAGAAAAATAACAGACGAACATATCATCCCACACAAGATACGTAAAGTGAAAGTGAAATGTGCAACTCAAGTCTTTAGTTACACAGTAGCTACATGTCTCGAAATCTTAGCATTAGGCAGTAAGTAGATTTCCCTAACAATATTATTAAGTACTTGTATATGTCTCGCATTATGTTTGCTATAATCATAACTTCGTACTTTACAGAATCCTTCCCTACAAGCATAGTTTCAATGGAGATACCCACAAAGGAGGGGGACAAAGTAATGGGTGAAGTCCTATACTTCTTCAATAAATTGTTCGACTCCGTCAATGGACATTTATTGAAAGAAGATGCACCTTTGCGTACTGTAGTGACAGAAACGAGTGAGCATCACCGTTTCTGGCCTACCGCAGTACGCGAATTAAAAAATATGCGTTACGTCCATCAAGTAACGAAAAAGCCATTGGCAGGATCAGGTTGCTTACAAAGATGGATAAAAACCATCGAGAATTTCCAGGAACTTTGGAAAGACCTGCAATCCAACGGTTTCCGTCTTTTAAAATCGAGATACGTCAATCAGAATCCACTCGAAAATTTCTTTGGTAGCATAAGAGCTACGGGATGGAGGAATACAAACCCGACATGTACTGGTTTTAGTGGAGCATATAAGACACTGCTAATTAACAATTTATGGTCTCAACAGAGTCATAAAGCAAACTGCGAAAATATATGCAGTGGAAAATTATTATTTACGCTGAAGGAATATTTGAATCAAGATGACGTTGAAAACATAGAAAATGACGCAGAAATATTGGAAATTTTAAATCGAACAATTTCTAATGGCACGAGTGGATCCTATTCACACATAAACAGGAAGTGCTTGATAAATCAAATCCTGCACAAAAGTATACATAAACAGTGCAACAATTGTATAACGACTTGCAGGAACACTTCCTTTCCAAGTGTTATTTTAAGAATAAATAAAACACTTTACAAGATGATTGACGGTATCTATTTCAAACGCAATATTACAGACATATTGCGAAAAGTGGTCGTAAAAAAAATAAGCTTCAATTTTATAGAATGCAGCTTCCACCATGAATCCTTGAAGGAAGCTATTATTGCTGCTGCCATTACTGCTTTCCTCCAAAATTGGTGCGAGAGAGTAAATAGAATGTTGAGCGGGAAGGACAGTAGAAAAACAAAGAGTATTGTAATGCAGAGAGCTCAACAGAAATACAACTTACGATTGAAAAGAAAATTACGACCATAAAGAGAGAGGAGATAAACCTCTTTAAAAATCCTGGGCTCGGCTGACACGGCCGTCAGTACCTAGCAAAGGGTCCCTGGCTAGGGTAACAAGCATAACTCCGCCATAGACGGTCCCAAGCCCGTTTGAGAAAGGAGGAGGGTGAGTATAATAATTAATATTACACTTCTAGTATAAGTATTTTTACGAAAATATGTAAAAAAAGGCCGTGCATTTTTATTTTAATAAACGTAAAAAAGTAAATTGTATATTTGTATTTTCTCTAGCGATATACAAGTATACTGAACTTGGTTTTATCATTGCGAAATTGTGAAATTAATCATGTAATGATAGGAAAATTAAAATTTTCGGGAAGTTCGCAATTTCGCAATGGTGAAACCAAGTTCAGTATACCTTTGCCCCACTATTTTAAATCAAATAAGCGGTAGTGCTATATATACGATATATATAGCATAGTATGCTATATATATATATATATAACAGTTAGTTCGGTTTTCCAGCGCTGTTGTTTCTAGATGGCAGCACATCTGTGGTCGAAAACTAAAGCACGGGAGTTAGCACCCCCTGCTTACCCTTTTCTGTCTCGAGCCTGCCACGCGAGAACGAGTGTTAAGTGTAGAAGTAATAAATCCAAGTTAAATATTAACAATCTAACGAGTTTATTGTCACCAACCAGACATACCTCCTATGAAGCAACTTATCCAAAGTTCAACAGGTTATGGGCCCAGGAAGTAAGTTAAAGAAAATATATATTAGTTGGCTGTAAGAGCTTAGTTTTCTTTTCCATGTGGCAATAACGACTAATAGAACCATGAGTCTTGCGACCTTAAATTCCTCCGAAAAATTGGACAATAATAATTACGAATCGTGGAAGATTCAAATAAAGTATCCTGAAATACAATGACTTGTGGAATTATGTGAACGGGACAATTACGAAAACTGCAGCAAATGCTGCGGCGTGGACGCAGAAGGATGAAAAGGCACTCGACACAATTATTCTAAATATTCATAAAAACCAATACAATCATATAAAACGAGCAGAAACTTCAATGCAGGCATGGGGGGGGGGGGGGCACTAAAAGCAGTGTACGAATCAAAGGGGCCTATGCGACAGTGCGTGTTATTTAAACAAATTTACAAAATGAGAAAAGACCCGAGTCACAGTATGGCTCAGTACATAGAAGAATTTCTACACAAATTAGAACAACTGGAAGAAGCTGGTATAAAGCTAACAGAGCCAGTACTGCCCATCATGCTATTGAACTCCCTAACTAGTGAGTATGAAAATTTCTGTATAGCAATAGAGTCTCGAGAAAAGATGCCTACAATGCAGGAACTCAAAATCAAACTACTGGAGAGATCCAATGATTTGTTTAACGTGAAGCCCCTGGCTTGCGGCTTATCCTCACAGCCCCCATGGGCGCGGGATCGAGATACGCTCGATCAACGCGTACGAACGGCGTACTACCAGTCTTAGCACGAAGATTGTGCGTCACACTGGTGGGAGCGGAGACTTTCTTAACTTCTACCGGCTATGCAGGTCGGTACCCGAGATGGAAGTTTTACTGCACCTCACACAGCGACATCCGTAGCATAAAGCCCGCCAATGTCTCGCCAGCATTTGGCTCTTGAAACTTTCGCCCCCACGATGGTCCTACCCACGGCTGGGCCGGAGTGGGCTAAAACTCCGTGGGCAATCCAGCCCCCGTGGTACCAATACACCCTTGGTTTGGGAGTACTTGACTCAGGTCGGTGGGGTCGTTAAGCCCAGTGGGGTCTCCCAGGCCACAGAATGGGGACCCCACACCTTGCCGTAAGACAGCTCGGGGACCCCCGGGCGCGCGAATGCCCGTACCTACCCAGCGTGCTGGGTAGGCCCCTGGGGGAACACTACTCGGGTCCGGTGGGGTCGTAAAGCCCAAAGCCGGGGAGCCAAACCACTCACGAAGCTCCCACGGCTCCCTGCCGATTCAAACTACTGGAGGAGGAAATAAGAAGAGCGGAATGTCATGGAACCACAGGCAATGAAGGTGAGGAAGCCCTTCTCTCCAACCGAAGACCACATCCGCAGAGAAAAGGAACAAGCGAACACTACCGTAAGCCTAAACAAGAATACTCCACACAAAAGAAGGCACCATACAAGTGCTACATATGTGGAAAGACTGGTCACTTCGCAAAGCACTGCAGGAACAAATCAAAGCAAATATCAATGGGACGTGATGCAGAAGACGCAATGACTGCTATTGCCTTTAACGCAAATGCTACGTTAACAGAAAAGTGGTGTCTGGATAGCGGAGCCACCAAGCACATGTGCAAGGAAAAGAACAAATTTGTAAGGATTAACCAAGGAGCACAAGGGCATGTATATACTGCAACTGACGACAGCGCCAAAGTATTAGGAGAGGGTACTGTAAAGTTAAAAGTGAAAACAGGACACCACAGCGAGTACAATATTACTTTAAAAAATGTGATGTGGGTCCCTGACTTTAGAAATAACCTTCTTTCAGTGTCTAGTATAACGGATAATGGGTACTCTGTTCACTTCTAAAAACATTCAGCCATAGTAAAACGTGAAGATGGATCAGTAGTTATAAAAGCCCAAAAAGAGAATGGTTTATATTTACTGAATGACACTGATCTGTACGCCCTAAGAGCCAATGAGCAAGATAACAGACTGACTCGATGGCATCAAAGATTTGGGCACTTAAATATTCCTGACATAAAGAAATTATCCAATGAAAGCATGGTGAATGGAATGGATATACCGTCAAGGCAAATGGAGAATACACCAAGATGTGAGATTTGTGACAAAAGTAAGATTTGCCAAATGCCATTTAAAAGTTCAAATAACAGAGACAAGGAAACGTTAGGTCTTGTACACACAGATATTTCCGGACCTATGTCTACTCCTTCTTTGAGCGGTGTAAAATACTTTGCAACCTTTATAGACGACAAGTCGAGGTATACAGAAATAGCCATATTAAAGAAGAAGTCAGATATCCTAACAGCATTTAAGGAATATAAAAACAGAGTAGAAAAACAAACCGGTCAACAGATTAAGAAGCTAAGAAGTGACAATGCGAAAGAATATATATCCAAAGAATTTAGTGATTATCTCAAGGACAATGGAATAATAAGACAACTGTCCACAACATATACACCGCAACAAAATGGTGTAGCTGAACGCGCCAATAGAACCCTCGTTGAAATGGCACGAAGTATGTTGACACAAGCACAGTTGCCACTAAGCTTGTGGGCAGAAGCGATAAACACCGCAGTGCATATCAGGAACAGAAGCCCAATTTCCAAACTGGGAAATAAAACTCCTTACGAAGAATGGACAGGCAAGAAGCCATACGCCGGGTATTTTCGCATATTTTGGAGGAAAGCAATTGCCTTGGAAAAACGACCCGGGGGGAACAAATTTTTACCTCGAGGCAAGGAATATATACTAGTGGGAGACTCAGCGGAATCCAAGGCATACCGACTCTGGGATCGTGGAACACGAAGCGTCATCAAGAGGAGGGATGCGCGTTTCCACGAAGAAACCGCGCCACACGTGGCGACTTTCACTGATCCGTCCCAAACTAAATCTTCGCAACCAAGCATGACTGACTTGAACGAAAAAAGGGATGAAACACTAAGCGAGACAAGTGAAGAGGGGAGTGAAAGGGAAATTTCGATGGACAGAGGCTAGAGGCAACGAACAACGAAAGCACATAGACTATGATGAGGTGTATGCACCTGTGGCAAGATACGAATCCATTCGGACGATTCTGGCCTGTGCCGCAGAATGTTGAATGCATGTACAGGGTGTTTCAAAAATATTTGTCATGGCTTTCAGGGGTTGTTCTACACCTCTGGATCGATGGAGATTTGCGAAAAAAACTTGCCGCAAAATTCGGGAAAGGGTAGCAAATTTTTTTTTTATTGGCTCATCGTACTCGTCTTGTTACGTAGGCAAAATGTCTAAGAGGAACCATGGGTCAGAAATGAACCGTTCTCTCGTAAATTAACTTTTAATTGGGCCTTACGATTAAAATTTCGCCCATACGACAGCCTTCGAGACGCCGACCTTTCGAAAGGAAACACATGAGATACCCTTGCTAGCTCCAATAGTTGAAACAGAGGCAACATAATTGAAGAGAGAGAAGAAGACTAGAAAATGTCAATGACTTGCGTTCGGTGTCGGGTTCACTCAAGGGCCCACCCGGGAAGAAGAGTATAAACACTTACACTTCTCTTCTGGTTCGGTGACACAGTGCCTTATTTTCTAGCTTCGTTTACGTCGCCTCTGCTTTAACTATCGGCGAAATTTTAATCGGAAGGCCCAATTAAAAGTTAATTTGCGAGAGAACGGTTCATTTCTGACCCATGGTTCCTCTCAGACATTTTGCCTACGTAACAAGACGAATACGATGAGCCAATAAAAAAAATTTGCTACACTTTCCCGAATTTTGCGGCAAGTTTTTTTCGCAAATCTCCATCGATCCAGAGGTGTAGAACAACCCCTGAAAGCCATGACAAATATTTTTGAAACACCCTGTACATAATATGGACGTTGTAACGGCCTACGTCCAAGGAAAATTAACGGACACTATTTACATGCAACAACCAGAAATGTTCGAGCAACCCGGATGTGCAGCAAGAGTGTGCAAATTAAACAAACCCCTATACGGACTAAAGCAGGCGGGGCGTGATTGGTATGAAACTTTAAATGACTACTTATTAAGTATAGGTCTAAGTAAATCGCAATTAAACCCATGTATTTATGTTAACCGGAATAGTCGCGAAATTGTGATATTGATCATTTATGTAGATGAAAAATTAGTAGCATCTAAAGACTTAGAAAGTTTAAAGAAATTAAAAGAAGCGTTAAAAAGTAAATTTAAAATGAAAGACTTAGGCAATGTGACAAACATATTAGGGATACAAATTAAAAGAGAAGGCGATACTGGGCGAATCACACTAAGCTAGAGCAGGTACATCCAAGAGACACTTTCAAAATTTTGCATGGATGATTGTAAACAGGTAGCTACACCTTTAATACCGAACGAGTCTTTCAATCACATAGAACCTAGTCAAAGTGATATGAAAGACGTACCTTTCCGCGAACTAGTGGGTGTGCTAACATACTTATCTAACGCTACTCGCCCAGACATCGCTTATGCAGCCAACGTATTAAGTCAATTTAACGCGAACCCAACGATGTACCATTGGAAGGCTGCGAAGCACGTGTTAAGATATCTTAAGAAAACGATAGATTACGGGATAACGTATTTGTGCGGTAAGGAAAAATGAGAAATATATGTTGACGCTGATTGGGCCGGAGATGAACGGGATACAAAGTCTCGATATGGATAGGTAGCTATGTTAGCGGGAGGACCAATAAGCTGTCAGTCCAAAAAGCAGCAGTCAGTAGCGGTTTCAACTATGGAAGCCGAATATATGGGACTCTCCGAAGCGGCGAAAGAGGCAGTCTATTTAAAAAGGCTTCTGTCGCATATAAACCAAAGTGGATTAGTAGGCGGCAGGGTGCTAAAATAATGTCTTTCATCGCAAGAGCAAGCACATCGACCTTCGCTATCATTATACGAGAGAGCTACAAGAGACTGGCGAAATAAACGTGCAATTTCGAGCTTCGAACGAAATGATTGCTGATGTATTAACTAAATCGTTACCGAAAATAAAGTTATTGAACTGCGTAGACTTAATGCGCCTAAGAGAACACATGTAGATAGCGTTAATAGAGCGAACATCTCGAACAGGGGGAGTGTTAAATAAAAGGTTCAAAACGTCCGCTTAGGTCGTGCGCATGCGCGCGCGCGGCGCCTTTTCTTTTCTTACCCTTTTCCCCCCGTCTGTCTCGAGCCTGCCATGCGAGAACGAGTGTTAAAAGTGTTAAGTGTAGAAGTAATAAATCCAAGTTAAATGTGAACAATCTAACGAGTTTATTGTCACCAACCACACATACCTCCTACGAAGCAACTTATCCAAAGTTTAACACAAACAGAACCAGATTTGCCATCAAAATGAGGAATAAAACTAGCAATCATTTCGAACGACATCCGAGGCACATTCTGTGATGGTGCCGATGTTCCAAAGGGGACAGCCGTTGGTATGGAAGGAGAAATGGCAGAAGAAATGGCGGAGAAGAAGGCTACGTTTCCAGGAATACTAGGAGGTTCCGGAGACTTCGCGGAGGGAGGTAAAGAGGATAAACTAGGAAACGCGTCGCGAACCTCCTCAACGATAAAATTGTCGTTTCCTTTTGACCCTTTCCCGCGAACTTTCTTAGTCCTTCTGACTTAAATAGTTCTTTATTCAGATCAAGTGATTTACAAAAACTTAACAAAAGTAATACATTTGTGTTTGGAAATTTCCAATATGGTCGCTATGGCGCGACTTCTCAAAGGAATTTATATAATATATAAGAATAATTCAAAAGATCGAAAAAATAGAAAAAATATATATCTTAAAGTATAAGCCCCAAAAAAGTAAGTGACATTCGGTCAAAAAAGGGCAAAGTCGCAAACAAAGAGATACTAGGACGGACAAGACAATTACAAAAAGGGGGAAAAAGAGGAGGATCATTGGCTGTTGCCAATGATCCGAATAACAGAACAGATAGATTTTATCCGGAAATGCCGAAAGCTTCCAAATTAAACAATGTTAATAATTTGACCGTATTTGCAGACAGGGAAGCAGCGGTTGATCCATGGTCAAATTAAATGTTATATAAGAATTAAATAAGGAAAAGAAAAAAAAGATCGTAGAATTTTACGAAAATCGCTTAATAGATAGTAATGGTGTTTAAATATTGAGGTAAGTGTAATCATCTTATTAACTAATTGAATTTAGTGCGGTTGAATAAAACCGCTAAACTTACTTGCTAATATTAAAAACTAATTGGATTATTTACAGAGAAAACAAGAGAAGCTTACGATAATAAGCTTTAAACTAAAAAGTTGGGCAAAAAACGAGAATTTTGTCGTTAGAGGTGAGTGAAAAGGGGAAATGCTCGGCAACCGAGGCGACGAACAATCATGAGCTCAACCATGGCAATTTAGTTAAATATTTATAGTATTTTTGATCAGTATCCCGCGGAGGAAGTGAAATGGAATATTGTAAGTGTGATACATCGGAATTGATTACACTGGGATCATAATGAAGTGCAAGAGGACCCTTTTTTCTGTGAGTATGATATATGATTGGAATTTTTGTTAACAGATTTTGTATGAAACCTTCACGATCTAGATAAGGAAAGGCAGCAGTGGAAAAGAAACCGTTGTCCTTTGCTTGTTTTGCTTGAGCATCGGACATAATATGAAATGAATTAATGATTGGATTATTAGTCACAGAATGCATGGATTTATAGATGAAAGTTCTGGTAATTTTTAAAGCAAAAATATCAAAGCGTGCGCATTTAATTTTGTTGTAGATTAATTGATTATGTAAATATTTTTCAGTATCATCGGCCATTCTGCGAAGGATGAGAAGTCCCGTGATCGCACGGAATATTTTACGTTCGAAGGCTCGAATTTTTTCCATTACATATGGAGCGATCGCATAACAGATGGGAAATGCGTAAATCAAGATTGAACGAACATAGAGCTTATACAGTAAGAGCTTTACATTTTCTCCCAAATGTTTAGAATAAAATAGTCTAGCTAGTTTAGCGGCGTTACCTTTTGCCTTCTCAAGACTGTAATTAGCATGTTCGTTGTAATTGAGTCTTTCGGTTAAAATTACTCCGAGATATTTGACTTTATTGACTCTGGGTAGAAGAGTATCGCATCTGCCTGGTATATGTAACGAAAATTTTTTCGAAAGCCTGTATTGTTTTTTACTTAATTGATAAGTTGGTCTTCGGAACAAAATCGTCTCACACTTAAGCATATTAACCCTAATTTTCTTTTTGTTGCAGGAAGAAACAATGGTGTTAAATGCTCTTTGCAATGAGTGCTGAATCCCTGAAGGATCTGCACCGGATTTATAAATGATGAGATCATCTGCGAATGCTATTGCTTTACATGTTAAGCTATTGATGTTAAAATGTTGTAAAATATCAGAAAAATAAAGATTAAATAACAAGGGAGAATTTACTGCACCTTGTTGTAAGCCGTTTTCAATAAGAAATGTGCGCGACGAGAAAGTGTTATTGTAAAAAGTTTTGAAAGATCGATCTGTTATCATATTTTCCGTTAACGCTAATAAATTGTTTGGAAAGCCCATGTTGTGGAGTTTCACGATTAATCCTTTAGTCCATACGGTATCAAATGCCTTTTCTAAATCGATTAGACATGCTCCTGTCATAATTAAATTATTCAGGGAATCCGCGATGTCTCTGGTCAATTTGGCCACCGCATGCACAGTAGAATGTGAGTGCCTGAATCCGAATTGACAATCGGGTATGAGATTATTTGTCACCACGTAACTGTTCAAACGGATATTGATCATAATTTCAAATAATTTACCGATATTTGGTAAAAGACTGATCGGTCTATAGCTGTTTAGATCAAATGGATTTTTGCCCTTTTTGAACAGTGGAATCAATTTGGCAACTTTCCAACGTGAAGGAAAGTAAGACAATCTCATACAGGCGTTGAAAATTAACGCAAGGAATTCAACTGCAGAACCCGGCAAGTGTTTAACCGTTACGTTAGGGATTACATCAAACGAAGACGATCTTTTGTTCTTTAATGATTTAATCGCTTTCCAAATTATTTTTGGATTGATAAAGTAATCAGTATTATGCTCTGGCCAGATTTGATCGTTCAGAGAGTTAAATTCGAATGTAACATGATCAATATTATTTTTAAATTGGACGTACAACAGATTGATCGAGTTTTCATGATTTTTCTCATCCTCGTTAATCGGATTTAAATTTTTCGTGTGTACACGAGCAAAATGTATACCTAGAAGTGTTAATCTATCTTTGGTGTCTGTTACTACATAGTTATTATCAATTTTTTGAAGCAGAGAAACATCGATTCCCGACTCCGACCAAAGGGTTGAGTCGCCGGCTGCTCCCCTCAACGGCGGGAGAGCCTCCGTGTGTTTTGGGTTAATGATTCTATTGATGACTGGATAGATTTTTGACGGTTCTCGATTATCGAGTTTCGATAATCGATCATTCCAAAATTTATTGGCTATCGCTGTGTAAAGTTTTCTTAATCTGTAATTGATACGTTTTAAAATTTGCTTATAAAATTTAATGATATTTGAGAATTGTTGTTCAGAATTTAAATTTAAACGTAAAAGTTGATAGAGTTTAGTAATGAGTTTTGATTTGAATTTTGTTAGTCTATTGATGCGAGGATCGTCATAATCCTTTGGGTTATTCAGAATTTCGGCCATAGGCGTACAGTTCGTCATAATTGAGGATATATTATCCTCAAAAACCTCAATGGATGTATTAATCATATCGATCGGCGCGTTAATTAAGGAATTTAAATCAAATTGCTTAATAAAAGAATGGGTTTCCAGTCTAAATTTTTTCCAGTTTGTTAATCGAAAATTTGGTCTAAGAATTTTTGGTGCTTCCTCCACGGAGGCCCTCCAACCGTCGAGGGACAATCTAACAACTATGGCCCAGTGGTCACTATCGTATGGAAGGACCTCTAATCTGTTTGTATTATTATTGATACGTTCGGTCAATCTGTTATCGATCAATGCGAGATCAAGGTTCGAGTTCGCGGGATGGTAAGATGGAATGTCCGAAAATAATAATGAGGGTCGAAAAATAGCACCCTGAAGTTCAAGCCATTCCAACAGAGCAATGCCCTTCGAGTTATTGACTGCATTGAGCCAGGTAGTATGCTTTGCATTAAAATCACCCGTTATAACGAAGTGATTGTTATCGTGTGAGAGACGAAGTTGCATAAAAAGATCATTTAAATCACGCAGGAAGACTATTTTGTCCTTGAATGGACTATAAACCGTCGCGATCACGAGACTTCTACCCCCGGAAAGGTCGAGAAAAATTGCTAAAGCTTCGAAAGATTTCGAATGAGAGAAACTCAGCTCAATGTTCTCAAATTTGTACTTTTTTTTAATTATAATTGTAGTCCAGTCAATGGGAGGCTGAAATCACTATTTTGGGCGGGGAGAATGAAACCAACGTGAAAATGTGCGCAAGGGCTGTAGGAATGTTAGTGCAAAAAATCAGGGTCCTGAATGAAAGGGAACCCTTGCAAAAAAATTGCAAAAGAGTGCAAAAGTGACTTTTTCACGTATATCTAGAGAACGGCTGGGAATATGAAGAAAAGTTTCGAGTAAAAGTTGTAGAGAATTTAATTCTCTACAAAAAAGTATTTATACTATTTTTTCCCATCTCTTATCCTTTATCAATTAAATGCGTTGAAAGAGGCTGTGGAGCATAAAATTTTTTAAAAAATTATTTCATTGTTACAAAAATTTTTTTTTTTAAAACAAACACATCAGAGCACTTGTTTATTACTCCGACAACATTTTCTGAGCTTTTTTTTTTATAATGAGCTTTTCATTAATTAATATTAATTTGAAAATTTCAAATTAATTTTTTTAGCATTAAATCGAATTGGATAATTTTTTCTTCCCTTCCAATCGATTCAGCATAAAATTTGCGATTAAATATGTTCTATCATTTGGATGTTCATTTTAATCCACGTGAGAAACATTAAAACTAAGAATTGGGCGACTTTTAATTTGCTACGTTACTGCTGCTGAGAGAGAACGACATATCTCTCCTTTTCACTCGCACTCATTACATTTTTCTGCACATGCGCGGCGCATAAAGAAGTGTAAGTGCGAGAGAGAACGGCATTTTCTTCCATTTCACTCGCACTCACTACATTTTTCAGCTCCTGTGTAGTATACAGAAAAACATGAGTGCGAGTGAAATCACATACTTCTACAGTGGGAGTGTAAAGGACAGAAAAGGGCCCAATGGTTCCTACTGTAAACATATAAAATTTTATTGCCTGTCATTGTTTTATATGGATAGTCAGCAGCTATGGAAATTCTTGGTTTTGAGTCAAAAAGGCTTTTCGACACGAGCATAAAATCCTAGAAAATTTTTTTAAATATTTTCGCGGTTTAAAGTATGAAATATTGGGTCAAAAATAAGTAATGATTTTCATATATACAGATCGATAGAGAATTAAATTCTCTATCGAATAAGCTCAACTTATTTTTTCCCATTTATTTATTGTATAATAAAAAATTTTATCAACTTTTGCAACATTTTCCAGAACTAATATATTCTTGACATATTCACAAACATATGTGCAAATTTTCGTAACTTCGCGATGACCGGAAGTTGCGTATTAGATTTTTAAAGATTGAAAAATGAAAAAAAGGTTGCCATTGTCTGACAATGAAAAATTTTATCTCTGATTCACTGACCAACAGCAATATGATCATTTTTTAGAAATTTTTTTTTTATAAACAGTTGATTGCGATATAAATAAATGTAATGTAATTCAGAGTGAGCTTATGTATCAAATCTTTATTCAATAATTCGCGTGTTTTTTATACCATGCAATATACTTTGTGTGACTTCCTTTTTCGTATAAAATTTTGTATACATAAGTTGACCTTTTTTCTGCGGTTCATGCTCTTATGTGTCAATAATTGTCGAAATCGATTTCCATCGGTTCCGCAATGTTTGTACAATCTAATTCTTCTTCGATCTGCTCCTCCGGTTCCGACTCGTCTTGCAAATGTTGTTCATCTTCTTCAAGTTCATCATTATCTTCCTCAACATTACATATTTCCGCTGAATGTTCTGCAGATTGTATCGCCTTGTTTTCGCAAGTTTCCCCTTCGCAGTTTTTACAAAGTTGAGTACAGCGAATACCACTCTTTTTGCAAGTACAACGGCTAGTAGAACAGTCTGTGCATGAACAGCGAACCTGTAAAATAATTTTATCATTTTTAGTATACTTGTAAAAGCTGTCCATGACTGATAGACTCCAAATAATTTTCTGTTCATTAAATACCTGTTCAAGAAGTATATCTGGAGCGGGTGGTGCTGTTGTCATGATTGGATGCATAATGGTTTGGAATATTCTCTTCCATCCCCATTCTTCTGCGTCCATGTTTTCTCCAAGCCATTCTTGTACTTGGTAGTAAACCCTGTTTGTATGTTCTAAAAGCGCTGCTTGAGTTGGAGGTAAACTAGCTAATGAAGATTCTTTACTACTATGGAAAATTTATTGATTAAATAAACAATATCTGAGCTGTGCGATTGTTGTTGGTTTTTCTTTTGTATTATTATTGAGATACAGCTGGAAAATTATTTTTTCTGCAACTTCAAACAATGTTTGTTTTTCACTATGACTTCTGTAAAAAGGTTGGATCATTTCTATCTATTGTGCATCTTCCAGAAACAGCTTTACTAATTTCTTTTTGCCTTTATTGAATAGGGCACTCGTCGAATCACAGCCAGAAAATGCATGTACGAATAAAATAAAATCTTTCAATCGTTGATTACAATGTGTGTCATAAACTTTGCTCTCTGTTTTACCTGATCCCATTTTATAGAAGTAAATTATTGTGCCAGGTAAAGTCAGAGCGACTAATAATACGATGAGATCCACATCATTACCGACAACTACAACCGATTTTGCTACACGATTCTTCAATTCGATAGCAGTAGTTACAATCAATCTGTCTGCATCTCCACTTGCCAGTTCAACATTAATGTTCGATTGCCGCAAGGATTCTTCTAATAAATAGATAAATTTTTGTTTATTGGCAATATTTGCTAGAAATTTTTCGCGATTTAAAGAGACCATTAAATCCATACTGATGTTTACGTCAGGAGCAAAGTTTTTTTCATGACGGCGGAATCGTTCATATGTTTTTACAGCAACGTTCTCATTGCTATATCCATCGAAAACTACGTATGCCTCTGGAAAATGTCGGTGAATATATGTTACATAAAGGTCACAAATATCTTTGAATGTTTTACTATGTGGCCATTGTATTTGGTGCAATAGCCATCCTCCATCGATGACACAAACCGATTCTTTTAAAATTGTACTACTTGCGTTTATTGTTTCAAAAACATCGTATAAATCGGATTTGGTTCCTTTTCTCATATATCCATTTTCAGTGAATAATGATAACGGAAATGGCGACAATTCGTATTCCAGTGCAGTACGTATTAAATCAGTGTTATTTGTCAAAAGCTTGGTAATTCTCTGAAATAATAACAAGGGGTTAATTGTCGCTAAATCGCTGTGATTCACTATCATTCCTTTTCGCGCAACAGCAAGTGTTTGAACTTTATATGCTCGTGTAAGTGAAATTTTATCAACTGTTTTTGACACCATTTTTTCCATTCCTTTTTGCCCTTTCTCAAATGCAAGATGGCAATCAATATTAGGACCTCCAACGACTCCAGTAGATAACGAAATTAATTGATCACGTGGCTCAAATGGTTTGTGTTCATTTAGCCAGAAAATAAATTTTTCTACATCTGTCTCATCACGCTGGATTCGACCT
The DNA here is from genome assembly GCA_910591515.1 of Cerceris rybyensis. NCBI lineage: Eukaryota > Metazoa > Arthropoda > Insecta > Hymenoptera > Crabronidae > Cerceris > Cerceris rybyensis. The sequence goes on along the minus strand of OU342798.1, from coordinate 18,204,935 downwards.
GGTGAGAGATCTACGTGTTGCTCACTTGTTGAACTGATAATGCCACAATAATTTTCTAAATTACTCATTATATTAAAGGCAGAAGGCATAGTTGATAAATATCGAGCCACAACACTTGGGGTCACGCCTCGTCCATGTTTCAGATCTGTTCCGAAATACCGATTTAACGTTTGTTCTATCGTCATATCAGACCATACTCCAGCCCAAGCTTTATATGATCTACGAATGGTGAAAAAACCCTTTGTGGTGAAGTTTTCATATTCTTCTTCGTTATCTGCCATTAATGTCGCAAGTCCAGCCATATCTTGCAGATAAAGTTGCGCACATTTTGCATAAGGATAATGGCCTGCAGCATGAAATATAGGTAACATTTTTTCAATACTGTGTAAATGCAACTTCCAGTTTCCTAAGCGTTCTGCTTCTATGAATTCAAATGAAATGAGTACTGCTTTAAAATATTGAATCCATAGTTTAGCTGTAGGACCACAATTTGATAAATGTGTTAACTGTTCTGTAAATAGTTCAGATAATTTTCCAATTTCACTATTTGACTCACAGTCATCTAAGGATGGAGGATTTTCATCCCACTCCGCTAAAAATGATTCAATTATCTCTTCATATTTTTCATACTGTGGAATACTTCTACATATAATAACTCCGAGAGAAGTGAATGTCAAAATATGAGCTCTAATTCCTCGGGAAAAAGCATGGCCACTAAGCATTTTCTTAACCGACTCTGAAGCATAAGCTACTGACCACAAATCTTCTAATCCACTTTCAGCCATGATACAACCAATAGCTCCTAGGTAGGACATTAGAAGATGAAAACCGCCTAATCGTACGACTACTTTTTTTAACTGGTTATCTTCATACTGAGCAACAATATCTCGCGCTTTTAAATATAATGGTTGATCAAATGTCACAAAAGTTGCTTGTTGCAATTTGTGACTTTCAGAAGCTGCATAATGTAGGGCGGTATTTAATGTCTGGTACTGTGAAGGTGGTCGATTGATAAAAGGCAGGCATTTCACATGAGAAACATAATAATCATCTTTTGTATTTGATACAGTTTCCATGAAACCTCTCCACATAGGTAGTCCGTTACTTTTAAAGCATTTACCCCATAAAAAAGTCGTATACGTTGGCGACATTTTACGTCGATACTCCAGTTTTAATGAACTAATGTCTTCATACTTAATTTTAGCTAAACCTGAAGCACAATTACTGTCATATGGCGTATCAGGGATGATATTTTTAGATGCTAACGTTGTAACGTCGGTCATTTTTTTGCATTTAATCGTACTTCCTTCATATGAAATATGATCAGCTGGAGTGTACGCAGCAATGCCACCTAAACAATGAAAGGTTTCACGACCATCTAAAGTACTGGCATTGTGGTCAGTATTATCGAAAACATATTGGACAAATGCATTTTCGATTTTTGTCGTTTGTGGATGAATAATCGTTGAAGCTTCGTGGAGTTGGATATTATGGTACGACGAACATACTCCTAATCTGTTTAATAAATTTATAGCTAATTTTGATCCCGTTTTACGATAAATGTATGTTCCTACAGATAATTGAAGACATGAGATAAATGACTTTGGGCGAAGTGCTGATATAATAGAGTGGGCAAGATTTTCAATTTTGATGTAAAGTGAAGATTCATTAGACTGCTCCTTTCCATCAGCTATCATTAATTTATGTAAAAAACTATCTGATGCAACAGTATCGAGAAATGCCTGAGGTGTAGGATAAGTTGTTGTGTTGTATTGAAATTTCCTAATTTCATCCTGTAAAATCTCTGCAGATACTTGAAGTATGGTTCGTTTCGCGGATTCACTGAGAGTCTCACCACCACCATACCAATCGCTACAAAGGGTCTAGCCGAATGAGGGGGTCAAAAGTGCCCTTGAGCCGATTTTATTCGACGATGGGTCATTCGATAGGTGATGATGAAAAACCAATGCACACAAATTTTTAATCCGATACCTTCACTGGGAGGGTAGTTATAGGATAAAACCGAAAAACCAGTTTTTGCCTCATTTTCCACAGTTAATGTGGAGCAAAAATTCCCCAAAAATTCTAACACATTCTAAACATGAATGTACACCTTAGGGATTTTTTTCAGATTTTTCCTTTGCAAGTTACATTCACGAAAGATGAAAACCCGAAAAAAAATTTTTTAAACATTGATTTCGTATTGAAATCTTCCGAGCACAACTTTTTCCCTTTTTCAGAAGTTGCATAATGTTATCATTGTTATACCCTAATTTTTTCACATTTTTTGAGTACGGTGCATCACGGTCGGAAAAATCAAAAACCGATTTCTGGGACACATTTTGGGCTGAAACTCGCCCATTATCTGCCATTCTTGCATGACTTTAATACAGTATGTTCATATTGTGACCTTCAATGTTTCTGCATAGAAATATGTAGATGTTAAAAAACAATATCGGGATAATTAAACAAATTGCTGATTGTATGGTCTTTATAACCTAGAATTTTAACCGTTCTTTCAGAAGCATTAATGGCGCAGTGGCTATGGTGTCTGCCTGTGGAATCGTTGGACACTTTTTTGTCGCGGGTTCTAATCTCCATGTGGGACTTAAGTTTTTTTCTGTCATTTTTTTTTTTTAGTAGCTTTAAAATGTTTCACATATATTTTTATGCCTTTGAACAATATGAAACGTATAGAAAAATAATCGTAAAACATGCTTTTCTTACAATTAGACATGCAACATTTTGCAATTATAAGTATTCTCAAACATTTTATATTGTTCATAGATATTGGTATATTGCAATGTATGAAAATATATTTTAAATATGAAAGAAATATAAAATTCAATGTACCGAATGAAAAAAAGTACTTGGAATTGTAAATCGTGACATGACTGGAAAGAGTCCATGAAGAAAAAAGTATACTGTATAATTATTTTTAGAAGTATCTGTGAAACATTTTAAAGCTACTACTGAATATTGTTATGTCCTTAATAAAAAAAAAAAGAAAAATGACAGAAAAAAACTTAAGTCCCACATGGAGATTCGAACCCGCGACAAAAAAGTGTCCAGCGATTCTACAGGCAGACACCATAGCCACTGCGCCATTAACGCTTTTGAAAGAACGGTTAAAATTCTAGGTTATAAAGACCAAACAATCAACAATTTATTTAATTATCCCGATATTGTTCTTTAACATCTACATATTTCTATGCAGAAACATTGAAGGTCACAATATAAACATACTGTATTCAAATCATGCAAGAATGGCAGATAATGGGCGAGTTTCAGCCCAAAATGTGTCCCAGAAATCGGTTTTTGATTTTTCCAACCGTGATGCACCGTACTCAAAAAATCTGAAAAAATTAGGGTATAACAATGATAACATTATGCAACTACTGTAAAAAGTAAAAAGTTGTGCTCGGAAGATTTCAATACGAAATCGATGTTTAAAAAAATTTTTTTCGGGTTTTCATTTTTCGTGAATGTAACTTGCAAAGGAAAAATCTGAAAAAAATCCCTAAGGTGTACATTCATGTTTAGAATGTGTTAGAATTTTTGCTCCACATTAATTGTGGAAAATGAGGCAAAAACTGGTTTTTCGGTTTTACCCTATAACTACCCTCCCAGTGAAGGTATCAGATTAAAAATTTGTGTGCATTGGTTTTTCATCATCACCTATCGAATGACCCATCGTCGAATAAAATCGGCTCAAGGGCACTTTTGACCCCCTTATTCGGCTAGACCAGAGGTTCCCAAACTTTTTCCTCTCGTAGACCCCTTGTCATGTTTTTCAATTTTAGATAGACCCCCTGCTATTCACTTTGAAAGATTTAAATTTCTAACAGTAGTGAAGTACCTATAGTGTGAAAAAGTAAAAAAAAAACAACACATTTTTACACATTTATTAATTATATTTAAATCAAAATATAGTAACTGTTACATGAAAAAAACTAAGCAAAAAATAAATTCAATTAATGGGAGGGATGAACTTGATGGTTTAATAATAAATTATCAACATTTGGCATTAATTTAGTTAGGTTTAATCTCAAATCTCCTCGGTTAATGATGTCCAGTTTGTTTCTTTTTTTTGTTATGAGATTTATAACTGCGCTGAAACCCATTTCTACTAGGTATGAAGATGGAATAGCAATTAAAAACTTTCTTGCGGTATTCCATAATACGGGATAAGTAACAGGTATGTCTTTTTGAAGCCAGAATTGTTGATATCCGTTTCAAAATTGTACCTTAAGTCCTTCGTTAGTGCTTATTCCAATCAATTCCTCTTGTAATATAACATCCGTTTCTTCAATGTCACCAAATGGATCGATAATCCATTGCGGTATTACCAGCGTCAAAATATCCTCAAATCTAGTTTCAAAATCTGAATAGACGGCATTTAAATGTTGGACATAGATTGAAACATCGTCTTCCTGGCAGATTACCTGGGACAAATTGGAGAACTGGGAAAATTCGTACCGTCCAATGTTTTGCTTCATCAGTTTAATTCTGGCAAGAAACGCTGAAATGATCGACTTCGTTTTTATCAAATTTAAATTGTCACCTTGCAACTGCAAGTTCACCATATTAAATTTAGCAAACAAATCTGTCAGATAAGCAATGTCTGTTTTTCTCTTCAATAAATTTTCTTTCAAAATTTCATCTTTACTATCGAGAAACTCTAAAACAGTTTCAAATAGTGTAAAAAATCTTGTCAGGCATAAGCCTTTCGACAGCCAGCGTACATTAGTGTGAAGAAGTAATTGGTGGAAGTTCTCGTCATTTTCTTCACACAACTGCGCAAATAACCGCGTATTCAACGCATTGTTTCGGATTCGGTTTACCGCATCAATGACAAATTGGAGAGATTCATGCAATCTTACATTCAAATTTTTAGCAACTAAATATTGTCTATGGATGACGCAGTGTATTGCTAATACTCCGGGTACATTTTCTTTTAAATAACTTATAAAACCACGATAACGCCCAACCATGGCAGGTGCTCCATCTGTAGCTACCGATATAATATTTGACATAGGAATTGCTTTTTCCAATAAGTAAGCCTTCAAAACATGAAATATTGATTCGCCTTTACTATCGGTTGTCAAAGTTCTCGCAAATAGCAATTCTTCGTGGATATTTTGATCCATAATAAAACGAACATATGCCAGTAATAAAGATTCATTATCAGGTAAAGTTGACTCGTCCAGCTGTACAGGGTGTAAAAAAATTAATGGTCATGGCTTTAAGGGGTTGTTCTACACCTCTGGATCGATGGAGATTTGCGAAAAAAAACGGCCGCAAAATTCGGGAAAGGGTAGCAAATTTTTTTTATTGGCGCATCGTATTCGTCTGGTTACGTAGGCAAAATGTCTGAGAGGAACCATGGGTCAGAAACGAACCGTTCTCTCACAAATTAACTTTTAATTCGGCCTTCCGATCAAAATTTCGCCCATATGGCAGCCTTCGAGTCACTGACCTTTCGAAAGGAAACACATGAAATACCCTTGCTAGCTCCAATAGTTGACGCAGAGGCAACATAAACGAAGATAGAAAATGACTAGAAAAATGTCATTGACCTGCGTTCGGTGTTGGGTTCGCTCAAGGGCCCACCCGGGGAGAAGAGCATAAACACATGCACTTCTCTTCTGGTACGGTGACACAGTGCCCCATTTTCTAACTTCGTTTACGTCGCCTCTGCTTTAACTAATGGCGAAATTTTTATCAGAAGGCCCAATTAAAAGTTAATTTGTGAGAGAACGGTTCGTTTCTGACCCATGGTTCCTCTCAGACATTTTGCCTACGTAACAAGACGAATACGATGAGCCAATAAAAAAAATTTGCTACCCTTTCCCGAATTTTGCGGCCGTTTTTTTTCGCAAATCTCCATCGATCCAGAGGTGTAGAACAACCCCTTAAAGCCATGACCATTAATTTTTTTACACCCTGTACAGAGAAATGGGTCGTTTGCAAATATTTACACAAGAAGCTTTCAACATCGCAACTCATTTCATCAATACGTCTTTGAACTGTGTTGTTGCTTAAAGAAATTTTTTTAATGATAACAGATGCAGATTTGTGTAGAACAGTTTTTAAAACCTCTTCAACGGCTGGCAAAATTAGCTGTTCTCCGATAGTATGCGGTTTTCCGGATTTTGCTATAAGCAACGAGATATTGTACGACGCTCGCAAACCATCATCGTTTCTTTGCGACGTCGAAGTGAACATTTTGTGCAACGTGGGTCTCTTCTGAAGTTTCTCTTTAAGTGTTTGAAAATATTTCAAATCTTTATCTGTTTTGTCAGGGTGACATCTTCTCAGATGATCTTCCAGCTTAGATGGCTTCATAGCGTCATTGCTAAAAACCTTGTTGCATAAAAGGCACAAAGGCAGTTGTTTATTCGACAATGATGGGACGAAGCCAAACTTCAAATAATCAACATTGTACTGTCTACATTTCTTTTTTGATTCGGTCATGTTTAGTGTCGGTTATCTGTGGACAAAATTAATCTATTTAAATAAGTTATAGCAATGCAATAATAAAAAATTTAAATTTATAATACCGATTGCTTGAAACATTGAGGAGAACATGTGTAATTAGGCATGATTTGGATATTGAACTACTAATAACTCAAGTCTTTCCCATCTTTCCTAACAACGAGTACAAAACTACGAGTAATATGTTATAAAAATAATGTAGTACTTACTTTTCTCCGGAACTCTCACACAAAATGATATTGATTCACTTTAATTTAATTTAACTATCACTTTATGTTATTGTAAAATAACGTTAGTTTTATTGCCGGGAAAGAACTTCGAAGCATCAGCGCGGTTCGCTGTATGCACAAACATAAGACAACGAGCGAATATCCACACGTGATAATGCTATGAGATTAAACCATTCACTAATACAGTAAAACCTGTTTTTGTGCGGTCCTTTTCTATGCGATCTTATTTTTATGCGATTTATTTTTATGCGGTATATGAATCTTAGCAGCGTCAGCATCAGTTTAATGTTTTCTATCAATGTACATATACATGTGTGGACGAACTCTGTTTACGTGGTCTCCTTGACAACGATGTATCTGGACCTCGCGATGCTCTGTTTATTTATTTCAAACAATCTCCTGACAAGGTAGAGTCAGTTACGTACATATTTTCGCTCGACGCGCGAACAGTATACGCTTCGTATTCAGAGTTTTATCCACGATTCACGTGATTAAGGATTCATTTTATAGTGAGATTAAAGGTAAATAAATTAGTTTCTTTTGTTTCTATTTATATGTAGTTTTTATGATTTTTATTTTATTTTTAGACATAAGTACTCCTTTAAAATGAACAATTATAGCCAAAAGAAAGTAAAAAGACAGACAATTCCGTTAGAAACAAAAATTCTAATATTAAAGAGACTAGCAGATGGTGAAGGATCCACAGCAGTTGCTAAAGAATTTAAATTAGGTGAATCCACGATCAGAGCTATACACAAACGTGCGAGTAAAATATATGAATCCCTTAATAGTTCAACAAACGACAGTAGTAAAAGAGCATCGTATTCGAGAAATATTGTAATAGAGAAGACGGAAAAGGCTCTCGTGTTGTGGGTTAAAGATTCAACTAAAAAACGAATCCCCGTTCACAAAGAATTAATTCAAGAAAAAGCTACAGTATTTCAACCAACTGAAGGATTTAGAACCAAGTTCGTCATCCTGTTTACGAAACGTGAAATTTTCTGCGAGCAATGGCTGGTTTGCTGGATTTTTACAACGGTACGCACTTCACAATGTGAAGATTGTTACATCCGACCCTGAGAATTTTAAAAATTATTCATTCGATGCCAGTCAGCCGCTCTTGAAAACGAAAGGTTTAAACACAAGTTCCTCGCTCTACAGGGCTCCTTCCCACTTATCTAAACTTATACAAACCATGGCACTTTACACTATGGCCAGATGCATTCCATATGTCCTTGGTACCCTTACATCCCTGCCAGAGTCCTACCACCTCCACTCATTTTTCCAAATCCTTCCCGAAACGGAGCCCTATATAAGCGAGACACTTTTCTACCTCTGGGGGTCATTTCTTTCATAGAACGTCACGCTGTCAGTCAGACAGGTGAATTTCCAAAGTCTACGGGACTTGGAAACCCCCGCGTTCCGACGCGTGACATTCGGTTAAAATACATTATAACATATAGAATTAAATCACAAAATTGTAATTGCATTCTGAATTTAATTCTTAGTAAATAACTTAATATACAAAATTCAAGGATAAAGTTATTTTCTATTAACTTCCTTTCATCTTCTTGTAGCTGAGCAACGTTCCCCTTTATTCACTCAAGCCGCTCGGAGTGAATAAAATTATTGAAAGTTACGGGTAATTTTAGAACCAGAATTCTAGGGTTTGCAACAATCTTACAATAGTTAGTGGCGGTAACCTTGTATTGTTTGATACAAGCCTATCCGCTATACTAACGCGAATTACCGAAAGGTTTTTCGTTATTAACGGACTACCAGCAACTCTATAGTATTCCTATAGATTAGTCTGGTTTCCGGAGTTTTATACTTATTGTTAGTTAGTGGCAGTAACCTTGTATTGTTTGATACATGCCTATCTGCTATACTAACGCGAAAGAGCTGCAAGGTTCCTTTCGTTATTAACGGGCGATCAGCAACTCTATAGTATTCCTATAGATTAGTCTGGTTCCCGGAGTTTTACCAGTTAGTGGCGGTAACCTTGTATTGTTTGATACAAGCCTATCCGCTATACTAACGCGAAATACCGAAAGGTTTTTCGTTATTAACAGGTAAACGGCAACCTTATAGTTCTGCTATAAGTTAGTCCGTTTCTCGGAACAGCCTTCATTGTATTGTTGCAATTCTTGGATTCACGGGTAAAATATTTAATTACGCATCACGGTCGCGTTTTTTCTGCCACTCGCCCGGCTCGTAACAAGATACAAGGCGAGGCAGCGTCCGTCGACGAAACAGCTGCTATGAATTATCGCAAAGTATTAGCGGAAATCATTGATAATGGTGGATATTGCCCAGATCAAGTATTTAATGCAGATGAGACTGGGTTATTCTGGAAAAAGATGCCCAGCCGAACATTCATTGCCAAATCGGAGAAAACTGCAAGTGGTTTTAAAGCGGCAAAGGATCGAATCACACTTCTTCTTTGCAGTAATGCCTCTGGTGCAAAGATGTTAACACCACTTATTATAAATAAAGCTTTACACCCACGTGCGCTAAAACACGTAAATTTATCTGAATATCCAGTACACTTCATGGCCAATAAAAAAGCATGGGTCACATCAGCTGTATTTGCAACATGGTTCAACGATTTTTTTGTACCAGAAGTTGAAAAATACATGGAAGAGATGGGACTTCCGTTTAAAGTGTTGCTAATTGTAGATAATGCACCCGGTCATCCCTGTATAGAACATCCTAATGTACAAATAGTGTTTTTACCACCAAATACGACTAGCCTTATACAACCACTGGATCAGGGCATAATCGCAAATTTTAAGAAATATTATATCAAATTAACTTTCAGCTACATTTTGGAAAAGCTAGAGAACGATAAATTAAGCCTGACTGAAGTTTGAAAAAAGTTCTCAATTTTAGACTGCATAAACCATATTATTGCAGCAATTGGTCAAATCAAACAACACACATTAAATTCGTGCTGGAAAGCGATCTGGCCTGAATGTGTAATTGTTCGAAACGTTACCGAAAACGTGTCAACGTTATTATCTGAAATTAATGCGCTCGCATATAACATCGGCGGAGAAGGCTTGGATACATTCGGCGAAAATGACCTGAACGAGATGATAGAGGACCAAACTGTCGATGATAGTGAGATTATCAATAGTTTGATAGATTATGAAAATGAACTAGAAGAACCGGAGTCTATTACACCACATAAAATATATGCAGGGATCCAGATTGCTAAAAAATTGGAAACGCATTTTCTGAAAATAGACACCAATGTGGAAAGACGCTTAAAATTCCAAAAAGAGCTGAGATCATGCATGTCTCACTATCGTGACGTTTACAAGCAATCGACTAGTCGACCGTCGTCACAAAAAATGATCACTGACTTTATGGTACCAAAAAACAAATCAATTGAAATGCTATCTTCAAGCGACGAAAGCGATTTTCAACCAATTCATCACAAGAAGATGCGCGTTTTGGACTACGGCGAGTAGCAGCAAACATTTAATGTATAATTTGAAAACTTCTCCATGTATATGTACAATGAAGAATTAAATATTTTTAAAATTTCTTTAGGTCTAATTTGATTATTTAATTTAATTGAAAGCATTCTCTCATCTATTTCATAAATTATTGATCTATTTTCTAAGTCCGACTATTTTTATGCGGTCCCTATCTACCGCATAAAAAAAATTTTAGGTAGTATATCGTACAAAGTTGTTTATTATATGTAAGAATTTATAAAATTTCCGAATATTTTTTTGTACGATTTCTTTTATACGGTCCCTATCCACCGCACAAAAACAGGTTTTACTGTCTAGTGTCGAGACAGATGGATGGTTAAATTATTCTACAATTCAGTTTCCCGTGAATAAAGTTTTAATAACAGTATGACCTTAACTACACGAGTGCTCAAAATATAATGTCTATCTTAGCTATCTATTTAGCTCGAAGGAGCCGCTCCTACGCAACCGGCGAATTTCCGTCGCCGCACAGTGGGGCCGTTGCACGTTAAAAGCGGCAAAAAGTCGTTTTATACGAATATACCCACAATGAAATAATATTTCGCTAATAGTTAATGGCACACATTGGCCACAATTTAGCGTGATTTTTTTTAACATTTGTCGATTTTTAATACGACTACATGGTTTTGAAATAGGCAACCTCTAAATCGTCCAAAATTAAAGTCGTTGTTTATTATTGCCTTGGTTCTTCAAATTAAATGATGAGTAATTGAACTAAGTGTACCTGGTATGTATTTAAATTCCACCAAAGTACATTTTTATATATTTAACATTTTTTAAGTTATAACTAATTGAACATGTTCAATTTTCATTCTATTTTTTAATCATGAATGCAGTGTGATGCCGTGTTCATTTTAATTGCTTTCTTTAGAGTGAAGCCTTACCTTTTTTTTTTAAAAAAAATTAGCTGCTACTATCTGTGTATTTAAAAAATACAGAGATAAACATTTGTTGGCGCACCATGTGTCACAGTGGTCCGGAGCGTGAATTTAGCTGGTCACGCACCTTGCGCAGTTTTCAATCTTTTTCAACTCGTCACCACGGGCTCAAAATACATCGGATTAGTTACAAATTTGTATTTTATTATTTTTTCGGTCGCTGATTACGAATCTGAACTCAAAAATTTTAAAAACAAAATGGCGTTTGATATATAGAGGGTAGCTATGTCAAGTACGCATTTACAACATGGGATTAACTTTTTGCCTTTTTCTAATTTAATCAGTTTGTACTAAAAGCCTTTGAAAAATTGACAACGTTTACCTGAACTTTTCGTTCATATTCTTTCCTAAAGCGTATATAACGGAGACCAGGTGTAGAGACCCAATTGGGCGAAGTATTACCCAGAGATGTGCCGCCCAACCCTTGGTTCCACAAGGCAGGAACCCAGAGGAGGTGTTTTAGTGGGTATTCCGGGAGGTCGAACTCCCGGCGAGTCCCACACTACCCCTGGCATTACATGCTGGGGGTGTGCGTAAATGCATCTCCCCTCCTCCAAAAAAAAAAAAAAAAAAAAAAGGTGTAGAGATGGGTCACGCGGTCAAATCATTCCTAGATTTCTTCCAGATACAGCGCAATAAAAAGTAAACCTCTTTAGCATTAACAAGGACGAAGAATTCTAAAGCGTCACTTTTATTACTTCGTCGCTTTTATTGCCAGGTTGCGAGCAGAGAGGAATAAGCTAGGTTAATTGATTGAAAGAGAATCCTATACTTAGCGGTGCAGGGTTCACTTAAAAATTAATTAACTTAAAAGTATCGAAAGGTATTCGGCTAAAACTTTCCACATATATTCCTCATACTATATAGAAGTTATTTCTGCAAAAAGTTCGTGCGTCTACCTGCGTTCTTCATTGTTATATCTACCAAAAGTTCATGAGACTGTCCCGCGGCAGCGCCTTGCCGAGGTGCGCGCGACTCTTTAAACAATAAAAATGCGTCCGAGGCGGATCCGGTCGGATTAATTTTTTACAAGATCGTTTAGGGGAAGGATCACAGAAAACAGTGTCGTTAATCAGAGAGTCGGATCTAGTGGGACTTTTTAGTTTTTGTCTGCAAAAGATAAAAAACTTCGACGATTTTCTTTCATTTTTTCAATATTAATTTTTGAATAAACTACACACAATAATTTTATGATTGACACGAGAATTTTTATCGTCGCACAGTGGGGCCGTTGCACGCCAAACGCGGCAGAAAACATTTTATGATTGTAATAGGGTTTTACAATTTTTTAATTTTATGAATTTATTGAATTAGTTAGGTTAATAACATATCTATTAATAATTTGGTATTCTTGCTTATAAATAAACTGAAATTATAATTAATAAAGGGATTTTATGGCAGGGACAAATAATACCTACACGTTTTAGTTGGAATTACGTATATATTTGGAACAGAAAAGTTCATAAATCGATGAATGATTCTTCATCTGTTTTTTCGTCCGTATCTTCTTCTTCTTCTTCTTCTTCTTCTTCTTCTTCTTCTTCTTCTTCTTCTTCTTCTTCTTCTTCTTCTTCTTCATCTTCTTCTTCATCTTCCGAATTTGGAAGAAACATTTCTATTGCCTCTTTTGTATACGGTTCTGATTTTTTATTAATTTTTTTTCGAATGCTAGATATTAAAGGGTCTGATGTGACCAAAAGCCTATTCATAATAAAAACAGTTAAATAATATTCGACTTTTTGTTAATTATAATGTATTGCAGTAAGCTGGAGTCGATATTTATTCCTACCTCTTCAAAACGTCCATGTTACACCCTTCTCTACTAAATTTTCTCGCATGATGTAACCGATAATTTCGGACGTACTTGTTCCGGGCTTCTGCCGCTTCTTCAGACAATTGTCCGATTGGCACCAACGCATTTTGAATCACCAATGGTCCATGGATAAGTACTTTATGTACTGTTGGCGTCATTGGATGCCAGGGATACAACTGTACGTACAGTTTAGCTGCGTCCATAGTATAAATTCCGAATTTTTCCACATTGATTCGGTGCCCACTAGATATTACTTCCAAAATAACTTTGAATCTATTTTTATAACAAAATCAGTTTTTTTTAAAAATGTAGAAGCAAGATGAAGTCTTTTTAAGTTAAACTATTGTTGTAGAATTGAAAAAAAGTCGGTCAGGTTAGTCTATACATTCTTATTAGGCGTATATCTAAACCAGTGATCAAAGCTGATAATTCCGAATTCTTAAAAAATCTTCGGCTTGTGTTCCCATCATTGGAATTGCCTGAAACATTAATCAAAAATTCATTTTTACAGAGATGTTATTTTAAAATTAATAATATTAACTTAAAATATTACCATATCCTTGTTTTGGCATATCCACTAATAAGCCCATTTCTTTCTTAAATTTGTCGCGGATTTCCCTCTTTCTTTCTTTTACTATATTTTTGTCGGTTTCAGTTCTTACTTGCCATCTCTGTATCGTTAGTTTGTAGGATAAATGTAACAAAGTTTCAAAAAATCTGATTCTTGCATGCAAAATTGACAAGCCAAAAGTTATTGCTTTTAGTTCCGTTTCTTTTAGTAATAAATTATTAAAATCTTTTGAGGTTGCTCCGCAAATGTAACATTTCATGGTCGATAGCGTGTTAGTGGCAGCGTTGCATACCTTACCATCGACCATTGCCAAAATCAGTGTGTGTTTAATAGACACTGCACTTTCTGTAATCGGAAATAATTAAGGTAACTAATTAGTAAATCAATCCATCAATCTCTTTACACATATTTGAAATCGTTCTTTCATTACCATCTATTTGAGTCTTGGTTAATTTGTCGATCTGTTTTTGTATGTAACCTATTTCATTTCTGATAATGTGCGGAGTTTCTTTTTGAAATGTTATTCGGATTGGGCGGCAGTAGTGAGGTGATGACGGAAACGGATTTTGCCATATAATTTTTTTTCCTAACAGTAAACAAAAACATTTTTTTAATAAATTGTATCTGTAAATTAATGTAGTTTTAGGTTTGAATTGTTCTATTTACCACAAATTAATCGCAACGGTAACATTGAAGTCTGGAATATTTCAGCATCCGAATCATTTTCGTTTTCAAATTTTTGTTTATATTCCACTTGTTGTGAACCGTCACACCCCCACTTACTAATTAACTCTAATTCACGTTCATTTTCTTCTAATCTTGGTAATATTTCTTCTAAATATTTCACCAATCGTGTCGCTGTATGATCTAGTAAATCTTGTAAATTTACTTCGGCACATCTATGTGTCACATAAAAGGCTTCGCGTTTTGGATAACAGTTACCCATTTCATTCCGTAATTTTTTATATGACGGAAATAATGTCCTGTCACACGTCCTTATAATTTCATATTGCCTTCGCGACAAATCTGCGTCAATGTATTTTTGTAGAGCATCTAATGTCGACAGACGCTTTCTCTTGTTACTTTCAGCATTTACATATGCTGTTCTTAACTTTTTAGCTCTGCCTGGAGATGCTCTGATGTCCTTCAATAATTTAGAAGCCTCTAATTGCCCAGACATTCGGAGCTTTGATTCTGTCGCAAATTGCAATTCCTCTAATTCTGCATTTGTCTTAATATCCTCTATTCTTTTTCTTTTGGTACGTTCGGATAGCTGTTCAAAAAGTTTTCGAGGTCGTCCCAGTTTATTCACAGGTTTTGGAATAGTTAAAGTTTGCGCAAGCCAATTTTGGTTTTGTGTTAGAAACTGATCGCGTCGTCTATTCGCTAATCGCCATCTTTTCCTGAAACGGGACTTCAAACTTGTAATTTTGTTTTTCAAAATTTGCAGTTCATTGACTGAATAATTATCCTGGCTCGTCAAGAACAACTCCAAATATTCTAGTTTTTTTTCAAAATTATGATTTTGATACTGCGACATGATATTATACAACTGCATCATTGTAAATACCCGTACTCCTGAGGAACCTTAGGATTTAAAAAAAAGTATCATCCAATTAAAATGAAAATTTTGCTACGAAATTATATTAACAAGCTTTATAAAGGATCAACACAAATTACAAAATTAAAACATATATATATATATGTATATGTACTTACCTGCTTCACTTGGAAATTCCATTACTCTGACGATAAATGTGTCACTCACAACTTACAACTTATTGTTAGGAAAGTAGAAAAAAAACTGGTTACTGTGATTGTCGAGGTGTTAAAATGTGTGCAGTGTAAAATTAACAGTTTCTTTTATTTGTTACGGGTTGTCACTGCATTCTCCCACTCTTTTCCTAGAGCCAATCGCAAGACTTTGCTATTTTGGTGGAATGCAGTGACATCGTCATTCAAGGGGGTGTGAGGGCATCGACAACGCTGCATTACCTCCAGGTTGGAAATCCTCACCCTTGACCTCCGAGAGGTTCGGAAAGGTGAGATAGGGTTTGCCTGGAGACGCAGCTCTTACGGCCTGCTGGCCCAAGGGGTGGCCATACGATATATTTGGGCCGCCTTGCTAGAGCCTCACAAGTTTATTACCCGGCAATAACTATTGAGCCTATGTCAAAATATGGAAACAATCAAACTCGATGGCGAGGACGTCTTGCACGATCAGGTACGCAGATGTGTCCAAGGGTGGACACAATGCTCGCAAACGTTCTAACATTTTGGCGAAACTATGCAATACTTTTTAATAATTATTGTTTCTATTTGAAGAGCATTCTTCGACGATAAAAATTCTCGTGTCAAACATAAAATTATTGTGTGTAGTTTATTCAAAAATTAATATTGAAAAAATGAAAGAAAATCGTCGAAGTTTTTTATCTTTTGCAGACAAAAACTAAAAAGTCCCACTAGATCCCACTCTCTGATTAACGACACTGTTTTCTGTGATCCTTCCCCTAAACGATCTTGTAAAAAATTAATCCGACCGGATCCGCCTCGGACGCATTTTTATTGTTTAAAGAGTCGCGCGCACCTCGGCAAGGCGCTGCCGCGGGACAGTCTCATAAACTTTTGGTAGATATAACAATGAAGAACGCAGGTAGACGCACGAACTTTTTGCAGAAATAACTTCTATATAGTAAGAGGAATATATGTGGAAAGTTTTAGCCGAATACCTTTCGATACTTTTAAGTTAATTAATTTGTAAGTGAACCCTGCACCGCTAAGTATAGGATTCTCTTTCAATCAATTAACCTAGCTTATTCCTCTCTGCTCGCAACCTGGCAATAAAAGCGACGAAGTAATAAAAGTGACGCTTTAGAATTCTTCGTCCTTGTTAATGCTAAAGAGGTTTACTTTTTATTGCGCTGTATCTGGAAGAAATCTAGGAATGATTTGACCGCGTGACCCATTGGGTCTCTACACCTGGTCTCCGTTATATACGCTTTAGGAAAGAATATGAACGAAAAGTTCAGGTAAACGTTGTCAATTTTTCAAAGGCTTTTAGTACAAACTGATTAAATTAGAAAATGGCAAAAAGTTAATCCCATGTTGTAAATGCGTACTTGACATAGCTACCCTCTATATATCAACCGCCATTTTGTTTTTAAAATTTTTGAGTTCAGATTCGTAATCAGCGACCCAAAAAATAATAAAATACAAATTTGTAACTAAATCCGATGTATTTTGAGCCCGTGGTGACGAGTTGAAAAAGATTGAAAACTGCGCAAGGTGCGTGACCAGCTAAATTCACGCTCCGGACCACTGTGACACATGGTGCGCCAACAAATGTTTATCTCTGTATTTTTTAAATACGCAGATAGTAGCAGCTAATTTTTTTTTTAAAAAAAAGGTAAGGCTTCACTCTAAAGAAAGCAATTAAAATGAACACGGCATCACACTGCATTCATGATTAGAAAATAGAATGAAAATTGAACATGTTCAATTAGTTATAACTTAAAAAATGTTAAATATATAAAAATGTACTTTGGTGGAATTTAAATACATACCAGGTACACTTACTAGGGAACCTCCCGAGGTGCCAATCACCGATTTTAATAAAATTTGAGTATGATGTAGTACTCGTGAAAATATTCGACACGTATTTTTTTTTATCGGCAATCGTTCAGGTTTAAGGGGTGAAAACCGCCCTCAAAGTTGGGGTGCTAAAGTATATTTCCTTGATTATCTCAGAAACTATGAGAGATAGAGTAATTGCGTAAATTGACGAAATTAGCGCCTTTCCATCACGAATCTAACGGTATACTTTTTTTTGCAAAACCTTCATTTGTTTAAACAATATGTTAAAAAATAACACATTTTTGGCAGTTTCACCAACTTAATGTTGACCAATTTTCATGAAATTTTTTTTATATAAACTAGATATCCAATGAAAAATTACGGATAAATAGGAATTTCGATTTTTTTATTAATAAAAAAGTTATTGCACATGAGATTTTATCGTCCGCCGCGCGAAATAGAGTCCCTACATGAGACGGTTCTTGCTCATAATCAATTGGTAGTTCGTAAATTAGTTGATTTTACAGTTAATTATTGGTTACTAACAAAAAGAAAAGGATTTTCCGTTCCCTTAAAAGGATACGATTTGCGGCTACCGCACTGCGTGCGGTTTACGGTGGGACATTCCCGGGTCGGCATGGTGGGAATAGTTTCGACCTGTTAACGGACTAACAATAGCAACCCTAAAGAATGGTGAAATGCATTTTTGAAAAGTCTTTGCCTCGTTATTGCTACCGAAGGTTACTTATTAACCCTTAGCCAGTTCGTCCAGTGAATTCGGTGATGTTATAAATGCTAATTATGATTTGTTACAAATGCATAAAGCCGAACAAGTAATTACGTTTTATGATGTTTAAAAATGGTGGGTTGAATGGATAATAAATGCAGCAAGAACGGAGTGCAAAATGTTTATAGAAAAGGTACTGACCGCTTATAATAAATGGGAAGTATCCGAGGCGTATGTTTACAGCACTTCACGAATCTAGTGCTTCGGTTTCCACAAAGTGGGCGATTAGGACCTCGTGCGCAGCACAATGTATTTAAAGCTCCCAACATCGTGATCGGAGCAACTACGTCAGGAAAATTAAATAAAGAGAACTTAACGACATGGTTTGAAAATGTGTTTCTTCCTCAAGTGTCAAACTGTGCTGTCCTCTTGCTTGATGCGTGGACTGGATACGACGAAGAGTTACTGAACAATTCAGTCCCAGAAGGAAAAACAATAAAGTTGTTAAAGATACCAAAAGGTACAACAGGACAGATCCAGCCGTTGGACGTGTTTGGATTTCGTGTTTGGAAAAATTTTGCACGAAAAATATCAGATTTGACAATAAATTTGAATATTAATATAAATTTATACGCAAGGGACAATATAATAAAATTGCAGTCACTGATTCACAATCAGCTGTCCTCTCCGAGATATGAAGACATGTTTAGATATGCATGGTTTCGCTGCGGCTACACAGAGAATAGACCAAACGAATTTATAAATCCCGTTACATTTTGTTTTACCGATTTACAAATTGATATTAACAATTGCTTCGACTGTGACGTCGTAGTTTCATTGAGGTGCTCATGGTGTAAAAATCATTTGTGTTTTCAACACTTTTTTCAAGAGTATCATTATTGCCAAAATTATATACAATAACACATATTATTTGCAGCTCCATCATTAATTTAAAAGCACCAATACATATACATTCATAAAATCAGCTCTTTTAAGAACTACCAAGTGATTATGAACAAGGAACAACTCATATAGGGACTCTACTTCGCGCGGCGGACGATAAAATCTCATGTGCAATAACTTTTTTGTTAATAAAAAAATCGAAATTCCTATTTATCCGTAATTTTGCATCGGATATCTAGTTTATATAAAAAAAATTTCATGAAAATTGATCAACATTAAGTTGGTGAAACTGCCAAAAATGTGTTATTTTTTAACATATTGTTTAAACAAATGAAGGTTTTGCAAAAAAATGTATACCGTTAGATTCGTGATGGAAAGGCGCTAATTTCGTCAATTTACGCAATTACTCTATCTCTCATAGTTTCTGAGATAATCAAGGAAATATACTTTAGCACCCCAACTTTGAGGGCGGTTTTCACCCCTTAAACCTGAACGATTGCCGATAAAAAAAAATACGTGTCGAATATTTTCACGAGTACTACATCATACTCAAATTTTATCAAAATCGGTGATTGGCACCTCGGGAGGTTCCCTTGTTAGTTCAATTACTCATCATTTAATTTGAAGAACCAAGGCAATAATAAACAACGACTTTAATTTTGGACGATTTAGAGGTTGCCTATTTCAAAACCATGTAGTCGTGTTAAAAATCGACAAATGTTAAAAAAAATCACGCTAAATTGTGGCCAATGTGTGCCATTAACTATTAGCGAAATATTATTTCATTGTGGGTATATTCGTATAAAACGACTTTTTGCCGCTTTTAACGTGCAACGGCCCCACTGTGCGCCGCTCAGCCAATCGGAAAAGGAGAAAATTAACCGATTGCGCCCGCTTTTCCTTACGCCCTTGTCACGCTTTTTAGGGAAAAGAGGTGAAGGTTTTGGGGGCAAGTTTTCGCTGGCAAGGGGTCGGTCACGTACGCATTTCATCCGCGCCCCCGCTTCGTCTTGCGCGGCCCAAGGTTGTCGATGGGCCTGCACTCGAAGGGACATCGGAAATGGGTAATTTATGGCACTTACAAGAGCTATTGAGAATGTGCAGGAATTCTAGAAAACTCTAAGCGAAACTAAACACAAAAGGCACTTCTCTCAATGTCGCGGCGCATCGTCGCGAAATAACTTTTTACTCCGACTGTCAAACGTGGAAACTTTCTGTAGAGCCTGTACCTAGGTACTGTCATAAACCGTACCTAGGCGCAAACCAGCAAGGCAAAAATCGGCAGAATCCTCACCAAGTGGTGACCAAATGTTTCCACGTTTGGCAGAACATTTGTACCCCTTCTCCTGACTTACGAATACTTCTCCTTAAAAACCTTGCTATAAAAGGAACCGAGCGCATCGGCTCGGCCTCTCTCTCACACAAGCAAGCTCAGCAGAAACGTCACGTTATACATCACATTTATCCAGACATTGTCACCATTTGTACAGTAGTGTTAAATTTTGTAAATATAACCCATTCAACTCAGTGGACTTATTTAATTAATTACCGATCGAGCATCCGCGATCGGAACGCCAAGAAGCACCTTCTACGGCGTAGCACTCAAAAATAGCTGTGTCGCAGCAAATGACATAAGTCATGACAACCGTTTGCACGAGAGTAGAAAAACTCTCTATGTAGGTGGTCGCTACAATAGTATTAGAAGACAGAACCATGTGATTTAGGCCGCGCGAAAATAGCCACGCATCGCATCGCATCTCATCGACTTATAAATTTTGTGTAATTTTGTGTATTACAGTATAACCCCTATAATCCGTACATCTAATTCTCAGGCCTTATTCGGATTGTTCGAGTTGTTTGGATTAACGAACACACATAAATTGTATGTTACATGATTGTATGTTAGGAAATATACTTCAATACAACATAAAATAAAATAATATATTCAGTGATAAAAAAAAATTATTTATATGTTCTATATGTATTAAGTGTTGTATTTATTTACATAACTAAACAAAAAAGAGTTAAACAATTTATGTGATAAACAAATATTTATTTTGTTACCGGCGAGGTCCAGGAATTCGAGTTTTTAAAAAGGATTTTTATTGCGTCTTCTTAAACTCTACTTCTACAAACTACTCAATCTTACAACACTACTTATTACAATACTCGGAGAAGTACAGAGAACGGACTGAAGGCCTTGTGGCGTTGATCCGCTCCTTAGGCTTGACTTCTGACTTCTGCATGCCGTTCCTTCGTTGGCTGCTCTTTTATACTGGAGATGATGAATAAGTCCCTTGTTTACAAATAATGATTATGGGCTTATCTTATCTCTCGTAGACTGACGGTCACATTCCTCCCTGGGGTGGAAAAGTTCCGTCCCGGAACGTCGTTTTATGGTATGACCACGTCATCGACGATGTAGAGAACGCTTCTTCCTAGTTCTTCATGTAATCTTCTGGTGTAGATCTCCACGCATTCGGAGCATACTTCTATTCTTTGGGAGAATAGTAAAGGAACGTTACAATCTTCACAATTCATCGTGTAATGTCCGATGGCACAAATGTGTGCTTCAACGAAATCTGCGTCAAGATATTCGGTAGTAGGAAAGAAACAATCATCGAAGATTCTTTTAAAGCCTGGTTGTAGATATACTTCTACAATTTCTCCTTTGAAGCATTTAAATCTATCGGTACCCAAATAATCTTCCTGTTCATTTATATTTTCGTCGCACAGAAGGCTTTCTTCAGCCGTTGGTTTGTGCGGGTAGCAACACATCTGTAACATACCAGTTTTTATATATTTTGTTGTCTACTCCTTTTGTATTTTCTGTGTTGCGCAAAAGATGGGGTATCGCTATCGTTGTCATCGAATGTTCCAGAGTACGTTCGTATAGGTTCTAGGCTTAGTTCTGTTCCTTGGTTTCTTCTCGAATTTTCGTGAACATTTTCTTCTGTACTTGAATTAGGTCCAAAAGTACAGTGATTGTAGACTATGGTGCATGGTCTAAAGAAATATCCAAGGCATCTTGCCATTCTTGGACAGCAATCGGCCTTATATATCAAATATAGGAGACTTCCTATTAATGTAGAATAACCTGCGTATGTGAGATACTTCGTAATCTTTTCTGACCATGTAAGAGTTCTTCTTTTAAGTGATAGTTCTTCTATTTGTTTATTTAATTCTTCAACTGTAGTTCCTAACGCATTCAATTGCGCTGGATTTTGAGAGTCTTCGTTTAAGAGTTCTAGTTGTAATTCGGAGGAAGAAATATTCATCTTCTGCAATTTCTTGATTATTTTCAGTTCGTCGATACTTCCTCTTAACATCATATCTACTGATTTGTCGTTTACTGTTTCGCTTGCTTTCAGTACTGTCCTGGATGTAGTAGCCATACATCCTTTAGGCAGGTGTACTATACTCGTTTTTTCTATCTTCAGAAATATCGGTTGATTTTCTGAACAAACCGCATGTAAGGTTTCTTCATGAGGTGGTATTATGATCCAGTCTTGATTAGTTCTTAATTGAACGTACAGAGTATTCTGTAATTGTATATAGTGATAAGAACATTGTGATCCTTTGGAAAGAATTAACTCTATAAGACAGGCATCTGAATCCTTAGTAGAATAATCAGGATGCGATCTTTTTATAAGGTTTGTGTTGATCACCTTTTTTATCCTCATTTGTTCTTCTGTTTCTATGGGAACGAATTTCGTTTTGTCATGGTTTAGCAGAATATATGGTATTTGTATATCATGTATCATGTACCCTTTTATCATTGAATAAACTGGAATTGGTATTGTATGATACAATACATAATCCAAAGGTTCTATTAATGGTACATGGAATGTGTACAGTAATTTTCCTTTATTCATTGAGATTGTTAAATCGCTTATCTCAATTATCGTTGGATAATATTCTTCCGACAGTGGGGTTGGAAAGAATTGTTCTTGCGATGTATTTTTAAGAGTTTTTATAAGTTGTTCAGGTGAAAGGATATACGGATGTATTATTCCTTTCTTTCCATCTATTAAAGCGTTCAAAAGTTGTTGTAAATCTTCTCTTGTTTCAGAATACATCAGTATATGATCAGCATACAATTCGTCTATTTGCTGATTTAGTAGTACTTTCTCGCTTTCGTCCTTAAGAATTTGGAAATTCTCATTTAAGAAATGCGTTTGCTTTTGTAATTGATTAAATGTTCCGAGATTGCTTTTGAGATGATTTAGTAAGAAGGTCGTTTGATTCCTTACTAAGTGTGCAATTTGTAAATTATCTTCTCTCAATTTGTCAATCTCTTGATTATAGTAATCGGCGTCAGAGGCTGCTAAGTTTCCGAAGAGGATTTTTATTCCTTCTCCAATAGCGTTCAATAGGCCTCTTTTGTTTCTTTTCCCTATGAAATGTAGAAGCGTATTTCTATCTTCTTTTAGACGAATCATTCTTTTTTGTTGTGCTTCAACTCTATGCTTTGATGAGCATATTTGAGGTTGCATTTTCACAATGCATAATTTTAATGTTTGCGCGAGATTCGCGTCAAGTTCATCTATTGATTGTAATACTGGTTCGTAATTGATCCCTATTATTAGATTCCATGTTGCATGATATAACTGTGTAGGTCTTAAATTTTCAAGATATACTGCTTGATTAGGATCTAGTTTAGTTGCGTGTATGTGATCATTCTCTTGTTCCTTGTCTTTCGGTTTCATATAAATTATTTTGATCTGTAGGATCAAAATTAGTAGCAGAGGTATGAGGTTCATTCTCTTCATGTTCTCTCTCTCTCTCCTCTGTTCCTGCAACAAATGGTTTTATGTCATTAAAATGATAGGTGACTTCTTTAAGTCCCTTTTTTATTGTTGCGGCTTGATTATTTATAATCTTTATGATTTCGTAGGGTCCTTCCCATGGGGCATGTAGTTGTGAATCTTGTGGTTGATGTCTCCTGACAAGAACTTGTTGTCCCTTTTTGAGAT
Organism: Cerceris rybyensis; assembly: GCA_910591515.1. NCBI lineage: Eukaryota > Metazoa > Arthropoda > Insecta > Hymenoptera > Crabronidae > Cerceris > Cerceris rybyensis. Next base: position 18,181,200 of record OU342798.1, on the reverse strand, counting down.
TATCCGTGACCCTAGCTCTTTCTTTGATTTGTATTTTTCTCCTTCTTTGTAGTCTTTCGGAGATTTGTCTTTTGATATTCTTTCTTCTTCTTATTAAAGAATCATATTTTTCTTTACTTGTCATCGACAATTCTTCTATGTCGAAGGGTATATTTGGTTTGTATCCAAACATGTATTCTATCGGAGTAATTTGTAAAGTTTCGTTGATAGTTGTTTTATGAGCAATTGTAGCTCCAATGAGTTGCTCTGTCCAGTCATTAGATTCTCCGATATAGCTTCTGAGGTAGTTCAATACCTCTCTATGGGATCTTTCATTTTTCCCGTTTGATTGCGGATGATACACCGCTGTTGAGGTCATTTTTACTCTAAGTTTATCTTGCATAACCTCTAGAAATTTTCCTTGGAATTCTAGCCCATTGTCGATGACGATTTCCCTTGGAACACCGAATATGCAACAATAATATTGCCAAAACTTTTCCAGGACTTCTTTAGCTTCCTTCGTTCTTAAAGGGGCTAGTTGTATATATCTTGTATTACCAAGATATATCTGTAACCTTTATCAATTGGCAGAGGACCTATCGTGTCTAATGAAACTTTTTCATTAGGATCGTTAGGGATATCTGGTTTCCCCATTGGTGGTTTATTTGCAACGTATCTCAGACGTTCAAATTGGCATTTCTGGCACTTTTTAATGACATTCTCAGTGTCTCTGACCATAGTGTCCACCTAGAGTGCTCTCGTGCACTTCTTTAATGATCCTCTCTTTTTCTTCCTTTGTTTGCGGATCTTTTGTATCATTGTTTTTTACAATGATATCCTTTTCTGGAGTCTTTTTCATATGAACGTAAGAAATCATTTTTATAATCAGTTCTCTGACATTCAAGTCAGGAATTCTGACTTCTACTTCTGAGCATTCCGGAATCTCAGTCCGTATGCTTGCGTACCATATGATTTCGTCGTCATAAGGATCAATGTGGAGTCCTTGTTCCTCATTGATGGTTGTTATGACCAATCCTTTTCTCGTGGTTCTTCCCTTTTGTATCATCAAATAAGGGGATCCGAGAAAGGTGTCTTTTTCTTCTTGAAATTCTTCGTACGTAGGTGAAGCTTCATTCATTAGATCCTCTAAGACTTCTTCAGCTATGTCTCTAGAGTCTTCTTCACCTTCTGTTTCTAAGGCATTAATTCTCGATAATGCATCGACATTGGAGTTTTGTTTTCCTTTTTTATATTGTATTTTGTAATCATATTCTTCAAGTTTTAATCGCCATCGCATCAATCGTGACGTTGGATCTTTGACATTCTGTAACCATACTAATGGTCTGTGATCAGTTATGATCATAAATTTTCTTCCATATAAGTAGGGGCGGAAGTGTTTCGTAGCCCATACTATGGCTAATAATTATTTTTTCGTTGTTGAATAATTAGTTTCGGCTTTATTCAACGTTCTGGACGCATATGCTATCGGTTTATCCTGTCCAACTATTCCTTGCGATAATATAGCGCCTACTGCTTGGTTACTTGCGTCTGTTGTTAATATAAAAGGTTTTTTCCAATCTGGGAATTGTAATATGGGTTCTTTTGTTAATGCTTGTCTTAGAGATTCGAATGATTCTTGTTGTTTTATGTCCCATTCCCATGATTTTTCTTTTCTCAATAGTTCTGTCAAAGGTCGTGCCTTTTTTGCAAAGTCTTTTATAAATTTTCGATAGTATCCTACGAGACCTAGGAATTGTTTTATTTCTTTTTGATTTTTAGGTGTTGGATACTTTGTTTTTTGCTCTATCCTTTCTTCATTAGGTTTAACTCCTTCTTTAGAGATTTTGTGACCCAAATAAGCTAGTTCTGGCTTTAAATATTCGCATTTATCTGGTTGGAGTTTTAGGCCAACTTCTCTAAGTCTGTTAAAAAGCGTAATTAGATTTTTATTATGTTCTTCTAACGTGGAGCCAAAAACAATAATACGATCCATGTATACGAAACAAGTGGTTCCTGTTAATCCTTTGTCCATCATCCTTTGAAAAGTCGGTGGAGCATTTTTTAATCCGAATGGCATACGATTAAATTCAAAGTGTCCATTTGGTGTTGAAAATGCTGTTTTAGCTTTGTCTTCTTCTTTCATTCCGATTTGATGAAAACCTGATGCTAGGTCGAATGCGGAAAAATATTGTGAATTTCCTAGTTTATCAAGTATGTCCTCTATATTAGGCAATGGATAAGAATCTAGGAGAGTTCTTTCGTTCAATTTTCTGTAGTCTATGACTATTCGCCATTTCTTTTTGCCTGATGCATCCGTTTTCTTTGGGACTACCCATAAAGGAGAATTGAAAGGGGAGTCGCTTTCTCTAATAATTCCTTTTTCAAACATTTCTTTTATTTGCTTTTTTATTTCTTCTTGGTGTATAGGCGGATACCTATATTGTTTAATATTTATTGGCGTTTCGTCTTTCATTTGTATCGAATGTTCTGTCAATTTTGTAATTGGCAGTGGATCTCCGGGAAGTACAAATATGTCGTGATAACTTTGTATTATTTCCCATAGTTCTTCGTTTCCTTCTTTTAAGTGTTGTAATCGAATGTTTTCTTTAAGAAGTTTTCTTCTATTCTCTTTTAAAGGTACGAATTTTCTTTGGAATTCCTCCATATTTGCAGGTTCTGCTTGTAAAGGATTTTTCGGTAGTTTTTCTTCGTTCGTTAAATTAAAATGTGGAAGTGTTGTTTTACCTTCTTTCACCATTGTTAACACGGTAAAGTCGTCAAATTCTATCAAGGCAGGTCCATTATTGACACCTTGTACTGCATATTTTAATGTTGTTATGGTTCTTGGTGATGCTCTCAAATTTTCTCGTTTCTTTTCTTCATATCTAAATTTCATGTCTTTTAATTGAACTTCGTTTTCTTTAACATTCCAAATGCAATCTAGTGACCTCAAGGCATCAATGCCAAGTATTCTGTCTTCGTCTAATCTTATACCATTTGGGACGACAGTTAATTTTATTTCTCTTCCTAATATTTTTGTATTAATAGTACCCTTTGTTCTTAAGATTTCTCCGGTGACTGTTTTTATTTTCTCCATTGGTTCCTTTTTTATTAATCGTCTGTTTTTGATATTTCTCTCTTTTATTAGTGATAGTGAAGAGCCTGTATCTAGTAAAAATATTGTCTTTTTGCAATCTAATGGCTCGAGGAGGATGTTAACAAGTTGATTGTTGGTTCCTTGTATGGTACCAACGTTCCCTTTAGAGTATTTGCTTGTTCTGGAGGGCCATTGTTTGTAGGTTGGACCTTTTGAAAATTTCTTTGTTCATGGTATCTTTTAGTTCGGCATTCCTCAATTGAATGTCCTAATCTCTTGTAGTAGTTGCATTTAATGATTCTTGGTTTCTTGAATTCTTTTGAGTTCTTTGTATATAATCTTACGTGTGATTTTCTCTTGGTTGGAGAATTTTGTACATTCGGACGTTTTGTCTTCGCCGTAATTTCAGCTTGTAGGGCTGCTTGAGTAGCTGAGTGGACATCTTTAGGCATAGTCGTTTTGACATCTAGTCTCAATTCTCTTTCAAGACCTTCTATGTAGTCGTATACACCTCTTTTTCTTTCGATGTCTATTAATATAGATTTTGTTGCTTCTGGAGCTTCTTGAGTAGTTATCGCTCTTATAGCGGCTTCATGGATTTTCATAAATCTCTTTGTATATTCAAGGACTGTTTCTTTGAATCCTTGTCTTATATTATTCCTTTGTATTTGATGTGTTTGTAAGTCTTGTTGATTACCGAAGTGTTGTCTCAGTTGTTTCCTGAGATCGGCAAAATTTCTGACGGCTTCGGCTCTTATGACACTGCTTGCTTTTCCTTTGATTTTTGTTCCCAATATACAGGATAGTAGAAGAGCTCTTTGGCTGCTTCGTATATTGTCTTTTGCAGTATCGACTTGATATATGAATGATTCAACATTTTCTCCGTTGAATTCTGCTATAGTTAACAGGAGGTCTCTTAATGAGAAGTCGCTTGTATCTCCTGCACTAATATCTGAATATTCTGTTTCGTCGTCAGTTATGATATCTTTTTCTTCTGTTGTGTTATGTGTTTTTCCTTTTGTAGGTTTTCTCTCTTTTTTGAGATTTTCTACTTCGATTGCTAGATTCTCTATTATTTTTGTAAGAGATTCTATTTGATGTTGTGTGGTTTCAGCCATCTCTGATACTCACCTTTCAGTGGTCTCGACGAGATTGTTTTTCGTGTGTAGATTTATAGTAGTTGTTCCTCGGGATCGCGGGCTCGTATCGTAGATACCGTTTTGCAGCAACTTGTCCCTTCTGCTCAGAGAATCGGGTCTTCGAGTGCTCTCGTCTCAGCGAGTTCCTCTTCCAAGGATGCCGGTATCCCACCGCTGCCACCAATTTTTAATGTTACCGGCGAGGTCCAGGAATTCGAGTTTTTAAAAAGGATTTTTATTGCGTCTTCTTAAACTCTACTTCTACAAACTACTCAATCTTACAACACTACTTATTACAATACTCGGAGAAGTACAGAGAATGGACTGAAGGCCTTGTGACGTTGATCCGCTCCTTAGGCTTGACTTCTGACTTCTGCATGCCGTTCCTTCGTTGGCTGCTCTTTTATACTGGAGATGATGAATAAGTCCCTTGTTTACAAATAATGATTATGGGCTTATCTTATCTCTCGTAGACTGACGGTCACAATTTAAATTATTATTTGTCTGAATCTCTAAAAAAGGTTTTGACTACATTTTTTGACAATTTCATATTTTGAATTTCGCACGCATCTGGATGTTTTATTTTATGTTATATTGAAGTATATTTCCTAATATACAATCATATAACATACAATTTCTGTGTCTTCATTAATCCAAACAACTCGAACAATCTGAATGAGGCCTGAGAATAAGATGTACGGATTACAGGGGTTACACTGTAATACACAAAAATACACAAAATTTATGAGTCGATGCGATGCGTGGCTATTTTCGCGCGGCCTTAGTGAAAGTACCGATCGTTGTTTCTCTTTTAGAAGACTCACAGCTCTGTGGAGTGAGTGAGACGCTAAGTTAAACGTGTACTATGGAGAGAGTGAGACGCGTATAAAATGCTCCGTGATCAAGTGAAAGCAGTTTTAGACCGACGATATTAATTATATTAATAATATTATATTTCTGTAATTTTTTTAATGTCAAAATTATATCAATTATACTGTTTTTTGCAATTTTTGAAATTTCTTGCCATTGACCCCCATTTTCATTTCATAGACCCCCAATTTTTTTTTCGCCTACGTAGACCCCTTGCAGCTCTTCATCGACCCCTGGGGGTCGATATAGACCACTTTGGGAATCACTGGTCTAGCCGAATAAGGGGGTCAAAAGTGCCCTTGAGCCGATTTTATTCGACGATGGGTCATTCGATAGGTGATGATGAAAAACCATTGCACACAAATTTTTAATCCGATACCTTCACCGGGAGGGTAGTTATAGGGTAAAATCGAAAAATCAGTTTTTGCCTCATTTTCCCCAATTAATGTAGTGCAAAAATTCCAAAAAAATTCTAACACATTCTAAACATGAATATACACGTTCGGGATTTTTTTCAGATTTTTCCTTTGCAAGTTCCACTCACGAAAAATGAAAAACCAAAAAAAAAATGTTTAAACATCGATTTCGTATTGAAATCTTCCGAGCACAACTTTTTCCTTTTCACAGTAGTAGCATAATGTTATCACTGTTATACCCTAATTTTTTCAGTTTTTTTGAGTACGGTGCATCACGGTCGGAAAAATCAAAAACCGATTTCTGGGACACATTTAGGTCTGAAACTCGCCCATTATCTGCCATTCTTGCATGATTTTAATACAGTATGTTCATATTGTGACCTTCAATGTTTCTACATAGAAATATGTAGATGTTAAAGAACAATAACGGGATAATTAAATAAATCGGTTTTTGATTTTTCCGACCGTGATGCACCGTACTCAAAAAATCTGAAAAAATTAGGGTATAACAATGATAACATTATGCAACTACTGTAAAAAGGAAAAAGTTGTGCGCGGAAGATTTCAATACGAAATCGATGTTTAAAAATTTTTTTTTTGGTTTTTCACTTTTCGTGAGTCGAACTTGCAAAGGAAAAATCTGAAAAAAAATCCCTAACGTGTACATTCATGTTTAGAATGTGTTAGAATTTGTTTGAAATTTTTGCACTACATTAATTGGGGAAAATGAGGCAAAAACTGATTTTTCGATTTTACCCAATAACTACCCTCCCGCTGAAGGTATCGGATTAAAAATTTGTGTGCAATGGTTTTTCATCATCACCTATCGAATGACCCATCGTCGAATAAAATCGGCTCAAGGGCACTTTTGACCCCCTTATTCGGCTAGACCCTTTACAATAGAAATCGAAAAGAACAATCAGATTCCATTTCTCGACGTCCTCGTGACGAGGAACCTTGATGGCACTTTAGGTCATAAGGTTTATCGTAAACCTACTCATACTGATAGGTACCTCCGAGCGTCCTCTCACCACCATCCATCACAGAAAGCGTCAGTCATTTCATCCTTACTTAATCGAGTAATTAATATCTCACAACCCTCCGCACTTAACCAAGAACTCAAACATATCGAAACTGCTCTTATCAAGAACGGATACAACCCAAAACAGATACAACGCACAATCCCTAAACTTACTAACACAACAGAACCCTCTCATGACCCAGAACCTACATCCACCCATTCAACATTGGCGTTCCTGCTATATATATACAAGGCACAACAAACAGGATTGCACGGATACTGAAGAAATTTGACATTAAAACATATTTTCAACCGGCTCAAAAGGTGGGTCAAATTCTGACCTCGCCCAAGGATGCGGCCCCACCTTTAGCCTGCCCAGGGGTATACCAAATACCCTGTTCATGCGGCAAGGTGTATATCAGTGAAACTGGGAGGAGTGTCAGTACTCGCCTGAAGGAACACGAAAAATGCTCCAGATTAGGCTACTTACAATCTGCTGTAGCCGAACATAGGATTGAGACTGGCCACTAAATCCTGTTCGAAGACATTAAGGTCTTGACCAGAGAAAAATCATATTTCCCGAGGAAATATCAAGAAGCCTTGGAGATTCTAAAAAACCCAAATAACATCAATTGGGTTAAAGGGCTCAATCTCAGTCCTATTTGGAGCAGCCTCCTCCCAGTTTTTTAATTGTTCAGCTGCCCAATTAAAAGCGATTGGACGGTGCAACAATCCGCATGACTGGTGTTACGTCCCGAACTAAATTTTTCTTTTCAATTTTTCCACTCGCCTTCCGTTTGATCTAAAATATTAAATTTCACACGCATTCTAGCAAACATAATACTAAGAGCGTGATCGAATCCACGTGCGTAGCACATTCTGTTATGTATCACTTAAAATAAGCAGTTAAAGACAACTGAACAGAGAAGAAGAATAAAGAGTTGCATTACCGGAATCAAAAACTAAGCATAACGTGACCACGGAACGTGGCTACCACCTCCATCATGGGTCCACCCTTCGTGAGACCCAGGGCGAGATTAACTCGTCACTCTTGTCTGGAAAGTCGCGAGATGCGTAGGCATTGAGTCCGGGGTGTCGTTAAGCCGAGTTATCCGCGAATAACTTCAATAGTTTGATACGCGGTAACGGACTTTGATATCCTCGTCAAACATTCTAATTGAATATCTTAGTTAACTTAAATATCTCTTGGCTTTCAATCGTCAAGTCGCGTAGTGCGTGATTGATAGCTCGCGAAACTACGATAGTGAGAATCTCCGATTCTCATTGTCAGTGAGAAATAGTTCGGTATTGTAGGATCGTGAAAAAGAAAGGAGAGGCGCGCGGCAACCCATCCAATGCAGGAACTCGGCCAGAGTAGCTGAACGTCGACGATCGCCTGGGTCGGCGCGAAACCACTGCGCCAGCGACCTCTCGCTGATGATAATTTCTCTTCACGTCCTTTTCTCCTAAGTTCTTTATAGGAGGGCTTCTCCGCCCCGATCCCACACTCGGCCGTCCTGATAATGACATTTGCCCTCAAATGTCGGTAACGTCACATAGTCTCAAATCCTCGTTATCGGCAGCGCAATCTCGTCGTCACTCGTCGAACGTCCACACACCTAGGCCCTCGCTAAGCACACAGCTTCATAACACACAGTTTCACATGGTGCCTAGTGTGTGACCCGTCCTATCACTGAATTTCGCTATTTGCGCTTGCCGATTTTTTTTCTCTGCTCAAATCGTCTTCTAGCGTTGTGGGGATCGTTGCGGTAGCTGTTCCTCCTATCCCGGACGAGCCCCCAATTTGTAGGATCGTGAAAAAGAAAGGAGAGGCGCGCGGCAACCCATCCAATGCAGGAACTCGGCCAGAGTAGCTGAACGTCGACGATCGCCTGGGTCGGCGCGAAACCACTGCGCCAGCGACCTCTCGCTGATGATAATTTCTCTTCACGTCCTTTTCTCCTAAGTTCTTTATAGGAGGGCTTCTCCGCCCCGATCCCACAGTATCGATAATCAGTGCCGAAGGACTCAGCGTTTCGCGCGAGATTTTACGTCAAAATTCTATTGCTTTTAAACACTACCCTCGATCAAATGTCTGTATCGTATAATCTATGATTCTAAGCCGTTAATCATAATTGATCCTACGTATATACGAAGTGCAACTTCTAATTCATCTTCTCTGTCTAGATTGCCAAGCGCTAAGAAACATTGTATCCCCAGCGATAACATCGATACTGTATTAGCAATTGTGGAACATTTTGGCCGGAACAACTGTATTACTACTGTACGCTCAATTTATACATTTATCCGCAAAACCATAATTGTATCAACCGCCGGAGAAACAGGGTGAGTTCCAGTTTTTACCAAACTAATATTGAACATTTTCACTGTCTATTTCCTTCAATACGAACCCTGAACCGAATCTCGAAAGTAAAGTCTTGTTAATTCTTGTGAATGGGAAATTCATTCGAACTTCGTTTCGAATAAGTTTCACCACCCCTACGTTGTCATGTTACATTTGATAATTTATAACTCCAAAGTTTCTCTCTATCATTCTTCGAGTTGTACAATTTCCTCAGAACAGTTTGAATATACTTTATTTTACCAGTTCAATCATTGTTCAAAAACAATATTATTTAAATTCCTTATTCTTTCAAATTTCGATTCCAACAAACCTGTACGGGTTTCAACAGATCGGCCCCATCCATCCTGTCCTCTCCTCGACATAGTCTGGGGAGAGCTACAAAATTTTCGTATTAGCTAGAACGCGCGGAATCTACCGTCCGTCGACACCCGCTCGACGGCGGACGGCACGCGGAAAATAAAGCGCCGCACGTAACACTGGGCATAGGTAAAAGTTAGGGTCCCACCTGATACTTTCTTCAGCATCAGAGTCTCCCTTGAAGCTCTGATGAAGCTAGCTGCAATACTAGCAAAACGTCGGAATAATCCACATTTTGAACGCGGCTCCTACCCGGAAGTCAATTTCATTTCTAATCATTCTGGCCGCGAAAACCTCAAGACTAGTAGTAGTAACTAATTAAATGCTTTTGTAATTAATTGCTCAGTCTTTCCTGTATAATCAATTATCATTTTCGCATTTTAAGCGCGCCTTTCGTGGGCCAGAATTTTAATTTTAACGTCTTCTTCCTCTTTGTCCCATCCTTTATTTGCCCTACGGTTAGGTCGCGGGTGTTTACTCAGTTTTACATATGTGTTGTCGCTCGGCCTATTGCCGGCTTCATCCTGGACCCTCCGGTGGGGAAGAAATGTAAGACTCATTGTCAGCCGCGTTCGCTGACGATCAAGCACATTTCTCTCGTAAACAAAACAGTTCCACTATCGGTTCTAAGAACTGTGCCGGCGACCACACTGCCGCCTTTAGTAAGTGCCCTTCTTTTTTTTACGAGGAGTGAAAATGCAATTATGCACCTCCCACCCCCCCCCCCCCCCCCCGACTGATTCGAGGGGGAGTGTGGGACTCTCCGGGTGTTAAATGCCCGGAATACCCACTAAAACCACTCCTCTTGTCCGCAACCTTTACTTCCCTCGCAACGGAACTGCAATTAAGCTTTCATCGCTGCGGGGTACTATGTTGCCCTCCACTATACATGTGTGTAGTGGTGTTGATAACATGTATAACACCAATAAATAACAATTAGGACTCCACACTTACCATAACACAACACTTTCTCATTCACACACGCACACACGCAGACGTCACACTCATACTCATTTCACATCCATTTACCCGCACCCTCTCCTTATCACACATATCACCGAACCAGCCAAATGATAACTTTGGCTGGCCGGCAACCCCTTTTCCTTACACAGGTAACATAGAGTGCGTTTTTCGCACTCTGTGGACGTGTGTCCCCTGTCCTCGTATCTTCTACAAATAACTTCCCCCTTCTTCACCTTTCTGCAATTATTGCTAAGGTGTCCAAGGTCATGACACCTGAAACACCTTGTCACCCTGAGCACCTCCCTCATCCTACAGTTCGTGTAGCCGATTTTTAGTTTCCTTCCATCCATTCTTTCCTTTCCCCCGCCACCAGTTAATTCCACCCTTACGTTTTTCAGTCCCCCTACTGTCCACCTTAGATTGGTGATTTTGATTTCCCCCTCCCTTAATTGAAGCTGCCTCCTGCACGTTTCCACTACCTCTTTCCGTTCTACTAATGGATCCAGGTCGAAAATCTTATATATTGTGGTGGGCCCCTTTTTTTCTATAGTTACGTACCCCCTCACCCACAACTTCCGAAAGTTTCCCCGCCAGATCCTGTAGATTTCCCTCTTTCTCCAGCTCGATAATAATATCCCCTTCCATAGGTTTCCTAACCTTCTTTATTCCCTCGCACTTCTCCTCCTTCCTTTCCCTCATATCCATGAGTAACCTGGAGGCTTGTCATCGACTCCGTGCGTCTGAGAATTATGACCTCCCCCTTGGACCTATTTACCCTCCCCTTCTGATCTTCTTTTTCTCGAAATCCTCTTTCCTCTAGCCCAGTGAGGAGAATGTTTTGCACGCCAGTCACGGCCGTGCCTATTGACACTGGCGCACAGTGGGCCAGATCGAAAAATTGAGTGACATTTCTATATAACTTTTGAACTGTAAGACATATCGTGATGAAATTTTCACTGAAAATATTTTTAAAACCATTTTCATATTTACGCAATGTTTTCTATGAAGTACAATATTTAATTTTACCAAAAATAAAAACAAATAAGCATAATCAATTTTATCACCTTATTTATATTGTAAAATTATTATTTAAAATTAAATAATAACTAAACTGTTTATTAACATATAAAGATATAACATATAAAATACACAAAAAATGCCTCTTTCACTCTGTCTCTCTTGCGCTTATCTCCCCATGTCCTTGCAGTCATCTCTTTACGCTTTCGCTATCTTACAGTATCATTTCTAATTAATTTTAACATAATGAATTATAATTAATTAATTAATATAATATCATTTATTTAATATTATTTTTAATTAATAATTAACTCCGCCGCATCAGGATCCAGTAATTTACGTTTTCTGTTCGATGATGTAATTCTTGCAGCAGACATGTATGGATCTGAAGTCAACAATAATTTGTTGAATACATCTTCATTTGTAGACACTCTTGAAGATTTTCTGCTATTACACCTTCGAAACTTTTTAAAATCTTTGTGCCTGGTTTCCTGAGCCTCTTCTGACAGTTGGCCAATTGGTAATAAAGCGAATTTTATTATTTCGGTGCCATGTATTAATAATTTGTGTACTGTCGCTGGCATGTAGTACCATCCATAAAGATTAACGTATTCTTGTGCCGTGTCTTGAGTGTATTGTTGAAATTTTTGTAGATCTATTTTACTTGTAGATGATATAACTTGTAATATAGTATGAAATCTTTTTATTAATTTTACGTAAATTTCCGTAATTTCAGCGGAGATTTCTGCATTTAAGAAAAATTGTCTCGCAGTATTTCCGTCGTGCGATGAGCCCCAACCTTGTTTAACACAATCAACGAGAAGCCCTAATTTTTCTCTAAATTGTCCTTGAATCCATTTCTTTCTATTGTTTTTAATTCTTTTTAAATCTGGTGTATTTGCAGACCATTTTTTAAAAGGCATGTTGTATGAAATATGAAGCAGACATTCGAAAGATCTGATCCATGCATGTAACGGTGAAATTCCAAAAGAATAAATATCAGTATTGCATGTTTTAATATTAATTTGTTTTAAATCGTTCATTTCTGTAGGCTTTGCATTGCAAATGTAGCAGCACATTGCAGATTTATTATTAGTAAGAGAATTGCATATCTTATTATCTACCATTGTTAACATCATTACATAGTCTATTTCTAAATTATCTATTACTAGAGGCTTTAAATCTTTTATCTCATTTCGAACCCTGTTCACCTCTTGCTCAGAAACTTCTGTTGACTCCTTCACAAATTCAAATTTAATAGGTCGGCAAAACCAAGACGACGAAGTCCGTGGATTTTCCCATAAAATGTCACCAGTTACCTTCTCGTAAAGTTTGAACGGTACCAAAGATGATACGAAAACAGTGTCATCGTCTATATTTTTATTTGTATATCGTATTTGTTTATATTTTTGTTGTCCTGATGCTCCATCGCACCCCCATTTGCATGAAAGGACTAAGGACTGTTTCTTATCCACCGTAATATTTAAGATTTTCAGAATTCGCTTTGCTGTGTGATTTAATAAACTTTGTAATTTTACTTTCGCGTACATTTCTGTTACCTCTATTGCATCTTTGGATGGATAACAATTACTTTTTTCTTTTAATAATTTACTGTATGAGGGCCACACGTTATTATTACATTTTATCGCTTCTTTTCTAATTGTTATGTACTGAAATTTGGATAAGTCTGCCGTGATAAAGATATTTAAAGCTTTTTCGATGGTAAACAATCCCTTTTTTAGCATGCATGTCTTTTTAAGAAACAATTTTACATCGTCGCTACATCGGTTATCTTCTAAGTACTGGATGAAACGTGCCTTTTTATGCATGCCAGATTTTCTTAAGCTCATTTTCGTTGCTTTCAACAATTCTTGCAAAGAGAAATGTGTTATCAAAGACCGGGATCTTCGAATTTTTTCTCGGGTGCTACATACATTGCGAATACGGTTTTGTTCCTTTATGTATATTAACATTGGATAACTGTCGTCTTGACGTGGTACTTGATGATTGTTTGCTACTTGTGGATGGTATTGCTGATAATATGTCACTTGGGTAAGAAAAATTTCTACTAAGCCATTGCTTATTTCTCGTTATAAAGTTGGCTTCAGCGTAGCGAGACTGTGCCCACTTCTGCTTCAATTTACAAGTAAATATTTTCAATTTCTTGTTTAATACATCCAAATTCTCAAAAGAGATATTTATCTCCTTGCATATTGCCTCATACAGGAATGTATAATCATTCATGTCTCTAAAACCATTTCGCAAAACACGGAAAAGATCTTCGTTTGTACGGAAAGCCTCCATTTTAAATAAGCGATGGTCTATATTAGAAAAAGAGAAAATGTAGAATACAACAAATAGTTCACGTAATAAATCATTCAATGTTGTGTACTTACCTATTTATATAGAGTGACGTATGATATAGATATAGGAGCAAACTAAACTTAACTAATTGTAAACAACGATTAAATGTAAATATGTAATACACTAAACACACAATTATATACGTATATATAACACACTAAACACAAAATAAAATAAGAATGTAATAATATATACATAAAAAAAGAAAATACAATACAAATAGAACGTAAATATAATGAAAAAATACGACGCTGTGGATTTGTTCTGCACTCTTTGATGGAACTGTTACATCTGAATGCAGAGGAAAAATGGAAAACTTAGTTGAAGGCTCATCTATACTATAGGATAAACAGTTGGTGTGGTCTAAACGCTTGCTCAAGTAAGTTTTCAAGTGTCTGACATAGTCCAGATCAGCGTCAAGAATTTTTTGCACGCCAGAGCCGTCCTTCGAGAAACACCGCCTCCTTCACCCATACAAACAACCGAGATGTCACTGATTCACAGCCACTCTGTAGGCGTCACGGTCGTGCCTATTGACACTGGCGTGGTGGCGCATTGGGGGCGACATTCGTAGTTAATCACTCGCGCTGGAAAGACGTGCCGCGCGCGTCAGTCGCGGAGATCAGAACGACGTGCGTGGCATGTCGACTCAGAATATTTGTTGAGGAACAGTTTTAGATGGCATTACGTCGCATGTAGGATAAGACAAAAGTTTTGTTAGTGAAAAAGTATCCTCAGATATGTTTTAAATCAAATACAATTAATGTATTTTAATGTTTTTGAACTTCTGGCGATGGTTTTGCCGAAATCGACCACTTCATTTAGTCTTACGGCATATAATAGTACCTCATGGGTGATGCGGAAACCTATTAGCACTTTGCTGGCAAGAGAATGGACAGGATTGCAAAATATGAAAATACATATGTCGACAATCGGCCGCGACGGCAACAATGTATTCTTTAATACGAGGAAGCCTAGCGTTCTAGTATCGGATAGTTATATTTAACAATTTGCGCTAATAATTAATTTACAAATGTGCGTACTGGAACGCAATACCATATTTATGCCGTAAGACTTAATTAAGTGGTCGATTTCGTCAAAACCATCGCCAGAAGTTCAAAAACATTAAAATACATTAATTGTATTTGATTTAAAACATATCTGAGGATACTTTTTCACTAACAATACTTTTGTCTTATCCTACATGCGACGTAGTGCCATCTGAAACTGTTCCTCAACAAATATTCTGAGTCGACGTGCCACGCACGTCATTCTGATCTCTGCGACTGACGCGCGCGGCACGTCTTTCTAGCGCGAGTGATTAACTACGAATGTCGCCCCCAATGCGCCACCACGCCAGTGTCAATAGGCACGACCATGACGCCTACAGAGTGGCTGTGAATCAGTGACATCTCGGTTGTTTGTATGGGTGAAGGAGGCGGTGTTTCTCGTAGGACGGCTCTGGCGTGCAAAAAATTC
Source organism: Cerceris rybyensis (assembly GCA_910591515.1). Classification (NCBI taxonomy): domain Eukaryota; kingdom Metazoa; phylum Arthropoda; class Insecta; order Hymenoptera; family Crabronidae; genus Cerceris; species Cerceris rybyensis. The sequence continues at coordinate 18,166,133 of OU342798.1, read as the reverse complement.
TTGACGCTGGTCCAGATGACAAGACAACTCGTGACACCGCACGCTTTAGACACAGATAATTTCGGAAATAGGACGAATAAGGATGTAATTTTTACATTTTTATATAAGGAAAACCATGGTGAAATTGTATTAATGTGTAAAAATTTGGAACTATTTGGAACTTAAAAGATGTACCTTACCAAGTGAAAAATATTTATGTACTTTTTTCATTATGTTCAACATTATACTTTGAATACAAAATTAACGATAATCTGTAGTTGAAGATGTTTTTATTTAATGTTATAGAATACCTTTCATATAAAAAAAAATGGGAAGAAAATATTAAATATAGCTGGCAGAATACTTCGCCAAAGGCAGGCAGTTTTTTTCGTAAGAAACGCCGTCTTTAAAATATCTAAGTTTAAATATTCATTGTAATTATAATTTTTGTTAAATCCTATTAATACCTTTGGTTCCAAAACTCATAAACATTTAACAATCTATATGTATTTACTAAATATTGATATGCAAAAGTTGGTTTTTCGACAAAATGTCACTAAATTTCGTGATTTGAACCACTGTGTGGCGTGGTGGCACGTTGGGGCGACATTTATATCTTAAAAAATTTGCGACAGCAGGCCTTCTCGCGTCAAAGTAATCGGGGCGATACATTGTACAGGGTGTAAAAAAAATAATGGTCACGGCTTTAAGGGGTGTTCTACACCTCTGGTTCGATGGAGATTTGCGAAAAAAACCGACCGCAAAATTCGGGAAAGGGTAGCAATTTTTTTTATTGGCTCGACGTATTCGTCTTGTTACGTAGGCAAAATGTCTGAGAGGAACCATTGGTCAGAAACGAACCGTTCTCTCACAAATTAATTTTTATTTGGGCCTTCCGATTAAAATTTCGCCATTAGTTAAAGCAGAGGCGACGTAAACGAACTTAGAAAATGGGGCACTGTGTCACCGTACCAGAAGAGAAGTGCATGAGCTTATGCTCTTCTTCCAGGGTGGGCCCTTGAGCGAAACCAACATCGAACGCAGGTCAATGACATTTTTCAAGTCATTTTCTATCTTCGTTTATGTTGCCTCTGCTTAATTTTAATCGGAAGGCCGAATTAAAAGTTAGTTTGCGAGAGAACGGTTCGTTTCTGACCCATGGTTCCTCTCAGACATTTTACCTACGTAACAAAACGAATACGATGAGCCAATAACAAAATTTGCTACCCTCTCCCGAATTTTGCGGCAGGTTTTTTCGCAAATCTCCATTGATCCAGAGGTATAGAACAACCCCTGAAAGCCATGACAAATATTTTTGAAACACCATGTACATCCGTAGGTCGCTTATACTCAGTAATAGCACGCACCTTTCTCTCACCAGGTAAAATTCCATCTTTTGTCACTTCAAATCCAAGAAATTCTACGCTCTTCTTCGTGAATTCACATTTACTCAATTTTATAGTTAGTTTGGCCTCTCTCAGCTTCATGAAAACTTGCCTTGATCATTCCAGGAGTTCGTGCCAACTTCTTGCACACACAATGATGTCATCTTGATAGAATATAACAATCTTTTCTTGGCGTAGATCACACAATACGATGTTCATGAGACGTGAAAAATATCTGGAGGAATTTACAAGTCTAAATACCATTCTTTTGAATTCACCTGTCTCGTCTAGTGTCACAAAGGCATTTTTCTCACATGCGTCCTTGGTTAACGGTACTTGTAGATATCCGCTGAATAATAAGTCAATGACAGTAAACACTGTGCAACCTGCTAAAATTTCAATATGATCATCGAGATTTGTTGGAGGCTGATTATAAGGCAGAGTATTTTGATTTAACCTCCGGAAATCAACAACTAGTCTAGCTTCACCAGTCTTCTTCGGTACCAATATCACTGGACTCGCATACGGTGAACTAGTTTCAGAGACAATACCTGCTCTTTTCCACTTTGAAATTATTTTTCTAATCAGCTCTCTCTCCTTTTCACTGGCTCGATACGGCTTTTGTTGGAACGGTTGACTACCGGGTATTTCCTTAATGTCCATCTCAATTTTGTCTGTTAAACCCATCTCGAAGACAGTCAAGGCCACACAATCTCGGAATTCATTCAGTAAATCAACTAGACTATCTTGAGCTTCTTTCGGTGTTTCTGGATCTATTTTCACTTGTTCAATGGTAATGGCCCTTCGTTCACGCGATTTTTCTTCATCGTCGTCACAATAGGATACCTCTCGCATTATATATATTACTCCATGATCAATAACATCACCTTTATTTATTATAACATCTTCATCAGTTATATTGATTACCGGAACACTGACTTCCTCTTGCTCTCTCATTATGGTTATTAGATTTGTGGATTTCGACATGACTATTTTCTGATCCATAGATACACTACACGCTACATCATTACCTTTGAGTCATTTTTGAAAACAGATTATTCTCATCACTTCTGTAAAATACTAAATTGTCCCCATGTTTATAATAGCTGACCAGGGTAGGCAAGCTGCCGTGTATGAAAAAGGTCCGCAAACAGCGCCGCTTTTAGCTGAGCGGCGAACTAAAGGCATAAATTTATGTATAGCATGCCCATCTATATTAATGTGTATACAGTGGTTGTATTCTAGAGTAGACCTTGTTTTCTTTACAATTTTATTTTTAAATTAAAATAACAACGTTATGTTTCAATTAACAATTTTTTATTAACATTCACAATAAAAAAGAATTATAATATACATAGGTGTACATAGGAACACATATACTTTCTAACCTCTGTTTTCTTTACAGAAAATAACCGAACGTTTCTTCCTTTGTTTCATACTTAAAAAAAGGAAACAACTTAAATTATAACAGTATTTTAATAATTATAGTAAGTATAAGAACTATGAAATAAATAATAATTATGTCTAGAATTCTTTTGGCTACACGTTTTCGTCTTGAGCGATTTACTCTTAAATACCCACAACGGCGGTTCGGAATGTTCGGAAGGTTCGGAACAAAATCGACTGTTCAGTTCTGGCTTTAACAGAATCACATCGATTTCCTCTTGCAAATGTAGTTGAAACTATTCAATTCGGTCGGCATGTATGAGTAGCGTCACTATCGCCACCTGCTAGCTGAGCGGCGTAACTCGGAACCACTGAGCCCATTACAGCTTGTCGACCCTGAATAGCTGACATGCGGTAGTTCAGTATATGTCTGCCCTATTATAACGTCAAACACTTGAGTCTCATCTGGAATAACACGTATTTTCACATCTTCTGCTACAACACCATCCACCATAACCTTTGATTTGATCCATGTCGTTGATACTGTTACGCCAACTTCATATTGGCGTATAGAACGAAGCTGTTCCCTCGAACCCGCTGGATTCGAGTATCGAATCGAAGTCTATGTATCGATCGGCCGGTCGTTGCTTGACGACCGGAAACGTTTACCAGGAAGTCGCTACCGAGCAGTCAAACTAGACACACGTTCGATATTGTGTACTAAAAAGTTAATTGTAAATAAGGTATGCCAAAACGCGGTAGACACTCCGCCAGCCGTAACAATACTATCTTATTTTGAGCTGAGCCCTAACCTATCAACTCCATGTCACCTTTTACCAAATCAAAATTGTTTTTGACTGCAAGGGACGATTTGATTGTGCATTCAGAGCTGCACATATCTAAAAATGCCGTGAATTGGATATCATTGATTTTAACTCTTTTCAAAAATTTATTTATGCTATTTTTCTCATCTCCTTTGATTACATGGATATCGCTGGAACTCGTTTCCTGTGGACAATATTTGGGTGTATGTCCTGTCTCATTGCAAAATCTGCACTTAACCTCTACTTTTGGATTCGGGCAATCCTTTGCTAGATGTCCCATTTGTTGACAGTTGTAGCATTTGTAATCATTCGGAATGTTTTTAAACGATCGTCTATTGGAAGATGAGTGAGTCTCATGCGCTCTCACTCTATTGGTTGATTTTTGCTCAGTAGTGCTCATCTTATAATCGCTCTTGGTACCATGATGTTGAGTTTTGGCACTTTCTTCAGTGTTGTGTCCTCTTGACGTTTTAATCATCTCAATTCATTGGCTATTTAGTTTCTCAATATTTAAAATATCATGATATAATTTGTCTAGATCATCATATTCTCTACTGGTCAATGAAATTCCAAGTTCCTTAGCCCATAATCCGAACAAAACTTGCCTTGTAGTTTCTTCTAATGATAAATTCAAGTCCTTACACATCTTTACTTTCTCATGATAATATGAACTAGTATCTTCACCCTTCTTTTGCCGACGGTTAGTCATTCTAGTCCATTTTGTTGGTTGGTCTTCTTTACCGACAAATGTCTTCTTAAACGCTTCTTTGAACAATTCCCAGGTATTCAATTCTGCGATCCTAGATTGAAGCCAATGATACGAACCTCCTTTTAGATGAACACGTGCGGACTCGAGAATAAACCCATCTGGCCAACGATGCAAAGTCTTCATGCTTTCCAGATCCTTGATCCATTCTGCTGCTTCTGTAGATCCTTCATTTCCACGGAATTCTCAAATATTTGCACTAAGTTGCTGAGTGGACTGTTGACTGCATATACCACTTACTTGTCGATCTTCCAACATTTTTGTTAATAATAAGTTCAAGGTAGGTATCATTTCTCTTCAAAGCCTCTTCTTGGAATCGCGCTGCCTCTTCGTTGCGACGCCGACTTTCCTCCATGAATGCTCCTAACATGGTTTGTAATGTTTGATCCATATTTCCACTGCTTCACAGTGAAATGAATCTAGCTGAAGAAAAAATAATAACTCGAGAACCGTTCATTTTAGAGAAAAATGTTTTATACGAAAGTTTCATAATATCGTGAAAAGAATGTCACTGCATCGTTAATTTTTTATATTTTTTAAATGTTATTTAATGGTTAATATCATTTTTTATGCGAAAGTCTATAAAGGGTATAGCAGGATAAGGTGGTCAAAAGTGCCCTTCAACCGATTTCACTGGGGGTGGTCTCATTCGATGGATAATGCTCGGCGATCATTGTGTACAAATTTTTAACCCTGTATCTTGACCGGAAGGGTAGTTATGGGGAAAATTCAAAAAACGGGTTTTTGGCCCATTTTGCTTATTTATTGAGGTGCAAAAAATTCGAAAAAATTCAGACATATTCTACACGGTACCATACACGTTTAAGATTTTTTTTCAGATTTTTACATTGAAGAGAACCTAAGTGTAACAAAAAAAACGGAAAAAAGTAGATTTCGTATCGAGATCTTCGAGTGACTGAAAAAAATTTGAGATAACAATCATGAGAGTTGGATTGTTACTGTAATTTTCAAAAAGTTGTCACTCGAAGATCTCGATACGAAATCTACTTTTTTCCGTTTTTTTTTGCGTTTGCTCATTTGTTACACTTAGGTTCTCTTCAATGTAAAAATCTGAAAAAAAATCTTAAACGTGTATGGTACCGTGTAGAATATGTCTGAATTTTTTCGAATTTTTTTCACCTCAATAAATAAGCAAAATGGGCCAAAAACCCGTTTTTTGAATTTTCCCCATAACTACCCTTCCGGTCAAGATTCAGGGATAAAAATTGACCAAATGAATGAGACCACCCCTATTGAAAGCGGTTGAAGGGCACTTTTGACCACCTTATCCTGCTATACCCTTTCTTTACGGACTTTTATTCTACGAAAGAAATAAGGAAACTTTTGCATAAGTCATTTTCTCATTGCACTTTATGTTAAAAAGATATTTAATGCAAAATATCCTACTGACGTCTTTCTCTTCCTACTGCAGATGACGCGAAGCCAACTGATACTGTTTAAGTTGGTCTATTACTTATTCAATACCAAACTAACTTTGCGAGAATTTTTCTTTTTCTTTTTTTTTTATAGAGGGGAAATGCTTTACGCACACCTGCGCATGATGCACAGGTAGTGTGGGACTCCGCGTAGTTTTCGTTAACCCATTAAAACCCCTCTTTTGGGATTACGATGTATCATGCTATATACATTATTATATATATGTATATATAAATAAAATAAAATATGTAAAAAATAACAAAAATAATATAATATAATATAAATACTAATAACACATTGCTTATAGCAGCGATAATATTCATAATTTTACATTAATAATAGTAATATTTAAACTATATAAATAAGTAGTAAATAAATAAACACAAAAATAAGTTACGAGAATCGCTGTATTTACAAAATAATGTGCACTGAATCTTACTCATCACTATCAGATGATGGACACGAGGTAGTCAAGTCAGTTGCAACCGAATCAGAAAACACGAGAGATGTAGAAGGACTATCTGTAGCAATGGAGACGGATGGTTGTTGTGGCAAATTAAGCAAATGGATAATATCTTGTGGTAACGATTTTGTGTGTTTTTTTGTTATTGCGCGATAACTATTTAACATTGGATCTGAGGTAATTAGAAACATTGACATCAAGTCATGATTAGTCTACATCAGGCTGTTGAATTAGTTACACGCCGCGAGCCTTTTCTGAGTCGCTCCGCCTGCTTCTCCTTCCCAACTATTTTACCCAACCAGGAATGACTTGCCAGACTCGGCGTATTACATGAGTATAGTGGCGCTTTAGGGCGCCATTCGCCTCTGTTCGCTCGCGCTGGAAAGACGCCGCGCACGCCGATTACGGGAAAAAAAATCGATGCGCGTATCCCGTCGACTGACGTTATCTGTCAACGAACAGTTTCAGATCGCGTCACATGGCGTTTAGGTTAAAACAAAAGTATTACTAGTAAAAAATTATGCTCAGATATGGCTTGAATTAAATGCGATTATGAGATTTTAATGTTTTTGGACTTCCGGCGGTGGTTTGGCAAATTCGGCAGAGAATAGTGACAGGAATAACATTGAAAAACTTATATTCTATCTCAAAATACCAATGGAAACATTGAGGGTATCTAATTTAAACAACGTAAACATATATTTCTATTTGTGAATATATGTTTTCATTCAATGTAGATATATATTTCTGTACAAACAATGAAGTTTTCCTTCAAGTAAAGTTGAAGAAATAAATAAATATAAAAATTAGTATTGCATCGATATTATCTCCACAATATTATGAAACTTTTATATATACATATAACATTTTCTTCCAAAATAAATGGTTCTACTGTGCATACATTTATACACACAACCATACATACAACAATCATAACGATAGTTTATTAAAATTATATCCAGTAATCTTGAATTTGTTACCTCTTGTTTCTTTAATTCATATGTATACTAAAGAAACAGTTGTGTTACGATCTAGCACGCGCACGTATAAATCAATTTCCAACGCAAATAATTTAAAAATACGGCGACAGCAAAACGTTAGCTCTCGCGTCAAAGAATACATTGTTGCCGCCACGGTCGACTTAGCAAGAGATTTTAACCGGTTGAGTGTCAAGCAGCGAAAATGCGCTTCTTTCATTTTGTATCGAAGAATGCAACAAAGTAAAATTTCAATGTTTTTCTGCTAACAATCTGTTAATCACATTTAATTCAAGACATATCTGAGCATACTTTTTTACTAGTAATACTTTTGTTTTAACCTAAACGCCATGTGACGCGATCTGAAACTGTTCGTTGACAGATAACGTCAGTCGAGGGGATACGCGCATCGATTTTTTTTCCCGTAATCGGCGTGCGCGGCGTCTTTCCAGCGCGAGCGAACAGAGGCGAATGGCGCCCTAAAGCGCCACTTTACTCGTGTAATACGCCGAGTCTGGCAAGTCATTCCTGGTTGGGTAAAACAGTTGGGAGGGAGAAGCAGGCGGAGCGACTCAGAAAAGGCTCGCGGCGTGTAACTAATTCAACAGCCTGGTCTACATTCTTGAATTTTTTCTAGTATGGTCAACTCGAAACCTTCTTGCGTCCTTATTACGTGCATCCTGTGCTTCTTCGGATAACATTCCTATCGGTAATAAACATGACTTTATAACATTTACACTATGAAATAACAATTTATGAACTGTAACAGGCATATAAAACCAAGTGTATAAACTTAAGTACAAATCTCTAGTTTTCTTTACAAATAATTCAAAATGTTCAATATTAATTTCGTGCTTCGAAGAAAACGCAGTTAGCATATAAAAAATCTTTGAAGTAACTCTTCATGAAGGCCTGTAATTCTAGCGCTATCTTTATAATTTTTATAAAACCGTCTTGCCATATTGCCATCATTTGTGGAACCACTTCCTTGTTTTGATGTATCAACAAGCAATCCCATTTCCTTTTTAAATTGATTTTTAATTTTAATTTTCCTATCGTGCAATTCTTTTTTCTCTGAATCTAATCGAACGGACCATCTTTTAACATTCAAGCGATAACTAATTTTGTAAAAAACATTCAAATGGTCGGATTCAGGCATGCAATGTTGATAAACCAAACTTATAATTATGTGTTAAACCGTCTTTAACAAGTGGTTCAACATTCATCGTTTTGGGAGTAGCTCCACAAATGTAACAAATTTGGCTCGACTTCGTATCCGTTAATGAATTACAGACCTTACCGTCCATCATTGTTAATAGCATTTTGTGGTGGACAAAGATTTTTTTATTATTGATATTGATTTCTGTTGGTAGCAGAGAATCAATATCTTGCTGTATTTTATTTGTTTCGCTTACTACCAAATCCTTAGTTTTTTTTGCAAATAAAAATTTGATAGGCCTACATAGACGTGTTGAAGAAGGCCTCGGATTCTGCCATACTACTTTCTCTTCATTTTCAAATGTGTGACACTTTAACGGCACAAATGAAAATGAAAATAAAAATTCATCGCCGCTACTGCAAAGTACGAATTTCTGATTATATCTATTGTGGTCAGAACTACCATCACAACCCCATTTACTAATTAGAACTAAATTATCATATTCTTTGAAAGCATCTGTATTATTATTGAATGTTATTAAACGTTGTATGGTTAGATCTATTAAACTCTGCAAATTGACACTTGCAGAATTTTCAGTAATAACAATTCCCGAAGGATGGCATTTCTTTTTGGACTTTTGTAAACTATAATAGGATGGATAAATATCATGTCCCAAACTTAAAGCAGAATTCCGCATTACCGTGTATGAATGCTTTGTCAAACGACAATCAATGTATAACGCTAATGCTTCATTTGCAGTGTATGGGCGCGGACTCTCTCTGTTCTATTCTATTTAACCAGTTAAGCGTGGCGTCCTTTTGGCAAAGCGCGCACCAGTGTGTGTCGCGATAAACAAACGATGACGGGAATAGTCGTCAAACACAGAGTAAGTGGCGCTGTTGAAAAATTGGGACAAAAAGACGACTTTATTTTGTTACCGGCGAGGTCCAGAGATTCGAGTTTTTAAAAAGGGAATTTATTCGTCCTCTTAAACTCTACTTTTAACCAACTACAAATCTTACTACACTACTAGAATACTCAAAGAATACAGAAAGGCTTATAAGCTAATACGTTGATCTATGTTAACTAGTACTGATGAGGATTGGTAATGAATGCTCTTCATCGTCGTTCGCGCTTTTATATTGGCGTGATGCGTATTCGATGCGTCTTTGATTTGTAGGTGGTGCGTAGACATACGTCGCATCTTCGTGTCTATCGGTTACATTGCTTATTCGATGCGCAAACTGGTGCGTAGACATGCGTCGCATCTTCGTGATAAACAGCACATATAGACAATAGGATGTCTATCGGTTACATTCCTCCCTGGGGTGGAAAGTTCCGTCCCGGAACGTCTTTTTAAGGTGTGACCATATTGTCGATAATGTACAAGACGTTTCTTCTTTCGCTGGTCTGTAAGGGTGACAACACATCTGGAACATATTAGATTTTATATATTTGGTACTCTACCTCTCTTATACTTCCGATGTTGTGTATAAGATGGAGCGTCGCTGCTATTTTCGTCAAAAGTTCCGGAGTATGTTCGTATAGGTTCCAAGCTCAACTCTGTTTCTTGATTTCTTGGACATTCATGGATTGTTTCTTCCGTGTTTGAGTTAGGTCCGAATGTACAATGATTGTAAATTATTGTACATGGTCTGAAGAAGTATCTTAGACATTGTGTTATTTTCGGACAGCAATCAGCTTTATATATTAGATACAGGAAACTTCCGATCAAAGTTGAATATCCTGCATATGTAAGGTATTTTGTAAGTTTTTCTGTCCAAGTAAGAGTTCTTTTTCTGAGTGATAGTTCTTCGATTTGTTTGTTTAATTCTTCGACTGTGGTTCCCAATGCGTTCAGTTGTGAGGGATTTAAAGAATCTTCGCTCAAAAGTTCTAATTGAAGTTCAGAGGAAGAAATGTTCATTCTTTGTAATTTCTTTATTATCTTCAGTTCGTCGATGCTTCCTTTCAACATTATGTCGATTGATTTATTATTTAACGTTTCACTAGACTTTAATACTGTTCTGGATGTAGTGGCCATGCATCCTTTAGGTAGATGAATTATGCTCGTTTTCTTTATTTTCAAGAATATTGGTTGGTTTTCCGAGCATACTGCATGTAGTGTTTCTTCATGTGAAGGTATTATAATCCAATCTTGATTGGTTCTGAGTTGAATGTACAGCGTATTTTGCAATTGTATGTAATGATAAGAACATTGAGATCCTTTGGAAAGGATCAGTTCAATGAGACATGCATCCGAGTCTCTTGTAGAATAATCGGGATGTGCTCTTTTTATAAGGTTTATATTGGTTACTTTCCTTATTTTCATTTGTTCTTCAGCTTCTATTGGAACGAATTTCGTTTTATCGTGATTTAACAGAATATATGGTATTTGTATATCGTGCACCATATAACCTTTTATCAACGAGTAGACTGGTATAGGTATCGCATGGTATAGTATGTGATCCAGAGGTTCTATTAATGGTATGTGAAAAGTATATAATAACTTTCCTTGGCTCATTGAAATTGTTAAGTCACTTATTTCGACTATCGTAGGGTAATATTCTTCTGATAGTGGTGTTGGGAAAAATTCTTCTTGAGAAGTGTTTTTTAGAGTCTTTATGAGTTGCTCAGGTGAGAGGATATACGGATGTATTATTCCTTTCTTTCCATCTATCAGTGCGTTTAAGAGCTGTTGTAGGTCTTCTTTAGTTTCTGAGTACATTAGAACGTGATCAGCATATAGTTCGTCTATTTGCTGGTTTAGTAGAATCTTTTCGCTTTCGTTTTTAAGGACTTGGAAATTCTCGTTTAGGAAGTGTGTTTGTTTTTGTAATTGATTGAATGTTCCCAGATTGCTTCTGAGGTGATTTAACAAGAAAGTTGTCTGATTTCTTACCAAATGTGCGATTTGTAGGTTATCTTCTCTTAGCTTATCAATTTCTTGATTGTAATAGTCGGCATCTGAAGCCGCTAGATTTCCAAAAAGAACTTTTATTCCTTCTCTAATAACATTTAATAATCCTCTTTTATTTCTCTTTCCTATGAAATGAAGCAGTGTATTTCTGTCTTCTTTCAGACGAGCCATTCTTTTCTGTTGAGCTTCAATTCTATGTTTTGAAGAATATATTTGAGGTTGCATCTTTATGATGCATAATTTTAATAATTGGGCAAGATTTGCTTCAAGCTCGTTTATTGATTGTAAAACCGGTTCATAATTAATTCCAATTATCAAATTCCATGTCGCGTGGTATAGCTGGGCTGGTCCTAAGTTTGCAAGGTAAACTGCTTGATTAGGATCCAATTCTGATACATATATGTGGTCATTGTTCTGTTTCTCGTCTTCCTGTTTCATCTGAATTGAATTGAATTGTAGGGCTAAGATTAGCAGAAGAAGTTCGAGGTTAATCTTCTTCGTAATTTTTCTCTTCTGTTCCTGCAACAAATGGTTTTATATCGTTAAAATGGTATGTGACTTCTTTGAATCCTCTCTTTATTGTTGCAGCTTGATTGTTTATGATTCTTGTAATTTCGTAAGGGCCTTCCCATGGGGCATGTAATCGTGAATCTTGAGGTTGATGCCTTCTTACTAAGACTTGTTGTCCTACTTTTAAATTGTCTGTTATTCTGGCCTTTTCTTTAACTTGCATTCTTCTCCTTCTTTGGATTCTCTCAGATACTTGTCTTTTTATATTTCTCCTCCTCCTTATCAAAGATTCGCATTTTTCTTAATCAGTTGTTGATAATTCTTCTATATCAAATGGTATGTTTGGTTTATATCCTAGCATGTATTCTGTTGGAGTGATTTGGAGAGTTTCATTTGTTGTAGTATTATGAGCAATGGTTGCTCCAATAAGTTGTTTTGTCCATTCGTTCGAATCTCCAAGATAGCTTCTTAAATAGTTTAATATTTCTTTGTCGGACCTGTCATTTTTTCCATTTGATTGCGGATGATATACCGCCGTTGAGGTCATTTTTACTCTTAGTTTTTCTTGCATGACTTCTAAAAACTTCCCTTGGAATTCTAGCCCGTTGTCGGTGATGATTTCCTTCGGAACACCGAATATACAGCAATAATATTGCCAAAATTTTTCGAGGACTTCTTTTGCCTCTTTCGTCTTTAAAGGAGCTAGTTGTACATATCTTGTGAGATAGTCTTGTATTACCAAGATATATCTGTACCCTCTATCCACTGGTAAAGGACCTATTATATCTAGTGAAACCTTTTCATTTGGTTCGTTGGGGATATCAGGTTTTCCCATAGGTGGTTTGTTCGCAAGGTATCTCAGACGTTCGAACTGGCATTTTTGGCACTTTTTAATGACATTCTCAGTGTCTCTGACCATTCCAGGCCAGTTATAAGCAGTGCGTAGTTTTTCTATGGTTTTCTCAGTACCATAGTGTCCACCTAGTGTGCTTTCATGCACTTCTTTAATGATTCTTTCTTTGTCTTCTCTTGTTTTTGGGTCCTTGGTGTCGTTAACTTTTACGACGAGATCTTTTTCTGGAGTTTTCTTCATGTGGACATAGGAGATCATTTTTAAAATTGTTTCTCTGACGTTCAAGTCAGGTATTCTGATCTCTATTTCTGAGCATTCCGGAATCTCAGTCCGTATGCTGGCATACCATATGATTTCATCGTCAAAAGGATCTATGTGGAGTCCATGCTCTTCATTGATGTTTGTTATGATTAGTCCTTTTCTTGTAGTTCTTCCCTTTTGTATCATTAGATTGGGGGATTCTTGGAAAGTGTTCTTTTCTTCCTGAAATTCATCATATGTAGGTGATGCTTCATTCATTAAATCTTCTAGGGCTTCTTCAGCTGTGTCCCTAGTATTCTCTTCTTCTCCTGTTTCCAAGGCGTTAATTCTTGATAATGCATCAACGTTTGAATTCTGTTTTCCTTTCTTATAATGTATTTCATAATCGTATTCTTCCAATTTAAGTCGCCATCTCATTAGTCGCGATGTTGGATCTTTGACATTTTGTAACCATATCAACGGTCTATGGTCGGTTACAATTATGAATTTCCGTCCGTATAGATAGGGGCGGAAGTGTTTTGTTGCCCATACTATAGCTAATAATTCTTTTTCTGTTGTAGAATAGTTTGTTTCGGCCTTGTTCAAAGTTCTGGATGCGTAGGCTATCGGTTTATCTTGTCCGATAGTTCCCTGTGATAATATGGCACCTATTGCCTGGTTTCTCGCATCCGTCGTTAACACAAAGGTTTTTGTCCACCTGGGAATTGTAAAATTGGTTCCTTCGTTAATGCTTGTCGTAAAGATTCAAAGGACTCTCGTTGTTTCGTGTCCCATTCCCATGATTTCTCTTTCCTTAATAGCTCAGTTAGTGGTTTTGCTTTCTTTGCAAAATGTTTTATGAATTTTCGATAATATCCGACGAGTCCCAAGGGTTCTTCTAGGGTTGAGCCAAAAACAATGATATCGTCCATATATACAAAGCAGATAGATCCAGTTAGTCCTTTTAGTCCTTTGTTCATCATTCTTTGGAAAGTTGGCGGAGCGTTTTTTAGTCCGAACGGCATTCGGTTATATTCGAAATGTCCATCGGGTGTAGAAAATGCCGTTTTTACTTTATCCTTTTCCTTCATTCCTATTTGATGGAATCCTGATGCTAGGTCGAAAGCTGAGAAATATTGTGAGTTTCCTAATTTGTCAAGGATATCTTCTATCTTTGGTAATGGGTATGAATCTAGAAGCGTTCTTTCGTTTAATTTCCTGTAGTCTATAACGATTCGCCATTTCTTTTTGCCTGATGCATCTGTTTTCTTGGGGACTACCCATAAAGGCGAGTTAAATGGGGAGTCACTTTCTCTAATAATTCCATTCTCTAGCATTTCCTTCATTTGCTTCTTAATTTCTTCTTGATGAATTGGTGGATATCTGTATTGTTTGACGTTTATTGGCGTATCATCTTTTAATTGTATTGAATGTTCTGTTAATTTAGTGAGCGGTATTGGATCTCCTGGAAGTACAAATATGTCATAGTACTTCTGTATTATTTCCCATAATTCTTCTTTTCCTTCCTTTAGATGTTGTAACCTGGTATTTTCTTCGAGGAGTTTTCTTCTGTTTTCTTTCAAGGGTATGAAATTCTTTTGAAATTCTTTCATATCTGCTGGTTTTGCTTGGAGAGGATTTTTCATTAATTTTTCTTGATCTGTCAAATTGAAGTGTGGGAGGATTGTTTCTCCCTCTTTAACCATTGTTAATACTGTGAAATCGTCAAATTCTATTAAAGCGGGTCCACCGTTAACTCCTTCAACCGTGTATTTTAAAGCAGTTATTGCCTTAGGAGGTGCCTTCAGAGTTTTCTGTTTCTCATCGTTGCTTTTAAATTTTGTGTTTTTTAGTAGGACTTTATTTTCTTTAATATTCCAAACGCATTCTAATGATCTTAGGGCATCTATGCCGAGTATCCCATCTGCATTTAGTTTGATCGTATTCGGGACTACTCGTAAATTTATTTCTTTTCCCAGAATTTTTGTGTTAATAATACCTTTGGTTTTCAAAATTTCTCCTGTGACTGTTTTTACATTCTCCGTTTGTTCTTTTCTTATTAATCGTTGGTCTTTGATGTTTCTCTCTTTTATTAATGATAATGAGGAGCCTGTATCCAGCAAAAATTTTGTTTTCTCGTAATTTAGTGGGTTGAGGATGATATTAACGAGTTGATTTGTATTTCCCCGTATGGTACCAATGTTTTCTCGAGCATATTTGTTTGTTCTGGTGGGCCGTTGTTTGTAGGCTGGACTCTTTGAAAATTTCTTTGTTCGTTGTATCGTTTAGTTCTGCATTCTTCTATGGAATGTCCTAACCTCTTACAATAGTTGCATTTGACTCTAGGATATTGTATCTTTATTCTTCCGTATTCCTTTGGTTCTTTTGGTTCTTTGATATATGATTTTTGTACCCTTGAATACGGTTTCTTTTCCATGGCAGTAGTTTGTGTATTTGAGCATTTAGTTTTTGCCGTGATTTCAGCTTGTAAGGCAGATTGTATGACTAAATGGACGTCATTAGGCATACTTGTTTTTACGTCTAATCTTAATTCTCTTTCAAGTCCTTCGATATAATCATACAATCCCCTTTTTCTCTCAATGTCCATTAAAATGGCTTTTGTTGATTCTGGCGATTCTTGAGTGGCTATTGCTCTTATGGCGGCTTCGTGAGTTTTCATAAATCTTTCAGTATAGTTAAGGACTATTTCTTTTGGCCCTTGTCGTATATTATTCCTTTGCAATTGATAAGTTTGAAGATCTTGTTGATTGCCGTAATGTTGTCTCAACTGTTTCCTTAGATCCGCGAAATTCCTTACGGCTTCGGCTCTTATAATATTTCTTGCTTTTCCTTTTATTTTCATGCCAAGTATGCAAGACAGGAGTAGAGCTCTTTGGCTGCTTGGAACGTTTTCTTTCGCGGATTCTGCTTGATATATGAAAGATTCAACCGGATTTTCTCCGTCAAATTCTGGTACTGTCATTAGGAGGTCTTTTAACGTGAGATTAGTAGTTCCTCTCATATTTGCATCTGAGTAATCTGTTTCGTCATCTGTCATTAAATCTCTGTCTTCAGATGCAGGAGGTGCATCCTTTGTTGCACATTTTTGTTTGTTTTTGAGGCTTCCTATTTCAGTTGTCAAATTTTCTACTAACTTAGTTAGTGATTCAATTTGTTTTTGCATAGCTTCAGCCATTTCTGATACTCACCTTTTTGGTGGTCTTTTCGATGAGATTGTTTCGTGTGTAGTTCGTAGCTGTCCCTCTGGGTCGCGGATTCGTATCGTGGATACCGTTGCAACAACTTGTCCCTTCTGCTCAGAGAAACGGGTGTCAAGTGTTCTCGTTTCAACGAGTTCCTTTCGTCTAGGATGCCGGTATCCCACCGCTGCCACCAATTATGTTACCGGCGAGGTCCAGAGATTCGAGTTTTTATAAAGGGAATTTATTCGTCCTCTTAAACTCTACTTTTAACAAACTACAAATCTTACTACACTACTAGAATACTCAAAGAATACAGAAAGGCTTATAAGCTAATACGTTGATCGATGTTAACTGGTACTGATGAGGATTGGTAATGAATGCTCTTCATCGTCGTTCGCGCTTTTATATTGGCGTGATGCGTATTCGATGCGTCTTTGATTTGTAGGTGGTGCGTAGACATACGTCGCATCTTCGTGTCGTCGGTTACATTGCTTATTCGATGCGCAAACTGGTGCGTAGACATGCGTCGCATCTTCGTGATAAACAGCACATATAGACAATAGGATGTCTATCGGTTACAATTTAAAGAAATAAACAATTTTATTAGTAATATTTACATAGTCCCTTAATATGAACATGTATTTATACATAATGAACGGAAAACTTAGAAAAAAATCGAATATATATAGAAGTTGAAAATTTAATCTCTTGCTGTCGTGTGATATTCACGAAAACAAGGAACAACGCATTACGGCACTTTGCACGAAGACCAGTAAAAAAAGAAGTGAGATAGCGCGCACATGAGCTCTTTCCAGGAATCACCGCAGATAAAGAATCTAATATACTTTTTTTTGGTTTTGATACGTCAAGATGAAAATCGGGATAATTAAAGATCCAGTGTTACTGCACTGTTTACAAGTTAGCTCTCAGGAAGTTATGAATCCAAATAAAATTATTTGTATTTTTTTTTATTTGTTTCATTTCGTCTTAACCTCTAAACACTTTAAATATATTAAAACTTACGAATATAATTTAGTTTTCGCCAAAATTACAATTTAAATATCAAATTGTAACAAAATTTTACGCATGACGGATATAGCTGTCATAACACAAAATTCTGCCACATCTCCATGACGGATATAGCCATCAAACACGCTTAACTGGTTAATTCTCTTAATTTCGGTTGCCCTGTCCGAGTGTTCTGAAGAAATGAATCTGAATAAACTAGCAGCATCCCGTTTTCTCGATTCCCGTAAACTTATTTCAGTCGCGAATGATAGTTGCGATAAACTCCTAGTTTCTAATAAATCCTTAATTTTATATCTTTTAGCTTTACTGCTGCATTCATCAATACTTTTAATATTTCTGCACCTTGTGGCAGATGTAGGTGTCTGCACTGTAAGATCTGTGTAACAATCTATAGATAACGACAATTCAGCAGCAAGCCAAGCGTCATGCTTAACTAAAAATCTATCTAACTTCCTATCGCACTTCTGCCAATTCTGTTTTATTTTTGAAATACATATTCTTATCGCGCTCTTTATGCTAGCTATACAATTATCTCTAACATTATCGTACCTAATGTTAAATTTATCTAAGACGTAACTATAATAGACTGCAATATCCACATCGTTTCGATTACTCATCCAAAATTCAAAAATTTCTCTCCTAGTTACAAAGAACGTTGAACCTATAAATCTTACAGAACGTTTTAATTGAAGAGCCGAACTTTAACAAGATTTTTTTCAAGAACATACAATTCGGAGATATTGATTATCGGACACTTATTTGTGCTGGTGTTCGCCTTAGCAAATGATATCACAACAATAAACACTACACTGGCAGACGAACCACTTCTAGCAATTCAAACTTAATCTTTTACAGAATAGAATTTTCCAACAAAGTATAAATCTCGACTCATTTCCTATGCAACAACTCTCGATTAATTGTGTGTTACTAACGACAACTGTGCCCACGAAAACTATGAGTAGGCGGAGCAATGATTTAGAAATTCTTATTTTCTGGAAGATCATTGGTTTATATTAATAACACTGTTCAACAAGATTTTTTTTCTCGAATATCCAATGGGTGATCCTCATAGAGTTACTCATCCGAAACACGAATCCGTCGGCAGAATTGCACCATCACCCTCAGTCATGTAGTAAAACGAGTTTTTGTAAAAATACCAAATTTTGGCAGAAAATGAGGTACAACGCGAAAAGTATAAACGCTACGAAGTTGAAATTGGTCTTAAAAGATAGAGGAAAACGTGCCGAATATGTTAGTGTATGTAGTTATTAAAATTGGTTGTTGTAAATAGTAACAAATGACCGTCAAAGTGTAAAAAAGAGCGGATGCGTGAACTTGCTATGCTATATTCTTACATTTTTATGAAAATTTATTTATCTAGCACGAATTTGCTATACTGGATCGCATTCCTTAAAAATTTCTAAAGCGAAAACTACCCCCAAAAGTTTTGGGAACAATTTTCAATCCCGGCGGGTCGAAAAAATGTCCGTCGCAAACGTGTAATCGGCGTTTCGTCGCCATGCTGTTATTCTACGCGGGCCTGCTGTGTGACAGTGCCGTAACTACGCGTTATCGACGCCGATCTGACAGTACCATCCGAAGGGCGCTCAACTCTGATAAATATAAATGATCAATTGTTTTTCATTAATTTTTGTTTAAAAATATTATTCATACTTTGGTCACCGAATTATAAAAAACGTTTAATTAATTTTAATTGATCTACAAATGCTGTCTGCTGAAATGATGAAATGAAATGCTGCATTTTGGCATTTCGTTACAAGAAAATATTATTGGAACTATAATATTCTTGTTCTTTATAAAAAATATCGTAGTTTATAACAATAATACGATATGATCAATTCCATGTCTAGGGCACGCCGGGTCACACATTTCCTTCTCGGGCATTTTTTCTATGAATTATTGTTATGAAAATTCCAGAGAACATTTCTGTTAACATACCGACAAATGCCCATTATACTGTATTATCCGCTTGTCGGAAGATCATATTGTATTATTGTTATAAACAACGATATTTTTTAAAAAAGAATTTTTTCAGCATTAAATCAGCATTTCACGACTCCAGAGTAAGTTAGGGAAAAACGCAAAAACACGTAAATTTTATTTTTGATTTCTCTATCATTTAAAAAAAGTTTGGTTAAAATCGGATCGTAAACTTTAAAGATATGACGAAAAAAATGTCATTTTGAATAAAAAATTAACAAAAAATCGTTAAATCAAATTTTCAATTCCATAGGCCTTTAGTAGGCGCCGCAACAACCATTTCGTACATTTATCAAAACTGTCTATCATTAGCCGTTTTAAAATTATAAGCGAAAAAAGAAAAAAATCAGAAACTTGGAAGGGTGGTTTCCTTAAACATGCGACTTAGCAGATATAAAAAAAAAATACGTATCGATTACTTCAGGGTATACCTCAAAATATCGTAAGATATTAGCAACTACGAAGTGTCTTGTTAGGCAGCAACTTTTTACAAGGTAGTAATGAAGAAGTTGAAAAAGAAGTAAAAAGTAAAAAAGAAAACCTGGGTTATAGTCTATCATACGGTAGGGTGTTGCTAATGCTTTACCATCGTGTTATGACGTCTATTGGGTAACCTGAGTTTAACTCCTCGGGTGGTTGTTCAAAGCATTCCTCTATGCATTCGGTACAGGTTTCTGCTGGTTTAGATTTGGTGAGTGTCCTTCGACACCTTCTGCACTTTTTGTAGAGATGCACCGTTTCCCTAGGCACCACGCAGTGGCATCCTCTCGGTTGGAATAGATCTCGGTGTTCCTGTGGTATTTTGCCATGGCAACTGCTGCACAGGAACGTTCCGTCCTGTCCTTGGTGGATCGGGGGTGCGAGGGCTGTGAAGCAGACCATCTGCATGAGTTGGTGGTAGGCCTCGGGATGGGCCGCGATGGTGGGCACCTCCTCGTGGTGTGGCCTGGGAGCACCAGGTGGTGGGATCACGTAGGAGTGAATCCACCACCTGGTGCTGCGAAGAGCAGGGGGGTGGGGCAAGGGATAGGATCAGGTAAAAGTAGGGTATTAGCAAAAGGCATAGGAGCTAGGGAATAGGAAATAAGGTATAGATAATAATAATAATAAGGTATATAGGTAGAGTAGGTATAGATAGATATAAGATAGATAATAGAGTAAGGATAGAATAGAGAGTAGAATAGGATAGGGTAATGAAGAGGAGTGTAGGAAAGAAAGGGAAGGAGGTAATAATAGAATAAGGGACCATAGGATGAGAATGTAGATGGGGGGAGTATGGGGGACTGTATCGCGACGCATGAATACTTACCTGTGGGTGTTGATGTGGGGGGATATACTTGCCTATACTTACCTAATTATATCTATATACTTAACAACGACAGACGGACTGACGGACACGACGAAGGATGGATCAATTAAGACGACCGGCTAGCTGAAAGGAAAAAGAGAAACAATTAAAATAAATATGACAGGAAGGACTAATAAAAATAAAGTTTACGGCGCAGGGTTTATATTCTCGGGTTGTAAAGCGGGCCCGGGGGCATCGTTATCCGATGACCGCGGGGAGGGGGACGTGGAGAGCCAGGCGACCCCAACCCTTCTGACTACTGGCGGAGGGAAGGAGAGGATGAGAGAGGGGAAGGGAGACGTGGACAAGGGAGGAGGTGCTACAAAGGGCAGGGGTAAAGAGGGAACGAGTAGAGGGGAAGGATCGGAAATAGAATCGGAAGGAGGAGAGGATGAGGTGTTCGAATCATCAGGGGGAGAAGAAGGGAGTGTAAGGACAGGACGGGGAGGGGAGAACTTAATAAATAGAATCAAAAAGAGACTAGGAGTGCTATCTGGAAGTAGATCAAAGTTAGGGAGTAGTGTAGGATCGAGTCAAGGAGAAAGTTGGTGGGAAATAGAAGAGTGGGAGAGGGGAATGGGAGAACTGATAATGATCATGGATAAAGTGCTGACGGATACGAAGGTATTAGCCGAAAATCTAGACGGAAATAAAAATATGAGAGATCTGGAAAGGAAAAGGTGTCACAAGATGGCAAAGGAACTAACAGAGGCAGGGGGGATTATTGGACAGATTAGAACCAAGGTGAGGAGAGTGACGAGAGCGATGAGGGAAAGCATAGGAGATGTAAAAAAGACGAGTACAGAGGATAAGGGGATACAATGTTTTACGTGAAGCACCTGCCTTTTCGGCTTATCCTCACGGCCCCCGTGGGCGCGGGATCGAGATACGCTCGATCAACGCGTACGAACGGCGTACTACCAGTCTTAGCACGAAGATTGTGCGTCACACTGGTGGGAGCGGAGACTTTCTTAACTCCTACCGGCTCTGCCGGTCGGTACCCGAGATGGAAGTTTTACTGCATCTCACACAGCGACATCCGTAGCATAAAGCCCGCCAATGTCTCGCCAGCATTTGGCTCTTGAAACTTTCGCCCCCACGATGGTCCTACCCACGGCTGGGCCGGAGTGGGCTAAAACTCCGTGGGCAACCCAGCCCCCGTGGTACCAATACACCCTTGGTTTGGGAGCACTTGACTCAGGTCGGTGGGGTCGTTAAGCCCAGTGGGGTCTCCCAGGCCACAGAATGGGGACCCCACACCTTGCCGTAAGACAGCTCGGGGCGCGCGAATGCCCGTACCTACCCAGCGTGCTGGGTAGGCCCCTGGGGGAACACTACTCGGGTCCGGTGGGGTCGTAAAGCCCAAAGCCGGGGAACTAAACCACTCACGAAGTCCCCACGGCTCCCTGCCGATGCTGAAGGGATAGAAGAGGGAAACGAGGAAAGTGGAGGGGAACAGGAGAGATATAGAAGGATACGAATAGGAAGGGAAGAAACAAGGGGAAGAAGAGATGCGGTGCTGATCAGGGTTAAGGAAGGAGAGAAGTTTGAAGAAATGTTTAGGAATATAACAGAAGGAGGGGGAGAAATAGCGGGAGAGATAGAAAAGGTTAGGAAGAGTAGGGGAGGACATATTCTTATGGAGATGGCAGACAGGGGTGATGCTAGTAAGGTTAGAAAATGGATAGGGGAGAGAGAGGGAAACAGAAAGGTAGAGGTGTTACAAGAAAGGATAAGAGTGGAACTGAGGGATGTGGATCCAGGAGCAGATAGGGAGGTTATAGAAAGGAGGGTGAGGGAAGAGGTAGGGATGGAGACAGAAGACACCTTGAGATTTATTACTACTAGGATGACGAATGTTGGAGTGTAGATGGTAGTGATAGAGATACCGGGGAAATATCAGGGGAGGATAGCACAGATGAGTAAGATGAGGATAGGATTCACAATAGTACGGATTAGAATAGAGCCTAGGTTTACAAGGTCCTTCAGATATCAAGAAATGGGGTATAGCAGCTATAACTATAGGGCGAAAGGGATAAGTTGTAGAAAGTGTGGAGAGGAAGGACATGACATGATATGATGTAGCAAGGAAATTATGTGTTTTATGTGTGAGATGGCTGGAGGGAAGGGGGAGGAAATAAGACACCTGGCGGCCACGATGGCATGCACGATGTACAAGGAAGAGAGAGTTAGAAGGATAAGGGAAAAGGGAGAAGGGACAAATAGGACCAATCATAGATGGAAACAGAGATAAGGGAAGGGGAAGAAGGAATGGGGATGGAGGGACACAGATAGGCATCCTACAAATAAATCTAAACCATTGCAGATTAGCACAGGAGCTTATGTATAGGAAGGCTGAGATCGAGGAGGTGGATGTGGTAGTTATAGCGGAGCCGTACGGGATAAATGAAGGATGGATAGAGGACGAGGAGAAAAAAGTAGCGATATGGATTACGGGCAATAAGGGGAAATGGACATGTAAGGAGGACGAATTTAGAGGGGAGGGATTTGCCGGTACGAAGATAGAGGATAAAATTATTATGGGGGTGTATATATATCTCCAAATATATCAACGAAAGAATATAAGGAAAGGGTAGAAAAGATAGAGAAAATGAGGAAAGAAATGGGTAGAGGATTTATTATAGCGGGGGATTTCAATGCAAAATCCCGGGGATGGGGAGAAAAAAGATGGGACAAAAGAGGAGAGATTCTAATGGAGAGCTTAGATAGTATGGGGATAATACCGACTATTAGTGAGGGGGGTAATACATTTTACAGGAATGGAAGGTCTTCAAAGATAGATATGCTAGGCTGTGATGAGGAGACAATGAGGTTGTTGAAGGAAAGTAGGTTTCTGAAGGACTACTCAGCATCGGACCATAGGTACTTAATACACAGGTTTGGCAAGACAGGGGGAATAGGAAACAGGAAGAGGGACAAGGAATGGGGGGATGGGACGGGAAGACCACGAATAAGGAGAAATTCAGAGAGAGAATGGAGGAAGGGTGGATGAAATACAGGGTGTTTCAAAAATATTTGTCATGGCTTTCAGGGGTTGTTCTACACCTCTGGATCGATGGAGATTTGCGAAAAAAACCTGCCGCAAAATTCGGGAAAGGGTAGCAAATTTTTTTTATTGGCTCATCGTATTCGTCTTGTTACGTAGGCAAAATGTCTGAGATGAACCATGGGTCAGAAACGAACCGTTCTCTCGCAAATTAACTTTTAATTGGGCCTTACGATTAAAATTTCGCCCATACGACAGCCTTCGAGTCGCCGACCATTCGAAAGGAAACACATAAGATACCCTTGCTAGCTTCAATAGTTGAAGCAGAGGCAACATAATTGAAGAGAGAGAAAAAGACTAGAAAATGTCAATGACCTGCGTTCGGTGTCGGGTTCACTCAAGGGCCCACCCGGGAAGAAGAGTATAAACACTTACACTTCTCTTCTGGTTGGGTGACACAGTGCCCTATTTTCTAGCTTCGTTTACGTCGCCTCTGCTTTAACTATCGGCGAAATTTTAATCGGAAGGCCCAATTAAAAGTTAATTAGCGAGAGAACGGTTCATTTCTGACCCATGGTTCCTCTCAGACATTTTACCTACGTAACAAGACGAATAGGATGAGCCAATAAAAAAAATTTGCTACCCTTTCCCGAATTTTGCGGCAGGTTTTTTTCGCAAATCTCCATCGATCCAGAGGTGTAGAACAACCCCTGAAAGCCATGACAAATATTTTTGAAACACCCTGTACATAGAAAAGGATCTAGAGGAGGGAGATAAAGTTCCAGGATATATAGAGAGGCTAAAAAAGATATGTGGGGAAATGATGAAGAGAAGGGAAAAGGAAAGGACTAGGTGTCTATTGGTGGACAGAAGGGATAGAGGTAATTAAGAAAGAGACGGCTAGGGCTAGGAGAAATATGATAAGAGCAAGGAAGAGGGGAGAAGCGATAGAGGAGACAGAAAAATATAAGCAGAAGTAGAAAAGACTGACCTGGGCGATTAAGGACAGGAAAAAAGAGCTATAGCAACAGATGTGCGAGGAATTAGATAAGGACATATGGGGAAAGCCATATAAGATTATTAGGAAGAGATGTAAAGGGGGGAGGGGGGGGGGGGGCTGCCGAAAATAGGGAAAGAAGAGGCAGCTAAGATTAGGAGGGAATTATTCCCTAGGAATGAAGAGGGAGAGAGAGGAGGTATAAGAGAGTTAGAGGAGGATAGGAATAGGGTAACAGGAGTAGAGGAGAGTGAGGAGGGACAAGGGATGGAGATAACAATAGAAGAAACAAAACAGGCGATAGAGAACATGAATGGTAGGAAGGCTGCGGGATACGGCGGGATTCTCCCTAGTGTGATAAAGGAATTGGCAAAGGTAGATATTTGAGGAGTCAGAGAGGTGATGAAGAGGTGTAGGAAGGACAGGAGAATACGCGATGAGTGGAAGAAGATGAGGTTAGTGCTGATAGAGAAGGGACAGGGAGGCCAAGAAAGAAAGAAGTACAGGCCAATTTGTGTTATTGACGGATAGGGTAAGGGATACGAATACATAATCAAGGAGAGGCTCCTAGGGGTAGCGGGGGAGGAAGCATTTAACTGCAAACAATACGGATTTTACAGGGGCAGGTCTGCAATGATGGCGTTGGATAGGGTCAAAGAATTTACTGAAAGAGTTAAAAGGAGAGGGAACTACGGCTTACTGATGGGTTTGGACATTAAGAACGCGTTCAACTCAATAAAGGGAAAGGAGATTATGGATAGGTTGAAGAAGAGAGGAGTAACGAAGGAAATGAGGGAAATCATAAGGGACTATTTAGAGGGAAGGAAGATAATTTATGATAACATTAGGGGGGAGGTGACTATTGATATGGAGAGGGGAGTACCACAGGGATCGGTGTTAGGCCCGATCCTGTGGAACCTCACGTATGACAGGATTTTAGAAGTGGACTTACCTGTAGGGATAGAAATAATTGGATACGCGGATGACCTGTTAATAATGGGACAGGGAAGGACAATAAGAGGCCTGAAGAAGGATATGGAAGAGGCGGTAAATAGTAAGATCGAACCGGTTATGAGGGACATGGGTTTAGTAATCGCAGGGCATAAAACAAATATATGTACATTGAATAGAAAAGTTATAGAGGAGGGAATGGAGGTGAGGATAGGAGAGGCAGAAATAGGGATAGGAAAAGAAATTAGATATTTCGGGGGTGGACTTTGAAAAAGGGGGAAAATTTTAAAAGCATATACAGAGGGTGCTAGGGAAGGGGATAAGGATTATGGAGGAAATAAGAAGGGTAACGGCGAATATAGGGGGCCCGGGAACGGCAGCAAGGGAGGCGTACTACAGAATCATGGAGGCGGTAATAATGTATGGGGCGGGTATATGGGCGGACGAAGTTAAGTGGGAGGAGAACCAAAAAGAAATCAGAAGGGCACAGAGGTTAGCGTTGGGGAGGGTTGCGAGGGCATTTAGAACGGCGGCCAGATACGCACTCTGTGCGATAACAGGTATACCACCTTTAGAAATCAAAATAAAATGGAGGGCCAAAAGGTGGGAAAAGGAGAAGAGGAGGAGAAGTGGGAAAATGAGTGTTTTGGGAGGAGGGAATATAGAATGGGAAAGAGAGGTGGAAATACAGGGATCACAGGATGAGAGGGATAAGGAAAGGAATAAGAGAGAAAGAGAGGAAATGGGAGGAAAGAGAAATATGGAAAGCATGGAAGGGGGTCTGGGAAAGAGAGGAGGGTTGGACTAGGAAAATGATAGGAGATTTAGAGGGGTGGAAGGTCAGAGGATATGGAAAGCTAGATTACCATTTGACACAAATACTAACGGGACACGGATGCTTCAACGCGTTTAGAGAGAGAATAGGGAAGTCTAGTAGCGGTATGTGCTGGTACGGATGCGGAAAGAAAGACGATGTATACCACACATTAACGGAATGCGAGGAATTTACGGAACACAGAGAAAGGTTGAAAGGAAAACTAAAAGGGAGGGAGGTAAAAATAGAAAATTTTACGAAAATTATGATAGAAGGGAGGGAGGAATGGGAAGGGATAATGGGATTTGTGAAGGAGGTTAGGAAGAAGAAAGAGGATAAAGAAAGGGAGATAGAAAGAAGGACGGGGTTGTGGGGTAATACGAATACGAGTACGACAGTATAAACATACGGAGAAATTAACGTACTTTACTTATCTAGTTATTAATTACTTACCTAATTCATTAATTAATTTATTTACTTATTTATTATTTTATTTTATTTATCAAATATTTATCTATTTACTTATTTATTTATTTTATTTCATTTTATTTAAATGATAATAAGGATATAATAATAATAATAGTAACGGTTTATTTACGCAAGTAATTGTTTAGTCCTTTAACGTCTAGTCTGTTCTTATTTATTTATTTATGTTATTTACAAGATATGTTATACGTTATTTATGAGATATGTTTAGAGATGGATAGAAGGAAGAGTGGTTTTAGAAAAAAAAGGCCTCGGGATGGTCAGCTGGAGGAACTCTATCTATTGGTGTTCGGAAGAGATCGTGTCGTAGTGGCATTTTCGGAATATTGTCTTTGCTCTGTAAAGTACTGGAGTGGACTGTATAGTTTCTTGCTGGGTTCTGTCTATTTATAGGAGTTTTTGAGATAGATGGTAGTAGGAGTAAGTGGACGTAGGGGGATGTTACTGATTAACATTGCAATTAGGCTTCTTCGACTGGATCGAGGATCCCATTGCTTGTCCCGACATCCAGGACTTAATATTCTCTTCTGTTAATATTGTAAGAAAAGTTCCGGTGTTGTCGATTTTCCTTTTCGGGGCGCCAGCTGTTTCCGACTGCTTCGCAATGTTTACTTGCGTAGCTGCATAGCGTTGGTTTAGTTTCTTTAGTTTGTACTGACTGTCCCCGGTGGTATGATCCTTCAGTTTTATTGTAGGGCCCTTTCGTGGTAATTATGGTACCTGAACGGACTTCGAGTTGCCATTGTCCTCGGTGTCCTCTTTGCATTCCGAAAGTTCGGCTGGATCCGTTTGGGTTTCCTTCGGAGCAGTAGGCGCCATGTGGTATAACTTTGTGGAAATGCGGAGTTTTTCCTCGCTTATATAGCTCCCGTGTGGGTCCTCAGACTGACATTTTTTATGGTGGGGGTTGGATCCGACATTAATTCCAAGGGAGCTGCTGCTTCCTCCGCTATATTTTCCTGTATTTTCCGTTAGTTGTAACTAAATTTGGCCTTGGACAGATAGAATACTGTAATTATAATTAATCTAATTCCAAAGATTCCCATACCTGAGTATAATGCCGCGTGTGTGTTTCTTTCCAATCTTTTCTGTCCTTCCAATGATTTGGCCTGATTTTCCTGTTTCTTCAGCGATATAGAGGCTTCGCTGTTTTTCCAGTCGACGTTATACTCGGAGGTGTAATTAACGTGGTTCAGATCTTGCAGAATATCCAAATGGTGTTCATTAATGATTGGCGCGATTGCTGTTAAGTTTAGGGACATCTTCGGAGCGTATGTATATATAATCGCCTGTAGTGTCCAGAGTTTCAAGTGACATTAATTTTGTTGAATCTATGGTGGCTGTACATCCTGGCCTTATATAGATAATGCCGGTTCCGGTTATGTAATCGGGTGTTGAGGTTTGTCCTTTGCAGTATATTTGTATCCTTTTTTGTCCTTCGTATAGTACAGCCAGG
This sequence comes from Cerceris rybyensis, assembly GCA_910591515.1. Lineage (NCBI taxonomy): Eukaryota > Metazoa > Arthropoda > Insecta > Hymenoptera > Crabronidae > Cerceris > Cerceris rybyensis. Next base: position 18,137,942 of record OU342798.1, on the reverse strand, counting down.
CCGTTTGAGATTCCAGTCGTTGGAAGGAGGTTCGCTGGGGGGTAGCTACTTGTATGTTGCAGGTTTTCCATTGAACGGTTGCTGGATTTAATAGTAAAGAAGTTTCGCAGATGGGTCGCGTATCAATTCGGTGTACTGGTAGTGTTGCTTGACCGATATATTGTTTATGGTGTTTGAAGCTTGGAGGATGTATTCTTCGGTTGGAGTGAAGAAGTTTTGTTCGTCCGATGAAACGGCAATATATGGTGTTTCGGTTTTCACGAAGCTTTTTACCTGTTTCGTTCCATACAATTGGGCGGATGGGCAAGGGTAAAGCTTATAGAAATGAAATATGATTTGATCTATCAATGGTACGGTTAGTTCCAGCAACACCCTACCTTTAGTATAGGCGAGTTTTAATTTGGTTATTCCTTCGATTTGTTCCGACATTAATTCACTCGGTGTTAGAGGAAATTCGTATGAATTGGTTTCTTTTAACTTATGAGCATACTCGATCAATTGTTTAGGACATAAAATAGCAGGGTGCAATATTGTTTGTTTTGCAAATAATAACGCATCTATTATTATTATTAAACTGGCACGATAATTGTCTACGGTTCTTTCGAGTTCGAACATCCATTCTCATATACTGCTGTAGAATTTCACTCTGTCAAGTTCGTTTTGAGTCTCGTGTAATGATCTAGCAACAGCGGTAGTTTGCGCTAACAATTTTCTTGTTGATGTCGTTAAGTTATTCAGCTGAGAATGTATGTTATCGAACTCTGCACGGATTCCATTAGTTTGCTTAGCTATCATTTCCGTCATATTATTTTTCCCGGGCGTACAATTTATCCAATTCTGTATTGTAATATTGTGCGTCTCTTTCGTCGAGAGTACCGAAGGGTACATTGCTAATGGTTCCTATAAAAGCGAAGGGCGCATTTCTTTTTACGAAACTTCTGTGTGCTACGTATTTTTTAAAAGCTGTGTCGGTTATTGAAGCCTTCAAAAGGTCATATATCTATCTGTTTCAGCTAGTTTTTGCATAAGTTGGGGTTTTATTTCCTCGCTGGGGCACGAAGTGTAGTTATAAGATTTGCATAGGCTATTGGCACTGATTAGATGTACTTCGATATTTGGTTTGCTCTCCAAAAAACTTTCTATTTCTATGGATGTTACGAGGCGCCATTGCATGTGGTAAGTTCGGATGTCGTGTAATTTTTCAAAGAAGAGGCCCGTATTATGTGTAAGTGGTGTGATTTGGTAGTCCTTAGAATTTTTGTCCCCCCGTATGGAAATGGGTCCTACTGCCAATAAGAACGTCAAGAGTAGTGATATCATTTTTTCCTGTAACGGTACAAAGCTTTGTTTATTAACCGGACAGATTCGTCGTCTGTTATGTGTGCGCGTTTCAATTTGTCTTGGAGTTTTATAACTAACTTATTAGTGTCTGTTCGGAGTACTACGTTATTTAAATCGGTAACGTCTATGATTTCGAACGGTCCTAAGTAGTGAGGATCAAATTTGCTAATTCGTGGTTCTTTTAAAACGTACGCGTAACCCCCGACCTTAAAGGTTATTGGGTTTATGTTTTTATCGTATTGTGGTTTTGAACGCAACTTCGCGTTTTCAATATTATCTCCTGCTATGTTTGTTACGAATTTCGGTCATTCTAGTTATTAATTCCGTGAGATAAGTGCCATAGGTTTCTAAATTTCTACCGGATGGAAATGAACTAGGTAATGTCGCCAGTTTCCCCAATATTAATTCATGTGGAGTGAAATTGGTGGCCTCATGTACTGATGTGCTGTTCGAAAACATTGCAAATGGCAATAGCAAACTCCAGTCTTCGTATGATTCCATATACCTAATGCTTGATGTATTCTGTTGAAACTATATGGCTTCTTTCGAGAGATCCGTTGGTCTGTGGCCTGTAACCAGAAGTTGTAATTTGTTTAATTTTGAAAATTTCTGCGAGGTTAGTCATAAGTTTCCCAATGAAACTTGTTTCTTTGTCTGTAAGTATTGCGCGTGGTGCTCCAAAGGTTGCTATGAAATGTCGTGCGAATGCGTCTGCAATCGTGGTGGCTCGTATGTTTGGTATCGCTATGGCAGGGCAATATTTTGTTAGATTATCCTGTATCGTTAATATGTATTTGTTACCGCTTGGAGTCTCTGGTAATGGTCCTACTGTATCCAATGCAACTTTATCGAATCGTCCCGCTGGCGTATCGGTGATGAGCATCGGTTGACGAGTTTTTGCTCGTACCAATTTCTGTTACTGACAACTCTTGCATTTCCTTATAAAATCTTGTATTTCATTTCGCATACCTTGCCAATGATATCGTACTCGTAAACGGTTATATGTTTTAGTCACGCCTTTGTGACCTCCTATTATGCTGCTATGTGCTTCTTTTATTAAATCTTTCCACATGGACTCCATCAGTCCCACATGGAGATTCGAACCCGCGACAAAAAAGTGTCCAGCGATTCCACAGGCAGACACCATAGCCACTGCGCCATTAATGCTTTTGAAATAACGTTTAAAATTCTAGGTTATAAAGACCATATAATCAGCAATTTATTTAATTATCCCGATCCTGTTCTTTAACATCTACATATTTCTATGCAGAAACATTGAAGGTCACAATATGAACATACTGTATTAAAATCATGCAAGAATGGCAGATAATGGGCGAGTTTCAGCCCAAAATGTGTCCCAGAAATCGGTTTTTGATTTTTCCGACCGTGATGCACCGTACTCAAAAAATCTGAAAAAATTAGGGTATAACAATGATAACATTATGCTACTACTGTGAAAAGGAAAAAGTTGTGCTCGGAAGATTTCAATACGAAATCGATGTTTAAAAATTTTTTTTTTTCGTTTTTCATTTTTCGTGAGTGGAACTTGCAAAGAAAAATCTCAAAAAAATCCCTAACGTGTGCATTCATGTTTAGAATGTGTCAGAATTTTTTTTGAATTTTTGCATCCCATTAATTGGGGAAAATGAGGCAAAAACTGATTTTTCGATTTTACCCTATAACTACCCTCCCGGTGAAGGTATCGGATTACAAATTTGTGTACAATGGTTTTTCATGATCACCTATTGAATGACCCAACGTCGAATAAAATTGGCTCAAGGGCACTTTTGACCGCATTATTCTGCTAGACCCTTTCAAAGAATTCTCTGGACAGATTCGAACGGTTTCATAAAACTGTATGAATTAAACACTGTCACTTTTGGACTGTCTTCAGCCCCAATGTTAGCCATCCGTTGTCTCCAACAACTGGCAAATGACGAAGCCACTGCATTCCTGAATGCAGCGAAAATCATCAAGCCGGACATGTACGTGGACGACCATCTCACCGTAACGGATACGATGAAAGCGGCAACAGCCCGCAGAGACGAGATTATCCAGCTGCTGTGACGCGGAAATCTCAACATAAGGCAGTGGGCGACAAACTCAGAAAAATTGCTACAGAATCTACCACAGGCCAGTATCAACACGAAACTCTTGACCGATAAGGACTTCAACCTTGAAACGCTGGGAGTTTCATGGAATTCGCAGCAAGAACAAACCTATAATAGCATTTTTAGCAGTATCGTTCAGTGGTGAAACAGGAATTTTTGGCGTTCTTTTCCATAAGGAAAAGCATAAGCTCTATGAGGCTGGCCTGTATTATTGTATTAGCTATTTGTGATAGCTTCTTTAGTAAGAACGCCATCGATCAAACGACGAGCTATATGGGTAACTTGCTTGTCACCTAATGTGTATTCGTAAATATCACTAATGCAATAAACTCCCGAATTGCCTAGCTGAGTCATCTAAATAATTAAATAATCAGTATTTAATATTTAATATTCATATTAATAAACTTTTTAACAATGTAATTTTGCAATAAAACTTACTGGTTTTAGATAATTTTTACCAAATAATTGACTTGATGCCGGATTTTCATCAATATCCTCTACTTTCTTTTTTTTTAACCAGTGTGTCCTCCTCTTTATCTATTTTTCCTTCTTCTTTCGATGAAATATCTTTCTGAATATCACTCGGCAGACGCATTTGTGCGTAACCAGATGAAGTAGAAGAATTTGAGTTTCTAAGAGCAGCACGAAGTCTTTTTAATTCAGCCTTCAATTCATCTTTAGATGGACTTTTTTTATCTCCATCTGACGACTCCGAACTGGAAACGACTTGACTTTTACTTTTTTTTATAATATATATGCAACTTCTTTCTGGGTTTCTGGGGATCTGGGATCAATAATTGTCCTCAAGTAAAAAATTCTAATAATAATGCAACTTATTGAAATGATAAAATTATAAAAATAATAACTACCTTCTCATCCCTTTTTTTATTCTTTTTGACCTTTCCTTTTTTTGATTTGCATTCGAAGGGGATTCTTTTTTCAAGTTTCGTCTAGTCTTGATCGGAGATGCAATCCCATGTTCCGACGTCTTACTAGATTTGCTCTGCTTTTTTTTGTAGTCATTTAACAATTGTTTCTGCTTAGCCTTCAATGTTCCTTCATCATCTTAAGTAATTATGTCCATGTTAATTTTTCCGTTGATATAATCCAAATATATTTTTAATTTTATTAAAATATTTGCTTACCTCCATGTGCCCTAACGTAACCTAAAAAATTTTTCCCGCCAATAAAAAATGTTACCAATTCGTCCTCTTGGACTTCAGTGGTTTTATCATAAATCACATTTCCATCCACAGCAATTGTTATGGAGTTATCTGCTTTACACTCAATCAGAAACATTTTAATAAAAAAATCACTGCACAGAACTGACACCAAAAATATCACTGAGATATTATGGAAAAAAAACACTAATTAAGACGAAGCTGTCGATAATCAATTACAAGAATGATTTCGTATAGAAAATATCGTAGAGTCAACTTGCTCCGAAAAAGGCAGCGTTGCAACTGACAAACTCAACGGAAATGTTTCTCATAATGGTATATTCCCTAAGCAAAGAATGTGGACCCTGTGTTCAGTTATATATTGTTAAGACGAAGGGTCAATGAGGGTTTGTGACGACATACACAAACAATACAAATATACCTTCGCTTTCTTGTGTTGCATTCGTTTAGACCCACGGGTAACTGAGAGGATCATCTGCCAACTTGTTTTTATAGTAAGAATAGTATAATGAAAAACATGTACAAACGGCAGACTTGTGAAAGTATTTTTTTTAATATTCGACAACTTAAAGAATACACAAGCTATCGATAATAAAAAAAATAATATAAAATTTAATTATGTTTGTTTCACTTTCTTTTGCAAAATACTCTTCTTAAGCTACAATATATACAGTGAGTCACGAAAGTATTCGAACGGTGTGGAATGAAAAGTTTGGCGCTTAAAAAATATGAGTTACATTACGAATTACAAAACATGTTCATTCCTATAGCAACATGTAGGTACCATAACTGTACATGTTAAATTTGAAGCGTGTCCGATAACGTAAACATTACTTACGAAAAATTTACTAGTAACATCGAGTAAACTGATAACACGAAAGTATTCGAACGGTGACATATTATTGCCCGAAATAGTCCTTGAATCTGACAAATTGTAAACATTAGCTTTCTCAGTTGATCCTGCGCACTTTCCATGTTCAGTACTGTGAGTGTAAATAAAGTTGTAAAATTTGTATTAACAATGTGTCCGAAAAAATCAGAAACCAGCATCACTGATAGAAAATTAATAATTAAGTGGCATAATGAAGGCAAGAGCTATGCCGAAATAGCACAATTATTAGGAAGAAGTAAATCTACCGTTTATTACATTGTAAAAAAGTTCGAAACTACTGGCATTCTCAGAATAAAGTCCGGTCTGGCCGGCACAAGAAATTAACGAAAAGGGAAGAACATACAATTGTGTGTGAGATAAAAAAGAATCCAACAATTTCTGCACCAAATCTTGCTACACTAATTGCTGATAGCTTTGGGAAGCAGGTTCATCCGGAACTCTGTCGGAGAATCCTCCGCGAAAATGATTTTCATGGTCGTATTCCTCGAAAGAAACCATTTATCAGCAAAGTGAACAAAAGAAAGCGATTAAATTTCGCTAAAAAATACGTTAACAAAGACAAGGAGTTTTGGAAACGCGTTATTTTCTCAGACGAGAGCAAATTCAACATCTTCGGGTCAGATGGATGCCATAAAATTTGGAGAAAACTAAATAAGGAAATGGATCTTAAAAATCTGCACCCAACAGTGAAGCATGGTGGTGGATCGATAATGGTATGGGGGTGTATGAGGTCCAGTGGTGTTGGTAATCTCGTCATTATCGATGGTATATTAGATAAGTATAAATATATGCAAATATTAAAAGATAATTTGAAGCAGAGTGTGGAAGAATTAGGGGTAGCAGACAGTTTTTATTTTCAGCAGGACAATGATCCAAAACATACCGCACGTATTGTTAAAGAATGGATCATATACAATGTACCCACAAAGTCCGGACATCAACCCTATAGAGCACTTATGGGCAGAAATTGGCAGACAACTTAGAAAACATAGCATTAATAGCAAGGAAGCATTAAAAAACAACATTTTTGAAATTTGGCACAATATAAACAAAGATGTTACAGAAAATTTAGTTGACAGCATGCAACGACGGTTGCAAGCTGTAATAAGTGCTGGTGGTGGTCCGACAAAATATTAAAATACTATGTTTGTTTAAAACATGTATTATATACTTAGCCGTTCGAATACTTTTGTGGCATCTAGTTATAGAATCTTACAAAGAAATATTTTTTAAGTGTTTTTTACGTTATCAGAGACATTTCAAATTTTATATGTACAATCATGATACTTATGTGTTACTACAGCAATAAAAATATTTTGTTATATATAATATGGCTAGCATTTTTTAAGCGTCAAACTTTTCACATCAGAGCGTTCGAATACTTTCGTGACTCACTGTATATTATGTATGTTAAGTTTTTGTTACGTATGCATCCGCTCAGATCGACCTTACAGGTATTTGTAGCCAAAAGAATCTTCTGCAGAATTTTGTTTATATTTAAAATAGCATAAATTACAATAGGTATATATAAACGGCAGACGTGTAAAAGTATATTTAAAAAAAATTAACAACTTTAAAAATAAAGGGGGTATTTTTGTAACCGCGACAACCCCGACAGAAGTAGCTTTTCATACATTAATATTATTGAATAAACTATGCTAAAAATTTCAGCTTTGTGGCGAGTACCTCAGTCGAGATGGCGGCCACGTCTTATAAAAGAACGCAAGGCCTTCGGGTCACCGATTTTATTGAAATTTTACATACTCGTAGAGTAAGTCGTTGTGATTAAGAATATACCCTATTATAGGGGCAGGCGAACAATAGTTTTTAAGATATTAATGTAGGAGCGTGAAAAAGAAACGAGAGACGCGCGGCAACCCAGCCAAGGCAGCAACTCGGCCAGAGTAGCTTAACGTCGACGATCGCCTGGGACGGCGCAGAACCACTGCGCCAGCGACCTCTCCCTGCTCACAATTCCTTTTCACGTCCTTTTCACCTACGTTCTTTATAGGAGGGCTTCTCCGCCCCGATCCCACATTTATAATTAAAGTTTCATTGGTCTTCTTATCCAAACTGTTGAATGCAATACCCAAAGCTGCCGCGGCACACTGACAACGACGCCGGTGGAACCCACAAAGAGGAAGAGCAACCGAAATACGAGTCAACCAGCCAGTCAAATCCCGGAAATCATTACAAACATGGACGATGTGAAGGCGAAGAAACTCCCGACGACGCACAGTTGTCGATTTCGCCGAAATCCTGGCCCAAACCCCAAGGAGTTTTTCAATTTAGCTGAAAATTGGTATATTAGTATTATTTCGGTTGCCGATTAAGAATCCGAACTCAGAATTTCCAAAAACAAAATGGCGACTCTAATATGGCGAGTGCGTGTATCGAAAATTTGTCGGATCGGCACGAAAATCAGTAGTCTTATGTTTTTTAACCCCATGAAATAAACATATTATTTCGTTAATTGCCAGGTTGATCTTAGAGAAGGATTAGCAGTATTCATTAAGTAAAGCACGATAGCCCGGTCCTATGTCATAAATGCACTTTTCCGAGCATGGCGCGCGCGACAAACAAATAACAATAACTCGAAGAATCGCAAAAAGTCGCAAGAAAACTCAACGAGGTCTTCTTTGGGAAGCTTCAAAGTTTAATTTAAAAAAAAATTACCTTGGACTTTTGTGGACTTCACAACTATTTCATTAGCAAAAAGAAAAAAATATATAGGATTTACATTCTGTACCATCACAGTTGTAAAATATTAAATAAAAAAATGAAACCAAGATATTTATAAAGTAAAAGTATGATAAATAGCTACCAATACTGAAAAAGTGGATCGTACTTTAATTTCACATTGAAAACGTATTCTCAATTTCGACGTGAAAACGTTACAGTATTCAAGTGCCAACTCTGACATTTCATATCTCTAAGAGTATTGTTCAATAAAAATTTTTATTAATGGGAAACGATGCTCTGATGTGTTACAACTGAAACGCAATTGCTAAATTTTGAAAATCGTGAAAAAAATGTGGGGGTTGTGGCTAGGATTTCGGCGAAATCGACCACTGTGCGACGCAAATACCGCAGAAGGACAATACAATAAAAAGAATTAAAATCGGAAACGAGGTAAATGTTTCAGATCCCTCTAAAAAATCTAACAAACCACCGCCAATAATTATCTACAATAGCAGTAGTAAAAAAAACAATAGAAATAATCGCAAAAATAACAAAAAACTTTTACATTAAAAAAAATTAATGATGTGAAACATGTCCTACATGCGGACAATTTAAACTAAGACGATTTAGCCTGCAATGCTCTAAGAAACAATAACATAGAATTCTTCACATACACGTCGAAACAAGAGACAACTACCACCATTTTATTACAAAATTTAGAAGGTGAATTCGAGCCCGAAATGAACCGCTCAATGCACACATCGATTAACTCCACTTTTTGAAAAATCTTAAATTTAAGTGTCAAAGCCCTTGGTATAGTCATAACTAGACTGCGGATGTTTATGCAAATTTCGAGTTTCACATATGCAGGTGAGACAGGAAAACCAATCTAGGGATTTATTGCGCCTAATAAATATTACAACAAATACCATACTTTGGATATTTTAGATATATTTTTATATTATGTTCTTTTTATATATTTTAGCCGTATTAAATTTGTCATAAATGCATAAAAATCCGCAGTCTAGTCATAACTTTTTATATTTATAATAACTTTCCTGAATAATAAAGATTAGCACCGTTAAATGGCAAATTTTTTTAGCCATTGAATAATAAGTAATTTATTTCAGAAGCCATTTCGATTAACTCCATACTCTAATGTAAGTCGTTGCATTAAAGCAACTCAAATGCACTAGGAGGCGATGATTGGAACAATATAATCAAAACATGTAAGAAGAAAGCTCCATTTAATCTAATCCAAATTAATGATCAAGATTGTTTTCAACAAAACCTTTAGAAGGTGCAATCATTAACAGAAAAGTAACCGTCACAGAATTTCCAGTACATTGGCTCTAAATACGTTGGATAAAGTTAGAGAGGTCCAAACCCTACCTCGTACAATTCAAATATGTGTATAATAAAGATTCAGAATTTAATGCTATAAATATAAAGAAATCTGTAGCAGGTAGACCACAAAGTTTTAAAAATGTAGATCAGCCTTTATTATATCCTAAAGGGAGACCTGTGACAAGGGAAGATAGAAGTGTCATGATGGGACCTGCTAAAATTTATTCCTCCTGTTAAATAAATTATAATGACAACAAATCGAAATGACGAGCCTTCCTATACAGCTGATGAAGATGATATAATTTATATTGCTTACGAATCAATCACAAGTAACATATTATAATAGAACTGTCAACATTCATTTTTATGGAAAATCTGTAATAAAACTATATAATAACTAACTTTGTGTGTAATAAAAAACTTAGAAATTTAAACACCAAATTCAACTTTATTACTTTTTTTCAGTTGCCAAACCGATTAACTCCACCAGCCACATAAAAATTGTAACATTACTGACGATTATTTTTTGGCTAGTCTTTCTTATTAATTTTATATACCGTTAGATGAAAGCTCTATCTGTATTTATGCATTCTACAATATGTATTTCAATTTATATTATAAAGGGAATTTTAAAAAACAATGTACATTATTTCGTCGCATTTCTCGACTTCTCATTTTATGGAGTTAATCGATTTGTGCACTGAACGGCTCAAATAGTACTATCAGAACTAAAAATTAAACAAATAGAAAACGTAGAGTTCATAAAAGTAAAAAGATTTTCAACACAGCGCTCGCGAAAAGACGGAAAAACACTCCCTATACGCCTATAAATAGCAACACATCAACTTAAAACAGATTAGAACCATTCTACATTCACTAGTTGCATGGGAAAAATTAATAAAGAAAGACCGCATCTAATGTAAGAGATGTCAACGCATCAGGCATATAGCATTTAATTGCAATCTCAAATATAGATGCGTTAAATGCAAACTCCCGCATAATCCAGGAGAGTGCCCACGTTCGAGAGAGGTGGACACGGACGCTAAAGACAAAGCACCTTCTCTTCCCTTCTACATTAATTGCAAACAATTTGGGCACCCCGGTTCCTCCAGAGGATTCCCAAAGCTAAAGGAATTAAGGCAGAAAATAGAAGAGAGAAGGCAGCACGTAAAAATCAACCAGGAGAAAAACCCAAAACTTACAGTCTAGTAAAAAGTAATATCGCATACAGTTCAGTTGTCGCAAATAACCCCCCTAACAGTCATAACGAAGAGAAAAAAATAATTGAAGAAAAACCGATCATAAACACACTCATTAACTCAACCCCGACACACCAGGCGTCATTTTTAGATGAAATAAAAAAAAATTATATCAGTCACCATTAGTACACAATTATCTCATTTAGCCGAAAGCATTTCAGAAAAACAGCTAAAATAGACATCATCGCAGAAGCTCTAGATATTAATTGGTAGAATCATGCCAGTCACACACAACACAAATTAACCAAATAAATTAGTGTTACGCGAGCTCAAAATAATACAAATTAACGTAAATTCGATAATAACCAATGAAAGGAGAGTCACTCTCCTGGATTGTATAAGTAAATATAAGTCGGATGTAGTCTTGTTATCCGAAACAAAACTAAATCCGCGCCATAAAGTTAACTTTAAGAACTATAACTTAATTAGAAGAGACAGATTAAATGCTAAACAAGTGGGAGGTATGGGTATTTTAATTCGACACGACATAAAATTCAAGAACATCCAGCCAAGTTATATAAAAAATAGTGCCTGCTTCGAGTCCATAATTATACTAGTTAAAATTCATGATAATCGAAAATTATACATAATATCTTCATACGTCGCCGGCAGCCATAAAAAAGAATTCATGTTAGAATTTAAAGCTCTTTTCGATGCGCTAGAACTAAACAAAGCTGATAATTTCTATTTACTAGCCGGAGACTTAAACGCTAAACATGAACCATGAGGAAACACCATAAACAATGAGCGCGGGGTCTACTTAAATAAGTGGGTTCTCGAAAATCAAGTTAACTTCAGAACCGAATTATATATGTAGAACAGCTGTCCCATCATACCTGAAAAATGGGGCTTTCACCGACCTTTGCCTTGCAGACAATAGAATCAAATTCCATAGTACCGTGGGCCCTAACCGGCTTCAGTCGTTCAAGTACGACAGTGACCATAGAGCCTCTAAAATCGTAATCTCCAACCCATCCGCTAATTACCTGGAATTCGAAGAAGGAACCCCGCTCATAAAGGACGACTTTAACAGAACGAACTGGACAACTTTTAAAGGATTTCTAACTGAAAAGGAAATTCCGTCTATCCCTATAACAATAGAAACCTAACGGTAAACGAAATTGACGACCACATTGAGACCGTAAACTCAAATATTCTGTCTGCAATAGAACATACCGTCCCTCCCATAAACCTTAACAAAAACTCGACAGACAAATACATCACACCAGAAATGAAAAAACTCCAGAAACAAAAGAGCCACATCATCACATAGACTAACCAATTTTAGAAATTACACATCTTTTAACGACCCATTGATCGATACATACAAAATTTACTAAAAAATTTAAGATACGAAATCAAAAAATCGTTCCAATCATCGGTTAGTAATTACTGGAAAAATAGAATCAGTAAAATGTCTGTCCGGAAACCGAGAGAGCTATTTCCATCTATAAATAGCATCTTTAGGCCCAAAGACAGTAATGATACCGACACATTGAAAACTCCAATTACCAATAGCAATTTAATCAAACAAGCTAAACTCAACCCACAAGATTTCACAACTAACACTAATGAATTCATAATCACAGATACAATTCAGAAATTAGATGTTATCGGTGCACATTTCGAGTCAGTACACACTCAGAACGTGCAGATGGGAAAGGTGGAGCTCTCCAATATAATTAACACCAAAATAGAAAGTCTCCACCGAGAGATAGAAAAAGAGAGAGAAAGCAACGCTACTATATGTACGTTCTCCGACACAAACACAGCAAACAATCCGGATGTAGACTCCAACCCGTTAAAATATTTCACTTCTTTTACTAACAATAAGTTAGAGAAAATCTTTAAAAATCTAAACAATAAAAAATCGGCAAGCTTCGATGGAATCCCCAATATTGCTCTGAAACATTTGCCATGTAAATACATTTCCTGCTACAGCATTTTATTTAATAATTACCTAAATTTACAATACTTTCCGAAAACGTGGAGAACCGCAAAATTAATAACCATTTAAAAAAAGGGAATGGTTAGTAGTGATCCTAATAGCTACCGTCCGATCAGTCTTCTCCCAAATATTAGCAAAGTCTTCGAAAGTATAGTTAATGACTCAATTGTCAGCTTTTGTAATTCTAAAAACATAATCCCCGAACATCAATACGGTTTCCAACATAAACATTCGACAGTGCATGCAATCTCAAAATTTACTTGGATATATACTGGGCCAGAAATGCAGGAGACTGTGTCGGAGCCCTCTTAATCGATTTAGAAAAAGCCTTCGACACGGTTTGGCTGGATGGACTCTTTTATAAAATGCTGAAAAAGGATTTTCCAATACATTTGATAAAAATGCTATGGAATATGCTTCACGGCAAAAAATTTTTCATGACAAACGGGCAATATAAATCTAGCAACGGGTTTAAAATAACTAAGGGCCTGCAACAAGGCACAGTAAACTCTCCCGTCTTGTTTAGCATTTTTATAAGTGACAAACTCCGAAGGCATGGCCTAAATAATGACGATAGTAAAATGGGAATCGCGTTCGCGGACGATCTAGTGATTTACATTAGACATAACAAAGTTTCGAAGCTTTAACCTCTCTTACAGGAAACATTTAATAGAATCCAAGACTACTTTCACACCTGAAAATTAAAAATAAATATAAATAAGAGCGAAACCATCCTATTTCGACCGTACATATCAAAAATTTCAAACGCTAATAACTACGTAAGAAGTCATGCCTCTAAATTCCATATTCACGACAGTAAGAATTCGAACAACAAAATCCCACGAAAAAGCATCGTCCGTTACTTAGGCTTGCATCTAGACTTCAAACTCAACTACAGTAGAGTTCCGTTAAGAGCGCCGCCTAGGGGCTGTAGGGGAAATAATTCCGAGAAATCTCTGTCCCCACTACCGCACTAGCTCGAATTGTTACCCGAGTGTCTCCTAAGAGCACATAAGGTTTGTACTTTTAAATGGTTGAGAGTGGGGGACACTCTTCGCACGCATTGAGGGGAAGGCGCTCTTAGCGGATACGCTCTTAGCGGAACTCTACTGTATAATGAACACGTAGCGCTACAAATAGAAAAGGCACAAAAGTCTTTCCTTAGCCACAAAAGACTTTTCTATGCAAAAGACCTCGATAAATGCGTAAAAATTCTATGTTACAAGCTACTCGTAAGGCCCGTTCTGATCTACGGCTGCCTCATCTGGTTCAACATCAGTGCAGCGACCATGGAAAAGCTGAGAGTCTTCGAAAGGAAGTGCCGGAGAGCCTGCTTGGGCAAATACAGATCACCGGAATCGAACTACACCAAAATGATCAGCAACTACAAACTGCACGAAGAAGCTAACCTCATTAGAATAGATTTATTTGTACTTAGACTCATAAGAAATCACTGGGCAAACATCAATAAAGTAACCTCCAACAGCCTCATCCACTGTTCCACGTATCCAAATCCATTGTACTTTGCAACGGCAATGGAAACAGGATACACTCCTCCTTAGTCCTTTATCTATCTGGACAGTGAAGGATATATTCAAAATAGCGATAACATACCTATCATTTACCACATCAAAAGAAAAACATACGAAAAATAGATTACATATAATAAGAACATTAGCTTCATTGATATAGCCATGCGATTTAATTACAAACTGTCCAGCATAGATATAAAGGACAAAAATAGACATAACATAGAAAAATATTGGTGGGTATAGATGTAAAATTTATGTTAATTAATTTCTTAAAAAATTTTTAAATAGCTATTGTAAAATTTTATAAACACTCAAATTCTCGGTAGTATAGCGGTCAGTATAATTGTATAACTGTAATACCATCTTTCTTCACCGTTAATATATAAGTGATGTATTCTCTTGCAACTGGCAACTGCAACGTTAAGCACAGCTAGCATTGTACAGGGTGTAAAAAAATTAATGGTCATGGCTTTAAGGGGTTGTTCTACACCTCTGGATCGATGGAGATTTGCGAAAAAAACCGGCCTCAAAATTCGGGAAAGGGTAGCAAATTTTTTTTATTGGCTCATTGTATTCGTCTTGTTACGTAGGTAAAATGTCTGACAGGAACCATGGGTCAGAAACGAACCGTTCTCGTATTTTTTTTTATCGGCAATCGTCCACGTTAAAGGGGTGAAAACCACCCTCAAAGTTGGCACCCTGAAACTTATTTATCGAATATCTGGAAAACTATTAGAGATACGAAAATTTCGTAAAGAGAGAAAATTAACGTATTTTGACCACAAATCTAATGATATAATTTTTTTTTAAACCCGTTTATTTAAACAATATGTAAAAAAATACTTTTTTTCATAATATTTTCAGTTAAAATTCTTTCAATTTTCTTAAATAATAGTTTGTATACACTATATAGTCAAACAAAAAATACGGATCAATTAGAAGTTTCATATTTGTGTTACAAAAAACGTTATTGCATTTTCAATTCTTACGCTTGATGCGTGAAATGGAATATATTTGTATATGCGACCGAAATAAAATTCCAGTTTCACAAGTTTGATCGATAGTATTTTCATAGCAGAAACTATTTGTACAATTAAATTACTTGACCTGTTGTTGTTTAGCCGGAAAATGTGGAAGTAATAAACGTATGTCGATAGAATCCTTCTGATTGTAGGATGGGTGACTCGTGATGGGTTATAATCATCGAAAGGTAAAAAGACACAAAAGGCAAAGAAATTTGTCATGACAATTATGACAATACGGATATCCTTATTGGCTTCCATCATGGGAGGTGTACAAATATTCAGGGAAGGTCATTTTCAGATCCAAGGTAGAAGCCTTTAATTATTAGCTCCAGTTTCAACTAATAACACAGGGAATGTTAGGAACAATGCTAACACACTGATTTACAAAATAAAGGGATGATCAAGGTACCATCTGTTGGCGACTCATTGTCATCGGATTAAATAGGACGCGGCATTCTTACTGCCATATAATTTCGGCAAATTTTTAATTCTTTTGTTACTAAAGTTACAGTTGGTGTTTTAAATGAGCAGCACAATATGCTATAAAACATTTCGGGTGCAGGTAATAGCGGGTTTGGATACGACGATATACCTGTATATTCGTCAACCCTTATGTTCCGTCGTACGGAAACAAAAGCGCGTTCGGAACGAAGCGAAAGTTTGCCGTTCTTTGAGGCCCGGGTCTGGCTGCCTGATTTTTTATTATCGTCCAACATTTGGCGACCATCGTGCGCCAAGGCGGCTAGAACTCCGGTCCTTGAGGAATTAAGCAGCCTTCGTTTTGAATGAACGTTTTCGTTAATCCGTCGTGCTCTGTCAGCGGGTGGTAAACAGGGACTTCGGTCCGACCGGTCCCATGGACCGCCGCTGACTCGCGATGACAAATCGGTCATAAATCGCGCCTTCGAAGAGAAATTGTGCCGATCAGCCGGACTAGGATTTTTTGGGCACATCTGGTTGCACTTCCCTCCACCACGTATTCGCAGAGAGTGAACTCCCGCCTCCGTGGGGCCCTTCTCGTCGAGAGTCCCATGGGGGTGGTCACTCCTCTCGGAGGAAAGTGCGGCCAATCAACATCGCGCACTGCCCGAAAAATCCGAAAAACCCGCCTGCTGAAACGTCGCGAAAATTCAGTAAGTGGGGATGTCCGGCCCATAGGGTCGTCGAGGGACTTCGGAGGAAAAATCCTCGAAGTCACTTGCCTTCCGAACATCGAAACGCTAACGAAACCGAGCTCGCTGACGACGCTAACCGCCATAGTTTGCTATATATATATTGTGACCCGCCGGCTTACTAAGTTAGACTTTTTAAAAAGCAAACTTTATTCTACACTACAATACTATGATATTACAATATTCTCTTATTCTAGTCGAAATGGAATGGTACAATAAGACTTGAATGTCGACTTCTTAACAAGCTCGATACGAATTGGTTGAGCGACTGGAGCAATATGATGATCCGCATCGGTGATCTCGGGTTTTTATACCTGAGCATATACGCACTTTTGGTCATTGGCGAAAACATGGTGACTCGTTGTTTAGTCTCATGATTGTTTAGTCTTCGAGCCCGTCACATTCCTCCCTGGGGGTAAAAGTTCCGTCCCGGAACGTAGTTGATGATGTCTTCGGATTGTTTACGGGATGACTACGTCGTCGACGATGTAGAGTGTACTTCGTCGTAATTCTTCATGCAATCTTCGATTGTAGATTTCCATGCATTCTGTGCAGTTCTCTATCCTCTGAATGAATAGAAGTGGGAGATCGCAGTCAGCGCAATTCATCATGTAGTTTTCTGCGGTGCAAACGTGTGCATTGACGAAATCTGCATCGAGATATTCTGGTACTGGAAAGAAGCAATCTTCACATATGGTTTTGAAACCGAGGTTTAGGTAGACTTCCACGATTTCACCCTTGAGACATCTGAATCTGTCGGTTCCTAGATAGTCTTGTTGTTCGTTTATAGATTCCTCGCACAGGAGGCTTTCTTCTCCTGTTGGTTTATATGGATGACAGCACATTTTTGTTCTGTAACAATACAGATTACATATTTGATATTCTGCTTCGTTTATACTTTCGGTGTTGCGTATGAGACGATGTGTCGCTATCTTCGTCATGGGTATTCGGGTATTGTTGGACCATTTCCATGTTCGTTTCAGGATCTCTTTCTGTTCTATTTCTTGTAGTTGTCCTTTCTTCTGTTCTTGAATTTGGTCCGAAGGTACAATGATTGTATATTATTGTACACGGTCTTATGAAATAACTGATACATCTGAAAACTTTTGGAATACATTCTGCTTTATATAAGAGGTATAAAAGACTTGTTAATAGGGCAGAATAGCCAGCATATGTCAGATACTTCGTTATGGCTTCTGACCAAGTAAGTGTTCTTTTCTTCAATGATAGTACTTCGATTTGCTTGTTTAATTCGTCGATCGTAGTTCCCAGCATTTTTAGTTGTGATGGGTTAAGTGAGTTTTCGCTCAAATATTCCAATTGTAATTCTGATGTAGAAATGTTTAATTTTTGTAACTTCTGTACGATTTTTAATTCATCTATACTTCCTTTTAGAATGATGTCGATGGAAGTATTAGTTATCGTATCGCTTGCTTTAAGGATTGTATGAGTGGTTGCAGCCATGCATCCTTTTGGTAAATGTATTAGGCTTGATTTTTGTATTTTCATAAACCATGGTTGTTCATTGTGACATAGGACATGTAGAATTTCTTCTGTGGATGGTATTACTATCCAGTCTTGGTTGGTCTTTAGTTGTATGAAAAGAGTCTTTTGTATCTGTATGTAGTGGTAATTGCATTGTGTTTTCTGAGATAATAATAATTCTATTACACATGCATCTGTATCTTGTGTCGAGTAGTCAGGGTGACTTCTTCTCATAATATTTGTTTGAGCTATTCTTTTCATATTAATTTGATCTTCCGTTTCTAATGGGATGAATTTTGTTTTCTGTTGGTCTAATAATAGATATGGCATTTGGATATCATAGACCATATATCCTTTCACCAATGAATATATCGGTAGTGGTATAGCATGGAACAAAGTGTAATCAGTAGGTTCTAGCATTGGTAGATGAAATGTATATAATAGTTTTCGTTTCGTTAACGATATCGTTAAGTCACTCATATCCACTATTGTAGGATAGTATTCTTCCGATAATGGAACTGGGAAATGCTGTTCAAGTGTTGTATTCCGTAAAGCGTTGAACAGTTGTTCTGGGGAAAGTAAGTAAGGATGAATTATTCCCTTTTTTCCATCTATTAAGGCATTTAATAGTTGTTGCAGTTCCTCTTTTATTTCTGAATACATCAGAACGTGATCTGTATATAACTCATCGATTTGCTGATTTAGTAGAATTTTCTCACTTTCATTCCTTATCTTTTGAAAGTTATTATTCAGGGTTTGAGTTTGTTTTTGTATTTTAGAGAAGGTTCCTAAGTTGTTTTGTAGATGATTTAGTAAGAAGGTAGTTTGATTGCGTACTAGGTGCGCTATTTGAATGTTGTCTTCTCTTAATTTGTCGATCTCTTGATTGTAATATTCTGCGTCTGAAGCAGCTAGATTTCCGAACAAAACTCTTATTCCTTCTCCTATGATATTAAGGAGACCTCTCTTTGTTTTCGTACCGATGAAATGTAGAAAGGTTCTTTTGTCCCTTTTCAGACGTTCTATTCTTTGTCGTTGAGTTTCCAATCTTCGTTTTGAGGAACATACATGTGGTTTCATTTTGATTGAACAAAGTTTTTGCAATTGAATTAGATGCCTGTCTAATTCATCGATTGAAGTGAGCACTGGATCATAATTTATTCCAATAATTACATTCCAAGTTGTATGATAAAGTTGTGTTGAACCAAGATTTTCGAGGTATACTGCTTGCGATTGGTTTAATTCTGTTAGATAAGCTTGGTCGTTCTCTTTATGATTCTTCCTGTTCGCCGTATTCTGTGGAAGACAAGTCTGAACGAGGATTGAAATGATCGGTAGAAGGACTTTTAGTTTCAATATCATCTTGTTGACTTGTGCTTGGTTGTTCTTCTTGGCCTGAAACAAAAGGTTTCAGATCGTTAAAGTGATAAGTAACTTTTTTCAATCCCTTTTTAATTGTTGCGGCTTGATCGTTTATTATTTTCTCGATCGTGTAAGGCCCTTCCCAAGGCGCATGCAGCTTGGAGTCTTGAGGTTGATGTCTTCTTGCTAATACTTGTTGTCCTTCTTTAAATAGATTTGTGATGGTTGTGGTCTTTGGTTTTTCTTTAATTTGTCGTTGACGTTGACGTTGTTGAATTCTCTCGCTTACTCGTTTTCTTAGATGTTTGCGTTTGAGAGTTAGAGATTCATATTTTTCTCTTGTTGTCATTATGATTTCGTCGACATCGAATGGGATATTTGGTTTGTAACCCAACATATATTCAACAGGTGTTATTTGAAGAGTTTCATTTATTGTCGTATTATGAGCTATCGTTGCTCCTACGAGATGTTTTACCCATTCATTTGTGTTTCCGAGGTAACTTCTTAAATAATTAAGAATTTCTTTATGAGCTCTTTCATTCTTTCCGTTTGATTGAGGATGATAAACTGCAGTATAAGTCATTTTTATTCTTAATTTTTGTTGCATTACTTCCAGGAACTTTCCTTGAAATTCTAGTCCGTTATCAGTTAGTATTTCTTTTGGAACGCCAAATATGCAGCAATAGTAATGCCAGAATTTTTCAAGAACTTCTTTTGCTTCTTTTGTTTCTAATGGTGCTAATTGTATATAGCGTGTGAGGTAATCTTGGATTACAAGGATGTATCTATATCCTTTGTCCATTGGCAGAGGACCCATTGTGTCTAGTGATACCTTTTCATTAGGTTCGTTGGGAATGTCTGGTTTCCCTGGTGGTGGTCTATTAGCGACGTATTTAAGTCGTTCGATTTGACAAGTTGGGCACTTCTTTATGACAAGCTCAGTGTCTTTGACCATTCCAGGCCAATTGTAAGAAGTACGTAGTTTTTCAACTGTCTTTTCAATGCCATAGTGACCACCTAATGTACTTTCGTGGATCTCTTTAATGATCCTTTCTTTGTCTTTTTGGGTCTCTGGATCCTTTGTATTGTTCACTTTTATTGTAAAATCCGTCTCAGGGATTTTCTTCAAGTGAACGTATGAAATCATTTGTATGATTACCTCTCTGATATTTGTATCTGGAATTCGTATTTCTGTTTCCTTATATTCTGGTATTTCTGTTCTTATACTGGCATACCATATAATTTCGTCGTCAAAAGGGTCTATATGAAGTCCAGATTCCTCAGTCTGGGTGGTTATGACTAGACCTTTTCTTGACGTTCTTCCTTGTTGAATCGTTAGATTTGGCGATTTTTGGAAAGTATCTCTTTCTTCCTGGAATTCATCGTATGTTGGTGAAGCTTCTGTAAATAAGTCTTTTAGAGCTTCTTCGGCTGTATTGTTAGTTTCTTCCTCAGTATCTGTTAAAAGGTTTATTCTCGAAAGAGCATCTACATTTGAGTTTTGTCTACCTTTTTTATAGCAGATCTGATAATCATATTCTTCTAATTTTAATCTCCATCTCATTAGTTTTGAAGTAGGGTCTTTTACATTTTGCAACCATATTAGCGGTCGATGATCGGTTACAATTTGGAATTTCTTTCCATACAAGTATGGGCGGAAATGTTTCGTTGCCCACACTATTGCAAGCAATTCTTTCTCTGTGGTTGAGTAGTTTCTTTCTGATTTATTAAGCGTTCTTGATGCATATGCTATTGGTTTATCTTGTCCTATTTTTCCTTGAGATAGGATTGCTCCTAAGGCGTAGTTACTAGCATCTGTTGTCAATATAAATGGTTTATTCCAATCAGGAAATTGTAGAATTGGTTCTTCTATTAATGCTTTTCGTAAGGTGTCGAAGGATTGTTGTTGTTCAGTTTCCCATTGCCATTCTTTTTCTTTTCTGAGTAGTTGTGTCAATGGTTGTGCCTTTTTCGCAAAATTTATTATAAATTTTCTGTAGTAGCCTACAAGTCCAAGGAATTGTTTAATTTCTTTTTGGTTTTTTGGTTTTGGATATTCAAGAATTTTTTGTATTCTTTCTCTATTAGGTTGGACTCCGTTCTTTGAGATTATGTGTCCTAGATATGCAAGTTCTGGTTTTAGGAATTCACATTTGTCAGGTTGTAGTTTTAATTCGACTTCTCGGAGTCGTGTAAATAAATTGATCAAATTTTTATTATGTTCTTGTAAAGTGGATCCAAAAACAATAATAACATCCATGTATACAAAGCATGTATTTCCTATTAATCCTTTTAAACCTCTGTTCATCATTCGTTGAAATGTTGGTGGAGCATTTTTTAAACCAAATGGCATTCTGTTGTATTCAAAGTGTCCATCGGATGTAGAGAAAGCTGTTTTTCGCTTATCTTCCTCTTTTACACCAATTTGATGAAATCCTGAAGCTAAATCAAATGCAGAAAAGTATTGTGAATTTCCAAGTTTATCCAATATATCGTCTATGTTTGGTAATGGATAAGAATCTAATAATGTTCGTTCATTTAGTTTTCTGTAATCAATTACAATTCGCCACTTTTTCTTTCCTGATGCATCTGCCTTTTTTGGTACGACCCATAAAGGAGAATTAAATGGGGAATCACTTTCTCTGATTATTCCTCTCTCTATCATTTCTTTTATTTGCTTTTTAATTTCTTCTTGATGTACTGGGGGATATCTATATTGTTTTGTGTGTATGGGAGTTTCGTCTTGTAGAGGTATAGAATGTTCTGTTTATTTTGTTAAAGGTAATGGATCTCCAGGTAATACAAAGATATCGTGAAAGTTTTTAACAATATTCCATAGTTCTTCTCGTCCTTCTGTGATATGTTGGAATCGAGTATTTTCGCTTAATAGTTTTTCTCTATCGGGCGTTATTGGTACAGAATGTCTTTCGAATTCTTTTAGATTGATTGGTTCTGCTCTCATAATTATTGATAAATCTTTTTCTTCCGAAGTTAAGTTAAAGCAAGGAAGTGTTGTTTCTCCGTTTTTAATTGTTGCTAGAACTCCGAAATCTCCGAATTCTATTAATCCTGGGCCATTGGTGACGCCTTGTACAATATATTTTAATGTCGATATGGTATTTGGCGGTATTTTATGTGATTTTCCTTTAAATTCTAGGCTGTTGTGAAAGACTGTGTTTTGTAAGGTTACTTGATTTTTCTTCATATCCCAGTTGCAATTTAATTCGGTTAAAGCGTCTAATCCTAGTAATCCGTTTTCTTTTAATTGAATACTATTTGGAGTTACATGGAGAGTGATTCTTTTTCCAAGGATATTAGTAGTGATAGTGCCTAATGTTCGTAAATTTTGACCAGTAATGGTTTTGATCGCTTTGTCTTGTTCTTTCTTGATTAATTTCTTGTCTTGGATTTGAGATATTTTGATAAGAGATAATGATGATCCTGTGTCTAATAAGAAAGTCGTTTCTTTGCAATGTAATGGTTTTAATGATACGTGAGCCAATTGATTTGGGGGTTTTCTGATCGAGTTAGTGAATTCTTTAATTGATTTGTTTGATTTGGTGGATCTTTGCCAGTGTATGGAGTTTTCTGAAAATTTCTTTGTTCGTGATATCTTTTTGTACGGCATTCTTCGATTAAATGTCCGTATCTCTTGCAATAAACGCATTTTAGAAAATTATTCTGATCTCGTATATTCGATAGTTTCATTCTTTTGAATGGCTTTTTAAAAGAGTTTCGGTTTTCTATCGTGAATCCTGTTGTGTTTGGAATTTTTGTTTTTGATAGCATTTCTGCTTGTATTGCTATTTGAATAGCAGCGTTCACATCGTGTGGTTTTTCTGCTTTAACGTCCAATCTCAATTCGCGTTCTAGGCCTTGTATATAATCGGAAAGACCTTTCTTTCTTTCTTGATCCATCAGAATGGTTTTCGTAATTTCTGGAACGTCTTGAGTTGCGACAGCTTTTAATGCTGCGTCTTGAATTTTAGTAAATCTTCTTGTGTAGTCTAGAACAGATTCTTTAACACCTTGTTTGGTAGAGAGTCTTTGCAATTGGTATGTTAGGAGATTTTGGTGGTTGCCATAGTTTTGTCGTAAGAGCCTTCTTAAATCTGAAAAGGTTTTGATTGCCTCAGCTCTTAAGATATATCTTGCTTGACCCTTTATTTTTGCTCCCAATATGCAGGATAAGAGGAGAGTTCTTTTGCTTTTTTGGATATTTACTTTTGCTGATTCTACTTGGTAGATGAAGCTTTCTACTGGTACATTTTCTCCATCAAAATCAGGGATTGTGAGTAGGAGATCTTTAAGTGAAAGATCGGCATTTTCATCGAGATCTGCCTCTGAATCTTCAGATTCGTCGTCTGTTATTAAGTCTTTTGATGGTATGCTAGATTTATTTTTCTTTTTCTCTACTTGTTCTAGCTTAATAGAGAGACTTTCAATTGTTTTAGTCAAATTTTCAACTTGCTTTTGAAGCGACTAAGCCATTATTGTTACTCACCTTTTTGGTGGTTTCCTTTCGACGGCTCGTTGGTTCAGGCACCTTTTGAGGTCCTCTCTTCAACGGTAGAGATTGTAATAGGTTGTAGTGAGTGACAACCGACAAGGTTCGTTCTGGTGATCCTCTTCTGCAACACTCGTCCTTCGCTCAGGAAGTCGTTTTTAGAGTGTTCTCCGTTCAAGGAGTTCCTTTTCTAGGATGCGAGGATCCCACCGCTGCCACCAATTATGTGACCCGCCGGCTTACTAAGTTAGACTTTTTAAAAAGCAAACTTTATTCTACACTACAATACTATGATATTACAATATTCTCTTATTCTAGTCGAAATGGAATGGTACAATAAGACTTGAATGTCGACTTCTTAACAAGCTCGATACGAATTGGTTGAGCGACTGGAGCAATATGATGATCCGCATCGGTGATCTCGGGTTTTTATACCTGAGCATATACGCACTTTTGGTCATTGGCGAAAACATGGTGACTCGTTGTTTAGTCTCATGATTGTTTAGTCTTCGAGCCCGTCACAATATATATATATATATATATCTAGGAGTATTGAACTATCACGTGAACGAACAAGTTCTCCGTCGCACAGTGGTCGATTTCGCCGAAATCCTGGCCAAAACCCCAAAATTTTTTTTTAGAATTTTTAAAATTTAGCAATTGCGTTTGATTTGTAACACATCAGAGCATCGTTTTCCATTAATAAAAATTTTTATTGAACAATACTCTTAGAGATATGCAATGTCAAAGTTGGCACTTAAATAATGTAACGTTTTCACGTCGAAATTGAGAATACGTTTTCAATGTGAAATTAAAGTTTGATCCACTTTTTCAGTATTGGTAGCTATTTATTATACTTTTAATTTATAAATATCTTGGTTTCATTTTTTTATTTAATATTTTACAACTGTGATGGCACAGAATGTAAATCCTATATATTTTTTTCCTTCTGCTAGTGAAATAGTTGTGAATTCCAAAACCATCCAAGCTAATTTTTTTTTTAAATTAAACTTTGAAGCTTCCCGAAGAAGACCTCGTTGAGTTTTTTTGCGACTTTTTGCGATTCTTCGAGTAATTGTTATTTGTTTGTCGCGCGCGCCATGCTCGGGGAAGTGCATTTATGACATAGAGCCGGGCTATCGTGCTTTACCTAATGAATACTGCTAATCCTTCTCTAAGATCAACCTGGCAATTAACGAAATAATATGTATATTTCATGGGGTTAAAAATCGGAATGAGTTTAAACGAGCTGGTAGCCTATTGTTTCGAGGCAGCAATAGATAGCCGCGGCTACCTCGACCGCTTACCGTCATAAACCGAAAGATCTTTGACGATTCTAATGGAAATCTGGCTAGTTGCAGGTATGAGGGAAATATTTGTTCCTTACAATGTTTCATCTTTCTCCTTCGACCGAAATTTTTATTAAATAAAGAGGAATTCGGAGATGGAACAGCAATGACATACTTGTATTAAGATACGGCGGCTGCTGCAATAAATATCATTAAAACTGCAAAAGTCCGTGGAATAACATAATATATATTTTTTTAAAATTAAACTTTGAAGCTTCCCGAAGAAGACCTCGTTGAGTTTTCTTGCGACTTTTTGCGATTCTTCGAGTAATTGTTATTTGTTTGTCGCGCGCGCCATGCTCGGGGAAGTGCATTTATGACATAGAGCCGGGCTATCGTGCTTTACCTAATGAATACTGCTAATCCTTCTCTAAGATCAACCTGGCAATTAACGAAATAATATGTATATTTCATGGGGTTAAAAATCGGAATGAGTTTAAGCGAGCTGGTAGCCTATTGTTTCGAGGCAACAATAGATAGCCGCGGCTACCTCGACCGCTTACCGTCATAAACCGAAAGATCTTTGACGATTCTAATGGAAATCTGGCTAGTTGCAGGTATGAGGGAAATATTTGTTCCTTACAATGTTTCATCTTTCTCCTTCGACCGAAATTTTTATTAAATAAAGAGGAATTCGGAGATGGAACAGCAATGACATACTTGTATTAAGATACAGCGGCTGCTGCAATAAATATCATTAAAACTGCAGAAGTCCGTGGAATAACATAATATATATTTTTTTTAAATTAAACTTTGAAGCTTCCCGAAGAAGACCTCGTTGAGTTTTTTTGCGACTTTTTGCGATTCTTCGAGTAATTGTTATTTGTTTGTCGCGCGCGCCATGCTCGGGGAAGTGCATTTATGACATAGAGCCGGGCTATCGTGCTTTACCTAATGAATACTGCTAATCCTTCTCTAAGATCAACCTGGCAATTAACGAAATAATATGTTTATTTCATGGGGTTAAAAATCGGAATGAGTTTAAACGAGCTGGTAGCCTATTGTTTCGAGGCAACAATAGATAGCCGCGGCTACCTCGACCGCTTACCGTCATAAACCGAAAGATCTTTGACGATTCTAATGGAAATCTGGCTAGTTGCAGGTATGAGGGAAATATTTGTTCCTTACAATGTTTCATCTTTCTCCTTCGACCGAAATTTTTATTAAATAAAGAGGAATTCGGAGATGGAACAGCAATGACATACTTGTATTAAGATACGGCGGCTGCTGCAATAAATATCATTAAAACTGCAAAAGTCCGTGGAATAACATAATATATATTTTTTTAAAATTAAACTTTGAAGCTTCCCGAAGAAGACCTCGTTGAGTTTTCTTGCGACTTTTTGCGATTCTTCGAGTTATTGTTATTTGTTTGTCGCGCGCGCCATGCTCGGGGAAGTGCATTTATGACATAGGGCCGGGCTATCATAAGACTACTGATTTTCGTGCCGATCCGACAATTTGTCGATACTCCCACCTGCCATATTAGCGCCGCCATTTTGTTTTTGAAAATTCTGAGTTCGGATTGTTAATCAGCGACCGAAAAAACATAAGACTACTGATTTTCGTGCCGATCCGACAATTTTTCGATACTCGCACCTGCCATATTAGAGCCGCCATTTTGTTTTTGAAAATTCTGAGTTCGGATTCTTAATCAGCGACCGAAAAAACATAAGACTACTGATTTTCGTGCCGATCCGACAATTTTTCGATATTCGCACCCGCCGTATTAAAGCCGCCATTTTGTTTTTGAAAATTCTGAGTTTGGATTCTTAATCAGCGACCGGAAAAACATAAGACTACTGATTTTCGTGCCGATCCGACAATTTTTCGATACTCGCACCCGCCATATTAGAGCCGCCATTTTGTTTTTGGAAATTCTGAGTTCGGATTCTTAATCAGCGACCGAAATAATACTAATATACCAATTTTCAGCTAAATTGAAAAGCTGCTGGGGTTTTTGGCCAGGATTTCGGCGAAATCGACCACTGTGCGTCGGTCGAGGACGATCGCGTCGATAAACTACTTACTCGCGAAGCATAATCGACGCGAACCGCGAGTGAGAGTAGTGGTCGTTAAAGTCATCCACGTCAGACCTTGACGCCACAAAACACCTTACTCTAGTTAACGAGGATCCATTCTCTCTGTTTTATTATCACCCCCATGGAGAAGGTCCGTACCCTCAATTCAATTCATTCTTCACAAGAACAGAAGTTGCATGGTCGTTTTCAATTGGATATCCTTAAAGATAGTTATTATGTTAACGC
This sequence comes from Cerceris rybyensis, assembly GCA_910591515.1. Taxonomy (NCBI): domain Eukaryota; kingdom Metazoa; phylum Arthropoda; class Insecta; order Hymenoptera; family Crabronidae; genus Cerceris; species Cerceris rybyensis. The sequence continues at coordinate 18,110,482 of OU342798.1, read as the reverse complement.
TTTCCCTTTACTACCACCCCTCGAATGTTTGAACCAATGGAAATACGTATAGACACACTTTTCTGAAAAATGTATATTGTAAGGAGTTGTGAAAAATTATAAGAACACTGTGAAATAATTTCAAACTCACAACCAGTCTACACGAAATTGTCGAACGTAAACCGTTTTTGTTTCCTGTAGAGTTTGTTTGTAACAGTCAGTCACTCATAACAACTTTCTTTCATTTTCAAAGACTTTATACGTAGTATTCCTGATAAATTTGTTGTTCGTCGCGCACGTAATACGATTAACGCTTAAATAAAATAAAATTATACAATCTGCTGATATACAGGGTACTTTTGAGTTTTATTAATATAAAATAAGATAATTACAATCATGAAAATAAATCCAACTTAATATTGTTAATATTTTAATGGAGAAATACAATTACAATGATGGTAGTGAAAAAACAGCCGTGAATAGTAGGGAGATTGAATTGGCGTATAATATTATAGATTTAATAGGTAGATGTAAGGTTGCAGGACATACGGAAATAGAAATGTCTGACGAATTATTATTCGAAGAAGCAATGGGCGAAGTATCACATGCCGGTCAGATTGAAGATGAAGTGATTTCAACTTCTTCAGAATCGCCCACACTTCAGGAAACGTCAGGAAGTTCATCTAACAGCAGCGGCAATGCGGGAAAAAATAAGGAAGATGTAATAAGTATTGAGTATAAAAAAAATGCTATTAAGTTTTGGAGATCGGGAAAAAAGAAACGGTTATCACTCGTAACTGTAAAAGGTAGATTTAAAATGGTTAGAAATGTGACACAGCTGTATAGGTGGGAAAATCAAATTGTTGCAGGCGGTACACGTTTTGAAAAATTAAAAGAAATTTCAAATCAAACGTTGAAGAAATTTCTAGAACCTCGAGATCGAAACGTGTTAATACATGATATTGACATTCGAAGATGGGCAATGCAAGAAAACCGAAATTTAAATCTGGAAGGATTCCGAGCATCGCCTCATTGGCTATGGAATTTTAAAAATACATACCGAATTGTTTCGAGAAAAACAACTAAATTCATAACACGAAATTATAGTGAAAATTTTTCAGCCATAAAAGAATCAGCGGACAATTTTGTTATGAATGCAAGAGCATTTTTTTAATTTGAGGAGGAAAATATTTTCAACACAGATCCGAGCGGATTTCAATTAGAAATTCATTCTGGAAGAAGCTTATCATCGAAAGGCGAAAAAGAAACGCGAGCAATAATTCAATCGAAATCAGCTACCACGCATAGTTATACCATCCAGCCGACGATATCAGCAGATGGAAAATTACTTTCTCCTTTGTTTATAGTTTTGAAAAAAGCGTCCGGGAAAATAGGACCACGTGTACAACGAACAATGTTCACAAATCTTAACATAGCAATAGTATGATGGAATGTAATTCACAAACAAGATGCCATTTATGTAGAAAGATGGATATACCAATAAGTAAAGTAGGACATTTAGCAGGCACAATGATATGTGTAAAAATAAGAAGTACACAGTGGAGGACTGTAAGAGATACATACAGTAATGCATAAGATAAAACTAATACAAATAAACCTAAACTATTCAAGACAAGCTACAGATTTGCTGGAAGTTACCGCTAATGAAGAAAAACCTGACTTTATACTGATATCGGAACCGCATTCAAACCCTGGAAAGTGGTATATGGATTCTACAAATCGTGCTGCTATCTGTAATGTAAGCGACAGAATAGTTTATGGTGATTCTATCATAGGTAAACCTGGAATAATTGCAATTAGAACATTAGATACTTACCTTGTTTCGGACTATTTTTCACCTAATAAAAATCTAAAAGAATTTGAGAAATATCTAGATAAATTAAATAACGTAATAGAAGAAATTAAAAGATTTGAAAATCAGAAAATAATTATTGCTGGTGATTTTAATTCTAAATCTAGCGCGTGGGGTAGCGCTAAAAACGATAAAAGAGGACAATTATTGCTAAATTGCATACAATTACAAGATTTAATTCCGCTAAACCCGAAAGGGAAATATACCTACAATAAGGATAATAAAAGATCAAAGATAGATGTAATTTTCATCTCCGTACACTATCAAAAATACACTAAAACTAATAAAGTACTGTACAAATATACGGCCTCGGACCACTTATATATTAGCCATAAATTCGAAGCTCCTAGAAGATCTTGGAAAAGCATAAAATCTAGCTGGAAAATAAACACTTTTGACAAAGATAAATTCAATAAAGAGTATAATAACATTGCTAATAAATTACCTAGTAAAGAGGAGATTGAAAGTATATTTGATAAAAAATACATCGATACCCTAAGACATATCTCTAACGAAATGTGCGAAAAGACTATGCAAAAAAGAAAAGTATATACTGGCGCGCATAGCCAGAATATCTGGTGGAACACCCAAATTAAAGAAAAGAGAAAAGAAGTACATAAGTTAAGAAGAAAAATGCAACGCATAAAAAGAAAAGGACTAAACTATCAGCAGGCAGAAATAATGTATAAAAAAGTAAGAACAGAATTAAAAATAGGAATATTAAAAGCTAAAAAGAATAAATATGTAGAATTTATAAAAACCATAAATAATGACCCGTGGGGCAAGCCCTACAAGGCCATAATTAAAAAGTTTAAGAATATAGAAACTAATACAAATTTAACTAAAAAGACAATGGCAAAAATATTAAATCACTTATTTGAAGAAGACCCTGAGTATGAAATTATACATAACTTAAAAAATGATGAAGAAGAAACACACGGACATATGAAAGAAATAATTGCTGATGAAGTTAAAATGGCGTTAGATAAACTAAAGACTCATAAAGCTATGGGTATCGATAATATACCAGGATTTATGGTAAAAGAAATTGTGCTAAAGGATACGGAGAGAGTTGCGGCTGTCTTTGATCTATGTATGAGAAGAGGTTGGTTTCCGGATCAGTGGAAGGTGCAAAAATTGATATTGATCCCAAAAAGTAGAACGGACCCAAGAGAACCGAATGCGCATAGGCCCCTTTGTATTATGGACGCGTGGGCCAAATTGTTCGAACTGGTACTAAAAGAGAGAATAGTAAAAGAAACAATAGGAGATATGCATGCAAAAAATCAATATGGATTTATTAAAAACAGAAACACACTACAAGCTATGTACAGAGTAAAATATATATGTGACACAGCAAAAATAAAAAATAACTATTGTATCATAATCTCATTCGATATTAAAAACGCCTTTAATTCAATAAAATTGATAGAAATAATAAAAGAAATAATAAGAAGAAAATACCCTAAGTATATTATAAATATCATGCTAAGCTATTTTAAAAACAGAAAAATCATTTATCAATGTGAAGGAGACATTTACTTAATGGATGTGCAAAGGGGAGTGCCGCAGGGCTCGATCTTGGGACCACTACTCTGGAACATAGTAATTGATAATTTACTGGAGAAAAAGATGTCTAAAGGATGCGAACTAATAGGTTACGCGGATGACTTGTTACTTACTATAACTGGTAACAAGACAGAAGATGTCAAAAAGAAAATACTTAAAGAAACAAAAGAAATATATAACTGGTTAAAGAATAAAAATCTAGAGATAGCGGAAGAAAAAACAAAAATGATTTCTATGAATAATAAAATAATAAATATACAGATATTAGTATAAATATAAATAATAAAGAGATAAAACTTGCAGAAGAACTAAAATATTTAGGTATAATATATCAAAAAGGTAATAAATTTAATAAACACATTAAAAAAGTTACAGATAGGTGTATTAAGTTGATCTACATGCTAGGAAGGATTATGCCGAATTTAAAAGGTGCTGTTAGTAAGTACAGAATCCTGTATTACCATATTTGGGAATCCATTATCCTCTATGCGGCTCCGGTATGGTATGAACAGTGTGAAAGAATATGTAATAAATGGAATCTAAAAGCTGCCCAAAGGGTAGCATTAAATCGCATAGCAAGAGCCTATAGCACTGTATCTCATAAGAGCTTGTGTGTGATTACGGGTATAATGTCGATCATCCAGAAAATCAAAGAGAACGATATGATATATAAAATAACGGAATCTATTCAGAAAAATCGGAGGATCGCGGATGATAATAAAGCGGAAAAAATCAAAAATGAAACAAGGAAGATAGAAGAAAAGATGAAATTAGAATGGGAAAAAGAATGGAAAGAAAATAAGGAGAATATAACGTATAAATGGATCCCTGATATAAAAAAATGGACTGAAAGGAAAATTGGTGACCTGTGCTTCCATCTTACACAGGCTCTAAGCGGCCATGGGTGCTTTAAGAGCTACCTAAAAAGAATTGGTAAAGCAAATGACGACCTATGCTGGTATGATTGCAATAAATCAGATACAGTTGAGCATACCCTCTTGGAATATGAAAGATGGTATGTGGATAGACTGAAGTTAAATGACGATCTCAATATAAGGAATAGTAGATTAAGTTTAGAAATTATTTTAAATAATATGCTAGAAAATAAGAAAAAATGGAATATAGGCTATAATTATATAGTAAAAATAATGAGAAAGAAAGAAGAAGGTGAAAGAAAAATAGAGAGAAAGAAAAAGAGAGATGAATGAGGATAGATTGAAGTATAATTAATATGCTAAAAAAAGAAGAGTAAGGTAAAAAGAAAGAAATAATGGTGTACGGGTGAAGTAATACCATGTCGTGGTGCCACCCATAACACCCAGTTCCAAAAGAGAGGAACATAAAGAGGAGGGGTTTTAGTGGGTATTCCGGGAGGTCACACTCCCGGCGAGTCCCACACTACCCCGGCATTTGGATGCCGGGGTGTGTGTAAACGCATTTCCCCTCCTCAAAAAAAAAGCTCCTAACATAGCAGTTGGAGCAACTACCTCTGGAAAGATGGGTAAAGAGTTATTAAAGACATGGTTTTCGAATGTCTTTCTTCCAAATACAGTAGAACTCCTATAAGTTCGAAGCTACGGGACCAGAATTCTGAGAATTAGAACTTATAGGATACCCCCTCCACTCGATTCTGAGTGAGACAGAAATAGCTGTCTCTCTCTCTTACGCTTCTTACTAGTCGTAGAGGGGATATCACACTACGTGACACTGCGCAGACAGATGGTAAGGAGTAGGGGAAGTAGGGATAGGAGAAGTCGAACTTAAAGTGTTCGAAGATATAGGAGTTCTACTGTACAGGGTGTTTCAAAAATATTTGTCATGGCTTTCAGGGGTTGTTCTACACCTCTGAATCGATGGAGATTTGCGAAAAAAACTTGCCGCAAAATTCGGGAAAGGGTAGCAAATTTTTTTTATTGGCTCATCGTATTCGTCTTGTTACGTAGGCAAAATGTCTGAGAGGAACCATGGGTCAGAAACGAACCGTTCTCTCGCAAATTAACTTATAATTGGGCCTTACGATTAAAATTTCGCCCATACGACAGCCTTCGAGTCGCCGACCTTTCGAAAGGAAACACATGAGATACCCTTGCTAGCTCCAATAGTTGAAACAGAGGCAACATAATTGAAGAGAGAGAAAAAGACTAGAAAATGTCAATGACCTGCGTTCGGTGTCGGGTTCACTCAAGGGCCCACCCGGGAAGAAGAGTATAAACACTTACACTTCTCTTCTGGTTCGGTGACACAGTGCCCTATTTTCTAGCTTCGTTTACGTCGCCTCTGCTTTAACTATCGGCGAAATTTTAATCGTAAGGCCCAATTAAAAGTTAATTTGTGAGAGAACGGTTCGTTTCTGATCCATGGTTCCTCTCAGACATTTTGCCTACGTAACAAGACGAATACGATGAGCCAATAAAAAAAATTTGCTACCCTTTCCCGAATTTTGCGGCAAGTTTTTTTCGCAAATCTCCATCGATCCAGAGGTGTAGAACAACCCCTGAAAGCCATGACAAATATTTTTGAAACACCCTGTACATCGGATACTGCAATCTTGTTGTACGATTCGTGGATCGAATATGACGAACAATTAATGAAAAACGAAATTCCAGAAGGCAAAACAGTAAAATTATTAAAAATACCTCAAGGTGCAACAAGCCTCATTCAACCATTAGATGTTTACGGATTTCGAATTTGGAGGAATTTCGCGAGAATATTTAAATATCAATGTTAACTTATATACGCGAGATAATATTCTTAAATTACTGTCACTAATACATAATCAACTATCCTCTCCACGATATCAAGAAATGTTCAAGTACGCATGGTTCCGATGTGGCTATATTGCCAATAGGCCTCAAAAATTTCACAATCCAGTACAGTTCTGCTTCACAGATTTACAGTTAGATAATATAACCTGTTTCAACTGCGATGATGTAGTTGCTTTGAAATGTTCGTGGTGTACGAGGAACTTGTGTTTCAAACATTTCGTTCAGGAGTACCATTATGGCGAAAATTATTTGGAATAATTAATTAATTAGTAGCATCTCTTAAATCGATATAAAAACGATATGAGTGACTGACAATAAAATCTGCTCTTTTCAGAGCAACCAAATATGTATATACGAAGGAAAAACTTGACAAGTTCATTAAGCGTAAGAATTGAAAATGCAATAACTTTTTTTGTAACACAAATTTGAAACTTCTAATTGATCCGTATTTTTTGTTTGACTATATAGTGTATACAAACTATTATTTAAGAAAATTGAAAGAATTTTAACTGAAAATATTATGAAAAAAATGTATTTTTTAACATATATTTTTATATTTCAACCTTGTTTTAAATAAAATCAAATTGTTCCCAGTATTTAGGTTGACAAAATATGGTTAAATTTTTAAATTTTTATTCACTCTACATGTTTCGACATCTTACGATGTCCTCTTCAGGAGTTTCTGTGTTATGTGTGGTTTGTTTTATCGCGAAACTTATGTGTTTCCATAGTTTTTCGGGTTTTATTCTGAGTCAAGATGTTAATTTGAAAATTTGTCTTCTACATACTCGGTCTTAATGTTGAGTTGCTGTGAAGAAGACGAACCACTTTCCGTAACTGAGTTAACACAGTTACAGTTACGGAAAGTGGTTCGTCTTCTTCACAGCAACTCGACATTAAGACCGAGTATGTAGAAGACAAATTTTCAAATTAACATCTTGACTCAGAATAAAACCCGAAAAACTATGGAAACACATAAGTTTCGCGATAAAACAAACCACACATAACACAGAAACTCCTGAAGAGGACATCGTAAGATGTCGAAACATGTAGAGTGAATAAAAATTTAAAAATTTAACCATATTTTGTCAACCTAAAGTATTTTTTAACATATTGTTTAAATAAACGGGTTTTTAAAAAAAATGTTTATAGCATTGGATTCGTGATAGAAATACGTTAATTTTCACTCCTAAGGAAATTTTCGTATCTCTAATAGTTTCCGAGATATTCGATAAAACAGTTTTCGTTATCCGAACTTTAGGGGTGGTTTTCACCCCTTTAACGTGGACGATTGCCGATAAATGAAAGTAGATATTAAATATTTCCACGAAAAGCACCTTATACTATAGTTTCATAAGAATTAGTGATTTACACCTCGGGATAGTCATTTATGACAGTGAGGCGCAGTAGTTGATCGTTTCGGCGTCCTTCGAGCAATCCCGCCTGCTTCTCCCAACCGTTCTGTTTCGGCCAACCAAGCTTGTCTTGCCTTTCACCTCGCAGGGTCGGCTCTATTGACGCGAGCGTGGCAGCATACTGGGACGTCATTCGCAACTAAACGCTCGCGCTGGAAAGATGTGCCGCGCTCGCCGACGACTGTAAACAGATCGATGCGCGTGACGCATCGATTCAGATTATACGTCGTCGGGCTCGTGGTCAATAAAAACCCGGATTTCTGAACCGACAAAATCCCATTGGCGTTAATATGGTCGAAGATTATTTAAATATTACTTTTATTACTTAATTACGCTTATTGTTAGTTTCCTAGTAAAGAGTAGCGAACTAGGTAATCAGGGTGGAAGGTAATCATGTTCCCATTATACACGGTTCATTTAAAAACTGAATAACTAAGAAGTACCGAAAGGTACCGGATTGGAATTTCTCATATGTATTCAGTAATTTCGTACTAATCGTTCGTCTACCTGCTCTTCTTTGTTGTACCTGCCTGAAATCTTAAAATCTATCAGCAAGACAATCACGACGGCAACAATGTATTGTTTGATGCGAGGGCAAACGTTTTTACAACGCTGAATTTTCCATTTATTTGCGCTGGAAATTAAATTATATCGCCTGAGACTTAGATCTTTAAGACATATCTGAGCATACTTTTTTACGAATAACACTGTTATTTTATCCTACACGCGACGTAGTGCAATCTGAAACTGTTTCTCGACGTATAATCTGAATCGATGCGTCACGCGCATCGATCTGTTTACAGTCGTCGGCGAGCGCGGCACATCTTTCCAGCGCGAGCGTTTAGTTGCGAATGACGTCCCAGTATGCTGCCACGCTCGCGCCAATAGATCCGACCCTGCGAGGTGAAAGGCAAGACAAGCTTGGTTGGCCGAAACAGAACGGTTGGGAGAAGCAGGCGGGATTGCTCGAAGGACGCCGAAACGATCAACTACTGCGCCTCACTGATTTATGATATCAATGTGAATCCGCCGACAGGCCAAATAAATTAATTAATTCTCGGGAGGTATGCGTTATATATTTACTATTTTCGGACGTTATATGCTTGAATTGATTATAGGGATGCTTTAGAGTGCTCGTGGTGCAAGAAAATATTGATTACGAGAATAATAATGAATACCATTATTACAATAATTGTTACAAATTATTAATTAATCAATCAAATTTTTTTAATTTATATTGTTACCGGCGAGGTCCAAAGATTCGAGTTTTTCAAAAGGGAATTTATTCGTCCTCTTAAACTCTACTTTTAACTAGGGCTATACAATTTAGCCGGTTAAGCCGGCTAAAAAAGTTAACCAGGTTAGTTAATTAGCTAACCATCGGCTTAGCCGGTTAACTGAAATTAGCCAAGCTAATCAGCTAATGGCTAACCTAGCTAAATAATTAATTTAATATTTTATTAATAAATTATTTATTTAGGAATAATAACGTGATGTTAAAATTTTCTTTAAGGTCATTTGAATTTCGCGCTGATAGCACTGTTCAACAAATTTGAACTTTTTTTATTTTCTCAAATATCCAATGGGTGATCCTCGTAGAGTTAGTCATCCTAAACACGAATCCGTCGGCAGAATTGCTCCATCACCCTCAGTTTTTTAGTAAAATGAGTTTTTGTAAAAACACCAAATTTGGCAGAAAATGAGGTATTACGCGAAAAGTATAAACTCTATGAAGTTGAGATTGGTCTCAAAAGATAGAGGAAAACATGCCGAATATTTTAGTATATATATTTATCAAAATTGGTTGTTGCAAATAGTAACAAATGACCGTCAAAGTTTAAAAAAGTGCGGATGCGCGAACTTACTATGCTATATTTTAACATTTTTATGAAAATGTTATTTATCTAGCACGAATTTGCTATACTGGATCGCATTCCTTAGACATTTCTGAAGAGAAAACTGCCCCCAAAAGTTTCGGGAACTGTTTTCAATCCTAACGGGTCGAAAAAATATCCGTCGGGAACGTGTAATCGGCGTTCGACGCCATGCTGCTATTCTACGCGGGCCGCCAGTGAGACAGTGCCCTAACTACGCGTTATCGACGCCGATCTGATAGTACCATCTGAAGGGCTTTCAACTCTGACAAATATAAATAAATAATTGTTTTTTTTTATGTTTTAGTTAGAACTCTGATCTGTTCTTACAGTTGTTTAAGTTTTTCATGCTAAGCAATTGAAAATGCTTTCCTTTGTTCGGAATAAAATGTGTGCTCTACGGGACACTATGTTCTATGCAGGCCGACTCTTTGCCGGACTGTATGGCATATGTCAAGTGTCGAGAACGACTTATTGTTACAGCAGATATTTTCCAGAACCCACTTTCACTAAAATTTCGTTTCTCACGACTCTTTATATGTACCGTAACTGTTTCTTTCCGTTTTTCCTTGCACCCATAAATTAACGTTCTTTCTTCGTCTCCTACGCTTCTAAACTCCCTCAACTTCTAAACCGCCTACTTTTACCAGCTCCAATTTTTTTCTGACGAATAAAAATCAATGACCTCCCTCTCACAAATTCTTAAAATCACCAATAGCAATTAGTTCCAATTTTGAAGACTAAACTTTTTTTCTCCCGAGACATTGTGTTTCCTGCACTTCCTCGATTCAATATAACTGGAAATAGAAAACAATCTTCGCATTTGAAAAAAGAAAACAACCTTCTTCAGGCGAACTTAATTTTAAGTGTTAATATATATTAAGCATATCAATAAAATAAGTATCGACATATATATATATATCGATATTCATCTTATTTTATTTATACACTTGATTCTAAAATAATAAATTAATAACAAATTATATTTAAACTTTATACCAGAAACTTTTGTGTATATGTATAGGCAGATTTAAGTGTCAAGTGGTAATTGTTTTCTATCAAGTCTTAAGTGTGTGTCGTTTACTGCAATGTTTCGCAAGTGCAAAAATCAACCAGACTCTTTTTGTTATGTTTGTGGAGAGGTGGTACCAAAATCGCAACGACGAAGTATATCACCGTTAATAGCATTTGCGGTGACCAAATTATAAATAATATTTTTAAACAAAAATTAATGAAAAATAATTGATCATTTATATTTATCAGAGTTGAAAGCCCTTCAGATGGTACTATCAGATCGGCGTCGATAACGCGTAGTTACGGCACTGTCTCACTGGCGGCCCGCGTAGAATAGCAGCATGGCGTCGAACGCCGATTACACGTTCCCGACGGATATTTTTTCGACCCGTCAGGATTGAAAACAGTTCCCGAAACTTTTGGGGGTAGTTTTCTCTTCAGAAATGTCTAAGGAATGCGATCCAGTATAGCAAATTCGTGCTAGATAAATAACATTTTCATAAAAATGTTAAAGTATAGCATAGTAAGTTCGCGCATCCGCACTTTTTTAAACTTTGACGGTCATTTGTTACTATTTGCAACAACCAATTTTAATAAATATATACACTAAAATATTCGGCATGATTTCCTCTATCGTTTAAGACCAATTTCAACTTCGTAGAGTTTATACTTTTCGCGTAATACCTCATTTTCTGCCAAAATTTGATGTTTTTACAAAAACTCATTTCACTAAAAAACTGAGGGTGATGGATCAATTCTGCCGACGGATTCGTGTTTAGAATGACTAACTCTACGAGGATCACCGATTGGATATTTGAGAAAAAAAATCGTGTTGAACAGTGTAGTCTATGTTCAAAATGGCTATTTTTTAAATATTATTTAGTACGTTTTTTGACCTGTAGGTGCATATCAAGCGCAACTGTTTTGTTCTTTCAAATCACCTGTTTTTATAAAATCAAATATTATTTATTTAAAAAAATGTCGTCTATGTGGAATCATTTTTTTCGCCTCACAAATGAAATTGCTAAGTGTTAATATTGTCCTGTTCAATATAATGTGAAAAAAAACAACTGCATCGTTAAGATATCATATTAAAAATAAACATCCGGAAAAAGATCAAGCCGTTACTCCGATTGAGGCGCCTGATTATGATTCTGACAATGAGTAAGTAAATTTGAAATTTTCATCACTAATATTTTTTATAATAAAGTAGTTTTAATTTTTTAAAAACAAAATAAGTATTTTTATTGTGGTTTATACCAGTATAAATAATTACCCTAAAATTTATAATATAGATCTAACAGTGAACCAGGCCCAAGTACTCAAAAAAATTCAAGAAAACGACGTAAAGTATCAAAAGAGATTGAGTAAACTATAAGAATGTCACGAATTTTGTCGAACCTATAAAATATGTATATTTATACATAACATCAGATTTATTGATATTTTTTTTTCTATTAGAATCCAAAATCTGAAGCAATCACGATATCTTTGGTTAAAATGATTGCAATGGATATGCTTCCATTATCATTTGGAGAAGGTTCTGGACTTGTTCAATTCCTCCGAGTTGTTTGTCCCGATTATACTGTGCCGAGTATAACAGTAATAAAAGATCGATTACAAGGTATATATGATGCTGTTCGAAATAAATTACTTTCGACTTTCAACCGTTTTCCATATGTATCAATAACAACAGACGGTTGGTCATCACGTGCTACTACATCCTTTCACTACAAATCCAAGTGTGTTATTTTAAAACACATAAACGTGTTATTTCCTTGTAGTCACTTTTTAAACGTTTCCCGGTGTGTTATTATTTAACACAGTACACGTGTGTTATTTTGACCCATTTAGGTGCGTTATTTTTAAGACACATAATGTGTTATTTTAAAATATAAATATATATATAAATATATATATATATGTATAGGTAAATCAATGATTCACAGTACTGAATAAAATTGTATTAAATATTATTATTATAATTGTTCAATATTTTAAAAACACATTATATATATCATATATATTATTATATAAATATTAAATAACACAGTTGTGTACTACTCTGTGAGAGAATAACTGTCGAAAATCTGTGCAAATCCCCCTAGTAGGAGGGGATAAGCCGAGTCCCGCGTAGAGGGGAGCGAGTCAGTTCGCTTAGAGACACCAAAAGAAAAACACGTGCGCAAATTTGTGATATTATTAATAAGAAATTAGTTTAATTGTGTAAAAATAAAACGGGTATTAATACCAAAAACAGCTTTCCGATCATTGAATCCCGAAAGTAAAATCCCAACAGGTTATGGGCCCAGGGGAACGCGAGTGCGCGATAAAGAAAAATTGAAAAGTAAGCTACGTGCGAAACAAGAGCAAAAGAATGGCGTGGTACGCAAATCATCCTACAGAGAAGCTAAACGACTCAAATTACGAGTCATGGAAAATAAAAATGAGAAGCGTCCTAGTCATCAATGATCTGTGGCCATACGTGAGTGCAACTGAACCAAAAACCGAAGAAAATGCACAAATATGGAGAAACAAAGATGAAAAAGCGTTGGCATTAATAATACTCAGTGTATCTACTTCCCAGTTAAATCACGTAAAGAAAGCAAAAACCTCACAAGAGGCATGGCTAAGCCTAGAAAACGTGCATGAGTCGAAAGGACCGATAAGAAAAACGGTGTTATACAGGCAGTTATACAAACTGAGGAAGGAAGAACATCAAACAATGGCGGAATTTGTAACGGCTTTTCAAACAAAAGCCGAACAGCTTGAAGCCGCAAATATCAAGATACCGGAAGAGCTACTGTCGATAATGCTGCTTAACGCATTACCGACGCAATACGACAATTTTAGAGTAGCCGTTGAAACAAGAGACGAGATACCTCCGCTTGACACTTTGAAAGTAAAATTAATAGAACAGGAAGCACACGAAGGAGAAGGAGCATCAGATGAAGGATCAACAAAAGAAGATGCATTAGTGTCTCGTCAGAAAGTACACAAAAATAATGCGACTCGCAAATATACGCAGAAGCGAAACATAAATCAACCCATACGTTTTTCAGGCACGTGTTACATATGCAGTAAAAAAAGGCCACAAATCTGCGGATTGTTGGTATAATAAGGACAGAAACAAGTATCCGAGACAAAATAGACGAGATGCGCTGTATGCGGAAGCAGTACTCAACGCGGAATCAAACGCATCCGATGCGTGGTATCTGGACAGTGGTGCTACGAAGCATATGTGTAATAACAAGGATAAATTCGAACATATTAAAAAGAGTGCGGGAAAAGTTTATACCGCCACAAAACAAGGTGTCGATACAAAAGGTGTGGGAGACGTTTGTATGAAAGTGAAAGCTCACGGAAATCACACAAATGAGGTTAGATTGCAAGAAGCAATATATGTGCCGGAATTCAGAAATAACCTAATGTCCGTATCAAAAATCACTAATAATGGTTACAGCGTAAAGTTCTATAAAAACAATGCAACAGTGCGGCGAAAGGACGGAAGTATAGTGCTTATTGCAAAAAGAGAGGGTGATTTATATAAAATAAGCGAAAATGACAGTGATGTAGCCCAAATAGCTGCAAGTGCAATAGCTAATAACATTCGATTGTGGCACAAGAGACTTGGCCACTTAAATTACAGGGATTTAAAAAGGCTACAAAGTTTAGGCATGGTTCGCGGCTTAAATAGTGAATTCACAGAAGCATCTCAAGACTGTGAAATATGTGCACAAGGAAAGATTCAGCAATCATCGCATCCATCATCCTCCACAAGAGCAACAGAGAAACTGGGTCTAATTCATTCAGACATATGTGGTCCGATGAAGACAAACTCCCTAGGTGGTGCAACATACTTCATCACATTCATAGATGACTACTCAAGGTATTGCGAAACTACCATTCTAAGGAATAAATCAGATGCTTTGCAGGCTTTTAAAGATTATAAGGCCAAAGCGGAGAGATACAGTGGACAAAAGATCAAGGTACTCAGAACGGACAACGGCAGAGAATACCTATCAACAGAATTTAATAATTATTTAAAAGCACTAGGTATAAAAAGACAATTAACAGCGGACTATACGCCTCAACAAAATGGTGTGGCAGAAAGAGCCAACAGAACCCTAGTTGAAATGGCAAGATGCTTATTAGTAGAATCGGAACTCCCTCCGAGCTTATGGGCAGAAGCTATAAACACTGCAACATTTTTGAGAAACAGATGTCCCACTAAGGCATTACAAGATATGACACCCTTCGAAGCATGGACAGGAAGAAAACCACACATAGGTTTCCTAAGAACATTTGGGTGTAATGCAATCAGCTTAATGAAAAATAGGAATTCTGGAAAATTTAGTGCAAAAGGCCAAAAATGCGTTATGGTCGGATATTCTCCAGAATCAAAAGCCTATAGGTTATGGTGCAGAGGGACAAAAACAATAATAAAAAGCTGCGACGTAAGATTCTTTGAAGGAAATACAAGAGAATCGAAATTTCCTGAAGAAGAAGAAATTCCTCTAAACACACTGACGTCAACGAAAAAGAAAGAAGATGGAAAACAGAAAGAAACATCCCCCAATATATTAAAAGAAGAAAGTGAAGAAGAAGAAGAGGAAGTTAAGGAAGAAGAGGAAGAAGAGGAAGAAGAAACATATCAAGACGCAGCAGACAACATAGACGATGTACCAAAAAGAGGTCCAGGAAGACCAAGACTAATTAAAACAGGGAAACGTGGAAGACCACAAAAGTTGTATCACGAGGCAAATATTATTGAATACACGGAACCGGAAACAATAGAAGAAATAATGACTCGCCCGGATAAGAAATTCTGACTAGATGCAATAGAGAAAGAAATGCAAGCATTAAAAGAAAATAAAACATGGATATTAGTAAAACGACCAAATAATAAGAAAGTCCTAACAAATAGATGGGTGTTCCGAATCAAGCGAGACAAGGAAGGAAAAGTAGAAACCTATAAAGCAAGGTTAGTTGCAAGAGGTCATGAACAAAGAAAGGGCATTGATTACACAGAAGTCTTCGCACCGGTGGCAAAATACGACGTGATAAGAACCTTGTTCGCAGTAGCAGTACAACTGGAAATGCACGTACATCAAATGGACGTTATTACAGCATACATACAAGGTGACCTTGAAGAAGAAATATACATGGAGCAGCCCAGAAATTTGGAAGAAGATAGTGCGGACATAGTGTGTAAATTAAAAAGGCCGTTGTACGGGTTAAAACAGTCAGGTCGAGCCTGGTACAAGAGGTTAAGTGAATTCTTATCGTCAATAGGGTATAAAAATTCGACTGTGAATCCATGTGTTTATGTGAAAAATGAAAAAACTCTAGTGGTAATAGTTATTTATGTAGATGACTTATTAATAGCAAGTGCGGATTTAAATAGTGTGAATAGAGTAAAGAAAGAACTAAGTGCCGAATTCAAAAGGAAACACTTAGGCTCGGTAAAACAAATTTTAGGTATTAATGTGGAACGAGAAAATCCCACGGGAAAAATAACGTTAAAACAAGGCCAATATATCAAAGACTTACTCGATAGATTCAATATGAAAAATGCAAACTCAGTAAATACTCCGTTAGAAATAGGTGTAAAAATTACCAAAGAAATGGAACCAAAGACCAGCAAAGAAATAGCAGATATGAAAAATAAGCCTTATAGAGAGTTGGTAGGCTGCTTAATATATCTGTCGAATAGCACACGTCCGGACATAGCATACGCAAGCAATGTTTTAAGTAGATTTTGTACGAATCCAGGCCCTCAACATTGGAACGCAGCTAAAAGAGTATTAAGATATTTGATAGGAACTATAGAATTAAATATAGTATACAAAAAATCAGAAAAGGGGTTACGTGCATATGTAGATTCAGACTGGGCAGGGGATTTAGACGATAGAAAGTCATGCTCCGGAAGTGTAATTATTTTAGCTAATGGTCCAATAAGCTGGCACTCAAAGAAACAAAAATCAGTAGCGCTATCCACAATGGAAGCGGAATTCATGGCTTTATCTGAGGTTGTCAAAGAAATAATTTATATCAAAAATCTATTAAGGCATATGAAAATGGAAATTTTATGTAATAAAGCGACTACAATATGGTGTGACAATCAAAGTGCGATAGAATTAACCAAGAATAGCGTATTTCAAAGTAGAAGTAAACATATAGATATTAGATATTTCTTTTCTAGAGAAGCTTGCGAGAAAGGTGAAGTAAGTGTGCAATATGTAAGAACAAATTTAATGTTAGCAGATATTCTAACAAAATCTTTAAGTATGCCAAAACATGTGAATTGCTTAAAGCTTATGAACTTAAGTTAATACTGTTTCCTTTTGTTTGTTTTTCTTTTTTGGAGATTGCACAGATAGGGGGAGTGAGAGAATAACTGTCGAAAATCTGTGCAAATCCCCCTAGTAGGAGGGGATACGCCGAGTCCCGCGTAGAGGGGAGCGAGTCAGTTCGCTTAGAGACACCAAAAGAAAAACACGTGCGCAAATTTGTGATATTATTAATAAGAAATTAGTTTAATTGTGTAAAAATAAAACGGGTATTAATACCAAAAACAGCTTTCCGATCATTGAATCCCGAAAGTAAAATCCCAACACTCTGTTATAACATTTTAATTGAAACTTATAATAAGAAATAATTATTACGTACTTAAATAATTTTAATCTCGCTATTTTTATTATTATTAATGAAATAATACATGAGTTATTTATGATTTATTAAAATGATATTGAGATATTAAAATTAAATTTAAAGTTGTAGCGTGGCGAAAATTATAAACGCTCGAAGCGACGAGCTTCGGAAGGTTTCGAGAGGCTTCTGGAGGCCTCGAGACGCATCGAGACGCATCGAGAAGCATCTAGAAGCACCGAGAAGCTTCTGGAAGCTTCGGGAAACATCGAGAAGCATCGAGAAGCATCGAGAAGCTTCGGAGATCGGCAATGGACCGCGGAAGGGAGTGGAGGCGCGAAGCGCGAGACCGCGAGACCAGGCTTGACGACGGGGTTGTTGATTTCGGAGACCGAGGGTAGCAACGGTCCAGTATAAAAGAAGGTGCACGACACGACAGAATTCTTCTTCTGCTCCGAGAGAGAGAACGAGGCTTTCCACGGTCGCTCTCGGTATGCAGAATAGGGACCTCTGGCAGGAGAGTACGGACGCTTTTCCTGGACGCCTGCTAGAGGGAAAACGGGAGAGTACGGGATTGTTCCTGGGTCCTCGATTCGGTATGGAGAGTACGGACGCTTTTCCTGGACGCCTACCGATCGAGAGAGTACAGAGCATATCCTGGACGCCCAAATACAGTGACGAGACGGGAGAGTACGGGAGTGTTCCTGGGTCCTCGATTCGGTATGGAGAGTACGGACGCTTTTCCTGGACGCCTACCGATCGAGAGAGTACAGAGCATATCCTGGACGCCCAAATACAGTGACGAGACGGGAGAGTACGGGAGTGTTCCTGGGTCCTCGATTCGGTATGGAGAGTACGGACGCTTTTCCTGGGCGCCTACCGATCGAGAGAGTACAGAGCATATCCTGGACGCCCAAATACAGTGACGACACGGGAGAGTACGGGAGTGTTCCTGGGTCCTCGTTTCGGTATGGAGAGTAGGGATGCTTTTCCTGGACGCCTACCGAACGAGAGAGTACAGAGCATATCCTGGACGCCCGTCGGTAAAATAGAGCCGCGTAATTAGAGTCACGGGTGGAATCGCGAGAGGTTATATTTGTACAGAATCATTTTTATAGTCAAGCCTAGTCGATTTTCCGGTCGATTCTAAATCTATTATGTTTGTTCGTTTTTTTGTTAAAACCTTATTGTCCGCTCTACCGATCCTATCTGTATATTATCCATCTTCCTCGAAAGAGAAGTAATGAATAAAATGAAATTTTTTCCCAGACAACCTTTCCTGCTTTACCCTGCGTTCCACATCCACGATCGAGCTATGGCTACAAAGTATAATATAAACAAACACAAAATTATATTAATAATGTCTTCAACAATTCAATTTTCTTATAAATTTAGATGCTGCCAAATTAAAATTTTTTTGTGGTGCATCCAAAATAACGTGGTCCAGATACTGTAAAAGACTTCGGTATCTACTTGGGAAATTCCTATGCTATACATAATAACAGGCTAAAACTCCGGCCAACATATTATATATATCCGGATTTGGTATTCCCATTTTAATGGCATGATCTGCTACAATAAAAGCGGATATAATTTGTTGATCTAGGGCAGCTTTGTCAAGGTCTTGCTCGACAGAGCCGTTTCTCGAGCTGCTCCACCTGCTACTCCTTCCTATTCACTCGAGAGCTCGCTGATTAACTTTGCGTCCCCTTAATAGTAGCGGACCTATTGGCATGAGCACGGGCGCATTCGGGGCGACATTCGTAGTCAATCAGTCGCGCTGAAAAGACGCGCCTTGCGCGTCAGTCGCGGAGATCAGGACGTCGCACAGTGGTCCAGAGCGTGAATTTAGCTGTTCACGCACCTCGCGCAGTTTTCAATCTCTTTCAAATCGTCACCACGGGCTCAATACACACCGGATTTAGTTAAAAATTGGTATTCTATTATTTTTTGAGTTGCTGATTACGAATCTGAACTCAAAAATTTTAAAAACAAAATGGCGGACTAAATTATGGCGGACAGGTTTGTTTACAAATTAATTGTTTTGCACAAAAATTAGTATTCTAATGTTTTTTGGGTCGCTAATTACGAATCTGAACTCAAAAATTTTAAAAACAAAATGTCGGTTGATATATATGTGGGATTACTATTTTTGATGGTTCCAACAGTCTTCCTACTACTAAACATTTATTAAAGAAATACATAAAACTAAAGATAACAATAACAAACACTTAGAACTAATAACAAATAAGCAATAGCAGTCTGGCTTTTCTCTTTCGCGTCCGTTCTCTTACTCTCGATCTTCACTACCGTTCCTCGTTCTTCCCTATCGTCACGCGTTCTTTTGGCCGGCTTTTGTTTTACACGTCATCATCTCGTTCTCTCCGTCATTCATTCACTTTCTCACTCACTCTCTCACTCACTCATTTCATCTGCATTCCTACACTCGGCCTCTCCTGACCTATCTTCGGTCCCCGAAGGTTAATGCAGTCCATCATCATAGCAATCGAATATTTTCATATAGTCGGCCGCTGTGGATGTCATCGCCGGTCCCTCACCGTCACCTACGCGTACTACTTCATATCGGTCGTTCCGCTTTACTTTGGTCACTTTGTATGGTCCAAAGTACTTACGTTTTATTTTTAAGCCTGGTCCAAACTGAGTACGTTGAATAAAAACAAGGTCACCTTCCTTGTACTGCGTAGCCGGTTTTCTTCCCCGATTATACTGCTTCATGTTTTCTTCCTGTATTTTCTTCAGGTTTTGCTTTGCGATTATTCTCAAATCATCGCGGTCCTCCGTAAACGCTTGTATGGCTTCTTCCTCAATTAATGCCAGTATTTCCAAATCCTCCGGCTTTCTCATCTTGGTTCCGAACATCACCTCGAATGGAGACATACCAAGACTCCTCTGGAACGTACTGTTTAAACAACCTTGCACTTTGTTCGTATACTTGTACCATTTATCTGGATCATTCACCGACAATTTAGTGAGCACTGGTATAATTGTTCTTATAATCCGTTCCGCTTGTCCATTCCCTCGCGGAACACCTGTCGTGGTAAGTATCGCGTCGATTCCATTTTCTTGACAGTAATTCTTAAATTCCGCGGACGTAAAGGCCGCACCGCGATCCGTCACAATTCGTTGTGGATTTCCAAATATTGTGCGTTGCGTCTCCAACTTGTCTACTACCTCTTTTGCGTTCGTGGTTTTAGTAGGATACAACCACGTGAATTTTGAGAATCCGTCAACGGTGACAAGCAAATATGAATACAACTTCTTTGTATTTGTCATCGGACCCACGTGATCTACGTGATAAGTTTGTAACGGTGTCTCTCCTTTCGGTATAGGTTTCAGAAGGCCGTCCTTCTTTCCCGACTTTCTCTCCGCTATCACGCACTTTACACAGCAGCTGATGAATCGTTTGATCTTGTCCTCTAATTGTGCAATGTAGTACTGACTTTCAATCTCTTCTGTCATTTTCTTCGCTCCAAAATGACCATTTTCGTGACACCGTCTTATTATTTCCGTTTGTAAAACTGTGGGTACTACAATCAACTTCCGATTCCCTTTTCTTCTCATTAATAAATCGTTCTCCACGAAATAATCCTCGTACGGTTCGGTTTCTAATACTTTTCTTATCACTTGTAATCGTTCTTCTTCCTGCTGCTTCTGTCGTATCATCGCACTGAAACTATCTTGTATCACTAACACAGGTGCACGACTCAATGCATCCACGTGCTTCAATCTGTCACCAGGTCGATGCTCGACGACGTAATCAAATTCTTCAAGCATCAACGCCCACCGCGCAATTTTCGGTGTTAAGTCTTTTTTGTACAACGTTTTTCGAAACGCATCACAGTCTGTCACTAACTTAAATTTCACCCCCAACAAATATACTCGCAGTTTTTTTACAGCACTTATAACCGCTAGCACTTCTAATTCAAATGAATGATAACGCCTTTCCGTTTCTGTCGTTTTCTTACTGTAATAGTATACCGGACGTAACATTTCCTCGCCGACGGATCGTTGAAACAATACCGCGCCGAATCCGTCTTGACTCGCGTCGGTGTGCAATTCCGTTATCGCAGCTGGATCATAAATACGTAGTACAGGATTGCTCGTTAATTTGCTTTTTAACGTCTCGAACGCATGCTCTTGTCTTTCATTCCATACAAAGTTAATATCTCGTTTGGTCAGATCGGACAATGGACTGGCAATTTTGGCATAATCTTTAATGAACTTTCTGAAATACCCGGTTAAACCAAGAAAGCTTCGAACCTGTTTTACCGTTTTAGGCTGAGGGAATTTTCTAATAGCTCGAGTTTTAAACGATCCTGGAGACACCTGACCGTTCTCTATATCATACCCCAAAAATCTTTTCTCTCAAAAATGACATTTTTCCCAGTTAATTTGCAGTCCATTGGCCGACGCCACGCTAAGAGTACGTCTTAATTTATCTAAAGCGTCGCGATTGTCTTTCCCTGGAATTATTAGGTCGTCTACATAAGTAAATACTACTTTTTCTCGGATTAGATCTCGAAATACGTCTGCAATAAATCGTAAAAAACTCGTGGGACTGATGCAGAGTCCAAAAGGTGTCTTCGTGAACTCAAATTGCCCTTCTGGTGTTACAAAAGAAGTATACTTTTGGCTGTCTTCGGTAACCGGTACATGGAAAAACCCGTTTTTGAGATCCAATACGGAGAATACTCGCGCGTCACTTAATGCATCAATACAGTCTTCGATTAACGGCATTGGAAAACGGTCGCGTACTATTTTCCGGTTTATGGCCCGATAATCTATACATATCCTATACGATCCGTTTTTCTTAGGAACTACGACGACTGGACTTGCGTACTCACTCACACTAAGCCGAACGATGCCTGCATCCAACCACTCGTTTATCTGTTGATTTACAATTTCTTTTTCTTTAGTTGCCAATCGCCGCGGTTTCAAATTAACCGGTACGTTATCACTTACCACGATTTTTGTTTGTATTTTCGTTTGTACGTTCTTTTTCGGTTTGTAGTCTTTCAAGTTGCCGCTACCGAGCTTCTTCACACTGATTATCTCTCCTTGTCGAAACCACACTTCTGCATCGCGTAAGAAAGCTCCGCGATCTTAGCACCTCATGTGCGGAATTTCGATTGACCAATTATACCATCTGAAAGGTCAGAAATTGGTCATAAAAGGTCAGTTGGTCTTATTAATTGGTCAGCGTTAGAAAATTTTTTATGAAGGGTTAAAGTTTTTCAAGGTCATCGAGAAATTTTAGCACCTCATTCGCGAAAAAAATAAAAAATTCCACCTATGCGCGATCGAGAAGCATTCGCTGATAATTGGTCAGCTTATATAAATATTTGGTCAGCTTAATTTAATATTAAAAAAAATTAAATAAGTTGTCATTGTCGTAACGCGCATGCTTTGGGCCGGGTAATTGTATCAGGGCAGTGAGCACTTACGCACAGCTCTTTACAATGAACCAGACGGTGTGGGGGAAATATTTTTTTATAATTTTTTTTTTATATATATATATATCAAAAACATTTTCGATCAATCTATTATTAGGTAACGTTATTCTACACATTACGCGGACGAAGTCGCGAGAATCTGCTAGTATATAGGTATATATTTGATAGTAGTACATGTCTGTTTTTTTTCTCAAACAAAAATTATAAAAAAATATTTCCCCCACTCCGTCTGGTTCATAGTAAAGAGCTGTGCGTAAGTGCTCACTGCCCTGATACAATTTCCCGGCCCAAAGCATGCGCGTTACGACAATGACAACTTATTTAATTTTTTTTAATATGAAATTAAGCTGACCAAATATTTATATAAGCTGACCAATTATCAGCGAATGCTTCTCGATCGCGCATAGGTGGAATTTTTTATTTTTTTCGCGAATGAGGTGCTAACATTTCTCAATGACCTTGAGAAACTTTAACCCTTAATAAAAAATTTTCTAACGCTGACCAATTAATAAGACCAACTGACCTTTTATGACCAATTTCTGATCTTTCAGATGGTATAATTGGTCAATCGAAATTCCGCACATGAGGTGCTAAGATCGCGGAGCTGCGTAAGAAATCGTGTCCAAGTATTAACTCGCACGGAATGGTCTCTGTCGGCACTACAAATATTTTTATTGAATACTTTTCACCCGCGACCACTATATTGTCTTCAAAGGTGCCTAGAGCTGGCGTTACCGCATTTCCTGCACCCAAACACTTTGTTAACGTCGCTTTAAGTTTTCCATCACCTATTTCTTTATATTTTGCTTCTTGCATCACATTAATGTCACTTCTCGAATCAATTAGGGCACTGCACTTTACATTGTTTATTAACACTTCGTGTGTTCTAACACTTGTGATGCAATTTATTCTTGCCGCGTTATTTATTGTATTTTCACAATTCTTGGCCAGATGACCAAAATTGTTGCACTTGAAGCATTTTGGTCCTTTTCCCTTTTCTGGGCAATCTTGGGCGGTATGTTGCGCATCACCACAAGTATTCCAACGTTGCTTTTTAACTGGTCTGTCCGTTTCTCTTTTGTTCGGTGTCGTATTCTCGTTCGTCGTTTGGTGTTTCTTTGTTTCTCCTCTTCTTTCGCGCTCCTTCATTTTATCGTATATCTTTATATTATTTTTCAGCTCGCTCAACGTGCGCGATTGATACAGAATTGCTTTGTTGCATTCTGTATCAGTGATGCCTTGAATGATGAAATCTATAATCGCACGTTCTTCAATGTTGCACTGATTCGCGATTGCCACCATTGCGTAAATGTATTGTCTTCCACTTTCATCACTTCGTCGCTTCCGTCTACATAATTCCGCATACACTTCGGCACTGTTAATGTCCACTTTAAATTCGCGTAATAATTTCTTTTTCAATACTTTCCATGACGTAATTGATATTTCTGACTCGATGTATTGCCTCGCAGATCCTCGTAACATGCGCTTAGCATATATTAATTTTTGTAGATCGTTCCAATCTAGTAAAATTCCTGTCTCTCCAAAATTTCTTATCCATTTTTCGACCGTGGTTTTATCGTCGCCCGAAAAATGTGGACTACTATCTTCCACGTCCTTTATCGAAAACGCGGGCCTTCGATGAGATCGGCCACGTTTTCTTGTTTCTTCCTCGCTGTCACTTTCTTCCGAGTCTGTACCGTCTTCGTCTTCTTCGTCGTCGTCTGTTTCGTCACTTGTTTCGCCACGTGTTCGCAAATATTTTTTTAATCGTTCTACTAACTGTGATTTTTTCCCCATCGTGTCCAAATCTAATCTTTTGAGTTCTGTCCTTAACTGTCCTACCTTCATCTTATCTACTTCACTTTCCTTCAACTTCATTTCTCGTAGTTTTTGTGCACTTACTATCGTTCGATCGGCTTCTTCGTCTTCTCGATAATCGCGTTCTTCCCTTTCGCTGCCTGCCTTCCCTGCTACTGCCTTTTCCATTATTTCCGTGTTCATCCTGTCCTGTATTCCTTTTCCTTTCACTTTATTTCACGTGCTTCGCTTTTTTGCAAAATCCACCGTTGTCCTCACCGTTCCGTACTTTTCACTTAACAGTCTTTCGCTTTTCATGAACGATGTGGTATCGATGAATATTCGCTACTTCACTTAGTCACTTTCACTTTTTTGACTGTACCATCGGATCCCTGGACGAGCCCCCAAATGTGGGATTACTATTTTTGATGGTTCCAACAGTCTTCTTACTACTAAACATTTATTAAAGAAATACATAAAACTAAAGATAACAATAACAAACACTTAGAACTGATAACAAATAAGCAATAGCAGTCTGGCTTTTCTCTTTCGCGTCCGTTCTCTTACTCTCGATCTTCACTACCGTTCCTCGTTCTTCCCTATCGTCACGCGTTCTTTTGACCGGCTTTTGTTTTACACGTCATCATCTCGTTCTCTCTGTCATTCATTCACTTTCTCACTCACTCTCTCACTCACTCATTTCATCTGCATTCCTACATATAAAGGGTAGCTATGTACATTAGCTTATTCAGCTTACATTGCTAACTTAAAAATGGAAAAACTAAAAAGTACCACAAAGTAGTCTCTGAGAACTTTGAAGATGTTTAGTTTGAACTATATAGAAATAGTTGCTGCTAAAATTGGCTTTATCTATCTGCACCTTTTGTTGATATTCCTTCCTAAAGTTTATGTAACCCAGACCAGCTGCATAGACCCAGTGGGACACGCGGTCAGTAAATTCCCGGGTTTTTTAAAGATACCGTGCAATAAAAACAAAATCTTATTGGCACTAACGAGGACGAAGACTTCTAAAGCATCACTTTTATTACTTAATTGCTTTATTGTTAGGATGCGAGCAAAAAGGAATGAGCTAGGTTACCCGATTGAAAGGAAATCCTACTCTTCGCCGTGCAGGGTTCACTTAAAAATTAAATAACTTATAAGTATCGAAAGGTATTCGGCAAAAACTTTCCACATATATTCCTTAGACTATATAGAAGTTATTTCTGCAAATATTTCGTGCATCTACCCGGGCCCTTCATTGTTATACCTGTCGGAAGTTTACGAGACAGTCTGGCGACAGCGCCTTGTCGAGGTGCGCGCGAGTCTTTAAACAATAAAAAACCATCCGAGGCGGATCCGGGCGGATGATATTTTTGCAGGATCGTTTAGGGCAAGGATTACAGAAAACAATGGTGCTAATTAGATAGTGTAAGTATGTAGCACATTTTAGTTTTTCTCTGCAAAAGATAAAAAACTTCGACGATTTTCTTTCATGTTTTCAACATTAATTTTAGAATAAACTACAAACAATAATTTTATGTTCGACACATGAATTTTTATCGTGGAAGAATGCTCTTCAAATAGAAACAATAATTATTAAAAAATATTGCATAGTTTCGTCAGAATGTTAGAAAGAAGACAACATGGTTTTTCGACAGAAAAAGGCCTCCAGAAAAAGTTTCAACTTTAAACGTTTTTTGCAACTACAATTTTTATCCAATTTCAAAAAAATTTTATTTCTGAGGTCAGTGGACATTTAGGAATCGATATATCAAAAAAAAAATCGAAATTCCAAAATCGACTTTTTGACTTTTGCGCAGCTAAATGCACATTCTGGACCACCGTGCGTCGCAGAGTGATCCAGAATGTGCATTTAGCCGCGCAAAAGTCAAAAAGTCGATTTTGGAATTTCGATTTTTTTTTGATATATCGATTCCTAAATAACCACCGACCTCAGAACCGAAAAGATTTTTGAAATCGGATAAAAATTGTAGTTACAACAAACGCTTAAAGTGGAAACTTTTTCTGGAGGCCTTTTTCTATCGAAAAACACGTTGTCTTCTTTCTAATATTCTGGCGAAACTATGCAATATTTTTTAACAATTATTATTTCCATTTGAAGAGCATTCTTCCGCGATAAAAATTCACGTGTCGAACATAAAATTACTGTTTGTAGTTTATTCAAAAATTAATGTTGAAAACATGAAAGAAAATCGTCGAAGTTTTTTATCTTTTGCAGTCAATATCTTCATAGTCCCACATAATCCCACTCTCTAATTAACACCACCCTTTTCTGTAAACCTTCCCCTAAACGATCCTGCAAAAAGCTCATCCGCCTGGATTCGCCTCGGACGAATTTTTATTGTTTAAAGAGTCGCGCGCACCTCGGCAAGGCGCTTCCGCCGGACTGTCTCGTAAACTTTCGATAGGTATAACAATGAAAGGCGCAAGGTAGACGTAAGAAATATTTGCAGAAATATCTTCTATATAGTCTAAGGAATATATGTGGAAAGTTTTAGCCGAATATATTTCGATACTTATAAGTTATTTAATTTTTAAGAGAACCCTGCACGGCGAAGACTAGCATTTCCTTTCAATCGGATAACCTAGCTCATTCCTCTTTGCTCGCATCCTAACAATAAAGCAATTAAGTAATAAAAGTGATGCTTTAGAAGTCTTCGTTCTCGTTAGTGACAATAAGATTTTGTTTTTATTGCACGGTATCTTTAAGAAACACAGGAATTTACTGACCGCGTGTCCCACTGGGTCTATGCAGCAGGTCTGGGTTACATAAACCTTAGGAAGGAATATCAAGAAAAGGTGCAGATAGATAAAGCAAATTTTAGCAGGAACTATTTCTATATAGTTTAAACTAAACATCTTCAATGGTCTCAGAGGCTACTTTGTGGTAGTTTTTGTTTTTTCCATTTTGAAGTTAGCAATGTAAGCTGAATAAGCTAATGTACATAGCTACCCTCTATATATCAACCGCCCTTTTGTTTTTAAAATTTTTGAGTTCAGATTCGTAATCAGCAACCCAAAAAATAATAGAATACCATTTTTTAACTCAATCCGATGTGTTTTGAGCCCGTGGTGACGATTTGAAAAAGATTGAAAACTGCGCGAGGTGCGTGAACAGCTAAATTCACGCTCTGGACCAGTGTGCGTCGTGCGTGGCACGTCGATTAAGGTTATTTGTCGAAATACAATTTCACACCGCACTATATCGCATGTAGGGCAACACAAAAGTATTGTTAGTGAAAAAGTATGCTCGAATATGTGTTAAATAAAGTACAATTAATATATTTTAATATTATTGAACTTCTGGCGACGGTTTTATCGAAATTAACCACTACGTTATGCATTACGACTAAATATAGTATTGTGTTCCAGCACCAATAGTTGTAAATCACTTATTAGCGCAAATTGTTAAAAGTAACTATACGATAATAGAACGCTACTCTCTTAGATCGAACCAGTGAGATTTCACTGGCTCAACTAGTGAATAGAAATCTCACTGGCGAAACCGCTGCCGCTGCGCTATGCGCCGTGTTTTATTTTTGAATATGCTGACGAGTGAGATTCACTGGTAAACCAGTGAACTTTGATGGACGCCGAGATCACTGGCGGAACCAGTGAGTGTCATTGGTAAACAAGTGAGTTTCCACTGGCGAACCAGTGAAATTCCACTGGTTCGATCTAAGAGAGTAGGTTTCCCAGCGTAAAAGAAAACATTGTTGCCGCCGCAGTTGTCTTGGCTATATGTTTTGCAATACTGTGTTACGTCCCGAACTATATTTTTCTATTCAATTTTTCCATTCGCCTTCCGTTTGATCTAAAATATTAAATTTCACACGTATTCCAGCAAAACATAATACTAAGAGCGTGATCCAATCCACGTGCGTAGCACATTCTGTTATGTATCATTTAGAATAAGCAGTTAAAGACAACTGAACAGAGAAGAAGAATAAAGAGTTGCATTACCGGAATTAAAAACTAAGCATAACGTGACCACGGAACGTGGCTACCACCTCCATCATGGGTCCACCCTTCGTGAGACCCAGGGCGAGATTAACTCGTCACTCTTGTCTGGAAAGTCGCGAGGTGCGTAGGCATTGAGTCCGGGGTGTCGTTAAGCCGAGTTATCCGCGAATAACTTCAATAGTTTGATACGCGGTAACGGACTTTGATATCCTCGTCAAACATTCTAATTGAATATCTTAGTTAACTTAAATATCTCTTGGCTTTCAATCGTCAAGTCGCGCAGTGCGTGATTGATAGCTCGCGAAACTGCGATAGTGAGAATCTCCGATTCTCATTGTCAGTGAGAAATAGTTCGGTATCGATAATCAGTGCCGAAGGACTCAGCGTTTCGCGCGAGATTTTACGTCAAAATTCTATTGCTTTTAAACACTACCCTCGATCAAATGTCTGTATCGTATAATCTATGATTCTAAGCCGTTAATCATAATTGATCCTACGTATATACGAAGTGCAACTTCTAATTCATCTTCTCTGTCTAGATTGCCAAGCGCTAAGAAACATTGTATCCCCAGCGATAACATCGATACTGTATTAGCAATTGTGGAACATTTTAGCCGGAACAACTGTATTACTACTGTACGCTCAATTTATACATTCATCCGCAAAACCATAATTGTATCAACCGCCGGAGAAACAGGATGAGTTCCAGTTTTTACCAAACTAATATTGAACATTTTCACTGTCTATTTCCTTGAATACGAACCCTGAACCGAATCTCGAAAGTAAAGTCTTGTTAATTCTTGTGAATGGGAAATTCATTCGAACTTCGTTTCGAATAAATTTCACCACCCTTACGTTGTTATTTTCATGATCGATAATTCAGAATCTTAAAGTCTCTCTCTCTCTCTCTCTCTCTCTCTCTCTCTCTCTCTTTGTCTCTCTCTCTCTTTCTTTTATATGTACAATTTCCTAACGCATTAGAATATACTTTATTCTACCAGTTCAATCTTTGTTCGAAACCAATATTAATTAAAGTCCTTATCCTTTCAAATTTCGATTCCAATAAACCTGTACGGGTTTCAACAGATCGGCCCATCCATCCTGTCCTCTCCTCAACATAGTCTGGGGAGAGCTACAAAATTTTCGTATTAGCTTGAACGCGCGGAATCTACCGTCCGTTGACACCCGCTCGACGGCGGACGGCACGCGGAAAATAAAGCGCCGCACGTAACAGCTAAAACTGGTGTCAGAAGTGGGATACGATCTGTTAAATCGAAATTTGAATTCGATAAGAATTACTGATTCTAAATTTTTCTGTTGAAATTTTTCGGTTCAGGAGCTCATTATATATCTTCTGATATAAACATACATATATATATATTTATTGATGAATTGATGAAAATCTATGATATGAGATATTTAAATCCATGATATCGTAAAATATTATTTTTCTGAATATCTTTGAATTGCATGAATTGGTTTTAATTTTATGACAAATTGACTTATGTCTATATATATATATTTTATGTGAATTTTGACATTTATATATATTTAGTATTTCAATGTGCATATTTTCTTTTGATTTGTGATTTATTGCATTGTTGTTTGTTATCTGCCAGAAATAGGATCGAGTTTTGGTAACTTTGATATCAATTAACATTCATACATAAGCTTTTCCAGTTGAAACGTAATTACAGTACATAGCTATCATTCAAATTTAAATACAAAATTCAATCCTCGTTCTTTCAGTTATATATATACATATTTTGCATTTTTCGATTTCTCCGTACCCATTTTTCATAATGAATCCTAGCGGAAACGCAGCTCAAAGCGCGAACGCTTCTAATTCAAGTAATGTTAGTCAAGACCTTACAAATGCAATGATGACTACAATGGCTGAGTGCTTTACAGTACAGCATAGCACTCTTAACATACCATTTTTCGATGGTAAAAATATTCCGCTGAAAAATTTTCTACAAGACGTACAAAATGGAGCCGTCTATATACCACCGGCTCTAGAAGGCTCCTTTGTCAAGGGTGTATTAGGGAAATTGCAAGGGGCAGCCAGGGATAGTACCTGGGGCAAAACCTTCAACACGTTAGACGACTTACAATTAGTGAAACATTTAAAAGATAGATTCGCTCCGGGACATTCATATGGATATTACAGTCGCGAAATGGAGACGGCCATCATGAAAAGAGGTGAAACTGTTCGGGATTTCGTGGACAGGTTAAATATTTTGGTAAACAACGCTCGCTGCGCTCTAGTAGACAAGTACGGGGGCGACGCGGACCAAATGAAAATTCCTCTCGAAGATGGTGCTTTAGAAGCATTTATCCGCGGGTTACCAGATGAATTAGCTTCCGCCGTTGATAATCGCGATCCAAAAACATTAAATGAAGCAGTTAAAATTGCCACTCGGGTAGAATCGAGAATGAAGTCAGGGATCATTCCAGGTTTAGAACCACAAAGACTAATGATGTCTCGAAATTCAGAATCCGGGGAAAACCCTAAATCAATACTACGTCATAGGGAGCGTCAGGTCCAATTCGAAAGGGAGTCGCGAACTCCTAGTCCAACACCTAGTTCCTCAAACCGACCAAGATCACCCACAGGTATTTTAAAACCACAGCCTTATGAGTTTTTCCAACAGAATCCTTATAAATTTCCATTTCTACCCTATCCACCATATCCTTACCCGCCATATCCTTATCCACCAATGCCGACGTTTCCTTATCCTTATAGTCCTAACCAAAACTACCATTCTATGCAAAATTCCCAGAATCGCCCGAATACTTCCTCACCCATCATACAAGAATATCCGTCAAGGTCACCCTCACCATACCGAAAACCTTTAGAATCCCGCTCGGAATCACCTCCTCCATTTCCACGGAAGAATACATCAAGATCGAGTTCGCCAGTGCATAAAGCCGTTCAATTTCGATCCGAATCGCCAAATCAATTAGATAACAGTAATTTAAACTCCGAAATGACTCGTTGGAAAGACGCGACGGCGAGTTATCCGAGTCAAGAGCGTCACCACAAGGTCGGGACCTTGGAGAACCACGAGCGTTCTTCTCTTACTCGCGTCAGCAGGAATCACCGCTCGTAGAAATGCAAGCAAATGAATTCCGCGAAGGTTATGCTCGACTTTTAATAGATACCGGCGCGGACATCAACCTTGTCAAATTAAAGGCATTACATGTAGATTTGGACGTAAACCTGGTCGAGTCTATTACAATAGTCGGGATAACACCAGAAGGTCTCGAAACAATCGGTACAACAATAGTCACACTTTTGGGTCAGACTGTAAAATTTTACGTGGTCAAATCATCTTTTCCTCTTAAATGCGACGGAATATTAGGTAAAGCCTACTTGCGACAGGAGCAAGCCGAAATTTCATTTACACATAATACATTAGTAACGAAATCGGAACCGATTAAACCTTTTAGGTTCATTGGTGAAAAACCAAACGCGAATTCACCGCATTATCCAAAATCACGAATACTACTCTTGAAATCACGTACTCGTCAACCCATAACCATCGACGTCATCAATCCAAACTTAAAAGAGGGTTATCTGCCAAGACTACCAGTCAAAGATGGAATTTACATTGAGGAAGCAGCAGTTAGTGTACATCAGGGCGTATGCCATGTCCTAGCTATAAATACCCTTGATAAAGATGTTGAAATAGAAATCCCTCCACAAGAGATTTACCCATTCGAATACCACAATTTTCCAGAAGAAGATAATTATTCCGATATCAGCTCTGATTTGGAAAATCCAGAACCATTACAGAACGACAATCCAGTCTCTAGAATTTTGAGCAAATTACGTTTGGAACACTTGAATTCGGAAGAAAGGGATCATGTAATAGATTTGATAGAAGAATTTCCTGATTGCTTTCATTTACCGGGCGACAAATTGGAAGCAACCCCATTAATCCAAAATAAAATTCATACAACCCATGATTTACCTATAAATACGCGACAATATAGATTTCCACCAGTCCATAAAACAGAAATTGAAAAACAAATTTCTTCAAAGTTAGACAGCGGAATAATAACACCTTCAAAATCTCCTTACAATTCACCACTTTGGATTGTACCCAAGAAACCCGATTCTCAGGGCAATCCGAGGTGGCGAATGGTAATTGATTTTCGCAAATTGAATGAGAAAACAGTTGGGGATGCATATCCGCTACCGAATATTGTAGATATTTTGGATCATTTAGGCGAAGCACGATATTTTTCAACATTTGATCTCGCAAGTGGTTTTCACCAGATAGAGATGGATCCAAAAGATAGACTCAAAACAGCATTTTCGACACCTAATGGACATTATGAATATATTCGTATGCCAGAGGGTTTAAAGAATGCACCAGCAACTTTTCAAAGGTTAATGGACCAGCTTTTGCGTGGATTACAAGGAGTAGAAGTATTCGTATATTTAGATGACATAGTAATCTTTGCAAAAACACTAGAAGAACACAAAAAGAAAATTCGTCGGTTATTCATGAGATTAGCAGACGCAAATTAACTTTACAACCGGATAAATGTGAATTCCTAAAAACGGAAGTTGCATATTTAGGTCATGTAATCGGCAGAGCAGGAGTGAGACCTGATCCTAAAAAGATTATTGCAGTCAGAAAATTTCCAAGGCCACAAAATCAGAAAAATGTAAGACAATTTTTAGGACTTGCAGGATATTATCGAAGATTCATTAAAAATTTTGCCGCTATAGCTAAACCCTTAACAGAACTTTTAAAAAAGGAAGCCAAATTCATATGGGGGAAAGAACAGAAGCATAGTTTTCTTGAATTACGGAAGGCACTGTGTAGATCTCCAATTCTCCAGTATCCAAATTTCGATAAGCCTTTCACCCTAACCACCGATGCATCTGATTTTGCAATAGGTGCTGTTTTGTCACAAGAAGTCGACGGTCATGATTTGCCGATAGCTTACCTTTCCAGGAATTTAACCATACCCGAACAAAATTATTCAACTACAGAAAAAGAATGTTTGGCAGTCTTATATTCGGTTTTACACTTTAGGCCTTATCTATATGGCAGAAAATTCACCTTATTCAGCGATCATGAACCACTTAAGTGGATAGATTCCATAAAAGATCCAGGACAACTACTAATCCGCTGGAGATTAAAATTAAGAGATTACGATTACAACTTCGTTCATAAACCAGGTCGCCTAAATGTAAACGCGGATGCACTCTCTCGCAATCCTGTAAACCTTTCTGATACTTCATCCACGGATTATTCCTCGGACTCCGATTCTGATAACGTACAAATTCTCCCGATACATGGTCGTGCTGCACATCCCAAAACAACTTCTTCAACGTCCAACGCTACTTCTAAACCAACTCTTTCATCAATTAAATCCAGAACTATTTCAAAACCCACTCCAGTAATACCAAGAGGGCCTGGTAGACCCGTTGGTTCCAAAACCAAACCCAAAACCCCTACTCCAATAGACCCAGACTCGATCGCACTACGGACTCGACGTAAGTTAACCTCAATTACACCACCGACACAAATAGACGAAGTAAATGAAGATGAGACGGAGGAAGACGCTTCGAACACCACCAATACACCGCAAACGAA
Organism: Cerceris rybyensis; assembly: GCA_910591515.1. NCBI lineage: Eukaryota > Metazoa > Arthropoda > Insecta > Hymenoptera > Crabronidae > Cerceris > Cerceris rybyensis. Next base: position 18,076,466 of record OU342798.1, on the reverse strand, counting down.
AAAGCACCTTACCCAGTTTGGACTTTACACCGACATCACGCACTTCCCCGCAAAAATCAAAGACAGATACAGGCGACTCTCAATTAGAACCTATTCAGGAGGAAAAAACGAATGAATCTGAAACTATTACGAAAGAAAATCAAGACCATACCATGCTAGAAGTACAGGGTGTTTCAAAAATATTTGTCATGGCTTTCAGGGGTTGTTCTACACCTCTGGATCGATGGAGATTTGCGAAAAAAACTTGCCGCAAAATTCGGGAAAGGGTAGCAAATTTTTTTTATTGGCTCATCATATTCGTCTTGTTACGTAGGCAAAATGTCTGAGAGGAACCATGGGTCAGAAACGAACCGTTTTCTCGCAAATTAACTTTTAATTGGGCCTTACGATTAAAATTTCGCCCATACGACAGCCTTCGAGTCGCCGACCTTTCGAAAGGAAACACATGAGATACCCTTGCTAGCTCCAATAGTTGAAACAGAGGCAACATAATTGAAGAGAGAGAAAAAGACTAGAAAATGTCAATGACCTGCGTTCGGTGTCGGGTTCACTCAAGGGCCCACCCGGGAAGAAGAGTATAAACACTTACACTTCTCTTCTGGTTCGGTGACACAGTGCCCTATTTTCTAGCTTCGTTTACGTCGCCTCTGCTTTAACTATCGGCGAAATTTTAATCGTAAGGCCCAATTAAAAGTTAATTTCTGAGATAACGGTTCGTTTCTGACCCATGGTTCCTCTCAGACATTTTGCCTACGTAACAAGACGAATACGATGAGCCAATAAAAAAAATTTGCTACCCTTTCCCGAATTTTGCGGCAAGTTTTTTTCGCAAATCTCCATCGATCCAGAGGTGTAGAACAACCCCTGAAAGCCATGACAAATATTTTTGAAACACCCTGTACAACCACCTACGGACGACAGTGACGATGACGTTTTTGTTGACACCGCAGTTCAGCCAATCGACTTACGGGAATTACAAAATTCCTTTGCCAAATTTGACGAATCTTTGCTACGACATGACTTTACTCCGGAAATCTCCCAATTAAATGCAACAGACGACAGTGATACCACAGAAATTGACGACGTAGAATTGGACAAGCGAATTCAGAGACTATTGGAACGCCACAACTCAACAGAACAACAAAACAACCAAACCGAAATTCATTGGCAACCACGTAAATCCATATTTCCTACTTCTATGCCATTACACAGACCGCTAGCCTTATCTACACCTTGTTCAGCACATCGGACATTCACCGTCCCTCAGGAAGACCTTGCTGAGAAGAGAGAACCAAAAGCCCCGTCAGCAGAAGTCTCAAATGAACCTTACTATGCCGGTATACAGATGAAAGAAAACATACCATTGGACATAGATACAGTCTCACCGTTAAATCTTCCTCGAACGACTTTTTCGCGGCCAAAATTGTTAAGTTTTAGTAGGGATAATTTGACCGCAACTCCTGGAAATTATGTGCATTTCATCTCATCGGACTGTGAGCTTGTCAACCCTATAGGAAGATTACTCGTAAATATAGGTGCCCTAAGCATTGACAATTTACGAGAAACAAGACCAGGGGTGGGACAAGTTCTCGTTACGACTCGAGGAAAACACAAAATTTTCAGTATCGTTATTCAAAAGAATTATTTTGATAATTTAGATATGAAGCAGCTAAAACTCGGATTGGAAAATTTAAGGAAATCTTTGATAGAATCCGGCACTAAATCATTCAAAATTTCTAAATCCGGGGATTTAACCGATACACTATCCCAGGGTACATTACTGGACCTTTTGATGGATACTTTTGGAGGAAGTGATATCGAGATTACTATTTGCAATGGCAAAATTGAAATACCACCTAAAGAACTCCGATCGGAAATAATAGCCGAATATCACGGAAGCTTAGTAGGTGGACATAAAGGAATCACCAAAACATATCAGCGAATTCGGGAGAGATTTTATTGGCCGGAACTGAGAAATGACGTTCAAAATTTTATAGGAACTTGCAATAGTTGTCAGGAAAATAAGGTAGTACGCGCTAAGACAAGAGAACCAATGTTAATCACAGATACCCCGCTAGAACCGTTTGTCAAAGTATCTTTAGACACTGTGGGACCACTACCTATCACCCCTAATGGCAATCGATATATATTAACCATGCAAGATAATCTAACTAAATACTGTTTAGCCGTACCCGTTCCTGATATTAAGGCAGAGACAATAGCACACAGCATAGTAGAAAATTTAATACTTCAGTTCGGAGCACCCCGTGTAATATTGACAGATCGAGGCACTAGTTTCGTGAACAATCTTTTCAAAGAAATAGCAAAATTATTTAGATTAAATCACATAACCACATCAAGTTATAGACCACAATCCAATGGGGCATTGGAAAGAAGTCACATAGTATTAGCAGACTACATAAAACACTACTTAGACGATTTCGACGACTGGGATCGTTTAGTACCTTTTGCAATGTTCTCTTATAACACTTCTGTTCACGAGGCCACGAACTTTACTCCATACGAACTGGTATTCGGAAAATTAGCCAGATTTCCTAGCACTCTGCCGACCGAAGAAAATTTACCGACCTATAATTCATATCTTCACGATTTGATAGTTAGATTAACAGAAATGCACGTACTAGCAGGTAAAAATTTAATATCCGCGAAACAAACTTCGAAATTCTACTACGATCAAAACACCAAACCATTTGAAGGAAAAATAGGGGACATGGCACGCGTTTTAGTAGAACCAAGACGAGGAAAGTTCAGTAAACGATATCATGGACCATACAAAATAGTTGGAATATTAGAGTATAACAATGTTATATTGGAAGATAATTCTGGAAAAAGATTTGTTAAACATACGGATAAATTGGAACTCGCACCTAATTAACACGTTGAGCGCCACGTCAGCCACCGGTGGCTGACACGAGTCTTTCCGTTTGGCCCGCGTCAGCCACCGGTGGCTGACAGCCGGTAACACGATATAGAGCTATAAAATGTACGTTGTTTTATAGAATTACAGAATATTTATTTAAATCTTACTTAATTTTGATGCATTACAGGACTAATGAATTTCATTGAAACATGATAAACATAAAAACGGTTTTCCTTCGCAGCTATTACAAAATGTTACAAGTTGTGTATTTTTCTCTTCGTAATGAAGGACGGCTATTTGTCGACCGGAGTTTAAATAAAATACTTCTTGTTCAAATTTTTCGATACATTTCGGTAACTGTATGTTACCCTCCTCAGTCGTAAAATTTATTAAAAGAAGACCTAGGATATTTTTCTGTTTGAGGTGGACCTAGGTGCCCTTTGTCTCAGATGTTGGAAGGAGAGTCTCCTTACGGTAAAGAAAACAAAACAGACTTGTCCGCGCGTAACGTGTTGAATGAATGCCTATAGGAATCACGTTTCAAATGTAAACTATCTTCTACTGCGACAGGAAACACTAGCCCTACAATACCACCGCTTCGAAGTAGCGGCGCGCGTGGCCCAAACGGGATTGCCTTAGAAATACGCGTGGCGCTCAACGTGTTAAGAAATTTTTCGTTCCCCCTGGAACTCTTGTATTTACCCATATGCAATCACTGTACGATGTTATTATTCAATTTTGTTATTTTGAAAATAGGACTCGAGCAAATTTGGACTTGTATGCGGAACTCGTAAGAAATTGTAACACACAAATCATGTACTTCGTTCCTTAGTTCGTAGTAGCGTACCATCTGGACTCACTGGAGCAGTAAGCCATCACAACATCAGTTTCTTCACGGAAGTCAATGCTGAATATTTCAGTACAGTAATAGCCAAGCCATATCAAGATCAACACCTGTTCACATCAATCACCAAAAACAGCTCACAGAATTCAGACCGACCCACAGAGATTTTGCGATGCTGCTCGAGTTACACGGAACCAGACCTCAAACAACTGGACCTGAGAACACCGTATATACACCTGAGCAGAAGGGAGGAAAATCTAGGAAGACAACTCTGAATGCAAATGCATCATCAACAACAACGATTTGGCATCCAAGACACCACTACGTTCGGAAAGCCGATGACAAAAGTTGGGAGATCACCATTTGGAATACATCTCCAAACACAGAAAAGAAAACAGTATCTAGCCAGTGACCACTGGTGGACCAAAATTTTATCTCAATACTATACCTCTTCTGTTTTTGCTTACATATTTTTGAATCTTCCATTTGTCTTCCTCGCCTATTATGTTACAAAGTATTAGTTATTAAAACCATAACTAATCTGTACAATAATAGCAGGGATATGCGGCATCGACAAGCTCTAAGACCAGGTCATGCTGATATTATGTGATGCGGTTAGCACCTACACCAGCACGGAAGGACATATTAACGGCCATTACAACGCCTGGATTCATCCATGTGCTGATGCTTCAACATCAAAGGAAAAATTTGCCTCCGTGACGTGTAGTGCAACTGCGGACCCAAGGCATTCCGAAGAGAACTTCATCATCTTTGACGCAAGCTGCAACTGGGCAATACTACCACGAGGCAGATGGATCACCGTCTCCTGCACGAATAGATACGCTACCGTAGAGTATCTCCATCCCGTACCGCTAGGCATCGAGGACGACGCCTTTTCCTAAGGGGGGAGGGATGTTACGTCCCGAACTAAATTTTTCTATTCAATTTTTCCATTCGCCTTCCGTTTGATCTAAAATATTAAATTTCACACGCATTCCAGCAAAACATAATACTAAGAGCGTGATCCAATCCACGTGCGTAGCACATTCTGTTATGTATCATTTAGAATAAGCAGTTAAAGACAACTGAACAGAGAAGAAGAATAAAGAGTTGCATTACCGGAATTAAAAACTAAGCATAACGTGACCACGGAACGTGGCTACCACCTCCATCATGGGTCCACCCTTCGTGAGACCCAGGGCGAGATTAACTCGTCACTCTTGTCTGGAAAGTCGCGAGGTGCGTAGGCATTGAGTCCGGGGTGTCGTTAAGCCGAGTTATCCGCGAATAACTTCAATAGTTTGATACGCGGTAACGGACTTTGATATCCTCGTCAAACATTCTAATTGAATATCTTAGTTAACTTAAATATCTCTTGGCTTTCAATCGTCAAGTCGCGTAGTACGTGATTGATAGCTCGCGAAACTGCGATAGTGAGAATCTCCGATTCTCATTGTCAGTGAGAAATAGTTCGGTATCGATAATCAGTGCCGAAGGACTCAGCGTTTCGCGCGAGATTTTACGTCAAAATTCTATTGCTTTTAAACACTACCCTCGATCAAATGTCTGTATCGTATAATCTATGATTCTAAGCCGTTAATCATAATTGATCCTACGTATATACGAAGTGCAACTTCTAATTCATCTTCTTTGTCTAGATTGCCAAGCGCTAAGAAACATTGTATCCCCAGCGATAACATCGATACTGTATTAGCAATTGTGGAACATTTTAGCCGGAACAACTGTATTACTACTGTACGCTCAATTTATACATTTATCCGCAAAACCATAATTGTATCAACCGCCGGAGAAACAGGATGAGTTCCAGTTTTTACCAAACTAATATTGAACATTTTCACTGTCTATTTCCTTGAATACGAACCCTGAACCGAATCTCGAAAGTAAAGTCTTGTTAATTCTTGTGAATGGGAAATTCATTCGAACTTCGTTTCGAATAAATTTCACCACCCTTACGTTGTTATTTTCATGATCGATAATTCAGAATCTTAAAGTCTCTCTCTCTCTCTCTTTCTTTTATATGTACAATTTCCTAACGCATTAGAATATACTTTATTTTACCATTTCAATCTTTGTTCGAAACCACTATTAATTAAAGTCCTTATCCTTTCAAATTTCGAATCCAATAGACCTGTACTGGTCTCAACAGATCGACCCATCCATCCTGTCCTCTCCTCAACATAGTCTGGGGAGAGCTACAAAATTTTCGTATTAGCTAGAACGCGCGGAATCTACCGTCCGTTGACACCCGCTCGACGGCGGACGGCACGCGGAAAATAAAGCGCCGCACGTAACACTGTCTATTCTCTCGTAAACTGAGTGATAAGTGATAGGTTTCCACATTACCCATGAGGTACTATTTTCAATGCGTTTTTTTAAGTGGTATACAATTCATTGTGCCAGTCTTGAAAATGTTTTTAGTAACTTTATTCGTCTCAAAATGCTCGACGCAAAGTTCTAATATACCAATTAAAACATAATTAATTATAAGAAGCTCTTAGTAACAAAGAGTGGTTTTGCCTCATTTAATTTCAATGTTGTTTTGTAATAAAATGCCAAAGTATTGTCAATTTTGCATATAGAGATGTATCTCAACGGTTTCTTTCATCTGTATTGTTGGATACCGACCTAATTCTTTAAGACTTCATATCCAAATATTCCTAAACGTGAGTCAGGGTCCAATCGGGAATTGTTAGCTATCTCCGATTCCGTCATCGCTTTTCCTCCAAAATATGTTTTGAAGACCTTTGGTCCTAAGGAAAAGCGATCGCCCTATGGAACCTTACTCACGAGAAGTCGGAGTCATCCGAACCTCCCACCACACTGTTGTAAAACCCTTAAAAGACCAGTCTTATTACCAAAATCAGACAGACTAAATCAGGAATTTTGTACCGAATCGCTGACAGTCGGCATCTCGCGACGACGTTATTCTAAAATTGTTAAAACTCAGTGTGCGCAACAGTTCTTCCTAAATAAAGTGTTGTTAACCAACCACGGGATACAACAGTATGATTGTTAAAAAACATTTTCTTCATTTATATTTTAATGCGATTTCTCGACAACGATTCAGCGGAAAAGGACATTGATACAGTGGAACAGATTTTCAGAAGATAACTTTATAACAAAGAGTGCATTTGCATATTTCCATGGGTAATGTGGAAACCTATTACCTCTTTAGTGACAAGAGACAACACAACATTGTACAATGTATCGCCCCAATAACTTCTTACATTATTCTACATTCTTTGAGGTGAACAAGTTTGCATTTTGCTGTCACAAAATTTTTTAAATATAAATGTCGCCCCAATATGCCGCTACAATGCTACCACGCTTGTATAACGCGACAACCTCAAGAAGTCTCCTCGGAGGTAGGCCTGTTTCGGCAGGATCTGATTCGCCAGGCGTCATAAAGATATTTCAATGTTACGACTTTGTCAAGTGCCTTCTTCAGGAGGCTGAGCAGGGTGGATTAAATAAAAAAAACGGTGCGAATAAGCAGTATTTAGCGAGAAGCTCCGCCGCTCAGGAGACTTCTTGAGGTTGTCGAACGATACCAGTAGGTACGACCGTAACGCCGCCGGTGGGCCGGTGAATCAGTGACATCTCGGCTGCCTGTGTAGGTGAAGGAGGCGGCGCAGCTCGAGAAACGGCTCTGTCGAGCAAGGCCTTGACAAAGCTGACCTAGGGTATATATCACACATCTAGGTGCTTCACCTTCTACCGTTTCTAAATCTTCCGTAGACTTTAAAGCCTGCAAACAGTGTCGAAAAATGTAAAAATAAAAAAGATTCATATTTATCATACTGAAAATATATATCATATCATGAATCCATACTTGTTCAATGAAAATCAAGTTTTTCATTCCATGTTTAATTTTTTTATTGCCAAGTTCCTTGCACAAATACTCAAGTACTTTAATTGACTTGTTGTCAGTTTCTGACAAACTACAAAATTTTGCCAGTTTACCAAGGCAAATGTCGATTTTCTTGACTATATCTTCAAAAGTTATATTTCTCAAAATTAAAAATTCATAAAACATCTGTAATTTTAAAAAATTCAATGAGTGAAATACATAAAATAATATATGTATACATATACACACATAAAGACATTAATTAAAAATTTACCATTTCATAAGAAATTAAGCATGGGTACTTTGATATAATATCAACAGGTCGAGTCGCTTCGTTCTCTATCCAAGGTCTACGTGAGCTCAAAGTTATTTTCAGCAATTTTTTTAAATGGGTCGTATTGATTCCTTCTCTGTAATTTTGACTCAACTCTTTGAGAGATTTTCCAATATCGCTACAAATATTAAGAAACAGTCAATATTTCATCAAATGTAACCAATGATGTAATGTATACGGAAAAAAAATATTAATTTTTACTATTTAAAACTGTAATTCTCTACATTTAAATAGTACTTTTCAGCAAATAAATTTTAAAGTTTAGCGTTTAAAAAATAAATATCAATAATCACATATTAAAACCATGATTTTACTACTCAAAATTATTATATGTAGCAACTGTACTATTGCTTATTAAAAAACATTTTCTTCCCTGTAGAAATTATAAGTCATTAACAATCAGGAAGTTAAATTTTAAAACTATTTTAATAATTACTCATTAGTTTCCACAAAAACTGCTTGAGTTACTGGAAGTTTGCTATTTCCATCGTGGTCTCTTTTTTTACTTGCAGCCTTTTTCAACCCAACACGATGATTTCGAATCCAAATGCTTAACTGACAATGAGTCTTAACAATTCCCTGAAAAGTTTAAGCTTGATAATAAAATAAAGAAAATTGACATGTAATAATCATAAATAATACTAACACATTCATTAGTCCCTCCTTTCAGATCTGGATAAGCCTGAACGATACTTGTCGCTAGATTTTGATAATCAAAGGGTATAGCTGGTTAAGATGGTCAAATGTGCCCTTGAACCGAATTCAAATCGCGATGAGTCATTCGAAAGCTTATAAAAAAAGAATGATTTCTGCCAAGTTTCAACTTTAAATCTCGACCCGGGGGGTAGTAAAGGGTAAAAATAGAAAATCAGGTTTTTGCCGAATTTCTCCTATACCAGCGGATAAAAAATTTTGAAAAAATTCAGAGGCACTTCTGTTATCAGGGCACATATTAGAGAATTTTTTCAGATTTTTAAATTGAAAAAACAAGCTGTGAAAAATAAAAAACGCTAAAAAATGATGAAAAATGCCGATTGTGTATCGAAGCAGTCTTGGCACTATAATTATATTTTTACTGTAAGTACGTATCATTGTTACTATTGTCCTGAATTTTTTTCAGATTTTTCAATTTGGTGCGCCGCAGTTAAAAAAATTAAAAACCGATTTTTTCGTCGTTTTTTCCGTGTCAGAGTAACTTATACGTCGAATTGCTTCATGAAATAGGTATTTTATGCGATCTTCTATGTTTATACGTACAGCAAAACATCACAGGAATTAAAGAAACTGAAAAAACCGAATCATTTGAAACTGTTATGCGCCTTACATTGTAAAGTATGTACCGTATTTTCCAACGGCGTCGGTGGCGCAGCGGTAGAGTGTCGAGCTGCCGCTGCGAACTTTTTGAACGTAGGTTCGAGCCTCGAACTTCCAAGTCCCTTAGGCTAAGTTTTTTTTTTTCGTTAATTACATATATTTCCTAACTTTACGACACAACGATCAATATTTACTTTCAAATGTTTTAAGAATATTTGAAAAACATATTAACCTGAAATATACGTAAATATAAGTTTGGACTGCTTGTTATGCCGCCGTTTATCCTGTCAATTACGGCATTGTTTGAAATTGGTTTTCAAATCTCTTACCTTTAACAGTTATGGATGGATGGCAACAAAAATCGTGTTGTTGTTTTTCTACTATTTAGCCTTTTCGTCTATTCGAATTAGATCATACAATTCTATTCTCTCTTTTATTCAAAATGTATGTTAGAATTTCTGTCACGGGTTCAATGCATGAAAGGTAAGAGATTTGAAAACCAATTTCAACCAATTTCAAACAATGCCGTAATTGACAGGATAAACGGCGGCATAACAAGCAGTCCAAAGTCATATTTACGTATATTTCAGGTTAATATGTTTTTCAAATATTCTTAAAACATTTGAAAGTAAATATTGATCGTTGTGTCGTAAAGTTAGGAAATATATGTAATTAACGAAAAAAAAAAACTTAGCCTAAGGGACTTGGAAGTTCGAGGCTCGAACCTACGTTCAAAAAGTTCGCAGCGGCAGCTCGACACTCTACCGCTGCGCCACCGACGCCGTTGGAAAATACGGTACATACTTTACAATGTAAGGCGCATAACAGTTTCAAATGATTCGGTTTTTTCAGTTTCTTTAAATCCTGTGATGTTTTGCTGTACGTATAAACATAGAAGATCGCATAAAATACCTATTTCATGAAGCAATTCGACGTATAAGTTACTCTGACACGGAAAAAAACGACGAAAAAATCGGTTTTTAATTTTTTTAACTGCGGCGCACCAAATTGAAAAATCTGAAAAAAATTCAGGACAATAGTAACAATGATACGTACTTACAGTAAAAATATAATTATAGTGCCAAGACTGCTTCGATACACAATCGGCATTTTTCATCATTTTTTAGCGTTTTTTATTTTTCACAGCTTGTTTTTTCAATTTAAAAATCTGAAAAAATTCTCTAATATGTGCCCTGATAACAGAAGTGCCTCTGAATTTTTTCAAAATTTTTTATCCGCTGGTATAGGAGAAATTCGGCAAAAACCTGATTTTCTATTTTTACCCTTTACTACCCCCCGGGTCGAGATTTAAAGTTGAAACTTGGCAGAAATCATTCTTTTTTTATAAGCTTTCGAATGACTCATCGCGATTTGAATTCGGTTCAAGGGCACATTTGACCATCTTAACCGGCTATACCCTTTTGTAGGTTTAGTATCTGTAGTTTCCCACAAATATGAAGCCCAGAAGCTAATGAAATATTTCTGTGCTTTCAAAATACCATCCTCGTCTAATTTTTTTTGTAAGTCCAATGTCAGTGATGGTAGCGGAGAGTTAGGTGATATAAATCTTTGTTGACGTTCAGAATTTTTTGATGTTGGTAGAGCAGGATCAATACTATTGACGTTAAATAAATACTGTTCATGTGTTGCATTATTTTTATTCAAATCGTGCTCTCGGGGAATCTAAATTAATCATTAATTTTTTTTTATTTACACTTAGAGTTTTAAATTTTTTGCATATGAAAATTATGTAATGGGTCGTCAAGTTCAAGATGCAATAAAGGAAATACACCGGGAGTTGTATCAAAAATTAGGAAAGGTGAAATATACATACAGGGTGTGTAAAAAAATTAGTGGTCATGGCTTTAAGGGGTTGTTCTACACCTCTGGATCGATGGAGATTTGCGAAAAATCCGGCCGCAAAATTCGGGAAAAGGTAGCCAATTTTTTTATTGGCTCATCTTATTCGTCTTGTTACGTAGGCAAAATGTCTCAGGGGAACCATGGGTCAGAAACGAACCCTTTTCTCGCAAATTAACTTTTAATTCGGTCTCTCCGATTAAAATTTCGCCAATAATTTGTGAGAAAACGGTTCGTTTCTGACCCATGGTTCCTGTCAGACATTTTACCTACGTAACAAGGCGAATACGATGAGCCAATAAAACAAATTTGCTACCCTTTCCCGCATTTTGCGGCCGGTTCTTTTCGTAAATCTTCATTGATCCAGAGGTGTAGAATACCCTGTACAATACGTATGCTAGTTACGATAATACGAGACTGTCTCGTGCAGCGGTCAATGCATCTTCGCAGCTCAATAAACAATTGCACGTCGACGACGCAATCGGCGACAAATACATTGTATTTACCTGCTGTTGCATACATTCTCTTACAATTGTAAATATAGTTTCAAATAATTTTAATTTATTTATTAGAAAAACTAATCCGAAAAATTTTAAGATTTTTTATTTAATAATACATTTATATTAATGATACTTAAATTGACAGGCATCTGATGATTTTTAGTATATTTTTTTTAAATAAAATAATTATAAAAAAAGTTTTTAACAAAATTCTACATGTGTACATTCAAAAAAATATATGAATGGAATTTGTCAAAAACATTTTGTTACTAGTAATTTATTTTTTAAATAAAATAAATAATTTATCAGGTATCTGCTGATTTCAGTTTCATTTATATTTAATAACAAATATATAATTTTATTTATTACTAGATATACATAAGAAAACTTACTTGATTATTTGTACTCGGCAACACAATGCTATTATCAATAGCCATCACTGAATGCTCAGTTGTTGACATTTCTAATGTAGGTTCAACTAAACTTACATTAACATTTGTAGTACCAGACACATTTTCCGAAAAAACTATCGGTAGGGAATTAAGATCGATGTCTGTTAATGAAGAAGGTGATGGTATCAGAAGTACGTGGACATCGCTTTTATCAGGAATGACGTCATCTTGTTCAATATCGCACAATTGATTGTTTCGATCCGGATCTTTACTTTGCAAAATAATTGATTTGCCCGAAGTCATCATCTTCAAAACTACGTCTTTATTGATAAGCTCCATCAATTTTTTCATTATAGATTCATAATCCGTAGTTTTTTCATCCAGCACATATTTTAAACACTTACACCGTCCTTCGATCAGGCAATAAACTTTTTGATGATATTAAATAAGTTTCTAGACACACACGTGTTCCTTTTAGGAAAAAGACTTTTATTGCTTAGAATACATAATACTATAAGAAAAGATATTAGAAAAGAGAAGAAATGCCGGTAGCGCCAACTAGGGCCAAAACACCAGCATTGAACGAAGAGCACAGGATTCGAATAAGCTGACAACTTAATTCTTCTCAACAGTCTCCCCTGCTCTTACGTTCGATGCTTTAGTGAAATTGATTTGTCTCAAACAATGTTCAAATTTCATTTTACTCACAAGGAAGGTATTCGAAGTGCAACTCACGGATTCGAATAAAATTTTGTGGGTTTGTAGAGTGATCCAAGACAAGAAAAATGGTATACTCCATTCGTGCCCAATCGCCCTTTAAGGGCATGAAATTTAACCTCAAAGTGAAATCGACACTTGCACTTCCTCGCTTATATCTCCTAAAGTACAAAAGATAGAAAAAAATGTTTTAGGTAAAAGTTTAACGGTAAAAGGAGCGCTATAAATTTGCATTAACAAATTTTAAAAAACAACTTTCCTTCTTGGAAAAAAAATTTTTTTTTGCGTTATATTAAACAATTTTGAAATCTTTTTGGTAATGAAAAATGTGGCATTTTTTATTCTGAATTCAACCATAACAATATTTTTATTATACACCGCTAGGGTTACACAGATACACGACAAAACGTACTCCCTAGCGCGCTGACACGTATAAAGTTACATATTAAGAATGTTCATTTTCGTCGTAGGACATGCCTATGTGACGAAGATGGATGTGGTAACATAAAAATCGCAAATTATGAAATATTACGTAAAGATTAATGACTTATAATACAGATCGTACTATATCCCATATATACATACATAAATATTTTTTAAACGCTTATTTAACATTTTACTACATTGTAAGCACACGCGAATACATGTACCTACTTCACTCGACATAGTTTCGTAAAGTGAAAAAGACGAAATACTATCTTCATTAAAAAAGTGATCTACAAACAGATACTTTTTACACCAAGCACATCTTATAATAGCAGGCTTACCACATAATTCACAACGTGGCAGTTTATCTGCTTCAGGAAATTTAAAATAGAAATCTACCGGATTTTCAAACTGTTGTTGTAATCTTTCCTCTAGGTGTCCACTTTTATACCAAGAGTTCTTAAATATAATAATTCGCGGACTCTCGGAGATGAAAACTGATTCGATGTGAGAGATTGCAGTTTGATGATATTATTTCGTAGATGCAAATTTGTAAAAAGATTATATGGTAAAACTCAATTGGAACAAGTTCTCACAAAATTTTTTCATACCCAAAAATAAAAAAAAAGCTACGATTAACGGTGATAAGCCTGCTATTATAAGATGTGCTTGGTGCAAAAAGTGCCTATGCGTATATCATCGTTTTAACCATTTCACTACTGTGAGCGCCTATAGGCGCTTAGAAATTTTGCGCTAGTGATACCCAGGAGCGCCTATAGGCGCTTGACGCTGGCTGGCTCTCTGATACTGAAGGCGCTTAAAGGTGCTCATTGTAATTTGGCTTTCTGACACGAAGAGTACTTTTAAATTTGTCATATTTGTAATTTGTCACATTTAAAAAATGTTTATTTGTGTATATATGCGATGTAGTACGATTTATAACATAAGTCATTAATCTTTATGTAATATTTCATAATTTGCGATTTTTATGTTACCACACCCATCTTCGTCACATAGTTATGTCCTGCAACGAAAATGAGCATTCTTAATATGTAACTTTATATGTTGTTAGCGCATTATTGCGCGGTACCACGCGCTAGGGAGTACGTTTTGTCGTGTATCTCTGTAACCCTAGCAGTGTATAATAAAAATATTGTTATGGTTGAATTCAGAATAAAAAATGCCACATTTTTCATTACCAAAAAGATTTCAAAATTGTTTAAAATAACGCAAAAAAAAATTTTTTTTCCAAGAAGGAAAGTTGTTTTTAAAAATTTGTTAATGCAAATTTATAGCACTCCTTTTACCGTTAAACTTTTACCTAAAACATTTTCTTCTATCTTTTGTTCTTTAGGAGATATAAGCGAGGAAGTGCAAGTGTCGATTTCACTTTGAGGTTAAATTTCATGCCCTTAAAGGGCGATTGGGCACGAATGGAGTATACCATTTTTCTTGTCTTGGATCACTCTACAAACCCACAAAATTTTATTCGAATCCGTGAGTTGCACTTCGAATACCTTCCTTGTCAGTCGTTTAGTAAATATGTCTGCTGGTTGATCTTCCGTGCGAATATATGCCACATCGATGAGTCGTTCAGACTTTGCGTCTCGTATAAAATGATGGCGTACGTCGATGTGCTTTGTACGTTGGTGGTACTCGTAATTCGAGACTAGTTTTATAGCCCCTTGGTTATCGCAGCATATTGCCACTGGTTCAGACTCTAAACGTTCCAATTCCTTCAACAAAGAATTTAACCATATGGCCTCTTTAGCTGCTTCCGCCATCGCAACATACTCTGCTTCCGTAGTGGAAAGAGCTACTGTCCTTTGTATTTTTGAGCTCCAAGAAATAGCTCCTCCATAAAGAGTAAAAACGTAACCACTTGTAGATTTTCTGGTATCCAGGTCGCCAGCATAATCAGCATCACAATATCCTACAAGCAATTCAGATTTATTAGTACCTAATTCTATACCATGATCAGTCGTGCCCTTGAGGTATCTGAGAACGCGTTTTACGGCTGCCCAATGCGTTTCATCATTTGCGTCCATATATTGTGTCAGTTTGCTACAGATAAAAGCTATATCTGGTCTAGTTCTAATCATTGCAAACAACAAGCTACCAATTGTTTCTTTATAACGCTTATTTATAACCTTTCGAAGTTTCACGTTTACGTCAGCAGGGCATGAAACTGCCTTACAATCCATCATACCGAATTTGTTCAAAAATCCTTTTTATATAATACTGCTGATGTAGTTTTATAGTTCTTTTGAATCTATTTCGTTCAATTTGTAATCCAACGAATAAATTTTCATCTTCTATCTGAATTTCGAATTGTTCTGTCAAATATTTCAATATCATTTCAATCATAGATTTATCCGTGGAACATAGCAGCCCATCATCAACGTAAAGTCCGAGAATTGTCCGTTTTCTTTCAGTGATTTCATAGTACTGTAAAACCTCGATAAATGCCGAAGAAGTTTGTACCGATAAATGCATCGCGACTATCCCCTCCACATAGGGGGATCCCCCTCGGTCGAACCTCGACGTTCGGCGACGAGGCAGTGTAACACGATACTATCGGAACCATCGGAACGTATCCATGTGATAATACTAATCCGAGACTTGAGCTTTTCCATTTTTGATTTTTTTTGGTTGAAAACTTCGCTAACGTATTTGTGACAAGTTTCTGATTAAAATGATACCAAACACGACATAGTTTGAGCAATATTTACTTAATATTTAATTCGTTTACTTGCTATTTAGATAACTCGAACATATCGTGTTTGGTATCATTTTAATCAGAAAAATGTCACAAATACGTTAGCGAAGTTTTCAAACAAAAAAATCAAAAATGGAAAAGTTCCATCCTCCGCTTAGTATTGCGTCATCCATGCGTTAGGGCCGGTCCCCCTGTGCGTTGGGCCTCTCTGTCTTTTCTACTGTCTGTCCTTTTCTAAGCTCGGCGCTCGCTGGAGCCTCAACGTAAACACAGTCCTGACATTCAGCAGCGTCCTATGCATTTAAGTCTCGCACAGGGAACCATTTAGCAGCGCAGTTAACGGTACAGGTAACTATTCTATGTTTTCATCTGACTCCAGCTGACCACGAATCTAGAAAGGGGTAAGCAATGGGAAACCGTCCCCTCGAAGATGATAGGGTTAAAGGAACCGGGACTCGGTTGCGGTGCACATGCGATTGACGGCGATGCGTTCATCTTTGCTCCATTCACGAGCTCATGGAGTAGACTTTGACGATGCTCAAAGTTTTTTAGATATCTATGCTATTGAGAGAAACGTTCCTCAAAACGTTCGTACGAACGGTCTCCTCGCTGTCAATCGCGTGTGCATCACAAACGAGTCACAGTAGCTTTAACCTTTGCATCTCCGAGGGGGTGGTTTCCCATTGTTTGTCACTTTCTAAATTCGCGGTCAGTTAGAGTCGCATGAAAACGCTGAATTGTTACCCAACTCAATAAATGTACAGCAAATCGACTGCTGTGCAATGTCGAAATGCACAAGGCTGTGTCTACGTTGCGGCTCCAATTGAGCGCCGAACTTAGAAAATGCATTAAATATAATTCAAACCGTATCGCGTTTGGTATCATTTTAATAAAAAAAATCTCACAAATACGTTAACGAGTTTTCAAAAAATAAGAATCAAAAATGGAAAAGTTTGATACTCCGATTAGTAGAGCGTAATGCAATAGAAGACGTTACGACGTGGCGGAAGTATTACATAATTATGACGTGAGTTTAAGGCCGACACTGAGTTCTAATAAATTTTAATATAGTATTATGGAAAATACATAAAATGAGGAGACGTTGAGGGTGGCAAACAAGAGGCCATAATAGGTGAGGACGAGCTGGTTGAGAAGGATGATGTTTCTTTTATTGATAACAAATTATAATATGAAATCTTGTTAAATAACAAATATAACAACAACAACAAGAACAGCAGCAATAATGGTAGCAATACTATTAATAGTAATGATAATGATGGTGTTAATGATAATGATTATAATAACAGCGGTGGTGATAATACTGATAATATGTACAACGTGATGGTGGGATGTGACATTAGCTTCTTGGAACGTAACGTTAAAAATTTAACGTATTAACACTATGACGTCCGGCGACACCACCGTGGTGTCGTGCGCAAAATATAAGTAAGAAAATATAAATAAAGAAATATATAAAACAAAAAAATTTTACATATATTTACATATATATATATCCTCAAAATTTCATGAAAATAGAGGTACAGGATTAAAAACTCAAGAGAATTGACGATGAGATTAGTGAAACTTGACGATTTATGACAAGAGGAATGATCTGAAACAGTCCTACCGGCGCCAAGCAAACAAATTTTGATGAGACGTGCGGCCGCCAAAGTGTTAATTATGGTCATCGGCACCTAAAAAATTAAGTTTGAGTATTAAAATGACAATTATGTTTGTGGCTTTTACAAAATTATATAATAGTACTTATGATGTTATCTGTACAAACCTAAAATGTGTTTCTTTAAAACGTTGACCATATCTTGGACAATCGGTGCGTCCGACGATATGAGACGCTCCAATCGGCTAAATACTTCGACTGCCTCTGATTTGTCATGATAATTCGGCGTACTGTCCTCTTCTCCTGATGTTTCACCTTCCTGGCTCTCTGGTGTTGGTGATTCACCTTCCTCTACCCATGTTCTACTTTCTTCGGCATTACAATTATTCAGGAATTCAGTTACTTCCTCTTCAGTAAATGTATTGCCGATTAAATTTGATATATCAACCCGTAGAGCCCGTTCAAATCTGCCAGTTTCGGGAATAATTTTGTTCCATGAACTTACAATATTTTCGGGGGCCACTTCCATCCAGGAACCGTGCAGAATTTCAATGCAATCTTTTAGATTGAATTTTTTGTAAAACTCCTTTAATCCTCCCTCATAGGATCCTGCTTTCTGCACAGTTTTTTGCCGGTACAATGTTTTAAATTTAGCGATTACACCCTGGTCCATCGGCTGTATTAAGCTTGTTGTATTGGGTGGAAGGAATATAATATTGAATTGCTCTTCATCTAATAATTCCGTTGGCACCCTATGGCCCCCGCAATTATCAACAACTAAAACTACTTTCCCGGTCGATCCTCGTTCTAATTGATCTTGTCGTACACTTGCTTTAAAATAATTTTGGTACCAGTCCACGAATAGCTCCCGTGTCATCCAAGCGTTTTTCTGTGATTTAAAAATCACTGGCAGATTTTGTTTGTAATTTTTTAAGGCCCTAGGGTTCTCGTACCTATTTATGACGAATGGCTTCAATTTGTGGGTACCCGAAGCATTCGCACACAAAGCCACAGTTATCCGCTCCTTACGACTTTTGTAGCCTTTTATTTTCTGCTCCTCTCGAAGCGCCAACGTTTTCGATGGCAACGCTTTCCATAGGAGGCCAGTTTCATCCATATTATAGATGTTATTTTCCTCGACGTCGTCAAATCCAATTCCCTTTAAAATATCGCCAAAATCCCGGCAAAATTTTTCCGCCGCATCGGAATCTGCACTTGCAGCTTCTCCATAAACTCTTGCAAGCCTTATGTCATTTCTTTTTTTGAATCCTCGCAGCCAGCCCCTACTAATTTTAAAAGTTGATGGCAACCCGATTGTGCCCTTCAATTGGATTGCTTTCTCCATTAGTATAGCGTCGGTAATAAGGTCGCCAACAGTCCTTTTTTCGACGAACCACGCCAGTATCTGTTTCTCCAATTCTTCGTACACCGGTAGCTTGATTCGTTGTCGTTTCTGTTGTACCTTTCCTTTGTCCGAAAACTTCATAATTTCCTGTGCGTTATTTTTTATTCTAAGTATTGTTGACCGATGCACGTTATACTTTCTTGCAATGATGGGAACACTTAACGTTTCTAAATCTTCTAAAACTTTCAGTCGGTCCTTCATACACAAAGTCACTTTCTTCTTACTCGCCATATCCAACACTTGAAGCACTAAATATAACTAAATATAACTAAATATAAGACAATAAATAACACAAAAAATAACACTGTATATATATATATATAAAATATTCTAAACAAAAACTAAACGGCGTAAAAATAATAGACTTAAAAAAAGAAAGACTAATGAAAACTAGTAAGCTTGAAGTGCTAGATATTTTAGTATTCGAATCGCTGTGTTAGAAGGCTCTAGGAAAAATGTCATGCTGTCTGCCATGGTCCTCTTTTATAGAAAATGCAACGTTTTCCCCACCCTGGAACCAGATTCTATGGCGACATCCTCCTCACTCCATAAGCGCTATGAACAATCCACACTTTAGAATAAAAATCTGAACTTCATAATTGTTGAAATGCAACGATTGTTTCATTAGTTATTTTATATTTAAAATTATATCCTTGCTTTTTATATTTCATAAATATTATTGTTAATCAAGTTTCATCTGTAACCATTCAAAATTGTTTCTCTATTTCTTGTTTTACATTAAAATTTTGCAACAGTCCATCACATCGTTTTCTCGCAAAATAATTCAAAATTGTGTTATGAAATAGTGTAATTCTTATACATATCGAAATTTCTTTATGAAATACAGATTATGTATTTTTTATCGAAAAATTAATTTTATAGTGTCAACAGGTAACAAATTCTTGGTTTGAGTATCTTCTTTATAATTGATTTTAAACTTTTAGTGGTAAATTTTTAAAGTTGGGTTATATTATATTACAATACTAACTAATTGTAAGTAATAAAACTAAGTAACTAACAATAAGACTAACAAGGGAACATACCGAACTGTCAATCACCAATTATGATGAAATTTAAGTATGATGTACTCCTCGTTAAAATATTCGACACGTATTTTTTTTATCTCTATTTCGCGCGTCGAACGGTACAATATCAAACTTAATAACTTTCTTTCTGGTGAAAAAATAAAAATTCCGATTTATCCGTATTTTTTTCAAGGACATATAGTTTCTATAAATGAATACTCAAGAAAATTCACTGGCATTAAAGGGAAAAAACCAACAGAAAAATTCGAATTTTTCATATATTGTTTAAACAAATTGAGATTTTGCAAAATCAATTTTACCATCCTATTGATTATTAAAATACGCAAATTTCGTCAATGTAAGCAAATGCTCTATCTCTCATAGTTCCCAAGATAATCGCCGAAATATACTTTAGAGCCTTAATTTACGGGTGGTTTTCACCCCTTTAACGTCGATGATTGCCGATAAAAAAAAAGTGTCGAATATTTTAACGAGGAGTACATCATACTTAAATTTCATCATAATTGGTGATTGACAGTTCGGTATGTTCCCTTGTAAGTAATAAAAGTCCTAAGTAAAGAAAATAAATTGCTATTTTTAAAGCCCTTATGATTTCTACGAAAGACATAAAACGAACGACACGTAATTCTGAAAATAAATAAAGATTTGCAATGAACTTTCATTGTCCACTTTCTACGGAGTAATACATTCATTACAAATGATTGTGGTTTCAAAAAGTGTATCTCTTCTTAGATATTGGAACATAGACATTACTTAGTCATCGTGACTTCGACAGTTTGAATTTTTGTACTATATATATTATTCAGGGTTCATTTTAGTACATGGGTCATTTTGAAGGTCCCAAGAGATATACTTTTCGGCAAGCTCGTGCGACGTCTGTTTTTCGTCAAGTAAAATACCGTGAGTTAGTCATAAACATTTGGTTTGGGTAACGTGTTTCAAGGGTGTAGGACTCATAAATAACGTCTTTCTACAAACGACTTTCCCTTCTCTATCACCATCATCAGCCAGAGCAAATCGTACATTTATTTCTTAGGCATTTTCTTTAAAAATAATATGTATGAACATTTTTCCTGAAAGCCCATGTTAATATGGTTCTTTGTTCTATTGTAAAAATACATATTACAATACCGGCAGAACAGCTTCAATTATCAAACAACTAAACTATGAAAAATTTGTGCTACATTGAATTGAGGGAAATCGCATGACGTATGGTTTTCGAAAAAAATATGAAATTATTCAACAAAACTAAGTTTTTTTAATGTGAAATATTTGTTCGTTATTCAATCGACCTTGCGTTTTACACATATTATTTTTTTTTACGATTAAAACTATAATTTTGGGAACCATCGTCATTACAAATAAATAACAGCTTTAGTGACGTGTGACTTTATTGTGCCTTACAGCGGTGGTGGAGATCGACTACCTGACTGTCGTTCCTCGGAGGTTACCCCGAAATTTCGGACCCTTCGCCAGTCCCCTAGCTGTGCCCCCTCGACTCCTTGAACTGATCGCAACAGTTCGAGGAGCGTTGACAGAAAACAGACCACGCCGGGGCAAGCAAGGGTGGTCCCATCCGGCACTCGGCACAGAGCGACGTCAAGAAAATATACTAGATAATTTATTGTATTTCGAGGATCGTCGCTCTGCCCGAGAATGCGAGACTAAACTCCGCAGAACGACGTACTCGATAAGTGGCGACGCATGGTCGTGTCGCCACAACAGCCATCGTAATCATCATGCTTACTAACTGCACTCCTCTGCATTCAAATTCAACGATTTTGTATTTATAAGTATCATAATTGCTGTTTAATTTATCAGAGTAAGCTGTTTCTGACAAATGAAAGCAATCCATTATCCATACTCCAATATGCATATGGTTGGGAAATTCCATAACATCGCTTGACAATTATAACCACGTGCCCAGATGCTTGTACAAGGCAAGCAGGTCAGTGGGCTCCGAAAGCACAGTGCGGAGTCTCATAGTTTAACCCTGCAACCCTGAGAAGTTTTCGAATGCAATTGTGAGAAGACTTTCCTCATGCATAGAAGACTAATTAAGGTTACAGCACACGAGTTAGAATCTACTCCACCAAGGCCCTTGCAAGGGTCCACTTGAGTTGTATAACCTTTCGATACTTGTTACGAAATCAATTGTGACTACATATAGATATTCAACTTGACAAAGAATTATCATTCTTCAATATAATTGAAGTTTCATACAACTTTTGTGTAACATCAGAATTTAGGTTGGCTACCTGTACGTGAACCACTCTGTGTTCGGTTTGATCTTAAAACATTAACCCTTTGCACTCCTAACTTTTTGTTACCCTCGGGTTACTTACCAATAACTTCATAATTAATTTGCGAAATATATAAAAAAAGGCCTGAGTAACAAGTTGTATTAAAACGGAAATTGTTATTATTATATTGTTACTAGTATTCAATTGTTTTAGAAATTGCGTTGTGTAAAGTCGAATCTAATTCGACATTAAAGTTGAAGTAAGAAATGTAATGTCGAGGCACATTTGACATAGGAGTGCTAAGGGTTAACAGATTGAAGACTCCTTTCAAATTACGTTTATGGATTTTCTATACAGTATTATTTTCACGGCGTTTTTCTAACTGTATTTCTGGCCCAATATTTAGCAAACCGTTCGTCCTCAATGTATTCAAAACCTTTCTGAAGATTTATTGCATGAGCAATCCCATGACTATTTTGACGAAAACGGCTTTAGTTAAATGACTCTGCTTCCACGAATTCCACCGGCCGCACCTGGTGTTTTGCTTTTAAAAATTTTAATTATTTTGTACCAATAGCGTAGCCATGTAATAAATGGGCAATATCCAAGTTTGCTTCCATCAGTTCGTGAATGGAAAAAAGAACATACCTGAAAAGGTTCGTAGGGATAGAACTGTCGCGGTTAATCACGTGTCCATCACATGGCGAGGCTGGTTACCTTTAACTATTGCATCTTCAAGGAACTGGTTTTTAATTTTCTGGTCCTTTCTAAATTCACACTCAGCTGGAGCAGCGTAAAAATAGTGAATAGTTATACAACTCGATATAAATGCACAGCTATATTGAAACCTGTGCAAGGTTTAAATGCACAGGCTTCGGTTCAATGGCAGGACTGTGTTTACGGCTCTAGCCGAGTTTGTTGTTGTTATGATTGTTATTTAATAAGATTTAATATTATAATTTGTTATTACTAAAAGAAGCATCTTCCTTCTCAAATAGCTCGTCCTCAGCTATTATTGCCCCTTGTTTCCCACCCCTAAAGTTTTCTCATTTTATGTATTTTTTAAAAATAATATGTTAAAATTACTTAGAATTAAGCGTTGTCCTTAACTTCACGTCTTAATTGTGTTGTAACGGTAAGTTACCGACAGTCGTCACCGGAACAAAAGGGAACGCGCGACTCGTGTGCAAGAACGTTAGAGATTAAGAAAGTCGTATCCTTGTAACCACGTGTATCGTGTGCGCGAAAGAAAAGGTTGTAAAATCCAAAATAGCAGTGACAAAAGGAAAGGATAGGGAAGAAGAAAATAAAGAAAGATACACTCACTATCACAGAGTGATTTAATCACTTACAAAAAGTAGAACCAGTGTTCTTTTTATTCATTTTCCCAGCCACCGAGTAAGCTAACCTCGCCGACCACGTGGCGGGAATAAAGGATCCGGCACGGAGCTAACAAGTGGTGACCCCGATATTCTCTTTTTTTCCGGATTATAAGGCAGAGGAAACATAAGAAGGATGGAAACCAACAAGGTGAGCATTAAAATTCCACCTTTTTGGCGAGAAAAACCAGAAATATGGTTCTATCAAGTAGAAGCGCAATTCGATATCAACGGTATTACAACCGAGCCTACAAAATTTAACTATTTAATTTCACAACTGGAACCTAAGTATGTAGAAGATATTTGGGACCTCGTTACTGACGAGAAAACCACCAATAAATACACTGCAGCTAAGGAGAAACTTTTGAGCGTATTCCGGGAAAGTGAAGACAAAAGAATTAAACGGCTCGTTACCGGAATAGAATTAGGAGATATGAAACCCAGTCAACTCCTTCAAAAGATGAAATCACTAGCCACCGAAGATATTTCAGACAGGGCGTTAAGAACTCTGTGGTTAGATAAAATGCCAGAGAAAATTAAAAATATATTATTAGTGTCGGACGAGACTCTGGATAAGTTGGCAAGTATGGCAGATAAAATTAGGGAAATGAGTCCACAGAACGAATTGTACGCCGCCCATCAAAGTACTGATAGAATAGACGAATTAATTCACAAAATAGCAGCCTTAGAGGGGCAAATAGCCAAATTAAGCGTAGACAGACGGTCACGATCGCGAAGTCGCAGCGATAGCAATTCCTCAAGGCACAATAGTCGACAGCGAAGCGCCAGCAGAAAACGCTACAACCCGAATGGGAAATATTGCTATTATCATTTCCGATTTGGGGCAAACTGCTTACCAAACAAATGTAGCCCCCCTTGCAACTGGCCCACCAACGCGTCGGGAAACACAAGCCAGCAGCTGAATTAGCGGCAAGCTCTGCTGCTGACAATAACCTAAGTGGCCGCAAACATCGGTTGTTCATAAAGGATAGAAATACTAACATAACCTTTTTAATTGACAGCGGAGCTGACGTGAGCCTAATACCAGCCACCCGAACCGATAAAGAAACACACGACTTTAAATTATATGCGGCGAACGGCACAGAAATCGCAACTTATGGAATCAAGGTATTAACCCTAGACCTGGGACTACGACGGGCATTTCAATGGCCTTTTATAGTGGGAAAAGTTTCAAAAGGAATAATAGGAGCGGATTTTTTAAACAAATTTAAATTACTAATAGATATTAACAAAAAAAGATTAATAGATAGTGTAACGACTCTCACCATACAAGGAGAAATTACAACTATTTCAAGAGACTCCACAATAAGTTTACTGGACAAAAAACTAAAATATTACGACATAATGTCAAAATATCCGCAAATAACGAAACCAAACCTGCTAATAACTAATGTGAAACACAACATACAACATCACATCACCACCACAGGACAACCAGTATACTCAAGAGCAAGGCAGCTTGATACCAAAAAACTCGCAATTGCGAAACAAGAGTTTCAATACATGCTAGATAACAATATCATTAGGAGATCAAACTCGCAATGGGCGAGTCCCCTCCACTTAGCAACCAAGAAAGATGGCACTATGCGACCCTGTGGTGACTATAGAAGACTGAATGATCAAACGGTCCCGGACAGATATCCGATTCCAAGAATTAATGACTTCAGTCACATATTAAGAGGTAAGAAAATTTTTTCAAAAATCGATTTATTCAAAGCGTACTTCCAGATCCCAATAGCCGAGGAAGACAAAGCGAAAACCGCTGTCATAACACCCTTTGGTTTATTTGAATTTAATGTCATGAGTTTTGGACTACGAAACGCACCTGCGAGCTTCCAGCGTTTTATGCATCAAGTACTCCAGGGACTACCCAACGTTTTTTCATACTTGGATGACATTCTGGTGGCATCGACGACGGAAAAGGAGCACGGCGAGCACCTAGACGTATTATTTAAAAGACTAAACGAATATGGTCTCAGGATAAACCTACCCAAATCAACCATGGGAGTAAAAGAGTTAGATTTTTTGGGATACCGAATTACAACCGAAGGAGTCAAACCACTAGCGGAACGAGTGGAAACAATATTGAATTACAAATTGCCAACGAC
This sequence comes from Cerceris rybyensis, assembly GCA_910591515.1. NCBI lineage: Eukaryota > Metazoa > Arthropoda > Insecta > Hymenoptera > Crabronidae > Cerceris > Cerceris rybyensis. The sequence continues at coordinate 18,050,788 of OU342798.1, read as the reverse complement.
GATCCAAGAACTCCGAATATTTCTGGGCATGATAAATTTTTACCGGCCATTTCTAAAAAATGCTGCAGGTAATCAAGCTGTGTTGCAGGAATACTTAAAGGGCGCTAAGAAAAAGGATAAAAGAAAAATTCAATGGACAGATGAGGCAATAGAAAAATTCGAAAAATGCAAAAAAGTATTGGCTGATGTAGCGTTGCTCACATACCCCGACGCGGAATCGCCACTAACACTCTGCACAGACGCCTCCGATTGGGCAGTAGGCGCAGTATTACAACAATATGAAAATCGAGCGTGGAGGCCAATAGCCTTCTATTCAAAAAAATTGAATGACGCCCAAAGAAACTATAGCACCTACGACCGGGAACTGTTGGGCATCTATCTCGCAGTGAAACATTTCAAACATTTACTAGAGGGGCGTGAGTTCAAGATCCTCACGGACCATAAACCGCTAACCTTTGCATTCAAACAACGTAATGAAAAAGCATCTCCACGGCAACTAAGGCAACTGCAATAAATATCCCAGTTCACTACTAATGTGTGTCACATTAAAGGACAGGAAAATGTGGTTGCAGATAACCTGTCTAGAGTAACAGAAACATCGATCGCAATAATCGATTACGATTTAATAGCAGAAGAACAAAAGGACGACAATGAACTAAAGGAATTACGAAGAAAAAACAAATCACTGTCATTCAAAAGTTATTCACTTCCATCCGGAAAGGAGTTGTGGTGCGATACATCAACCAAAAATATCAGACCATTCATACCCAAACGATTTAGGGAAAACATCTTTCAACAAATCCACGGCCTAGCACACCCTGGTGTCAAGGCTACGACACAGGAGATAGCAGCGAGATTTATCTGGACGGATATGAAAAGGGAACTACAAAGATGGACTCGAGCGTGCAATAATTGCCAAAAGAACAAGGTAACACGCCATACGAAATCAGAACTTGGAACGTATCCGGAACCGGACGAACGTTTCACTATAGTCCACATCGACTTAATTGGGCCATACCCACCATCCGATGGCTACACCTATTGCCTGACTTGCATAGACCGCTATACAGGATGGACAGAAGTAGTACCGCTGCGAAACATAACAGCAGAAGCCGCTGCAAAAGCATTTTATGAAAATTGGATCACCCGGTTCGGAGTTCCGTACCAAGTTATTACAGATAGAGGATTGCAATTTACATCAGAACTGTTCCGATCGCTAACGAATATATGCGGTATCAAACTCCAACATACGACTGCTTACCACCCTCAAAGCAACGGAAAAGTAGAGAGGTTCCATCGAACCCTAAAAGCAGCTATCAGATCCCATAATTCTACAACGTGGACAGACTCAATCCCAACAATCCTCCTAGGTCTCCGAGCAGCGCTAAAAGAGGACACCGGGCACTCAACGGCACAGCTGGTCTACGGAAAGACGATCAAACTCCCAGGTGAATTCTTTACTGAATCAAAAACATTAATAACACCAGATACTTTTGTTAACAGATTACAGAACCACATGGGAGCAATGAAACCTAGCGTTACGAAACACGGAACGAACGTAAAGGTTTTTGTGCACAAAGATTTGGAAACATGCTCCCACGTATTCGTAAGAACGGATAGAGTAAAAAAACCACTCGAACCGGCTTACGAAGGACCGTTCAAAGTACAAGACAGGAAGGAAAAGTACTTTCTAGTACAAATAAAAGGGAAATCAGTACACGTTTCAATCGACAGATTGAAACCAGCGTACATATTAGCACCGGACGTTCAACAGCGGGCTATTCCTGAAACAGCAGAGCCAAAGACAAAAGTACAAAGTGGAAAACCAGAGATTTCTCGATCAGGAAGACTGATAAGACGACCAGTACGTTTTAGCGATAGAATAAGTGTAATGAATGTGATTACTTAGAAGTTAAGCGTTAGAATAGTATATTATATTTGCTTGTTATTATTACCGTTTAAAGTTTATAATTCGGGTATTCGTAGAAATCATATTTTTCTTTTTTCTTTTTTCTTTTCTCTTCTCTGCGCGCGGTAGCATAAGAGAACGTAACTTAGTTACTGGTGAGGGAATGATGTAACGGTAAGTTACCGACAGTCGTCACCGGAACAAAAGGGAACGCGCGACTCGTGTGCAAGAACGTTAGAGATTAAGAAAGTCGTATCCTTGTAACCACGTGTATCGTGTGCGCGAAAGAAAAGGTTGTAAAATCCAAAATAGCAGTGACAAAAGGAAAAGATAGGGAAGAAGAAAATAAAGAAAGATACACTCACTATCACAGAGTGATTTAATCACTTACAAAAAGTAGAACCAGTGTTCTTTTTATTCATTTTCCCAGCCACCGAGTAAGCTAACCTCGCCGACCACGTGGCGGGAATAAAGGATCCGGCACGGAGCTAACAGTGTCATGTGTCCGCACGTCGTAACGTCTTCTATTGCATTACGCTCTACTAATCGGAGTATCAAACTTTTCCATTTTTGATTCTTATTTTTTGAAAACTCGTTAACGTATTTGTGAGATTTTTTTTATTAAAATGATACCAAACGCGATACGGTTTGAATTATATTTAATGCATTTTCTAAGTTCGGCGCTCAATTGGAGCCGCAACGTAGACACAGCCTTGTGCATTTCGACATTGCACAGCAGTCGATTTGCTGTACATTTATTGAGTTGGGTAACAATTCAGCGTTTTCATGCGACTCTAACTGACCGCGAATTTAGAAAGTGACAAACAATGGGAAACCACCCCCTCGGAGATGCAAAGGTTAAAGCTACTGTGACTCGTTTGTGATGCACACGCGATTGACAGCGAGGAGACCGTTCGTACGAACGTTTTGAGGAACGTTTCTCTCAATAGCATAGATATCTAAAAAACTTTGAGCATCGTCAAAGTCTACTCCATGAGCTCGTGAATGGAGCAAAGATGAACGCATCGCCGTCAATCGCATGTGCACCGCAACCGAGTCCCGGTTCCTTTAACCCTATCATCTTCGAGGGGACGGTTTCCCATTGCTTACCCCTTTCTAGATTCGTGGTCAGCTGGAGTCAGATGAAAACATAGAATAGTTACCTGTACCGTTAACTGCACTGCTAAATGGTTCCCTGTGCGAGACTTAAATGCATAGGACGCTGCTGAATGTCAGGACTGTGTTTACGTTGAGGCTCCAGCGAGCGCCGAGCTTAGAAAAGGACAGACAGTAGAAAAGACAGAGAGGCCCAACGCACAGGGGGACCGGCCCTAACGCATGGATGACGCAATACTAAGCGGAGGATGGAACTTTTCCATTTTTGATTTTTTTTGTTTTGAAAACTTCGCTAACGTATTTGTGACATTTTTCTGATTAAAATGATACCAAACACGATGTGTTTGAGTTATTTAAATAGCAAGTAAACGAATTAAATATTAAGTAAATATTGCTCAAACTATGTCGTGTTTGGTATCATTTTAATCAGAAACTTGTCACAAATACGTTAGCGAAGTTTTTAACCAAAAAAAATCAAAAATGGAAAAGTTCAAGTCTCGGATTAGTATTGTCACATGGATACGTTCGGGCCGGTCCCCCTGTAGGTTGGACCTCTTTGTCTCTTCTACTGTCTGTTCTTTTCTAAGCTCACGCTCGGCTGGAGCCTGAACGTAAACACAAAATAGAAACCACTGCTTCGTAACTGCACTGATTCGGTCCCGAATTCTCTGCATTTATCGAGGTTTTACTGTATATACAAGGATCAATTTTTGATCGTTTTAACCCGAGATATTTGAAGGCAGTGTTTATCTTCTCATTCCAAAACCTAGGTGCTTGTTTTAATCCATATAATCCTTTCAGAAACTTATAAACTTTACTTGTGCCATCCTCATAGCCTTCAGGTTGCCTCATATATATGTAATTCTACGTATAAATCACCATGTAAAAAAGCGGTCTTTATATCAAAATGTACCATTTCCATGTCATATTTTGCAATAAGTGATAACACCAGTTTTATCGAAATTTTGTTTTACTACTGCTGCAAAAGTTTCGGTATAGTCAATACCAGATTTCTGAGAAAAACCTCTAACTACCAGTCTGGCCTTGTATCTTTCAATACTACCATTTGCCTTTTCTTTGATTTTATATACCCACTTACAGCCTATTGGAACTTTATCTGTTAGCAGATCTGTAAGTATCCAAGTATTATTTTTTTATAGACTCTCATACTCTTCATCCATTGCGGCTTTCCATTCTTCTGAATCTTCCGTAATTATTGCCTCTTGATATGTTTTTGCCACCACTTTAGATAAAAGACAGCAAGTCTGATCCTTTCCTAGTGTAGTAGTACTTCTTAATGTTCTCTTTTCACCTTGATATACTTTGTTCTTTGCTCCCAGCGGTCTTCCACGTTTTTTCATAGTTTCTTCAGCCATAGTATGAGTATCTCCATTATTCTCTTCAATTTTACGTGTGGTATTATCTACTTCTTTATTATTACCAATTTGTTGAACTTCCTCTTTGTACTGTTCTCTTAAATCTGTTTCTGTACTGTTTGACTCTGTAAACTCTGTATTGTCAGTTACTAACTCAGGCAAAGTAGGATTTAAATTTATTTTTGTTATTAATTCGGTATCTTCATTAAATGTAACTTTTCGGCAAATGTCCACTCTCCGCCTTTTGGGGTCCCATAATCCATAATTTTTATCAGTTTCAGTATATCCTACCAAAATCATCGATGTCGCCTTCGATTCCCACTTCTTTCTCAGTTGTTTAGGAATGTAGGCATAGCATTTTGTTCCAAAAATCCTTAAATATGTAACAGACGGTTTTCTACCATGCCACAATTCATAGGGGGTTTTATCAGAGTCACAATGTAAAACTCTATTTGATATATATGCTGCAGTATTCATGGCTTCTGCCCATAACATTTTTGGCAAGTTTTTTGCATAAATCATTGACCTGGCTAATTCAACTATTATTCTATTTTCTCTTTCTGCCAATTCGTTTTGTTCCGGATTATAAGGAGCATTTCTTTGGTGTTTAATTCCTTTGCTTAATAGAAATTTTTGAATTGCAGTATTAGTGTACTCAGTACCATTATCAGACCTTAAAATTTTCATTGTACTACCTGTCTCAGCTTCCTATTCCAAAATAAACCTTTTTATCTTATCAAGAGTTTCAGTCTTGTCTTGCATAAAATAAATTTTCCTATAACCGGATGCTTCATCCTTGAATATAATGCTATACTGAGATTGATTTAATGATTTCACTTCCATTTTTCCACACACATCAGTATGTATTACTCTGCCAATAGTATCAGTCTTCTCTTCCTTTGCCTTATATGGCAGTGAGGCGCAGTAGTTGATCATTTCGGCGTCCTTCGAGCAATCCCGCCTGCTTCTCCCAACCGTTCTGTTTCGGCCAACCAAGCTTGTCTTGCCTTTCACCTCGCAGGGTCGGATCTATTGGCGCGAGCGTGGCAGCATACTGGGACGTCATTCGCAACTAAACGCTCGCGCTGGAAAGATGTGCCGCGCTCGCCGACGACTGTAAACAGATCGATGCGCGTGACGCATCGATTCAGATTATACGTCGAGAAACAGTTTCAGATTGCACTACGTCGCGTGTAAGATAAAATAACAGTGTTATTCGTAAAAAAGTATGCTCAGATATGTCTTAAAGATCTAAGTCTCAGGCGACATAATTTAATTTCCAGCGCAAATAAATGGAAAATTCAGCGTTGTAAAAACGTTTGCCCTCGCATCAAACAATACATTGTTGCCGTCGTGATTGTCTTGCTGATAGATTTTAAGATTTCAGGCAGGTACAACAAAGAAGAGCAGGTAGACGAACGATTAGTACGAAATTACTGAATACATATTCTCGACGTATAATCTGAATCGATGCGTCACGCGCATCGATCTGTTTACAGTCGTCGGCGAGCGCGGCACATCTTTCCAGCGCGAGCGTTTAGTTGCGAATGACGTCCCAGTATGCTGCCACGCTCGCGCAAATAGAGCCGACCCTGCGAGGTGAAAGGCAAGACAAGCTTGGTTGGCCGAAACAGAACGGTTGGGAGAAGCAGGCGGGATTGCTCGAAGGACGCCGAAATGATCAACTACTGCGCCTCACTGTTATATGGGAATCTACACATTTTCCCTTTTACACATGCATCACAGAAAAAATCATTGTTTGGTTCAACGTTTTCTAGCCCAACAACAGCATTAGTTTTAATCATTTTTTCTACTGTTTTTGTTGAAACATGTGCTAACCGTTCATGCCAGAGTTTTAAGCTTTCTTTTGCAAGATTTGCTTTCAGACGTCTGACTTTTATCATTATAGTATATAACGATAGAAGTATTGTGCATGAGCGATTAGTGAACGGTGTGAAATTGGCACACGAGCGAAGCGAGTGTGCTAACACGCCGTTCAGATCGCTCATACACAATACTTGTATCGTTCAATATTTTATAGCACTGCATGCCCTAAGTTCGTATCATACACCAGGCTATTCGTTGGCTAAATAACCAAAAAGAACATTGCGCACATGCGCACGCGTAATCAGGTATTTGTTTCACTGCATGTGCGCAGTGTTCTTTTTGGTTATTTAGCCAACGAATAGTCGTGGCGTATGATACAAACTTAGGGCATGTAGTGCTATAAAAGTAAATAAGTTGTTGGAAGTTTTATAACCTACTAAAATCCTCTTGTTATTGTACCTTATATGTAGTATATTATCTCTCATTTCTACAATATATCCACGTTTTGTGACTGATCCTAAACTAAAGAGATTACTGTCTACCATTGAAGGAACCCATAGTACATCCAACAATAATTTATCATTCCAATACTGTCCATCATAAACTTCTACTTCAATTGTTCCTTTCCCTATTGCAGACATTTGGGTACCATCTCCTATTGTAATATTTAACACGTTCGCGACGGGGTGTACCACCGGTGGTACATTCTTGTCTGTTCTATGGGACGGGATGAGCCACCGGTGGTACATACAGAATTGTCCCATCGGGCGGGATGAGCCACCGGTGGTACACGCCGGTGTAAATCTAATAAAAAGGTGATTATTGTAATTAACAAATTTATTTACATATTTATAAACAAGAGAACTATTTCATTTTGTGAATATCTTCAAAACATTGTATACACAAAGCCGGCTGATTGTCGCAAAGTGGGCAAAATGTAGTAACGCGCTTGGCTTGTTGTGCGGCTATGAAGCTGCCCATGCGTTCTTACAATTTTCTATAACATTCCCTACAGCGCTTACGAACATTTCTTGCAATGCTCGGATATCTTTTCATAAAATGAAGGTTGCTATTCTTTATTTGCCTTACTGACATTTCTTCAGTTGTTAACAATTTATCAATAATTTTTTCCCTAAATCTGAGAATGCTCATTTGACCACTGCCCCATGTTTTGTGTATGTAATATGCATTTACTATTGCTGTCCCACAAAGTAATAAGATGCCAATTGATCTGACAAATCGACACCCTTTTTTGCCTTGTTATAATCAAAAACAAGATTTGGTTTCATTTTTCCTAGTTTTCCTTCAATTTGTATACGTTTATGGTTTTTACAAGTCGTTAACATAGAAACAGTTCTTTTATCGGTCCATTTGACGAATTTTATGCCGGAACTATTTTTCATGGCCAGAATTTAGCCACGTTTTTGCTTTTTTTTGCTTCTACCGGCAAAAATTTTCGTGTTTGCTGCACTGTGCCACAAAAGTATGTTCGTCTTTGTAGAAGTGATTTTATTAAGGGAACAAAATTCGGTAGAGTCACTAAATACAGGCTCGACGCAAACGTGTCAATTACTATAACGCGGCAATGGTTCGTGTACTATGTACCGGGGGCTCAGCCCGCCCGATGGGATCGAGCACGAAAAACAAGCCCGTCCCACGGTGCGGCCAGGGAATTCAGGCCCCGTCGCGAACGTGTTAAAGGTGTTTCAAATTCTTGAAAAGTTTTAAATACAGATTTATCTTTTACCATGTGTCTAGAAGCTCCAGAATCTGCAATAAATACATTTTCTGTGTTAAATTCAATGGTTTCAGTAACTCCCATCAGTCCTCTTGGTTCAGATCGGTGTTTGTGATGATCCTTTCTTGGTTTTCTACAATCTTTCTTTAAATGTCCCTTCAGACCACAATTGAAACATTCTCTGGTCTCCTTTCTGTATACTTGCTTTTTACTTCCTTTAAATTTTGATAGCAAGGCTTCTCCATGAGCATTATTACTATCCTCCTTGTTCCTTGAATCTGCTTCAACTATTAATAGCTGTGCCTGAATAGCTGCTAAATCAAGTACTACCCCTGCAGCTGCAGAAATTCTGTAAGAATGTCTGAAAGAGTCAAATTCTTTTGGTAAATCATTGATTATCTTTGCTATTAAAGTTGCATCACTAATTTTTTCACCAGCATCAACCAATTTTTGTTTTATGGCCAATAAACCTGCAATATATGAGGACACATTACTGTCAGGTATAAACCTATATTGGTGAAACTCTTGTTGTAAAAGATATTTATTGGAATACGACGTTTGTTCTCTCAATGTTTTAATTCGATCCCAGATCTCTTTTGCGCTTCTACAGGATCGAATAGCTGTATGATGCTCCTCGTCTAACGTTGACGAAATTACTAATCTCGCTTTTGCATCTGCCTTCCTCCATTCACTGACTTTCGCATCTTCTGATGCATCCGGCAACAGTTTTATGCCATATACGACATCGAGCAAATCATTTGCCTCTAGTGCCGCAACTATATCAAACTTCCATCTTTGATACGTCTCTTTCGTCAGCGTCGGAAGGCTAGTCAGCATTCTTTCAGTCATACTTTACGTATTTTGTATCTACGTCCTATTTCCTGTTTATTTATTAACTTATTTTATTACTACCTTCACGCACTTTCAAACTCTGGGCCCATAACCTGATGATATTAAATAAGTTTTTAGACACACACGTGTTCCTTTTAGGCAAAAGACTTTTATTGCTTAGAATACATAATACTATAAGAAAAGATATTAGAAAAGAGAAGAAATGCCGGTAGCGCCAACTAGGGCCAAAACACCAGCATTGAACGAAGAGCACAGGATTCGAATAAGCTGACAACTTAATTCTTCTCAACACTTTTTTTTCCATTGCTTTTTGTCCGTTGATGACAATTGAGTTTCAAGTAATACGTATACGGGTTTAGTAAAGACAGAAGAGTTATTAGATCCCGCCAACACGCAAGTTCCACAATATGGCAGTTTTTTTTCATTGTTTGTTCGTTACTTCGCAACACAAGACGATCCACGGCTACCGTACGGCTCACAAGTATCGTGATTTATCGAAAGAGTGCGTTGCGAAAAAAGTTTTGAAGAAAGACAAAAATATATGGTTAGACTTTATTTTATTTTTTATACTGTATTTGTCTATGAAATAATAATTGTAAAGGTGAAACTAGTGCAGTTAATGTAGATAAATAAATTCGACAATGGACATCTCCTGCTCAATGTGCTTTTTTCAATGTAATTCCCCGGACTATTTAATGCAACACATTATACGTCACCATCAACATGATCCAAAATTTAAAGTTCAATGTAAACAAATCGGATGTGGACGTAGTTTTACAAAATGGAAATCTTTTCGCCAACATTTATTTCGAAAACACCCAACAGTGCAAGCTCCCTGTAATAATCAAGTTAAAGATCACAGAAATAATAACTTATTTAATGGTCAAGATATACTCTTAAATAATGTGATCTATGCTCCAGTCGATAATGAAGGCAAGAAATAAAAATGAACCGTTATTTATGTAATTATATATCATTTTCTTTATTTATTTTTTTATACTACATTATACATGATTTTAAAGAGATAAATTCAACATCAGAGGAAATTTTAGAGCTAAAGTCAGCTCAATTCGCTGTTAATATTCGAGAAAATTGTAAAGTCTCTCAGAAAGCTATGGAAACTATGATGGAAGGAGTAACTAATTTAGTGGATGATTATTTAGCAATCCTAATGGTATAAAATGTATATTTAAATTTTTAGACCGTCATAATAATTATATTTTTTATATTTTAGGGAGAAATACACAAACGTGAAAATGTTGCTGATGAAACAGTAAAGTTGACAGATATAAGGAATGTATGTACAGAAATGTATCCACCATCGGCAATATTTTCCACGGTACGATCTAAAAAATCTCTCGACAAAGTTTTAAAGGAAAAATTTAATATGGTCTGCGCAGAGAAAATTGTAATTGGCTCAAAACTCATGTGGAAAAAAAACGTTTGGTTCGAGAATTTCTGCTCAGATTCGAAAAGTTAATTATGGCGCATATTACATACCTTTTTGGGAAAATTTAAAACATCTTGTCTCAAACCCTGAAGTCTATGCTAATATAAAGAGTCACACTAATAATTTAGACAATGTATATCGTACTGTACTGGATGGCTCTTTTTATAAAAATAATGATTTTTTTAAAAATAATCAAGATGCTTTAGCCATCATCTTTTACTAAGATGACCTTGTAGTTGGTAATCCGCTAGGCGTTGCAGCAAAGAAACACAAACTATCAATGTTTCATTGGACTTTAGCTAATATAAAACCAGAAGTTCGATCATCATTAAATACCATTCAACTATATGCAATTGTGCGAACGGAACATTTGAAGCAACCAAATGGAATAACTAAAATTCTACAACCATATGTCGCCGATATTGTCAAATTACAAACAGTCGGTGTCAATATCAAAAATTTAAAAGGCTCTGTTATATTTTGCGCTGGTGATACTCCTGCATCTGCTATGTTGGGAGGATTCAAAGAATCTGTTGCAGCTTACACTGTTCAACACGATTTTTTTTCTCAAATATCCAATGGGTGATCCTCGTAGAGTTAGTCATCCTAAACACGAATCCGTCGGCAGAATTGCTCCATCACGCACAGTTTTTTAGTAAAATGAGTTTTTGTAAAAACACCAAATTTTGGCAGAAAATGAGGTATTACGCGAAAAGTATAAACGCTACGAAGTTGAAATTGGTCTCGAAAGATAGAGGAAATCATGCCGAATATTTTAGTGTATATATTTATTAAAATTGGTTGTTGCAAATAGTAACAAATGACCGTCAAAGTTTAAAAAAGTGCGGATGCGCGATTTTACTATGCTATACTTTTACATTTTTATGAAAAGTTATTTATCTAGCACGAATTTGCTATACTGGATCGCATTCCTTAGACATTTCTGAAGAGAAAACTGCCCCCAAAAGTTTCGGGAACAGTTTTCAATCCCGACGGGTCGAAAAAATATCCGTCGAGAACGTGTAATCGGCGTTCGACGCCATGCTGCTATTCTACGCGGGCCGCCAGTGAGACAATGCCGTAACTACGCGTTATCGACGCCGATCTGACAGTACCATCTGAAGGGCGCTCAACTCTGATAAATATAAATGATCAATTATTTTTCATTAATTTTTGTTTAAAAATATTATTTATAATTTGATCACAGCAAATGTTATTAACGGTGATATACTTCGTCGTTGCGATTTTGGTACCACTTCTCCACAGACATAACAAAACGAGTCTGGCTGATTTTTGCACTTGCGAAACATTGCAGTAAACGACACACACTTAAGACTTGATACAAAACGATTACCGCTTCATACTTAGTATGAACCACTTGCTACTTAAATCTGCCTATACATATACACAAAAAGTTTCTCCTATAAAGTTTAAATATAATTTGTTATTAATTTATTATTTTAGAATCAAGTGTATAAATAAAATAAGATGAATATCGATATATCGATATATATATATATTGTAGTAAGGGGGGTATTAAATAGTCAATAAATGCACTTCACCAATTAACAAAAACAAAACTAGAGTATATATATTTAGATAGATGAGAATATTGAGTAATATAATATAATAATGGTTATAATAGTAATAATAATAATGGTATTAATAATGGTATTAATAATGGTGAATAAAGGTATTAATAAGCGTTTCGCATCCGACTCGAATAGATGCTCAAAACGAACTGCCTAAAACGAACTCCAACGACGGTCGCTAGCACAGTTGTTTAGATTAAATGTAAACTTAAGATATCTCGCTCGAGCCTACTTTACTCCTTCGACTGGAAAGAATTTTTTTCCTTCTTAAAGGGGCACTACAATATATATATATATAGATATGTCGATACTTATTTTATTTATATGCTTATTTTTTATATTATTTATATTATTATATTTATATTCAATTGCATAGCATGAAAAACTTAAACAACTTTAAGAACAGATCAGAGTTCTAACTAAAACATAAAAAAAAACAATCATTTATTTATATTTGTCAGAGTTGAGCGCCCTTCGGATGGTACTGTCAGATCGGCGTCGACAACGCGTAGTTACGGCATTGTCTCACTGGCGGCCCGCGTAGAATAGCAGCATGGCGTCGAACGCTGATTACACGTTCTCGACGGATATTTTTTCGACCCGTCGGGATTGAAAACTGTTCCCGAAACTTTTGGGGGCAGTTTTCTCTTCAGAAATGTCTAAGGAATGCGATCCAGTATAGCAAATTCGTGCTAGATAAATAACTTTTCATAAAAATGTAAAAGTATAGCATAGTAAAATCGCGCATCCGCACTTTTTTAAACTTTGACGGTCATTTGTTACTATTTGCAACAACCAATTTTAATAAATATATACACTAAAATATTCGGCATGATATCCTCTATCTTTTGAGACCAATTTCAACTTCGTAGTGTTTATACTTTTCGCGTAATACCTCATTTTCTGCCAAAATTTGGTGTTTTTACAAAAACTCATTTTACTAAAAAACTGTGCGTGATGGAGCAATTCTGCCGACGGATTCGTGTTTAGGATGACTAATTCTACGAGGATCACCCATTGGATATTGGAGAAAATAAAAAAAGTTAAAATTTGTTGAACAGTGTTATCGACCATGCCGAACTTGTATGGCGACAAAGGATGAATGGTGCAAAAACTTTTCATCTGATAATTTTATTTTACGAAATAAAACTGATCACCAGGAGTATGTAGATGTAGCGTCTGACCCATCTATGACGAAAGTAGCACAAGAATTTTGGAAAACACAATATGGTATAAATAAACGAAGTACTCTAGCAGATATCTCTCTCTTTTGATGCGACAAAATGTTTTCCCCAAGATGTTAGGCACGTTTTAATTGAAGGAGTCAGGGAGATTGTATGTCGAACATTCCTCCGTTACTGTATTTCCGTAAGAAAAATATTTACACTTGACGATTTAAATGAACGTCTAGAAAATTTTGATTTTAAACACTTTCAGAATGACAAGCCAGCTTTAATATTGAGTGCTCATCTTACTGAAGAAGCTCACCTTCGACAAAGTGCAGCACAATTTCTAGTTTTGTTTTATACTCTACCATTTTTAATAGGAGACTGGCTTATGGAAAGTGACGACAGCGAGCTAGAAGAACAAAATTCTTGTTATATGCAAATGTTGGATATTATTGTATTAAGGTTTCTTTAACTTATGAGATTCATGAAGATACAGTTGATTACTTGAACCGAATGATACAAGTATTTCTAACTAATTTCAATAGACTGTACCCAAATGTTGCTGTTCCGAAATTTCACTTTATGATACACATTCCATACTACATTAAACTATTTGGACCTGCAAGACAGCAATGGTGTTTTAGATTTGAAGCTGCACATGCTTACTTTAAAGGACTTGTTACTGTTATTCGAAGTTTTAAAAACCTGGCAGTAACACTATCATATCGTCATCAATCAAAATTATGCTCAAGGCTTTGTTCTCCACCAGGAATGCCAGCAAAAAAGTTTTTGTACCAAGATGATTATGTGAGTGCAGGAACTCCGGTATTAATATGCAACCTACCACATTCAAGAATATTTCGAAATATTATAGATGAGAATGATTGGTTAACGTGTCAAATGATGCGAACCAATAAAATCATAATCCTCGGAACTTCATATCATTCAGGAGCAATAATATTATTAGAATGTAAGGATGACGCCCTGCCCAAGTTTGGTCATGTTGATGAAATATTTATTTACAATGACTTGAAATTTATTGTTTATTCTACATTACGTACTTTGTGGTTTGAACGAAAACTGAATGCTTACCGTGTGATAAAATCCGCTACAGATAATGAGGAAAAAATTATTGAAGCAAAAGATTTAATATTTCCTCATCCACTTTCTACTTTTCATGCTATGAACAACACATATGTTCCTTTGATCAATCATGAACGAACAGAGTTTGAAATTTTGTAATATACAGGGTGGTCCACACAACGTGTGCACCGTTAAAAACTACTAAAGGAACCCGCGTGCTCGGGCCGGCCGCGGCTGTAGATTGGGCCCATCCGCGCCCAAAGGTTGGAGGTCACCGGCTGGTCTCGGTGATGATGCTGCGGCCGGTCCCTGCGGGTGTCCTTCTGTTCCTAGGAAAGGGTAAAGATGTTGGTTAGCGCGCTGCGTTTCGTCCTGGGCCTGCTCGTGGACTCGTCAGTAGGGCTGACCGAACAGGCCCTGCCCTAGACGCTGTGCCCCGGATGGGACGATGGTATCTGCCGGTTGATCGTATATATAGATACCGATCGTCGTTGGAGAACTTGCGAGAGCGATCCTTCGATGGACACGATGTCTAGCGGACGATCCTTGAACTAGGGGTGGCGTAGGCGTAATGGCGGTCGTAGATCGGTGGTGGCACTCGATCGTGCTGCCGCCACACTACCAAAATATGCGTTGCACAAAAAAGTTTTTATATAGAAGTTGCATGGTCTGAAGGGGCACATTATATAGTGTAGTTATTTTTTTTATAGGTGGAGGCGTTTCGGAGATTTGAAGGTCAACTTTGTTTTTTTAAATGGAATGCTATATTTTTTATATCAAAATATGGAAGAATGTCGAATTCTGAGTAAAAAAGTATTGACATTTATTTGCCCTAAACCTAATAACTAACGAGTAATTTCACTTTATTTCCTGAAAATTTTCTTCGCGTAATATCAAGTTAGAAATTCGACCTTATCACAGATTTCCGTAGGACAGCGATGTTTACGTGACAGTGTTTACTAATATGAGTGACCTAGTGGCTTAACGCAACTAATGTAAATGTTCAAAGTGATATCCATTGGCATTAATACAGTGATGCAATCTATTAACTAATGAAGAAACTGCATTCTGAATCATATCCGCACTGAGTGTAATGCATGCTTCACGAATACGATGTTTCATATTCTCAGATGTTGTTGGTGGTTCACGATACACTGTGTCTTTTAATGTGCCCCACAGAAAATAGTCTAAAGGAGTAAGGTCCGGTGAGCGTGGAGGCCACATAAATCGTCCGCCACGACCAATCCATCGATTAGGAAATTTTCTATCCAGTACGTGCCTTACATTACGCGCGTAATGTGCAGGACAACCATCATGTTGATACCAGATTTGTGTAAGGATATTTAAAGGTACATTTTCCAATAAAGATGGTAAAGTGTCATTCAAAAAGTTAGCATATTTTTGTCCTGTTAGTCGATCATTAATAAAATATGGCCCAATCAATTGGTTGCCCAGTATTCCACACCACACATTAACGCTCCATTGGCGTTGGTGGTCGACTTCTCTCATCCAGTGAGGATTTTCTGATGCCCAATAATGCATATTTTTCAAATTAATCTGCCTGCGATTAGTAAACGTTGCTTCATCAGTGAACAAAACTTTTTGTAAAAAATAATTATCACTGTTCATTTGATGCAGGAACCACTGGCAGAACCGAACGCGGTTTTCATAATCCGTTCCATGGAGCTCCTGATGAAGTGCTAGGTGATAGGGACGATGTTTTTCATTATGAAGAATGCGTAGTACACTTGTTTTGCTAATTCCAGATCCTCGTGAAATCTGTCGTGTACTAATATGGGGGTTTTCTGTTACCGCTGCTAGGACCGCAATAGCATTTGCATCAGAAGTAGCAGTTTTCGTTAAGTTACGTTTAGTAACATTAAGACTTCCGGTTCGTCGAAGCGATTGACACATTCTCTCAAATATGGCTCGAGATGGCTGATTTCGTTCAGGATACCTTTCGGCATAGATGGCTTTGGCTCTTATTGCATTTTTACGGCACTCACCATTAACTAAAAGCATATCAACTTTTTCGCTATTACAAAATTTCATTTTTACTTTTATCTGTCTGGTAAATACACACAATACCGAAGGTAACTTCAATACTGGATTACGAATATGAAGACGATTGCGAATCATGATAGATGTTGTGTTGATAAACACTGTCACGTAAACATCGCTGTCCTGCGGAAATCTGTGATAAGGTCGAATTTCTAACTTGATATTACGCGAAGAAAATTTTCAGGAAATAAAGTGAAATTACTCGTTAGTTATTAGGTTTAGGGCAAATAAATGTCAATACTTTTTTACTCAGAATTCGACATTCTTCCATATTTTGATATAAAAAATATAGCATTCCATTTAAAAAAACAAAGTTGACCTTCAAATCTCCGAAACGCCTCCACCTATAAAAAAAATAACTACACTATATAATGTGCCCCTTCAGACCATGCAACTTCTATATAAAAACTTTTTTGTGCAACGCATATTTTGGTAGTTTTTAACGGTGCACACGTTGTGTGGACCACCCTGTATTTAAAGGCTCAAAATATATAATCATATTTTTATGAAAGCTTTACAATTATTGTTTTTCTTCTCTTTCAAGTGGTATATAATAATAACTGATAAATATCTGATCAGTAAATATAATGCATTTAAATGCATCAAAAACAAACGGCTAACACGCAAAAACGTATAATTCTAACGAAATGTGTAATTTTAATACACTTTTGTGCATAAAAGTGAAGTGAGTTTAAATTTAACAGATAAAAAAATTGCATTATTTATTTACTTGGATAAAACATGTAAAATAACGCATTAGATGTGTTAAAACTTCACGTTAATTTTTTCAAGTGTTTTATTTTAATACACATAATTGCATTTACACGTTTAGACGTGTTAATGAAGTGTGCTTACACATTTTGGTGCATTTAAATAACCCTATTTTAACACACTTGGATTTGCAGTGTTGTTACTATTACTGTACATGCTATTGATGAACAATGGAATCTACGTTCATTTACATTGGATACATTAGAAATGCCTGAAAGCCATACTGCAAAAAATACATATGATCATTTGAAAGGAGCATTTGACTAGTTGGAATATTTATGAAAAAGTAACTTCAGTTGTGCACGATAATGCACCTTATATGGTTGCCGCAATAAGAGACCATTGGACAGTTGATAATGATATTGAAGTAAGTGTCCGCTGCTTTTGTCATTCTCTACAATGTGTAGTTGAAAGAGCATTAAAAGAAGAAACTTTAGTTGAATGTCTTCGCAAAGTATCTGCTATAGTTGGTCATTTCAAGCATTCTAATAAAGCGAGTACAGCATTCACTTCTGCTAAAAAAAGATGTCATCTACCAAATCATCGTTTGATCAGTCACTGTATAACACGTTGGAATTCGGCCTTTGCTATGGTTGAACGCGTAATTGAGCAACGTGATGCTATTGAATCTGTTCTAATAAATAAGGAGGTGACTACTTCAGAATCAATGAAAAAATTGCTTCTGAGCAATGCTGATTGGAACTATTTACATGATGTTAAGAAGATACTAGAGCCGTTTGATGTTGCTACGAGACTAATGTCTACAGAATCGCTATCTACAATTGCCATGGTGCGAACAACCGTTCGCTCACTTTCCAAAAAATTTTTACAACGGAAAGACGATGATACTGAAGAAATTCATTTGCTTAAGGATATATTAGAGGAAGAGTTAAAAAGTCGATTTCTGAATAAGTCGAATGTTTCTGTGTGTGAGCTTGCGTACTATTTAGATCCTCGGTATTTATTTAATTTGTATTTATATTGAAATTTATTGTAGGAATGCACTACTGTCGATAGACTTCCATATGACAATTTTTCAATTATTTTATAAGTATGATAAGCTGTATTCACAATGATTAATATTTCAGGTGTAAAGATTTACCAGATGAATCTGCATTATATCGAAAAAAAGTAAAAGACAAATTAATAAAAATTGTAATTGAAGAAAATGAGTTTCATGAATTCCAAACGTTCAAAGATCAGAGAGAGAAGGATTTGGAGTACCTTTTTGATCCGGAACGAGGGTTATCGGGGAGCCTGGAACGAATGGCTAGTTTTAAAAACAAAACTGCAGTCGAAAAAGAAATTGAACAATTTGACAAAGAACTAGTCATTCCGAAAGGTGATAATCCTTTACTTTGGTGGAATTCGAAGCGCCATAAATTTCCAATTTTGGCTAATTATGTGCGAAGATTTTTGGGAATTCCATCATCAAGTACACCGTCCGAACGGGTTTTTTCGACAACTGGAAATATCATTTCTGCCAAACGAAGCTGTTTATTACCAGAAAATGCCAATTTATTGATATTTTTGAATCAAAATAAAGATATCTTAGAAGAAATTAATTAAAAAAATATATACAATAAATTTTAACTGTCAAAAAATGTATATATTAATAATAAATTTAATTTGATATTAATTTCACTTATTCTTGTTAAATATTATATAATAAATTAAAGAAAATTGTATGATGATGAATTTGATAATTATTTACTTTCACGGTTACATGATTTATTGGGCATAAAAAATTGAACATGGTAAGCATGGTCAAAAATACTTTTTTCAATTAGCGTTGAAGAAAAATTTAAAAAATATCTATTTTTTATATTTTTTTCATCTTTAAAAAAATTTTTTTTTCAGTCATTTTATTTTTGATGAATTTCAAAGAAAAAAAATGTCTGACAATTCAAAAAAAATACGGCCTTTTGATGTTATACTCAGTTTGGTGATCGTGGAAGTAAATAATTACCCTGAATTTTTTTGTCATTTGATCCAATTTCACCATTGTGTTAGTTTCTCATTTTAACATCACGTTATGATTCTTGAATAAATAATTTATTAATAGAATATTAAATTAATTATTTAGCTAGGTTAGCCATTAGCCGATTAGCTTGGCTAATTTCAATTAACCGGCTAAGCCGATGGTTAGCTAATTAATTAACCTGGTTAACTTATTTAGCCGGCTTAACCGGCTAAATTGTATAGCCCTACTTTTAACAAGCTACAAATCTTACTACACTACTAGAATACTCAAAGAATACAGAAAGGCTTATAAGCTAATACGTTGATCGATGCTAACTGGTACTGATGAGGATTGGTAATGAATGCTCTTCGTCGTCGTTTGCGCTTTTATATTGGCGTGTTGCGTATTCGATGCGTATTCGATTTGTAGCTGGTGCGTAGTCATGTGTCGCATCTTTGTGGTAAACAACACATATAGACAATAGGATGTCTATCGGTTACATTCCTCTCTGGGGTGGAAAGTTCCGTCCCGGAACGTCTTTGTTAAGGTGTGACAATATTGTCGATAATGTACAAGACGTTTCTTCTTAATTCTTCATGGAGTCTTCTATTATATATCTCCATGCATTCAGCACATGTTTCTATTCTTTGGACGAATAGTAACGGAAGGTTGCAATCTGAACAATTCATAGTATAGTGTCCTATGGCGCAAACGTGTGCTTCGATAAAATCGGCATCGACATATTCGGGTATAGGGAAGAAGCAATCGTCGCAGATTCTCTTGAAACCTGGTTGTGTATATACTTCCACAATTTCTCCTTTTAAGCATCTAAATCTGTCTGTGCCTAAGTAATTTTCTTGGCCTTCTATTGATTTGTGAGATAGGAGGCTTTCCTCCTTCGCTGGTCTGTACGGGTGACAACACATCTGGAACATATTAGTGTTGCGTGGCCGTTCAAGGATTTTCGGGAAAATGATGTGGGTTGCCTCCAGTGAAAGAGGTGTTACTCTTCACAGGAGATGAAGGATTTCGAAATTAATTATTTACAATGTATTTCTTAAAGATTTGTAAAATATAACATTTAACACAATTAAATTTGAACTGAATACAATAATAACGTTGAAATATTTATAACTAAGAACAAATTTTATAATGTTTTCATAATAAGGCTACACGTCTAAACGTTTCGACTTCTTGCGCAAGAGTCCCGAGAGGTTTTTTATAATAATCTTCCTTTTTTAAAACAAACAAACGCACAAAAGAAGGTTGTTCCGTTTCGCCTATCAAATTTGCTTTTACATTTTAATTTATCGATTTCGAGGTATGCAAGATGAAGATGTACAAGGAGGCAATGATTTTGCTATAGCAATATTAATTAAACAATTAAAATCGAGTTGGAATAGATTTCCATGACATAATATTAATTTTACCGCCCTCAGTTACATACATCTTGCATTTACAGTGTTGATAATACAGATTTCTATTTTAACCATAAAATAATACCGAATTTCAATATAACGAATTTCTCTCATAACTGTGTTCACATGAGAATCTGAAATGTGAATTGGTGTAGCACACAACACCTCCCCCCTTAATCAAAAAGAAGATGGTTCGAAGAAAACATCTTCTTTGCTCTAACTAATTTTAATTAACTGAAATACAAATCTTCCAAATGAACAGTCAAACAATATTTTATCAATTAAGTCTAATGTGTGCTAGTTTTAATTTATTTGCATGAACTATTTTATTTTTATTCGCATTTAATTCAATTTCAATCGTATGATCATTAAACGCATTAACAACTTTATATGGGCCTAACCATTCCTTGATCAAACTTGGATGTCTGAGGTTCTTTTAACACGTAAACAAAATCATCTTTGTGAAATTGATATGGATTTATATTCTTATCGTAAAGTAATTTACTTTTCTGTTTAGCTTTCATCAAATTTTGTGCTGCAGTTGCCTGAAGGAATTTAAGTCTATTAAATAAATCATCAAAGTAGTTTGAGAAGATACGAGTCTGATCTGTTTGTGGAAAACTAGAAGGTATGTTTACTTTGCAACCAAAAACTAATTCGTGGGGACTAAACCCAGTTGATTCATGCACTGAAGGTGTTGTATTAAAAAATAGCAAATCTGACCCAATCATCCCAGTTTCCTTCTGTGCAATAATGTTTCAGATAATCTATGAAGACTCTATGGGCACGTTTAAAGAATAAGTGAAAAATTGAATATTTTGCACCAGGAAAAACCATTGTATCCCCAACATCAAAATTATACTGTTGCATCATATTTAAATTTTGTTTTGAATTAATAATTCTTTGGTTACACCAGATATGATTTCACGATCTAAGGTAAAGAAATGAATTAAGTTATCTTGACGCATATAAATGTGGTCTTTTGATTCTAAAAACGTAGATTTTAATAAATGAGGAATATTTGAATTTTCAACAATAACATCAGTGGCCATTACTTTAGCATTTGGATTATTAATAATTAATTTTTCATCAGGAGTTTGAATCGTGGTCCGTGCACAATGATCATTGGATAGGGAAAAAAGACCGGCACCAGGACAACTGAATGTCCAATAGCCATAGGATAGACCGGCACCAGGACAACTGAATGTCCAATAGCCATAGGATAGATCGGCACCAGGACAACTGAATGTCCAATAGCCATAGGATAAACCGGCACCAGGACAACTGAATGTCCAATAGCCATAGGATAGATCGGCACCAGGACAACTGAATGTCCAATAGCCATAGGATAAACCGGCACCAGGACAACTGAATGTCCAATAGCCATAGGATAGACCGGCACCAGGACAACTGAATGTCCAATAGCCATAAGAAGAAGAACGAAAAACAGAAAGATCTTGTGCAAGTGCAGATCCTTGGATACTGTTGAAAAACGAAAAATAGGTATAGACAGTACCAGGATTTGGACCACTCAAACTTCCACTAAAACACTCCACTGCGAAAGTAATTGCCAACATTCCTTTCTCCTTCCGTCTCTCTCCCATATTTTACTTTTCCAACACAACAAGTCACTACCGACCCGGCCGGGACCGTGGCGTTACGTTCGATTCTCTCTGAATATTCGTTCGAATGCCAGATGATGCTGCCTCGGTTTCGTTCGAGAGGACAGACATCAACGATGCAAGAATTTATAGAGAAACACCAAGAGCAACACCGCCTCGTATATCGGTAGAGACAAAGTAGCTCATATGAAATTCCTCGTCTTCCACCATTCTCTGTCGGCATGTAAAAATACGTTCGAGCATGCCGATTGACGTTCGACGAGTTTGGTGTTTGTCATTAGACTTTAATGCATAGCTACGACGGAGCGTGTGGGACACGCACGTTCGATATCGTAGACTGTGCTCGTTCGAAAAGAATTTCAATGGCTTCCTCTCATAGGGCAAAATTGGAAGATCGATGGGTTTCGTTCGATGGAGAAGTTGACGGAGTGAGGCTGATTGTGAGACAAAGAGACGTGTGACAATTCTATACACGCATCGTCTGTCCTCGAAGACTGGGAATATGATACATTTTCATTCGACTAATTCCCATTTTCGTCTAAGAGTTCATTCCACTCATCTCGTCACACTACTACTCTCTTCTCATAGTCCTCGCTCTCTCGTCACACACACTTCTTAATATAACCAGTACAAGGAGAAGAACCTTTAAATGGAATAGGAATTAGGACCTTAGTTCTGGAAGGCAATAGAATAAAAGATACGCGTTTCATTGAAATTTTATCATTCCCAATTTGCAAAATATTAGATAATGTTAATAACGACCCAGCAGCTTCAATACCATTGAGCCTATAAACAACTTTGTCATTTATAAATATACCTTCCGGAATTCCCTCTTTTTCAATAAATTCAATTTGACATCCAGAGTTGATCAGGAAAGAAACAACTATCTGTGCATTATGCATCTACCTCAGTAAACGAAAACGATGGTCTGATGATCCAACGGAGTTTGGTGATCCACGGATGCGATGCCTTGATGGCGGGAGAATCCAAAGTCCTTACGACGGTGATGAGCCCTTACGACGGTGATGAGTCCTTACGACGGTGATGAGTCCTTACGACGGTGATGAGTCCTTACGACGGTGATGAGTCCTTACGACGGTGATAAGTCCTTACGACGGTGATGAGCGTGCGTATGGTAAACAGGGAAAACGTGCACGGCCGCTGTTACCACTCTCTTCGGTATTCACCCTCGCT
Source organism: Cerceris rybyensis (assembly GCA_910591515.1). Taxonomy (NCBI): domain Eukaryota; kingdom Metazoa; phylum Arthropoda; class Insecta; order Hymenoptera; family Crabronidae; genus Cerceris; species Cerceris rybyensis. The sequence continues at coordinate 18,027,647 of OU342798.1, read as the reverse complement.
CCTGGGGAAACCGTGCGAAAACCCAGGAAGAAGAGTTCGCACCTCAACTCGGACTGCCAGATTCCTCGATGATCCTCCTCTCCTTTTTGGATATCCCACCGCTGTCACCAATTTTGTTGCGTGGCCGTTCAGGGATTTTCGGGAAAATGATGTGGGTTGCCTCCAGTGAAAGAGGTGTTACTCTTCACAGGAGATGAAGGATTTCGAAATTAATTATTTACAATGTATTTCTTAAAGATTTGTAAAATATAACATTTAACGCAATTAAATTTGAACTGAATACAATAATAACGTTGAAATATTTATAACTAAGAACAAATTTTATAATGTTTTCATAATAAGGCTACACGTCTAAACGTTTCGACTTCTTGCGCAAGAGTCCCGAGAGGTTTTTTATAATAATCTTCCTTTTTTAAAACAAACAAACGCACAAAAGAAGGTTGTTCCGTTTCGCCTATCAAATTTGCTTTTACATTTTAATTTATCGATTTCGAGGTATGCAAGATGAAGATGTACAAGGAGGCAATGATTTTGCTATAGCAATATTAATTAAACAATTAAAATCGAGTTGGAATAGATTTCCATGACATAATATTAATTTTACCGCCCTCAGTTACATACATCTTGCATTTACAGTGTTGATAATACAGATTTCTATTTTAACCATAAAATAATACCGAATTTCAATATAACGAATTTCTCTCATAACTGTGTTCACATGAGAATCTGAAATGTGAATTGGTGTAGCACACAACATTAGATTTTATATATTCGGTACTCTGCCTCTCTTATACTTCCGATGTTGTGTATAAGATGGAGCGTCGCTGCTATTTTCGTCAAAAGTTCCGGAGTATGTTCGTATAGGTTCCAAGCTCAACTCTGTTTCTTGATTTCTTGGCCATTCATGGATTATTTCTTCCGTGTTTGAGTTAGGTCCGAATGTACAATGATTATAAATTATTGTACATGGTCTGAAGAAGTACCCTAAACATTGTGTTATTTTCGGACATCAATTAGCTTTATATATTAGATACAGGAAACTTCCGATCAAAGTTGAATATCCTGCGTACACTGCAAATCCAAGTGTGTTATTTTAAAACACATAAACGTATTATTTCCTTGTAGTCACTTTTTAGACGTTTCCCGGTGTGTTATTTAACACAGTACATGTGTGTCATTTTTCAGCATGTAGGTGCGTTATTTTTAAAATACATAAATGGGTTATTTTAAAATATAAATATATATGTGAGAAGAACATTTTATTAGAACAAAACGATTAAACGATTAGAACAATAAATACAATACAAATCTGATCAACTCGGACACAAAATCGACTTCTTCACATCACTGCTCAATCACGACTCTATTCACAAATGTTACCGCCGCTTGTTCAAATATTCCATTCCTACATATATATATGTAAGGAGATTGCTTTTCTGATGGTGCCCACAGTCTTCTTGCTATTAACTAACATTTATTAAAAAGATACATAAAACCAACAACAACTATAACATACACTTAGAAACTAATAAAAATAAGCAGTAACAGTTATGGCGTCTTTACGCTTTCACGTTTCGTTCTTCACTGCTGTTTTGCAACTGTTTTGTTTCTTCTGCCCTGTCTTTTGTTTCTCACGTCATCATCTCGTTCTCTCTGTCATTCATTCACTTTCTCGCTCACTCATTTCATCTGCCTTCTTACATATTTATAGTTAAATCAATTACATATTCACAGAATTGAATAAAATTATATTAAATATTATTATGATTGTTCAATATTTTAAAGGAGTGCATGAACTCCGGTATTAATATGCAACCTACCACATTCAAGAATATTTCGATATATTTTAGATGAGAATGATTGGTTAACGTGTCAAATAATGCGAATCAATAATGCAAAAATTACAGTTATTGTTTTTCTACTCTTTTAAGTGGTAATAATAACTGATAAATATCTGGTCGGTAAATACATCAAAAACAAACGGCTAACACGTAAAAACGTATAATTCTAACGAAATGTGTAATTTTAATACCCTTTTGTGCATAAAAGTAAAGTGTGTTTAAATTTAACATACAAAAAAAATGCATTATTTATTTACTCAGATAAAACGTGTAAAATAACGCATTAGATGTGTTAAAACTTCACGTTAATTTTTTTCGAGTGTTTTATTTTAATGTACATAATTGCATTTACACGTTTAGACGTGTTAATGAAGTGTGCTTACACATTTTGGTGCATTTAAATAACCCACTTTTAACACACTTGGATTTGCAGTGTATGTAAGGTATTTTGTAAGTTTTTCTGTCCAAGTAAGAGTTCTTTTTCTGACAAGGGAACTACCCGAGGTGTCCGCCTCCGATTTTGATGAAAGGATCTAGCCGAATAAGGGGGTCAAAAGTGCCCTTGAGCCGATTTTATTCGACGATGGGTCATTCGATAGGTGATGATGAAAAACCATTGCACACAAATTTTTAATCCGATACCTTCACCGGGAGGGTAGTTATAGGGTAAAATCGAAAAACCAGTTTTTGCCTCATTTTCCCCAATTAATGTGGAGCAAAAATTCACAAAAAATTCTAACACATTCTAAACATGAATGTACACGTTGGGGATTTTTTTTCAGATTTTTCCTGTGCAAGTTACACTCACGAAAAATGAAAAACCGAAAAAAAAATTTTTAAACATCGATTTCGTATTGAAATCTTCCGAGCACAACTTTTTCCTTTTTACAGTAGTTGCATAATGTTATCATTGTTATACCCTAATTTTTTCAGATTTTTTGAGTACGGTGCATCACGGTCGGAAAAATCAAAAACCGATTTCTGGGACACATTTCGGGCTGAAACTCGCCCATTATCTGCCATTCTTGCATGATTTTAATACAGTATGTTCATATTGTGACCTTCAATGTTTCTGCATAGAAATATGTAGATGTTAAAGAACAATATCGGGATAATTAAATAAATTGCTGATTGTATGGTGGTTATAACCTAGAATTTTAACCGTTCTTTCAAAAGCATCAATGGCGCAGTGGCTATGGTGTCTGCCTGTGGAAGCGCTGGACACTTTTTTGTCGCGGGTTCGAATCTCCATGTGGGACTTAAGTTTTTTTTCTGTCATTTTTTTTTTTTTTATTAAAAATTATGTCTTAGTAATATTCAGTAGTAGCTTTAAAATGTTTCACAGATATTTTTATGCCTTTCAACAATATAAAACCTATAAAAAAATAATCGTAAAACATGCTTTTCTTACAATTAGACATGCAACGTTTTGCAATTATAAGTATTCTCAAACATTTTATATTGTTCATAGATATTGGTTTATTGCAATGTATGAAAATATATTTTAAATATGAAAGAAACATAAAATTCATTGTACAGAATGTAAAAAAGTACTTGTAATTGTAAATCGTGACATGACTGAAAAGAGTCGATGAAGAAAAAAGTATACTGTATAATTATTTTTAGAAGTATCTGTGAAACATTTTAAAGCTACTACTGAATATTACTAAGACATAATCTTTAATAAAAAAAAAAATGACAGAAAAAAAACTTAAGTCCCACATGGAGATTGGAACCCGCGACAAAAACGTGTCCAGCGATTCCACAGGCAGACACCATAGCCACTGCGCCATTGATGCTTTTGAAAGAACGGTTAAAATTCTAGGTTATAAAGACCATACAATCAGCAATTTATTTAATTATCCCGATATTGTTCTTTAACATCTACATATTTCTATGCAGAAACATTGAAGGTCACAATATGAACATACTGTATTAAAATCATGCAAGAATGGCAGATAATGGGCGAGTTTCAGCCCGAAATGTGTCCCAGAAATCGGTTTTTCATTTTTCCGACCGTGATGCACCGTACTCAAAAAATCTGAAAAAATTAGGGTATAACAATGATAACATTATGCAACTACTGTAAAAAGGAAAAAGTTGTGCTCGGAAGATTTCAATACGAAATCGATGTTTAAACATTTTTTTTCGGTTTTTCATTTTTCGTGAGTGTAACTTGCACAGGAAAAATCTGAAAAAAATCCCCAACGTGTACATTCATGTTTAGAATGTGTTAGAATTTTTTGGGAATTTTTGCTCCACATTAATTGGGGAAAATGAGGCAAAAACTGGTTTTTCGATTTTACCCTATAACTACCCTCCCGGTGAAGGTATCGGATTAAAAATTTGTGTGCAATGGTTTTTCATCATCACCTATCGAATGTCCCATCGTCGAATAAAATCGGCTCAAGGGCACTTTTGACCCCCTTATTCGGCTAGACCCTTTGGTACAGTTGTTCAGAACGCGAAAATAATCGATACGTATTTTTTTATATCTGCTAAATCGCATGTTTAGGGGGTGAACCCACCCTTCAAAGTTCCCGATTTCTTTCTTTTGTCAATGAGACAGGCATCCGAGTCTCTTGTAGAATAATCAGGATGTGCCCTTTTTATAAGATTTATATTGGTTACTTTTCTTATCTTCATTTTTTCATCAGCTTCTATTGGAACAAATTTCGTTTTATCGTGATTTAACAGGATATATGGTATTTGTATATCGTGCACCGTATAACCTTTTATCAACGTGTAAACTGGTATAGGTATCGCGTGGTATAGTATATAATCCAGAGGTTCTATTAATGTTATGTGGAAAGTATATAGTAACTTTCCTTGGCTCATTGAAATTGTTAAGTCACTTATTTCGACTATCGTAGGGTAATATTCTTCTGATAGTGGTGTTGGGAAAAATTCTTCTTGAGAAGTGTTTTTAAGAGTCTTTATGAGTTGCTCAGGTGAGAGGATATATGGATGTATTATTCCTTTCTTTCCATCTATCAGTGCGTTTAAGAGCTGTTGTAGGTCTTCTTTAGTTTCTGAGTACATCAGAATGTGATCAGCATCTAGTTCGTCTATTTGCTGGTTTAGTAAAATCTTTTCTCTTTCGTTTTTAAGGACTTGGAAATTCTCGTTTAGAAAGTGTGTTTGTTTTTGTAATCGATTGAATGTTCCAAGATTGCTTCTGAGGTGACTTCACAGGAAAGTTGTCCGATTTCTTACTAAATGTGCGATTTGTAGGTTATCTTCTCTTAGTTTATCAATTTCTTGATTGTAATAGTCGGCATCTGAGGCCGCCAGATTTCCAAAAAGAACTTTTATTCCTTCTCCAATAACATTTAATAATCCTCTTCTATTTCTCTTTCCTATGAAATGAAGTAGTGTATTTCTGTCTTCTTTCAGACGAGCCATTCTTTTCTGTTGAGCTTCAATTCTATGTTTTGAAGAACATATTTGAGGTTGCATCTTTATGATGCATAGTTTTAATATTTGGGCGAGATTCGCTTCAAGCTCGTTTACTGATTGTAAAACTGGTTCATAATTAATTCCGATTATCAAGTTCCATGTCGCGTGGTATAGCTGAGCTGGTCCTAAGTTTTCAAGGTAGACTGCTTGATTGGGATCCAATTCTGATACATATATATGATCATTCTTCTGTTTCTCGTCTTCCTGTTTCATCTGAATTGAATTGACTTGTAGGGCTAAGATGAGCAGAAGAAGTTCGAGGTTCATCTTCTTCGTAATTTTTCTCTTCTGTTCCTGCAACAAATGGTTTTATATCGTTAAAATGGTAGGTGACTTCTTTGAATCCTTTCTTTATTATTGCAGCTCGATTGTTTATGATTCTTGTAATTTCGTAAGGGCCTTCCCATGGGGCATGTAATCGTGAATCTTGAGGTTGATGCCTCCTTACTAGGACTTGTCGTCCTACTTTTAAATTGTCTGTTATTCTGGCCTTTTCTTTAATTTGTATTCTTCTCCTTCGTTGGATTCTGTCAGAGACTTGTCTTTTTATATTTCTTCTCCTCCTTATCAGAGATTCGCATTTTTCTTTTTCAGTTGTTGATAATTCTTCTATGTCAAATGGTATGTTTGGTTTATATCCTAGCATATATTCTGTTGGAGTGATTGGGAGAGTTTCATTTGCTGTAGTATTGTGAGCAATGGTTGCTCCAATAAGTTGTTTTGTCCATTCGTTCGAGTCTCCAAGATAGCTTCTTAACCCTCGGACTACGGACCTTCTAGCACCGCCGACGGCGGCGGTGTCTCTAGAGACCCACATCTATTTTCACTAATACTATTACGCGCTCGCTCGCGTCGAAACATGAGACATAAACATCCCACTAATACAACCGCATCTTGTCCTCGCAGGCGAGAAGATAATTTTTTTGCTTGTGTTCTCTACAACTGTTGGACTACTAAATTTTTAACAATAATTTTGATGAAATCGGCAACAAATAAATTATGTAATGTTTTATAACAATTCCTATATGAATATACGAAAAGATTTTTTGGAAGATGTGCAGGAAAAAAAACATTTTTTTTATTATGTATAAAAAAGGTTATAGGTCATCGTGTACAAACCAGACCTCGTCAATCTAACCGACTCTTTTATATATTATAAGGCAACATATACTTGCAACATGGGTAGTGAAAAAAGAACAAGCACGGAAGTATTTATTTCTTACGACCGTCTTGTATGAATCTCCGCAGAGAACTGATGCGACTCGAAAGCAAATGCTGGCTGCTGAGTCACTTACACACTCTTAGGTTGTATCGAACACAACATCGTAAATGTGTTTGTTATCGCTCCGGAGACGCCAAGTGGTTTCTCAAATTACATATTTGCTAGTGTGCGTGTCACTGTGCGCTAAACGCTGAGTCTCCAGAGACACCGCCATCGCCTCGCGAGGGTTAAATAGTTTAATATTTCTCTGTGGGACCTTTCATTTTTTCCATTCGATTGCGGATGATATACTGCCGTTGAGGTCATTTTTACCCTCAGTTTTTCTTGCATGATTTCTAAAAACTTCCCTTGAAATTCTAGCCCGTTGTCGGTGATGATTTCCTTCGGAACACCGAATATACAGCAATAATGTTGCCAAAATTTTTCGAGGACTTCTTTTGCCTCTTTCGTCTTTAAAGGGGCTAGTTCTACATATCTTATGAGATAGTCTTGTATTACCAAGTTATATCTGTAGCCTCTATCCAATGGTAAAGGACCTATTATATCTAGTGAGACCTTTTCATTTGGTTCGTTGGGGATATCAGGTTTCCCCATAGGTGGTTTGTTCGCGACGTATCTCAGACGTTCGAAATGGCACTTTTGACACCTTTTTATGACATCCTCAGTGTCCCTGACCATTCCAGGCCAGTTATAGGCAGCGCGTAATTTTTCGATTGTTTTCTCTGTGCCATAGTGTCCACCTAATGTGCTTTCGTGCACTTCTTTAATGATTCTTTCCTTTTTTTTTCTCTTGTTTTTGGGTCCTTGGTGTCGTTAATCTTTACGACGAGATCCTTTTCTGGAGTTTTCTTCATGTGGACATAGGAGATCATTTTCAAAATTGTTTCTTTGACGTTTAAGTCATGTATTCTGATCTCTATTTCTGAGCATTCCGGCATCTCAGTCCGTATGCTGGCATACCATATGATTTCATCGTCAAAAGGATCTATGTGGAGTCCATGCTCCTCATTGACGGTTGTTATGATTAGTCCTTTTCTTGTACTTCTTCCTTTTTGTATTATTAGGTTGGGAGAATTTTGGAAGAAATTTCTTTCTTCTTGAAATTCTTCATATGTAGGTGATGCTTCGTTCATTAAATCCTCTAGGGCTTCCTCAGCTGTGCCTCTAGTATTTTCTTCGTCTTCTGTCTCCAAGGCGTTGATTCTTGATAATGCATCAACGTTCGAATTCTGATTTCCTTTCTTATAATGTATTTCATAATCGTATTCTTCCAATTTAAGTCGCCATCTCATTAGTCGCGATGTTGGATCTTTGACGTTTTGCAACCATATCAACGGTCTAGGGTCGGTTATAATTATGAATTTTCGGCCGTACAAATAGGGGCGGAAGTGTTTTCTTGCCCATACTATAGCTAATAATTCTTTTTCTGTTGTAGAATAATTTGTTTCTGTCTTGTTCAAGGATCTGGATGCGTAGGCTATCGGTGAATCTTGTCCGATAGTTCCTTGTGATAATATGGCACCTATTGCCTGGTTGCTCGCATCCGTCGTTAAGACAAAGGGTTTTGTCTAATCTGGGAATTGTAAAATCGGTTGTTCTATCAAGGTTTGTCGTAATGTTTCAAAGGCTTCTTGTTGTTTTATTTCCCAATTCTATGATTTTTCTTTCCTTAATAGCTCAGTTAGTGGTTTTGCTTTCTTTGCAAAATCTTTTATGAATTTTCGATAATATCCAACGAGTCCCAAAAATTGCTTAATCTCTTTTGGATTTTTAGGTACTGGATATTCGGTTATTTCCTTGATTCGTTCCTCGTTCGGTTTAACCCCTTCTTTAGAGATTCTATGTCCTAAATATGCTAATTCTGGTTTTAAATATTCACACTTGTCTGGTTGGAGTTTCAAACCGACCTCTCTGAGTCTGTTGAACAGTGTAACTAGGTTTTTGTTCTGTTCTTCTAGGGTGGAGCCAAAACAATGATATCGTCCATATATTCAAAGCAGATAGTTCCCGTTAGTCCTTTTAGTCCTTTGTTCATCATTCTTTGGAAAGTTGGTGGAGCGTTCTTTAGTCCGAACGGCATTCGGTTATATTCGAAATGTCCATCGGGTGTAGAAAATGCCGTTTTTACTTTATCCTCTTCCTTCATTCCTATTTGATGGAATCCTGATGCTAGGTCGAACGCTGAGAAGTATTGTGAGTTTCCTAATTTGTCAAGGATATCTTCTATATTTGGTAATGGGTATGAATCCAGAAGCGTTCTTTCGTTTAATTTCCTGTAGTCTATAACGATTCGCCATTTCTTTTTGCCTGATGCATCTGTTTTCTTGGGGACTACCCATAGAGGCGAGTTAAATGGGGAGTCACTTTCTCTAATAATTCCTTTCTCTAGCATTTCCTTCAGTTGCTTCTTAATCTCTTCTTGATGGATTGGTGGATATCTATATTGTTTGACGTTTATTGGCGTATCATCTTTTAATTGTATTGAATGTTCTGTTAATTTAGTGAGCGGTATTGGATCTCCTGGAAGTACGAATACGTCATGGTACTTCTGTATTATTTCCCATAATTTTTCTTTTCCTTCCTTTAGATGTTTTAACCTGGTATTTTCTTCGAGGAGTTTTCTTCTGTTTTCTTTCAAGGGTATGAAATTCTATTGAAATTATTTCATATCTGCTGGTTTTGCTTGGAGAGGATTTTTCATTAATTTTTCTTGATCTGTCAAATTGAAGTGTGGGAGGATTGTTTTTCCCTCTTTAACCATTGTTAATACCGTAAAATCGTCAAATTCTATTAAAGCAGGTCCATCGTTGACTCCTTGAACCGTGTATTTTAAAGTCGTTATTGCCTTCGGGGGTGCTTTCAGAATTTTCTGTTTCTCTTCGTTACTCTTAAATTTTGTGTTTTTTAACAGGATTTTATTTTCCTTAATATTCCAGACGCATTCTAATGATTTTAGGGCATTTATGCCGAGTATCCCATCTTCATTTAGTTTGATCGTATTCGGGACTACTCGTAGACTTATTTCTTTTCCCAGGATTTTTGTGTTAATAATATAATACCTTTGGTTTTCAAAATTTCTCCTGTGACTGTTTTTACATTCTCCTTTTGTTCTTTTCTTATCAATCGTTGGTTTTTGATGTTTCTCTCTTTTATTAATGATAATGAGGAGCCTGTATCCAGCAAAAATTTTGTTTTCTCGTAATTTAGTGGGTTGAGGATGATATTAACGAGTTGATTTGTATTTCCCCGTATGGTACCAATGTTTTCTCGAGAATATTTGTTTGTTCTGGTGGGCCGCTGTTCGTAGGTTGGACTCTCTGAAAATTTCTTTGTTCGTTGTAGAGTTTAGTTCTGCATTCTTCTATGGAAGGTCCTAACCTCTTACAATAGTTGCATTTGACAGTTCTAGGATATTGTATCTTTATTCTTCCGTGTTCCCTCGGTTCTTTTGAATCTTTGGTATATGATTTTTGTATCCTTGAATACGGTTTCTTTTCCATGGCAGTAGTTTGTGCATTTGAACGTTTAGTTTTTGCCGTGATTTCAGCTCGCAAGGCAAATTGTATGGCTGAATGGACATCATTAGGCATACTTGTTTTTACGTCTAATCTTAATTCTCTTTCAAGTCCTTCGATAAAATCATACAATCCCCTTTTTCTCTCAATGTCCATTAAAATGGCTTTTGTTGATTGTGGCGACCCCTGAGTGGCTATTGCTCTTATGGCGGCTTCGTGGGTTTTCATAAATCTTTCGGTATAGTTAAGGACTGTTTCCTTTGGTCTTTGTCGTATATTATTCCTTTGCAATTGATAAGTTTGAAGATCTTGTTGATTGCCGTAATGTTGTCTCAACTGTTTCTTTAGATCCGCGAAGTTCCTTACGGCTTCGGCCCTTATAATATTTCTTGCTTTTCCTTTTATTTTCATGCCAAGTATGCAAGACAGGAGTAGAGCTCTTTGGCTACTTGGAACGTTTTCTTTCGCGGATTCTACTTGATATATGAAAGATTCAACCGGATTTTCTCCGTCAAATTCTGGTACTGTCATTAGGAGGTCTTTTAGCGTGAGATTAATAGTTCCTCTCATATTCGCATCTGAGTAATCTGTTTCGTCATCCGTCATTAAATCTCTTTCTTCAGATGCAAAAGGTGCATCCTTTGTTGCACACCTTTTTTTGTTTTTGAGGCTTTCTATTTCAGTTGTCAAATTTTCTACTAACTTAGTTAGTGATTCAATTTGCTTTTGCATAGCTTCAGCCATTTCTGATACTCACCTTTTTGGTGGTCTTTTCGATGAGATTGTTTCGTGTGTAGTTCGTAGTTGTCCCTCTGGATCGCGGATTCGTATCGTGGATACCGTTGCAACAACTTGTCCCTTCTGCTCAGAGAAACGGGTGTCAAGTGTTCTCGTTTCAACGAGTTCCTTTCGTCTAGGATGCCGGTATCCCACCGCTGCCACCAATTATGTTACCGGCGAGGTCCAAAGATTCGAGTTTTTAAAAAGGGAATTTATTCGTCCTCTTAAACTCTACTTTTAACAAACTACAAATCTTACTACACTACTAGAATACTCAAAGAATACAGAAAGGCTTAAAAGCTAATACGTTGATCGATGCTAACTGGTACTGATAAGGATTGGTAATGAATGCTCTTCGTCGTCGTTTGCGCTTTTATATTGGCGTGATGCGTATTCGATGCGTATTCGATTTGTAGCTGGTGCGTAGTCATGCGTCGCATCTTCGTGATAAACAGCACATATAGACAATAGGATGTCTATCGGTTACAATATAAAGACGATATGTGTGTCTGGCAATAAAATCTGGCCTTTTAAAGCAGTCATACATGTATATACGAAGGCATAACTTAACAAGAACGTAAAAGAAAAAATTGAAAATGCAATAACTTTTTTTACAAAAAAAATTTCAAATTTCCATTTTATCCGTATTTTGTGTTTCGGTATATGGTGTTCTCAGAAAAATATTCAAGAAAATTTATTGAAATTTGACTTACAAAATCATTAAAAAAGTTGTCTTTTTAAGCATATTATTTAAACAAACGAGTTTAAAAAAATATATTTATATCATTAGATTTGTGGTCGAAATACGTTAATTTTCTCTCTTTACGAAATTGTCGTATCTCTAATAGTTTTCCAGATATTCAATAAATAAGATTCAGGGTGCCAACTTTGAGGGTGGTTCTCACCCCTTTAACGTGGACGATTGCCGATAAAAAAAATACGTGTCAAATATTTCCGCGAGGAGTATATCATACTAAAATTTCATCAAAATCGGTGATTTACACCTCGGGATGTTCCCTTGTCAGACATTTTACCTACGTAACAAGACGAATACGACGAGCCAATAAAAAAAATTTGCTACCCTTTCCCGAATTTTGTGGCCGTTTTTTTTCGCAAATCTCCATCGATTCAGAGGTGTAGAACAACCCCTTAAAGCCATGACCATTAATTTTTTACACCCTATACAAGGAGGAAAGTAAAGGAATTGATAAAGAATGTGTGGGCAGGAAAGGGATTACCAACAGATTGGCAGAAGGCCTGCATAGTAACACTGCATAAGAAAGACAGCAAGGAGGGCCCGGTAAATTATAGAGGAATAAGTCTCCTTTGTACAGCGTACAAGATATACACTGCTGTAATAAGCGAAAGACTGAGAGACGAAGTAGAGAGGATGAAGGTTCTGCCGGAATCTCAGGTTGGCTTCAGGATATGCAGGGGGACAATGGACAACGCGTACGTTCTGCCGCACATAACAGAGAGGGAATTGAGGAGGAATAAGGGGAAGTTGCATGCATTCTTCGTGGACATCAGAGCGTCATTTGACTCCGTAACGAGAAACAAGCTGTGGGAGCAGATGGAGAAGCGTGGAATAAGGAAGGGGCTAACGGAAAGGACAAAAGAAATCTATCAGGAAACCAGAAGTGTCGTCAGGGCCAACGGGGAAGAGACGGGGGAATTTTGGACAAGGGACGGGTTAAGGCAGGGCTGTTCCGTGAGTCCAACCCTGTTTGCAATATATATCGCTGACATGGAGGAAACGTTACGAAGCAACCGGACGGGAGGAATAAGAGTGGGAGAAGAGAAATTCTGAACGCTGGTGTACGCAGATGACGTGGTCCTGGTGGCAAAAGAGGAGATGGAGCTGCGAGAAATGATGAGGAGCCTGGAAGGATATTTAGACGATAAGCAGTTGCATCTGAATACTGAAAAGTCCAAAATAATGGAATTCCGGAAAGGAGAGGGAAGAAGAAAGAAGGTAAAGGGTAGCTGGAAAGGGAGGTAAATCGAGACGGTGAAAGAATTCACGTATCTAGGGGTGATATTCCAGGAGAACGGAAATCTCTCAAAACATCTAAGGGAGAGGGTAAAAAAAGCAAATGTGGTGCTGAACCAAACATGGGGAATAGGGGAGAGAAAGTTCAAAGACAATTACGGGATGAGGATGTTCCTGTTTGACATCTTGGTGATGGGGATCTTGCTCTACCGAGCAGAGCTATGGGGCTACGAAGAAGTAAAGGAGGTAGAAAGAGTGCAAATGAAATACCTAAAATGGACGCTAGGATTGGAAAGGCAGACACCTGAATATATTGTCCTAGAGGAGACGAAGAGAGAAAAGGTCAGGATAAGAGCAGGGAAGAGGGCATGGAAATTTGAGAATGCGTTAAGAGAAGGAGAGAGTAGAAAGCTGGTGAAAGAATGTTTGAAGGAAAAAGAAGGAGAGATAAAAACAAAAAGTAGTGAGGAAAGACAACGATACATAAACAGAAACGGAATAGATGCAACAGGCGCACAAATAAGGAGGGAGATGATACAAAGCTCAAAATATAATCCAAGATACAGATACATAATGACAGTACTGATCCCGGAATATTTAAGAGGAGAAGGGAAGGTTGGGGACCAAAGATTAGTAGCGCAGACGAAGTGTGGGTCATTATAGATGTGGAACAGATACTGGGAATGTGAGGAAGAGAGGCAGTGCGAGCTATGCCGGGGAGTGTTTGGCAATTTAGAGCACATGGTAAGGAAGTGCACAGAAATGGAAAGAGGCTTAAGCATAGAAGAAATAGTAAGCGAGAAGAGAAGTGAAAGGAAGATAGAGTAGTTGAGGGCACTAGAAAGAAAAAGGAAAGAGAAAAGGAAGCTAGAGAACGGAAGAGGTAGCGATTAGTAAGTGAGAAGGATGCTGGTAAACGGTTGCAATTGAAGTGAATGTGTAAAAGTTAGTTTTTAACTAGGACAATAAATGTAAACCGAGTCCATTTTTCATGACGGGGAGGCTGAAAATAAACTTATTACTATTATTTTCAACATTGTTTTCTTTCAATTTGTTGCGTCTTGCATAGCAACACGCAATCCAGCGCAATTGTCATTCACACATTCATTTCGTCTCATGCTTGGATATGTGAAGGAGATCGAGCCGCCCGACATGGGAGTTCGGCGCGTACGTTGCATGCGCTCAACGGCGAGATAAAGAAGGTCCACGACGGAGCCTTTGTCGGCGAATCTTCGGTGGGTTCTATTGCGTCGTGAAATCATAAATACGCACCACCAACTCGAACCGAAATCGTCCGACGCGGACGCTAGCCACGGCAGAACACATTAGATCAGTCGAGTTAAGGTCTTGCTCGACAGAGCCGCTTCTCGAGCTGCGCCGCCTCCTTCACCTACACATACAACCAAGATGTCACTGATTCACAGGCACACCGGCGGCGTTACGGTCGTACCTACTGGTACAAGCGTGCTAGCATACGGCGGTATATTGGGGCGACATTTATATTTTAAAAATTTTGCGACAGCAAAATGCCAAACTTGTTCGCCTCAAAGAATGTAGAATAATGTAAGAAGTTATTGGGGCGATACATTGTACAATGTTGTGTTGTCTTTTAACAGTAAAGAGGTAATATAGGTTTCCACATTACCCATGGAAATATGCAAATGCAGTCTTTGTTACAAAGTTATCTTCTGAAAATCTATTCCACTGTATCAATGTCCTTTTCCGCTGAATCGTTGTCGAGAAATCGCATTAAAATATAAATGAAGAAAATGTTTTTTAACAATCATACAGATGAAAGAAACCGTTGAGATACATCTCTATATGTAAAATTGACAATACTTTGGCATTTTATTACAAAACAACATTGAAATTAAACGAGGCAAAACCACTCTTTGATACTAAGAGCTTCTTATAATTAATTATGTTTTAATTGGTATATTAGAACTTTGCGTTGAGCATTTTGAGACGAATAAAGGTACTGAAAACATTTTCAAGACTGGCACAATGAATTGTATAACACTTAAAAAAAAAACGCATTGAAAATAGTACCTCATGGGTAATGTGGAAACCTATTACTTATCACTCAGTTTACGAGAGAATAGACAGTATTGCAAAACATATAGCCAAGACAACTGCGGCGGCAACAATGTGTTCTTTTACGCTGGGAAACCTAGCGTTCTATTATCGTGTAGTTACTTTTAACAATTTGCGCTATAATTGATTTAAAACTATTGGTGCTGGAACACAATACTATATTTAGTCGTAATGCATAACGTAGTGGTTAATTTCGGTACAATCGTCGCCAGAAGCCCAAAAATATTAAAATATATTAATTGTACTTTATTTAACACATATTCGAGCATACTTTTACACTAACAATACTTTTGTGTTACCCTACATGCGATATACTGCGGTGTGAAATTGTATTTCGACAAATAACCTTAATCGACGTGCCACGCACGACGTTCTGATCTCCGCGACTGACGCGCAAGGCACGTCTTTTCAGCGCGACTGATTGACTACGAATGTCGCCCCAAATACGCCCGTGCTCATGCCAATAGGTCCGCTACTATTAAGGGGAGGCAAAGTCAATCAGCGAGCTCTCGAGTGTATAGGAAGGAGTAGCAGGCGGAGCAGCTCGAGAAACGGCTCTGTCGAGCAAGACCTTGACTCGACTGCATTAGATCGTCGAACACGAAGGACGTAGATTGCATTCCTTGAGAAATACTCCCTTCATCGGATTCTCTTACATATCAGAAGTGGGATAGACTATAACGCGGCCTGTGACATTTTCGTTTACGTTTTAGTGTGCATTTTGTGTGCTTTACATTCTATTATTTTGTCTCGTTTACTTTCATTGTGTCGTTAACGATCTGTGGTTTTCTGCGGTAATTCTGAACTATTTTCTGGAGGAAACATTTTGAGTGAACTACTCGCGCGTGTAACGACGAATCATGGGACGGCATCGTTCGCGACGAGACAACGATCATGACGATCGCAAGAGGAGACGACGGCGATCATCATCTGGATCCTCATCAGCGGCCAGAAGCGCTGAACGGAAACGGAAGGACGAAAGATTAGCAGAATTGGAACGAATGGTGGATCAACTAAGTCGTTCTTCACAGCAGACGATCGGCCGAGAATCAAGGATGCGCACAGGAGACGAACAGATGATTCCCATTTTTGACCCATCACAGGACGATCTAGTGATTGAAAAGTGGGTTGAACATGTGGAAGGATTAGCTACCCAGTACGACTGGGATGAGAGATCCATCTTGAGATTGATTGCAACCCGACTACGTGGACACGCACGACAGTGGTTCGACACGCGACAACGGATCACCACCACGTGGACCGAGACAAAAGAACTGCTACTTCAACAATTTCGTAAGCCCGTTCCATTTTCAAAATTATTTAAGGACGCCGCGCTTTATCAAGCCAGATCCGGTCAATCATTGGGGGATTATTGCGTTCAAAAATTAAATAAATTAAGAAAGCTAGATATAGTGATACCGGACAAATATTTAATTGATATGGTCATCGGCGGGATTGGTAACGAGAACATTACTCGAACGGTACGGTCCTCGCAAAACACCGACGCAAACGCACTTTACGCATACATGGTATCAATGGGAGACATGCTTGCAGATAACGACACGCGAAGAACTATTTCGGGTCATACTGATACCAATAAGTATAAACACGAACGTTCAAAATTTGCAAGAACCTTACCGGCAAAGAAATCGTTCCCGGTCACAGTAGAAGCGATAAACGAATTGGGGAAAAACAATAAAAGTAATCGCCCGCTTAATTGCTACAAGTGCGGTATCACGGGTCACGTGGCGAAAGATTGCAGGAAACCACGCGTTCAATGCACTAAATTCAAACTCCTGGGACACACTCGTGAGAAATGTACGTCCACAAAAGAAGTAAACGAGATAGGGTAGACATACGCTTGTAGATCCAAGTTGTATGTACGCACTGTATGCGTAAATGAAAAGAAAATTAAGGGCCTAATACATACTGGCAGTGCGTGTACCCTTATACGTTCATCGGTGGCCAACGGTCTTAAAATGAGAATAAAATCGATATCAAACCTCATACTAAAAGGATTCGCAGGACAGATGAGAACCACCGACAAACAAACGCCGCACAGTGGTCGATTTCGCCGAAATCCTGGCCAAAACCCCAAGAAGTTTTTCAATTTAGCTGAAAATTGGTATATTACTATTATTTCGGTGCTGATTAAGAATCCGAACTCAGAATTTCCAAAAACAAAATGGCGGCTCTAATATGGCAGGTGCGAGTATCGAAAAATTGTCGGATCGGCACGAAAATCAGTAGTCTTATGTTTTCCCGGTCGCTGATTAAGAATCCAAACTCAGAATTTTCAAAAACAAAATGGCGGCTTTAATATGGCGGGTGCGAGTATCGAAAAATTGTCGGATCGGCACGAAAATCGGTAGTCTTATGTTTTTCCGGTCGCTGATTAAGAATCCGAACACAGAATTTCCAAAAACAAAATGGCGGCTCTAATATGGCAGGTGCGAGTATCGATAAAATGTCGGATCGGCACGAAAATCAGTAGTCTTATGATAGCCCGGCCCTATATCATAAATGCACTTCCCCGAGCATGGCGCGCGCGACAAACAAATAACAATAACTCGAAGAATCGCAAAAAGTCGCAAGAAAATTCAACAAGATCTTCTTCGGAAAGCTTCAAAGTCTAATTTTAAAAAAAATATATTATGTTATTCCACGGACTTCTGCAGTTTTAATGATATTTATTGCAGCAGTCGCTGTATCTTAATACAAGCATGTCATTGCTGTTCCATCTCCGAATTTCTCTTTATTTAATAAAAATTTCGGTCGAAGGAGAAAGATGAAACATTGTAAGGAACAAATATTTCCCTCATACCTGCAACTAGCCAGATTTCCATTAGAATCGTCAAAGATCTTTCGGTTTATGACGGTAAGCGGTCGAGGTAGCCGCGGCTATCTATAGTTGCCTCGAAACAATAGGCCACCAGCTTGTTTAAACTCATTCCGATTTTTAACCCCATGAAATAAACATATTATTTCGTTAATTTCCAGGTTGATCTTAGAGAAGGATTAGCAATATTCATTAGGTAAAGCACGATAGCCCGGCTCTATGTCATAAATGCACTTCCCCGAGCATGGCGCGCGCGACAAACAAATAACAATTACTCGAAGAATCGCAAAAAGTCGCAAGAAAACTCAACGAGGTCTTCTTCGGGAAGCTTCAAAGTTTAATTTAAAAAAAAAATTAGCTTGGATGGTTTTGGAATTCACAACTATTTCGCTAGCAGAAGGAAAAAAATATATAGGATTTACATTCTGTGCCATCACAGTTGTAAAATATTAAATAAAAAAATGAAACCAAGATATTTATAAATTAAAAGTATAATAAATAGCTACCAATACTGAAAAAGTGGATCAAACTTTAATTTCACATTGAAAACATATTCTCAATTTCGACGTGAAAACGTTACATTATTTAAGTGCCAACTTTGACATTGCATATCTCTAAGAGTATTGTTCAATAAAAATTTTTGTTAATGGAAAACAATGCTCTGATGTGTTACAAATCAAACGCAATTGCTAAATTTTGAAAATTCTAAAAAAAAAATTTGGGGTTTTGGCCAGGATTTCGGCGAAATCGACCACTGTGCGCCGGTCACAGTAAGGATAATGGACGCGGTAGCGCAAGTAAATGCGCTAGTCGTACCGGACGAATGTATAACGTATGACGTCATTATTGGTTGTGATTTTTTAAGTCAGGAGCACATAGTCACTATTAAACGCGAGAATGAATTAATATTCAAACAAATAGTTGACGATAACGAACCAGAAGCAGCGCTGGATGTTAATTTTTGCGAGAGCGTGGCAGAAGACTGCTTACATTTCGGCAACATTGATGATAACGCAAAGCAACAATACATAGCCTTAATCGCTGAGTACCGCGATTGCATTTCGTCATCCATGCGAGAGTTGGGTAAACCAGATGCAACAGAGTTTGAAATTAAATGCATTTCTGACACGCCGCACAGTGGTTCATTTGGCCGAAAACCTGGCCAAAAAGCCAAAAATTTTTTTCGCGATTTCCAAAATTTAGCAACTGCGTTTGATTTGTAACACATCAGAGCATCGTTTTCCATTAATAAAAATTTTTATTGAACAATACTCTTAGAGATATGCAGTATCAAAGTTGGCACTTGAATAATGTAACGTTTTCACGTCGAAATACAGAATACGTTTTCAATGTGAAATAATGGTACAATCAACTTTGCAAGTATTTGTTGCTATTCGTCATACTTTTAAATTATAAGTACCTTGGTTTCATTTTTTTATTTAATATTTTACAACTGCGATGGCACAGATTGCAAAACCCATACATTTTTTTCCTTTTGCAGAGGAAATAGTTGTGAAGTACGCAAAAGTACAAAGCGATTTTTTTTTTAAATTAAACTTTGAAGCTTCCCGAAGAAGTCCCCGTTGTAAAATTTTTCGACTTTTTGCGATTCTACGAGATATTCTTATTTGTTTGTCGCACGCGCCATGCTCGGGGAAATACGTTTATGACATACGGCCAGGCTATCGTGCCTTGGACAAACGAATAATGCTAATCCTTCACTAAAGTTACCCTTGTAATTAACGAAACGCTATATTTATTTCGTTCAGGTTAAAAATCAAAATAATTTTAAGCAAGCTGGTGGCCTCTTGTTCCAAAGCAACAATAGATAGCCGCGATCACCTCGACCGCTTACCGTCATAAACCGAAAGATGTTTGACGTTTCGGCTGAAAATCTGGCTAGTTGCAGGTATGAGGGCTATATTTGTTTCTCACAATGTTCTATCAACCTCTTTCAGTCGAGATTTCCATTAAACAATGGAAAATTCGAAGATGGAATAGCTGTGATATGCTGGTATTAAGATAACGTGACTGTTGCAATAAATATCATTATAACTTTTGAAGGAAAAGGAATATCAGAATATATTTTTTTTAAAATTAAACTTTAAAGCTTCCCGAAGAAGTCCCCGTTGTAACATTTTGCGACTTTTTGCAGTTGTACGCGATATTCTTATTTGTTTGTCGCACGCGCCATGCTCGGGGAAATACGTTTATGACATACGGCCAGGCTATCGTGCCTTGGACAAACGAATAATGCTAATGCTTCACTAAGGTTACCCTTGTAATTAACGAAACGCTATATTTATTTCGTTCAGGTTAAAAATCAAAATAATTTTAAGCAAGCTGGTGGCCTTTTGTTCCAAAGCAACAATAGATAGCCGCGATCACCTCGACCGCTTACCGTCATTAACCGAAAGATGTTTGACGTTTCGGCTGAAAATCTGGCTAGTTGCAGGTATAAGGGCTATATTTGTTTCTCACAATGTTCTATCAATCTCTTTCAGTCGAGATTTTCATTAAACAATGGAAAATTCGAAGATGGAATAGCTGTGATATGCTGGTATTAAGATAACGTGACTGTTGCAATAAATATCATTATAACTTTTGAAGGAAAAGGAATATCAGAAAATATTTTTTTTTAAATTAAACTTTAAAGCTTCCCGAAGAAGTCCCCGTTGTAACATTTTGCGACTTTTTACAATTGTATGCGATATTCTTATTTGTTTGTCGCACGCGCCATGCTCGGGGAAATACGTTTATGACATACGGCCAGGCTATCGTGCCTTGGACAAACGAATAATGCTAATGCTTCACTAAGGTTACCCTCGTAATTAACGAAACGGTATATTTAATTCGTTCAGGTTAAAAATCAAAATAATACTGATTTTCGTGCCGATCCGACAATTTTTCAATACTCGCATCCGTCATATTGAAGCCGCCATTTTATTTTTGGAAATTCTGAGTTCAGATTCTTAATCAGCGACCGGAAAAACATAAGACTACTGATTTTCGTGCCGATCCGACAATTTTTCGATACTCGCATCCGCCATATTGAAGCCGCCATTTTGTTTTTGGAAATTCTGAGTTCAGCTTCTTAATCAGCGACCGGAAAAACATAAGACTACTGATTTTCGTGCCGATCCGACAATTTTTCGATACTCGCACTTGCCATATTAGAGCCGCCATTTTGTTTTTGGAAATTTTGAGTTCAGATTCTTAATCAGCGACCCAAATAATACTAATACACCAATTTTCAGCTAAATTGAAAAACTCCGTGAGTTTTGGCCAGGTTTTCGGCCAAATGAACCACTGTGCGCCGGTAACGTATCGACCATATCGATTAGCCGAATCAGAAAAGAAGATCTTACGGGATATGATTGACGAATTATTGGAAAACCAAATTATCCGTGGGTCAACTTCACCCTACGCTAGCCCAGTTTTACTGAGAAAGAAAAAGACGGGCGATTATCGCCTGTGCGTAGATTACCGTAAATTGAACGCGGTAACTATAAAGGATAAATACCCGCTACCGCTGATCGATGATCAAATCGACAAACTAGGCGGAAATCGATACTTTACGGGACTCGATCTTGCGTCCGGTTATTACCAGGTCCCCGTGGTAGAAAACTCGATTGCCAAAAGAGCTTTTATAACCCCCGAGGGACACTACGAATTCTTAAGGATGCCGTTCGGTCTATCAAATGCCCCAGCTGTTTTCCAGCGACTCATAAATAAGATCCTAGGACCGTTGAAGGACTCTATAGCGTTTCCCTATATCGATGATATTATTATCCCTTCCAAAACGGTAGAGGAGGGGTTAGAACGGTTACGACGAGTAATGAACACCTTACGCGCCCACGGATTAACGCTGAAGTTAAGCAAGTGCTCATTTTTCGAAACTAAAATCGACTATCTGGGACGAGAAATTAGTGAAGAAGGGGTATGTCCGGGGCAACGAAAGATTCAAGCGGTACTACGAATGGAAGCACCACAGTCTGTGAAGCAATTAAGACAATTTCTAGGACTTGCGAATTATTTTAGAAAGTTTGTAAGAAATTTCGCTACTATCACCGAACCGTTAACACGTTTGACCAAAACGGCTCAACCATGGTCATGGACAAAAGAGCAAACAAAGGCGTTTAACGATATTAAAGAAAAACTTGTTTCGCGTCCAATATTATCGATATTTGAATCGAACAGGGATACCGAATTGCATACAGACGCAAGTTCGCTAGGCATAGGTGGGATGTTGATGCAGAGAAACGAGAGTCGAGACTTAGTTGTGGTAGCATATTTTAGCAAACAGACGACTGCAGACCATAAATGCTATCATTCCTACGTGTTAGAGGCTGTGGCGGTAGTATTAGCGTTACGTCACTTCAGGGTGTACTTATTGGGCTCGAAATTTAAAGTGGTGACTGACTTCAACGCGATACGCGCCACGTTCTCAAAACGAGACTTGTTACCTCGAGTAGGTCGTTGGTGGTTAGAGGTACAAGAATATACCTTCGATATTGAGTATCGAGCGGGATCAAAAATGGCACACGTGGACGCGCTCAGCCGAAACCCGATAACCTTAGAAGTGATTCACGTAGATCAGACGGAGGCAGATTGGCTGTTATCAGCCCAACTTCAAGACGAGCAGTTAGTGTGAATAAGACAGATACTTATGAATAAGAACGAAGCAGCAGAAACCAAATACTATTTTAACGAATATGTATTGAAAAATGATAAGATTTACAGACGACTACCAAACCAGACAACCGCATGGGTGGTGCCACGAGATGCGCGTATGCAAATTTGTTGACACTGTCGCGACGACGCGGGACATTCGAGTACTGAGAAGACATTAGAAAGGATTAGCAGAAATTATTGATTTTCGGGAATGCGACGATTCGTGGGTAAATATGTAAAAGCATGTCTGAACTGCGCTTATTACAAAAACACCGGAGGAAAGAAACAGTGTAAACTAAATATTATCGAGAACGTGTCCGTTCCGTTTCACACCATACACGTCGATCACGTGGGACCTTTCGAGACGAGCCGGAAGAATAACAAGTATTTGTTGGTCATAGTAGACGGATTTACGAAATTTAAGATCATCGAACCCGTCAAAAGTTAAAAAACGCGTCATGTAATCAGGGTGATACTAACAAGGAGAGTGCACGATCTTCAGGACACGGATTTAGTTCAAACTTTGTAGGACAGTAGATTTTGTTCCCCTGTTGATGAATATATATGGTTATAGGCGCCACAACTCAATAGTTTTTTAGATATTTGCAATTGAATGTAAGTCCCTTTTTAACTTCAGTTCTGTAGCAAACGATTACACATATCGTATTTAGCGTAGCTGCAACAGATCGGTGTTTGTAGTCGGTGGGAGCCGGGTGCGAGTCCGTGGCGGGAGAATAATTTTTTTTTATTTTATGTCTATTTTTACATATAAATAACCACAATGGAGCTTAAATACATTTTTAAATCATTCGTATAAGTAACGTATTCGTATAAGTATAAGTAAACAATAAAAGCATTTCATAAGAAGAACAGGAGAAAAGCCCTTTAACTGCTGGTTAATCGTGCCTGGAAACAATACGTTGTGAAAGGAAATAATAAATAAAACATTTATCAGGTTAACAGAATTAGTATAAAAATATGATTAGCTTCTTATCCCTCATTGTCCGTACAATTGTGAAACTTGTCATAAAAGCAAATGAAACGTAATTACTTCCCGGAATTCTGTAAGCCGACTCGGAACTGCCGAGGGCCAAACTGATGATCCTCAAAAGCAATTACATGTCGCAGTTTTTCTACAATGGACAATAAACAAATAAATTCTTGCTCGCGTACGGTGGCGCCGAACATCTCCTGCCGACTTGAAATGCACCGCCATAAACCGCGGGTCGCGAGGAGGACAAAATTCTCGGCCACGGCTTGATTGACCGCCGGCCAGGTTTTTCCTGAAAAAAACATCCTCGCCTTTCCAAACACATCGTCAAAGTGGAAGGAGTTTTTCTCTACCAATCAGGTTAATTTCCCAATGAAATTGTAATAACGAAAAACTCCCGAAACTTCGCGCCGCCTACAAGAAGTCTACGTCGATGGAAAATTTTACAATTATTGTCAGTCACGATTAGTCTTGTTATCAGAGTCAAACGTAACAAAATTAGAATGGATCCACAGCCTTCAACTTCACAATTAGTTAACATTTCCGGTACGAGTGCTTGTGAGTTTAACAAACAATTGTGTGAAAAGCAGCTATTAAAAGATGCTTTAGTTCATCCTGAACGGTGCCTTCGCAGTCAAAATTTAATTACTGATGAAGCATCTACGGTACTTTCTGATTTGGCAATAATAGTAGACGAAAAAATTGCTGAAAATATAATGGGAATGCTAAATGAATATGAAGTAGTAACAGAGGAGTGTTTCATTATAATGATGAATCGGATCATGAGAACCTATATGAAGGAGTAACACACGAGGATTCTGTGGACGATGAATGGTACGAACCGGAGGAGAAAAAACGACGGCGAAATATTGCATTAGATTGTAAAATTAAAGTAGTCAATCTGGCACGTCGGCATCCCTCTTGGAGTATAGAATCATTACGAAAAAAAGGAAGCAGACATTTAAAAAATAGAGATGATATTATTCGTTGGGAAAAAATAAATAAAAGAAGGTGGCACAAAATTTGAGAAATACGATGCCATCGACAAATGGACGTACGATCGTTTCAAGGAATTTCGCCAGTACTTCCGACAAGTCACCACTCGCCTACTGCAACAGTGGGCTATAGCAGCAGCCATGCAATTCCAATCCGACACTTTTGTATTTCAAGCGTCAGCTCGTTGGGTGGCAAAATTTAAAAATAAGCATCGAATTCGACAACGAAAAATAACAAAATACGTGTCATATAGAGAAAATTCAACTTTGGAGGAAACAATAAAGGCCGCTGATAAATTTCAGAAAAGTGTAAAATTTATCACACCAAAGTTCGATACAAGATATATAATCAACACAGACCAAACAGTGTGTCAGTACCTGTCAACCTTCGACAGGACTTTGGCAATAAGAGGGGAAAAAACAATTTTTGTTAATAGAAAAAGTATTAACAAGACGAAGCATACGCATACCGCCCAATATTCTATATCGATGTCAGGAAAGTTATTACCCCATATATTTATGTGCATGCAGGAAACCACAGGAAAATTTGGTCCGAGTGTGCAGAAAAAAGTGGATAAATTGATAGAAAGATACAAAAACGTAATTGTAACGTCATCTAAATCGGGTAAACTAAATAATGAATTGCATAAATCATTTTTAAAATCGGTGATCCAGCCCTACGTGCGAGATCAACAATTTCTTTTGATTGTTCATTCTTGGGGAGGGCAGACAAATATGAAGGTGTATAATGATTTGTTTACCACCGATGAAGGCGACTGTACCTGCACCGTCAAAATCATTCCACCCAAGTGCACACCGCTTGTTCAGCCCTGCGACGTGTACTTTTATCGTCAGGTGAAAAACTTTCTTAAAAAAATCCAAAACGAAGATGCAATTAAATTGCATTGCCTCATCCACAACCAGTTGTGTGCACCAATTTTCTTGCCCATGTTGAAGTATGCCTGGTTTGCATCAGGTTGTCGACGGAAAGAGAGGTATTTGAGAATGTCAACGAAGTCTGCTTTCCACAAGAAATACAAAGCAGCAAATGCCTATGCAACAATGCTGCACTAATTCGATGCGTGAGATGCTTTTCGAAATTGTTTCATTTGCTTTTATGACAAGTTTCACAATTGTACGGACAATGAGGGATAAGAAGCTAATCATATTTTTATACTAATTCTGGTAACCTGATAAATGTTTTATTTATTATTTCCTTTCATAACGTATTGTTTCCAGGCACGATTAACCAGCAGTTAAAGGGCTTTTCTCCTGTTCTTCTTGTGAAATGCTTTTATTGTTTACTTATACTTATACGAATACGTTACTTATACGAATGATTTAAAAATGTATTTAAGCTCCATTGTGGTTATTTATATGTAAAAATACACATAAAATAAAAAAAAATTATTCTCCCGCCACGGACTCGAACCCGGCTCCCACCGACTACAAACACCGATCTGTTGCAGCTACGCTAAATACGATATGTGTAATCGTTTGCTACAGAACTGAAGTTAAAAAGGGACTTACATTCAATTGCAAATATCTAAAAAACTATTGAGTTGTGGGGCCTATAACCATATATATTCATCAACAGGGGAACAAAATCTACTATCCTACAAAGTTTGAACTAAATCCGTGTTCTGAAGATCGTGCACTCTCTTTGTAAGTCTCATTTATCTATTTGGATCCCCGACACGGTTGATAAGTGACAGAGGTACGGCTTTCACTTCCCAATCATTCGGCGCCTTTTGCAATTTCTACGGAATAAAACACGTATTAAATGCGGTGGCAACGCCGCGAGCTAATGGACAGTGCGAGAGATACAATAAAACCATTCTGAATGCACTGGAACAACGGTTGCGGGCAAGGATCCGAGAGAATGGGACTCCGAAATTAAAAGGGTGCAAAGCGCCCTTAACACCATGCACAATAAAAGTATAAACACGACGCCTATGAAGGCACTCATAGGGTGCAACGTTAAGGGAGCCGCTGAGGCACATCTGCTAAACGAAATCCAAGATATGGTGGACCGGGTGGATCTGCACGAGTTAAGGAGCACGATGAAGCATTACACTACGAAGAAACAACAGGAGCAAAAAGAAAGATACGATCGATCAGGGCGCGAAGCCAAGAAGTACCTACCGTCAGGGCGACTTGATACTGGTACAAATTACGAGCGAATCAGCAACGGGCAGCAGTCGTAAGCTGCATCCTAAGTTTAAAGGACCGTTTCGCATCCACAAGGTTTTATTAAATGACCGATACGAGGTGGAAGGTTTGCGGGGAGGTTTTAGGCGAGCCCGTACGGTAATGGCAGCAGACCGTATTAAACCATGGATAACGATTCAAGGTGATGATCGCGGAACAGACAAATAATGGAAAAACAACGGTGTTGTCTATGAAAATTAAAATACTGGAGTATCAGTGCGACGGTACTACCGCTCTGCAATGAAAAATCAGTCTACGAACGTGCGACGGTGCGTTCTGATTGTGAGATAAACATACGAGAGGTGTTGGAGGGTGCAACGGCACCACCGCACGTTAACGACGTTTTGCCTGAACGGTACAACGGTACCTCGCTCAGGCGAATAAATCGGTGCAACGGCATCATACGATAAATGCTCTAAAAACGTGCAACGGCACGTCGCACAGTGGTTCATTTGGCCGAAAACTTGGCCAAAAAGCCAAAAATTTTTTTCGCGATTTTCAAAATTTAGCAATTGCGTTTGATTTGTAACACATCAGAGCATCGTTTTCCATTAATAAAAATTTTTATTGAACAATACTCTTAGAGATATGCAGTGTCAAAGTTGGCACTTGAATAATGTAACGTTTTCACGTCGAAATTCAGAATACGTTTTCAATGTGAAATAATGGTACAATCAACTTTGCAAGTATTTGTTGCTATTCGTCATACTTTTAAATTATAAGTACCTTGGTTTCATTTTTTTATTTAATATTTTACAACTGCGATGGCACAGATTGCAAAACCCATACATTTTTTTCCTTTGCAGAGGAAATAGTTGTGAGGTACGCAAAAGTACAAAGCGATTTTTTTTTTAAATTAAACTTTGAAGCTTCCCGAAGAAGTCCCCGTTGTAAAATTTTTCGACTTTTTGCGATTCTACGAGATATTCTTATTTGTTTGTCGCACGCGCCATGCTCGGGGAAATACGTTTATGACATACGGCCAGGCTATCGTGCCTTGGACAAACGAATAATGCTAATCCTTCACTAAAGTTACCCTTGTAATTAACGAAACGCTATATTTATTTCGTTCAGGTTAAAAATCAAAATAATTTTAAGCAAGCTGGTGGCCTCTTGTTCCAAAGCAACAATAGATAGCCGCGATCACCTCGACCGCTTACCGTCATAAACCGAAAGATGTTTGACGTTTCGGCTGAAAATCTGGCTAGTTGCAGGTATGAGGGCTATATTTGTTTCTCACAATGTTCTATCAACCTCTTTCAGTCGAGATTTTCATTAAACAATGGAAAATTCGAAGATGGAATAGCTGTGATATGCTGGTATTAAGATAACGTGACTGTTGCAATAAATATCATTATAACTTTTGAAGGAAAAGGAATATCAGAATATATTTTTTTTTAAATTAAACTTTAAAGCTTCCCGAAGAAGTCCCCGTTGTAACATTTTGCGACTTTTTGCAATTGTACGCGATATTCTTATTTGTTTGTCGCACGCGCCATGCTTGGGGAAATACATTTATGACATACGGCCAGGCTATCGTGCCTTGGACAAACGAATAATGCTAATGCTTCACTAAGGTTACCCTTGTAATTAACGAAACGCTATATTTATTTCGTTCAGGTTAAAAATCAAAATAATACTGATTTTCGTGCCGATTCGACAATTTTTCAATACTCGCATCCGCCATATTGAAGCCGCCATTTTGTTTTTGGAAATTCTGAGTTCAGATTCTTAATCAGCGACCGGAAAAACATAAGACTACTGATTTTCGTGCCGATCCGACAATTTTTCGATACTCGCATCCGCCATATTGAAGCCGCCATTTTGTTTTTGGAAATTCTGAGTTCAGATTCTTAATCAGCGACCGGAAAAACATAAGACTACTGATTTTCGTGCCGATCCGACAATTTTTCAATACTCGCATCCGCCATATTGAAGCCGCCATTTTGTTTTTGGAAATTCTGAGTTCAGATTCTTAATCAGCGACCGGAAAAACATAAGACTACTGATTTTCGTGCCGATCCGACAATTTTTCGATACTCGCATCCGCCATATTGAAGCCGCCATTTTGTTTTTGGAAATTCTGAGTTCAGATTCTTAATCAGCGACCGGAAAAACATAAGACTACTGATTTTCGTGCCGATCCGACAATTTTTCGATACTCGCATCCGCCATATTGAAGCTGCCATTTTGTTTTTGGAAATTCTGAGTTCAGATTCTTAATCAGCGACCGGAAAAACATAAGACTACTGATTTTCGTGCCGATCCGACAATTTTTCGATACTCGCACTTGCCATATTAGAGCCGCCATTTTGTTTTTGGAAATTTTGAGTTCAGATTCTTAATCAGCGACCCAAATAATACTAATACACCAATTTTCAGCTAAATTGAAAAACTCCTTGAGTTTTGGCCAGGTTTTCGGCCAAATGAACCACTGTGCGTCGTTAAGCAAATAATGGAAACACGTGGGCGAGTGCAACGGCGCTACCGCACAGTGACGACGTCCAGCGAAAATGTGTGCGACGGCATGCTATTTGGGTGAGCAACAGAAGCAGGTGTGTGAGTACGACGGCACTATCGCACTGCATTGACGGATCAGCCTAGGAACGTGCAACGGTGCGTTCTGAGGCAGGTATACGAGAAGTGTCGGGGTGTGACGTCATCACCGCACTATGACGATGTTTCACCTGGACGGTACGGCGGTACTTCGCTCAGGCGAATATGTGGAAAACAACCCACGAAAGTTGGGCAACATTCTACAGCACGACCACGGATAAGTTTATTTCATTTATTGATGACTTATGGCATGAATGTTTGTTACAATTGTGTAACGATAGCAATGTTTTGTTTCTTCTAGACAAACCTCTAGTCTGAGTGTTGGATTTTATTTTGGTAAGAAAGAAATAGAGGTGTTTTATTGTTTGATTATATATATATTTATTCTATCTTAGCATTAGTTTAATTTTAAGGTTACAAGATGTTCTTCGTACCTGTTCGAGACGCAAGAGAGCGAGCAGTTCGCGCTACGGGGCCACGGGGTCCTTCTCCGTTATCCCCCCTACAGCGCACGCGCGCATTCAAATGGGAAAGAAGCTCGCACCAAGAATTACTTTATTTCAACACCATCTCTTAATTCTGTGCGGGCTGACCCATTAGATTTCGCTTACAATTATTAAATTTTTCTTTATTCAACGGTTTCGTTAGTACGTCGGCCGTTTGTTTGTTAGTAGGACAGTATTTTAACTTAATTCTATTTGTCTTAACTAAATCGTGTACAAATCTATATCTTACGTATATGTGCTTCGAGCGTCGATTTAATATTCCGTTACTAATTAACATTATTGCGCTTTGATTATCTACGTTAAGTTCTGTTACAATAGCTTCGCTTGTAAGTTCTTCCAGCAGTGTCTTTACATACAGAAGTTCTTTGCAGCATTCCGCCGCCGCCACATATTCGGCTTCTGTACTTGACAAAGCTATTATAGACTGCCTTCTGGAGCACCAGCTTATAGGTCCACCTGCGTAGAATATAACGTATCCCGTAGTACTGCGCCTTGTCTCCAGATCACCAGCAAAGTCCGAATCGCAGAATGCCTCGAGTAGATCTGGTCTTCCGTCTCCTTTGTACGTAATCCCTTGATTTACGCTTCCATTCAAGTATTTCATCACATGTTTTATATCGTTTACATTCTTCTGTGTGTAGTTTTCCACAAATCTGCTGCAATAATTAACTCCATAAGCTATATCTGGCCTCGTTTTCGTTGACAGATACAATAGACTTCCGATCATTTCTCTGTACGGATAGACTATGTTCTTCGGTTCGGTGTTGTCTGTGCCATTCGGCAGCAGCGGCACATCCACTGGTTTCGCAGAATCCAGTCCACTTGTATCAAGGGTTCTTTTTAGGTATTCACTCTGTGTCAGTCTTATTTGTCCTTTACTTCTTTCTATTTCTAAGCCTACGAATGTCTTTGGTTCATTTATCACAGTCATTTTGAATTCTCTGTTCAATTCCTTGACTATTCGATCGAGTTCCCTTCGTTCTTTTCCGATCAGGATTCCATCGTCGACATATATACCGAGAATTACTTCATTATTTTCCTTAACAAATAAGCACTGTTCGCTTTGCAATGGTTCAAATCCCCTTTCTCTCAGGAATTTTGTGAACCGAATGTTCCACCTGAGAGGTGCCTGTTTCAGCCCATAAAGAGCTTTCTTCAGTTTCAACACTTTACCTTCTCTACAGGTATATCCCTCAGGCGGGTACATATACACATCTTCTTCCAAGGTTCCATACAGGAATGCTGTTGTAATGTCGAAAGTTACAACTTCAAATTTTTTAATTGTAGCAACTGCAAACAAACTTCTTAGGGCTGTCGCGCTCATTACAGGACTAAACGTCTCATCATAGTCCACTCCATATGTTTGCTCACAGCCTTTAACCACTAGTCTCGCTTTATATGTTCCATCCTGTTTTATTTTAAATATCCATTTTCCATGCAATGGCTTCTGTGACTTAGTTTTACTTACATCTATCTCAACCCAAGTGTTATTCTCCTTGAGTGAGGTTTTTTCCGCATTTATTGCCTCTATCCACTTATTTCTATCGTGCCCTGAGACAGCTTCATTGTACGTCAGCAGTGCCATGTAACCATACCTGTCTGGTGGTGCAGTTACCCTCTGTGATCTTCTCAGCTCCAGCTTTCTTTTTTGCTGTCCTCTGTCTTCATTTTCGTCATCTTCCTTCTGTTGTCTTGATTTTCTTTCTTCTGTCTCTTCTGATTCTTCTACTTCTTTTACAGTTTCTTCTTGATGTTCCTCTAAATCCATCTCTTCATTTTCACCTTCTTCATCTAATCTTAATCCTATCTTTCTAACAACTGCAGTTTTTATTCCGTTTGATTGAACATCTTCAAACTTTACGTCTCTGGCTATAATTATTTTTCTTTTTTCAGAATCCCACAGCCTGTATCCCACAGGTGCATATCCTACGAATGTAAGCTTCCTACTCCTCTTGTCCAGTTTCTTCAACGGTCCCAAGACTTTGGCATGCACACTGCAGCCAAATATTTGCAGAGACTTTATATTTGGTTTTCTTTTCTCCCACATCTCGTACGGAGTAATCTTCAGTGACTCTGTCGGCGACCTATTCAGTAGGTATACGGAGGTGTAGAGGGCTTCACCCCATAATTCCTTATTTAGTCCGGAATCAAACACCAATGCTCTTGCCTTTTCCATTAGTGTTCTATTTAGTCGTTCGGCTCTGCCATTCAGTTGTGGTGTATACGGAACTGTATTATCCATCTGAATTCCCTTTACCTTGCACCACTTTATTACTTTTTCATTAACATATTCTCGACCGTTGTCGCATCTCAGTTTGGAAACTCTCAGATTCCAATTAGCTTCCACCTTTTCCACGTATTCCCTTATTTTATCCGGAACTTCATGTTTGTTCTTCAGCAGGAAAACCATTGCGAAATGAGTATAATCGTCCAGGAATGTTAGTATATATCTGTTTTTGTCCCAAGTTTCAGGATCTATTGGACCGCACAGATCCGTATGTATTATTTGCAGCGGTCTACTTGCTCTATTCCTGGAGTCACCAAATTTGGTCCTTGACTGTTTCGCCTCCTGACACACTACACAGAATGATCCTTGTTCTTCTATTTCTTCTTTCTTCAAGTCGAATCCTTCAGTCAATGATGTCAATTTTTTCATGTTTCCATAACTTAGGTGCCCTAGTTTTCTGTGCCACTTTTCAGCATCTGACTCAAGATTTTTCGTCAAATACGAGTCCGGTTTTACACCAGCCTTTAATTTAATCTGGAACAAACCATTAGGTAGTTTCTCTCCTTTCATAACTAACCTGTTTTTATGGCTGATTTTTACTTCACCTTTTGAAAACAGTACCTCACCATTGTTTTCAGTTATCGCATTCACTGAAAGTAGATTTGCAGTTAAGTCAGGGACAAACATTACTTCTCTGAGACTACACTTATCAAATTCTATGGTTCCAACACCTTCTGCCACCATTGATTCCGAGTTCTTTGCTACTCCAATCACCGAGTTCACCTTTTTCATATTTGTCATATGATTTTTACTGTTTGTCATGTTGGATGTACTTCCAGAGTCCACGATCCAGGTGTCCGAAGCCTCCATCTCTGAAGTCAGAAATGCCACTCTGTTTCCGTTTTCACTTCTGCCAGTCTTATTTCTGAAAAAGCAGTTTTTATCTGAATGGTTGGTCTTTTTACATATACTGCATTTTTGATCACTTGATCCTTCACAGAATCTTGCAATGTGTCCTGTTTTATTGCATTTGAAGCAACGTATTTGTCCTCTATCACTTGGTTGTGGTACCCTAACATCTGGCTTTGCTGCGTGGCTGGTCCTATTATACTTGAATTGCCTTTTATCTGTGGTCTTGAACGCCACTGGGTGTTCTTCTTCTTTCAACAAATTTCTCGTTTCTTCTGCAATCAGCCTTGCAGTTAAATTTTCTAGTGTTTTTTCCTTTTGTTCAGCTGAGTCCCAAGCACTCGCAAAATATCTGTACTCCTCAGGCAGCGTTGCTAATATCTTAGAGACTATCATCTTATCGTCTATTTTCGTATCTAACGCATTTAACCTAAAAGCTAAATTTCTTAATTTACTTATATACGTAGCAATGTCTGTGGTTTTATTGTAACTAGTACTGTAAAATGCTTGAAGCAAACTACATCTTTGTTGTTCGAAATCTCTTTCGAATATGCTGCCTATTTTCGTCCACATTTGGTACGCGGTTTCACAGTCCATGACATGTAGCAACGGTTTTTTATCTATAGTTGTTACTATTAGTTTTTGAGCTTTTGCGTTTTTTTTCTGCCACAACTGATCTCTTTCAGTTGCCGGTTTAAAAGTCGTTGCTATTTCATAGAGTTCGTTCGCTTTAAACATAATACTGATTTGAAATTTCCAAACCTGGAAATTTTCCGCGTCTGTCAATTTCTAAATATGCCCTGCATCATCTAACATCGCTCTTTCCATTTTAATTTGTTATTTATTTTACTGGACCACACACAAATAAAACAGAAAAAATACCTTTTTTTTTCTTCCTTACTCGTTAGTAACACGTGGGTCCTTAACCTCTTTTTCTTTCTTACGTCTTAGTATATCGTCGAACACGAAGGACGTAGATAGCATTCCTTGAGAAATACTCCCTTCATCGGATTCTCTTACAGATACATCCAACACATCGACAAACAATATACAGTGGCTCACGAAAATATTCGGACACTAAGGTATATCGAAATTCATCGCTGTGTATCTCGATTATTTGTGAGGGAATCATCTTGGTTATTTTTTCTGGTATTGAGTTATTAACTAACAATAAGGTTAATAAAAACATATGATTTATTTGATAATTTATTATATATTGTAATATAATAAATGATTAATGAAATGGTAGCTTATTCTTAAGTCACAAAAATATTCGGACACGCAATGTATTTCCCGAGTATTTACTTTTGGAAACGTAGCGTTCTGAGGAATGACCGCTACATGTTAATAAACATAGTTGTAGAGGTCGATGTCACTGCATTATTCGTTAGTAATACTTCAGAAACTCGTCAGAATGGGACGCAAGAAGAAGAATACGTCGTTCGATCAGAGGCAACTCGTAATTATCCACCGCGAGAGGGGAAAATCATATCGCGAAATTAGTGCCATGCTTCGTATTAGCAAGAGCACTATCGCGGACATTATCCGACGATTTAATAGCGAGAACCGCATCGAATCCATTCCGCAAACTGCTCGGCCAGCTGCTTTAAACAATAGGGAGAAAAGGAGACTCGTGCGAAAAATTAAAGGAAACCCTCTTCTAAGTGCTCCAAGATTATTAAGAGAGCTGTTAGAAGAAAGGGACAAGGAAGTTCATCCAGAAACAATCCGAAGAACACTAACAAGGAGAGGACCCCAACTGTCCGACTTCGATTTTAACGAGGCTTTGCAAGACGATAGCATATAGGTCCCTAATGATATGTGTAAAATATTAGCCGTAGTTATGCAGTAGTTTTAAAGATATAAGCGATTAAAGTTCATACCTCTTCATATACTATAAATGTAAATTGGGTTACAACAGCTGTGGTGGGGCAGTGGCAGTGGTTTAAAGCTCACGACCTCGAACGTCTTACGTTCAAGTCCCAATGACGGGTAATTTTTTTTTCTATTTTAATTTGATAAAATTGCACACAATGCAGGATAACAATTATCATACACTTGCAATACATACATTGCTTGCATATATACACCACAGCTGTTGTAACCAGATTCACATTTATAGTATACAAACAGGTACGAACTTTAATCGCTTATATCTTTAAAACTACTGCATAACTACGGCTAATATTTTACACGTATCATTAGGGACCTACATGCTATCATCTTGCAAAGCCTCGTTAAAATCGAAGTCGGACAGTTGGGGTCCTCTCCTTGTAAGACAACATGGGTACAACGGTCGAATCGTTAGGAGAAAGCCATTCATCAAGGAGGCCAACAGGAGGAAACGAATTAACTTCGCTAAGGAGCTTGTTTCTAAGGACGAATCATGGTGGACTGACGTTATATTTGCTGACGAAAGCAAATTTAACATTTATAATTCTGATGGAAGAACTATGGTTTGGCGTAAGCCAAATACACAGTTCCATATCAGACATACACGAGGTACGGTGAAGCACGGAGGAGGCAGCGTAATGGTTTGGGGTTGCATTTCAACCACCGGTGTTGGAAATTTAGTTTTTATAGACACAATTATGGACAAAAATGTTTATTTGAATCTTTTAAAAAGTAATTTACTTCAGAGTGCTGAAAATATGGGAATCCGTGATAGGTTTAAATTTTATCAGGATAACGATCCCAAGCACAAGGCGCGCATTGTACAGGAATTTTTGTTATATAGATGTCTCAAAGTTCTCCATCCTCCCCGACAGTCTCCAAACCTCAACCCGATTGAAAATTTATGGGACGAATTGGATCGCAAAATTCATGTATACCCAATACATTCAAAAGAAGAGTTAAAACTAAGACTCCAAGAAGAATGGGCACGTATAACTTCAGAATATTTAAAAAAAATTATATATAATGTAGGATTTTTTCGTTGGAAGTGCAATGTGGTGGAGAGGAGGTTTTAATCACTCGTTTACTTCACTACTAAAACTGTTTAATAAGAATGTTATTATAATAGAAATACATATAGAATTAAAATGAAATTAAAATTAAAATTAAACGTCTTAAGAATGTACGTCTTAAAATATACGTCTTGAAACTCTCGTCTTTCTACGTTCGCTGATCTCTACGCACTCCTGAGATATTCGTCATTCGAAAACATCATCCGCTCATTCGCACACTCACTCACCCAATACAAACGCACATTCACACTTTTTCGAACGTCGTCAAGAACGATTCCTACAATAATATGCCAAAACAACTAAGACATGTCATAAAACAAAAGGGTTATGCCACGAAATATTAAAACTTTAGTGATATGCATTAAAGCTCAACTTGAAAACGTCATTTTAGGTAGTGTCCAAATATTTTTGTGACTTAAGAATAAGCTACCATTTCATTAATCATTTGTTATATTACAATATATAATAAATTATCAAATAAATCATATGTTTTTATTAACCTTAGTTAATAACTCATTACCAGAAAAAATAACGAAGATGATTCCCTCATAAATAATCGAGATACACAGCGATGAATTTCGATATACCTTAGTGTCCGAATATTTTCGTGAGTCACTGTATTTCTACAGCGCACGCCACATCCTTGCAATAGGACACCGCGCGATAAACCGAAAAATCAATAATGCGCCGCTCCGTTGTGACCCGTAGATCCAATGTCACTAGAGCGATCCTTTTCTTGCTCGCATGTTCTTTATCTACTTTTTCAACCAATGTCCGCTTGTTTTCTCGTCTGGCAAGAGTCGCTCAGCACCCAACGAGTCATTCGTCTGACAAGCGTCACATTATGTACATCAGTATTCTCATAGTTTAACAATAAAATTGTCTTTCGGTTTGATTGTCAATCATAAACAGTGCATTCAGTTCTGTACCAATCCAATCGTACCTAAACAACTGTCCAAAATTAATTTGGCGGACAGTGTACGAGCGCACAACATAAAGGTGCTCGTACACAATTTAATTACATTGAAATTTTCAAACAATCGAAGAATTATAATTAATATTTAATATTATATATAATTCTTCATCTTTTAGGTTGCTTTAAAGACACAACAAAGATGGAAAAACTTGTGGTCTCAGATGTAGACTCAAAGGGTATAGCCGGTTAAGATGGTCAAATGTGCCCTTGAACCGAATTCAAATCGCGATGAGTCATTCGAAAGCTTATAAAAAAAGAATGATTTCTGCCAAGTTTCAACTTTGAATCTCGACCCGGGGGGTAGTAAAGGGTAAAAATAGAAAATCAGGTTTTTGCCGAATTTCTCCTATACCAGCGGATAAAAAATTTTGAAAAAATTGAGAGGCACTTCTGTTATCAGGGCACATATTAGAGAATTTTTTCAGATTTTTAAATTGAAAAAACAAGCTGTGAAAAATAAAAAACGCTAAAAAATGATGAAAAATGCCGATTGTGTATCGAAGCAGTCTTGGCACTATAATTATATTTTTACTGTAAGTACGTATCATTGTTACTATTGTCCTGAATTTTTTTCAGATTTTTCGATTTGGTGCGCCGCAGTTAAAAAAATTAAAAACCGATTTTTTCGTCGTTTTTTTCCGTGTCAGAGTAACTTATACGTCGAATTGCTTCATGAAATAGGTATTTTATGCGATCTTCTATGTTTATACGTACAGCAAAACATCACAGGAATTAAAGAAACTGAAAAAACCGAATCATTTGAAACTGTTATGCGCCTTACATTGTAAAGTATGTACCGTATTTTCCAACGGCGTCGGTGGCGCAGCGGTAGAGTGTCGAGCTGCCGCTGCGAACTTTTTGAACGTAGGTTCGAGCCTCGAACTTCCAAGTCCCTTAGGCTAAGTTTTTTTTTTTTCGTTAATTACATATATTTCCTAACTTTACGACACAACGATCAATATTTACTTTCAAATGTTTTAAGAATATTTGAAAAACATATTAACCTGAAATATACGTAAATATAAGTTTGGACTGCTTGTTATGCCGCCGTTTATCCTGTCAATTACGGCATTGTTTGAAATTGGTTTTCAAATCTCTTACCTTTAACAGTTATGGATGGATGGCA
This sequence comes from Cerceris rybyensis, assembly GCA_910591515.1. Classification (NCBI taxonomy): domain Eukaryota; kingdom Metazoa; phylum Arthropoda; class Insecta; order Hymenoptera; family Crabronidae; genus Cerceris; species Cerceris rybyensis. The sequence continues at coordinate 17,989,767 of OU342798.1, read as the reverse complement.
ACAAAAATCGTGTTGTTGTTTTTCTACTATTTAGCCTTTTCGTCTATTCGAATTAGATCATACAATTCTATTCTCTCTTTTATTCAAAATGTATGTTAGAATTTCTGTCACGGGTTCAATGCATGAAAGGTAAGAGATTTGAAAACCAATTTCAACCAATTTCAAACAATGCCGTAATTGACAGGATAAACGGCGGCATAACAAGCAGTCCAAAGTCATATTTACGTATATTTCAGGTTAATATGTTTTTCAAATATTCTTAAAACATTTGAAAGTAAATATTGATCGTTGTGTCGTAAAGTTAGGAAATATATGTAATTAACGAAAAAAAAAAAACTTAGCCTAAGGGACTTGGAAGTTCGAGGCTCGAACCTACGTTCAAAAAGTTCGCAGCGGCAGCTCGACACTCTACCGCTGCGCCACCGACGCCGTTGGAAAATACGGTACATACTTTACAATGTAAGGCGCATAACAGTTTCAAATGATTCGGTTTTTTCAGTTTCTTTAATTCCTGTGATGTTTTGCTGTACGTATAAACATAGAAGATCGCATAAAATACCTATTTCATGAAGCAATTCGACGTATAAGTTACTCTGACACGGAAAAAAACGACGAAAAAATCGGTTTTTAATTTTTTTAACTGCGGCGCACCAAATTGAAAAATCTGAAAAAAATTCAGGACAATAGTAACAATGATACGTACTTACAGTAAAAATATAATTATAGTGCCAAGACTGCTTCGATACACAATCGGCATTTTTCATCATTTTTTAGCGTTTTTTATTTTTCACAGCTTGTTTTTTCAATTTAAAAATCTGAAAAAATTCTCTAATATGTGCCCTGATAACAGAAGTGCCTCTGAATTTTTTCAAAATTTTTTATCCGCTGGTATAGGAGAAATTCGGCAAAAACCTGATTTTCTATTTTTACCCTTTACTACCCCCCGGGTCGAGATTCAAAGTTGAAACTTGGCAGAAATCATTCTTTTTTTATAAGCTTTCGAATGACTCATCGCGATTTGAATTCGGTTCAAGGGCACATTTGACCATCTTAACCGGCTATACCCTTTACTGATAAAAGAATAAAACTGCGTAATGGATTAAGGATGTACAATCAAGCTGAACAACTTATTGAGAAGCCAGAAAAACTCATTAACGGTGTCAAAGGTTTATCAGTAGTCAATGAACTGCCTTTCTTAGATTTAGCTACGTGTGTTATGCCAAAGTACATGCACTCGGTCTTACTGGGCGTTAGCAATCAATTCATTAACATTTATTTTTGTAAAAAAGGCGACTGGAACATTTCCGAACATTTAAATGCAAATGACAAAATGTTATTGAATATTTGCCCTCCGCATTCTTTTCACAGATTACCACGAAAACTTTCTCTACATGCTCACTACAAAGCTAAATTTATAATTGGATTGTATATTACTCCATACCGATTTTGTCGCTTTATTTACCAAAAAAATATTTGGAGGATTGGTTATTACTCGTGAAGTCCATACACATTCTGCTTCAAAGTAGTATTGTTGAAGATGATCTTAAGGTGGCAGAAAAATGCTTACAAATTTTTGTAAAAAATATCGAGAAGTTATATGGTGATAGAGAATACACATACAATATACACCAACTTGTACATCTCGTATTATGTGTTCGACGGTGTGCCCCACTTTGGGCAACGTCTGCATTTTCTTTCGAAAACGCCAATGGTTTCATAGTTTCTCAAATTCATGGAACTAAAAATATCGGTTCCGAAATACCAAATAATGTAACGATTTATCAAGGAGCTATAATTCTAAAGAATCAGGTTAACTCTAATACAGAATTGACTCGTGTAGATTATGAAATAAACAGATTTAAAGTAAGTGGTGTCGTCAAAGAACATGACTTTTTAAATGAGTTTGAGACACAAACTTTCCTGAATATGGGTCTTAACCATAAAAACGTATTAATTTACGCAAAAGCTAACATAAATAAACAAACAGTTTTTACCTTTCAAATTTTTCAAAAAACTAAAAAGGACAGTTCTAATGTTATTATTACTACCAGTAATAAAGAAGTTATATATGGATCTATACGATGTTTTTTCGTTATTGATAATAACTTGTATTTTTTGTACAGTATTATCGCGTTGTGCATATAAAAATTTTTTTTTTAATCGTAATTGTATAGAGAAAGTAAATCATATAATACCAGTTGAGTTACGAAACAGATTCTGTTTGATTAACCCTCGGACTACGGACTTTGAAGAACCGCGCCCGGTGGCGGGGTCCCTTGAGACACACACCAATTCTCACTAATACATTTACGCGTTCGCTCGAGTCGAAACATGAGATAAGCATGCTACTAATACAACCGCATTGTGTTCCTGAGCATGAGAAGGAATATTTTCTACTTATGTTTTCTACAACTATTTGACTAATAAATTCAATAAAAAAATTAGAATGAAATCAGCAATCAATAAGTTATACAACGTTCTGTAATAATTCCGATATCAACATTCAAAAAGGTTTTTACACAAGATGTACAGGAAAAATATAAACTTGTATCAAGCAAAAGTAAAGGATATTTACATTCGGTGTTTATTACGGGACAATTATTACATGTAATAATAGGTGGTTGCGGAGAGTGAATACTGTCTCTTTCGTACATTATATGTTGAGTATGTAATGAAATATATTCTTCTATGGTAAAATTTTGTGTGCTACACACGTCCTACTTGTATCAGTCCCTGCAAAGAACTAACGCGACTCGAAAAGAACTGCTGGCTGCCGAGTCACTTACACACTGTTGGATTGTATCGAATACAACTTCGTAAATGTGTGTGTTATCGCTCCGAAGTCGGCGAGTGATACTCAAATTACATGTTTGTCAGTGTGTGTCATCGTGCGCTAAACGCTGCAACTCCAGAGACCCCGCTATAGGAACGCGAGGGTTAAAGTAAAATATATTAAATCAATGAATACTCTTATAAAAGTTGAAAATTATTTATGTCAAGCTCCAAATAACTTCAACAAAATTTTTTGAGGGATAATAAATAATAGCCAAAAAATCATATTGACAAAAACTACAATTTACGGAAAAAATATCCAGTGAATAATATTTTCTTTTTACACTTTATGCATCTTTCGTGGTTAATTATTAAAAAAAAAATTGTCAATTAAAAGCTTGTTGAAAATACCTATACATCAATGAAACTTTAAAAAATATGTAATAAATAAATGATAAGAATTTAAGAACTATTGTTTTTTGTGCTTTTTGATAGCTATGCATGACTCTACAGAGTATACATAATCAGATCTGATGCTGTTGACAGCCCAGATATGGTTATATCTGGCCATACGCGATTAGATCTAATCATATCTGGTGAAGTTTCAGCCCACATATAGTTATATCTGATCTGATCAGATGATTACAGGAAAGGGAAAGAGGATTTTTGGAGCCCTACAAAGGATAACCAGCAACATCGGTAGTCCTGGGAATAGAAGACGTAGGGCATATTATTGGGCTATGGAAGCTGTCATAACCTACGGGATTGTAATCTGAGGTGAAACAGCGATGGAACGGGAGGCAAACAGGAGGAACGTCTTCCAAGTTCAAAGTCTGGGTCTCGGTAGAGTAGCTAGAGCATATCGAACGACCACGAGGGTGTTAAGTCCCGCGATTTCGCGACGTTATTTTTTCTTTTTTCTTTTTCTTTTTCTTTTACTTCTCGACATTCCATTTCAGTTCATTCATAATATTAACGTACAAATCATTATATTTTCATATTGGCGCGAAGAAATAAGCATTTACAAAGTATTATTTTAAAGCAAAGAATAGGTAGCGTGCAAGAAAGAAATCATTAAACCAAAGAGAGAGACAGAGTACAGAGACCGAAGGAGACGACCACCACGCGCGCTGTGAGTAGGTGGTCCCCACCACGAAGCGTTCCCCACCATGGACGGCGCCCCTCCATGGTCCGCGCCAGCTTATAAGAACCGAGCGCATTCATTCATTAGCAGCATTTTTTTTCCTGTACCACCGATTGAGATGGGTCCACGCAGCTATGGATCGTATGACGAAGACTCTTTCAGCCGCGTTTGCACTGATCAACTTCATTGGGCCTAAATCCCCCCTTCCACTAAAGCTCAATATTCTAACCTATAAAATGTGCCTCAGACCCATCATGGTTTACGGCTCTCCACTCTGGTGGAATCTACTTTCTCGCGCTGATCGGAAAAGATTCCAATCAGTCCAATCTAAAATATTAAAAATCATTCTGAACAAGAAACAGCGCACCTCCACTCTTGAAGTGCATAAACTCGCACAGGTTCCCCTGCTGGATACCTTTATCACCGGCATGCTAAACAACTTCAGTGTCTCTAACCACGAAAATCCCCTGGTCCGGGTCACGGGTAAATTCTCTCCTGATTGCCTACCATACATCGCAAAAGTATCTTTTCCGCTTAAAGAACAAGCAGCCTCGACTGCTGCTCGCCCTTACTACAAGGGATGACGCACGCGTGTCGGAAGCTTAATATGCAGCTGCGTACACAGACTTCTCACCTACTCACTTATACATCATGTACCTATCCTTACTCCATCGCTTTAAGCCCCAAATCCAAACTTTCGACTTATAGTATGCAGGTTTTTGCAACTTTCCTGCAAAGCCACTAAATCTCACATTCAACAGTGCCTCCACCTCCATTGGTAACCCCACTGGAACTTCAATTGGATGATAAGTGGGCCACCGCTCACAGGCGCCTCCCACTGAGCCACCGACACTACGGGTCGAAGATCTCGGTCCTCCACCTTTTTTAGTGCTCCACGAGGCTCAACCCAGTCAACAAAAAAAAAATCATTAGCAGCATTTTAGTCTTCCGTCGCCGGCAATGTTTTGCCTGGAAACCTACATACGAACCCGAATGTAAACAAATCAGTTACTTCTAACACTCCGAAAGTAAATCCGGGTACCTCGTCAGCTTCGTTAGCAAATCCGTTGTTCGTTGCTGACCTGCGTCCCTCGGTATTAGATGCCCCTCTCTGTCTTATCATGCCTTTTAGTTGCGATGACTCATCTCCTGCTGTTACTCCTGCCTCGTCTCCTAAATGTAAAAAATCTAGAGGACGTTCTAAATCAACCGCTCCCACTGAGGTGCCGTCTACTAATGCTCCTCCTCCTATTCCCCTTGACATTCCTACCAGGAACAGATTTCAAGTTCTCTTGTCATTTCATGATGACGCTCCCATCATTCTCGAACGACCTCGTTCTCCCCCTATTGTCCCTCGCCCCCCTCCTTCACAGGGTGGAGTAGGTGAAAATCAGCGCAAAGTCCGTCCTCCCCCATTGTATGTTTCGGGCTTTGATATGAATATTCCCGCATTTAATAAGAAAATGAATGCCGACTTCGGTGCTTCATCCTACTCTGCTAAATTCCTTGGTAAACGTATTCGTCTACAATTCAACTCCATGGAACATCACACTCCGTTTAAAGACTCAGTGAAGGAAATCCCAAGTTCCTTTTTTCACGTACAGCTCCTCCAATGAGAGGGCTCTCGTCATGGTACTTAAGGGGGGAAATAGGTGTAGAACGGCGTATTTAGAGTAATTTTCATGAATTTTTTTAACATATAACACATAGATACATTTTATTGAGATTTTGAGGTTATTTTATAGATATATTGAAAAACATTTGCTGACAGTTTCAAACATTTTTCTTGAAAAATCCCGGAGATATCACCTGCTGCACATTATAAGTCGCCAGCCGCATCGGCAGTTTGTGTACATCCTGGAGGTCACAATTTTTATCTGAGTACAATTTTTTTAGAAGATTTACTTTTTTCATAAGTGTCTCTTCTATTTGAACTAAAATTATCACAAAAAAATCGAAAATTTCTATTTCTTTTTAGACTGTGAAAATTAAGTACGATTTTTTACCGCTTTTTTGTTCTGTTTTGTGCAATAAAAAGATAGTAAAAATGAAAATATTGTTTATGTTTTTAGTTCAAATAGAAGGTATATATATATAGAAAATATGTGCTAAATTTGATAAGGATTGATCAAAAACTCTTCGCGCTAGAGTGTACACAAATTCGAAAAAAGTAATATCGAGAAAAACGCGTTTGAAAACAAGAGTGGCGGTGAAGGTAAATTTAAGGCAGTAATGAATCAATTTAAACATCTTATGAATTAATCAGCTATTCCAGCACCATATTGCAGTCCTTCATCAGCTTCATATGTATCATTTTCAGCTCTGTGCTTTTCTTTTCGAGCTTCTCGAGCTTCTTTACTACTCATGGAGCTGCGTCGAATTTGTTGGATTATGCGTCGATCATCTACTTCTTGGGCAAAATTGTAGCTTCGGTTACTCACGACAATGTTAAGCTCGTTCATAACAGATAAAATACTGGAACTTCCTTCATTAAATAAGCATGCAGCCAAATATGCGGCGACCTCAACTATTCTTAAACCAGAGTTTAAATGTTTGGGAGCCAATCGCTAAACGGTTGAATTAAAACTTTCATTAGCATTTTGTGTATGCCCACCTAAACATCTCTCGAGTAAATCATCCCTGGAAAGCTCTTTGTAAATTGGTAGGACTGCTTTTTGAACATCATCATGCAGTGGTTTTGGATGCGCAGGAGGCTCTGTTCCAAGAGCTTCAGCCTCTTTCCATTTACACCAGCTGTCAGCGCCCACTGGACAATTGTCATGATTCGGATCATCGTCAGTTGATGCCATGTGATCATACGTAGCCATTATTGCCTTTTTCATGTCTCGTAGTATGTACTTAATTTTTTCACTAAAGCTTCTGTCAACTTTCCCCTACCTCCCAATTTTTTGTCTTTCTTTACACTTCGAAGACGCGTTCCCATTCATTTTTGTACGTAGCCTATGCATTCGTTCTTTGCGACTGTCAATTCATCGCCATAAGGATTCAATTTAAGCACTGCCGTAAATGTTTTTGAGTCACCATCGAAATACATTTCGAATGCTCCTGACGGTCGACCGAAGAACGCTCGCTCAAATACTTATAGCTTTTAAACGGCTTCGAATTTTGCTTCGAAATTTTCAGGCTATGTTATTGAATAGTTGTAGAATCGAATTATGAAAAAAAAAAAAAAATATTTTTTGAGACCTCTACACCTATTTCCCCCCTTAAGGGCTTACCCCTCATGCCTGCCGATGAACTCATCGCTGAGCTAAAGTCACGTGGCCTATCTCCGGTATCCTGCTCAAATATTAGTCCAAAAAATTCGAAATCGCACTTTGCGATTTATAAAATCAATTTTCCTATTTTGACCACCATAGCCCAAGTTAATAAAGTAGGGTTTTTGTTTAATATCCGGGTATACTGGGAAAAATTTCTCTCCAAAAGACCTTACACTCAATGTTTTCGTTGCGTATGGGCATTCCGCTAATAGTTGCAATTTACCTCCCCGCTGCGTCAAATGCGCAGGTACTCACTCATCCTCTGTCTGTACTAAACCATTCGACGTTGTTCCCTCTTGTGTTAATTGCAAGGGTGGCCACACTGCAAATTACAGTAGATGCCCGACGTTGGCTAAATACTTAGAGAAAAGGTCGCCCCTGTCTTTAACTAATAACATAATTCTTCCTATCAATCGTGGTCTACCACCTACTTTTTCTGTAGGCAATTTTCCTCCTCCACCCGAGAACACACCGGTTGCTAAACCTAATTCTTCCATATTACGTTCTCGTACGTATGTAGATGCTCTTAAAGCCCGCACTCCACTGGCTGCCTCTTCTGGGCTGCCTTCTAATCTTAATAATTTAAATAAAATAAATGATGCTATTAATGAACTCAACTCCCTTTGCAATCTTAATACGATTTATTCTACTGTCACTACCTTGATAGACAAACTCAAAACTTGTAACACCAACCTCGAAAAATTTCATGCTTACTGGCAGGTAGATTTTCTAACTTAAATTATGGCTTCCTTCCCGGATATTATCACCTGGAACGCTGGCTCTGTTGTTTCCAAGCGTAATGAAGCAATTAATCAATTACATGTTAATGCATGTGACATCATGTTGGTAACTGAAACCTGGCTTTCTCCCAATACGCCGTTTGCGATCCCCGGTTATACCGTGGTCCGCAAGGATCGGTAAACCCGTTGTGCTGGTGTGGCCATCCTTATTAACAATTCCTTTAATTTCACAGTGACACGAATTCAGACGAATTTGGAGCTCCTAGTGATTCAACTTGATCAGCCTAAGATTTCGGTTGGAGTTATTTATCTAGTTCCTGGACAAATTTTATCCAGAGGTGACTTTGATACCATGTTGCACCACGGTACACCTTTTCTGATTGGTGGTGATTGGAACGCTAAACACCGTTTCTGGCATAACAACAAAGCCGATAAAGCGGGTACTGTCCTATACGACACTATGATTCGCTCTAGCTTCCGAATTGTTTCACCCGAGACGCCCACTCATTACCAGCCTCGATGTGTTCCCTCGGTTATTGACTACTTTATTACGGATATTCCGTTAGAATTGACTTGTGTCACACTGGATATCTTCGGCACTTCACTTCGACCTGTTTCTCTTAAAGTCTCGTCTAATTCCCACTTCTCCTCTCCATTGTATAATTCCATTATTGATTGGGAGCGTTATCGCTCTTTATCTCTTAATTGGAAAATCATTTCTAACTTTAACTCCAAACAAGAGATTGATGATTCTAGTATCGAATTTAATAGTTTGTTATCCTCTTGTGCCTCCCAATCAGTCTCCAGAAAGGTTAACACGATCCAACGTACATGACAAGACGTCCTTGCAAATTATGCGATTCTTATTTCCCTCGTCAAACTCAGAAGGAAGTTACGTAAAATGTACCAACGCACTGGTCTTAATTATTTCTCCATTATGATCAAAGAATACTCTCGCTCTATTAGTCGAAGAATTTCCTTTCTCCGTCAAGATTCTTGGCTCTCTATGCTCAAATCTTTTAGAAAACCAGATCTTACCTTTTGGAGCACTTATAGATCATATTCACGTTCCAATAGAAATCTACCCTCTCCGTTTTTCGAGGCGAATGGAGTTAAATTGTACTCCTCATTTGAAAAAGCTGATGCCTTGGCCAATAACTTTGCTTCTGTCCACAAGGACGCGCTTAACCTTCCGTCTTCCAAATCTCAATCAGTTCAATATTTTTATGATAACTTTGAATGGGACTTTTATGAGGATAAACCTCCAGTATCTCTCTTCTCTCCTTCTAGAATCTACGAAATCGTTTGTAAAATGAAACCACGTAAGGCACCTGGCCCTGACCACATTTCTGTTCCGATGCTGTCTAATGCTTCACATAAGATCTTTTGCCAAATATATTACTACTTTAAACTCTCGTTCAACTTCTGTCACTTTCCTGCTCCCTGGAAGGTGGCAAAAGTTGTTCCCATACTTAAGCCAGGCAAACCTCCAGCTAATCCTTCTAGTTATAGACCAATCAGTCTTCTTCCCATTATCGGAAAAATCTTTGAAAAAGTAATTCTTCATAATATTATTGTGAATTTTTTTAACATCATTATGAATACACGCGGCCCTGGAATTTTTTAAACTTAATCTATACCTTCAAGTGGCGCACTTGAACTACGGAGACACGTGGTCCGCAGTACAGGGCTCCAACGAATAATCAACCCCCACCGAAACTCTTCGTCCTTCTTCCTTAATTTTTCATCTCTTTTCCAGGACCTACCACCTCCACTCAATTTTTCCTAATTTTCACGAAACTGGGCCCTATATAAGCAGGACACTCTTTGGTCTTTCGGGTTTAGTCTTCCATAAGCCGTTACTCTGTAAGTCGGGACGACGATTTTAGAATTGTAACGACGAGTTCCTTTGCTTAAACTTGTAAGTAAGAGGGTGATTTACCCCCGCGAACCGACGCGTGATTCACGGCCCAATATATATTGTTAAAGGATCAAATTGTAATTGCACTTTGAATTTAATTCTTTGTTAATAACTTAATATACGAATTTCAAAGATAAAGTTATTTTCAATTAACTTCCTTTTATCTTCCTGTAACTGAGCAACGTTCCCCTTTATTCACTCAAGCCGCTCGGAGTGAATAAAATTATTGAAAGTTACGGGTAATTCTAGAACCAGAATTCTAGAGTCTGCAACAAAAGGTTGTTGGACAGTAGTTAGTGGCAGTAGCCTTTTACTATTTGGTACATCCCAATCTGCTATACTAACGCGAATTACCGAAAGGTTTTTCGTTATTAACGGACTACCAGCAACTCTATAGTATTCCTATAGGTTAGTCTGGTTTCCGGAGTTTTATACTTAGTTAGTGGAAGTAACCTTGTATTGTTTAATACATCCCTATCTGCTATACTAACGCGAAAGAACTGTAAGGTTCCTTTCGTTATTAACGGGCGATCAGCAACTCTATAGTATTTCCTATAGGTTAGTCTGGTTCCCGGAGTTATTACCAGTTAGTGGCGGTAACCTTGTATTGTTTGATACATCCCAATCCGCTATACTAACACGAAATACCGAAAGGATTTTCGTTATTAACGGGTAAACGGCAACTTTATAGCTCTGCTATAAGCTAGTCCGTTTCTCGGAACAGTCTTCTTTGTATTGTTGCAACTCTCGGATTCACGGGTAAAATATTCTAATTGCGCATCACGGTCGCGTTTTCTGCCACTCGCCCGGCTCGTAACAAACTGGTGACAGCGGTGGGATAGCTCAGTATTACAATCGAAGAATTGTAGTGAAAGTCTGTTTAAGTACATGGATCGGACGACACATCTGTGGCATTCAGCAAAAACAACTGCAAAGGACCGTTACGCCACTCACAATGAAAAAATCCTTCGACAAATAGACGAGGATATTTTGGAGAACTTTTTAGAAGGATTGCCGGAACGAATCGCTTGGAGAGTGGAGTCAAGGAATAGGAATCTTAAAACCTTGGAGGATGCTTTTGATGCTGTACTTCGAATTGAAAAACGACTCAGGAACAGAAGACGTACGGACGAGGAAGTCTCCCCTGTCAGGTATTCTCGAGATAGTAGTCGCGAAAGTTACAGATCGGAGCGTCAACGAAAAAATAGGTTTGTTTCTTATCCCACGTCACCAAGCCCGGTTAATTATCATCGTTATCGAGATCGTCGACATTCTGAAACATCTGATGAAGAACAGGATAGAAGACCGAAGAGGGATGCTTTTACTCTACGACGAAGAAATGCATCGAGGACTCCTTCTCCCTCCCCGTATTCGTCCGGTAATGAAGATGATTACAGAAAAGTAAGAACTAAACCTAACGATTATAGTCAATTGTATTGTTGGAATTGTGGTGAGAAGGGCCACGACGGAAAATTCTACAAAAAGAATTCTGGATCACCTCGTGCATTTTCTCCTAAACCAACGGATCATTTAAACTTCGATCGGGTTCATCGAGCAGACGAGACGATGAACGACCAAGGCAAAACTTGTCAAAAATCGGTAAGATTCCAGGATCGTCAAGCGAACGATTACTCATCAAAGAAATCCCCACTCCGAGAATCAGGATCCAATCTCAGGAATTGGAAAAAGGAGTAGGAGAATTCATCATCGATGGAGGAGCATCGGTAAATGTAGTATTAGAAAAGGTTTTAGGCGAAAAGGCTCTCGTAACTTCAAGGGAAGAAATCGAGATTACTGGCCTAAACACTAAAGCAACAATTACCTTAGGTACAACGACCTTGCATATCAACGGGGTGCCAGCAATATTTTATGTCGTTGAGGAATTACCTATTTCTGCGGAAGGACTCATAGGAAGTCCTTTTCTTTTGCAAGAGGACGCTGAAATTTCATATTTCCCTGGACTTTAGTGCTCCGAGACAAACCAACGAGGCCTTGGAAATTTTCAAATTTTATGGAATATGATCTTGTACAACAACGACGTCGAAGACTAAACACTTCATTCCGGCTCGCACTATGAAACAAATAGACGTATCTATAGCTAATCCTAAAATAAAAGAAGGGTATGTTAGATATAGTGATTGAAAAAGTTTGATTTAATTAAGTGGTGCGTATTCTCTGAAGGTTCTAGGGTAAGTGCCGTGCGGTTCCTCACAGTCCTCTTACCAGAAGATGCATCATCTTCCCCACTCCGTGGCTAGATCTTTCGAGAACACCCTTATTTCTTTACACGTGCCATGCAGCACCATGACCTCGGGTCATCGGCCGCACGCGCGTATCTTTCAGATCGGTAATCGAACTCTATCACCGATTCTTAGAGACGAAATCCGCGACTCTTAGAAGTCGTCGCGCCTCTTAAATAAACTACCGCCGGGCCCTAGCCCGATGACAGACACATGGTCCGGGGTATCGGTAACCTAAAGAGCTCTTGAAAGTCGGTTAAACTCCGTGAACCCTTCAGAGCATTGACTTTTAACACGTGCGTCTCCTATACAAAGGACTCGACGCTAACAGGTATTTGCCGCGTATAAAAACTCCCAACAATCTTTATATTGGAGAAGCAGCAGTAACCAATCGGGAAGGAAAATGTCAAGTATATGCCTGTAACACCGACACTGAAGATATTGAAATTGAACTGAATCCACAAGTGATTTTTCCTTATATGAGCCGTTTATTTTGAAAGTGGCCTAACTCCATTTGTCAATTTTTTTCCGGTTGCCATGGTTACATGTACAACTTTATGTTATTTATCAGTAAAGCATTTCAGGTTGCTTATATTCCGAGCAAATACGATAATTCTTGACACATAAGTTTTCAGAGTTAGTTCAATTATTGAACCGTGTAGTTTGAAAGTGGCCTAACTCCATTTATACTTAAATCAAGATTTAAATTTTGTTAGTCAATCAAGTTATCAAATTTGGGTATTCACAATTTTCATAACGATAATATTTGCATGTACGTTTGGGATGTAACTATTGCATCCAGAGGTGCTCAAGAAATAATTTCATGCATCCTAAAACATGTTAAAAATTTAAGAAGTGAATTTTATGAATGAAATTTAAGAACACATTATAGCTTACAGTGACATGTGCGCCGTGCAAAATAGAAACATTAAAGCAGCTTTAATGCGATTAAAAATTGTCCAAACTTTGGAAAATAATGTGGAAATCATAGATCACAAATTTTTATTATCAGAACATTCGTTTTTACCAAATGATAGAGATCTTGGCGTGGTAGAAATGTCATTAAAAAAAAAAATTTATTGTTCGTTCCCAAGATTATTACAATATTATTGAAAAGTGTCGGAAAGGTAATAACTTTATTGTAAATGAAATGAGACAAGAAGATTTTGTATCAACAAAATTATCAGAAGATGCAATTTCTAAAACGGTAAAGAATTCTGATGGAGAATCAATAAACTGGTTAAAAATATGTTGGATGCGTTTTGTCAGAAATAAACCGTACAAAATTTTCTATAAGACATCAATAAATGGGAATGAAAATTTTAAAGTCCTGAATTTACTACCACGTCGGGGTAAACCATTTGAAAATATTGTATTGACACCACTGTATAAAAATATCAGACAAATTACAAAAGCAAAATTCAAGTACATAATTGACCTATTATGATATATACCACCGGAACATCATGATTTCTTCAAATCCCTTTCACACACACAAAATGTAGATGAGTAGTAAATTGTTTTGGTAATAAATTTATGTTTGTAATTTTGTACGTTATGTAGTTAAAAAATGTTATGAATCGCATAAATTATGTTTACGAAGTGTTTTAAAGATGTGTAAAATAAATTGAGTATTGCTTTTTTTCAATTTGAAGCATCTTAAATTATGTTGAATGGACTTGGGCACCTTCAAATTTTATAATGAATCTGGTTGTTAATTTTGAAAGTGGCCTAACTCCATTCTTGATAAGAAAACTCATATTATTCACTTAATAATTTCCACTATTTTAATAGGAGCTATAAATTTAACACCCTTAGATCACCAGAACACCATTAGTATCCTCTACGTATATTTTTAATTGCATTGAAACGCAAACCCTTAAATATCTCAATTTAAGTATAAATGGAGTTAGGCCACTTTCAAAATAAACGGCTCATATACAAAATAGTTCCTCTGATGAAAAGAATCTCAAAAATTAAAACCTCTCTACAGTTGAAGCATTTAAATTATGAAGAACGACAACACGTCTTTAAATTAATAGAAGAATTTCCAGAGAGATTTTTCCTACCTGGTGATAATTTAGGAAAGGTTCCAAATTTTCAGCATTCAATTCATACTACAGATGATATTCCAATTAATACCCGACAGTATAGATATCCAGTCACACATCAAGAAGAAATTCAAAGACAAGTAAATGCCATGCTATCAGAGGGAATAATTAAAAAATCTGTTTCACCATATAATTCTCCGTTATGGATCGTACCGAAGAAACCAGGCGCGGAGGGTGCGAAGCGTTGGCGTATGGTTATCGACTTTAGAGCGTTAAACGATAAAACTGTAGGAGATAGATATCCTCTCCCACAAATAACTGAAATACTAGATCGTTTAGGTGGAGCTAAATACTTTTCAGTCTTTGATCTGGCAAACGGATTTCATCAAATTGAGATGAATCCAAAAGACCGTCAGAAAACAGCTTTTACAACACCTCATGGGCATTATGAATTTGCAAGAATGCCTTTTGGTCTGAAAAATGCGCCACCAACGTTTCAGCGACTTATGGATCAAGTATTAACTGGACTTCAAGGAACGGAATTGTTTGTCTATATAGACGATATTGTAATTTTTTCTTCGTCGCTTCAAGAGCATGGAGTTAAAGTTAGGAAATTACTGCATCGATTGCGGGAACACGGACTCAGTTTACAAACGAATAAGTGCCAATTCTGTTGAGATAGTGATGCCAATTTCAAACGGCCCGCGTTACTGTGTATGATCGCGCCGCCCAACAGTTTGTTTCTTGCGTAGCGTAGCCGATTGTATATAGTCCGCGGTTCCGACAGTGTAAGACGAACGTTAGCACGTGTACGATTGTAACCTGTACGATTGTAACATATATACCTTTTTGTATCATTATAATAAACGCACTTATTGACACGATTCCCGCATCAAATTCCTTCGCAAAGAAGTAGCATACCTGGGCCATATAATTTCTGCGAACGGAGTTAAACCAGACCCTAAGAAGTTGGATGCAGTAAAAAGTTTTCCAGTCCCACGGTCACAGAAGAACATTCAGCAATTTTTGGGACTGGCAGGTTACTACCGAATATTTATTAAGGATTTCTCCAAAAAGCGAAACCCTTGGCAAATCTATTAGGAAAAGGAGTTCGATTCGTATGGACTGAGGAACAACAAAATAGTTTTGAACAATTGCGGGATGAACTTTGTGAACGTCCAATTTTACAGTTTCCTGATTTTAGTAAACCTTTTATAGTTACGACGGATGCATCCGAATTTGCAATTGGAGCAGTTCTCAGCGATGGAGAAATTGGAAAAGATCTACCCGTTGCTTATACCTCTAGAGTTTTGAATGGAGCCGAGAAGAATTATTCTGCTACAGAAAAAGAATGTCTTGCCATGGTCTATGGAGTACAACATTTCAGACCATATATTTACGGGAAAAAATTCACATTGGTAACGGATCATCGACCATTAGTTTGGTTACACTCTGTAAAAGATCCTACGTCTAGATTAGTAAAATGGAAATTAAAATTGATGGAATATGAATACAAAGTAATTCATAAAGCAGGTAAAATTAATAAAAACGCAGATGCACTTTCAAGAAATCCTACAACAGTTTGTTTACCCATTGTTCCAAAAGAAGATGATCCACCGTACAAAAGGTATTCATATAGTAAAAAATAAGATGGAAGTACTGTGGGAAAAAGGGTTCATGAAATAAGAAGAAAATCAAGACATCAACCATTTTACAAGGAATGGGTATCCAGCTCATCAGATGAATCAAACATTCCAAGAAATAAATCCACACCGAAAAATGGAGACTCAACTTTAATCTCAGGATCGGAAAAGTGACGTTTGCCGAGTTTAGAGTTAGAAAAAACATTAGGGGATGAATTAGATAATGAATTCACAGCCTAAAGATTTTTAGACAGAAATAAATCCCGCATCAGGTGAAAATTTAATTAATCTTTTGGCAAATACAACATCGGAAATAACAGTGAAAAGAAATATTCCAGAAGCTATTGTATCTTCATTTTCTCCGATTGATACTCCTTGTTTACAACCAACACTAGTGGGAAATAAAGAAATACCGACTACGATACCTCAGGTAGCAGCGAATCCGCCAGGTACACCACCTGTAGTGCTCAGTAACTTGGTGCCTGACTTGTCATATCTACACCAAGAGGAAAGCGATACTTCAACAAGTTCATAGGATTACCAGTCCGATACCTGGTATGAACCCGTACTTCGGATAATAACAATAGCCGAAACAACGAATTCTCTTACTTCAGAAAAGGGAAACATAGTACATTTTATACCTGCTGATTGTAGTACTCACAATCAAATTAGTAAATTATTGTCCGATTTAACTATTATCACAAACGACGAACTTTTGAAGGAAAAACCAAAGAAAGGAAAGGTCTTAATCACCAGTAAAGGGCAATATAAGATATTTAGCATTGTAGCAACCAATTATCACCATGATGTTATAACAGAAAAGGATTTAACAATGGGATTAGAAGCTTTAAAACTTGCTTTAGTAAAAACCAATATATCAAGTTTTAGAATATCAGCCTCGGGAGATGGACACGATAATATACCATCATTTCAGTTTTATAACATTCTACAAAAGGTACTTCGAAATTCGGGATTATACAGGGTGGTCCACACAACGTGTGCACCGTTAAAAACTACCAAAATATGCGTTGCACAAAAAAGTTTTTATATAAAAGTTGCATGGTCTGAAGGGGCACATTATATAGTGTAGTTATTTTTTTTATAGGTGGAGGCGTTTCGGAGATTTGAAGGTCAACTTTGTTTTTTTAAATGGAATGCTATATTTTTTATATCAAAATATGGAAGAATGTCGAATTCTGAGTAAAAAAGTATTGACATTTATTTGCCCTAAACCTAATAACTAACGAGTAATTTCACTTTATTTCCTGAAAATTTTCTTCGCGTAAAATCAAGTTAGAAATTCGACCTTATCACAGATTTCCGCAGGACAGCGATGTTTACGTGACAGTGTTTACTAATATGAGTGACCTAGTGGCTTAACGCAACTAATGTAAATGTTCAAAGTGATATCCATTGGCATTAATACAGTGATGCAATCTATTAACTGATGAAGAAACTGCATTCTGAATCATATCCGCACTGAGTGTAATGCATGCTCCACGAATACGATGTTTCATATTCTCAGATGTTGTTGGTGGTTCACGATACACTGTGTCTTTTAATGTGCCCCACAGAAAATAGTCTAAAGGAGTAAGGTCCGGTGAGCGTGGAGGCCACATAAATCGTCCGCCACGACCAATCCATCGATTAGGAAATTTTCTATCCAGTACTTGCCTTACATTACGCGCGTAATGTGCAGGACAACCATCATGTTGATACCAGATTTGTGTAAGGATATTTAAAGGTACATTTTCCAATAAAGATGGTAAAGTGTCATTCAAAAAGTTAGCATATTTTTGTCCTGTTAGTCGATCATTAATAAAATATGGCCCAATCAATTGGTTGCCCAGTATTCCACACCACACATTAACGCTCCATTGACGTTGGTGGTCGACTTCTCTCATCCAGTGAGGATTTTCTGGTGCCCAATAATGCATATTTTTCAAATTAATCTGCCTGCGATTAGTAAACGTTGCTTCATCAGTGAACAAAACTTTTTGTAAAATAATTATCACTGTTCATTTGATGCAGGAACCACTGGCAGAACCGAACGCGGTTTTCATAATCCGTTCCATGGAGCTCCTGATGAAGTGCTAGGTGATAGGGACGATGTTTTTCATTATGAAGAATGCGTAGTACACTTGTTTTGCTAATTCCAGATCCTCGTGAAATCTGTCGTGTACTAATATGGGGGTTTTCTGTTACCGCTGCTAGGACCGCAATAGCATTTGCATCAGAAGTAGCAGTTTTCGTTAAGTTACGTTTAGTAACATTAAGACTTCCGGTTCGTCGAAGCGATTGACACATTCTCTCAAATATGGCTCGAGATGGCTGATTTCGTTCAGGATACCTTTCGGCATAGATGGCTTTGGCTCTTATTGCATTTTTACGGCACTCACCATTAACTAAAAGCATATCAACTTTTTCGCTATTACAAAATTTCATTTTTACTTTTATCTGTCTGGTAAATACACACAATACCGAAGGTAACTTCAATACTGGATTACGAATATGAAGACGATTGCGAATCATGATAGATGTTGTGTTGATAAACACTGTCACGTAAACATCGCTGTCCTGCGGAAATCTGTGATAAGGTCGAATTTCTAACTTGATATTACGCGAAGAAAATTTTCAGGAAATAAAGTGAAATTACTCGTTAGTTATTAGGTTTAGGGCAAATAAATGTCAATACTTTTTTACTCAGAATTCGACATTCTTCCATATTTTGATATAAAAAATATAGCATTCCATTTAAAAAAACAAAGTTGACCTTCAAATCTCCGAAACGCCTCCACCTATAAAAAAATAACTACACTATATAATGTGCCCCTTCAGACCATGCAACTTCTATATAAAAACTTTTTTGTGCAACGCATATTTTGGTAGTTTTTAACGGTGCACACGTTGTGTGGACCACCCTGTATATAAATACATAAGTTACGCATTATCGTCATCATCTTTGAGCTCTTCTGCTAAAACCAAACTTTTAATGTCCTCATTAAAGAAAGTATTCTTTCTTAAATTCTTTGGTTATTAAACAAAATCAAAAATATTAACGAGTCACATGTATATAGTAATGTATGAAAGAGGTCTGTAATTGTATCCAAACGCGAAAATTTTCGTGTGTAATGTTCTCTAATATTTCGTAAATCTTTATTTCTCGCTTCAATTACTTCTTCCGAATACATGCCGATTGGCAAAGCAACGGATTTTATAATTTCGGTCCCGTGAATTAATATTTTGTGTAAACTGGATGGCATGTTGTACCAGTTGTATTCTTGAATATATAAATTGAAAGTTTCTATTGCATATCGTTAAAATAAATCTGTATTAATTTTCCTGCATCTAGAAAGAGCCGATAAAATTACTCCAATTCTTTTTATGAGTTCTTGATTGATTCCCGTAATACTGGCTGTTATATTATATAATTTTGAAAAATCTTTTTATGACGTTTCCAAAATTAGTGGTACCAAAACCTGGTTTTGTAATATCGTCTCTTAGTCGAGATTGAATCATCTTTTTCCTTTCCTCATATTTGGATTTATCAACTGAATTTCGCACCTGCCACTTCTTGAAATCCAGGCGATACGAAATATGCAGGATGCATTCCATACTTTTTATCCAAGCATGATGTGTCGATATTCTATATTCGTAAAAATCTATCTCAGGACTTAATGATTCTAATATGCTCAAATTATTCATAACTTTTGGGGTTGCTTTGCAAATCGAGCATGATTGTTAATTTAAAGGTATCGTGCTCTCTGATTGTTAATTTAAAGCTATACTTTATAACTATTTCCGTATTTTTAATTTTTATAGAAAATGGAGTAAGATTTGATATCTCTGTTTCTTCATTTCTTTGGTTTCGCGCATGATTAAATCTTTCATTTCGTGTTTAATTAATATTTTGGTCGGTCTACAAAATCGAGTGGAACATGGACTTGAATTTTTCCATATAACGGAGTCGTCATCACTTGATATTAAAACTAAAGGGACCATGCAAAGTGCAAATAAAAATTCATCTGAATCATCAGAGCTCGAAAATGCCTGTTTATGTTCGGAGTGCGGAACTCCCATCGCAACCCCATTGAATTACAAAGATCAACAATTCTGGAAGCTTTTCACAGTCCAAAGAATTTTCCAAATGTTGAAATAATCTACCTATATGTGGTATGATCGGCAAGACTCTAAAAATCAATTTCAGCGGAAATCTCGATAAATTTAATGCAACCCGAAGGATAACAAGCCTTTTTTGCTTCTAATAGTGTATTGTACGCGGGGGAAATATTAGCATTTCTGCTTTTTGCACCCATTCGAATAAGATTATACGTGTGTTTACTGAAGTGCCCGACGATGTATAACGATAATACTTCTTCTGCACTATATTTGATAGGGACCGCTTTACATTTTGCCTTTTGATCTTGCCCTCGGAGATACAATTTCCGGACTATTAGATTGTTCTGCTGCTTCTTTTACAATTCTGGCACTAATCCTTGTCCTTTCCTTGTATAAAGAAGTAGAAGCAGCAAAACTGAGCTCGTTTGAAGAAAAATTGCATACCAGTGGATCAATTTTTTTTCTTTTCGAGTTTACAGAAAGTGCGTTAAATTCTTTGGGAGGCATACGCGTATTTGCCGAACTGGACGATGGAATTTCCGCTAAAATAGCATCTGGATATAAGTAATCCTTTGCTAACCATACTCTACTGTGTTTAGAAAATTTCGTTTCCGAATAATGAGAGTCCTTCCATTTACGTTCTAATTGAAATGTTACTTTTTCACGTATTTTTTCAAGCAAATACGAATGGTCACCCAAATCTTTTTCCGCACGTCTTAGAACTAAAAATAAATTACCATGGCTACAGAAGCCTTCCATTGTAGAAGAATAAATAAAAACACACACACACAAACACTAAAAAATAAATATCTAAAAGTAGTGCACCACAAACATGCATTAGAGAAATACATATTACCGAATACGGCTAGAAGCACTAAAGAATACACTTAACGAATTAAAAATACGTAATAAATCGCGGTTGTCGATGAATATTGGAACTCCATGTCTTCCAACGTTTTCTAGTTCACGACTCTCATCGATCTGTGATCGGTAATAATTGTCAAAGTCAGTCAGAGTGCCAAGAGGCGGAGCAAAGTTACAGGAACTTTTCATTTTGCAATATTATATGGTTTATGGAAATGATTGGTTAAGAAAAACTCCCTCCACATTTCAATACTTTTGGTAAGAGAGAGGATAATTAGGAAAAACCGCTGTTACCTGAAGTATCCGCTAGTCAACTTCTTCAGCTTCCTCGCCGCTCGCGCTCGCGGTTTACGGCATGTGCGATCTGATGGTGGACTTACAAGGGAACCTCCCGAGGTGCCAATCACAGATTTTGAAGAAATTTAAGTATAATGTATAACTCCTTAAATATATCCGACACACATTTTTTTATTGGCAATCGTCTACGTTAACGAGTGAGAACCGCCCCCAAAGTTGGAGGGCTAAAGTGTATTTTGTCGAATATCTTGGAAACTATGAGAGATGGTGTAATTTCGTAAAGGGTATAGCAGGATAAGGGGGTCAAAAGTGCCCTTGAACCGATTTCGATGGGGGTGGTCTAATTCGATAGATGATGGTCGGCGATTAATGTGTACAAAAGTTTAACCCCGTATCTTGTCCGGAAGGGTAGTTATGGGCAAAATTTAAAAAACAGGTTTTTGGACCTTTTTCCCCATTTATTGAGGCGTAAAAAGTCCGAAAAAATTCTGGCATATTCTAGACCAGAGGTTCCCAAACTTTTTTCTCTCGTAGACCCCTTGTCATGTTTTTCAATTTTAGATAGACCTCCTGCTGTGGGTCTATCTAACTATATTGAAGTATATTTCCTAACATACAATCATATAACATACAATTTCTGTGTCTTCGTTAATCCAAACAACTTGAAAAATCTGAATGAGGCCTGAGAATAAGATGTACGGATTACAAGGGTTACACTGTAATACACAAAAATACACAAAATTTATGAGTCGATGCGATTTTCGCGCGGCCTTAGTGAAAGCACCGATCGTTGTTTCTCTTTTAGAAGACTCACAACTCTGTGGAGTGAGTGAGACGCTAAATTAGGCGCGTACTGTGGAGAGAGTGAGACGCGTATAAAATGCTCCGAGATCAAGTGAAAGTAGTTTTAGACCGACGATATTAATTATATTAATAATATTATATTTTTGCAATTTTTTTTAATGTCAAAGTTATATAAATTATACTGTTTTTTGCAATTTTTGAAATTTCTTGCCATTGACCCCCATTTTCATTTCATAGACCCCCAATTTTTTTTTTCGCCCACGTAGACCACATGCAGGTCTTCATCGACCCCTGGGGGTCGATATAGACCACTTTGGGAATCACTGTTCTAGACGGTACCGGACATGTTGGAGAATTTGTTCAGAATTTTCCGTTGAAGTGCCTAAGCGTGAAAAATGGACAAAGTAAAAAAAAGGGAAAAAAGAAGATTTTGTATCGAAATCTTCGAGGTAAAACTTTTTGTTTTATATAGTAACAATCTAACACCTACGATTGTTATCCCCAATTTTTTCAGATTTTTAAACCACCTCCGTCATTGAGAAAAAAAAATCGAAAACCGATTTTCTCTAAAACGCAAGAAGTAATTGTCATTTTTCTATTATTTCGATAGAGTATGTTCATTTTGTGGTTTTTAATGTTTTAGCATTACAGATAATTTCATAACAATAAAAGGAATTGAGATAACTCACTTATCTATAAACTGTGTGTTCCTTATGTACCATAATTTTGGACGTTCTTTCAACAGCAGCGGTAGCGACGCGTCTAGAGTAGAAGAAATTAAAAATAAATTCAAAACGGGTCCACTCGTAAAATTCACAAGTAGTAAACCGCGCTATCACCGACGGAAAGAGATGACTATTTCACGAACTGTAACGAAGTAATCCAAGTGATAAGAAAAATGAAAAACAAAAAATCATCCAGCTTTGACAACATTCCAAACGCTGCCCTAAAAAAATCCCTAAGAACATAGTTGAATACCTAACAAGAATATTTAACTTTTGTTTAAACACATATTATTTCCCAGAAGCCTAGAAAATAGCTAACAAGGGAACATATCGAACTCGAACACACCGATTTTGATGAAATTTATGTCAGAGGTAGTCCTCATAAGAATATTAGACACATATTTTTTTTATCGGCAACCATCCACTCTGAAGGGATGAAAACGCCCCTCAAAGTTGAGGGCAGAAAACACATTTTTGTTAATATCTCCCAGAAAACATTCGCAATAAATTAAATAAATTTATGTACACAAACCATGGTCCAAATTAGCGGATACGTGTTTTTGGATTTTTTCGATTTTTGACGATAAGGGTCATTATTTCGCGTTTAACTTTTCTCGCTCCGTGCGGGACTGGCCGGCCGAAATGGACTTTTTTCATAACAAAGCTAATTTGATTGCCAAGACTAGTATTCTAATAATTTATGTGAAAGAATGTTAAACATAAAATAAGAACGGCTAGTGTTAAAAACCAAAAAATTCCAATCTCACGTATCCACTGATTTAGATCATAGCTAACGTAGGTACATACTATTCGATAGCGGAATAAGGCTGATATCTGATAAGATAAAATTAACGAAAAAATTCAATTTTTTAATACACAATTTGTTTAAATGATATAATTAAATTTGAATTTTTTCGTTAATTTTTCCTCATAAGAGTTATTCTGCTATCATATAACATGTACAAAAACTGTGACCTGAATCAGTGGATACGTGATTTTTGAACTTTTTGGGTTTTGATGCTAATCGTTATTATTTGATGTTTTAACAAGATTATTAAAATTCTGGTCTTTGCCATAAGAACATCTGTGTCCCGAAAGAAGTCCACTTCGACTGGGCAGTTCCGCACGGAGCAATTAAACGAAAATGTACTCCTTTCCAAACAAAACTGGTGTAGTTGTAAGGACTAACATTCTACGGATCTGACAAAAGGAAAAATCGGGAAACTATAAAAAAAAAAATAAAAAACTTTATTCTGTATAGCGTTCACAATAATGGTATTGTAGGAAGAAGTGTGTTAAACATAAATGTTCTTTGCACCAAGAACATTTAAATGTGATCACACAATTGTACTGCAAACATTTCATATTTTCTAATTGCATGAAAGAAAAGTCCACAGGATGTTCGAATCCTTCAGGTCGTTCATCTATATAGCCACAACTGAACCACGAATATCGAAATAAGTTTTTCAGTAACGGAGACTATATAGACTAATTTATATGATTTCATTTATATACTTTCGGATTGTTACGATGTAGAACTGCATGGACAAGAAGTCTCCAATAAAGTCAGCTTTGTTATGAAAAAAGTCCATTTCGGCCGGCCAGTCCTGCACGGAGCGAGAAAAGTTAAACGCGAAATAATGACCCTCATCGTTAAAAATCGAAAAATACCAAAAACACGTATCCGCTAATTTGGACCATAGTTTGTGTACATAAATTTATTTAATTTATTGCGAATGTTTTCTGGGAGATATTAACAAAAAAAATTAATTTTTTAATATATTTTTTAAAGAAATAACTTTTAGGCGACTTTTCTTACACCGTTAAATTGCCCTAAACTTTGAGGGGTGTTTTCACCCCTTCAGAGTGGATGGTTGCCGATAAAAAAAATACGTGTCTAATATTCTTACGAGGACTACGTCTAACATAAATTTCATCAAAATCAGTGTGTTCGAGTTCGATATGTTCCCTTGTAAGTTAATTCCGCTATTAAAAAAAAATAAAGATCCGACAAAACCAGGCAGTTATCGTCCTATCAGTTTGCTGCCAAACGTGGGTAAAATATTCGAGATCATACTAAACAAGCGCATCTCGAAACAGCTAACGATAAACAACCTTATTCCTGACTACCAGTTTGGATTTCGGCGTGGGCACTCTACAACCCACGCCATCACAAGGCTTACATATGACGTGGCTTGGGCTTTGAACGGCGCACAGTGGTCCATTTGGCCGAAAACCTGGCCAAAAAGCCAAAAATTTGTTTCGCGATTTTCAAAATTTAGCAATTGCGTTTGATTTGTAACATATCAGAGCATCGGTTTCCATTAATAAAAGTTTTTATTGAGCAACGCTCTTAGAGATATGCAATGTCAAAGTTGGCACTTGAATAATGTAACGTATTCACGTCGAAATTCAGAATACGTTTTCAATGTGAAATAATAGTACAATCAACTTTGTAAGTATTTGTTGCTATTCGTCATACTTTTAAATTATAAGTACCTTGGTTTCATTTTTTTATTTAATATTTTACGAATGTGATGGCACAGATTGCAAAACCCATACATTTTTTCCTTTTGCAGAGGAAATAGTTGTGAAGTACGCAAAAGTACAACACGACTTTTTTTTTAAATTAAACTTTGACGCTTCCCGAAGAAATCCCCGTTGTAAAATTTGGCGACTTTTTGCGATTCTACGAGATATATAGTTATTTGTTTGTCGCACGCGCCATGCTCGGGGAAATACGTTTATGACATACGGCCAGGCTATCGTGCCTTGGACAAACGAATAATGCTAATCCTTCACTAAGGTTACCCTTGTAATTAACGAAACGCTATATTTATTCCGTTCCGGTTACAAATCAAAATAATTTTAAGCAAGCTGGTGGCCTTTTGTTCCAAAGCAACAATAGATAGCCGCGATCACCTCGACCGCTTACCGTCATAAACCGAAAGATGTTTGACGATTCGGCTGAAAATCTGGCTAGTTGCAGGTATGAGGGCTATATTTGTTTCTCGCAAAGTTTAGTTTTTCTCCTTCCACCGTAATTTTAAATACTGGAATGAAAAATTGGAGGTAGAAGCACCGTAAATTATTTATACCGTGCTACGTTTTCTGACACGGTAGATATCATTTGTACTTTGTGATATTTACTTACTTAGCTGTGACAGCAATTTCGCAAAGAGTAGAGTTCAGTGTGTATTGTGTAGTGCTATGGAATCATCATCTTCTGAAGCACCATCGATTTCACTGCGGAAGGAAGACCTCGATGATTGTTTGCGGAATTCTTCCGCAAATAATTGGGGAGATAAATGCAACCACGTTTTTGAATACGTGAAAACCATCACTGGGTTCGTAGAATTGTCTACGACATCAGACAGTGAATTGAAATTATTCTGTGCAACATGGAGGAGGAAATGGAATACCTGCCACAGGAACTTCATCCATTTCCAACGAAAAAATCGAAAGTGGGTAATTGGAAAAATTGACATTTCGGCCAGGAGCCCAGTACCAAAATCACCTGGAAGACCACAAATTAATTTTGGTACTGCTAGTGAAAGGTCAAAGAGAAGGAAAACGGAGGATCTACGAGCTAGCTTTAGTTCCGGGGAACTAACTTATGCTGCTCAAATGCAGTTGCGAAGCCATCAGGACGTAGATGCTGCGAATATAATAAAAGAAATCATTACATCTCCAGAACGTGCCAAGGAATGCAAAGAAGCTTATCGTAAATCAAGAGTATTGAAGAAGTCTTATACCAGCAATAAGGCATTATCTTTTATAATAGCGGCCAAGCTATCGAAGGATCAATATAACTTGATACGCGATGAAGCTAAAACATATGGTACAAATTTATTTCCCAGTTATGCGTCAGTTTTAAAGGCGAAAAAGAATTGTTTCCCGCGTAACATTGTTATCAGTGAGACGAGTGCCGAGGTGAGCCTGTAAAGTCTGCTGGATCATACGGTTTCGCGATTTTCAAGTTATTAGATGAACAATTGGTCCAGAATGTAGAAAACAATAATTTAAATTTAATAGTTAAATGGGGCTGCGATGGGACATCGGGATTAACTAGGAGAGGACCCCAACTGTCCGACTTCGATTTTAACGAGGCTTTGCAAGACGATAGCATGTAGGTCCCTAATGATATGTGTATAATATTAGCCGTAGTTATGCAGTAGTTTTAAAGATATTAGCGATTAAAGTTCATCCCTCTTCATATACTATAAATGTAAATTGAGTTACAACAGCTGTGTTGGGTCAGTGGCAGCGGTTTAAGGCTCACGACCCGAACGTCGTACGTTCGAGTCCTCCCATGACGGGTAATTTTTTTTTCTATTTTAATTTGATAAAATTGCACACAATGCAGAATAACAATTATCGTACACTTGCAATGTATACATTTACATTATGTGCGTTTCGGATCTCGCAAACTGTCTTTTTACAGCTTTCCGAAATATTTAATCTTCAAAGTCCTCGAAGACAATTCAAACTATATAACTAGCTAAATAAAAGTTAGTTAATTTTAAACCGTTGGAGGAAGCATTAGTCGTGCGTTTTTTATGGCGTACAATCTTAATTTTATAAGCCTTACTGCACAGTCCGAGAAAGCATCTGTTTCGGAAAGTTTCCGTTTTTTCAGCCACGCGGGTGCCACTTTTCTTTACTTTTAATGTCCTAGGTCTCTGGAATCCTTACCCTGCAGTTTGATTTAATTCCGTATATTCGATGTACTTTCAATAGCGATTGCCATGCAGCGAGCCTAGAATATATGTCTGGAAACCATGTGTTTCGTGCGCAATTTCATCAAATTAAAATAGAAAAAAAAAATTGTCCGTCACGGGGTCTTGAACGCAAGATGTTCGGCTCGTGAACCTTAAACCGCAGTCACTGCGCCACCACAGCTGTT
This sequence comes from Cerceris rybyensis, assembly GCA_910591515.1. Classification (NCBI taxonomy): domain Eukaryota; kingdom Metazoa; phylum Arthropoda; class Insecta; order Hymenoptera; family Crabronidae; genus Cerceris; species Cerceris rybyensis. The sequence continues at coordinate 17,962,260 of OU342798.1, read as the reverse complement.
GTAACCAGATTCACATTTATAGTATACAAACAGGTACGAACTTTAATCGCTTATATTTTTAAAACTACTGCATAACTACGGCTAATATTTTACACATATCATTAGGGACCTACATGCTATCATCTTGCAAAGCCTCGTTAAAATCGAAGTCGGACAGTTGGGGTCCTCTCCTTGTAAGTGAATATAAGCAAAAATTTGAAGAATCAACTGCTTCAGATTCAAGCATATTTGTTTCGTCCCTTGTTCCATTGCAGCTTGAATGAATAGATACCGTGAACGAAAAAAAAACTGTGCTGTGGAATAATGAACAGCCATCTTCGGCAAGACTTTGCAGACCTACATATCTCGTTAAGATTCGTTCACGAAACAACAAGTGTTATAATGCAAGAGGTAAATAAAGTGGAAAATGAAATCCGAAATTTGACTGAATGCCACATTAATATAAATAATCACTCTGTTAAAATAAATTACACATTACTATTCACTATGCTGGATGAAAAGGTATGCAATGCAGTAGCAGAAAATTCTGCTACTCAGAGATGCTACCATTGTGGCCTAACATGTAAAGATTTCAACAATATAGAGTTGATGAAACAACAAACGATTGGTGATGCAACAAAATTGAGGTTCGGCCTATCGCCGTTACACGCATGGATACGCTTTTTTGAATGTGTGTTGCATTTATCTTATAAGAAGCCCATCCAACAGTGGCACGTTCGAGGGGAAGAAAATAAGAAGATAGTGGCAGAAAACAAAAGAAGGCTACAGATGGAATTTAAAACACAAATGGGCTTGCTGGTAGATAAACGAAAGCCGGGATACGGTACGAGTAACGATGGCAACACCGCTCGCCGTTTTTTCGAAGACACCTCTATGTCCGCAAAAATTACTGGTGTAGCCAAAGATATAATAACGCGGTTTCATAACATTTTAATAACTATTTCATGTAAATATCCTATTAAAATAGATATATTTAAGGCATATTGCTTAGAGACTGCTGAGAAATTTGTAGAGCTGTATCCGTGGTACAATTTGCCAACCACAGTCCATAAAATACTAATACTTACATTCATCAGAAATGGTCCGGTATGCCGTCAACTAGCTAGGTTGTTCTATTCGAAATTCCTAAACGATAAAATAAAAATTATGCTCTAAAAATTGTTCGTCCGCCCGGTCTTGTCGTACGCCTCGCCTGTTTGGTACCCAATAGCTCCACACTGGGTGGAAAAAATAAGATGCTTCGAAAGACAAATCTTAAGAGCTGCAACCGGCCTCCTCCAACCGCGTTTACGTAGCGACGGCTCTTATAGAAGTGTAGCAAACACGGCAATATATAACAAGGCGAATTGCACGTGTTTTGAGTTATTCCTAATTAAATTAACAAGGCTGCACATCTGGGAATCGATAAACAGCCGAGCTAACAATCCACTAATATTGGGCCTTTTGTACGTGGACGATCAATATTGTGAGAGAACCATAAGAGCCGGATTCTTTTCAACAGAATCATTTTTTAATTTAGACAAAAAAGGATACATTCAAGACGAGATATCAAAAACACCATTACTATATCACACAAAACGTAATAGAAATTCTCAAGCAATCGAATACGAACCCGACCAGCCAGAAAAGAATCCGGCTCTTATGAGATTCTCCACGGTCTTCCCACCGATAGATACTAGTCCAAAAACCTACAATTACTTAGAAACACTACCTTGGAAAGCGCCTGGCTGACAACGTTCATCCTGCACGGATCAGCAAAAGAATATAAATGCTATTCCACTTTATCAACGCTCATCACTCTATCAAAATTCTTACTGATTCATTTCTTTTCCTTCTTCTTGCTCACTCTATGAGCATGCACCGCACATCGCATCATTGATAGCAGAAGATACTTCTTCATCTGAACATTCAGGTCCAAATATATAACGCAATATTAGTTTTAAGGCATTATTTTACATTTAAGCTAGGTTAAGTAGTACAAATAGATACGAAACAAAATCAACTAAACCAAAGAAAACTCCAAAAGTAAACTGAACAGTATTATTATTAGTCTATTAAAATACAAATGTTACCGCCCTGCGAAAATCAGCAGCGTGCAAACGCCGAGAGAAGGAGTAGTCGGCGCACGTAAGCGAACCGGGTGACACGCGCATTATTTTATTCTTTGTATTTTCAAGTGTGCGATTAAAGATTGATCCTGCGGTTTGAAGCATATTAAGTTTCACTATTTATTTGTATATATGCCTCTATTTACCGATCCATCTATTTATTTGTTAATATTTCATTGTTACTACAGTTATATGCGACGGTGAGCTAAGGGCTGATGAGACGTACCATCTAACTTTCTTTTACTCATTGTTATTTATTGTATTTTATTCTATTTTTTTTTATCTTATACGTCTGTATATATATATGCCACCCTTTCAGTCCCTCACCACTTGAAAGTCGGTTTAACATTGGGCAACTTCGCCACAGATAATCCAATAAAAAGCGCTGTAGTCGCTCTGGGCCAGAGGTTCCCAAACTTTTTTCTCTCGTAGACCCCTTGTCATGTTTTTCAATTTTAGATAGACCCCCTCCTGTGGGTCTATCTAACTATATTGAAGTATATTTCCTAACATACAATTTCTGTGTCTTCGTTAATCCAAACAACTCGAACAATCTGAATGAGGCTTGAGAATAAGATATACGGATTACAGGGGTTACACTGTAATACAAAAAAATACACAAAATTTATGAGTCGATGCGATGCGTGGCTATTTTCGCGCGGCCTTAGTGAAAGCACCGATCGTTGTTTCTCTTTTAGAAGACTCACAGCTCTGTGGAGTGAGTAAAACATACACTGTGGAGTGAGTGAGACGCTAAGTTAGGCGCATACTATGGAGAGAGTGAGACGCGTATAAAATGCTCCGAGATGAAGTGAAAATAGTTTTAGATCGACGATATTAATTATATTAATAATATTATATTTTTGTAATTTTTTTAATGTCAAAGTTATATCAATTATACTGTTTTTCGCAATTTTTGAAATTTCTTGCCATTGACCCCCATTTTCATTTCATACACCCCCAATTTTTTTTTTCGCCTACGTAGACCACTTGCAGCTCTTCATCGACCCCTGGGGGTCGATATAGACCACTTTGGGAATCACTGCTCTGGGCAGTTACCCGAGCGACTTATGACATTTATTATTTACTGGCTGCGCCGTGCGCTAAATCTGATATGTATTACCCCCAGAGGGGTTTGTTCCTCTGGGGGAACATTAGTTGGAAATAAAGAAGGATTTTATCTGTTCTTATCAGTTTAATAATTTTAATTTTGGTAATCCCCCGCAATTTTATTCGCCATATGTCGAACTTCCTTTCGCTCGAGCCATTGCGACACATGGATATTGTTTCGTATGCGAGTCCAAAACAAATATTATCAATGTACCGAGTGAAGCATGCAAACAAGTTTTTGTTATGCGCCGATTAGTCATTTCTAAAGGTAGTCGGTGTTGTCCTAATCATTTATTAAATGATGATTTTTTTTATGATGTTGTTTTCGGTCTACGCATCCATTTGAGCAATAGCTTAGTTACTTCCGATGAACTTAAAACCTATTTGGAAATTATTTAACAAAATACAGACTATAGAATAAAAGATAGAATAGGCGATTTTGCATTATCGGAGGAACGACTTAAGGTATTCACAGGTTTAACCTGGGAAAATCTTATTTGTCTGCGCGATATGATGATTTCTATGCGTAGTTCAGAAAAGCGTAACGTGACACAAGCAATTGTTGTCTTCTTATTCAAATTGCGCACTGGTAATTCGAATAAGATGATAGCAGCAATTCTTGGTTTAAAACACGAGCAACAAGTTTCTAATTATTGCAAATCAGTTTTAAAGTCATTAGAGAAGGATATTTTACTATTTCATTTCGGGTTCGGTGCGTTCAGTCGCGAATATCTTATAGAAAACGAAACCTCCAATATTGCAAAAGAACTTCACAATATTACGGATCAGTTAGCGCTGATTTTGGATGGTACTTACATTCGGCATCAGAAAAGTGCCAATAATAAGTATCAACGAAAATCATATTCAGGACAAAAAAAGCTTCCGTTGTGTAAACCATTTACGGTTTGTACAATGAATGGATACGTTGTTGATATTTTTGGACCCTTTTACGCAACACAAAATGATGCTCTAATTATGAGAATCATTTTAGAAGATCCAAATGGCTTGAGAACTTTTATGCAGCATGGTGACATTTGCTTCGTTCATCGCGGATTTCGAGATGTTAAGACGTATTTAGAAGAATGTGGTTTTCAAGTCCTAATGCCTGCGTTGAAGGGAAAACGGAATCAGTTAACACTAGCAGAAGCAAATGCCTCTCGGCAAGTAACTAAAGTTCGTTGGGTGGTTGAAGCAGTTCATGAGATTATAGGCCAAAAATATAAATTACTTCATCACCAAATGGATAATAAGCTCTTGCCAGAAGTAGGTTTATTTTGTAAAATTGCATGTTTTTTTAATAATAATTTCGGGAAACATTTAAATTCTGACGAAGAAATGTCAAATAAAATAATATAGCGAATAAAATCACAGCACACAGTAGAAAACACTCTTGCTAATGAAGTAGAAGCAAAGCATGGGTGTAGGCGAAAAGTTCTCTTCAACATGGTATTAGCGACTGATCTTCGCGACTTTCCGAAAATTACGGAAAGTGACTTGAAACTTCTATTTATTGGTTCCTACCAGTTGAGTCAAACAGTTTCGTATCTGTCAGAGTTGATCGACGAGGAAAATAACATTAGTCTTCAATGTTTAAAAGAACGAGATAATATTGTGAAATTCCTCGTTCGGTCACGCCACATTAACACTTTATCGACCGGTAGCCTATTAATCGGCTTTTCAATTGCCAACGCTTATCGACCGGTAGCCTATTAATCGGCGTTTCGATTGCCAACGCTTATCGACCGGTAGCCTATTAATCGGCTTTTAGTGATCGACGGTTTTCGTACAGTGGGTTGTTGTTGTTGTTTTTATAATTACGCGGCGTCAACATCGTTGATTATTTGCCGTCCTTACAGTGGAATTTACTGTTTTGCAGTAGCTCTATACTGACCTATCCATATCATTATAATTATAATAGTTTTTTACCGTTTCTAATGGATAAAGACCGTGCAGAAGAAGAGGTCTGCTTACTTAGATGCTTTGTCAGACTATAGCAGTTATTCAGAAAGAGACAGTGATGGTGATAGCAGTGATAGTGATAGCATGATTCTTCTATAAACGCTCGAAAAAGATAAGAAGTCGAACATGTTTCGTATGTAAATTTTGTAATATTCCGTTACATAAAGGTGACTGTTACGAGAAATACCACACTCTGAAGAAATATTAAAAAATTGAATTACTATTACCTTGAATTTATTTTATGAATGTAAGTTAAAAAGGCAATAAATTATATAAAACAAATGCAAAATAAAGTATAAATATCAATAAAATTACATTCCTTTGAAACAAAGGGATTAAGCGCAACACAATGAATAGCGAAAATTTAGCCGGTACTGGGAGTAAATGCGTGCGCGACTAAGCCGGTACTTACTGAGTGGCAGCCTCAAAAATGACCGGTCGATAAAGTGTTAACAGCAAATATTACCGCTGTTCTATTATTATGCACCAAATTCTAACGGTGTCTCAAGTATTAGACGTTATTGCTGCGAATGTGCGAATGGTAACCGTACCGTAGGTTGTTGCTCGCACGTCGCAGCAGTAATATACTATCTATCACTTGCACGATATCTGTTGAAAATTGTTAGACCCTCGGAAATTCTAACAAAAATATTTAATAAAAATGGAGTCATACCTGTCATTAATGACAATAGTGACGAAGATTGAATCCATATGACGTATGCTTCGTTTGCAGTCATCAAATCATTAAGATAAGCTTTTTTATACCAACATTTTTTCTACACTTGACAAAAAATTGAGCAATTTTGTAATTAGCAGCACAATAGATGAAAAAACGATGAAAAAACGGAGAACTTCGTAGAATATTCGTATTGTTGGCATCACCGAGGATAAAAGCTACATGAAAGTTATTTTAATCCATCAACTATAAAAAAAGATAAGCATTTTTGCACTCAAACTAATTACTCTCAGGTAAAAAAACAAATACTAATTCTGAAACCTATTACAGAAGGTGCATGTCAGGACTACGACAGTAAGACCACGAGGTAAACTAAACATTAGACATGACCTCTGCAGGAATTTGTCAATGTTGCGTGACGGGCGGCGGAGGTGGATAAAGGGTTTAGAAATAGGAAAGGACGAGTTATAGAATAGGCTCTAATGATTTTAATAATGATAAATTTCGGTAGCGGTTAGGTAGTCGAGCTTAAAGGAACTCTTCCGTCGCGTCAAAAGGAAAACTCGTTCGATGTTTTATTATCGAACGATTAATTATTTATGTGGGTAGTGCTGTGCTGGAAATCCTCTACAGGATCCACCAATTTCGTTTACAGTGGGAATGGATACGCTAACAAAGGTGATTCAAAGAATCCAATGATTAGATTTGAACAAAGATTAGTTTTATATTAAACTCAAATATTTAGACTTTACAATTAATCTGAATCTATGTTTACAACTGAATTTTTATATGAAAACTTGTTTACAATTATTGACTTTGGTTTATATATGTTTCTGTTTGTTCGACATATAATAGATATATAATTGGTAAAGAATATATATATAGAAATAACAATGTTGATATGATAGTTTTATAATAATTATGATGATAAAACAATAGTGAACAATAAAAAGAATATTCAATGATAGCATTACACATTTGGTATCCTCAGAGTGATTGCTCACTGTGCAATACTACTTTTCAAAAACATAAAGAAAATTATATTTACGCTTAGTCGATTCCAGACACAACAATTCGGCTGGGTTTTCGCTGATTTCTCTGTACGGGCAGAAAACACCAATTTCGTTATCAGAATCGCTGCGATGACAACCTTTTTGTAATCTATGACTTAAAATAAAATATGTTAACATTTGGTCGGTTTATCTTTAAATGAAAATAATAAATTGAATTCGGAATGTAATACAACGAAGATATAAATATGACGAAGATAATAATTAACAATGGTTTGAATAGAATTATATTACATATTTCTCGATGGCTTTTGGTATGTATTGTCGCGTCACTAATGAAGATTTTCACGAACAATGTCACTCTTCAACCACCGTTGTTTAACGAGGGATCAAGTCTATTATCGTGTCACTTTTGAGAGATATTCGCGGATAAATTAGCTTAACATCCAGATCCTCGGACCAGCGTCTTACGTACCTCACGATTATTAATAATAGCACTGTACTGAACTTTGAATTATCGAACTGTTCTCGATGCTTTCCAAGATGCAAGTCGATGTGTTCACGGTGCTTCCAAGACGCTAAGTAGGTCTGCACTCCGTGCTTTCCGAGACGCTAGTAGGTCTGCACTCCGTGCTTTCCGGGACGCTAGTAGGTCTGCACTCCGTGCTTTCCGAGACGCTAGTAGGTCTGCACTCCGTGCTTTCCGGGACGCTAGTAATTCGCAAGTTTTAATTTTTCGGGGATGTGAAGACGCTCGACCGATGCATGACGTTAAAAGCGCGCGCAAAATTGACCAATTAGGACTATTGAAATTTAAAGGTTGTCACAGGATTCGTCAACGCGAGTGATGCTTTCCGTTTCTTTGGAGGGGCACGATGCTCGCATCCTCCCTACTCTGATTTTTACAAGGGGTCTATTTCCTAGAATTTTCTGACGGCCGTCGCTGCGACGACGAATATCGTCCTCGAAACGACGCACAGTGGTTCATTTGGCCGAAAACCTGGCCAAAAAGCCAAAAATTTTTTTCGCGATTTTCAAAATTTAGCAATTGCGTTTTATTTGTAACATATCAGAGCATCGGTTTCCATTAATAAAAGTTTTTATTGAACAACGCTCTTAGAGATATGCAATGTCAAAGTTGGCACTTGAATAATGTAACGTATTCACGTCGAAATTCAGAATACGTTTTCAATGTGAAATAATAGTACAGTCAACTTTGTAAGTATTTGTAGCTATTCGTCATACTTTTAAATTATAAGTACCTTGGTTTCATTTTTTTATTTAATATTTTACAACTGCGATGGCACAGATTGCAAAACCCATACATTTTTTTCCTTTTGCAGAGGAAATAGTTGTGAAGTACGCAAAAGTACCACGCGAATTTTTTTTTAAATTAAACTTTGAAGCTTCCCGAAGAAGTGCCCGTTGTAAAATTTTGCGACTTTTTGCGATTCTACGAGATATTCTTATTTGTTTGTCGCACGCGCCATGCTCGGGGAAATACGTTTATGACATACTGCCAGGCTATCGTGCCTTGGACAAACGAATAATGCTAATCCTTCACTAAGGTTACCCTTGTAATTAACGAAACGCTATATTTATTTCGTTCGGGTTAAAAATCAAAATAATTTTAAGCAAGCTGGTGGCCTTTTGTTCCAAAGCAACAATAGATAGCCGCGATCACCTCGACCGCTTACCGTTATAAACCGAAAGATCTTTGACGTTTCGGCTGAAAATCTGTCTAGTTGCAGGTATGAGGGCTATATTTGTTTCTCACAATGTTGTATCAATCTCTTTCAGTCGAGATTTTTATTAAACAATGGTAAATTCGAAGATGGAATAGCTGTGATATGCTGGTATTAAGATACAGTGACTGTTGCAATAAATATCATTATAACTTTTGAAGGAAAAGGAATATCAGAATATATTTTTTTTAAAATTAAACTTTAAAGCTTCCCGAAGAAGTCCCCGTTGTAAAATTTTGCGACTTTTTGCAATTGTACGCGATATTCTTATTTGTTTGTCGCACGCGCCATGCTCGGGGAAGTGCATTTATGACATAGAGCCGGGCTGTCGTGCTTTACCTAATGAATACTGCTAATCCTTCTCTAAGATCAACCTGGAAATTAACGAAATAATATGTTTATTTCATGGGGTTAAAAATCGGAATGAGTTTAAACAAGCTGGTGGGCTATTGTTTCGAGGCAACTATAAATAGCCGCGGCTACCTCGACCGCTTACCGTCATAAACTGAAAGATCTTTGACGATTCTAATGAAAATCTGGCTAGTTGCAGGTATGAGGGAAATATTTGTTCCTTACAATGTTTGATCTTTCTCCTTCGACCGAAATTTTTATTAAACAAAGGGAAATTCGGAGATGGAACAGCAATGACATGCTTGTATTAAGATACAGCGGCTGCTGCAGTAAATATCATTAAAACTGCAGAAGTCCATGGAATAACATAATATATTTTTTTTTTAAATTAAACTTTGAAGCTTCCCGAAGAAGATCTCGTTGAGTTTTCTTGCGACTTTTTGCGATTCTTCGAGTTATTGTTATTTGTTTGTCGCGCGCGCCATGCTTCGGGATGTGCATTTATGACATAGGGCCGGGCTATCATAAGACTATTGATTTTCGTGCCGATCCGACAATTTTTCGATACTCGCACCTGCCATATTAGAGCCGCCATTTTGTTTTTGGAAATTCTGAGTTCGGATTCTTAATCAGCGACCGGAAAATCATAAGACTACTGATTTTCATGCCGATCCGACAATTTTTCGATACTCGCACCCGCCGTATTAGAGCCGCCATTTTATTTTTGGAAATTCTGAGTTCGGATTCTTAATCAGCGACCGGAAAAACATAAGACTACTGATTTTCATGGCGGTCCGACAATTTTTCAATACTCGCATCCGCCATATTGAAGCCGCCATTTTGTTTTTCGAAATTTTGAGTTCAGATTCTTAATCAGCGACCCAAATAATACTAATACACCAATTTTCAACTAAATTGAAAAACTCCTTGAGTTTTGGCCAGGTTTTCGGCCAAATGAACCACTGTGCGACGTTACAATTCGGACTCATCGTCTGAGAATGTTTCAAGAATAAGATAACGCTAAAAATCAATAAGTCCAGGGACTTATTCGAATGAACTATCTGCTTGTTCCAAACTAATGCGTAGCCAAAACTGTCAGCGTTACAACTTCTATTGAATAGATAGATTGAATAAATGAGTTGAATAAATGAATTAAATAAATTGCAACCAATGATTCCTTACTATAAAGTATGTTGCATTGTCAAAAATAATAATAGTTTGCTAGAGAAAGTTGTAGCAAATATGGTCAACATGTGTGACTGTACGGTTGCGATGCTTCCAAGGAGGTATGTGCTACGTAGGTCTGTTTTGTGTCCCGTTAAGCGTTTCTACGTCTTAACTCAAGGGTAGGCTTTTGTTACAATGTCATAAACCAATGGTAAAAATAGTATACCGGGTGGTTCGTTAGAAAAAGGTAGAATAAAAATTGTGAAATTTGTGTACGGGACGTAACATCAAGGTATAAGCTCCGTTGCTTTAGTGCCGAATATACATTTTTATATACCATAATAACTTAACATTTTCATAATTTAAATGTTTAAAAATGTCCGTAACCATGAGAGAACATATTGCTAGAGAGAGCCGGCAAAACAACAGATATGCTCCAAAACTCTTTTCTATACGATATACATTTTTTTTGCATTTAGGGTTATCGCAATAGCTATTAAAAATGATTATTGATTATTTGTATACATTTACAGATTTAAAAAAAAATATACCTTTTGGGACGCGAACCAGCGACAAAAAAGTTCATAGCGATTCCAGAGCAGACACTCTAGACGCGTCGCCACTGATGCTGTTGAAAGACCGTCCAAAATTATAGTACATAAGAAACACACAGTTTATAGATAAGTGAGTTATCTCAATTCCTTTTATTGTTATGAAATTATCTGTACTGGCAAAACATTAAAAACCACAAAATGAACATACTCTATCGAAATAATAGAAAAATGACAATTACTTGCGTTTTAGATCAAAATACGTCCCCAAAAATCGGTTTTCGATTTTTTTCATAATGACGGAGGTGGTTTAAAAATCTGATAAAATTGGGAATAACAATCGTAAATGTTAGATTGTTACTATATAAAACAAAAAGTTGTACCTCGAAAATTTCGATACGAAAAATCAGAAATAATTCTCCAACATGTCCGGTACCGTGTAGAATATGCCAGAATTTTTTCGGATTTTTTACGCTTCAATAAATGGGGAAAAAGGGCAAAAACCTGTTTTTTGAATTTTCCCCATAACTACCCTTCCGGTTAAGATACAGGGTCAAAAATTTGTAGAGATCAATCGGCGAGCATTATCTATCGAATGAGGCCGTCCCCATTGTAATCGGTTGAAGGGCACTTTTGACCCCCTTATCCTGCTATACCCCTTCGTCGTAATTTTCCTCTCCACCAGGACAAACGGGGTAGGGTTTAACTATTATACTAACAACCAATGGCAGATATGATAAACTGGATATGTCATCGTATTTGACGGATATATATTAGTGACTGTTTGATGTTTGAGGAATTCTATTCGCATCAACATTCGTATGCTCATTCATACATTTTTGACGAAGATTTTGGAAAGCGTCTGTTGACGCGTGACAGTCAACAGTTCATATCGATACACCTATACATCCGCGGCCTCGCAAGGGAATCATCGGGGGCTGCATGCGCGTACCGTTAGGCGCGACCTGGCTGGTCATTGTTCGGCAAGATGACCAAAACCGCAGGTATCGGTAGGCCCATCTGGCTGCCAGATGTGACAAAGTCACATCAAAGAAAATATTAATTAAATATTCAACTTGTGCACGTTTCTTAAAATCGAACCACTGGTTCTTGGAATCCTGCCGCCTACAGTGACCAGCCAATGAAAAATTCCGATTTTAGTGACGGACGACCCTTCTGTTCAGTCTGTCGATCAGAACATTGTAATCTGAAAAATACCGAACACTCCAATGGGAAAATTTCTAATTTTGAACACCACCCTTTCTCACCAACAGGAGTGGGGAAAAGGGAGGCCGGTTGGAGGGCGATTCGGACCTTGGCAGACAGAACGGCATCAGAACTGCTTTTAACTATCAATCTGTCAAGAACATTTTAAATTACAGTCAAAGCTCTCTATAATCAAGTTCTTGGTACAGGAAACGACCGCTATAAGACTGTTCTTGCTTAACAAAGTTTATTTTAACGATAGTAACACTTAAACATGTGACCAAAATATTAACAAAATTATTTAATATGTTACGATTCGCCAGCGGCGAAACAACAAATAATAGCGACGATAAATTTGGCGTTAGCGGCAAGCACGTGGTCGCGGCAAGCACGTGGTCAAGGCAAGTAGCGCGAACTCAGCGAATATAAGGAAATAGCGAAAAAGAGAGCAAGGATTTGGTGCGCAGGGGTTTTATAGGACGCGAGAAGGGGGAATAAGTGGGAATAAGGAAAACGGAATGGTAGAGAATAGGGGAGATGGAAAGGAAAGCAGGTGAGAAGGAGACAATATGAGGAGCGTTGAACGGTAAGAAAGGTATTGGAACAGAGGGAGATAGACGAATAACAGCAGACAGGTGATTTAAAACTCAGCCGTTGTGAGGTGACGGAGAAAAACAAAGGCGAGGATTAGGAACAGTCGAGAAAGCACGGGAAAATTGAGGAAGGAATCTCCAACAAAGACAATTCCCATTACTCGCCTTCACTTTCCCCTCTTTCCGTCGTTTATATGCCCGGTAGGATGTGTGTGTGTGGATGTGCAGCTATCTGCGCTGGCGGGGAAGTTGTCTAGATCTAGAAGTTGTCTAGAAGTGTATTTATTATAGATGAGATAATTCAAGAAGAATTACGAAAATGATATAGAATTACTTTATTGTTATTGTTATTTATATTATTATATTCCTGTGCAATAGCAAAATATTTGAAAAAATGCCAAAAGAAAAGTGATTTTAAGTATCACTCGATACCGATTACGAATAGCGATAATTTAATTATTATTGTAGAAATGTGGATATTGGTGCGGCTTTAATCGCTAATTCGCGGATAGTGTTCGAATATAATCTATCGCCGTAACTATAATACTCCGTTAAAACTATCGCCGTTAGGTCTCCGTGAGTCTCCGTACTTGTTAAAAGTCTTGGTAAAAAAGAAGAAGGTCTGTCCCGTCTGTATCGTCTATATACACCGTCAGGTACGTTTGTCTGTCCTTGTCTTTCGTCGTGACTTGGGGGAAACGGTACCCTCTCCTTGGTACACGCGCACCCCCAGCAACGGGGCCTCACCCCCGACAATTCCCGGGCCTGGAAGGCACGTGCACTTTTCCGTTGGGCACCGATTTCCCTCAAGATGTTGTCTCCGTCTTTCTGTCCACGGTCGCCGTTCGTCAGATGGTCACTGTAATAAATAAACCGTTACCGTCCGTCCTCCGTCTTTACATTCTACGCCTTATTCTAACTTAACGCTAGCTTATTCTATGCTTAAAATTACGCGATACTACATTATTTTTATATTATCTATATTCTTCATATGAATATGCAAAGTTTATTCAATTTAATATGTTCCAATTTATTGTACTAATTGTTTTCTAATTATAATAACTTATGTTCCTAATAATAATTTTGTGGAACCTTCTATGTATTAAGAAAACACCAAAGTGCCAAAAATACGATTAAAAATATGATTAAAAAAAGATACTGATCGTTTACACTTTGTTGCTATATTTTTTATTTCATATCCCAAGTATTATTTTATTTACTTGGTGTTTAAATAATTACGACTGCGTTTATAATTGAAGCTAAAAACTCACATTAAAAACTCAATAGACTTTGTCAATAAAAACCGCAAACTTAAATTACAACCTCAGAATATATTCTTGTCAGCTTTGACATTGAATCCCGTTTCACCAGCATCTCCATCACAGAGACCGTTGACCTAATCCGAAATTTCAACCAGATCCCATCAAACCTCATACCACTGATAGAACACTGTCTCACTTCCACCGATTTCTCCTTCCAAGGTCAATTTTACAAGCAAGAGACAGGTGCACCCATGGGCTCCCCCATTTCACCAGTAGTGGCAGACATCTTTATGGAACATCTGGAGAGCAAAATTCTCAACGATGCTACTCTTAAGCCCACAACCTGGTATCGCTACGTAAATGACACTTTTGTAGTATGGAGGCATGGGAAAGAAAACTTGGAATCCTTTCTCTTATTCCTCAATTCACAGCATCCTAACATCAAATTTACCGCAGAAATCGAAACTCACAAACAGATCCCTTTTCTAGATGTCCTAGTATCAAGAAACCCTCATGGCACCTTAGGCCACAGAGTTTACTGCAAACCAACCCACATCGACAGATATCTTCAGGCCGCCACCCATCACCCCCCTTCCCAAAAATCCTCTGTCATTTCCTCACTGGTCACCAGAGCATTAGCCATCTCACACCATCCACACTCACTGAAGAACTTCAACACGTCAGGTCCACTCTCATAAAAAACGGCTACAATCCGCACCAAATTGATCGCACAAATTCACCAATAATTCTCACACCCCTCCTCTGAAAGAACCTCCATCATCTCCAATTTCTGTAGCTTCCATCGCCTACTTACAGGGCACTAAAGAAAGGATTTCGCGGATCCTTAGAAAGTTCAACATTAAGACCTATTTCAAACCGGCTCAAAAGGTGAGTCAAATACTGACCTCTGCCAAGGACCCTAACCCTGCCCTAAGCTGCCCAGGTGTATAGAAAGTACCCTGCTCCTGCGGAAGGGTATATGGAGGTGAAACTGGGAGGAGTGTCATCACTCGCCTAAAGGAACACGAGAGATGCTTCAGATTAGGCCACACGCAATCAGCCATAGCCGAACACCAACACTGTTCAATACGATTTTTTTTCTCGAATATCCAATGGGTGATCCTCGTAGAGTTACTCATTCTAAACACGAATCCGTCGGCAGAATTGCTCCATCACCCTCAGTTTTTTAGTAAAATGAGTTTTTGTAAAAACACTAAATTTTGGCAGAAAATGAGATATTACGCGAAAAGTATAAATGCTACGAAGTTGAAATTGGTCTCAAAAGATAAAGGAAAACATGCCGAATATTTTAGAGTACATAGTTATTAAAATTGGTTGTTGAAAATAGTAACAAATGACCGTCAAAGTTTAAAAAAGTGCGGATGCGCGATCTTGCTACGTTATACTTTTACATTTTTATGAAAAGTTATTTATCCAGCACGAATTTGCTATACTGGATCGCATTCCTTAGACATTTCTGAAGCGAAAACTGCCCCAAAAGGGGCTCTACTCTGATAAATATAAATGATCAATTGTTTTTCATTATTTTTTGTTTAAAAATATTATTTATAATTTGTTCACCGAATTATAAAAAACGTTTTAATTAATTTTAATTGATCTTCAAATGCTACCTGCTGAAATGATGAAATGAAATGCTGCATTTTGGCATTTCGTTACAAGAAAATTATTGGAACTATAATATTCTTGTTCTTTTTTAAAAAATATCGTTGTTTATAACAATAATACAATACGATCTTCCGACAAGCGGATAATACAGTATAATGGGCATTTGTCGGGATGTTAACAGAAATGTTCTCTGGAATTTTCATAACAATAATTCATAGAAAAAATGACCGAGAAGGAAATGTGTGACCCGGCGTGCCCTAGACATCGAATTGATCATATTGAATTATTGTTATAAACAACGTTATTTTTTAAAAAAGAACAAGAATATTATAGTTCCAATAATATTTTCTTGTAACGAAATGTCAAAATGCAGCATTTTATTTCATCATTTTAGCAGGCAGCATTTGTAGATCAATTAAAATTAATTAAAACGTTTTTTATAATTCGGTGAACAAATTATAAATAATATTTTTAAACAAAAATTAATGAAAAACAATTGATCATTTGTATTTATCAGAGTAGAGCGCCCTTCGGATGGTACTATCAGATCGGCGTCGATAACGCGTACTTACGGCGCTGTCACACAGCAGATCCGCGTAGAATAGCAGCAGGGCGACGAAACGCCGATACACGTTCGTGACGGATATTTTTTCGACCCGTCGGGATTGAAAACTATCCCCAAAACTTTTGGAGGCAGTTTTCATTTCAGAAATGTCTAAGGAATGCGATCGAGTATAGCAAATTCGTGCTAGATAAATGATAGGAGTAAGCAGGGTGGCGTATAATAAACAGTAGACCGATTAAAGAATCTATTAAATGTATTTCGAACGTAACGAATAATGAAGTTGTTTCCGCGTAGAGCGTATAGATGCGACTGGTAAAAAGGACTGGGCGCCTGCGACACTTAAGATCTCTAATGTAAACCAAATTCCTGGTCGCAGGGCCGCATGACACAAGATGTGTCTCTCGCATATTCTAACACTCCCCCTCGAGATGAACATCGCAAATCGGTTTGACAGTACGCATTCCTAGAGATTTAATACAATTTTCCAGTTTAGGTTTCGACAAACTTTTTGTTAACGCATCCGCGGCCATTTCGTCGGTAGGCACGTAATCTAAGGTGATACATTTTTCGCTTACAGCATTTCGCACGAAGTGATGACGTATGTCTATATGTTTTGTCCTATTATGAAAAACAGGATCTTCGGCTAATCGTAAAGCACCTTGATTGTCTCCAAAAAGCTTTATGTTTGCACGTTCCTTCAAACCTATTTCTGTTAAAAACTTTCTCCAGTGTAGAGCTTCTTTCGTGGCGTCGGACAAACTCATATACTCTGCTTCGGTCGAAGACAGGGCGACGGTTCGTTGTTTACGTGATTCCCAGGATACAACTCCTTTACAAAAAATAAATGCATATCCGGTGTGCGAACGTCTGTCTTCCTTGCAGTTTCCCCAATCCGCGTCCGCGTATCCGATCAGATTATCTTCACTTTGGTGATATGTAATTCCCAAATCTTTCGTTCCTTTTAAGTATCGAAGTACGCGCTTAGCCGCTTTCCAGTGTTCTTCACCGTAACAATTGTTAAATTGGCTAAGTACATTCGTCGCGTATGCAATATCGGGTCTTGTAGCTGTCGACAAATAAGTAAGTGATCCCACGAGCTCTCTATACGGTATTTTTCTCATTTCGTTCTCTGAGGGTGATT
This sequence comes from Cerceris rybyensis, assembly GCA_910591515.1. Taxonomy (NCBI): domain Eukaryota; kingdom Metazoa; phylum Arthropoda; class Insecta; order Hymenoptera; family Crabronidae; genus Cerceris; species Cerceris rybyensis. The sequence goes on along the minus strand of OU342798.1, from coordinate 17,945,190 downwards.
GCAATTTCGATAAGTTCAGATTCGTTTCCATAGGAGTTCCTGAGGGTTTTGCATGTGACATTCCGAATCTTTCTAATAAATCTTTAATGTAGCCCGTCTGCTTTAAAGTAACGCTCGATCCGCTTTGTAAAATTTCAATTCCGAGGCAATGTTTAGCTTTTCCGAGGTCTTTAATTTCAAACTCTTGTGCCAAGAATTCTTTTAATTTTTGTATTCTACGTTTATCTTTACAGGCTATTAATATGTCGTCTACATATATTAATATTAATAATAAATCTTTACCTTTACCTGAATAATATAAACAAGGATCCGCATTCGACGGTATAGCTCCAAAATCTTTTAATTCTTTTATGAGACGGTTGTGCCAATTCCTTCCAGATTGTTTTAATCCGTACAAAGCACGATTCAATAAACAGACTTTGTTTCCTTCTTTTAATTTATTCAACATATTTCGGGCTTTTTCAAAAATTTCTTTTTCAAGATTTTCGTTATTCACCATAAATTCCAGTGTGTCGTTTAATTTTTCCGGCACTTCCATGTATATAGTTTCTTCGATTTTTCCGTTCAAGTAAGCAGTTGTTATGTCTACCTGATGTATCTCCATTCCGAAATTCGCAGCTATGGCACTCATCATTCGAACTGATCCGAGTCTTGCAACTGGCGCGAACGTTTCGTGATAATCAATCCCGGGCCGTTGTGCAAATCCTCGAGCAACAACTCTTGCTTTTCTTCGTTCTATGGTACCATCTGGCTTATATTTATTTCTTAATACCATTCTGCTTCCGATGATGGAGTGATTCGATGGACGATCCGTTAATTCCCATGTATCATTTTTCAAAAGACTTTTTACTTCCGATGCCATGGCTTGAAACCATTCTTTAGTATCGTTTCCGGATAAGGCTTGTCTCATCGGTATTTCCGCACTAAATGCGTAATCCTCTCCTCCGTATCTGACTTCCGCTGATGCATATTGTTTCCGAGGTCTCCCCCTTGTTCCAGTTCGTATTATTTTAGGTCTTCCACGACCTCTTCTCGATTCATTTTTTTCGATCGGTTCCTGTACGATTGATTCCTGTTCGATCGATTCCTCTTCGCTCGATTCCTCTTCATCTTGTTGAACCGCGTTTTCCATACTTCCTACAGGAATTATATTAATTTCTGCGATGTCAGGTCGCTCACGTTCCGTCGATTCTTCCCTGGTTGCGATTTCTTGTTCTTCCGTGTAGAAGTCATCGAATTTCCTATTATTATCAGTGACAATTTCTTCGATAATTCTCACGTCTCTTGACACAATTACTTTCTTTTCTTCGGGAATCCAGATCCGATAAGCCTTTGACTCCTCCGGGTATCCTATAAATATTCCCCTTTTTGCACGTGGGTCAAATTTTCCTTTATTCGGCTTCGAATCTAAGAAAAATGCTGTACTTCCGAAGTTCCGCAAATATTCTAAATTCGGCGTTTTTCCAGTCCAAGCTTCAAAAGGTGTGTTGCCTGAGAGACTGTTAGTGGGACATCTATTTCTTAAATGATTCGCCGTTGCAATAGCTTCTGCCCAAAAAGAAGGTGGTAAATTCGATTGCAGGAGCAAGCATCTGGCCATTTCCGTGAGAGTACGATTTTTTCTTTCGGCAAGACCGTTTTGTTCGGGACGATAAGGCGCTGACAATCTACGTTGAATTCCGTGAACGTTCAAAAATTGATCGAATTCGCGATTTATATATTCCGTTCCGTTATCAGATTGCAAAAATTTAATTTTCCGCCCTGTTAAATTTTCCACGCGAGCCTTGTATTCTTTGAATGCTTTAAAAACTTCGTTCTTGCTTTTCAACATAAATACTTCGCACCATCGAGTACAATCATCTATGAAAGTCGCATAATATCTGGAACCTCCATTAGATTTAACGCGCATCGGACCGCATATGTCGCTGTGTATTATTTCCAGCTTTTCCGATTTCCTACTCGATTTCTTTGGTAACGGTGGACGCGTCATTTTTCCCTTAATACAAATTTCACAATTTAATTCGCCTGACAATTTCTCTGGATTCGGGCCAACGATTTTACCTTTCCGTGCGGCTTCCCAGATATTTTTAATATTCGCGTGTCCTAAACGACAGTGCCATGTCTCTAAAGCGTTTACAGGTTTTCGCGGTTTCGTAGCTTCCGAAGTATTTCGACATTCGTGTCGCTGAATCTGACGCAAGCAGTATAATCCGCCCTTTCGGTTCGCGACGAGTACTTCGTTTCCTAACTTATCGACTACGGTAGCGCGATCCGTTTTAAACGTTACGCTAAACCCATGATCGGTTATTTTCGAGACAGACAACAAATTAGTTCTTAGGTCAGGGACATGCAAAGCGTTGTCTAAGCTGAAAGATTTTTTCTTCCCTTTGTGTAAAGTAACTAGCGAAACGGTTCCTTTGGCATTAATAGTCGTGGACGTATCGTTTGCTAAGTTAAGATTACTTTGCATCGATTCATCGAAACTCGAAAAATCATCCGCGTTTTTACAAAGGTGCGAGGTGCAACCGCTGTCCAAACACCATTCATCATATTCCACGCTCGCTGTATGTAAAGCGTCTTCGCGATCGCACGGTGCGTACATACTAGTCGATACATTGTTTCGCGTGTTTCTTTGCATTCGATCATTTTTATAATATTCGCATTCCGAGGCTTTATGACCCGTTCGCCGACATCTATGGCATTGAAATCTAAAAACTTCCTTTCCGACTTCCTTTTCTTTATTATATCTCGAAAAGTTTGGTTTCTTGCGAAATTTACCGGCAATTAACGCATTCGGCGCGGTTTCAATCTGATTCTTTCGCGCGTCGGATTCCTCGATTATTTTCACGCGTAGTACTTCTGGATCGGGTAACGAATCTCTTGACTCTATCGCGCATCGAAAATTTTCAAACGAGTTCGGCAAACTATACAATAAAATTATGGCTAATACATCGGGATGAAAATATACGTCAATGTCATGCAACTTATCGACAGCATCGAAGAATTTTTCCACGTGTGTCCGAATATCCTCTCCTTCCTGCATTCTGTGAAGAATGAGTCTCTTCAGTAACGTCGCTTTCTTTGCTGGTCCTCTTGATTGATAAACGTCTTCAAGTTTCTTCCACATCTCGTTCGACGTCTCACAGGACTTGACTTGCTTTAATGCCGACGCACTTATGGATAATACGATATCAGACATGGCTTTTTCGTCGTTGATTTTCCACGCGTTGTATGCTGCTTCCGAGGTTGCATCGCCTTCTTTCCACTCTGGCATTTTAATTGTACCATTTGCGTATCGCCAGGTGTCACCTTTCACTAAAACAGCACGCATTTGCAGCTTCCACGTATCATAATTGTCTCTTGCAAGCACTTCGATACGTACGGCGTTCGACGACATTGTTCCCGATTTTTATTTTCACTTTCACAGACGCCACTTGTTAATTTCCGCGTTTTCCTTCACTATTTTTTTTTAACTGTTCTTTCAGCGAGATTCCCCTGGGCCCATAACCTGATAGGAGTAAGCAGGGTGGCGTATAATAAACAGTAGACCGATTAAAGAATCTATTAAATGTATTGCGAACGTAACGAATAATGAAGTTGTTTCCGCGTAGAGCGTATAGATGCGACTGGTAAAAAGGACTGGGCGCCTGCGACACTTAAGATCTCTAATGTAAACCAAATTCCTGGTCGCAGGGCCGCATGACACAAGATGTGTCTCTCGCATATTCTAACAATAAATAACTTTTGATAAAAATGTAAAAGTATAACGTAGCAAGTTCGCGCATCCGCACTTTTTTAAACTTTGACGGTCATTTGTTACTATTTACAACAACCAATTTTAATAACTATATACTCTAAAATATTCGGCATGTTTTCCTCTATCTTTTGAGACCAATTTCAACTTCGTAGCGTTTATACTTTTCGCTTAATACCTCATTTTCTGCCGAAATTTGGTGTTTTTACAAAAACTCATTTTACTAAAAAACTGAAGGTGGTGGAGAAATTCTGCCGACGGATTCGTGTTTAGAATGAGCAACTCTACGAGGATCACCCATTAGATATTTGAGAAGATAAAAGAAGTTCAAATTTGTTGAACAGTGCAATTTGAGACAGGTCATCAGATCCTCTTCCAGGATGGCAAAGTCTTTGCAAAAGAAAAGGCTTATTTTCCCCGTAGATATCGGGAAACCTTAGAAATCCGGAAGCACCCGAATAATATTAATTGGGATAAAGGCTTCAATCTCAACTCTATCTGGAATGGCCTCCTCCCAGTTTTTTAATTGTACACCTGTCGAATTAAAAACTATTGGCTTGCTCACCGTTCCGCAAAGGTGAGCATAGGTATAAGTTAGGGCCCGCTCTGATACAACTCTTTAGTGTCAGAGTTGCTGCAACCCTGATGAAGCCAACTCCACTGCTGGCGAAACGTCGGTTTCTCTCAAAAACCCAACGAGGTTCCAACCCGGAAGCCAAGTCTGATAATGAGATAATCCGAAAGGTAATCGTATTCTCCGCGTTGCAGGGTTCACTTAAAAGTTGAATAACTTAAGAGTATCGAAAGGTACTCGGCTAAAACTTTGCACATATATTCCTTAGACTATATAGATGTTATTTCTGCAAATATTTCGTGTACCTGCGCCTTTCATTGTTATACCTGCCGAAAGTTGACGAGACAGTCCGGCGGCAGCGCGTTGCCAAGGTGCCCGCGACTCTTTAAACAATAAAAATTCATTGAAACCAGGTCCGGCCGGGTTAGATATTTGCGAGATCGTTTAGGGAAGGATTACAGAAAACAGTTATGCCAATTAGAGCTTGTGACTCGTTGGCACTTTTAAGATATTGACTGCAAAAGACAAAAAACTTTGACGATTTTCTTTCATTCATTGAACATTAATTTTTGAATAAACTACAAACAATAATTTTATATTCTGCACGTGAATTTTTATCGTGGAAGCTTGCTCTTCAAGTAGAAACAATAATTATTAAAAAATATTGCATACTTTCGTCAGAATGTGACGAAGAAGACAACATGTTTTTTCGATAGAATTCATTAATTTTTCCATTTCTGCGGTCGATGGACATCTGAGAATCGATATCACAAGAAAAAAAAAATATGGCAAAATTGACTGTTTGAATTTTGCGCGGCTAATTGCACATTCTGGACCACTGTGCAGCGGAGCGATAACTGATCGCTACTCTCTCAACGGGGGGAGCATGTTCGGTTTTAGTCAAATTTTCATTACCGTTCTCACAAGTTAGTAAATCAGTAAAGTGTCGAGCGCAGGAGTGTAATTATTAGACTGCGGATGTTTATGCAAATGCATATTTTTATAGAAAATAGGTAGACCAATGGGACCTGAACTGAAATTTATGTCATGATTAGATGATTCCAAAAATATATTTTTTATTTTGCATATTCAGCATAAACATATGTTGTGCATATTTTTTGCATATTGTGCATATTTTCTGCATATTGTGCATATGGTGAATATTGTACATATTTGAATTTCTCTCCTGCTCGTCGCTCTCTATATCACTGCGGCCTAAGAAACGAGTAATAATAATGTTGCGTGATAATATTCTAAATTATGTCAACATAGGATCGTTCGTTCCATTGAACGTAATCAACACATCCCCATTGACATTCGTTTATAAATCGTGATCATAAACATAAATTGTAAACGGATATTTATATTGAAGTGTCATACCGTATTCAGTTGCCTTGTAACGCGTTGGTAGTAAGGAGAAATTCAACATTCCGAAATTTTCATTCCAGGATTTTCTTCACGATGCCGAAATCGAGCAAACAGTGTGTGATGGTAAAGAAATGGATATCTGAAGTTGGAGATATTCATTTACGTTATCATTAAAAGATTAAATTAAATTAGTTAGAGATTTCGCTCGAAATTTAGATAATATACCACCTACTGCCTGTGGAGAAAAAGTGCGAGCGAAATATAAATATGTTTTCCAGAAAAATGTAGGATTTGAAATATTGTCTAAATTGAATAATGCTTTAGATGATTCCAATAACGGCGGACCGAAGGAAATAAAAACAAGATACTGGAAAAAGTATAAATATGCCCCCATCACATCTTGTGATGTTGAAAGAACGTTTTCGGCCTATAAATTAATTTTATCTGACAAAAGGCGCCATATGACAGTTGAAAATATAGAAAAAATCATTGTGACATACTGTAATGCCAATTACAAACAGTAATAAATGATATATAACTATGCAATATCATATTATGCTATATCCGACTGATTCATACGTTAACAATACAATTATTCAGAGAGAGTATTTTGCATATTTTTTGCATATATTTTACATACATTCTGCATAAAAATTGCATATATTTTGCATATTTTGACATATCAAAATTGCATAAAGTTCCGCAGTCTAGTAATTATATCGCGGAATCTGTCTGTTAAAAACAAACAATACATATCCAGGCAATCTTACAATTCACAGGCTGACATAGTCGCAGGTCCCGTTATTTTTCCTTACTTTCATTCAATGTTTACTTCAAATCTTTTCTGTACAATAGCACAAAATTATTTCCCTGGCATGCAGCTGTCCGGTCCCGTGTAAATAATAGACTTAAGATACGAGCGACTTGGCTATTTTTGAGGAACATTGAATTAACATCAACATGTGTTCACCAGGCCTTTAACGATCGAGGGGAGTGAGGGTCTTAAGATGAAGTTTGCACTGTCACTCCTCTTTACCTGAATAGCAGTAACCGTATCATAAACCTTCGTCTGTGCGGACGAGTCACCTCCTGCCGCCCTACACGTACACGCAGGCCCTCCGCCTAGGGCCAACCTGACCCGCGCCACTCGAGGCAGGACTCTTCGAATGTTTGGAAGAGTCATTTCCGATTCAAACTTCAAGATACAATCATCTTTCTTATTCCCGACGCTCTATCTTCAAGTCCGATATTTCTATCGCGATTCTTAATTAAGTACCAAGCGTTGTTTATTATTAATTGTTTGTTGTTCGTTGTTATTTCGTATGTGTTCTTGTTGTATTGTTTCACACGTTTCATCATTGTTGTACAAAATAAACTATCAAAAACCAGTAACGTCTTACTAAGTTAAACCGCGACGTATCGAGAATTGTTAAATTCACGGTACAAGAGGAACTGGATATGTCCCCACTTTTAAAAGTAGGAGTTATATGTGAGGCGTTCCAGGCTGTAGGGAAGGAACCTGATTTAAGAAATTTGTTGAAATGAATCCAGAGGATACGGGAGATACTAATGGAGCAGGATTTAAGAAACCTAGGAGGTATTTCGTCAAGTCCACATCGTTTGTTCGTATCCAATGAGTTTACAGCGTTAAGAACTTCTCCGATACTTAAATACATCAAGATCGGAAGCATCAATAGTGTTCGCAAAATTAAACTTATAAGATAACCGACTTGAAGTGTCAGAATATGTAGTACTGAAATAATCAGCGAACAAATTGGCAATGGTAGAATCCGAGGCGACAACTGTGCCATTGAAAGACAAGAATTTCGGAGGATTTCCTCATATCACGCAAGTATCTCCACAACAATCTAGGATTGCTACACAAATTGCTCTCAGTTTGAGAGATATGGCATCTTCAGCATTGCGCTGTTAAAGATTTACACTTGGCACGTAACGTCGAGAAATTCAAGTCTTCGGTGTGAGAGTTTGATTTTTTATAATTCTGATGGACAACCTGTTCCCTCCAATTAAACAGATCAATTCTTTAGAAAACCAGGTAGGAAAAGTGGATCGGATACATATAGTGCAAAGTACAAAGAGGTCTATGGCAAAGTAGAGGTTGTCATAAAGGAAATCCACGGCATCATTTAGAAATAAGGATGAGAGAGTCGAGTCCCAGTCAAATTGGGAAAGGTATCCGTTAATAGATGCGAAATCGGCAGCCTTAAAATTTCTATTAGTTATAGAGTACGGGTTTTAAGGATAAAGGGATAGAGTATGGTAAAGAAAAGGTTATGGCTGGATGATAAGAGTCCTCTGGTGATGAAAGATCGGTAGGTTGTGTATAACGCGACAACCTCAAGAAGTCTCCTCGGAGGTAGGCCTGTTTCGGCAGGATCTGATTCGCCAGGCGTCATAAAGATATTTCAATATTACAACATTGTCAAGTGTCTCCTTCAGGAAGCTGAACAGGGTGAATTAAATAAAAAAAACGGTGCGAATAGGCGGTATTTAGCGAAAAGCTCCGCCGCTCAGGAGACTTCTTGAGGTTGCCGAACGATAACAGTTATGTTCTTGAGCGCAGAGAATACTAACAAGGGAACATACCGAATTGTCAATCACCGACTTCGATAAAATTTAAGTACGATGTAGTCTTCGTTAAAATATTCGACACGTATTTTTTATCGGCAATCGTCGACGTGAAAGGGGTGAAAACCACCCCCAAAGTAAGGACCCCAAAGTATATTTCGCCGATTATCGCGGAAACTATGAGAGATAGAGCATTTGCGTAAATTGACGAAATTTTCGATTATTAACAATCAACACAATGGTAAAAATTATTTTGCAAAATCTCAATTTGTTTAAACAATATATGAAAAATTCGAATTTTTTTGTTAGTATTTCCCCTTTAATGCCAATGAATTTTCTTGAGTTTTTGTTTATAGAAACTCTATGTCCTTGACAAAAATACGGATAAATCGGAATTTTGATTTTTTCACCAGACAAAAAGTTATTAAACTTGAAATTGTACCGTTCGACGCGCGGAATAGAGTGTCTACATGGGTCGTTCCTCGGCGTAAGCCTTTTACAACGTAACCGAATTTGTTAAGTGGACTGCTCGAGATTTAATTAGCAACTTTCAACGAAAGATACAAATCGAGAACTTCTCAAAAATTAATTATACCCTTCATGACGGTTCTTATTGTTAGTCCACGAGTAGGTCGAGCTTTTCCGTATCGTGCCGAGTTGGAAATATCCCGCCATAAACCCCGTCATAAACCACCTGTCTCAAGGGAGCCTTAAAATTGTCTCACTTTAACCCTTTGAGTACTGTTGGTACCTATTGGCGTCTGAAACATGTTGGCTTCTTGGTACTGTTGGCGCCAATAGGCGTCCAAATCAAATTTCGCCTGTCGCGAATGATTGCCGTTTTAAAATTTTATAATTGCTCTTATGTAAATCAAAAGGTAAAAGTCCTAACAATGAGCCTTTCCGTTTGTCACAAAAGCATTTTCCGTCCCCATATGAAACCAATACAGCAATTCGGAAAAGTGCAAAGCATAAATGTGTACTGTGTGCAAAAAATGACAAGAGAAAAGATACACATTACGAATGCAAAAAATGTAATGTAGGATTATGTATTCATCCATGTTCTCAAATATATCAAACGTTATTATATTATCAAATTTGATTATTAAATATTGTGAAAAAAGCTTAAAATTAATGTTCACTTTCTAGTATGTGCCCTAACGATTTAAAGCAGAATATTAATAAATACATAATATTAGTTTAATGTAATAGAATTCAGTATTTTGAATATTTTAATATATGTACAGGGTGTTTCAAAAATATTTGTCATGGCTTTCAGGGGTTGTTCTACACCTCTGGATCGATGGAGATTTGCGAAAAAAACTTGCCGCAAAATTCGGGAAAGGGTAGCAAATTTTTTTTATTGGCTCATCCTATTCGTCTTGTTACGGAGATAAAATGTCTGAGAGGAACCATGGGTCAGAAATGAACCGTTCTCTCGCAAATTAACTTTTAATTGGGCCTTCCGATTAAAATTTCGCCGATAGTTAAAGCAGAGGCGACGTAAACGAAGCTAGAAAATAGGGCACTGTGTCACCGAACCAGAAGAGAAGTGTAAGTGTTTATACTCTTCTTCCCGGGTGGGCCCTTGAGTGAACCCGACACCGAACGCAGGTCATTGACATTTTCTAGTCTTTTTCTCTCTCTTCAATTATGTTGCCTCTGTTTCAACTATTGGTGCTAGCAAGGGTATCTCATGTGTTTCCTTTCGAAAGGTCGGCGACTCGAAGGCTGTCGTATGGACGAAATTTTAATCGTAAGGCTCAATTAAAAGTTAATTTGTGAGAGAACGGTTCGTTTCTGACCTATGGTTCCTCTCAGACATTTTGCCTACGTAACAAGACGAATACAATGAGCCAATAAAAAAAATTTGCTACCCTTTCCCGAATTTTGCGGGAAGTTTTTTTCGCAAATCTCCATCGATCCAGAGGTGTAGAACAACCCCTGAAAGCCATGACAAATATTTTTGAAACACCCTGTACTTCATCAGAAATGCATGCCTAACGAAAAACTTCGCCGTTTTTGGTGTACGTCGCGACTGAATTCCTACCGTACGATACGGCTGTGCGGCCGACCGGTGCGTGTCAAAGTCTGCCGTAATCAAAAGGTTAAAATAAACGAAGATTATTTCATTTTCACCAGCAACAAATATAAATCAATAGTATTCGTTCTTTTAAAAGCTATCCACTACTCATGAACAAGGAACGACCCATGTATGCATACAGACACTCTATTTCGTGCGTCGAACGATACAATTTCAAACTTAATAATTTTTTTTTAGTGGAAAAAACAATTTATCCGTATTTTTTTAAAGGAAATATAGTAGCTATAAACAAATACTTAAGAAAATTCATTGGCATTAAAGGGGAAAAACTAATACAAAAACTCGAAAGTTTCATATATCGTTTAAACAAATTGAGATATTTCAAAATAATTTTTACCATTGTATTGATTATCAATAGACGCAAATTTTGTCACTTTACGTAAATGCTCTGTCTCTCATAGTTTCCGAAATAATGGACGAAATATACTTTAGGGCCCCTATATTAACAAGTACTACATCATACTTAAATTTCATCAAAATCGGTAATTGAGAGTTCGGTATGTTCCCTTGTAAGTATGTACCCATGAAGATTAGAGATGTGGTGCAGTTGGAAGAAATTAAGAAAGCATAATCATGCATGATAAAGTTACGAAAAAACATCATATATGGGTTGACATGATCATGTATTCTTACGTGTGATCATACGGGATTAATTGGAGTAATGGATCATCCCATGTATGATTCGACATGATTATATGCATTACAAGTCGTGATTATACATAATAACGTAAACGTTATTTATGTATAATCACTGTCTGTAAATAAAGGCCGCATAATGCGTTGGTTTTTTCCCGGGAAGCATCAGACTACCCGAAAGCATATCGTACGTTTCGTCCTTATATACTAACTGAACCGCTGTTCGAGAACTAGCGAGAAACTTGACCGCTTCACTGGTATGTTACGAAATATCAATATTTCTGACAGAAAACTATGTTTCTGTCACGACAAAAGTTATCTCAATACATTATTTACACTTTATTTGTTACAAATTTTAATAGCCCATGTATATATTATGATAAATATTTAAATTTATAACAAATTGACGTGTGCACCTTCAATCGCGGTAGCCGCGTAGCGGCCAGAGAAGGAAGTACGCAAAGCGTAGTTTGAAATTCTCAGCCAGTTAGCACTATCCTTGTCCTTAGGCACGAAAATCAGAAGACCCTATTTCACGATACATTATATTCTTTTGCTTTAAAATAAGTGTACAATGAAGCCGGATATGTTTTACTATACTTGTACATGAAATGTGCAGTAACTAAAATTCTAACAATTGTATTATATGTAAATGTATAATGTATACTGATCATCAATTAACGTACAATGTACATCAGCTTTTACATCTTACTCTATGTGTAAAAAGATGGGGCCCACTGTGGGCCACATCAGCTTTTGGTTTCGAAAATTACAATGGGATTTTAGCTCATAGCATTCATGGCACGAAACATATTTGTTCCGTCGTATGGAAACAAAGGCGCGTTCGGAACGAAGCGAAAGTTTGCTGTTCTTTGAGGCCCGGGTCTGGCTGCCAGATTTTTTATTATCGTTCAACATTTGGCGACCATCGTGCGCCAAGGCGGCTAGAACTCCGGTCCTTGAGGAATTAAGCAGCCTTCGTTTTGAATGAACGTTTTCGTTAATCCGTCGTGCTCTGTCAGCGAGTGGTAAACAGGGACTTCGGCCCGACCGGTCCCATCGACCGCCGCTGACTCGCGATGACAAATCGGTCATAAATCGCGCCTTCGAAGAGAAATTGTGCCGATCAGCCGGACTAGGATTTTTTGGGCACATCTGGTTGCACTTTCCTCCACCACGTATTCGCAGGGGGCGAGCTTCCGCCTCCGTGGGTCCCTTCTCGTCGAGGGTCCCATGGGGGTGGTCACTCCTCTCGGAGGAAGGTGCGGCCAATCAACATCGCGCAATGCCCGGGAAATCCGAAAAACCCGCCTGCTGAAACGTAGCGAAAATTCAGCAAGTGGGAATGTCCGGCCCATAGCGTCGTCGAGGGACTTCGAGGAAAAAATCCTCGAAGTCACTTATCTTCCGAACACCGAAACGCAAATGATACCGAGCTCGCTGACGACGAAAACCGTCATAGTTTGCTATTTATATTTTTTGGAGTTACAATCATCTTCACGAACGGATAATTCTCCGTCGGTCGAGAATTTTAAGTCGCAGAAAATCACTCATTCGCGAAGTATAATCGACGCGAACCACGAGCGAGAGTTAGTGGTCGTTAAGTCATCCACGTCAGACCTTGACGCCACGAAACAATATTGGAGAGGAAATAATTAAAAATTTGAATCTTTTCAACGGTATAAATATACTGAAATGCCGAATAAAGAAAACAAGTTCAGAAGTAGTAAATAATCAAATGAATAGATTAATAGGAAACAATGTAAATATTGATTTAAATGATATTGAGAAGAATTTGTTCATATCAAACATAGAAGATGATTTAAAAAGTATAAACTTCTACAATCGAGCGATAATAAATGGAGAAAGGGTATAGCAGGATAAGGTGGTCAAAAGTGTCCTTCAACCGATTTCAATGGGGGTCGTCTCATTCGATAGATAATGCTCGGCGATCATTGTGTACCAAATTTTAACCCTTTATCTTGATGGGAAGGGTAGTTATGGGGAAAATTAAAAAAACAGGTTTTTGGCCCTTTTTCTCCATTTATTGAGGTGTAAAAAATCCGAAAAAATTCTGGCATATTCTACACGGTACCGGACATGTTGGAGAATTTTTTTCAGATTTTTCCGTCGAAGTACCTAAGCGTGAAAAATGGGCAAATTAAAAAAAAAACGGAAAAAAGAAGATTTCGTATCGAAATCTTCGAGGTACAACTTTTTGTTTTATATAGTAACAACCTAACACCTACGATTGTTATCCCCAATTTTTTTCAAATTTTTAAACCACCTGCGTCATTATGAAAAAAGTCGAAAACCGATTTTCGGGACGTATTTTGATCTAAAACGCAAGAAGTAATTGTTATTTTTCCATTATTTTGATAGAGTATGTTCATTTTGTGGTTTTTAATGTTTTACCATTACAGATAATTTCATAACAATAAAAGGAATTGAGATAACTCACTTATCTGTAAACTGTGTGTTGCATTATGTACTATAATTTTGGATGTTCTTTCAACAGCAGCAGTGGCGACGCGTCTAGAGTGTCTGCTCTGGAACCGCTATGAACTTTTTTGTCGCGGGTTCGCGTCCCGGAAGGTATATTTTTTTTCTTTTTTTTTTAATCTGTAGATGCATAAAAATAATCAATAATCATTTTTAACAGCTATTGCGATAACCCTAAATGCATAAAAAATGTATATCGTATAGAAAATAGTTTTGGAGCATATCTGTTGTTTTGCCGGCTCACTCTAGCAATATGTTATCCCATGGTTACGGATATTTTTAAACATTTAAATTACGGAAATGTTAACTTATTATGGTATATAAAAATGTATATTCGGCACCAAAGGAACGGAGTTTATATCTTGACAAATTCCTGCCGAGGTCATGTTGAATGAAAACAAAAGTTCCTTTCTTTTGGTAGATTATTATTTTTCGCCATAAGTACTAGTTTGTTATTTGTTCCGAAATCATATAGAATACATAATACGTTTGAGGGCCATAACTGTACAATAGATTCATTCGTTAAAATTGCTTTATTGTTATATACGAATTTACTTCTTAAGCTTTTAGATATCTTACTGATGAGCATTTGTATCGCTTTCAAAATACCTTTAAGAAGTAAAGGCATATAATTTAGTTTGCAGGACTTTATTATTTTATTGCGCCTGCTCCAATATCACACGAACCCTCTTCAACAAGGTATAGCGACCGATCTTCGCGACTTTCTGAAAATGACGGAAAGTGACTTGAAACTTCTATTTACTGGGTCCTACCAGTTCAGTCAAGCAGTTTCGTATCTGGCAGAGTTGATCGACGAGGAAAATAACATTAGTCTTCAATGTTTAAAAGAACGAGATAATATCGTGAAATTCCTCGTTTGGTCACGCCACATTAACAGCAAATATTACCGCTGTTTTATTGATTATGCACCAAATTCTAACGGTGTCTCAGGTATTAGACGTTATTGCTGCGAATGTGCAAATGGTAACCGTACCGTAGGTTGTTGCTCGCACGTCGCAGAAGTAATATACTATCTATCACTTGCACGATATCTGTCGAAAATTGTTAGACCCTCGGAAATTCTAACAAAAATATTTAATAAAAATGGAGTCATACCTGTCATTAATGACAATAGTAACGAAGGTTGAATCCATATGAAGTATGCTTCGATTGCAATCATCAAATCATTAAGATAAGCTTTTTTATACCAACATTTTTTCTACACTTGACAAAAAATTGAGCAATTTTGTAATTAGCAGCACAATAGATGAAAAAACGATGAAAAAACGGAGAACTTCGTAGAATATTCGTATTGTTGGCATCACCGAGGATAAAAGCTACATGAAAGTTATTTTAATCCATCAACTAAAAAAAAGATAAGTATTTTTGCACTGAAACTAATTACTTTCATGTAAAAAAACAAATACTAATTCTGAAACCTATTACAGAAGGTGCATGTCAGGACTACGACAGTAAGACCACGAGGTAAACTAAACATTAGACATGACCTCTGCAGGAATTTGTCAAGGTATAAACTCCGTTCCTT
Organism: Cerceris rybyensis; assembly: GCA_910591515.1. Taxonomy (NCBI): domain Eukaryota; kingdom Metazoa; phylum Arthropoda; class Insecta; order Hymenoptera; family Crabronidae; genus Cerceris; species Cerceris rybyensis. The sequence goes on along the minus strand of OU342798.1, from coordinate 17,930,117 downwards.
TGGTGCCGAATATACATTTTTATATACCATAATAAGTTAACATTTCCGTAATTTAAATGTTTAAAAATATCCGTAACCATGGGATAACATATTGCTAGAGAGAGCCGGCAAAACAACAGATATGCTCCAAAACTCTTTTCTATACGATATACATTTTTTATGCATTTAGGGTTATCGTAATAGCTGTTAAAAATGATTATTGATTATTTTTATGCATTTACAGATTAAAAAAAAAAGAAAAAAAATATACCTTCCGGGACGCGAACCCGCGACAAAAAAGTTCATAGCGGTTCCAGAGCAGACACTTTAGACGATTTTTTTTTTTTTTTTAATATTGTTTATTGGTTTCGGCAAAATAATGATACATTGTTTGGTTCCCGACAATAAACCATCGGATAAGAGATCTTTTGTCTTATTAAACTGTTTTCCTTTGTGGCGCAGTCTTGCGCTTCTCAAGGAAAGGGTTGCTTTGTTTTTTATTTATCACAACGTTGCTGTATCACAGCTATGCATAATCACAATTTTCTTAATTCTATACGCTTCTTCTCTGTTAATTTTTATATTACAGTCAAAATTTAATGCCGCTTTTAAAATACTGTTTCTTATCCTTTGCTTAACTCTAGAATGGACTGGGTGCTATATATTTACAGTTGATGGGTGATGGATGAGTGCAGGATGAGTGGGTGATGGACGAAGGATGAATGAATTAATGAATGGATGAATTATACTAATGATCTTATACTAAACTTATAGCTATATAATAGGTAATAACCGTTCGATATACTTTGTTCTCTTTTCAGGTAGACCTTTGTACCTTTTTATCAGTCTTATCGTTCCTGCCATCGGAGATTCCAAGCAACCACATCGGAATTGCCTTCTTTATGAGAAGTTTTGAGCCGATATGTGTTTAACACTATTTGCTTAGGGGACTCGAAAGAAAGTAAGATAAGTAAAATAAACATAAAACATAAAATAAACTCTGATATACTCAAAATGTAAATAAATGTATATAAATGTAAATAACTGTAAATAAACAGTCTTGTGAGAAACAAATAAACTTGATAAGAATCTAACTTATTTCTAATATGCAGATAGAACTTTGTCTAATTTTAACATATATACCTATAGACACACACACACACACACACACACACACATCACATACACATACACATATACAAATATAAAAAATATAAAATGTAAAAATATATATATATATATATACATATACATATATTTTTTTTTCCCTATTCTGATTTGCTTCCATAACGTACGATCGTATTAATCTTATTTTGTTACATGGCTATAATGAGCGTTGGCAGCCAGGCGTTTTCCATGGGAGTTTGTCGATGTATTTGTGACTTTTTGCACTGATGTCCACCGGCGGGAGGACTGTGGAGAATTTTAAAAGAGCCGGGCATCTTTCCAGTTCCTCGGGATCATATGTTATGGCTTGCGAATTTCTTTTTCACTTTGTATGATAGATTATTGGTATCTTAGTGACTTTGTTTTGAATGTAGCCATTTTTGTCAAGATACATGAACGATTCCGTGGAAAAGTATCCGGCTCTTACAGCCTTTTCGCAGTATCTATCGTCAATGTACATCAAGCCAGAGATCAATGAATTTCTTGCACTGCTGTTTAGTGCCTTTAAAATATGAAGTCTTATAAGTTTGATAATGAATATATCGAATCGCGTGCAATTTGCTTTGCAATATATAACTGCATTTGATATGCTTTTATATGTGCCATCGCCACGTGCTCGGGGCTGGAGGAGGCCGGTTGCTGCTCGTAATATTTTTCTTTCAAAACTTCGAATTTTTTCGACCCAGTGCGGAGCTAACGGGTACCAAATCGGCGCGGCGTAAGCTAGGATTGGTCTTACAAATAGTTTGTACATTGTTATTTTTAGTTTTTCGTTTAAGACTTTAGAGTAGAACAACCTTGCTAGTGCTCCAAATGATTTTTTGGCTTTCTCTAAGGAGTTTGCGACATGAGTTGTAATTTAATTTATTGTTTAGGTATACACCTAGGTATTTAACTGTTTCTTTTTTTGGGATATTTGTGTTTCTGTCTATCGGGTTTGTTAAATTGAAGAGTGTGGAGTCCTTCTGCATTTTTTTGTGATTAATCTGGCTGGTTTATTGAATAATATTGTTTCGCATTTATTAGCATTAATTTTGATTTTCCAATTTTCGCAGTAGTTAAAAATTTTGTCAAACGTGATTTGCAGTGTTTCAGTTATATTTGCTATTTGTTTATCTCTTTTGTAAATAATTAGGTCGTCAGCGAAGGCTATCGCGCTGCAACCTTTGTTTGTGTTTAATTTGAATAAGTTTAATACATCTGAGAAGTACAGATTGAATAACGGTGGTGAATTTACCGCTTCTTGCTGGAGACCGTTTTCAATTTCGAATGATTCTGAGATTTCGCCATCGATAGAGACTTTAAATTTCCTATTTGTTATCGAATTTATAATCATTTGGACTAGCTCAGTTGGGAATTTTTTCTTATGCAGTTTAACGATCAGTCCGTCAATCCAAACTGTGTCGAATGCCTTTTCGAGTTCTATTATACAGGCGCCCACCGCGCAGCCCCCGTTCAGAGCCCAAGCCACGTCGTAGGTTAATTTTGTTACCGCGTGCGTTGTCGAATGACCACGCCTAAAGCCGAACTGGTAATCCGGTATTAGATTATTTTCGAGTATGTGTTTGGAGATTCTTCTGTTTAAAATAATTTCGAATATTTTGCCCATGTTCGGCAGCAGGTTGATCGGGCGACAACTTCCTGGTTCATTTGGGTTTTTGCCTTTTTTTAATAACGGAATTAGTTTAGCTATTTTCCACCGTTCTGGAAAATAATACGTGTTTAGGCACGAGTTTAATAGTATTGTTAGATATGCTACGATGTTTTTTGGTAGTTTTTTTAACGCTGCATTCGGAATATTGTCGAAGCTTGCGGATTTTTTGTTTTTCATTTTTTTTAAGATTATTGCTATCTCCTTTTGATTTGTAAAATAGTTTGGATGTTCTGTAGGTGTTAGTACCGGGTTTGAATTTGAGAAATTGGTGACGGGTTCGGAACTGAATTTACTTCTAATTTCTTCTAGCTTATTTTGGATGAATCTATCGAATGCTGTTTTACTGGTATTCCTGAGATTGTTGTTGTGTGCTAGCTTGAAATGCGCTCCGAGTAATGCTAGTCGCTCGTTTATGCTATCGTAAATGTAGTTGTCATTAGCTATGTCGAGATTGGTTGTGTCTATCTTTGCTTCATTTATTAGTAGTGCGTTTCCTTTGTTACAATGAAGTTCAGTGGATATTTGAGTATTTTTTTGTTTTCCTATGGCTTTTGCTATTTTGTATAAGTTTCTTGGGTCTTCTGGCGTTAATTTCTTTAATTTGTTATTCCAAAACGTGTTTGCTGACTGGGTATATAGTTTCTTTAATCTTTTATTGATTGCTTTTATTATTTTTCTATAGAATTTTATTTTGTTTTCGCGCTGGTGTACCGAGCTTAAGTTATTGCGAGTAAGTTTGAATAATTCCGTTATAGTTTTAGATTTACATTTTTTTAGTTTTCTGATTTTATTGTTTTGATATAATTTATAGTTGTCTATGGGTATACTGTTAGGTGTGGATCGCTGTATTGCATTTATTATTTCTTTTTCAAGTGTGTCTATGGAATTTTCTATTAATTGTCGTGTAAGATTTTTTGATGGTTCTATTTCCTCTAATCTGATTTTATTTAGATAATTTTTGTACGTGTTCCAGTTCGTCCTGTGTAGTTGTGGTCTGTAATTGTTTTCTTGTGACTTTACTATGGGTGCTAGTTTTTTAGTTTTTAGTAAAATTTGTGTTGCCCAATGATTGCTATCGTACGAAAGTATAGTTAGTCTTTTTTTGTTTTCATTTATATCGTCCGTCAGCCTACTGTCGACCAGTGCGATATCTAGGTTGGTGCCCGCCTTATAGAATGTAGGAATATCAGAGAAGAGGAGATCCGCTTTGTAACCCCTTCCCTGATACTCCATCCACTCGGCAAGCTGGTTGCCTTTCGAGTTATTGTATTTGTTAACCCACGATGTGTGTTTAGCGTTGAGGTCTCCGCAAACGAGAAAGAAATTATTCTCTTTCTCCAGGTGTAGTTTCACGAAAACTTTTTCTATCTCGTTTGCAAAGTCCCCGCCGCCCCGGCTCGGGCTGTAAACCGAAGCCACGTGTAGGCGATGCACGCCTGCCAGACGTATGGAAACTGACGTTATTTCTAAGACGTCTTGTTTTAGGTTTCTCACCTCTGTTCTCTCCACACTGATTCCGTTTCTTACCAATATTGCCGTTCCTCCTCCAGGTCGACCCGTGGCTCTGTCGTTTCTGAATACTTTATAGCCTGTGATTGACACGTTGAGACACTCTAGACGCGTCGCCACTGCTGCTGTTGAAAGAACGTCCAAAATTATAGTACATAATGAAACACACAGTTTACAGATAAGTGAGTTATCTCAATTCCTTTTATTGTTATGAAATTATCTGTAATGGTAAAACATTAAAAACCACAAAATGAACATACTCTATCAAAATAATGGAAAAATAACAATTACTTCTTGCGTTTTAGATCAAAATACGTCCCGAAAATCGGTTTTCGACTTTTTTCATAATGACGCAGGTGGTTTAAAAATTTGAAAAAAATTGGGGATAACAATCGTAGGTGTTAGATTGTTACTATATAAAACAAAAAGTTGTACCTCGAAGATTTCGAAACGAAATCTTCTTTTTTCCGTTTTTTTTTTTACTTTGCCAATTTTTCACGCTTAGGTACTTCGACGGAAAAATCTGAAAAAATTCTCCAACATGTCCGGTACCGTGTAGAATATGCCAGAATTTTTTCGGATTTTTTACACCTCAATAAATGGAGAAAAAGGGCCAAAAACCTGTTTTTTTAATTTTCCCCATAACTACCCTTCCGATCAAGATAAAGGGTTAAAATTTGGTACACAATGATCGCCGAGCATTATCTATCGAATGAGACGACCCCCATTGAAATCGGTTGAAGGACACTTTTGACTACCTTATCCTGCTATACCCTTTATACTTCCGAAATATATAAACAAATCAAAACAAATAGCTGCACCGTAAGAATTATTCTCACAAATGGTGAAGGTCTCGACTGTGCAATTAAATATTTTTTCAAAACACGACGTCGTCCATCGTTGATTTGTTTAATGTTAAATTTGTTCACTGTTGAGAGTGAGCGTATGTTTTGTAACCTATTACAAAAAATTGCGATTGGACATATAATACCTGTTAAAAATAGTACTCAATTTCGAATTCTAAAACAAAATGAGATCAGTTCAATAGAGCATTTAATAACTGTTTATGATTATGTTTGTATAAGACCTAACATAAAGAAAAAAAATTATTAAAATAATAATTAATGTATTAACCCTTATTGATTGAAACAATAAAAATGATAATTCATTAATATATAAGATGTTGGTATTCTCAAAATTATTACTTTCGATTAAACCCTATAGAATATTTGGAATACTTATAAACACGAATATGATCAGGCATAGTCATGCATGGAGTTGTCGATTCAAGCATGACACGATGTACAGTCAGACATAACTTTAAATACAATTTTTTTCTAGCGGGAATGATTAGGTATGATCATGCATGATATCTTCGACAAAGGGGTATCATACTATGTATGATTATGCATAACTTTTCACAATATACATGATCAGGTATAATCATGTAGAACGTCTGACAAATTTAGGTATAGTTTAATGCAGTGAGTCTAGCTACTTGATCATTTCTGGGTCCTTCGAGCAACTCCGCCTGCTTCTCCCAACCGCACTGTGGTTCAAATCACGAAATTTAGTGACATTTTGTCGAAAAACCAACTTTTGCATATCAATATTTAGTAAATACATATAGATTGTTAAATGTTTATGAGTTTTGGAACCAAAGGTATTAATAGGATTTAACAAAAATTATAATTACAATGAATATTTAAACTTAGATATTTTAAAGACGGCGTTTCTTACGAAAAAAACTGCCTGCCTTTGGCGAAGTATTCTGACAGCTATATCTAATAATTTCTTCCTATTTTTTTTTATATGAAAGGTATTCTATAACATTAAATAAAAACATCTTCAACTACAGATTATCGTTAATTTTGTATTCAAAGTATAATGTTGAACATAATGAAAAAAGTACATAAATATTTTTCACTTGGTAAGGTGCATCTTTTAAGTTCCAAATAGTTCCAAATTTTTACACATTAATACATTTTCATCATGCTTTTCATTATATAAAAATGTAAAAATCACATCCTTATTCGTGCTATTTCCGAAATTATCTGTGTCTAAAGCGTGCGGAGTCACGAGTTGTCTTGTCATCTGGACTATGTCAGACACTTGAAAACTCACTTGAGCAAGCGTTTCGACCACACCAACTGTTTATCCTATAGTATAGATGAGCCTTCAACTAAGTTTTCCATTTTTCCTCTGCATTCAGATGTAACAGTTCCATCAAAGAGTGCAGAACAAATCCACAGCGTCGTATTTTTTCATTATATTTACGTTCTATTTGTATTGTATTTTCTTTTTTTATGTATATATTATTACATTCTTATTTTATTTTGTGTTTAGTTTGTTATATATACGTATATAATTGTGTGTTTAGTGTATTACATATTTACATTTAATCGTTGTTTACAATTAGTTAAGTTTAGTTTGCTCCTATATCTACCATATATCATACGTCATTCTATATAAATAGGTAAGTACACAACATTGAATGATTTATTACGTGAACTATTTGCGGTATTCTACATTTTCTCTTTTTCTAATATAGACCATCGCTTATTTAAAATGGAGGCTTTCCGTACAAACGAAGATCTTTTCCGTGTTTTGCGAAATAGTTTTAGAGACATGAATGATTATACATTCCTGTATGAGGCAATATGCAAGGAGATAAATATCTCTTTTGAGAATTTGGATGTATTAAAAAAGAAATTGAAAATATTTACTTGTAAATTGAAGCAGAAGTGGGCACAGTCTCGCTACGCTGAAGCCAACTTTATAACGAGAAATAAGCAATGGCTTAGTAGAAATTTTTCTTACCCAACTGACATATTATCAGCAATACCATCCACAAGTAGCAAACAATCATCAAGTACCACGTCAAGACGACAGTTATCCAATGTTAATATACATAAAGGAACAAAACCGTATTCGCAATGTAGCACCCGAGAAAAAATTCGAAGAGCCCGGTCTTTGATAACACATTTCTCTTTGAAAGAATTGTTGAAAGCAACGAAAATGAGCTTAAGAAAATCTGGCATGCATAAAAAGGCACGTTTCATCCAGTACTTAGAAGATAACCGATGAAGCGACGATGTAAAATTGTTTCTTAAAAAGACATGCATGCTAAAAAAGGGATTGTTTACCATCGAAAAAGCTTTAAATATCTTTATCACGGCAGACTTATCCAAATTTCAGTACATAACAATTAGAAATGAAGCGATAAAATGTAATAATAACGTGTGGCCCTCGTACAGTAAATTATTAAAAGAAAAAAGTAATTGTTATCCATCCAAAGATGCAATAGAGGTAACAGAAATGTACGCGAAAGTAAAATTACAAAGTTTATTAAATCACACAGCAAAGCGAATTCTGAAAATCTTAAATATTACGGTGGATAAGAAACAGTCCTTAGTCCTTTCATGCAAATGGGGGTGCGATGGAGCATCAGGACAACAAAAATATAAACAAATACGATATACAAATAAAAATATAGACGATGACACTGTTTTCGTATCATCTTTGGTACCGTTCAAACTTTACGAGAAGGTAACTGGTGACATTTTATGGGAAAATCCACGGACTTCGTCGTCTTGGTTTTGCCGACCTATTAAATTTGAATTTGTGAAGGAGTCAACAGAAGTTTCTGAGCAAGAGGTGAACAGGGTTCGAAATGAGATAAAAGATTTAAAGCCTCTAGTAATAGATAACTTAGAAATAGACTATGTAATGATATTAACAATGGTAGATAATAAGATATGCAATTCTCTTACTAATAATAAATCTGCAATGTGCTGCTACATTTGCAATGCAAAGCCTACAGAAATGAACGATTTAAAACAAATTAATATTAAAACATGCAATACTGATATTTATTCTTTTGGAATTTCACCGTTACATGCATGGATCAGATCTTTCGAATGTCTGCTTCATATTTCATACAACATGCCTTTTAAAAAATGGTCTGCAAATACACCGGATTTAAAAAGAATTAAAAACAATAGAAAGAAATGGATTCAAGGACAATTTAGAGAAAAATTAGGGCTTCTCGTTGATTGTGTTAAACAAGGTTGGGGCTCATCGAACGACGGAAATACTGCGAGACAATTTTTCTTAAATGCAGAAATCTCCGCTGAAATTACGGAAATTGACGTAAAATTAATAAAAAGATTTCATACTATACAGGGTGGTCCACACAACGTGTGCACCGTTAAAAACTACCAAAATATGCGTTGCACAAAAAAGTTTTTATATAGAAGTTGCATGGTCTGAAGGGGCACATTATATAGTGTAGTTATTTTTTTTATAGGTGGAGGCGTTTCGGAGATTTGAAGGTCAACTTTGTTTTTTTAAATGGAATGCTATATTTTTTATATCAAAATATGGAAGAATGTCGAATTCTGAGTAAAAAAGTATTGACATTTATTTGCCCTAAACCTAATAACTAACGAGTAATTTCACTTTATTTCCTGAAAATTTTCTTCGCGTAATATCAAGTTAGAAATTCGACCTTATCACAGATTTCCGCAGGACAGCGATGTTTACGTGACAGTGTTTACTAATATGAGTGACCTAGTGGCTTAACGCAACTAATGTAAATGTTCAAAGTGATATCCATTGGCATTAATACAGTGATGCAATCTATTAACTAATGAAGAAACTGCATTCTGAATCATATCCGCACTGAGTGTAATGCATGCTTCACGAATACGATGTTTCATATTCTCAGATGTTGTTGGTGGTTCACGATACACTGTGTCTTTTAATGTGCCCCACAGAAAATAGTCTAAAGGAGTAAGGTCCGGTGAGCGTGGAGGCCACATAAATCGTCCGCCACGACCAATCCATCGATTAGGAAATTTTCTATCCAGTACGTGCCTTACATTACGCGCGTAATGTGCAGGACAACCATCATGTTGATACCAGATTTGTGTAAGGATATTTAAAGGTACATTTTCCAATAAAGATGGTAAAGTGTCATTCAAAAAGTTAGCATATTTTTGTCCTGTTAGTCGATCATTAATAAAATATGGCCCAATCAATTGGTTGACCAGTATTCCACACCACACATTAACGCTCCATTGACGTTGGTGGTCGACTTCTCTCATCCAGTGAGGATTTTCTGATGCCCAATAATGCATATTTTTCAAATTAATCTGCCTGCGATTAGTAAACGTTGCTTCATCAGTGAACAAAACTTTTTGTAAAAAATAATTATCACTGTTCATTTGATGCAGGAACCACTGGCAGAACCGAACGCGGTTTTCATAATCAGTTCCATGGAGCTCCTGATGAAGTGCTAGGTGATAGGGACGATGTTTTTCATTATGAAGAATGCGTAGTACACTTGTTTTGCTAATTCCAGATCCTCGTGAAATCTGTCGTGTACTAATATGGGGGTTTTCTGTTACCGCTGCTAGGACCGCAATAGCATTTGCATCAGAAGTAGCAGTTTTCGTTAAGTTACGTTTAGTAACATTAAGACTTCCGGTTCGTCGAAGCGATTGACACATTCTCTCAAATATGGCTCGAGATGGCTGATTTCGTTCAGGATACCTTTCGGCATAGATGGCTTTGGCTCTTATTGCATTTTTACGGCACTCACCATTAACTAAAAGCATATCAACTTTTTCGCTATTACAAAATTTCATTTTTACTTTTATCTGTCTGGTAAATACACACAATACCGAAGGTAACTTCAATACTGGATTACGAATATGAAGACGATTGCGAATCATGATAGATGTTGTGTTGATAAACACTGTCACGTAAACATCGCTGTCCTGCGGAAATCTGTGATAAGGTCGAATTTCTAACTTGATATTACGCGAAGAAAATTTTCAGGAAATAAAGTGAAATTACTCGTTAGTTATTAGGTTTAGGGCAAATAAATGTCAATACTTTTTTACTCAGAATTCGACATTCTTCCATATTTTGATATAAAAAATATAGCATTCCATTTAAAAAAACAAAGTTGACCTTCAAATCTCCGAAACGCCTCCACCTATAAAAAAAATAACTACACTATATAATGTGCCCCTTCAGACCATGCAACTTCTATATAAAAACTTTTTTGTGCAACGCATATTTTGGTAGTTTTTAACGGTGCACACGTTGTGTGGACCACCCTGTATTACAAGTTATATCATCTACAAATAAAATAGATCTACAAAAATTTCAATAATACACTCAAGACACGGCACAAGAATACGTTAATCTTTATGGATGGTACTACATGCCAGCGACAGTACACAAATTATTAATACATGGCACCGAAATAATAAAATCCGCTTTATTACCAATTGGCCAACTGTCAGAAGAGGCTCAGGAAACCAGGCACAAAGATTTTTAAAAGTTTCGAAGGTGTAATAGCAGAAAATCTTCAAGAGTGTCTACAAATGAAGATGTATTCAACAAATTATTGTTGACTTCAGATCCATACATGTCTGCTGCAAGAATTACATCATCGAACAGAAAACGTAAATTACTGGATCCTGATGCGGCGGAGTTAATTATTAATTAAAAATAATATTAAATAAATGATATTATATTAATTAATTAATTATAATTCATTATGTTAAAATTAATTAGAAATGATACTGTAAGATAGCGAAAGCGTAAAGAGATGACTGCAAGGACATGTGGAGATAAGCACAAGAGAGACAGAGTGAAAGAGGCATTTTTTGTGTATTTTATATGTTATATCTTTATATGTTAATAAACAGTTTAGTTATTATTTAATTTTAAATAATAATTTTACAATACAAATAAGGTGATAAAATTGATTATGCTTATTTGTTTTTATTGTTGGTAAAATTAAATATTGTACTTCATAGAAAACATTGCGTAAATATGAAAATGGTTTTAAACATATTTTCAGTGAAAATTTCATCACGATATCTCTTACGGTTCAAAAGTTATATAGAAATGTCACTCAATTTTTCGATCTGGCCCACTGTGAACCGTTCTGTTTCGCCCAACCAAGCTTGCCTTGCCTTTCACCTCGCAGGTTCGGGTCTATTGGCACGGGCGTGGTAGCATACTGGGGCGACATTTGCAATTGTTCGCAACTAACCGCTCGCGCTGGAAAGACGTGCCGCGCTCGCCGACGACAGTAAATAAATCGATGCGCGTGACGCATTGATTGAGATTATACGTCAAGAAACAGTTTCAGATCGCACTACGTCGCATATATCATGTACCCATTATACACGGTTCATTTAAAAACTGAATAACTAAGAAGTACCGATAGGTACCGGATTGAAATTTCTCATATGTATTCAGTAATTACCGCAAAGATTTCGTTCGTCTACCTGCTTTTCTTTGTTGTAACTGCCTGAAATCTTAAAATTTATCAGCAAGACAATTGCGGCGGCAACAATGTATTGTTTGACGCGAGGGCTAACGTTTTTACATCGCTGAATTTTCCATTTATTTGCGCTGGAAATTAAATTATATCGCCTGAGACTTAGATTTTAAGACATATCTGAGCATACTTTTTTACGAATAACACTGTTATTTTATCCTACACGCGACGTAGTACAATCTGAAACTGTTTCTCGACGTATAATCTCAATCGATGCGTCACGCGCATCGGTTTGTTTACTGTCGTCGGCGAGCCGGCACGTCTTTCCAGCGCGAACAGTTAGTTGCGAATGTCGCCCCAGTATGCTACCACGCTCGTGCCAAGAGGTCCGAACCTGCGAGGTGAAAGGCAAGGCAAGCTTGGTTGGGCAAAACAGAACGGTTGGGAGAAGCAGGCGGAGTTGCTCGAAGGACCCAGAAATGATCAGGTAGCTAGACTCACTGGTTTAATGTATAGTAAGACATGATGTCATATATACTGTACATGATCAGGCATGATCATGCATGGAGTCGCGACAAAATGAGAATTAATTGTGCATGATCAGGCATGGACATGTATTGAATTATACATGATTATTCATTTTCATACATAAAGGGATACCTGATTATATCTGATCATGTATAACAAAGCATAATTATGCATGATCCTTTTTTCCCGGGGAGTCGTCAAGCGGTGAGCAGGTAGAGGAGCCTCTAGAGGTGTTGATTTTATTTACAGTCGGTCACGAAAATATTCGGACACCACTATAGTTTTGACTATTATAGTCCGTACTTTAAAAATGTAAACAATGAGAGCAAAAAGAGGTTTCACATATGTTATTATGCAGCGTGTAGTTTACAAAAACACAAAAATATTTATTTACAATACGTAATTACATAAATAATAAAAGAAAAACAGAAAGTATGCTCATTTTCATGTCACAGAAATATTCGGACACTATCAAAATTAAGTTTATAGCGCGATATATAAATCTTGTTTTTATTAATTAGTATTTTGTTTGATATCCCACCTGTTTTAAGACGTGCCGTAATCGCGTTGCCATGTTACAAATTATTTTTTAAAATAATCTTGCCCATTACGTAGCCATTCTTCTTGCAGACGCCTTTTTAGCTCTTCTTTTGTATTTATGGGAATTGCCGAATTCGGCGATCTAATTCATCCCATTTTCACTGGGATTCAAGTTTGGCGATTGCGGTGGTGGATGAAGGATATTATTGCAAGTGTATAATAAAAATTCTTGCACAATTCGCGATTTGTGATTTGGATCCTTATCTTGGTAAAACTTTATCCCATTTTGAAGTCCCATATTATCGGCACTTTTCTTTAAATTATTTTGCAAAATCTGTAGATATTTATTTTTATCAAGAATATCGTCAATGAAAACTAATTCGCCTACTACATTGTCTGAAATACAGCCCCGCACTATGACAGACCTACCACCGTGTTTCACAGTCGCCTGCAAATGTCTTGGATTCAGTGCTTCTTTCTACTTCCGCCATACTCTAATTCTTCCATCGCTTCCATAAATATTAATATTTGGACTCGTCTGCAAAAATTACGTCCTCCCACCACTCACTGTCCTTTCTAATGTACTCCTTTGCAAATTTCAGTCTCTTCATCCTATTCGCCGCGTTAATAAACGGCTTCTTTCGAGCTATTCTTCCATTATAGCCCTCTGATCTTAACACTAATCTTATGTTCTCCAGATGCACTGAAATTCCACGATGTTCATTTAATTCAGTTGCTAACTTTGGAGCACTTATACGAGGATCACATTTGATTTTGCTAATCATGGAACGTTTATAGCGAATGTCTAGTATTGGTTTGCGTCTACTTTGAGGGATAGATTCGATTTTATCTTCGTTCTTGTACCGTCGAACAATATTCCATACCGTGCTCTTACTATTATTTAACAAATCAGCAATTTTGTGAATCGATTTCCCTTTTTCATGATGAAAAATGACTAATTG